>JAEIGP010000850.1:3750000-5000000 GCA_018904095.1 Zaprionus ghesquierei | reverse complement strand
GAATACACCCTTACGAAGGGGTCTTACGTATGCACATATGGGTTTATGACTCTCGTGTGTAATTCGATAGCACCGACTCGACTTGACTTTTATCTTTGGCTCCTCACCTACTCCTGCTTCTCTCTCTCTGTTCTTCTCCTATTACAGTGTGTGTCCTTTCAGGCAGCATGTGTAATGACTGTGATATGGTCACCCTAATTCCGCTTAATACACACTTTAGGGGGCTACAGGCATTTTGGCTGTGATATAAGCCAGATAAGCAGGTTTTTGTTAGACTACCCTAAGGTCTGCTCTCTCTCTCTCTCTGCTCTACAGTTTTATAGTCTTTTGTCCTCAACTAATCACTTAAATAGACCTTGAAATTGTTCTTGTCTTACATGAAGATTTACCAACTTTCGTAGCTCTTCGCTTGCTCAACACAACCTGCGGTCTGTCTGTCCCTTTCATTTTGGTTCCCTCGCATTGTCTGGTAATTACAACATGTTCATTAAGTTGTCTTGGTCGAGAGCTACCGACGCTCTTCACTAACCCATTTCAAGGCCATTTTTATTATGCTTTTATTTTTGTTGTTGTTGTTGTTTTTAGTCGCTTCACTCAACTGTCAACTGTGCGACAATTGAGCAACAAGTGAAGTGAAGTGAAGTGAAGTGACTGGGGCCATGTTTTGAATACCGAACTGTGCTAAATTTTCCACAAAATTTTTAAACAATTCTCGCTGAACTTGAACCAGTTAAATGTCATTAGAGTTCAATAACAATGAAGGCGAGAATCGATGCGAAAACAAAAACAAAACAACAAACAAATTAAAATACATACTATACAGGTTCTGTCTAGATCTTTAACAAAAACTGGCTGAAATTCGGCTGAAAAAAAACAGAGTTTTTAAAGTCAGCGAACTCTGCGCAGACAGCGAAAGGAAGGTAGCCAGGTTGAGTCATGCGGGGGACACACAACCAAATGGAAATCTAAACATGTCGCCTGTCGGTCAGAGACGGCAATCAATCAAATGGCCCGAAAAAAAATTCAACCAAAAAAACAACAACAATCAAATCAGACACAGAGGGGGGAAAACAAGTTTTTTCCTTTTCGGTTTTGGGACAAGTTGACCTTATAGCCAGTGTGGTTGGTTGGTTGCATGCACCACTGCACGGTGCAGCACCCCACACGAAACGAGTAGCAGAAACAGAACCGGATTGCTATCGCAGCTTGCATTGTCTGTATATGCTATATGCTATACTATACTATATGTTGGGAAATCTGTACAACAATAAGAATTAATTTGCTTAAAATTGCAATTTCTTTTGCGGAAGTTTGCGTCACACACACACACACACACACGCAGAGAGACTGTGGCACTACCTGCCACGTAGAATGCTCCCCAAAAGCAGCTTGAAATGAGTTTTTATTACAACATGATTATGCTACGTAGTGCGCGCCAGCCACTTCCTGTGCAAACGTCTGCTGTGTCTACTTATTGCAGTCACTGTGACGCTTCCCGTTCTATGTTTGTATGTACGTTGCCTGCCAGCAGTTGATGGACTGTCCTCGCTTGTCTCCCGCTCTGTCAGTCTCTCTCTCTCTCTTTTGAGTCTTGCTTCCTTCTGTTTAGTTATTCCCGTCATGACTTTACATTTCGCTCGCCTTTTTTTAGAAGCTTCTACCTCTAAATGATTTGGCAGCTTTTCTGACGCGCGCTTCATCATGATGCTGCCACTGCCACTGCTGCTGCCTTGCAACACAAATACAACTGTTGATTGGACTTTCAAGCCAAGCTGGGAAACTCATCTCAGCTAGCGGCGCTCCGTTACCTTGGCCAACCCAAAAAAAAAAAACAAGGCAAAAGTACTGTAAAATTCTATTTTTGGTACCTTAACTTTTTGCACAAACTGTGCGTAGGAAGTTGTTGTATGGAGCGCCGCCAGCGTAAGAGAAGACGGAAGACCGAAGTTTGGCAGGCAAAAATCTTCTCTCAGTCAGAATTTTCACATTGTAGGGAGCAAAGAATACACTGACAAAAAAGGGCATCCACATTTTATTAAATAAATATTTCATCAACAAAAAAGTTCTATTTGAACTATGCAAATGCGTGCTGTGCACATGTGAGGCAACTTCCTGAGGAAGTTCATGGTGAACTTTTCGTATAACAAAAGCAACCCACGCCAGAGAGAGAGAGAGAGGGCGCATATTTACCCAAGCACACGCTTATTGACTTTAAAAAGTCAACCGAAACTTGCATGAAATACAAAATATATAGGCAGGGATTTTTTTCAGAAATGGGAACAAAGAAGGGAAAACCTCAGACCTCTTTTGTAATCGGGTTTTGCATAAAAAGACGAGCAGCTTGTTTCTGTTCTGGTATCACAAAGATTGCCACGCCCAGATCTCCCGCTCCCTCCCCAGGGAGCACTAGCCAAGTGCCATTTTTGGGCAACAGAGCGCAGCGATGCCTGTAATTTTATGTCTGGACGTGCCCCATTCACATGCCATGCCACAGCTGAGCCAAAGGCAAAGGCAGGCAGCCAAGCAGAAGGGGGAGGAGGAGGTGTAGGAAGGCGGAACAGGAGCGCTGTAGGCTCTATAATAAATGGCAAACCCCGCTGCAACAGGAAGTTGGGCTACCCAGACAAAAGAAAAACAGAAGGAGGAGGAGAATGAATCTTGGTTTGGGTAAATGGATGAGACGCTGCAGCTGCAACAAAATGAATGAAATGTCCAGTTTGCTGAAATTGAAATGTTTCCACTCAAGATTAAGAGGGAAAGATATATGTATATCTTCAGATGGGAAGCAGCAGAGAAAGTCAGTTGAAAAATCAAACGATTAATAAAAATGGGAAAGCGAATAATGTAGCTGGGAAAATAGCTAGAAATGCGCGCACTCGATCATGCACGCTTATCTCCCTCTCTTTCGCTCCCTCCCTCTCAGTTTTCTCAGCCTCAATTAAATCAGCATTTTCGTGTGCCCAGGTGTGCCACACCTTTGTAATCTGTAGAGCTTTTTTTTCTCGTTCCCAGCTGCAGCGATTTTTGCGCAAGCAGCGGCAGCAGCGTCGCATTTTCAGCTGCCGTTGCAGCTGTGCAACGTTGCACGTTTTGTTGGGGGTCTTTTGCTGTTGTTGCGCTTTGAAATTGTATTATATTTTTTTCTTTTTTCCTTTTTTGAGGTTCGTTATCTGCGCTGTTTGTCAAGCTTAAGCAGCGAACAGAATCTCGAGCAGTACAAAAAAGAGAAACAGAGGTAGACAACAAGTGCAGCTGTAGGTGGAGATACGCTGTAGAGTTTATACTAGTTCTTTCCCGCTTCTTAGCTTCCACATACCCCACTAAGACAGCTGTTTACCTACAGGGTATGCTATGTATGTATGTGCGCGGCAAGTCGCCTACACTCGCTTTTTCACTTGCCAAAGTTCGCAATCAGCAACAGCAGCGGCAGCAGGTCGCATTGTTATCAGCACCAACAAACACGGGCACGGGCACAAGCACAAACACGGGCACAGTGGCTGCCAGCAGCGTGTACCCAGCCAAGCAGCTGAGCTGCTGCTGCTGCTAGAGAAGCCAACGAACTCGTCGACGTCGTCAATTTGCGCTGCGAATTCTTGAGTTCTCTCCAATATTAATTTGTATGCAACTAATGAACTGTAAATTCTCAATTGCAGCAGCAACAGCGGCAAAAGTGGCAGCATCAGTGGATGTGGCTGTGGCAGCAGCATTCGCAGCTGCAGCATAATCACTAATCACAACGAGCGTTATGACTGACCAAACGCCGCGCCTCGTCCCGAGTGACGTTTGCCGACAACAAGCGGCGCCGGCGACGACGCCGAATGGGGCAAGGCCAGAATGGCCGCATTCTCAGCATAGCAAACGAGCAAAATCTACATAGGCAGGGTATGCTAGACTTGCAGATGCCCAGTAAACAGTTTATTGAAGTTAGTTTTGCTTAATCTACTAAGCAGCTTCTCTTAAATTTGAGAAAAAGGGTATGCCACACCATAAAATACCCTGTAAAAACCACAGAAAGAATGTTCAGCAGCTTAGAAGAGTTATGCCAGGCCAGAATGCCTACATTCTGAGCCTAGCTGAAAGCAAATCAACTTAAGAAAGGCTATGCTAGACTAGAGATTACCCTGTAATTGTACAGTAATTAAAGCTGGCTTTACTAAAGTTAGTATAGACACTATAGAACCTTTTCAAAATGAAATTTTAGTGGGTTAGACTACAGCATACCCTGTAAATCAGAAAGAATGGAAATGAATGTTGTTTTATGTGCTGTACAGCCTACACAACCCTTTAAACCCTCTTTCATCCCCGTTTACAGGGTATACAAATAGTAAAACAAGTGAAGTAGCTGCTGCTGCTGCTGTTGCTGCCGCTTGCGGGCACCAAGGCACAACTTTTGCTATGCGCGCTGCATGCGCGCTGCAGATGTTGCACTAATTTTCTCAAATTTTCTTTTGCCATGCCAGCAACAACAAAAACAAGAGCAAAGTGCTGCCAGAACTCTACGCTGCAATAAATTAGAAAATTCTTCAAGTTGCTGACGCTGCTGCCGCTGCTGCCGCTGCCGCTGCCTCAGCCTAAGATGATGATGACCATAATGATGGAAATTATGAGAAAGATGGGGTTGAGTGTGATGAGGATGATGATGAGGATGGGGATGGGGATGAGGGGGAAGGCAGATGATGATTGCAAGTAGGCAGGCAGCACAATAATTTTATGCTCTGCAGCATTTGCACATGCACCATGCTGTTCTGTCTCCCTCTCCCTCTCTCACACACAGTTAAAATGTTCTACATAACTTCGACTTGAGTAGTAGGAAAAACAACGCGAGTCTTTGCTGCTGCTGACGCTGAGATCTGTCCACGATGCACTCACTCATAAAATGGTTTACAAATCTCTCTCCCCTTTCTTTCTCTCCTCTTCCCTTCTCCAGCTTAATTCTATTCCGCCATCTCTCTCGCGCGTCACATGCATATGCAGAGCATGCTCTCATATTTATCTGGCACAAGTTCTTCTAGGGTTTCTCTGCTCCCCGCAGCGCCCACTTTTATGAAATTTATGCCATTAACTGGGACATGCTAGAGAGGCAACCCTCTCTCTCTCTCTCTCTCCCTGCCGTATGCCCACTCCAAGCTGACTCTAATTGGTCAGTAACATTAGTCTGGCATGTGGAGTGGAGTCGTAGTTGCTGCCATTTCAAATCCCACACAGCGTGGGTTGCACTTTTGGTTTGTCATCATCATCGTCAGCGTCAGCGTCGGCGCAGCGTCATCATCAGCAAACAGAGTCAGCATCGCTTCTGTTGTTGCGCCTTTTATGGTGGCAAGTGGCAGCGGCAGCGGCAGTTGAAATGCTAAATTGCTTTTGATTGTTCTTAAATAGTTTCAGTTAAGGCGCATACTACGAAAATGTCAGGCCCAGCCCCTGCCCCTGCCTCTGCATTGGAATTCCAATGTGTGTTTGCTTGGCCTTTTGCAACGCAAACAACATCTTTGAAATGGGTCGCAACCATAGCTAGATACATGGATATAAGAACCTATAGATATGGTACATGTTCAAGTTACGTTAACGTGTTTTCTGAACTTCAAATCTTGTGTAAACACACACGCAGTACGCAGCAGCTAAATATTTAAAATGTTTCACAAATAAAAACAACAACAACAACGACAAGAACAAAATCAACCACAACAAGAACAACAATTCAACTCAAACATGTTCAACTTAATTTGCAACTGTCAGTCAAGTTGAGCAACGAGCAGAGAGAGAGAGAGAGAAAGACCGCAAATGTTGCCACATAGCGTGGCAGCAACAATTGAGGAGCAAGGGGAGAAGAGGGAGAAAGAGAGGGGGAGAGAGAGCGCGTAGACTGTACGCGTTATATGCAAGCGATTAATTTAAATAATTGAAAGCTACACGCATTCGCATATATGCATGAGCTGCAGATACAGCAACAGACAGAGATACAGCTACAGATACAGCTACAGTCAGAGATACAGATACAGCTACAGCGCTGCGCACGCAAATAAAGTTTCCTCTAAATTAATAAATTCGCATTCGTTAAAAGGCGTCGCTGGAGCCTCCGCAGCAGCAGCAGAGGCGGAGGAGGATGCGCAACGGATGCCGCACAGTGCGCACTGTCGAACAGGGCGTGGCACGCAACACGCACACAGAAAGAGGGAAAGGGGAGAGGCAACTGCTTAAATAAATGGGGAGTGTGAAGTTGATATATAAAGTGTGCCATAAAAATGTTTCATTTCGCATATAAAAGCAAATGAAAAATTTTCTCAGCGTTTGCAGTTATCAAGTGGCAAAGGATGCGGCGGCGGCATGAGGCATGCGGCATGGCTGCAGATACGAGCTTTGCTATAAAAAGCAAAGATTGAAGTAGACATAAAACGAGCACTGAGAGGCCTTTGCAAATAGTTTATGGCGCCCGGGGGAATCAGATATATTTTTGAACTTTATGTGGGTTTTCCCTCGACTCGTATTGCTGCAGCTACTAATTAGTAGCGCAGCCAGTTGTCGATTTGTGGCTAAAATATAATAACTGTAAATCACACACACACGCACACACAGTGAGAGAAATATGCGAAATATGCGACCTAGCGGCACAAATATTTTTTTCAACACTTTCACGCGCTGCGTTTTTTCGGTTAGGTCACACGCTACAGTTTCGAATATGCAAATGAGTGCGCGAATGAGCGAGTGAATGAATGAATGAATGAATGAATGAATGTAGGTATGCATGTATGAATGGCAAATCAGCAAATTTACACAACAATTCCAATAGGCTCAAGTGGAGCCGGCAGCGGATATGAAGTCACCAAGTCAAGTTGCTCTCGCTGCACTTGCGAGGAGGAGGCAAGACAGAGAGAGGGAGCAGAGCTCTCAATGCATCCGCAATTCTCTTTCAATTGGCTTTCGCCGCACTATCAAAATGGAAAACTATGTGCAGCATGTGGCAACATCTGACAGATCTGGTTTTGCAACGCAATTTTCATTGCCAAAACCGAAAACAGGTGAAAATTCGAGTCTTTTCGATTCTCATTTGTTGCTCTCTCTCTTTCTCCGTCTCTCTCTCTAAACTAATTTCCAGTTTGCAGCTGCAACACACACACTCAGCCAGCCCAGTGTATCAAATTACCAGCAAATGTATCTGTAGCTACTCCGCTGACTGTATGTATCTGTATCTGCAGCTGCAGCTTTAGCTGTATCTTTTGCGACTTGATTTATTGCCATTTAATTATAACCGAAGCTTTTGCATTTCGTATCTTTTTACAATCCTTGCATGCAGTTAGGCAAACGCCTGTGGTTGATAAAACCGCAAAACAGACAGCAAAAGATACAGCTACAATAGCTACAGTTCCAGATACATTTCGGCTAATACGCAGCGAAAAATCTCGCACAGCTATGCGAAATTCTACGTAACTAACACGTTGCCGCCACCGCGAGATTGTATAATGCGAAGGTCAACTAGAGCTGGGCAGACGTAGCTGAAGCTGTCTAGCTGTCTGTAGATGTATCTGTATCTGTAGCTGCTGCTGTTGCTGTAGAACTGGTAACTGGTTGAAATCAAGTTGAATAACATTTCAATAGCGAAAATCGTTGCTCGCTTGAGCGAATGAAGCAGCTAAACAAAGTCTCCAAACTGTATCTGTTTGAGTATATATAATTTACATACTGTAGATATATATTTATCTATCTTCTTCTCTAGTTGCATTGTGTGCTAATTGTTAAACTCTTTATTCGTTTACCGTTAGCTAAGAGCAAACAGTTCCCAAGATAATTACACAAAACTCAACATAATTACACTAAACTGTCGACTCCAAGCCATTCCCCCCAATGGGGCCCGTTCTATTGCCATTCCAGCTAACTGATACCGCAATTAGCTGGCCAAGCAAATGTCGAGTCATGTTTGAATTACACCCAATGATGGATGCACCTGACAAGGTTTATCTTATCTGCACCTAAAGTAGAGACTAACTTGGCTTATTGCCAGCTGATTTGCATGCAGATACAAATGTATCTCAGAAATGTATCTCAGTGCATTCGCCTGCCTGACTGCCTGCCTGCCTTGTGTTCGCCTGGCACAGTTCAACTGCCTCGGCAAGGTGAGCTACAATTACTCAGTTTAGTTTGGCAAACTTGCTTTCGCATAGCTCGAATTGGTATCACTTTTGGCCAGCTCGTAGATCAAGCTAGCAAGTCGTTAAAACTAAGTCAATCGATCTAAGCCAACTAATTCAGCGTTGATTAGATACAAAACGATTGTTACGTTTAGCTTCAAACTGGATTTGCTGTCTAGGTTCCATTTAAATGTGGCTAAAAATACATTTAGCTATAGCTATCGCTATCTCCCTCTTGATTCTTGCCTTTGTCATTCAATTTTACAGTTGATTAAAGTTTAAGAATGCCTCAGCTCTTATAAAGTACAAGCTGTGGCTCCTTTGGTATGCTGGACGATTGCCAGCTACTGCAAAAGATATGTGACTTGCACTTTGGGCAGAGCTGGAGCTGGGGCTGGGCCTGGGGTTGATTCTGGGCTTGGCTGGGTCTGCTGCTTGGCATGCCTGCCCAAACCACATAACATTCCCTCCGTTCCCTCTTCTGCACCCACGCCCTGCGACAGATGTCAGACAATTGTCTGTGTGCCACATGTGGCTGCCACAACGGGGCATGCATAGTTGAATATGAAAAATTTAAAAATTGAAGCAAACTGACAGCGCACATCGCCAAAAGGTCAATGGCATAGGAATTGTGCCCCTTCGCACTCGGACCATTTCAACTAATGATTGACATAGAGCTGGCTCAATGTTTGCAGCATTTCCCACGCCTGCCCCCTCTTTGTTTTTTTTTTAAGTGCAGACACAGCCCAAATCCATTAACTCTGCGTCTGTTGCAACTGTTGACAAACAGCAGCAGCAGCAACTCTACTAACAACAGCAACAACAACGGCAACTTCAGTTGTGAAACCCACAATTAGTGACAGATACACTCAACTACAGCTACAGATACAGATACTTAGTACTTAAGCTTCTCTGTCGGCTTCTCTTTTCATATTTTTCCCCCAACCCAAAACTTTCTGTTTAGTTTTCCTCTTCAGCAAGTTGCGGGCGAAAGTTAAGCATAGTTATACAACCGATTTTTAATAGGGAGAGAGATAGCAGATAGGCAGGGGAAGGGGGAAGTTACTTTGCTTATTTTCAATCTCTTGCACAAATATTTATTTTAATTGCATGCTTCATTTTAATTTTCAATCCAAACGTAAACAGAACCTTGAAGAGAATCCCAAAAAAAAAGAAGAAAAAATAAATTAAAATTTCTTTATTTACTCAAACGAAAGTTTATTTTCGGCATAGTTGGCAAAACTCTCTCGTTACCTCTCGGTGTACTTTGCCAGCGGCGCATTGGCGCAGAAAAACCGACAAAAAGAGGAAAAATGTGGGAAAAGCGTGACTACGCAATAATTAAAGATTTCCATATTTCATTATGCGTAAAGCCCAACGCAATCAACGAGAGATTTCTAGCTCGAGGCATGCATTTTATATTTATTTTCCCAATTTTGATAGTCATTTAATTATAAAACGAACATTTCAGTTGCTGCAACTAACAGCTGCTGTTAGTTCGCTGTTAAGCTGCTGTTAAATTGCATTCGCTTTCTTTCACAACTAGAGTCGAGGAAATGATATGGTCTACTATGATATTTTGGGCGCTTTTCACGCATAATACGCCTGATAATAGCACAATAAACCAAAGCAATTTTGAGAAGTATCTATTTATGAGTTATTAATGGCATTTTAATTCAATGAAAATCGTCGACAAAAGCAGAGATGAAAAATGCTAATATAAGTACGCCGCACACACACACAGACTCACTTATTTATGTACAGCAATAAATACGTATTCAATGAGTGAGCCCCGGCGATGGCGTCACAGTCCGCAGCAACAACAACAACAATAATAATAATAACAATAATGAAATAATGTGCATATAGAAAAGAGAATTAATGTACGTGTGTGTGTAAGCCGGACGGAAACTGCAGTTTCATGGAACTGTCGCGCTGTGGCAGCTGCCCGCTGCATGCCTCATTCTCAATGCGCAAGATGCAACCAAATAGAAAAAGAGAAACAAACAACTGAGGGCGGGAATTTATCAGCTACTTTTTGCTATATAATATACAATTATAATAAGTAGTCAGGCTATATATATTTATACAATAAAGTGAGAGAGGAAGTGTGGGAGAGGCGCTTTATAAATTATATAGACAGATGTTTTGGGCACGGCAATTGAGTATGATTTGCGTCTCAGTGTGGACTTTGCACGACCAAATCTGTTTAAAAATGGAAATTGAAATCGTGTGGCATGCCTTATCAGCTCTCAGACGCTACTCAGCAAAAGTCGCCAAGTATCTCTCTGTATTATATATACATATTTATATATATATAGTATAGCAAAACAAATGCGAGAATATGCATAAATAATCTCTGGCCCGCCAGAGAGACTCGACGCGTTATTCGTTTTATAAATAAGTCAAGATGCGTCGTATCAATTTGTAGGCGTCTCTCTCTCTCTCAATATGTAAATAACCCAAGCTCGACAAAATAATGATGCCGCTGGCTGAGTGTGTGCGAGTGTGTGTGTGTTGGTATGCAAAAGAATTCAGCGCTTATACGTTAAGGAATTCGTATGACAAAAGCGGGCGACATTAAAATGGAATATGAATACGTTATAATGTGTGTGAGTCTATTTACATATGGTCTCTCTCTCTCTCTCTTTCTAACTTTATGCATTTGGGTTAGTATCAAAATTAGATGAGGAATTTCGCCTAGTATTTTTCCCCACAAAGAATGCAGCGCACCCTTTCCACCCGCATCCCCCCACACACGCAGCAGGCGGCAGCTTGTGCTGTGCCTTGTCAGTTTTTTAAGATTTACTCGTATTTACTCAGTATTTTTTTATACTTTATAAATTTCAAAATAAATACAAAAAAAATACAAAAAAAGTTATATCCACTATCATAGACCATTGGGGCTGCCTATGCAATTGATTGCTGCAGTTATTGATGCCATATTTAAATTTCAAGTATTCACATTTGGACCTTAGCTTTTAAAGATGGTACGTGTTAAGGCAAATGAAATTGTAGACTTGCCGGAAATGGTAGCACCGCTGCCCTATTTAAATTTCCTACGCTACTTTCGACGCAAACATCCACGCATGGTCATGCGACGCATATTGCAAGCAGCGCCAGCCGAATGGGATGCGTTGACCAGGCGCCAGCAGAATCTCTTTCAGAAGCAGGTAAAGCAGGAAACAAGAGAAAGCTCTTTTAGTTACCATCTTCTCTCTGCAGAAAATCCTGGCCAGAATTGCACGCTTCTCGCGCGTTCAATGCCTGCGTCTGCTGCTGCCGCGCATGAATCGTCGCAAGAAAATTGATATGCCCACGGCAAGTACACGATATCAGGCACTGCAGGAACGAAAGCGTTATATTCGCATGAAACGAGAGAAAATGGAAAGAGAGGAACAACGACGACGGGGCTAAGAGAAAAAGAACTGGCTAGTTTTTCTTTTAACTCCCGAGAAGAATCTCAATCCTGTGACTGCCGTTCTTTGTGCTGTTCTGTATTCTTTAAAAGTTCATAAATTCTGGTCTTTATGCGGTTTGTTTATGCTTGTTTATACACAGCTTGGGAAACCCTAGAACCTTCTTCAGTTCTGGTTCTTCAAGTTTGGAGAGTGACCCAGTAATGGGTCTGGCATTAAAGCTAATTAGCATGGTATAATAGCATGTAATGTGCGACTCACAGGCGGGGCCGGGGGCAAAGAGCAGAGCAGCGCAGGGCATACTACGCAGTTCTCGACACCCAAGTGATCTTTGCAGAGTTATGTAAGGGTAGGGAGAGAGAGAGAGAGATTGAAGAGCGGATTGGTTCCGCTTGACTGCCAGCTGCGTAAGCGTAACAGGCGACGACGACGACGGAGGCGACTTGACTCTGCTTGGGTCACCCACCTGACAGAAGGCGATGATATGCAAACACCTTGCAAAGACTTTCACTTTTGCACGCTTTGTGCGTCTCTCTCGCTTTGCACGCGTATTCGTCGCAAAAGAGAGAAGAAAGGGTAAGAGGGGGAAAAACACTTCCGTTTGTCGTATGTCAACTCGCTTTGGCAACCCTGGCAGCGCTGCGCATCACTTGCATTCCAAAACATCGATAATAAAAAAAAAAAAAAAAAAACAAGTGAATCGTTTGCTTTGGGGTTTATCGACTTTTGGCCAAGACAATGGATATCGCTTGTTGCGCTGCCCGCACACACACACACAGACAAAGAAAAGTTCTACGCCAGCCGAGAAGGAATTTGATGCCCCAACCTCTCTCTCTCTCACACTCCCTCTCTACTCTCCATCCCGCTTAGCGTAGTATTTTATCGCCTCATAAACAATCTTTCTTTCGTTCTGCCTGACTGACGACTTTTGAGCACAATGGAAAACAACATGGAAAAGCAACAGCAACAGCAACAACAACAACAAATGCAACGGATGCGTAGTCAAGCAAGAATGCAATATGGAAGGGGGGAAGGGAAAGCGAGGGGGGGGGGCAGGGTAACACAGGGGCCGAGACATTCGATGCGTTGCAGCAGAAGTGCAAATGAAACGGCCCAGTAGGTCACATGGCCATGCACAGTGTGTGTGTGTGTGTGTGTACGGCGTGTGATTACAGCGCCAGTCACTCGCATAGGCACAGTGTAAAATTAGAATTTAAGTAGAATGAAATATGTGATTACAAATTCTTAGAAATTTCATGTTTATTTCTTTGCTAAATTTAATTGAGGTCTAATAAAATTCTTCGCCTTTATTCTTTGATAGCAACCACTGTACGTTGAGGTTAGCTAATTGTTTGGAATTGAAAGCTTGCGACACGGTTTCATAAGTCAACTGGAAGCTTGCAGCATCAAGCGCTTTGTAATTGTTGTTGCTGCTTGCTGCTGGTCTCTTTTATCAGCTAGTTTCAGCCTCAGTTAGTCAATAAATTATTTATCAATTTTAATTTCCGCTACACAAACGAAACAATACCCAAAGTGAATGCCAAAAAAAAAAAAAAACCAAATTGCTTTGCCTTTTTCTGTCTTCTCGTTTTGCTGCTCCATTCGCTATGTTTGAAATGTAGCCAATACATGTTGTGAACAAACCCGCCAACTCAACTCAAACCGGGCAAACAACGCCGGAGACTGAAACTGAGACGCGACAGGTTACAAAGACACTCCACCAAGTCGAGTCGAATCGAATCGAGTCGGAAATGATTAGTTGAAATTCCAAACTGGTTCGTGCGTCTTTTGTGGCTACTTTTAGACTGCGAAATTTTCCTGCTTTTGGATGCGACGCAGCGACGCCGTAGCATACACATACTTAACATATTATATTGTCCAAAGTTTTGCAAGCTCTACAAGCTCCAACGTATTGACTCTTATGTCATAGCCTATCAACGATCCATGCAGGTAGCGAGTCGTATTATGAATAATAACAAACAAAACATGCTCGGGCTCGTGTACCTGAGAATTGTAGTGCAAACAAAACAAAAGCAAAACAAAGAAAAGATCTGTGCATACAGAAGTGGCAAAATTCCTATGAAAGAAACAACAACAATAACAAATCATTAAGCAAAGCTTTGCGCTTCGAGCACGGCATAATAAATAATAATAAAGCCGAATCGAAACGAAAACGAAATTACAGTTGAAAAACCAAAACAACGCAATGAAAACAACAACGACGATAACAGGAGAAACAGAAACAGAACCCAAAGCGAAACCCAAAGAAGCGGAACTTTTGCAACAACAACAACGAAGACAAAAAAAAGAAGTCGAGCTTGGGTTAATGCGCGCAGAGAGCGCGGTCAGCTTGAAGCATTGCGTATGCATGTGTGTGTGAGTGTGAGTAGAGACAACGGTTAACGATTTGTGTGGTTTATGTTTTGTGCCCATTGCTGCTGCTGCTTCTTCTTCCTCCACTTCTGGTTTGTTTTGCACCTCGTTAGTATTTGTCTGTACTCGCACTTTGTTATGGTTAATGTTGTTGTTGCTGTTGTGCTTGAAAAAGTTCAACGACATCTTCGCTCTCTTTTTCGGCTGACTTGACGAAGCGAATTTTGCATTACATTTACATTACAACGAAACAAAAAGATCTCTTGACGAAGCTTTCAAAATGCACTTAACGGAGTGTTAGAGAGCGGAAAGGAAAGGAAAGAGAGGGAGAGAGGTGGGGTGGGGTGGAAGGGGGCATTAGAAGCAACTGATTGTGTTGCGTGTGTGTCAATGCACGCTTATCGTCGTGAAAGGAAAGGGTGCGTGGAAAATTGCAGCTGCCACTGGGGCAGTCAACACACTCACCAACACACACACACACACACACACACACACTGAGCCAAGCCTCATGCATTTCGATAAGCAGCGCAGTGCAGCGTTGCAGCGGCCAATGGCCGCCAATTAAACCAGGAAACGTGCAACTAGTCTACGATTCCTCGCATTCCTCTCGACCACAACACACACACACACACACACTGACGCACACGGCACAGTTAAATGTCACATTTCCGTGTGTGTCCAACAGGCAGGCAGGCAGGCACGTGTCTAACAGCGCGCTGTTAGCTCTCCTTGCACTCACTCTCTCCCACTCCACTCTCACCACACTCACACTCTCTTCGCTCTCTGCACCTATTTACATACCCCGCATGCAAATATCTCCGCTCGTGTTGCACCCATTTAGTTCTCTATGACGTCGTCGTCGTCGTCGTCGCTGTCTTTATCTTTTCGCCAAGCTTTCGTTACGTTTCGTTTGGTTTCGTTTGACTGGCGGCAATCAAGAGCAAATAATTGCCCTTTCTATTGGTAAATTAAGCACAAAGCAAACACAAGGAAAAGGCAAAATAGACAACGCAGCAACAAAGTGAACTTTACGCTGAGCGTGGGCTGCGATGTGAGCGCAAGAGAGGAAGTCAAGGTGTCAATTCGAAATGTTAATTAACATTTCTGGCCAAAGCGCTGTAGGGCTAAGTCAATGACTTGCGCCGCGCGGCAGGCAGAGAGTGAGAGTGGGGGGACATGACTTCCAGTGGACACCTTTGATTTATGTCTGTGGCATGTTTCGAATATCTTATCTTGTGGATCTTAACACAAACCGAATGACACCATAAATAGCCCCGTCCAGTTTTCTTGTTATCTCTACAAATAGTTCGAAATGCAGCGTGCCAGATAAGGAGCAGAGCAACAAAAACAACAACAAAATTTAAGCCAGGACTGTCAAGGGTACAGCCACGCACAACAACACTAAGAGAGGCGTGTGTGCAGCCGCAACAAGAGGAACAAAAACAACAACAAGAATCACGCTCAAAAAAAAAAAGACCCTTTGGCCGGTGTTGTTTGCCTTTTCGTGCGAAAACCAAAAGCAACGGCAAAAACATGTCAGGTGCAAAATGAGGCACCGAAAGGTGTACGTATGTACGTGTATGTCTACCTGTATACGCTAGTGTATTTGTATGTGTCTGCAGTGCTTACCTTATATTTGCAACAGTTGCAAGTATTAATTCCTGGTTGAGCGGCGTAATCCAAAGCTTGTGCAATGAAGTTGTAGTTGTTGTTAAAGTTGTTGATGTTGCTGTAGTTGTTGTTGTTGTTGGTTATTAATACAACTATTTATGTTGCATACTATGTATGTTGTTGCTTTACACTTTCACTTGTTGTTGTTGCTGCTGCTGCTGCTGTTTGCTAGTAGAAATCACAAACAACGGTGCAAAAATATTTCAATTATTATGTTTCGCTCTCTTACACACACGCTCACACACACACACATGCGTACACCCACGAAACGAAATGAAAACAAAACTGCAGGTGAAAATGATGCGGTCACTCGCCGAAATTGTTGTTGTTTATCAAAAGTGCCAAATGCGTAGAAATTTTGTATACTGCAGCATGTTGTTGTTGCTGCCGCGGCAGCTTTTGTTGTTGCACAACAAGTACTACGTACAAACAACAACTGCAACAAAAGCTACGCACACAAATACACCAATTGCGGCTTTGCTAGCAAAAAATCTCGTTACGGTGTTTCGTTGTGTGTGCGCGTGTGAGTGTAAGCAGCGTGCTAAAAATCCACACAAGCATACACAGTACGTTCGTCTGTGTGTGTGTGTGTGTGCGTGTGGGGAAAATGGCAATTTGACTACGACAGAAGGCAGCACCATGCACACTTGTTTCAATATTTGAAATATTTTGCTTATTTATTAATCAATGCTTTCAAATATTTGCCTAAATGGTCGCTCGCCCGCACTTTTATATTCTGTTGTTGCTTTATTTTCGCTACTATGCAGACGGCACACCTAAATACACACACACACACAAATATACATACTCGCATAAAATCAACGGAGACGCGCACTGAGAAAACTTATGTACATATACAATTTGAAATCATCAACATTTTTGCGATACCAGTCGACGGCGGCGGCGGTGGCGGCGGCATTAACAATATGCTATATTTATCATAGCGGATATTATTGTTTCAATAGCAGTGTGTGATAAAAAAAACTAGTATTCTTTTGTTGCTGTTGCTACTGCTTTACTTTGTTGTTTTTCACTGTACGACGAACAAATTATGATGCGAACCAGCGTACAAATAAGAGAAGAGCTAACCGACGCGCACGTCCGACTCGTTCAATTAGTTTTTTGCTACTAGCGCCGCAGCTCGCTTCGTTCAGAATAAGTTCGTGTGAGCGAGGCAAGCCGAATGAACCACAGCGGAGCCAGTTCGGCGGCTGTCGTTCGCTCATTCGTTCGGCGGCCGTTTGGCTGCGTTCGCTCAGCGAGCGCACTCAACGAAGCTAGGGATGATACGCACACACAACACAGCGATGGCACGACACACGCTGCACGCTGCAGGGCAATATCGTATGGCATGCAAGAGCGCTGCACGTACGATATAGCATTTGAATTGTTAACAAATATGAGAAGTGTTTTAAATGCTATTCTATAAGATTTGCATAATTAGTGGCAACCGGAAAGCGGCAAGGCTCACTGAAAAATATCAAATTTCCCATTAATGACACCGGGACTCGTTAAGTGCGGGGCTGCAGATGGATGTCAAAGTGATTGAAATCCCTGGATAAACATTGTGGTCATCAATTCTAAACGCTACCCGGCGAAATAGTGTGCAAACTAGGAGGGGTGCCCAAGCAACAACCCCCGCATTGAGCACGTGCTGCGATACATGCACCCATACATATAGGAATAACCCCCCACCCCGCCTACAAAGGGGCTGACTTTGCAGTCGTTGAGGGGATTTAGTTTTCGCCATGGATAAAAATAACATGCAAAAAGGGAAAAACAAGACTAAGAAATTTCGAAATTTGTTCAGGGATGGATGACTCATCGAAGACCTTTTCCAGTCCAACGACTAGCTAATTGACTAACTGTGCCGGAAGTCGGAAATTCGTTTTTCGGGGTTTTCGTGGAATATTTTTGGCATGTTGCATGCTTTATGAGCTATTTACAGTTAAGGCATATCTGGTTGCATCTTTTCTTAGAGACAACAATGCAACATAAATTGAATAATGCGTTTTTAAGTGACGCTTAGACGCATTCTTCAGTAAATTGTGCAATTGTTAAAGTGCCTGTGCTGCCCGACGACGACCCTCAACCATGCGGGATTGGGAGCGGACTTGGGCTCGTTCGCGGGCTACTACAAATTAGACTTGAAGTGTTTTTGGCCTGAGAGCGGGAGTGAGTGCGAGATCTCTAGCTAGATCTGTAGGCGCAGATTAGAGCGACAGTTCAACAATCTTCAAGTGGGCAGCGGCAATGCCTGATGCAGTGCATCCTATTGTGGCCAATCTACTGCGTGTGCGTGAGGGAGACATTCCACAGTGCGAGCACTTCATGTCGTTTGCCACAAACATTTTCCAGCTGTGACCCACTCGACTATGAGAGCTGCGAGAATTTGGCACGCACGAGCAGGAGGAGCAGCAGCAGGAGTGGGAGCTGGAGTGGGAGCAGGCAGCAGTAGGGGGAGACCATGCAAAACGCATGCAAGAGGGCGGAAAGCGTTGGAATTTTTTTGGTGGAGTGTTTTTGTTATGGATTTTTAATAATATTCGCCACAGTTCGCCCCATTGATTCCATGCACGTATGGAAGTGTTTACATGCGCATGGACAGCACTGTAAGAGTATTCCTATATTAATTTTGCATGGATTTTGGAATCAAATTTGCTACAGTTTGGCGCCCCTTTGGGTGCAGAGCAGACTGGTCACATTCTAATGGCCAGCACTGTAGCTACCTCAACTAGCCACGCTTTTATTGCCGCCACTGTGCGTAGAAATGGCAAAGGCGCAACAATTTGAACAATTTGTACAATTTGCCCGCATTGCCCAGTCGAGAATCTCGGCAAGATACGTAGATATATGATATATGACTGGACCGAAAAAAACTTAATCAAATCAATTATGAACTGCCTCCGGAATTATCACACACACACACACACACGACACACACACTCGCATAGAGCATGTTGATTGTTGGGAGCCAAAGCAAACAGAAAGTTTGACAGGGGAAGCTGGGAGCACCCTGAGGCTCCGTAGGGGCGTCCCAGGAATGGCTGCAGACATGTCGTATTTGCTGTGCACAAAAGGAAATTAATTTTTTATTGTGTGTGCGTTTTCTTTATTTTTTTATTTTATGACCGCCGGCCGGGAAAGTTACGGACAAGAAAAAAAAAGTAGGGATGATTCTCGAGAAAGTCAAAGCATGCAACAACGTTAATTCAATTTGCCGTCTAATTAGTGAGGGTATCTACAGCTCGAACGGAAAACAAAACAATTTATTGGGTAATTAAAGCGAAATGCTTCAAATAGCTGAGATACTGGAAATTCTTAAAGATTACCCAAGATTAGTTAAACAACTTTCCAAGCAAAGTAGAGAAAACACAAAAGAAAACGAAAGTCGTTGGCATAATAAAGCATAAATAGATGCTCGGGTTCTAGAACAGCTGAGCATACATGGGAAACTTATTATAGAGTATCTTTCTTCAAGAACTTACCAAAACATTCGACTCCCACTTCCCGATCTTATAGTTCTGAGTATGAACGTACCCATATCGTAATAAAAACGAAAGTCTTCAAGTCTTCACCTTGCATGGAGGACTCGATGTTAATAATGATATATTAGCGCGATAGATGGTTGATTATAAACATGTGTGTGTGTGTGTGGAAACAGTCGGTCCCAGCCCAAGGAGCGTCGCGCATGACAGCTGCAAGTAGTTCGGGAACGCCTTGAAAATAAACACGTAAGGCAAGCAAGTGTGGAGCGCACACGACTTGCAGGCACCCTGCAGCAAGGGGTACTGGTACTTGAAAATCAACTAAATTGGCTTTATTTTGGACAACTTCACTCAAAATTCATGCGGAATTCGATTTTTATATTATTTTTAACATTTCTAATCGATTTAGAGCAAAAAATAAGGTTTTTAATTTTTGAAAAATTTTTGAAAATTTTGCAAGGGGGTAGCATGGAAAATTTTGAAAAATTTTCAAGTTTCTGAAACTATAAAATTTGAATGTAGAATTAATTTAGAACTCAAATCATGAATAAAATGATATTCCTGAGCAAAATCGGATGATCTTTAACAAAGTTATGAGAGCTAAAAGTTAAAAAAGTATCCCAAAATTATAGAAAAGTTAAGGTGGGGATTACAGAGTCCCGGCGAAGTTACTAGTGCAGGAAGTCTAGAATCTAGACTTTAGTTTGATCTTCAGCCTGCTCATGCCTTCTTTTCAGCTCACACAAAAAGTATATAACCCACTTTATTCACTCTTAATGAATGCAGGGTATAATAAATTTGCAATTTTCGAAAAAATGCGATAACATCTGTTAAATATCAGAGCGAGCGAGTAGACAGGCACGTGTGAGTGAGCGAGAGAGAGGGCGCTACGTTGTGATTTGAATAAGAGAATTGCGTACAATCGACCGCATTGTTTGCCCTCCCCGATTGGCCTTTGTAGTCGATCTTGTGGGTCACTTGGACAGAATTGAAATCTCTAGAAGAATATTTGCCTAATTAATTAATGTCGACTCGAGAAGGCGCCAGACTGAGTACTACCATATCCATTTGTGAAGAGAGTTGGGCAACCAGAGAAGAGATGAGTGCAGGAAGATAGACAGACAGACAGTCGGCCAGTGGGTAATTACAAGATGGTCTGCGGAGATTACGAAACTACCAAGTACTTCCAAGTTTTCTGACAGGCACTCGAGCCGGGTACTCCTCTCTCGCACAGACATTCCTAGCAACTGAGGTCAGCTGCCAATTAATTGTGGCGACTTGTCACGAACAATAACAAAGCTGCTGTCGCTCGGGCTCTCGCTCTCTAATTGAAAGAGCCTCTTCCCGCGAGTAATATAAATAGTTGCCTTTGTTCCCCAAATCCCCCAACACGTCTCTATCGGAAGCAGAGGGAGACAGGGTGTTATTTATAGCTACCCTTGCAGTTTTGCGAAGGGGGACAACAAAATGTGCAGCTACCCCCCAAAGTTTTCCACACGTATAGCTCGCCTGCACTTGTGCACAGCAGGAACTGAGAAAGTTCCAAGACGCCGTCCCCCTGTCCCTTCTTTGGATATAGTTTTTAGTATTTTTAGTCCCCCAAAACGAATTGAACTTCTCACACTGTCAGCCTGGGCCCCCCTTGGGGTTCTCTTTGTGCCTACCGACGCCGGCGTCGTCTCAAATTGAACTTTCTGCTCCACTTTGGGTAGCTGAAAATATGTTTATGGAATTTCCCGAGGCGCTGCGATTTATGTGTGCTCCATATGCAGCAGGGTCTCTTGTAGGCTCTTTCAGGCTGTATCGCACATATTTCACACATTTCGCCAGGTATTTATATCAAAACACTTTACGAAATCATCCAGCACAGTGGGAGAGCCCCCTTATACCTCACACCACACACACACCCAATTCAATTCCGTGTTTCTTGTGTTATTGGAGCAATATTTTGAATAGCTGCGGAATTAATCGCACCTAATGGGCAACTTTTTCCACTTTCCCCTGCCCATCTTTCCTCTTTCACTCGCCCTAATGGAAGTGCCGCATACCTGTGTACGGGCATTGCGAAACTAGGGATTTTCCATAAGGTGTTGTTTAACAAATATGCGATTGGGAGCTCAGATACTTAAGGGATCTCTATGAAACTTTATGTATAGGTCACTAGAGGAAAAAGTTATATATATACCAAGTTTTAGCTTTGTAGGTCGCTGAAAAGCCAGGAAAATAGACAAAAGAACTTAAGGAAATTTGATGAAATTTAATATTTAGCTAGCAGAAGTATAGGTCAATATTAAACTAGAGTTACAGCTCGATCTGTGTAGCTAATGATCTGATAATTAATGATCTACCAACTCAATATCAATTATAAAGCTAACAAATTATGCAAACCGTATGAAAGTCAGCCTAACATACGAAGTACGCATTGTCTAAGCCCCAGACTGCATTATATAGTCATCTGGCATAAGCCGCAACATCTGTACCGATTTGCAGGCTGGAGTACTAACCTAATAAAATGATAAATTTTTCAACAATTATTATAAAATTTCCATTAGAGGGCTGTAAACAGCATGCGGTACGCAGACCGAGAGACCCTTCTCTAGAGTGTTACCGACCCAAAGTGGAACGAAAGAGAAGAATCAACAACAATGAAGTATGAGGATGACGAGTGCCGGGAGGGTTGCTTGTTGTTTGCAACGGGCCACGTGACCCTGGGCGTCTGTCAAATATCTGTCACGAGTCGTGCGAGGCCCAAAAAAGGGAAGCACACCCTGCCTCAATGAGGTACAGTCAGCGACGCGTTCTAGGCTCGCTGCGTCGAAGGGGTGGCCACAAATGCAACAGTGGGTTGATTGATACGCCACTGTGTGTGTGTGTGTGTGTGTGCACTGTGGATTTCCCGGATTCTAATTATAGACTGCCGTTCGCTTCGTGACTTCGACGCCTCGACGCCCCGTCGCAACCATCTGCTTCTAGTTATGCGGGTTAACGTTGTCTGATCCCCAGAAGATGAATGATCCAGTCGCTGCCAGAGATCTCTGTCTTACGGTACAGCAAATGTAATTACTAATAACAATTTTCAGAGCCGGGGGGGTTTGGGCTACCCGTGATGTCTGCATTAGGTCCTAGTCCACCACGCACACGTACGTACACAGGAAAGTGCGTGTCACTTTGGTCACAAGGTGTGGTCAGACTGACCCGTCGCTTGTCCTGTTAACTTACCTGGAATGGTATTTGCCCGACACACACACACACACCCACCCATACAAATACAGTCAGTTGGGTGTACACACCCCGGCAGTCAATCGTGTCAAACAGACCAGGCACGGTTCACAGCAAAACTGACCCATTGTCTTGCTGCTTATTTAGGTCATGTTTCAGGGCAGGAGAGGCTAACCGAGCCGACAGAGGAGTGTCGTCTATTTAACCTCACGTCAGGACATACCTTTCTCTCTGGTGCGCTGATGCGTGTCAACCAGATTACCCAAAGACATTCAAATCATAAACGTGTTGCCCGTGCTGCCCGCACGTAATGCGTAATCAAATTGAGCGAAAGGGAGGAGCATGAAATCCCCTTAGAGAATTCCATGTCTATTTTCTGCCTGCACGTTTCCTGCCCCATCGTTGTATTTACAGTTCGTAAATAGTTTAACAAGTCTTGCGCCGGCGCACGTGCAGCCTCTTCTTGGTCTTCTTCTTCACTTGCAATTGCATTCCTCGCCGCATTATTTACTTATCCCATTCCCACTTCACGCATTTCCCTCTCTCCTGTCAACGAGCCTCTTGTAAGGCGCAGCGCTAATAGTTTGCCCTGACAGACAAAGGATCAGGGGCGGCGCACTTGAAGTCAGCGGGGGAGGAGGTACAAGCTGAGTCAGCCGGATGCGATATATGAATGGAAATTCCAGAAAGATAACAAGAGATCTGCACTGCAACTCGTACTGCGGCAACACTTGGGGAAGGTCAAGCAGTTCGTCTAGCTTGGACACTTATCACAAGAGACTCTCTTTCTTTAAGATTAACAATGTTCCGTCTATTATCAATATATATATTAATGTACAGTTATAGTTAAAATCTGTTTTATTTATCCCCTCCAATTCCTCCGTTACTTGCGTCTCTTGGCGCCTCCCGCCTTCTTCTGCGGCGCTGCCTTGGGTTTCTGATTCTTGCGCATGCTGCGCTTGCGATTCTCCGCCTTCTTCGTGGTGTTCTCCTCGTTGCGTCGCTTGATGAACTCCAGACGCATGCGAGATTTGACAATCTGTTCGGGTCGACGCAGCTCCTTGTCGTTGCCACTGATGCGCTTCTTCAGCTCCAGCTTGGCATTGTGCCGGGCGTGACGACCCACAGGATAACGTTGATTATGCGACAGAGGCTTGAAATTGTCATCGTCACTGTCCGCATTCTCCCGCTGCAGTTGCTCTTCAATCTTAGACTTCTCCTTCCATTCGTTGTAGCGGCCAGTCTTGAACGAGGCAGGAATCCATGCACCCGATTCTGTACGTATTTTATTCGCACGTGGATCCTGCACGGACACCATCTTCTTCTTGATGCGATCCCATTTCTTCATGCCTGGCTTGTGCTGCACCTCCTGCGACTTGTTGCGATCCACCACGGAGAATTCTGCATTGCGTGCCTGTCGCTCGAATGAGTTGATAGCCAGGCCATCTTCTGTGTGCTTATCCGCCGACTGATAGGGTATATAGTTCTCCTCGTCCTTCACTTGTTGCTTGCGCTTCTTCTTCTTGGGTTTGTCCGTATACAGTGCATCCATATTCTGTCGCTTCTTGGGTGCGACAACCTTTTTGAAGGCACTTTGTATTTCTTTATCATCTGCATTGGAAGCTGTCTGTGATTTCTGTGCATCCTCCTCCTTTTGTGCCTCATCGTCGTCCTCCTTGGCGCGTTGCAGGCGGAACTTTTCAATCACCTCCGCGTGCTGTGAACGTTTCTCCTTCATGACAACAAAAGGCACAGACTTCTGCGTGGTGTTCAGCTCGAAGATGGTCTACAGAAGAAGAGATAATACATTAGAAAGATCTCTCAAGACTTTGTCTACTTGTTACTTACTCCACCCGGTCGGAAGTTACGCATCTTCACCAATATATCATGCTTTTCCTCCTCCAACTTGCGCTCGGCCTCAGCCACATCTGACTTTGATTCCGCGTTAAGTTTCTGTCCACTAATTTCTGCCGCTTGCTGCAGCGCAGGTGCCGCATTGAAGAAATCCTCTAGAGTTTTGAGTGCAAAGAACTTGATCTTCTTGGCACGCGCATTGGCATCTGTCGACGCAACTGGACGGGAGCTCAGATACTTCTTGTAGGCATTCTCACTGGTGCGCAGGACGCCGGCAATATGATGACTCTTCTTGATCTCCGTCACACTTAGATGTTCCTCCTCCAGCAAGTCTTGTGGTATGGTGCCAATGGCGGTGTTATCATTGATATTGAACGGACGATTCAAGAAGAGATGCAAATCGAGCAAATGGGATGTGTCGTCGGTGGAGAATATGGAATAGGCAGTGCCAGTGCGTCCAGCACGCGCACAACGACCCACACGATGCACGAATAGCTTGGGTATGCCCGGAAAGTGTAAATTGACCACGTAATCCAAGCTGGGTATATCGATACCACGTGCCGCAACATCCGTAACAATTAACACGGAAACTTTTTTGCTAGCAAACTTTGCCGTATTGATCTTACGCGCTGATGCATCCAGACTGGAGTATACGGATGTGTTGGAGATGCCCGCTTGGGTTAGGATCTGCAAAGGCAATTCAATTAGAAATGAGCTTCAGAACAGATTAACATTTCACTTACAAATGAAATGAGCTCCACGTGGTGCTGTGTGCCCGCAAAGACAACTGTCTGTGCATCATGTGGTATCACATACTTGAGCAGCACCACTAGCGACGTGTAGCGATCATCGGGACGACAATATATAAACTTAAGAGACAAAGCATCGGGCAACTTGGATTCCACATCCAAACGTATTAGCACGGGATCACTGAGACCGGCGCGTGCGAACTCAACCAGCTGCTTGGGCAAGGTGGCCGAGAACATGACCATTTGACGTGAGGCAGGCAGACGATGCAGTGTCTCATTCAGTTGCTCGCCGAAACCCATCTCAAAAAGCCGATCGGCCTCATCGAATACTACATACTCTGTAAAATGAAGGAATTTAGTAAGAATATCATAGCTATAACTAATCCTTCTAGTTACCCACCGATTGAGTTCAATTTAAGATCCATTTCGACACACAAATGTAGAAAACGACCTGGCGTAGCCACAATAACATCCGGACAGGTGTGTATGGCCGAGAATTGTGAGTCCATGGAGTCACCGCCCAGCACCAGGATCGTTTTCAGCTCCATAAAGCGTCCCAGTTCCTTAATAAATTTATATGTTTGCACAGCCAACTCACGCGTTGGGGACAAGATCAGTGCACGAGCACCCTTTGTGGGCTCACGCCGCTGCAGCTTCTCGAACAAGGGTATCAAAAAGCAGGCAGTCTTTCCTGATCCTGTCTTGGCCATAGCCACCACATCACGTCCCTCCAATATTAGGGGTATGGTTTTTCGCTGAATGGGCGTGGGCACCTTATAACCACGCTTGGTGATGCCCTTTATCAGCTCAAATCCCAGCCCCATGGACTGAAAGCCTCCGCTTTTCTTTGACTTGGGTTTGTTTTTAAGAATGTCATCGTTGCCGCTGCTGCTGTTTGCGCTCTGTTCCAACGACGGGAAGCCGGGAATTTCGTCGGGCTGCTTCTTGCGCTGCAATAGGGTAATGATTAATATAAATATTATCATTAATCAACAGGTATTTACGCACCATTTTAGCAAATCAAAACTTAAATCAACTGCTAACTAAATTACACGTGCAGCCGCGCAAAGTGTGGCCGTTTAACAAAAAAACTACTGAAATATCGATATCTTTGAAGTGCAACGATTAATGTTATCACATTTTAACAGTGAACTAACACTGGTTCATGCTGTTTCAGTATGTAAGGTAAATCAAGAGCGTAAACTTGTGACGTCACGTGCAGTGAGTTCCCCAACCACTTTTCACTTCCATTTCGGAAGTATTCAAGGAGAAAATTATGCGCTTATTTCTATTACAAGACTTTATTAAATGTAAAAATTTTTTACATATGTATACATACATATAAAATCGCTGTTATCGTTACGCAGACGACACAAATACTCTGCGCATTATATATCTCAATACAAAATCTATTTAATATATGCAACATTTAAACTTGAACATATGTTTTATCTTATTACCCTAAGTTTAGTATAGTAGTTAGTTAATTAGTTAGTTAGGTAATTAATTATTAAATATTTTGCTAACAGCAAAATGTAGGCCAACATGTGCGGAAGCAGTCAATACAGCAAATTAAAGAGTAAATGTTTTCCAAACTTATAAACTAAAATGCGAAACTTATACAGAAAACTGAAACTAAGTTAGTTACTAATCATAATGATAATAATGCATATTTACAAAATACAAATCTAAACCTTAGCCTTCACTAAATGTCCATATAATCCATGTCACCATCGGATTCGCGCACCAGCAACAGTTGCTCCAAACGCTCGATGCGCTGCAGCATATCCTCCTTTTCCTTCTGCACCAATTCGACGCGACGACGCAGCTCCTCGTTGTGCCGCCGCAGCTCGTGTAGTTGTCGGCAAATTTCCGAGGAATTCAGCAATGGCATCACGTTGGGACTTTTCGTTGCAGTCGTACGCAATGCCGGCGTAGCACTCGGATGCTTGGTGGCAGTTCCATTGTTAATGGCACCGGCGGCTGCACCCACAGCAGTTCCTGCTGCTGCTGGCGATGGACGCAATTGTATGGTTTGCACCGTACCCACTTGACCACGCAGTGGTGCACTTGTTGTTGTCGCAGGATTGGACACATTCGAGCCGTGTAGTGCCTCGTTTACCAAATGCTGTTGCTCATCCAGGTTGCCAGTATTGTCTACCAGGCGCGAGGGCAGTTTCAGCTAGCGAGAGAAGAAGTTAAAGTGGGTATTCTAAGGGGAACAACTCTGTGCGAACCTGTCGGGACTGCAACTGCCGCATGTTAACCAGCTTGGTGCCATCGGCCAGCTGACGTACCACTCCAGAGCTGCAACAAGAAAAGGATTAGTCCAGAGGGAACCTTACCATATCAAGCTATTACTTACCTGGCCAACGTTGCGGGTATTTTCTGTATGGACTTGGGTTGATCGCAGAGTTTCTTGAAGTCGGTCAACGAGATAATTCTTATGTTCTGGAGGGGAATAAGAAGAGCAGGCGTTAGTAATTTCACTTGTGGATAAGGTTGCATATTTAACATACCTTATTTTTTGTTATAGCGCCCGCTGGACTGGGCGAAGGCGGTTCCTTCTGCTTTATAACATTCATACGTATCTTCTGGGGCGATAAGTTCTGTGCAGTATTATTTGTACTGGCGGTATGCAAACCAATTGCGTTCTTCCTTAAGCTATTATTGATATTTCCATTTGTACTTTGCTGTTTCACATTCGATCCGCGATTCGTTTCATGCAATAGCATACGTCCTCCCTCAGAGAGCACCAGTTGACGACCGTTGCGAAGTGCCGTATTGAGCATCTTCTTCGAGGCTTCGTCGTCTGAAAACAAATGCAGAGATTAGACATTTGATAGCAGAGGGAGCTTTGGGCCTAACCTATTTGATTGTCCTGCATCATGTCGGCAATGCCATGCGTCTTAAGCATATTCAAGGCGGAGTTGCCCAGCACATTTGTATCTAGAAGAGGAGTAAGATTAATACAGGCGAGACATACAGGAGAAGAGCTTCACTTACGTCCGCGCAAGTTTTCCAGCACATCCATCTTGTCCTCCACCGACATGTCGGCATCGTCGAGACTTCGCGTTGACTTTGGGTCATCCATAATTGAGTTGACCGCCTCACTGGTTTCCTTCTGCAAGTGAAATGGAGCATTAGCATGGAGTTCAAGCACTTTAATTAACAATTAGAGCACACAGCATAATCTTACATACTTTAATGATAGGTGCCTTGCGCTTTGGTTAGCATAATGAGACAAAATGGATGGCGAAATGAAGGACAATACAATGCAACCAGTTTAGCTAACTTACCTCGGTTTCCTCGTTGAACTTGCGACTGGCCTGCGATTGACGTGCCGCCTCCAGTTCGGCCAGAATGTCAGCCTGCTCGGTGAGAACGGCCAGGGCAATGGGCGTCTTGCCAAACTTGGAGACCAACGTCACGTCAGCCTGGCACTTGAGCAGCATGCGTACAATACTCTTGTGTCGCTTCTCCACGGCCCAGTGCAGAGGTGTCATGCGTAGCTAAGTAGGAAGCAGGTAGAGTCATTCCAATAGTTGATATAGCTAATCCTGGTGTTACTCACCATATCACGCGCATTTACCGCACACTTGAGAGCGAGCAGCAGGCTGACTACACGCTCGTGCCCAAAGTAACAGGCTAAATGCAAAGGTGTGCGATCCACCTTGGTCTTGGCATCCATATTGATGCCACCTTGCAGCAGTATTTCACAGATTTCCAGTTGATTGTTCATGGCAGCAAAGTGAAGCGCCGACATGCCCAGCTAGGGAGTGCACACATGTTTTATTTGTTTATTTTCGTTTTGCACTGATAACTTACCCAATCCGAGGAAAAGGGAGCGCCATGTGCCAGCGCAGTCTTCACTCCGGGCACATCGCTGTCCCGTGCGCATTGCAGCAGTTGTTTGCCCAGGTCTACGACTGTCGTTGGCCCGGGCACGTTGCCCTTCTTTAGCAGCAGTTCATTCTCGGTGCGCTACAATTGTTTACAATTGGTTACATGTTACATGCTGCACATACTTGTCAGCATTAATTAACTCACAATTTCATAGTTCAACAAGTTGGACAATTGCTGGTTGAGGGATTGCGCCTCCATTGCCACACTGCCATCGGCTCGCAATGTGGCTACAACTTTACTGTTGCCCGTCGCTCCGGCCGCACTTTGCATTGTTTTTAGCAAGCAAACTTCTCTATCAACAGCAACGGAAGCAAACGCGCAAAGAACATAACTGTTTGTAAACTGTTTGTGGTAAAGAAAAGCACAACAAAATTTGTAAATTTACAATGATCATCTGTGTATGCGCGAGAGTGGGACAATGCGATCATTCATCCGTTTGTTGTTATTCTATCGATAGGTATATCGATGATTGCAGCGTCCCCCGCTAACAGCAGTGTCTAATTGAATTATACGCGACACCCGCAGATAATTATTATTAAATAAAATTCATGGAAATGCAAGTTTGCACATGTTTAATAGAATGACGCTTTCAATAAATAACCTGCTCATTTAGCTCAGCGATTTATTCATATGAACTAACTCCAAACGAATCAATATTCCGCCGCGCTCCTTGCTGTTATTAACAGCGTGGCGCAATGTTAAGTTACAGTTGGCTGTTGAACAATTTGAAAAGCTCACCTGTTTGTTTTTAATAATATAATGAATAAAACCTCCATTAAAATTGACTTAAATAGTCATAAAACACCCGTGACTTTCCACCCACTACAACATGGTTTAAAATAAAGTAAACCGAGGCCATAAACTCATAGAAACTTAACAGCCATTAAAAATTTCATTCGGCCAAGTTAGATAAAACATATTTGCATGTATATATATACTCATTTATTTATTTGGCATTAATGGTACACTTATTATTGTATATATGTTGTATTTGCTTGTTTCCATTCGTAAATTTACATAATAATTGTGTGTGTGTGTGTCATACTATTTATTTGGTTTGGATTTCCAAACTCTTCTGGCATTCTTCCATCCCCCTACATCGAATAAATTGCTCACAATCAGTCATAACCAAGTATTAACCACATTTAACATATTCGACAATGTGTATACATATACGTATATTATAAATATTAACGTCTGTATTATATTTATTATCATGTTCTTTCATTCATTTTAAAACTTTCGAACGTTTCGCCCGCTATTTTATAGTTCAAGTTGTTAATTCGCAGTTAACTTTTGAATTCAGTTTCGGAGTCGTTTTTTCGCTGAAACTGAAATCGTACTTGGAATTCAATACATATATTTTGGCTGATAGATTTCTACACTAGATATACAAATGATAAAATCGGCCCATAAATAACATTTGCGAAAATCATTCGAATTCGAAAAACATTTCAAAGATTCTTACAAAGTCTATTAAATAGTAAATTGCTTTCAGAGTTTTTTTTTCGTTTTTGTTTTCAATTTATTCATATCATAACTTAAGCTGGTCTTATGCAATAAAACTAATTTTGGCATATACGAGAGTTGTTTTTTCTTAAGAAAAATTAAATTCGCTCATTTTGTCTTGAAATTTGTTTGTTTCTGTGTGTTTGTTTCTTGTTAACATTATATGCAATACATTTTGTTTTCGGTTTGGGGTTTTCACATAACTTTTATGACCAAATTCACAAGGAACAATTTAATTGAATAATTTATCGCGTAATGCATTCTATATATGTATATTTTTTATGGTTTGTTTTTTTTACTATTCGTTTAACTCATTGATACTACAGTTTATCATATAAATTATGGCTATAATATAACGCGTAATATGTTGTATATGTAATATCTTTTTCGTATGTGTATGATTAATCTGCTTCCGATTTCCATTAACGGGTTTCATCCCTTCCATTTCTTTATCGGCCGCATAAACAACTCCACAGCAGGTGTTTAATCCCAACTCTGCTTGTAGCGCCAACACATTGTCAAACAGGTGCAAACAGGGTAGACGATAGCGAAAAACATAAACAATAATAATTCCCGATGCAATCAACAAGACTTTAAAAACGATTAGAAACAAAAAAACGTTTATTTTTAACTTATGACAAGAATCAAGAAATTAATTATATAATATATACAGATAACAGACTTGTCGCTTTTGGTTAATATACATATGTATGTATGTACGAAACAAACAAAAGAAATCGATAGGGATTCGAAACAGAAATCTAAATAATTTAATTAATAATTATAACATGCATATAAATGCTCACCTGACACGCTATTAGTAAATGCACTTTTATATATATTATTTTTTTAATATATTTTATAATGTTAACAAATATCATTTATGTGGTGCACTCCCTACGTTGCGTATTCGTATAGTAGTTGTATGTGTTGTTTGTGTATTGCGCTTTCTCTATTCTCCTTTTCGTAATTAAATTATATATAAATAGTTGTCGTAATTGTTTAATGTTTGTTATTGTTTCTTTGTTTGGGTGACTAAGCGAACGAGCTGTCCGGCTCATTGGCAGCGGCTGCCTCTGCCAATTCAATGGCTGCCACACGTGCCGCCGTGAGCGTAACATCTGCATCGAAGCCGGGTTTGTGCGTCGGCGATTGACTTGGCGTGCAGTTGGTGCTCTTTGGCTTGCGGAACCAGTTGCCAATGCGACGTCGGCCCAGCGAACCTGTAGATGTGGTGGACAGCATTTGAGTGGATGCACCGGCACTGGCACTGGCACTGATGCCATCTCGTGACTGTGATTTCTTGGGCAACGTATCGCACGAACGATACGGTGATTTGGCCGGTGATTCAGGCTGTGAGCTATCTCCGCTGGCCGATGTGGCGCCCAGTCCTTGCTCACACTCCGGTCCATCGTAGTCGGATTGATCCGAATAGTCACCCTGTCGCTCCTCGTAGTTATACTCAAAGCCAGCCATCTCGGAAACATACAACGCCTTGCCACCGAATTGTCGCTCCAGCGCCAGCGTGTTGAGGAAACGATGTTTGCGATTTGCCGAACGGAAACTGAAGTCATACCACTTGTCTCGCGACTCGCAATAGATGCGCAACGAGTTCTTGATGGTGTGTCCAAACATTTTGCCATCACGCACATTGACAACGCGACAATTGTCGAGGAAGATGCGTCCCTTGTAGATGAAATGGCTGCGCTTGATAATATCCCGTTTGCAATAGATCAATTGGTTATCGAAGAGAAATAGCGTGCAGCTGGTATTCCATAGATTCTGCTTTTGTCGTGTTGCATCCACTTGCAGGAAGAAGCGTGTGCTATGCAAATGCAGTGGGGGTCCCTTAAAGCCCTGAAAGCTAGCCTGATGTCGGGCAATTGTTTCGCTATGTCGTTTGCCCTCATTGACAGCCTCCGTAATGCCACGCATTTTCTCCAGCGCCTGATGCACTATGTCATGCGTATCAGGTACATCCAAATGAGATACATCAAGCTGTTCATAGTCTATGGCGCCATCCAGTTCGTCGCTGCCATTCGTCGTGCTCTCGCTGCTGCTCATGGCAGACTTAATAATCTCGTTAAGGTGCAGAGGATAGCGACAGATGCGTTGCACTGGCGCCAACAGATGTGCCGAAAGCGGCAGCTCTGCCAGGTTCTCCGATTCGCGGCAGCTGAGAGAGGAAAGAGAATATGTTAATATTGGGTCTGCTGAGGTTTATAAGGTCAACTTACTTCTCCAATATGATACGTGCATCCTTTATGCGATCGTAGGATTCGAGTTCGATGAGTGCACGTGGATAGGCATTGCAGTACGTGGAGTAACACAGGAATCCCTTGTGCTGCAGCAGAGAGAAGTGGATTAATAAGAGAGTGAACTAGTTTGGAGAGAATCCTAAGACTTACCATCTTCAGAAACACCTTGGATATCTGATTCTGTTCGATGCCCTTGCGCAGCGCATCGAGGAAACGCTTCTGGAACTTGTATATCGCTTGTATATTGGAGAAGATGAGACGTATGCTGTTCGGCGAGAATATATCAATGCGTTTGCTCATGGCAGGCAAGTAACTAAAGAAGAGAAAGACAGAAAGACATGACGTAAGTATGGACTTCCTTAGTAGCTGAACACGACAATCACGACTTACCCTTCACAGATGGCAGCCAGCAGCTTCACATAGTTGACTTCCGTTTCGAGCAACTCACGCACTGCACTGCGCCGCAAGACATCGCAACTGTCTAGCGGCACATTGATGCGAGCTGACGTAGCTGACGTAGCTGAGGCTGCTGCTTCCGCTGCTTTTGCTGCTGCTGATGTTGATGGCGCTGGGGGTGATTCAATTACAATGGTTGTGATGTTGCTTTGATCGACAGTCATGGTGCTGTTATTGTCCGTTGCCTGCTCCTCGCAGCTGCTATTCAATTCGGCAATGGGTACTGGCATCTGATTTTCATTCACTTCGATTTCGATGGTTTCACCAAGTTCCTTGGTCTCCTCCTCCTCCGTTTTGTGTAGATTAAAGAACGCATCGGTTTCGGGACTCTGTATAATGCGCACAAAGTCTTTGGGAAACCAACCCAGTTCGGGATCAAGTATTTCCTCTACCAGACTGGCATCTTCTTTCTTGATGCGTCCAAACCACCAGGGGCCAACTTCCTTGCGCAATATCTCGATCAGTGTGCCACGCTCCAGGCCCAGCTCTTGCGGTCCGGCCGCGGTGAAGTTATACAGCACTTCCGCATAGATGGGATAGTAGCTGTTGGCTGCGGAGAGAGAGGGAGGGGATTAGTAAGACTCGTCGCCAGGCGCAATTGAAGCTAATTGAAGTGATTTATGCATACACTGTGAGAATTCGTGGGCAGCCTTTGACTAACTAAAGCTTTCTTAGAATTCTTTCAACAAAATTGGAACAATTAAAGATTAACCAATGGGTTGGAAACACAATACAGCAAGGGATTATATGCCCAATGAAGTATAGATCCACGTTTCTTGTTCTTAGTTACAAATAGGCTATAGGGTTACTTAGCTACCTAACTATTGAATTACCCAGTAATTTCTTGCTTCTTTAAACAGTTTTACTTTCTGTTAGGTAATACTATGACCAAATTAACCTTGCCGTGTAAACTCACCTTCCTCGTGTGAGGCAACGCTATCGCTGTCGCTATCCTCCATATCGTTGCGCCGCATGCCGTAGGTCTCCAGTCCATTGGGTTGACTCAGCGAACGTGTGGGCAGAGATTCGGGTGCTTCACGTTCGATGCTGCAAGCGCTGCCCAGATCAAGTTGCTTATGCACCGGTGGCTTGGCTGCTGCCAATGACGATGCCGCTGCCGACGCCTGATCCAATATGCTTGTTGCCTTGGCCGAATGTGTGCGACGTATGGTGCGTGCCTTGAGCTCCGCGGCGCGTATAGGCGTGCTGGTGCGGTTCAGCGGCGTTGAGGCACGTGGCACACCTACGCCGGTCAACTGTCCATTTGCCGTCAGTGTACGCACATATTGCTCATCCTGCTCCAGTTCGATTTGTATGCCAGAATCTCCGGAATTGCATTTGTCGCGTCGATTGAATTTCGTCTTGCGACGTTCCTTCGATGAGCGCCAAATGAGCGGTCCAAATCGATACTTCGCCGAGCTGCTATCGACAGCCGCATTGTCCGTTGCAGGCTCACTACTACCTGCTGTGCCTGCGCCTGTGCCGTTGCCATTGGCAGCTGGTGCTGTTATCGAAACCGTCGGCGTGGTTGGCGATGACTTGCCATCCACGCTGACGGCTCCAGCTGCCGCTGCAGCAGCTCCAGGCAGCGGCGGTGTGATTTGCAACTGATTACGATTGTTGAGGTTGCGCAATGTGCGTTTAAATTGCTGCAGGACACCAGATACGCTGCTGCCTCCGCCGCCGCCGCCGCCGCCACTGCTGCTGCTGCCACTAACGCTGCCGCTGCCAGCGCCGACTGCGACTGCAACTGCATCTGTCTGCTGCTGCTGCTTTAGTTCTTCATGTTGCTTGGCCGGCAATGTTTCGCTTAGCGTTGGACTCGATATGGCGCGCATTTGCTGCGACTGCAAAGAGATAAAGAAAGGGAGAGAGAGGGGGAGTATAAATAACTGAGATTCTATAGATCGTATTGCATATCTATTATTGACATTCTTTGGCTACTGTTGTCGCTTTGCTTACGTATTGCTGCGCCGCCGCCACCTCCAGCGGTCTTAGCCGGTTTCTTCTCACGCGAAACCACAGATATCTTATCATGTCGAGAATGATGACGGATATTATAATGAATAACACTAGCAACAACAACTGCAGCAACAGCAACAGTTCGATAGATACAAGAATTTGAAGGGAGGCACACCGCGTCGCTTACTATGGAATACGATTACCTAATATGCCAAACGTTAACTTTTCAGATTTTAAAGACATGCCCGAAAAGTATCTCTAGCAACTCAAGAACTAATGCAATTTTTAACTGGCACTACCAAATGTTATTTCTCTAAACTTCTGCTTTTATTTAATTCTATTCTTGGCTTTTTTTTTTTTTGTTTTTTTTTATGGTTGTGTTGTGTATTACGTGTAGAACAACTAAATTCCTTATCGTGCCTATCGGCTATTATTATTGTTGTTGTTTTGTTGTTTTTGTTTCCCTTTCATTTGACAATCGAAATTGATTTGAAAGAATGCTAAGCAAACAAAACAAAACAAGCATTTTTTTGTTTATAAGGAAATACCTTGGGTATGAAAATTCTAAAGCAACCCTAGGCTGCATTAGGTTTAGGTTTCCTGAAGTAAGTACCCTAGAATTTACCATACACCATACAATACATTTCATAACATTTCAGATTAGTTTTTTTTCGAAATTAATTTAAATTTTGCCTCCGACTCTAGTGGACATTTCGTCAGACCGAACGCAACGCAACTTATCATAATGACTTGAAAGTCTAATCAAAAATTTGAAATCTGAATGAAATAATAGAAAAACCCGCAACATTCTGATACGTTAATTGAGTCAGCTCATGAGGTGACTTTGGAGTGAGGAAGGGAGGGGGGAACCTCTGTTACCTGTAGCAAACGAGCGCGCCACTTGTAGCCACGCTCGCTGGGCATAGAGTCTTCGGGTAGTAGTCCAAAATCTGGACGTCCTCGCTTGCTGCTTTTCTTTTGATTGGCTGAACTTTCCGGCAGGCCGGCATCAAAGTCCCAGAACTTTATCAGGCCGTAGGTATCCATTATAGTGGGTATTATCAGTTTCTTCATGGCGACGACGACGCGATTGACGCCAACTGCTGGCTCGTTGCTGCTGCTGCTGCTGCTGGCAGGTGTCAACGGTCGACGCGATAAATAATAACTGAATGCGAGAATTTGCAAATGCTACGACGGCTCTGCCGCAATGTCGATGTCGACGCTGGCGTCGCTGCCGGCGTCGTCAACAAGTGCTTATGCGTGTATTGTGTTTGCCCTTTTGTTGTGGGTGTTGATAAGCATTGGCTACTGGGCATTGAAATTGGCCAGCAGGGGAGGGGGGAGTAGGAGGTAGAGGGTAATCGAGAGCACTCTCGATTGGTTATTGTCTGCACTAAGAGGGGTTCGCGTCTATGGTGCTTCAGCCTGAGTCAAAGAGGAGCTGCCTGGTCTGGCCTGCGCTGGAGTCAAGTGTCTTGATTAGATTAACCAGAGGAATTGCATTGATGCGCACGAGCCGACACTCACACACAATGCACAATCACTGACAATCGTCTCCCACTTTCCACTTTCCACTTCCCACTTACTCCTCCCCCTTCCACTCACTCTCTCCTTTCGCATTGTGATCTGGCACTTGACATTCCATGTTGACCTCGCCGCATTGTTTTGCGCTTGATTAGTTTCTTTTTTGCCTTAGCAGCAGCAGTACACACAAAGCAGAGCAGGTCTATTAATCCAAGTCAGTCCTATATGATGTGCAGCGCTAGCAGCCACCTCCCCTCCCGCCCTATTTGTGATTAATGCGCTCAGGTGCTGCGCCATAAAATCTATTTCGAAATGCTTTTAAAGCTTGCCCAGAAATCATTAATTTTCACGCACAACTTGCACTTTCTTCGTCATTGACGGCGACGGTTCAGACATGATTCTTATCGATGCTATACGAGGTACCACAAACCTCCATTAAGGTGCCGTTGTAAATAATTTTTTAATGTGTGTTGTAACATTTTTTTAATTGCAATTACTTCGGCGGCTTTGCTTTGGTTCTTTAGCCACCAAATCTGTACTACTTTTTGGAAGAGCTTATCGCAGCTACGTTTCCTCCTAATCAAAGTGGAACAAACTCGTTCGGCTCGTCTCGCCTCGCTAGAGCCACAGCTAATCGATTTGGAATCTACCAAAAACACAAGCACAACCTCCTCCTTTAGGTGTACGCTGACGATTTATGAGCACAATGAACTTGGCTGAGACAGAGAAATGTAAACAAAACAATTGAAAGACAGCAACAAAAAAAAAACTTGAAATGCAGCCTTGAAATGCAAGCACCTACTTGTCCATGGATTAAAAAAGACATTAGGTATCTCCACAGGATCTACAACTAATCGAAGCAGACGTCTCAAGTGCACGCCCAACAGAAGCCAAAAGTATTTTTAATTATAAACAGTGCGCAACAAATAAACGCACTGTTAGAGGTTAACATGATAACGATAATGAGCAAAATTCTAAACAGAGCGCAACAAATGTTTCTTTACAGTGCGCAATCGAAATGTAAACTTGAACTGAGCGTCATGTTAACTAATAACTGATAACGATAAATATGCTAATTATGAGGAGAGCGCGGCCAATCGCACTGTTAATATCATTTGCTATGTTAATTCAAACTAAGGGCACTGTTAGCGGCTATGGCACTGTTAACGACAGACAATTGTGAATTGAGCTATGTATAGATGCTGTTCGCTGCCTCTGTTACGTTAACATGATAGTGCACTGTAAGCGCTACATGTTCGCTCTGCCATGTTAACTACCACTAAAACCTAACCACTTAACATTATCAGAATGCAAATCTCTTGGGACTGCACGAGGGAGCGAGGAGGTACGAGGGGGTCACACATTATGCAGAAGCCGCAAAATCCATTTGATTGGGCGTGTTGTGGCGTCGCATTTCAGGTTCATTCACTGCATATGATAGGATAGGAGGACAGCAGTGGCAGTGTCACACTGTACGTACGTACGTACGTAAGTGCCCACACCTTAAGGGGCTTCTCTGCCTGCTCTACGCTTGCTCGCAGTGCGGTTGCTGCCATAGAGAGGCAGAGAGATAATGTTGAATCGAATACGAAATGCAATGAAATTCATTCATTATGAGGGTCTCTCTGGTCCCAAGAAAGTGAACAACAACAACAACAACAGCAACAAGCCGTGTAGCTATTTCTGTGGTCTTCTCGCCTGCCGCCTGACAATGATAATGTGTCTTGGTGTAATAGAATACACGCGTTATATAAATATATATCAATTTAACCACCGCACGACACATAACATTCGGTGTAATGAACTCTTTGTTTAGTATAGGGTTGCCCCCTTTCACGCAGTGACTATATCAAGATCTAGCTAAGACTTTCCCAGCCAAAACAAACTAAAAGACTTCAACGATCTAGCTAGACCTTTACTAAAAGTCTTTCGATTTCGTTCCCACCCAAAAACAGACGCCACTTTATCATGATCAGCCTAGATTACTAGATAGCCATGTCTTTCTCTAATGCCCTTGGCCTTTCGGGACTTTAGACGCCGCCTGAAGTTTATATATAGTACGTATCGACTTTCCCTTCAAGTATGCATGTTTTCCAAAGAGCTCTTGACATTCAAAGTGAAGTCGTGTGACAAAAACTAATCAGGGGCCAACCCGCCAGCTGTTGCATTCACTCAATCTCGCTCTGCAAATGGCTTCGGTTCTTTGACGGCGCAACGCGTAATGCGATACCTCCTTGGGCATGAGAAATGCCAGCTGCAGAGCTCCCTTAGCGCAGCTACAGCTGGTCAATTATGGCGAAAATTCTTTACCAACCGACTGCAGCCAGTTAGGGCCACGTTAAGAGCTCAGCTAACCCATTACGAACTATGCAAAATACTCGGAATACTCACCAGACCATCCACCGAGTAGTAACCGTTGCACCTGATGCCAATTACGCTTACATCATCCTTGCCGCCTTTCGGGAAACTGCAATAAAAAAGAGAAGAAGCAGAGAGAGAAAAAACAGTTAGTGAAAATTTGCGAAAAGTCGACGTAATGAATTGAAAGAAGAAAAGATTTTTCCAGCTAACAATTAGCACAGTAGCCAATTGGTTAAACTTTTAGCGCCGGCTTAAGAGCTGAAAGCTTCTGCAGATTTCCTTTCCACTCTGTCCGGGGTTGATTGCCAGAAATTACGTGATTTATGACCGGACGGGCTGGCTGACCATGCTCGACCTGCATGCTGCGAGCCGCTATAAACATTTATGGTACGCCCATAAAACTCCAACAAAAAGGGGCGACACGTAAATTGCAGGAGTTTTATACTACAGTACGCAACACGCCGGAAAGGAAAGGCCAGCGCAGAAAATAATAAAACAAATGCCGGAGTAACAACTTTGTTGTTGCTGCTGTTGCTCAGCAAAAGAGTTTGGCCCAAAGCTGAGGTTTTTGCGTGTGAAAATGTGGCATAGCGAGAAAGAGGGAGAGAGGAAAGTGTTGAGCGCGGCGCGAGTCGCAGCAGGTAGCTTGAGACGATTGAAAATTCGCAGTGTAGTTTCCCGGAAACGGATTTGAAACTAGCCACGGCTTAGAGGCTCAAACTAGCTCTCGATTTCAATCAAATTGCAGAAGAAGCCAAGAGAACAGAGAGAAACGAAGAGAGAGAGAGAGGGAGGGGGAGCGAAGCGAGGTAAACTGTAGCATCTTACTGAATGCTTATTGTAAGCAAACACTGTAGATATTCCTGGAAATGCTGTCCGTCGAGCGGCTCAGGGGCATTGAAAAATGAAAAGGACACACACAGACAGACGGGAGTTTTCCCTCAGGTTTTCCTTTTGCTTGCTCACTCAAGACAGGACTCTCCTTCCCTTTCTCTCTTCTGCCTCGGGACACAGGCAAATTGTGTGCATGCAAGCTGAGCTCATAACAAAAAACGGATTAGATCTACGGCTGCGTGAAGGAATGCAACCAAGTCCGAGTACGCTCGGCAGGATGCTGCTGTTTGGGACAGCATATGGTTTGAGGAGTTCAGGCTCAGGTACACACAGGTGATTGATATCTGCCGCTGCCATTCAAATGCCACGTAATTACCAAATGGATTCTCTGTTCTTGAGAGATGTTTGCCGGGCGATACAAGGACTGGGAATGCCACAGGCAGGCAGAGGCACGGGGCAGCGGGGTCAGCGCGCATCTGCTTGTAAATGCCAAATGAAGCATAAAATGAAAATCTACATTGGCAGCTGCAAAACGGGCAACTCCTCGCCCTGCAACTCCTACAGCAACTCCTGTTTTCGTGGTTCCCCTACGTCATTTCCATTCAAATCATTTTCGGAAATGTTGCACAATCATCCGAAGCGTTTGCCTTCTGCTCTTACCGTTGCAAAGTGCGGGCATTAAAGCGTCTGCCATAGCATTTTCCACCAATCAACCGGTTGTTGTTGCCGCTGTTGCACGAAACTGTTATCGATTTGCTCTTATCCGCTTTAACATCCGTTCTATAAATGTTGCGCTGTTTCTTCATTTTCAATTTTATACAAAAAGAAAAATGCCGAATTAAAGTTATTGCCCTTTCTTTTACTGGCGGCTCTTTTTGGGGTCAAACACACACACACACACACACATGAACACAAAACGATCACATGCAGTAAAACGTAGAGACCATTCTTCTTCTTCTTTTAATTAGCTTGGGAATTTCGTTGTAAACTCCATGTGCAACGCGTTCTAGTTACACTTTGTCTATGTTTCCCTTCACTGAGGGTCTTTGCGACACACACACACGAAGTGCACACGATGTGGTACGAGGGCAAACTGATCTGGGTTTCTGGACAAAGCCAAGAACTACCCTAACTAAGACTGACCCGCATGCGCAGTTGGTTTCACTCAGCTTTGAGTGAGTTTTTTTTTTCATTTGAGTCTCAAAAGGATTTCGGTTTGTGTTTGATTTGGTGGTGGTTTCGGTTTCGAGAAATCGCAGGGACTGGGGCAACAAGGCAAGGCACACGTGACATCTGCTTTGAAGTTGGGTCTTTAATGAATCCCAGTTGTTGTTGTTGTTGTTGCTGTTCTTGTTATTGTATGACAGCTGGCAGCGTTATGAAACTTCCCTCCTCCCCCTCGCTGCCTTCATTATCCTTGTACAGCGCCTTTTTCCTTGGAAATCCAAGCAGTTTTTCCCCCAATCGCAGACAGGTTCAGTGAATGCAGCTGCTGTTCGTATTGTCACTCATACTCGCATTCACTCGAGTCTTATTCACTCTGGGCGTTCCACTCACTCTCCGTGCTTGGCTCAATTCGCAACTTTGCAGCAAGGATAATACACAATGCCGAAAAAGGGAAACTGCAGCACAATGAAACATCTGCCGTAGTCGCTGCCGCCGCCGCCGCCGCCGCCGCCGGTGTGGCATGCCGCACTGCAAACCAGTTTGTGCTGTTGCTTGTTGGTTGAGTTATGTTTCGGTTTCTCGAGGCGCTCAACCGCCTCCCTCTGCACCTTCTGTGCTGGCTTCCTTTACGCGCGCGTGTGGCACACAATACTCATAAAGTATATGCCCCAGTCCCGGCAGCGCAACCAAAGCCATAACTATCCCTGTTGCCTCCTCTCTGGCAGGGGCTTATCATTTCAACCGGGCAGTCGCTCCTGCTCCTGCCGCTCGTTGTCGTGCTTTATTTTGTCGTTAAATCACAACCATTTGGTTAGTCAGGTTATAAAGCACGTTGCGCTGCAAATGCTTTATCTGAGTCCTGCGAGGGGCGATTTCAAGTTTCCAAACCGGAAGGGAACCGAGGTGAGCAAGTGCAAATTTCAGGAGGGGAAAAATTTTCACATCATGTGGCAAATTTTCATTCATCTTGGTAAATATAAAACAAACGAGCAATGTATACAGCTGTGTCTAGAAGGAAATGCCGGGAAAATCAGGGAAAATGCATTTGACGCTGTGAAATTTGATAAGCACCTGCAAATGGAATGGTTTAGCAGAGACACGGCGGATAGACGACGCAAAGATCTTGCCGTGCACGCAACGGAAGTCAGGATGTGCACTTAAGCGACAGACACACGGGGAAATAGATAGAAAGAGAGGATGAAAGGAAGAGGGAAAGAGAGAGAGAGGGAGAGAGCTAGCTACCAAGTGTGTGCTGCTATTTTTGTCGTAAAGTAAATATAAAGAAAACACCGACGCAACGAAACGGAACGGAAGGGAAAGAGACAGGGCGCCCCATTCGAGGAAGGACTTAGACGGTTGAGCAAGACTTAAGTCGTAGATTTGTTTATGGAAAATACACTTGGAAATTGCTGGAATTATTTTGGGAGACGACATCTGCATAAACAATGTAAGGTTGGCTGCGACCGCATTGGTCAATTAGCTCAAGGTTGGAGCGACCTCCAGTTGGCCAAGGTAACTGATAAACCGTGGGAGGGAGTGGATCGGAGGGGGGCACAGATCGAAACTGTGCAGAGAAGGCAGCTGAAAACTGGCCAATTTTTTTTTAGTCTGCCCTGCGCAAACTGTGGAATTCGAACTGGTTTGCTTGTTTCATGCTGCCGCCGACAGGTAGAGCAGCAGACAGACAGATACAGAGAGAGAGAGAGACTTGACCCTACCTGTTGTTGGCCCGCGGCACAGAGTGTAACTGAAACTAAGGCTGAGCCTGAGCCTCAAACCCAAGTCGACGGGGTGGGCAACTACCACTTTTTAGATAGCCGCACTGCGTGTGCAAGCGGCACCGTAACTAAAATGTCTTAATCCCCTAGATTTGCGACAAGAGAGAAAAAAATGTGTGTGTCCTAGCTAGTTGGAAACCCCAGGATAACACACACACACACACACACACTCGGGTGTTTCGTGTGTAAAATTAATGTTTAGCAAACTGAGCAACGAGCGTGGCAGATCTGTGACAGCCCAGCAGCAGCTATTAGCGCTTCTTTCTGTTCTCTAACTTCTTCTTTCACTTCTCCCTCTGCTTTTCTTAATCATCAGAGATGCATATCTATATTACACTGCATTAGCTTCACATGCATTGGACCAAATCGCTGAGGCAAGTTGAGCGCTTGCGCTTCACACGCAGATCTGCGCATCGATACGGAATGACCCTGTTACTACACTCCAGTGAGTCCAGTCTAGCAGCGTCTAACGGTACTGCTAACTAGTTCTCTTTTTCTATTGAATATAGTTCTGCTTTTTTTTATTTTGGATATATCAAATGACATGTGTCACTCTCCGCGCTGTGCTACAATTTGTGAGTTTCCATTCATTGATATATAGTAAGCTTTGTCATATGCCAAGTTCCTCCAAGTGCACGTTTCGCTTTAAACGAGGGAATTATCAGTGCGGAATACAGACGGACAGACAGACGGACAGGCGGACCCACTCAATGCGCAATAGAACTTTGACTGCGTTGAGTAGGAAATGCAAAGTGCCTGAAAATAGCGAAATAGAAAACGCAAAAATATTGATAGACCGCATGACTACAACGTGAATACCCAGAATAAAAAAAAAAAAAAAAAATGGCATAGGTAAACAAATAAATATAGCGCACTGTTTTTCATAGACAAAGCTGTTTGTTTCGCTGCGAAAAAATGTTGTTAAATTTTTAGAGAGTCGGGAATATTTTTCGATTTAAGTGCAAAGTTTACAGTACGGTATTTTTATGATGCGCCCACCCCTTTTTGGCTAAATTGAACAAATGCATTTTAAAATATTTACGACACACATGTGGGTGTTTGTTCGTGTGTGTGTGTGTGCGAGAGTGTCACATGCTGCACGTGCTGTGCAAAGAAGGAGATTTTAAAACCATTTAAGCTGCACAAATTGACATTTGACAGACGTAGCCGGCAAGCAGACAGGATAAAGGGGAGAAGGAGGAGAAGCAGAAGAAAGAGACAGCAGAGAGAGAGAGGGGCACATGGTGAACTCTGCGTCATGCACGAGTCTTTTTGCAGCACATGTAGCAACTAATTGGCATTGATTAATTGAAGGGCAGGGAAGGGGAAGGGGCAGAAAGGGATAGGCTGAGGCGACGCAGGGAGGGAAACAAAGGCGGCAAACATCTCTTGACGAGCGAAATTATGCAAAGCAGGCAAATTTGCCAAAGGAGGGAGCGGGGGCGGGTGCGGTGCCTGCATTATCAGAAGAATCATGCTAAATGAGTTATGAATGCAAATACATGTATTCAAAGCCAGCTATGAGTGTGTGTGTGCGGCTGAGTTTGCAAGTGCTGCATATTCATCAGGCTGAAGGACACAATGTAGGAGTTGCAGTCGGAGTCGCAGTTACTGCGCTAGCTGGGTGAGGCATGCCACATGTTGAAATAAAGCGAATTTAATGAATGAATTGAGCAATGTGCAAGGCCTGTGGCAGGCAGAGGAGGGAGGGAGGGGGAGGGGCAGCAGCTACTCAGTTTGGGGCATTGCTGATGTATCTGCATCTCCGCAAGTTGCCAGCGCTGCTAGTTGTGTGTTGGTTGGTTGTGCCTGCCTGCCTGCGCCCACATGTTACGTCGCAGCTGACGCTGAAAGCCGCTGGCAATGCCACCGATGCCACCGCAGTTGCAACGTCAATTGCAGCGTGTAGTGAGCGAGCAAGAGAGTATGATGCGATTCCAACTATAAATAACATCAAAGAGCCAATGTAGTTGCAGCAGTTGCTGTTGTTGTTTGCTGTTGCTGTTGCTGTTTCAAACTTGTCGCTTGTCGGTAACACCAAAGGGGCCAAGTACGCCCACAGGCGCCAGCAATGGGGCACAGCAGTGTGTACCATATCTGTGGCAGGCTTAGAACATGCCACAATGACGACGAATAGAGTAGATGATGATGATGATGATGAGTAGAGTTTTGGTAACGTATTTTGAATGCATAATCATTTAAATTGAGCTAGACAACAGGCGGGGGCGGCGGGAGTGGAGGGGCGTGTGGAGTAGGCGGCACTTCACGAATTCATAATTAATTGAATGCGGTAAAGAAAAAACTACACGCAAAGTGTGAGGCTCAGTGAGGCTTGGCAGCAGAAAGGCGGGGGGGGGGGGGGGGGGGTTACCCCCAAGACGCATCGCACTTGAAAACAAAAACACACACGAAACTGTCGAAAGACAAAGAAATTGCCTAGACCTGGCATAGTTTTCTTTTTCCTCTCTCTGCGTTTGCTTTCTTCCCCACACTCTCTTCTCTTTCCTTTATTTCAGTTCACTTCACTTCAATTGTAATTAAATGCACCGCACTGTGTGTTCCGGGAAATCTCTTACAAACAGCAAGAAAATTATGAAAAACTGATGAGTGTGTTGAACTCGCCGCAGACTGCGAAGACAGCCTCAGCCTCGTCCACAGCAACAACAACAGCAACACAGCAGGATACTCGTATTACACAATAGATATAGATCTATGTGGAAGTCGAGTGCTGACACTAATGGATGTGACTAAATTACAATCGAGGCTGGTTCAAATTCCATCGCATTCGCACTAAGTACTACGTTATCAATTTTCATGCCGAAAATGCTTCATTCTTTCTTATCAAGCCACAATGTTCTGGAATTAGCAATGCGAAACTTAGTTGGGGTAACTTTTGAGCCCAAAAAAAAAGAAGGCAAATAACAAGCTATAGAGAGATATGCGCGTGATATTTGGCGGGCGGAGAAGTCTGGGCAGGAAACAGAGATATGTATATGTTTACTTTGGTATATAGCATACTTAAGATAAGGTGTGAACATATACTTATGTATGTAACTGTATAGCTTTTTGTGGTTTTTGGGTTTAACCGCGATATATACTTTTGCGTAACCTATAAAACCAATTTTTGCGCGGTTCGAAAGCTTTAATCATCCATTTATAGATCTAAGAACTGGTTGTATAAGTCAGTCACGTAAGCAATTTACTATATTTCTGCAGCTTTAATATTTCATTTATAGAACTAAGATGGTTACTTAAGATTAACCCATAGATCGCTAGATCTAAGATGGTCCCTTTATTATGAAATACTTTAGTTAATTTCTGAAACTTTTTCATTATTCTAGAGCTCTTAACTACGTAACACCTAGAACATTATTTTATAGACCTTAAGATCTGAGATTGTGTGTTTTAAAGAAACACTCACGATAATCTAAGCAAGCTTCTCTCTAGGGGCTCGTTTAGATTCCCTAACTTTAATATGCCATAAACAGAACTAAGCTCTTTTCTTTTAAGGGGTTTTTTATCCCAACCTACATTTGATACAGAAACAGATATTAAATTTTTCTATAGAGAAGTGACGCTTTTGAGTGACTAATGACGCGAACAATGCAAGCAGGCGAGTCTGGTGAGTGTCCAAGTGTGGTGAGTGTGTTTACCCAGTACACCTCATGCCGTGATCAATATTGAATTGCATTTAAAGAGGGAAGTGGAGGGAGGAGCTAACTCAATTCATATGATAGTGAGAGTATTACACAATAATTAACACATTTAAACTTAGTTGTGTTGCCCAACGATTACGAGAAATGGCCTAACAATTTAGTAGATAATTTCCTTCCCATTTCTTTGGCTCATTCGCACTTCATAAATTATGCAATAAAAAAGAAGCAGGCATAAAAGGCAGTGTAGTGCACTAAAAAGTTAGACCAAGCATTAAATTAATTAAAGTTTTAATTAAACTAAAACTTGTTTGGACGCACACACGACTTTTCGCTTAGGTTCCAAACAGAATCCAGTTTTACTTTTTGGGTCTCGCCTGGGAGCATTTGATTGACATTTTACTAAGCAGATAAGAGTGGGGGGCGAGCAGGGGAGGCAGGGTGGAGAGGGGACTGACCGTAGAGGCGCATGGCATATACATTTAATTATCAAGCGTTGCTCACAGCCGCAGCCGCAGCTCGAGCTGATTGCGAATGTTAAGGTCAAGCTGGTTGTTTATGTAATCGGCATAATGAGATAAGGAAATTGTTTGACATTAGCCAGCAAAGAACGAGCCTACGAGAGTAAGTAAAGCATGGCATAGTACATTTTCATTTCGGGGTTTATTCTTAGTGCGTTCACCTGTGCCTGGCACACACACACACACACACTCACACGTAACTTATGTAAACAAAAAAGGTTTCCAAAATAGATGAAGTTGGCTTACGACACAATGTCGGGGCAGCAAGAGTAATGAACTGTCTGTCTGTCTGTCTGGCGTCTTGAGAAAGCCGAGACAAGTTTTGGATAATATATTACGCATGCGTACCAAAACTGTCCGCCCGACATGTACGTGCGTGCCCCCGCCGCAGACCCTACTCCCTCCCGCTGATAGAAACTTGTAGATAAAACAAAACACAAGGAAACGAGGCGTGTCTATTCCTATGATAAATAAACTTCTGCAGCAGAGGCAACAGCAACAGTTTCGGTTGAGCAACATGTTACTTCATCTGCTCCAAAGAGAATCCGTTGCAACAACAAAAGCAGCAGCAGAACTGCAGCTGATTTGTTTATCATGGCCAACAGACAGACAGACAACTCACTCCAACAGATACATGTAGATTCATCAGATACATCTGCTCTGCACACGTGACACATGCATGAATCAGTTTTGTGTTTACCTTACATAGCCGAAAAGGGAATGCAAAACAAAGTTCTTGCACCCAGAAAAAAACTGGAACTATTTCTCTAACCGGAACTGTTAAGTCGCCTAGGCAAGCAATTCGCCTGGTCAACGACAGCAACTTAAACTGCATTGGAAAAGCGAAAGTCTTCAATGTTGTGTGGGCATGTTTAGCTTGTGCGGCGTTAATTAGCCGTAAAAAAGCTGATTAGTCAGCTATGTAGCAGGAAAATGCCGCCTCTTCTTTATTTTGTATCGGAATCATCTGTCGACTTAATTACTTAATAGCTTCCCCCAGAGAAAAAAACAGTTGCATCTTATGTAGGAATTCAAAAAGCTGTTTAGCTTTTAAAGATGAATGTAAAAAACGATTAAAGATGAGGAAGAGAGAGAGAGAGAGAGACAAGCTGCAAAGAGCTCAAGTCAATCAAAAATCAAAGAATGAGACAGTTAAAGCTGAGTAGAGGCAGCAGGGGAAGAACGAGAAAGAATGCATATAAACAAGAAATGCGGCTGCCATAATTGCTGCAGCAATACAACAAACTTAAACCAGTTGCATGCCACAAGCAAAAACAAAAGCTGATTAAGCTATTAAACTTCGCATTGAACGTGGCGTATTTCGTAGTCAAGGAATGCCAGCAACAACAACAAATTAAAATAATTATTTAATTGCTAAGCACACTTAGTCGCACCAACTAAGCTTTTCGGGGCGGCTAGACAATGTCTTTTGTTTTCGTCTTGACTGCGTTAAATGCCAACGTGTTTTTTAGCTGGTTTTTTTTTTTGCTTTTGCAAAAGTTCAAAAGTTTTGTTTCTGTTTTCATTTCCGTTTAATTTGGCTCGAAATGAAAATTTCATTTTGTGCAAACAAAAACGTAAAACGTAAAGCGAAAAACAAAACTAATTATGGTTAAAACACAACTTTCGCAGTGGCTCGAGGCGTAAGGCGAGAGGGGCGGCAGGCAGGGGGGGGGGGAGGATTTCGGGCCGAGTTTCTGACTGAAATTGATGGTTTTTGTGTGTGGGTTCGCTCAATGATCAGTTGACATAAAGTTATAATGAGTAAATATTGTCATCACGTTGCCGGCAATGTCTGCGACTGTTTGGGTCTCTGCTCTGTGAGATTAATGGCATATCTACCTGCCAGGTAGCTAATTAACTCTGCAACTTGAGAGTCTTGCGTCACTTCAGCCACTTCCCAACTGTCTCTCTTTGGGTTCTACCTACATTAACCCAATTTCTGGCGCTTTGTTGAGCATATTCCCATTCTTATGCCAGAGCACACGCCGTCGTCTCACTCATTAGGAATGCATCAAGACGTCAAGAGTTGCAAGAGGCAAATTCAACATGCAACATGCTCGCTCCGACAGCTGTCAGTCGTCTTAAAGCTGCTGCCGCCAGAGAGAGAAACTTTCTTCTTACCCATCACACCATACATAATATAAATGTTTGCCCAAAAATTGTTAGAGAAGTTTTAACAACTCCCCCCCCCCCCCACGAAAAAGTTTTCGAGAACTTGTGAACTTTGAACTCGTTCGCTCGAAATGCATTCACTGCATTCATTCCCAAAAGACGAAACGAAATGAAAACGAAAACGCATGGCCAACAGATGTGGCAACTGGCTGTGCCCCACAACTTTCCCCCGGAAACAATGTTTAATCCAAGTCTACAAACTGTTTTTAACCTTTCGATATATACATATAGTATGTGACACAGTTGGCTGAAACAGTTTCTCGTCGTCGTCGCTCGTTATTATAATAAATGATAAATCTCAAGAGGAAACGAGTCAAGGCAAAAGAAAGGAAAATGTGAGGAAAATTATGAGAAAAATCGATTGGCAGACATTAAAGAAATGCATGAAATTGTGCAAGCTACACAAAGAGAAAGAGAACGAGAGCATGATAGACTGGCACAGTGGCGAGCAGCTAAACTATGCCATAATGTTTTATAGCAGCTGCTATAATTCTCTGGCTGCAAGAGCAGCGAGCAAAACAGGAAACACCTGAGACTTTTCATAGCTGCACTCCATCAATTCCTGTCAATTTACAGGGTATTAAGAGAGACACCCATTGTGTCTTGCTTGAACAATCAGCTAATTTAGCCATAACTGGCAATAACTGCAATTAACAACTTAAACAGAGAGTGCGATTGGGCCAAATCAGAGGGAGAGAGAGGGGGATGCTGGGAAAACATACGACAGAGACAGCAATAGATGTAGTATAGTTATGAAGCAGGTTTCCACTGCAGAGATTACAGATTACAGATGTGGTAACACAACACGCCATAGCAGCATAATATCATTTGTCGGGTAGGTAACAAGAAAATTGTAGATGACACACGCATTAAGTGCATACAATGTGACGTGACGCGAGAGTCTCTACGTGGAAGTGCAGGAAACACTGATTACGGGTGCCCCACACAGTAGTGTGTGAGTCGAGCCGGACAATTATTGAGCTACAGAGCACATAAATTATGTATTGCTCTCTCGCTCGTACGCTCAAAATATTTGCAAAGAAAGTGTGACAATGTTGGACGAGGAAAACCCTTTTTATAGACGCGCCCTTATCACGCACACACACGCACGCACACTCGCACACCACGCGATCCCCGAGCAAAAGCAATTAGAAATTCTTGTGTTGACTATGATAACGTTCCGACTCCGGCGCTGGCTCTGACTCTGGCATGTGGTGGGGACTTCTGTGGCATGCCAAGAGTTACGAAACTGACGCACAATATCATATTTGTTGTCTGTATTGTCGCAGATACCTTCACACACACACACACACACACACACACCAGCGCAGAGAATGAAACTGTAAAATACCAAGTCACGTCGTCAGGTTTCGTATGAAAATCGAAAACTGATAAGTCTGGCCAAGCGAAGGTGTCCGCGTTCGCTGCCGCGTCGTCATCGTTTGTTTATATGAGTAAATCGGGTCATAAAGTTAAACATTTCGTATGATTGGAAAAAAAATCATTTTCACCTGGCCTGATTATCGCTTCCTCTGGCTCTAAGGTATTTTTCTATTATTGTTTCGAGCTATAATTGTGAAATTGCAAAGGTAACGATAGTTCTCGGCAGTTCTATCGTTTAAGTTAAGATCTAATTAGTTTTATGACGATATTTTAAAGGGTTATTTACTGTTCTACTCTTGCATTCGCTTTTAAAATGAGCAATTAATTTTTAAAAGAATTTTCAGCTGTAGAACTGCGATAGTTCTTGAAATATTATCGCTTCAGTTAAGATCTCATTAGTTTTTAAAGACTTTGAATACGCATTTAGTTTTCTTGTTTAGAATTCCTAATAAACTGAAATTTACTTAAATATTAAAAAGAATTTTCAGCTGGTGTGTTATGCAGCTAATTTAAAAACAACGATAGTTCTGGGCAATACTATCGTTTGAGTTAAGTTATTACTTATTTTCCAGAGTCTTTAATTGCGCATTTTCTTTTTAAGTCTGGCATACTTTTCAAAACTGACCCAACCAACTTAAAAAACAACTTTCAGCTCGATTATTGTTAAGTTCATTAAGAAACAACGATAGTTCTGGAAAATACTATCGTTTAACTTAAGAACTAATAAGCTACCCACAACATACACTACTCTGATATTCTCTTTCAACCATTATGCAATTTGACTTGCAAAAAGTATCTACCATTATGAGTATTATATAGCACATACTACATATAGTATGTACTACTTATGTAGGACTTGCCTTTTAAGTCCTACGTAGTTGCGTAAGTTTTTCGCTGCGAAAGTAAAAGTTTTGCTAGCGCCTGCAACTAATTACGTCTTCGACTTCCAAACTTGGCCGTTGACAAGATGCTGCCCCCAAGATGTTACTGCCTGCCTGCCTGCCTTCTCCTCCTCCTCCAGCTGTGTGTCCAGCTGTATATGCCACATTGATTTGCGGTTGACAGTCGCTGTCCATAAATGGAAGACGATGATGATTATTTTGATTTAAAATTCGATAAGAGAGACAGAAAATAAAATAAAAGCAGACTCCAGACAGCAGCAGAAAAACGTTTAATGTATATTCATTGTATGTGGAAATACCGAATAAAGATATATCAAGAGGTAATTATTATGCCTGCTGCATATTATTAGATTGAAAATTGTGTAATATCCCCCAATATCGTAAATAAAATAAGGTTTAAATATCTTGCTACCTAAATCGTAAATTCTATAGAGTTAAAATATTTGTTGCTCTTTCTTTAATTACTTTTTCATATTTTTCTATGGAATATAGCAGACAAAAACTTGTTGGAATTCCCTACGCAGCCAGCTGACGCCCAACATAAATCTACAACATTCATAAGAAACATTTCAAATGTCGTCGACGGCGACGCACGAAATGACGAAAATAAAATCAGGGAGAAAATGTCGCATGCATATCTAAAAATACGTAAACTCAGATATAGACCGGCGCCGGGTACAATTCAAGTACCTCGGAGCGAGAGAGAGAGAGCGAGAGAGTCTGCAGAATTCGCATCTGAAGCGAATAAAATAAATGAGAAGATTTTAATAAAACCAACATATGAAACTCAACTGATTTACGACTTGGCCTGGAGTTGACAAGCAGCAGGGGAGGAGTAGCAGGGAGTAGGAGGGGGAGAAGAGGAAGAGGCAGAATTGAAGCGTTTTTGCTGTTTGCGTTTGGCTTTTGTTTGGATGGGCAACAAATCAATGTCTCGTCTAAAAAATTGACAATAATAAATATAGCCAAAATCACAACAAGGCAAACTCGCGAGCGGGATGGGAGCAGAAGTGGGTGGTCTGTCGAGGATGAAGGACATGACAACAAATGTGGAACCTGTTGAGGTCACGAGGAAGTCAACGCGTAATTATTCACGGTCGATTTAATCGATAAACAAACAAAGGACAAACAAGAGGAGGGAGCAAGCAGAGAGCAGAAACGAAGCTGGCAGAAGGACGCAGGGAGTAGCCCTCGGGGAAGGACAGCTCAAATCGAAAGTCAAAAGTTTATGCACAGCTCGAAGCACACAAAATGAAAGAACAAAGCAACTGGACGAGGACAGACAGATCAAACGACAGCAACAGACAATGCCATTAGCAAGGAAAGCAAAGGAGGAGGAGGAGGAGCAGGAGCAGGGGAGGATTATCAATGGTGTGTAAAATTGGTAACATTTGCGGCAAAGTGGACACAACAAGCAGCAGCAGCACTGGCAACATTGACCCTAAACAGTAAAGGAAACCGGTGCCAAATGCCACTGGCAGCTGCAGCTGTGCGAGAAGTTCGACAAGTGTGTAGAGGGTGCGATAAGGATCAGTTCAGGGAGTCAGACAGTCATTAAATTCGACTGTCTCGAGTTCGCTGCGAGTTCTGTTTTAAATATAATTCCGAAAACCTGTTTGTGCAGCCTTGATTATCTAATCGAAAAGCTTCCTCCCCAGAGCTTTATCCTGGCTGCATGTTTACTTACATCTGCTCAGTTGGCGCTGCTGCAGCTGCATCTGTCCCTGCTGGTGCTGGCGCTGCTGCCGTCATTGTCAGCGTAACACTTGCATTCGCATCTAGCGTAGTTGTCGTCGTTGTGGTTACTGTGGATGTAACCAACTCAAGCTCATCCTCGCTGGGATTCAAATACCATTTGGTTTGCGAGACTAGCTCCTTGCTGCTGCTGCTGCGTACGGGCGAGGAGATTGGGGCTGCCTTCTCGACTGGCCTTAATTGCACTGCGCCGCTGGCAACAGCTGCCGTTGTCGCTGTCGCATCCTCGCTATCAAATTCATTTGCCGAAGCACGCCCACTGTCAGCTCCACCGCAGCCACTGCCACTGCCACCCACGAGCGGCACATCGGCATCGTTGTTCCTCGTCGTCGTCGTCGTGTTATCGTCCTTATCCTTCACGCCCAAAATGCACACGACGTGGAATTCATCGGCTGGCTGCGCTGCTGGCACACTTATTGTTGTTGTAGACATATTTTTCACAAACACACACAGCAGGCGAAACGAGCGAAATTTTTAGAATCTATTGTTGTTGTTGTTGCTTCTGTTATTGTTGATTTGCTATTGATTTTCGCTTAATGCCTTGCAAATTTCATTTAATTGCGATTTTCTCGCTTTGTTTATAGCACACATCTGTACATTTCTTTTTGGCAAAATGCCGCGAAACAAACTCAAACAAGCACAAACACGCACACGCACACGCACACACACTTATTCACTTGCAAGACAGCGCACCGGCGAAGCTGCTGCACTTGATTTGAATATGATTAATTGACACAGTTTCCGTGTTATTTCACAATAAAAAAGGTACTTGAGGCATGTGCATAAGCATATGAACACTTGTAAAACACTATATCCTTCTTATATATACTATTTTTATATAAAACTTGTTTTAATTGACTGGCGCAGTTTTTTATAATTTTTTCGAATTGACTTTTTTTAATTCACGCGCAAACCTACGCGTCGCTTGGTTCTTCGTCGACAAAACAACAACAAATGTTAACTGCGACTTATCGAAAGTGCGATACACTTCTTTGCAAGGCATTAACAATGCTTACTCACTATGGCACTGTTATGTACTCAAAATGGTCATGTTAACACGCTGTAGCAGTAATGTTAATGTGTTATCGGACGACGCTCAGGCAACTATGTAAGTTATCGGAAAAAACCAACTCTAACGACAGTTTGTAATTTGAAAAAAACTTATTGCAAGATAAAGTATATAAAAACTCTGGAGTATAATTTACATACACCAAGAAATGAGCTATATATACGTGCACTTGTGTGTGTGTGTGTATTCCTGTTGCTGCTGGCCGAAGCTTTGTTGCAGTTTACAGCCATGCGCAGTACGCAGCGCGCCGCTGTACATCGGCCAGCCGGGTGCATTTTCTGGCGCAGCATAAAAGTATGCTACCAATTTATGTATGCTTGTGCAAGGGCAGTACGCTGTAGCAAACAATGGGGCTTATTGTTCCAAGGCGCAAGCAGAGGCACAGTGGGTGCGCAGCAATAAAGCATGAGTTGCCCACCCCACAAACTTTGTCGAAATTGAAGCGTTTCCCCCTCGGTGAGGAATACCATTTTGTGCTCATGATTTATTCTTTAAATTGAGTACGAAAGAAGAATTTTAGTACTTTCGATGGGAAAGACTAGATAGATGGCTTTTTTTTTTGGTTTTGTTGTTAATTTTGGTAAATTTAATGACACACTGCTGAATGATTCGTGCGAGATAAAAGCTATCCCACATATATCCCAAAGTATCATGCTCTCTGTGCTTTATGTCGTCCGCTTTTACTACGCTACGCTAGAACAAAGAGGGTCATCATTTATTTACGACTGTCTCCCTCTTTGGCATAGAAATCATGGACAAAAATGCCTCAGGTAATGCCTTTCTAAATATGTGTTTAGAGTGCAGTGCAACGAGACAGAGAGAGAGAGAGCACTGGGTCAGTGAACCCCCGACGCAACGCGTAAACATCTTCTGACCTTTACCGCGTTGTCATCCACGTCGGCGACTTCGTCTCACGTCCTGCGTCTTATGTCAGCGGAATTTTCTTGCCAGATTTTCTTTCAGAATCTGCCTGTCTGTCGCTGGGTCAAGTGCGCCCGCCAACGAAAATAAATATAATTCAGTGGAAATATATGTACATATTATATTGATTATATGTCAGCGCGTACAGGCCGTGCGGCACGGTGACACTAATGTCGACCGCCAGCTGTGGGGCAGCTGCTACGCTGGGCGATATTACCAATGCTCCACGGGTGGCTAACGATTAACTGACAGTCATTTTAAATGCCTCAATACCTTTTGACAAGGGTACCGGGTGCCGAGTACCCATTGACTATGGTACCAGGGTACTTCGACAACTGGTACTGTTACTGTTACTCTCACTGGCCTTCGGTACAGTTTACCGGCGTATTGACGTATAGCCCTTAAGACCCCTGGACAGCTGCGCGAAACTTGTGACGCTGGCAAACTTGCAAAATAAAATTGCATTGACGCAAGAGAATAAATAAATTTGTTGCCTGCTTTTAGGCGCAGAGCACTTGAACTGCTCCCACATTGTTTCATAAATTTCTTATACCCTTTGAGCATTTCAAATGCTTGCCAATGGGGTATATTCAGTGTGTGTTAATCTATGTTAAAGGCAGCAAAAGTCGTGGCGAACATTACAAAGTTATATATACAATAGTAACATATATGTATGTAAATTATAGACATACAGGTGCAAGGTAGAATTTTACTGTATCATGTTCGTGTGAACGCCAAAAACTCAGTTAGTACAAGAGCTAAGAACATCAAATTTGGCATGTGGATTCCTATGACCCATATACTGATCAAGCTCATATCAAATTTTTGTTGCCATGTCTACAGACCCCGAAAAGCGATAATTAAACTGGTAATAGTGCTTGTAAAGCTGAGAATTTGTTGTGTAAGAAGAGATAGCGTATTTTACTACCGGGCATGCACGACTATAGCTATCTGAACTTGTTTAATAACACGCTTTGAGGGCACATTGCGACACTTTAAGCCTGCAGCTGGAGGCGAACATTTAACGACTGTCTCATGGAGCAGGAGCCGGAGCATGAGCAGGCATAAATGTTTTAATGCGCTGCATGCACAAAAGTTGCGCTTTTGCATATGACGTAAAGTCAGCGAAGGAGCGAGAAGGGTACGGAGGGCAAGACAGAGATAGAGAGAGAAATGTAGTGAAGTTTTAAAAGGGATTTTGAGTACGCGCTTTAAAAAAATGAACTCGTAGATAAAGTTGACAGCTTTGTTTTGTAGTGTAGTGTAGTGGCATGTTGCATATTACACTTACCTTGCATCAGTTTGGCTCGTTAGCAGCTGCGCGGGCAGCGAATGGCTGCGCTGCCACTTCCGTTTGCCATTGCTACCCTTTGCCCTGCGCTGGGTCAACATGGCGTTGCCCTCTGCCATTGCCCTGGGCTGTCGAATTGTTGTTGTTTTGCTGGAGAAGGAGGAGTAGGGGAAGATGTAGTGGGAGTGGGGCACATAAATAAGGAAATAAACAAGTCGCAATTGCGACAAGGTTCTCCCTCCCTCTTCCTCTCTCGAAGTGACCTGTCAAACTCACCTGATGCTAGTTTCCTGCAGATCGCAATCGCCCACCAGGACCAGCGAGCTGGCCGCCAATGGAATGACCCGTGGTCGTATCACGGCCGTTGGCTGCTGTCGTCGATCCAATGTGTGTGTTGTTGCAACACCGCTGCCGCTGCACAGCAATGTCCACTGACTGGCAGCAGCAGCGGTGGGTGCAGCTGCAGGCGCCGGAGCGGGAGCGGGAGCGGGAGCTGGAGTTACCTCCGTCATGTCCAATTTGATGACATTCACATTTACGGCCACCGTGGACACGTGCGGTGCAATGGCTGCAGGCGAAGAATTTTGTCTACTGATTGCGTGCAAACTTGCCACAGTTGCCGCATGTGGCAAGCTGGCGCTGCCGCTGCCGCTGCATGCCCCACAACGGGGCCAATAATCAGACGAGGAGTTAAGACTTTTACGGCTCTTTTTTTGGGCCGCCGTTTGCGAAGGCGGCTCGACGGCGGGACTGGAGGAAGAAGAATGCGTTGAAACTTAAAATGTGCAACACGCAGAAGGGGCATGCCTCACGGGGGGTAGGTGGCGCGATGCTTTACCCGAATATGCCGTTAGTTGCCTTAGAACGAAAATTCTAATTTAACTTTTGCGTTAGGCGATTGAGTTAGTTGGGGGAGTTGCAGTTGTTGTTGTTGCTGTTGTTAGTTGCGTTATTTAGTATGCAGCCAGATGCAGATGCAGTTACATTATCCATTATCCATTAAAGCTGGTGGGGGAGGGGGGTAGTGTGGGAGGAGTCTACTACGAGTTAGATAGTTAGTTAGTTAGTCCACTTGCTTTGGTCGAGTATGTGTGTGTGTGTGTGTGTGTGTGTTGTGCGCTAAGCAGTCTTTTCAAGCTTCAGAGGAAGTTCGATAACAACAAGTGATATCGATATGCGATAAATATCGATCAAAAGTTATCGATAGAGCCTTGGTGCGTGTGATTTACAGTTAGAATTAGATTTGTAGCAGTTATCGTTAGCAGTTATCGATGATAGTTGCCTCCCGCTTAGTACCTGCTGCTGCGTGGCGGCGGTGGCGCTGCCGTCTGTCGATAATGATGCTGCTCCTCGCCACGTGATGAGCCTCGCTGCGAAGGCTTGAGCACTGTCGTCGGATGCTCATAGATACGCGTATCGTTGCTCATGAAGTTCAGCTCGCTATTTCCGCCGGAATTGATGGTCTCCCTATTCCGCAACTGCACCGGCAACTCGTAATCGGAATCGCCACGGCGGAAGTTCATAATGGGCGACTTGCGCAACATGTCGTAGGTCAATTCGTGGTCACACAAGCGGGTGCCATAGCTCTGACTGCTCTGCGGGCTGCCAGTGCGACGTGAGGAGAGATGTAGATTGTTCGAGGACGAACCGGAGGATTGGGGCGAGCGTGTGGTGCTACGTTCGTGTGAACCGGCGGCCACAGGTGAATTCGATTGACGCAGGCGACCGCTGGAGGCGATGACATTGGGATCGCTGCCCGGTTGCAGATAACGCAAGCTGGAGGAGGCACCTCCTCCTGCGCCCGTCAAGCCGTTGTTGTTCAGCAAAGCCTCACGATAATCCTCATCAAAGGAGCGACTCTTATCGAAGTCCAGTCGCAGATTCTGATTGCTGCCGCTATCGGCACCGCTGCCGCCGCTCGTGTGCGCCGAGCGCGCAGAGGAAGCCACATTCACCGCACTGCCACGATTGTAGTTGCTGTAGTCGAAGTCAAAGGAGCAAGCCTTGTCCACATCGCTCTGACGCAGGCGCGTGGAGTTACTGCCACCGCCTACTCCATTAGAGCTGGGCATCATCTTGCTGCTGGCGCGCATCGAGCTGGGAAAGACGGAGACGGACACGTTGCCCGGTTGGGTATAGTGCACCGTCTGCGGCGGCTGCGCCTGCTGCTGTTCGCGCTGCTGCGGTGAGGCGCCTCCCACGCAGACCACCGATTTGTGGCCACGATTCGGTGAACGTTCGCTGAGCTGCAGGGATCTGTTGAAGAGTTCATGGAATGCACACAAGGTCTACATGATTAACTGTTTCTCTTCCTCCACTTACCTGGACCGCCTGATGAGATGCTCCTGCTCGGCCTGCTTGGCTGCACTGCGTCCCGCAGCGCGTCGATAGCTGTTCGATGCTGTCGCTGCGCCTCCTCCTGCTGTGTTTGGGCTGCCATTGAGCGGCTCATGCGATTCTCCGCCACTGTAACTTGAGCTCGAGGAGCTACGCGACATGGTGGGCGGCGTCTTGTCCTCGTGGCGCTGCCTTCGCTCCAATGTGTTGCTACGCGAACTCGAATTCTGTCGCGAACTCATCAGCGACACCTGCGATCCCTTCTTGCGACGCTCCTCGGGCGTGAGGGAGCGTGATTCGGGAGTCAGCGAGCGTTGCTTCCTCAAGCTACTCGACGAACTATGCGAATCATTGCGATCTGGGGTCAGCGAACGCTGTCGCTGTGTCTTAAAGGGGGAAATGACGCTGACACTGCCCGCGGACACATTGGGAAATTGATAATTTGTTGCGGACAGAAACTCGGTGGAGCTGCCATCCTCGTTGTCGAGCTCGTCGTTGGAAAGATCTGTGCAAGGGAATGGTAAAAGCAATTAAATATACTGTCAAAATAGTTGACTAAACTTCTAACCTCACTTTGCATTAACCACAAATCAGTAAAAATTCAGATAAATAATAGAAAATTGTCAATTTGCGGGGGCGGTGGGCGTGGCATACAAAATTTAAAGCAAGCTTTAGCTGCGTATGGTAATCAGGAACCTGCATGCCAAGTTTGGTGTCCCTAGCTATTACAGTTGCTAAGTTCTGCGCGTTCATACGGACAGACGGACAGGCAGACATAGATTAATTCACTCGGCTAGTGATTCTGAGTAAAAATATGTAAGTTTGTAGTTTCTAAGGTCTGCCACAGTTCCTAAAGCCTTACGTTTGTACAGACTGGGTATACCCTTTTTATTAATTTGCAGTGGTCGTAGGGTATGAACACGATTATAGACTCTTTTAATTTATGACATTATTGCCTGTTTTGCTTTTCTACACATCCAACAAATTTTTATTTTTGTTTAAGTATTTCTCAAGTATTTTCAGGTATTTTTCCTAGTATTTTTGTAGCATATTGCTTGATCATGCACGAACACGCATTGTAGCATATATCAATGATTTTCCCTGGTATAATTTCAGTATTTATTTGCTACTCATATGGTCTTTTCTATTGTTCTGCCAATACTTTTGTGTTTCGACTCATCACAAACAAACAATGACCCTTTGCTTGGTATGCGACTATCTCAAGTATGTTTGCAGTATGTTTGCAGTATTTTGTTGGTACTAGCATTCAAAAGCTTTGTACCTCATTGAGCATTCGTTGGACGAAAAAGGGACGAAAACTTTATGCTCAGCCAAGCGAAGCATAAGCTTATTCCTCTGCTGAGTTCTGGTATATATTCTCAAGTATTTTTACGTATTTTTTTCTTCAACTATTTTTGGTATTAAACAAAGTTTTGCAAGCATACGAAATGCAAGTTGCAATCGAAAAAAAGAAGGAATGGCAATCACTTTATGGCTTAAATTTTGCAGTAGCGCATCCATTGAATTCTCATCATTTATCAGAAGGTGCACACGAGCACAAGCAGGGGGCGGGGGGCGTGGCAAGCGAAGGGCGGTCCGTCAGGCTGAATTACGAAATTTACTTTCATCCCCGCAGTCAGTCAACTATGACAATGACAAGGACGTTAAAACAAACGCCAGAATGGGACGGATCCATGCTCAGTGCGTGTAGCACAGGCAAGAGAGAAGAAGCGGGGCGGAGCGGAGTAGGAGGTGGGTGGCAGGGACAAGCTAGATAGGACGCAGCAGGTTCGCATTGAAATGCTCAATTTCTGTCACTTATTCAATGAATTTTGACACAGCAATTCGTTGTAAAAGTGAAGCGAAGCGATTGAGGCGATTACTGGCCAAAATGCTCGAGGGGAATCGGAAGGAGAACCGGATTTGGCAGGGGGGGCAGAAAGAAGAGATTGAGGTGGGAATAGAAGAAGAACTGTGCGAATCATGCGTAGGGGATTGAGGCATGCAGTGAGTCGAGGATTTGAGGCGTCGATTGCTCAGATTCCACTGCGGATTGAGGCTAAGACTTGATGGGATTGGCAGCCGATGACAGCCTAGTTGGAGACTCACCTGAACGAGCGCCGCTATCGCATGAGTTGAGCCTGTTGTTGATGGTCGTATCGAGGCTGCGGAAACGTGACATGCCCAGCGCAACGGGCGGTGCCGTAGCTGGTGTGGCTGCACTGCATCCGCTATTGCCAAGGCGACTGAACTGTGATTTCCTCGAGCGTCCAATGACATTGTGACTCTTGGAGCGTTCAAAGCTGCGTTCATGACGTGATCGTGGTGAATACTTAGCCAAATTGGCCACACTGTACGCAGGCGGCGCCTCCTTCACCGATGCATTCAAATACGCCGTAGTCTGTGGCTGCAAATACTTGGGCGAGTTGTCCCGGCTACGCAGCGAGCGACTGCTCTGCACGCTGGCACTGACACTGGCGCTGCCCACATTGCTGCCGCTGCCCGCGGAGCTGCCCTCGCGCTTAGTTAGATAGTTGGGAGAGTTGCCCGTGAGGCTGCTGAAGTTGAGATTACGTTCACGTTGCACAGCCAACGTGGGCATGGGCGTGGGTCGCTCCGATAGATTGCCATCGAAGCTGCGCGAGAAGGTCTCCACGTAGCTATTGGCGGGTTGCGGACGACGCGTATCGTACTCGAAGCTGCGCGAGAAGACCATCCCTTTTGGATTGGGTGGCAGCTGCTGCAGGAGCTGTTGATGCTGCTGCGGCGGCGGCGCTTGCAACACGCGTGTAACGTGCGGCACATGCGCCTGCCGACTGACTTTGCTGCGGCTGCGCTCCTGATGACGCGCCGAGCGGCTGCTGTTGTCTTGAAAAGCGGGTGGAGGCGATAGAATGGGTGTAATGGGAGGCGGGGATTCCAAATCGTTGGTACTCTTGACGGGCAGAAAGCCAGGACGTTCATTGAGTATGCTCGCCAGTTGTGGATCCAGGATTCTATAGCCCGGACGCAGTGCAGGATCACGACACATGCCACTCAAGCGTGCCTCATTGCGCTGTATGAGCTCCTCCACCTTGGAACCCACGAATTTGGGCTCCCGCTCGCCGCACATGCTCGCCGGCTGATGCACAAACGCCTGACGCATGTGCTCCGGCCGCCTGGAGTGCTCCATTTGCAGCAGACGTATGGCATTGCGTCCATGTGACTTCTCTTCTGCTCCACCGCCATTCTGATGTGCATAGTTCAAGCGGCGACTCTTATTCTCGCCACCGTGATGCTTGGAGCTCACCTGCACCCAGCCGGATTTGTTGAGAAAGATCTCCTCCTTGTTCGGCGATTGCGACTTGCGCAGCGGCGCCATGGGCAATGGGCCATAGAAATGATCTCCAAACAGATAGGTGGGCATGCCGGCTGAGCCATCGCCAGCACCCGCTGCTGCGCCAGCTCCAGCTCCAGCACCATTACCACCCATGTGGTAGAGCATTCTGCGCGCCTCCAGCTTCTCGTTGAAGTTGCGCGTCGATGCCTCAAGACTTTCGCGGCGCTTGGCCACGTATTGCTGAAAGGCCGAAAGATGTTGCTGCGGTGCAGACGGCAATTGTTGCTGCTGTGCGTGTTGCTGTTGGGCTGCCTTGTCGCTTAGCTCCTTGCTGGACCTGCGTTGCGCTGAGCCTGTCGCGCTGCTGGACTTGTCCGCCGCAGCGGCATGTTCGCTGACCTCCAGGCGCGGCTGCTGCTGCTGTTGCTGATGCTTGGAGGGACTTGCTCGGGAACGTGTGCGTCTTCGTTTTGGAGGCAAAGCAGGCAAAGGAAGGCTGCTTAAGTCAAGCTTATCGAGGGTGGAGGAGCTTAACTCGTCGTTCTGTGATTCACGTGTGATGGAGTCACGTGTCAGGTGACTATCGTCCGATTGCGCCTCACTCGAGTCCAGGCAGGTGTAGTCCGGTCGTGTGGCAAGTAAGGCAACTGGTTCGCTGCAGAAAGAAAGAGAGAGAAACACATTAACTTAAACAAAACTTAAGGGAAACTCAGCTAATTATACCCTGCAATAAATTATGTAAAGCAAAGCACCAAATTGAGTTCGTTGTGCGACGACGACGACGACGCGGTTCAATGGCCCCTGACGAACATAGTTTTGCACTTGCCACGCCCACCGCCCCCCCCATCCTATGCCACATCCTGCGCCTGATAATGTTCTGGCTACAAAGTGTGAAGGCATGTTGCGCTTTGCTCGCAGTGCTTGACAGGGAATTGGCTTCAAGTGTGAAACTCTCGGAGCGGCAAGTTTGCCGCCCACGGGCAAGCGGAGAGAGAGGAGGTGTGCGAGTGTGTGTGGGAGTGTGTGTCTGTCTGTCGAGAAGTGTGTGCGGAAATTGCGCTTGACAGGGCTGACAATGTAGCCCAAATGGTTATTCAAAAAGCGCAGCTAATACCAAAGCAACGAAGTGCACTTGGCATATACCCTGTAAAGGCAAGATACCCTGTAAATTGCTTAAGTATATGTGTAGTTACTCCCATTTAGCTACCTCGCTGTCTGTTCCCACTTTACAGGGTATACACAGCACTAGCAACTAGCACAACTGTACCACGCGGCGTATGCGCAATGTCAGTAACTTTTTAAGCCTATTTGTTGAGCATTTAATACCTTTTATGCTCTCGCGCAGCAAAGCAGCTGCTGCTGCCAACATTTTTACAATACAAAATATCACAAATACACACACAATCAGACACACACACTCGCACACCCGCACACACACACACAGCGCGTGGCTGCAAACAAAGCTATCAGCAGTTAACCAGTTGAAGGCTCGCAACTTTAACTGGAGTAGGAGATGCACCATGGCAGCTCCCTCCCCTCCTCTTTTTGTGCACAAAAACTATTGCAACCAAACCTGTTATCTCATCAGCCACTGCAAGCGAGACAGAGAGAGAGTGAGAGAGCGACATTTGTGCACCTATTTGTGTGTACGTGGGTGTTCATTAGCTATGCGGGCGATGCTCCGCTTGTGCTTGTGCATGTGGCATGTGGCATGTGGCAAATGAATACTCCACGTACTTGGCTCGTATTCGTATTCATATTTTGAATACTCACAAAAATATTAAGATTAATTTTTTTTTAGCTGCAAAAAATACCAACTTGGCTCACAACAAATGTCAATGACATTGTCACAGCCCACAATCAGACGAATGCTCACACACACACTTATGCCCACACACACACTGAGTCACACACTCTTGTGTGTTGTAAAAAGAACCACAAGCATTTCAACAAAAAGAGCGTCAACAGTCATGTGCATAACTATACGCACGGCACAGCATGCCGGCACTGTTCGTGGGGAATTTCACAGGAAGTTGCCAAGTTGAACAATTTTTGTCACACATTTTCAGAGTTTTTTTCACGCGTTTTCCAGAAAACCAATTTAAAAACCTGCGTGAACTAGTTTTTTATAACTTTTAGTTGATAATAAATCGATTTTAGCTAAAAAATACAGTTTATAAATTTGAAAATTTTTTGGAAATTTTTGTATGGAAAATGTTGCAAAAATTTTAACTTTTTAAAATGCAAAATATTTAAATGTAGAACTAATTTGTTACTCATGGAGTGCACAAAAAGTCAAGCCACATGAAAATTGGTTGAATTTTAATAAAGTAATGCAACTTTTATGCCTATGAAGATGGTTTGAAGTAGGAGTACCCCCTTTTTTTTACCATTTTTAGCGTATTTTTCTTAAAAACTAACTCAGAAGACAAAGTGAACTAGTTTTTTATACATTTTTAAACATGCTGAATCGAATTCCGTTAAAAAATCTAATTTGAAAATTTGAAATTTTTTTCGAAAATTTTGTAAGGGGTAGGTATGGAAAATTTTGCAAAAAATTCAACATCTTAAAATTGAAAATATTTTTATGCAGAATCATTCTAATATTCATAACGTTCACAAAAAGTCATGCCGCATGAAAATCGGTTCAGTTTTAATAAAGTTATGCGAGTTTGAAGCCCATGAAGTTGATAAGTATGGCTTGAAGTAGGAGTACCCCCTTTTTTTTACCATTTTTAGCGTATTTCTCTAAAAAACTAACTCAGAAGACAAAGTGAACTAGTTTTTTATACATTTTTAAACATGCTGAATCGATTTCCGTTAAAAAATCCAATTTGAAAATTTGAAAATTTTTTTGAAAATTTTGCAAAAATATCAAAATTCCAAAATTTAAAAAATTTAAATGCAGAACTAATTTGGTATTCACAACGTGAACAAAAAGTCATGCCGCATAAAAATCGCTTCACTTTTGATGAAGTTATGACACTTTAAAGACCAAAAAGATGATATGGGGTTTATAGTAAAAGTTCCTCATTTATTACAATCTACAGCGTATTATCTTTAAAAACTAACGCAGAAAACTAAAAGAACTAGTTCATTATACATTTTCAGTTCAATATACATGGGTGAATAAATTTTCATTAAGAAATCCAGTTTTAAAATTTAATAAAAATGTTTCCAACTTTTGCAAAAAAAAAAAGAAGGAAATTTTTAAGTATCGAATCTTACCAAATATTAAAAAGCAGAACCAATCTGTAGTGAAGAAGGTCCTTCCGCTTGCGAATCGCTTCACTTCTGATAGAGTTATGAAAGTTGAATGAAAAAAATTGTTGCCATAGTTGAGCGTGGAGGCTCGCCGCCATAACCAATTATGCTACCTATACTGCTATCAGGCACTGTGCGTCGACAGTGCGCTGCCTTTTTTTGCGAGCAAAACAAAAACACAACGAAGCGAGCAGTCGTCAAGAGGGGCCAAAATGGGCGTGGAGGTGTGCAGGGGGCGTGTGGGGTTAGCTAGGTTGGCAGACAACGTTTTTGCCGGCTTGGAAGCTGTTATAGTCCCGAGAAGCAATACTTGCCGATGTAACCTCCGCCGCCACGCGCCTCATCCTCCTCATCCTCCTCCTGCTCCTCCTTTCATAAGGCACGCCTCTCGAACTCGCTGTGCGTGAACCCGTGCACCGTGTGAGCAGTCAACGCGATGCGGCCATGTGGAAGACGGAAGAAAGATGTGGCAGGAAGAGAGGGAGAGAGAGAAAGACAGAGTGTAGCATAGCTTAAACTGAAGTTGGCCTGTTGCCTCGCATTTTGATGCCTTTTCAAGTCGCGAGTTGAACTTAGTTTACAGAATAAAAATGCAAAGAAGGAAGGAACAAGTGAAGGAAGCAGCAGCAGCAGAAAAGGGGAAAGAAGAAGAGGAAGAACAACCAAATGTGAGCAATAGAAATTTTATTGTTCCACTCGTGCGCCGAACGTTTTTGATGTCTGGTGCTATGATGGCATGAAGAAGTGCTTTGAAGTAGACACCAACCAGCCAAGCATTCATCTATCTATGCAGCAAAGCAGACGATTTCGTTGCTAACCAATGCCATCTAAGGTTAGCGGATATATGCATAACTAATTTAAAACAACTTTTTAAAGCACTTTTTAGCATTTTTCAAGCTGACAGCCTGAGCCTACTGCAAATTTGGTCAGCGCGTGGGCGACTCGTTTTATACCTATGACACGATCTGAAGTAGTTGATAATAGAGATGATGTTGCTGATGATGGTCAACTGCATGTGGACCACAATGATAATACGCCATGTGGGCGAAGATAACCTTAAAACTTCACACAACTTCATGACTTTATTATCTGTTTAACGCGAGGGGCTTTCGTATATCGTATACATATATAACACCTACAGCCCCGTCGCTAATTGTGTCTTGTTGCGAGGCAGTTGCTCTTGACGTCGCAAGTTGAATATTTTTGCCTTATAGGGTAGCTTGATTCTGTAGCCGAGTTAGACCAACTTGAATTGTGGTGAAAATTCTCTTCGGGTTTCGGTTTCCTTCTATGGCAATGACATTTAAACATAGTTTTTTATTTTATTTTATTTGTGCGTGTGTTCTCTTTTCTGTTGCTGTCTTTAAACTTCTGCGGTTTGTGGCATTATTTGCGTTTTTTTTATTTTTTATTTTAGCCTGTAATTGAATGTACTTTAATTAGCACGTGTAATGCGTTTTTATGTTTAATGCATTTTAATTGATTGCAGTTAATCCGATTACATACATGTTGTCATATTTAATGAGATATTGGGCAGGAGCAACTCTTCTGCCTCACATGTGTTGCAAGTTTAGAAAGCAATTCTCTTTGGCAAAATATAAATAAAAATTCGCCTCAATGGGCTTCCCTTCTTGCTTTACTTCGTTTCTTTTCTGTGAGGCTTCCACTCTGTAAAATGTTTGTAAAAATTTGTTGCACAAAGTTTCGGTGAGGCAGAGAGAGAGAGAGACGGAGACAGCCAGAAGGACATACGTTGTAGCATATTACATATGTAGAGTTGTGTGTCTGCCTCATTTCATGTCCATGTCTCTTGTGCATGATGATGATGATGCTGCTGATGATGATGATGATGTTGGTTATGGATGGGCAACAAGCACAACAAGCGAACACACGAGTACACAAATCGATCCATCATTTTCAGTCTCCAATTCCAGCTTTGCTGTCCCTCTCTTTCTGCTTACATTTTCTTTTTTGGGCCAACTGTGGCAGAAGCAGAAAATATTGTGGGCTGATTGAAGCATTTTTTCAATTAGACCACACCCTGAGTTTGTTCGTCCAGCGCCCACACAGACGTCGCAAACGGAAGCATATAAAACTTTACCAATTGTTCCGACTTTAAACACTTTTCTTTCTCTCTCTCTCTTCGCTCTTCGCTCTTCGCTCTCCAAACGAAACTTGCAACTCGTTCTGTACATGATTTATGCTTTGTCAGGGCCTATGCCCAGTATTTTTGTGTCCCACTGTGAGAGCGAGTGTGCCAGTGTGTGTGTGTGTGTGTGTGTGTGTGTGTGTGTCGAGTCACTTGTTGTGCGTGTTAGCTGTCAGGGAAGTGTCTGTGCCACTGAGAAATGTTTAAAGGGACATCCTTCCATTTGTTGCATGCAACTTGGGCAATGGCCGCACGCTTGCCACTTGACTTTGAAATATGAACGCAAAGCGTTTGCATATTTTGCCAAAACCAACGTGGAGCAGCAAGCCTAAGCGACTTGTAGATACCCTGTAAAGGTATGCTACAAATTTCATTATAAAACAAGGCAAATTTCTTGGCAAAAAACAGTTTTTTCAAATTTCCCAGAGAAATGCACTAGGTAAACCAAATATAAAAATTGTGTAGGGTATATAAGGCATATAGTAAGCTGTCTACCAAATTTTCTATATCTAGCTCTTTGAACAACAGAGATCTGCGTGTTTAAAAATATAAAAGATACGACCAAAGCGAACATAACACTTTATGTTAAGCATTCTGGCTTTGCCTATAAACTTATACACCCCTTTTTTGAAATTCCACCCCTGCAGGGTGTAAAAACATTAGCTGCGAATCAAGCAAGTTGCATTATTTATTTATAACGCAAAGCTTGAGAAAAGAATTGCGTGACATTTTGCACACAATTCTCTCCTTTCGAAAAGTTTCTCCCAGGCAGGGAATAAGTTTTCCTGCAAATTGCTTGCGGTAAATCACACGCGCTGCACAGGCTTTTCTCTCGCTCGCTCTCTCGCTCTCTTTGCCGCTTGTGGCCAGCTTAAGCGATTATATAGTTAATCAATAAAACACAGAAACATAAACCTCGTGATCCGCGCGAATAATTGACACGTAATGCCGCCTTAATGCGATTGGTCAATGTCCGCGCGGCGTCGCGTCGTTGAGAGAGTCAATAACTTGACCGTTAATCGCTTAAGTTGAGTGTTCACATTGCTTAGGTTATTACAAGGAAATTTCCATGCTTCGCTCTGGCGTGAATACACTCATGAATAACATGAGTCTGCCTGCCTGCCTGTCTGGCGTGTGCATAGTAATTATTCCTAAGTGAAAGGATTTTTTCTTTATTTTTTTTTCAGTTATGAAAATTGCGGAACTATGTAGGAAAGTGCAGCCAGATTGTTTGGTCGCTAAACAGGAAATGCCGCCAGACACACACGTGCTAGGGTAGTGTGTGTGTGTGTGTGTGTTGTGTGTGTCTGCACTGGGATTATGCCGCGAGTGCGTTAATTATTTGGGCAAACAGCCGAACGCGTTTCAAGACGAGTTTCCACTTCCAGTCTCTATGCGCAGCATGTACTACATATAAATCATACATATATATATATATGTATATAGTCGCAGCTGAGCCTGTGTGTAGGCATTACGATGTCTGCATGTAATTAATTAGGTAATTAAAAAGTTTATCAACATTTGATGAGTCGCTCAGCGCATTAATAATTCAACGCGTTCTCAGGTTACGACTCATTTGATGATGTATCTTCTGGCAGAACCGAAAATAGAAGAGAAAGAAGCAGCGCGGATAGAAATTGCAGTAAACTTAAGTAAGCTGCAACTTGGTCGTCGGCGTCTTTAAATGCCACATGAATTCCCCTTGTGCAGCTCTGACTGCAAATGTGACAGCGTTTGCATCTTTAGCTGCAGCTTTTACTTAGACTTCGACAACGGTTGCAACTTTAGCGCCTCCTCAAACTCCCCCTCTATCTTTTCACAAAACTCCTTCTCCGTCTTCTTCTTAAAATCCCTCTGCAGCTTCTTTTTAAATTCTTGCCCCACCTCCTTCTCCAGCTTCTCCTTCAACTCCTTTTTTTATCTTCCCATTCGGCTTCAGCTCCAACTGTTTTTGCAACGTCATATCTATTTTTCTCTCCTGCTCCCACTGGCATCGCAGAGACTTCATCCTCATCTCCTACAGCAATTCCAACTCCAGCTCCTTCTGCATCTTCCATCTCCAGCTCCAGCTCCACCTCCATCTTCTACTCTATCTCCAACTTGGACTGCCACACCGCATGCAACTTCAACTACATCTCCAGCTCCTACTACAACTCCTTCACCTCCTTCTCTCTCTCTCCCTCTGCATCTTCCTCTCTTTCTCCTCCTCAACTTAGTTTTCTCTCCCCTTTTTCCCCACACTCTTCACGCACTTCCTCTATGCGAACCGCTTCCCTTTTCACCGCGCGTTGTTGCGCGCTCTCATTTTGCTTTTAGTGTGATTAAAAGCTTCGCTCGTGCGAGTGGCGACCCAACCCCCTGCTCCTCCTCCTCCTCCTTCCCACCCAAGGATTATGGCATTTAAATCGCAAGGATTTGCAAATTCTTTTCCAATTTGGGCACTTATAACGCATCTGCGCTGTTCTGCTTCATTAGCGAAATTACAGTTGAACCCAAAGTTGATATACCCTGCTATACTATATACTATATATAAAGGGGGGAACTTTGCTTGGCACAGATTTAACGGTAAATTTCGGGCTTTCTTTCTCTCTCTCTCTCTCTCTCTCGCACGTTATGTAATCGGAATCTTTTGTTAATTATGACTGACCTTAAATGAGCGAGCAAAGTCAAAGAATCGGTTTACAAAAGAAAACTGGGGGTAAATGAAAGAATGGTAGAAGGAAAGGTAGGCAGGCAGATTAACATAGCTTTTTGCGATTTTCAATTGTATTGTGGCTGCCCCAAAGCGTTGCAGCAACTGTTGCAGTTGCAGCTGCATTTCGATTGATGTTGCAGCGCTTGCCTCTTGGGCAACATGCTTCACACACACACACAGCGAGAAAAATGCATTAAACTTTCCCATTTAAAAGTGCATTATTCCCACATATCTCAAGACGAAAATCGCTAATGCGGGCCTGCCCCTATATACGAGGCATGTACAGCATGTATATAGAAAGATGTGCAGCGCTGTGGCAGCATATGAAACTGGTTTTTCAATAATATTTTGCTGCACTTGTCGCAGTCGGAGGAGGAGGGGAGGCTAAGCTGCGCTGAGTTAGGGTATGAACAAATCGATTGCATTTTGCCAGCATATTTCAACTTGCACTTTCAAGCTGCCACCTCCACCTCTCTGCCTGCTGCACTATGTTGCAACTGCAACTGGCCAAACGGCACTGAACCAAGTCGACGCGCCATCATCATCCAAGCCAATGACCAAGACCAAATTAAGCTGCGACCATAGAAAACAAGTTTCACCTCTTCAAGTCGAGCGTACCCGCTTATACCCCGCCTATGCCTCCCTCTCTGTATGCAGCTCTGTGCAATTTTGAATTCCATCAACTTTTCCGCCATCGAAGGTTGTGCGCAATCTTTGCCGCCGCCGCCACCGCCAAACTTATTCACAATTAACCAGCTGATTTTCTATTCAGTTTTGGCGTTTTTCGGCTCGTTTTTGGCCCTGATTTCGTTTCGTGTTACCAACTCTAATTACGCGTTATTTATTACCGAATTTTACCGAACTCGTTTTCAATTAGCCGTAACCGAAATCATTGCCTAAGCCTCTCGTGTTATGCTTTGTCAATGTCTGATGTATGAGGTAAATATTACTTGGAGTTACTTTTTGGGCTGCTTTTAATGAGGTTTGTGTGAAATTTGAGCTGACCTTGAGAATGTTAGGGGGAAATTTGGTGAAATTTGGAGATTGTCTGCGTTTTAAACAGCATATCAATTGTAATAATAAATATGTCTAGTATAACATCATGTTTAATGGAAAATGCAATTACACTTAAGATTTTTTTCTAATTTTGTTGGTATCTATAAACGCTTTTTTCATTGTTATGACAATTTGAGGCCCTAAGAATTTTTCATCGAATTTATTATTATTTTTGATAAGCTTGTAAAAAAAGATGCTAAATTTGAAAAAAAAGGAAAACAATTTAGAAAATGTAAAAATCTTAATAATTCTTAACTTACTTATTTAGAAATATTTAATATTTTGTTTTATTTTTTTTCTTTTTTTCTTAATTTTTTTCCTTTTTTTCTGTTTTTCTTTTCTTTTTTTTTTGTGTAAAAAATTTAATATTTTTTAATATTTATTTTTTGTGATAAATGAATATTTATTAATCTATTTCTCTATTTAAATGACCTACGAATTTTCTGAACTACTTTCTGAGAAGTCAATTAAATAGTTTGTCGTGAAAATTTCTGTCGAAATTGTAGTGAAATTTAAAAATCGAATAATGTTCAATTAAAATTTCCAGTGAAATATAAAATTTTGTGTTCTTTAGCCTCCCCTTTCTGCATTATATGAATATTTATTAAACTCTTTCTCAATTTCTTTGGAATCTCTTTCAACTCAGCACGCAACGCAGCAGCTATTCCAGCGCACTGCATGGCTTCCCCGGACTTACCAAACTATTCATTAAATTTTAGTTTGGTTTCCGTTGAGTTTTTACTTTGTTTCGAGTTGATTTTAGTTTTCTGCTTCTATGTCATCGTGCCACGTGTCACGTGGATGCAAGCCTGTTGCCAGTCTCTTGTTGTTGTTATTCTCCGTTAGTTTGGCAGAAGTTTTCAGAAGTCAAAACATATAACTATGTTAACAACATAATTAAACATGTTTTGTATAGAGTTCACACCAGAAACCCCACAGCGAAACCCCCTCTCTCTCTTCTGCTACAAACAACCCAACTGGGGTTCGCTTTTTGTGGACATTTTTAAGGGATTTGCTCACAAGTTGAATGCGGGAAAAGAATTTTGTAATATTTTTCATCGTATTTTCGTATTTTCCTCGACGCTTTTACAATGCGAAAACCGCAAAATACATAAAAACAATGAAATGCGCGTGCATGGGAGAGAGAGCGAAAACAAAACAAAACAACAACAGCAACAACAATGGCAGAGAAGGTTGCGTGTGGGGGGCGTGGCAAAAACAATAAAACTCGTTACAGTTTTGTTTTCTGCAGCGATTTTCGAGCTATGAAAGTTCTGGTTAAGTGCTTATATATTTGCATTTTTCTGAGGGTTCATGTGGGTGAATTGTGCGTGTATGGGTGCGAGCTGTCTATGTATGTGTGTGTGTTTGTGTGTGTTGTGCTGTGTGTGTTGCCAGTTTCGAGTGCTTAAACCGAAATGCAAATAGAAGGCAACAACAAAAGCGCAAAAATTGATTTACATACGACTCTCAAAACGGTTGGGCATTTGTATGTGTGTCCTGTGTGTGTGTGAGCTTTGCCTGTGTGTGTGCGCTGTGCGTTTGCCTTTTGTGCGCCTGTTTTTGTGCTGGCAGGAAAAACATTTTCCGCAAATTATTGATTACCAAAATTATATTAAAAACGCAACCAAAAAGAGAGGCACAAAGAGAGAGAGAGAGAGAGAGAGAGAGAGGGAGAGTAGGAGACAAGCATCCCGCATATTTCTTACCTATTCCCAGTGAACTGTCCTAGCACCTGCCACGCCCCCGCTCTACAGCAATCAGACAGAATTGATTGTAACAATGCAATAAATGTAATGAATGTACGTGCAGGTATTTACATACAGCTTCACATGTGCACACGTATGTGTATGCGTGTGCGTGTGTGTGTGTGTGTGTGTGCCTGCAAGCGAATCTATCATTTGGCCACATTGTTGTTTGTGCTCAACACAGATCCGACAGACGACAAGGCTGCTCCAGACACGACAGCTGAGGCCCATAAATCGTCAGGCTGTTAAATGATATGTGGTCTACTTATATATGATACCATAATTGAGAGGGGGCAGAGGGGGGCGAGACACAGCACACACACACACACACACACTCAAGGAAGCATTGATAGCGAAAGTTCTACTAAACGATTTCCTATTCGCATTCGATGATGGCAAAACATTTATCAGAATGCGAGAATCATTTTATGCGAACTATGTGAATAGAAATGTGAGTGATAAACAAAAGGAAGCACCAAGGAGGGAATACATGGCTTGTTAAGTGGCTCTAATTGTGATAAATTTGTCAGAAAGGAAGTAGGCAGCTAAGACAGCCAATTTGCTGAAATAGTTTAGCAAAGGCAAGGGAGTTAGCGCAAGGAATTTATTATGTTTAAAAGCTCTCAAAGAAAATTTTACTATTTATAACTTCATATTTACGAAAATAATTTGAAAGCAAGTGGAAGATATTTAAAGCATAAATAACTTTGTTGGAATGCTGGTAAAAGTGGAAATAACTGGCATATATTTAAAGAAGAAGAAGAAGAAAGTTGTCTCAGCTACTTCCACAAATCTCAAATAGTTAATGAAGCAGGACAACTTAAAGAAGGCACAAGGCAGCCGAAGTTAAGCTTGAACTTTATGAAATTTTCCATAAGCAAAGCCAGGCACAATCGAAGCTACAAATATTCCCAATTGCAATCGCTGCCAGGAAGCGAATCTCTTGGGGATTTGTCTCGGGTTATTATAAACATTGCCTGCTGCGTGCTTAACGTCCATAGAAGGAAGCTTGAAACCAAACGCGCCCACACAAACTTGACTCGCCGAACTCTACCGCAAGTGCGACGCAGAGATCATTAAGACAAACACGAGTGGGGAAGCAAAGAGAGAGGGGGGGAGCGGGGGTGGGCAGGTGTGGGGTGTGTGTTGGCATATCCCGGCGCGAAATACGCTTTTGCGACAGCTTATTTAATGTTATTTGCATGCTTTAATTATAATTGCTGCTTGCTGCGTGCCTCATGCCGCATGCCTTGCGTTGCACGTTCCTTGTATACTTTTCGCAGCTTCCACAGCTCTCTCTCTGTCTCTCTTGTATATCTTTCTGTGTATTTTGTTTTGTGCTCTGCTTCGCGCAATCCTAATTTGTATTTTTATTCCTTGGCCAGCAGAACGTGCCGCTCAGCACATTTTTCGCTTATACGCGTATTATAATGCACGTGACAGACGGACAGAAAGAGCGTGAGAGAGACAGGGAGAGAGAGAGAAAGGGAGAGGAAGCTAGTGAGAGGGAGACAGCGACAGATAACAGGCGGCACAGGTGGATTGGGGGGAGAGAAGCCTTTCGCGTGCTGCTGCCTTAACTATCAGCTGAAGCCTTTTTCCAACTAAATATTTATACCCTGCCAAAAGGGTGTATTAGTTCTGTGTAGAAATTAAGTAACATCTTCTCCTCTCTATGTCTTCAATAAGCTACAATACACTAGGAACAATAACTAAGAACTTTTATTACATATGTAGCAGACATTGAAACAAACAGCTAAGCCCCGCATTGTTTCTCAATACACCCTACCCAAACTATAGCAATTACAGCTTAAAAGTGTCAGAAATAAACTGCTAAAATTTCAGCTAAAGCGGATTAAAATAGACCATGTTTTTCCTAGAACAAATAAGTCTAAGAAAAATTTAGTTTTATTTACAGACACCAATTAAAATACAAATACAAATTTCCTAGACTCCCCAAACTGGTTAGGGTATCAAACTAACGCATTGTCAGAGTCAACCTCTTCTGCTTTTCCTATTTTGTATATTTTTCGGGTGCTAGGTAAATCGTTTTTCCTTTCATTTTCTCGAAGCTGCACTTGCCGTAAGCAGCTTACGAAACGAAACTCAAAGCGAGCCAAAGGTTGCCTTGCCTTGGAATAAGCGTAATTGAAAAATTTATAGCCCAAAATAGGGTAAAGAAGTTCTTAGTACTTCGAAGGGGGTACCCCTTTTTCCCACCCTATTTGGAGCGCAGTTGGTTTCCTTTGCCTTTGACCTCGTCGTGAGTAATCGATTTGCGCGGGCAATTTGAAATGTCATTTCTGCCAATTGCTTTTTGATTTGCCAATATCTTGCAATCATTAGCATACACATGTATGTGTGTGTTGTATCTGTGTGTGTCACACACTCGGCACAGTTAACCATAGCTTGGTATAATTGGAGTGCGCCTTCTTTGGCGTGGAAAAGAAGCAGGCCATGTATACAGATTATGCCGAGTGGCGCTGACAGGTCACGCTGTTCGACCGATTAATCACTGAGTCAGCCATCAATCCCCCCCCCCCCCTCCCCTTCTTGCCACACCAATGCATTAGACACTTAATGAGCTGCCTGTGCTGTGCTTGAGCTCGTCGCCAGGCTGGGTGCCCTCCTGCCTGCCCGCCTGCCTGCCCTCCTGCCTGCCTGCCACCTCTCAATCAAATGGGACACTCTCGGCAAGTGTCTTGTTAAAGCTTTTCACTTTTGCCTTTTCCGGCGACCACATATCACCACCACAGCGGTTAGCTACTGTAGGTATTGCGCTGTCACCCCTCCTCCTCTCACACCCTACTCCTCTCGCTTAACCCCCGCCTCGCCCCATTATTATTGGCAGCCCAATGATTTTGCGCTTTTCGCAGCATACTTTGCGGCCAGCTTTGCGTGCACACACACACACACACACACACATGCTCACACTCATACAGAGAGATTTACAAAACCGTACATGTCTTGTCTTGTCTTGTCTTGTCCTGTTCTGTGCGTGCTTTTATGCGATTTTGTTTGGCTTTTTTTTCTTCTTTCCAACTTGCTAAAACGCACGCCGACTTCTTTTCTTTCTTTCGTGCTTTCTTTTGCATGCGACCCGCTTGGCTAATGGGTATTCAATCGATGACCCATATCTGGCTAGGGTACTCCAAATTGTATAGCAAGTGGGTAGTGGGAAGGAAGTGGGGGGACCAGCAGGCGCAGACAGTTTGAAGTTGTCAGCCAACAGGAAGTGAAGAAGTTTGTTTGTCGGCGCTGCTTAAGGAGCAAGTTAACCCAGTATTATATCATATGCATAACGTGAGCTCAGTTTAACGTGCCTATACGCTTTTGGAGTACCTTTTCTTGGCCAGAAAATGTACTACTTTATATTCATAACTCAACTACGGGTTGGAGTGCCTAACACACTAAGAAATGTACACTAACTCCCTGTGCCAGGCATAACTCAATTACAGCTCAACCACAAGTCGCATATGCCCGCTTTTTGTGCACTTTTTTCCAGTAGCAGCTGCAACAAGCTGTCACTCAAATTGCGTTTACTCCTCCTCCTCCTTAATTTACCGCACTTGGTTTACTAACATATCTCTGATATAGCTTTGGGTGTAGTACAAGCTGCGCCAGCACCTTTTGCACTTTATCTTTGAACAGGCAATTTATTCTACTATTATATCAACTCATAACTGCGCTACAGTTTAACTTTAACTTCTCTAAATTTTCAGAATATTTTAAATAATTTTTAAAAATTTATTAAAATTATTTAAATAATTTAATTCATGTTAAATTTAAAGCGAAAAATATAATTCACTTTTATTTGTATTTAGTATGCCATCTATGCATATCACTTGCAAAGCTCGCAGCTACCCCTTTTTTTCCGCCACTGCCAATGTGCAGCCAATATTATATAACATTTCTAACGGAGCTACAGGTCAACTGCAGCTTGCAACAAGCTGTCAAACTGTCTGCCTGCCGCACCTGTTTGCCCAGCCCGCACTCTTGCCTAGCTTAGTTTTAATGCAAATGTAATATAATACTAGCTAACCCAATCTCTGCTGCAACTACCTCGCCGCGCGCTTAAATCTCACCACTAACCCCGACATGATTTTAATTCGGTTTATGGCTGAAAGAATTTCACTTAATTTAGCATAAAGCTTGCCTCACAGCCAACCAGCCAGCCAACCAGCCTGCCTGCCTTTTTCATATTAATTATGGTCTGCGGTTTTGACACCAAAACGCGCAAATGTTCAACAACACTTCCCACACACACACACGCACAGCAGGCACATTAAATGTTGCTCCGCAATAAAACGCACTGTGGCATCTGTTTAGAATTTTTGCGCAATTTATGCTGCAATTTATGGCGATGCGCGATACACGCAGATAGTTTATCATCTGCCCCATATATATATAAAATATATGCCTGACATTTGGGTACTTAATCAAGCTTAATAAAGCTGGTCAAACAAAACAGAAAGGTTACCTGCTTAGCCACACACACACACTGTGTGTGTGTATTTTTAGTTGACCTTTTCGGCCTATTTGCCACGTTTTTGCGCTTTTTGCCAAGTGTACATAGAACACGGCTGGGGTTGTCTCTGCAGTTGTTGTTGTTGCTGCTGTTGTTACCACGAGTTGCTTGCGGCCAAGTTGGCCAAGAATAGCAACGCAGCAGTAGGGGCAGGGGGCGGGGTCAAACCACAAGCTGCCAAGTTCTGGCCAGGCAGAATTCCAAGAACTGTAATTGCACAACTTGTTTTCGCGCAGTGTAAATATAGCCCAGGCTAACTGAGAAGTCACGCTGCGGCCGTTTCACTTTCAGTCTGCATAATTATTGATCAGTTTCCAATTGCAATTTAGTGGCACTTTAAACGAATACACTCACACACACTCACACTACACTCACACACTCATTCACTCGCGTGTGTGTTAGCCGCACACGTTTAATTGTCGCACGCGTACGCCAGTGGCATGTAGCACTTAAAAGATACATTTGTATCTCACGGATACGCGCAAAAATAAACAACAAGTGTTTTTTTTGTTGTTGTTGTTTTTTTCGGCTAAGCCCAAAATCAAAGCCAACAACTGTCGCGTTAAAACAGTATGTGTGTGTGTGCGTGTGTATCTACTACTAAGGCGGCAGTCTTTCAAAAAAGTATCTGACGGATACGTTTCGCGTACCTGTTCGCCAGCTGCTGCTGCTGCTGCTGCTGCGTTGCGCCGTCCGTGTGTTCCGACTTGCAACTGAACTCGAGCTCCAATGTTGCTCCAATGATTGTTGAGTCTCCGCCGTTGCCGTTGCCTTCGCCGTCGCCGCCGTCGTCGTCGTTGCTGTTGTTGTTTGTTGCTGGCAACAAACTGGTCGCTGTTGTTGTTGTTTGCCCCTCCGCACATGTTGCAGCAACATGACTTGGCGAGCAAGTTGTCGGCAGTTTTGTTTTGCTCGCCGCTTCGTTTGCCATGTTTGTTTTGACTGTTGCTTCGTCGTTGTCGTTGACATCGCAACATGTATCGCAACATGTTGTGCAACATGTTTTGCTGCTCACGGCAGAGGCAGCGGCAGCGGCAGCAAGCACTTGACTCGTTGGCGCCGCCATCGCTTCGCAAACAGTTTCGGCTGCCTCTGCGTTGGCCTTGGGCGGTGGCGGCGGCAGCGGCGGCGATGGCAGCTGCTCCAGCTCCTCCTCGTTATCCTTTGTCAGGGTCGCCAGTTGCCCCTGCTGCTGCTGCTGCTCCTCCTCCTCCTTCTTTCCGTGCGCACACACATCCTGCAAAAATAATTGATAAAATTAAACTCGTGTTTATCTTCGCTTTGTTAGCCCAACTGCTCCAGTGACGGATGGCCTAAAATGAAAACGCGCTCTTCACTCTTGCAAATGAGCCGGCAAAATATGGCGCTCATTTCCGGCTCACATAATCAGGCAATGATGTAGCTGTGTGTGGTGACCCTGGGCGCAACCCTGCTGCCTTTCCACATGTTTTTGTGTGTGAAGAGTCTGTTTCCTGGCGCCTCCCTCCTTTTTTTCGCTCATTAATGCCTCTATTCACCCTCCTGGTTTTCCCTAAATGAAGAGGTGTGTGAAGATTTCCTGGTCTGCTTTTTCTTGCAGATTTCTCTTCTAACCTTCCCTGATTCCCCTCGGCAGTAGACCCTCTTCTCCATTTGCCCTTTCCATTTCGTCTTTTTAAGCCATTCGCTTCAATCTCCTTATTCTTCCATCTCTCTCTCTTCTTTGAAGATTTCCCTGTTTTAGGTTTCCCTGTTTTCTACCACTTCCAGCTCTTTCCCTTGCCTTCTCTTGGTCCTTCTCAATGAAGACTTTCTTTTCTTTCTCTTCCCCTCTACCTTTTCTGTTTCTTCCTGTTCAGTCTTTTCCTTTAATCTACTTACTCTCCCATTTCTTTCTCCTCTCCCCTACCTAGATGAATGGGTCTTCCTCCTGCAAAGATACATTGAGTTCTCCCCATCCAACCTACTCCTTCTCCATCCCGCATCTTTTCTTCCTCTATTCTCAACCTGTTCCCCCTCCATTTCTACTAGTTGAAGATGTGTGTGAGGACTGCCCTGCCTTCTTGCTTTGCCGTCTCCATCTCTTTTCCCTAGTCTACTTCTTCCTACTTTCATTTCCATCCGTCATTTCTTTTACTTCCTTTTCCCCCATCAATATATCCTTACCCCCATTTCTACTGTTGCTTTTCCCATTCCTTTTATGGCTCTTTTTCTCCATCTATTCTTTCCCCATGCTTGGCTCTTTCATCTCTCTGTCCTATTGCACTTCTTCTTCCGCCCAGGCTCTCCTCCTCTTCTGTTCCCCTTCTTCTTTCACTCCCATCTCTTACTACTCCCACCTCACGCCCCCTTCCTCCTCCTCCAGGCCACTTGCAACCTCAAACATGACCTAGAACTGTCCCATGCATCCCGAGAAAGCGGCTAAAAAAGGCCAAAAGTTTTGCCGGGGCTAATTTGCGCCTGTCACACTCACCTTACACTGCGCGCTAATTGTGTTTGCACTTGCCGAAGTGGTTGCCTCTGCTGTGCCGCCTTGGGTCACAGAGTCCTCGCTGCGTGCATCGTAGAAGACATCGTCGTCATCCGCTTCCGTTGCACTTTTCCCGCTGCACTTGCCACCCGTTTCCGTTTGTGGTGTCTGACTTTCACCTCGCACTGTCTCCAGCTGCTTGCTGTTGTTGTCGTTGTCGTTGTTGGCTTTCCCCGCCAGCGCCGCCAGAGCTGTGCGCACTGCCGCCTGTGTTTGCTCAGCGTTTGTGTTGGTCGTCGGCTCGGCGCGTTCACTTGTCTCGCTCTCCAGCGAGCGTGACTTGGTGTCATCCTGCAGTCCCTCCATGTTAGCTTTTAGCTCCTGCAGATCGGAGTAGGTTGCCGGGGAGGGAGGTGGCGGCGCAGGGATGTCCTTGCGGCGTGTGATGGGCAACGCCGTGGCTGAGTTGGAGTGCGATTTGCTGCCGCTGGAGCGATGATGGCGCTTGGAGGATGAGGGCGGATGTGGAGTGGCAGCAGAAGAGGATGACGAAGCAGCTGTAGCTGTTGCTGCTGCTCCAGTTGCAGGTGGCGCCGCTGCTGAGGCTGTTCCTCCCCCTCCTTCTGTTGCTGCTGCTCCTACTCCGCCTTGTGCACTTCCAGCTGCACCTACTCCTGCTCCTTTTCCTGCACTCGCTGCCGGCGCACTGCGCTCCCGTCGCTCTCTGCCCTCCGCATCCTTGTGCTTTGATTTGCTCTTCGAGCTGGATTTGGGCTCCTCCTCCGTGCGACCTTGGCGCTTGGGTATGGCGCCCGTGGTGGAGGCCACCAGACGATCCAGCGAGGGATACTCACGTCGCTCTGTGGGCTGCGGTCTGCGTTTGCTGGGCGTGGGCGTGGCCAACTCACCGGCATGTGCCGGCTGGGATTGCAACTGCTGCGTCGTTCCCGCCGTCGGCTGCTGTTGCTGCAGACTGGTGCGCGGTGCAGGCGTTGGTTTTGCGCCATTGGATGCACTGCGTCCCTTGCTCAACGGCAGCGTGGTCACCACCAGCGGCGCCTCCTCCTGCTGCGGCTGCGGCTGCGGTTGCGATGCGCTGCGTTTGGGACTCGCTTTGGGGTTGTTGTTGCTGCCGTTGTTGTTATTGTTGTTGTTGCTGCCGCTGCTGTTGCGATGCACACGCCGCGTGGACTCCAAGCTGTTGTTGCGCTGCATCTCGGATTGGTAAATGCTGCGCTTCACATCATTCACATGCTTGAAGAAATCCATGGCGTATTTGTTCTGCTTCAGATCGAGTTGCGGTGCCGACGGAGCCACCTGCTCGGAGCCTTCTCTGTCCCGCTCACGCTCCCGCTCCCTCTCCCGCTGCTGCTGCTGCTCGTACTCCCCGGGCTCCGCTGGTCCGCTGGAGGGCAATGTGCCCGCTGCAGTCTTGCGCGGAATGCCGCTGCTGCCGCCACGTGCCATGGAACCGTAGATATCATCGAAATCCGAGCTAAAGTAGCTGGAGGAGCAATCGCAGTTGCGGCACTCGTAGCGACAATTGTCCGAGTAGCTGCACTTCTCTCCGGGCACAGCTGCGCCGCCTCCCCCTCCACCTGCTCCTCCTCCTCCCATGCCCATGACGCCGTCCAGACTGCAACGTCGACAATCGTAGGCAATGCGACAACTTTCCGTGCTGCCAAAGTAACGACGTGGATGCTGCCCCATGCCACCACCGCCAGCTCCACCCGAGGAGAACAAGCTGGAGCGATGTGGATAACGATGCGTATAGCGCTGCGAGTTGTCGCTACTCCGCAAGGAGAACTCACTGAGTATCGAAGCACGCGAGTCACTTTTGTACATCTGCGGCGCATCGAATTGATCGATGAGAATCTGTGAGCCACCAATGGGACGACTTGCTGCATACATCAGCGGATGCAGCGGTGCGCCTGGACCACCTCCAATGGCATAATAGATGTCACCTGTGCCCGGTGCCGCATACACATTCGCCTCCAGCCGCGCCATGGTGTTGTATTTGTGATAGGGCAACGAATCGCTGGACGAGGAGGATTTGGTATTCATGCGCTGCACCGAGGCAGTGCCTCCTTGTATAGCCACGCCGCCGTTTTGATAGCTAAGCAGGTAACCCCCCGCTGCCGCCTGTTGCTGCTGGGGGCGTCTCGGAGTGACCTGCGCCAGCAACAGGCCCCCAGCTCCAGCTCCTCCCACAGCATAGTGATTCGTTAGCTGCTGATACGCCTTGTGCTGCGCCTGCGCCTGCTGCTGCTGGTAGAAGCTGCTGTAGAGCTGCTGCTGCTGTTGTTGCAAGTGTTGCTGTTGCTGCTGCTGCAGATGCAACTGTTGCAGCTCGCTGGGCGTTGTGGTAGCCGAATTCGAGGATGTTGTCGTGGCTGTCGAGGATTGCTGGAACTGCAAAATGGGATTATACTCGCCCGTAATGGCCACCGGTGTGGTCTCAATCTTGTAGACTCCAGGATTGTTGGGATTATACGATTGGAATTCGAGTATGTGCGCCGTGGGCTGCGCATCGACGTTGTTCTCCTGCTGCAGCAGCTGCTGCTGGAGAGGATGTTGCTGGAGTGCATGCTGCTGCTGCAGGAGTTGCTGTTGTTGCTGCTGCAGCGAGTGTTGCTGCTGCAGATGATGTTGTTGCTGCTGTTGTTGGTGTTGCTGTTGTTGGTGTTGCTGCTGTTGTTGGTGTTGCTGCTGATGTAGCTGCTGCTGCTGTTGCTGCTGCTGGTGTTGCTCATCCGGCTCCAAGCATAGCTTGCAGTTCTCCTTGCTGCACTCCTGCATGCACAGCTCGCAATCCGCATAGACGCCACCATCGCTCAGGCCGTGATGTTGCTGCTGCTGATGGTGTTGCTGCTGCTGCTCCTCATCCGACTGCAATGCAGCCACAGCGGCCTCGGCTAGGCTGTTCTCCAGCTTGGGTGTCTCCTTGAAGAAGATCTCCTCGTAGATGTTTTCCTCGCTACGCGTGTGCAGCTTTTTGCTGCTCAAACTGGACGAAGTTGCTCCTCCCGTTGCACTCCCAGCCACCGCATCGCCTGCACTGCGCTGCTTGTCCAGCTTCTTGGAGCTCTTCAATCCCTCCTTGAGCAGATAATAGTTAAAGCTTTTGATACCAATTTCGCCGCGTAGAAAACGACGTCCTATGGGCAACTTGCCCGCTGCCATTGCCTCTGCGGAATTCTGTGCCGAACTGCGCACCGAATACATGTCATCCTGATCGCCTAGGGGACTCTCTCGCTCCGGCTCCAGATACACTTTTCGGCTGCGCTCCTTGCGACTACGAGGCGAGGGGGTTGTCTCATAGTTCGCTTTGCTCTTCGCCGGCGTTAGTTGCTGTTGTTGTTGTTGTTGCTGCTGCAGCTGTGCAGCTTTCCTATTGTTGTCCAGACTGAGATTCCTCTTCTGCTTGGAGCTGCGTTTCTGTGCAGGCGGCGCTGGCGCTAACTTCTTCTCCGTGGACTTCTCTGCCAGGCTGCGCTCCAGACTGTGCACCCGCAGTCGGGATAAGCTGCTGCTGGCATCCTTTTTCAGTTGCTGCTCCGTGGGTGGACCCACTGCTTCGCCATCCGAACTGCTCGACGCAAAGTCGTAATCAATACCCAACTGACTGTTGTTGTTGCTGCTCGGTTTGAGTGGCTTATTCACTGCATACTTGAGAAACTCCTTGGTCAATTGGCTGCGTTTCCCTAGCGAGCTGCTGCTTGGCATTGTCTGCTCTACATTTAGTTTATATTCGCTGGAGGATTTCCCCGAGATGCTGCTGCGACGCAAGGGATTAGCCAAGTGACTAATGTCCTCCGTGTAGGCAGGATCATCGTAGATGCGATCGCGTACAGTTGTCGAGCGATCCTTGGACTACAAGCGAAAGGGGGAAAGTGATTAGACCCAGTTGCGACAAAGCGATGCCCTACTAACCTTGACTTTCGTTTTCTTGCGACTGCGATGCGGCACCGTCACGTCCGTCAGCTTTAACAGCTTGGGGCGCAGTGCACGCTTGTTGGAGGATTTCGCGCGTTCATAGGTAAGATCCAGATAGGTTTCCGTTGCCATGCTGAAGGCAATTTACGCGGCTATGACAACCTTGTGCAGTGGTGCCTAGACGAGAGAGAAGGGGAGAGAGAAGAGATGAAAGAGGTTAAGCTGTGGTAATAATGCATAAGCTGGAAATAATTGAAGATAAGCTGGCAGGGGTTTGGGGTGAAAAGGAGAAAGAGAAGGTTAAGAGGACCAAGGGGTCCCTGCCCCTTTAGAAAACGATGGAAGAAGATACGTCCTGCTAAGTAGTAAGGTTGGAGGGATTCCTGTTCCACAAGTAAGAGTGAAAGGTTGGAGAGGCACCTGCTTCTGAATGAGAGGGAGGAAGAGCGATGGATGTAGGTGCTGCTCCTGCCTGAGAAGGAGGTAGGTAACAAGCAGGGGTTTCTACTCTGTAAGGAAGGTTGGAGTTCGAAGGAGTCCCTGCTCCTGGTAGAGAGAAGGTTGGAGGGGTCCCTGCTCCTAAAGGAGAGGGCCCTACCCTACCCAAGAAGAGGAATGTTAAAGAGAAGCAGGAATCCTAAGTTAGTAAATAAGAGAAGGAATCCCTATACCCGCATGAGATGGATAAACGTAGCCAGAAAGCGAGACAGGTTTAGATTCAGGGCAGACGGCAGCTTATCGTTTGATGTCAAGTTGGGAGCCACAAAATACCTGAAGGAGTCAACAAATTACGAATTAAGCTGATGCGGAGGCTGAGGCGAAAACAAGCTGAAGTACGTGCTAGACAAAGGCCAAACACACACGGGCCGAGAGACAAAGAGAGAGAAAGGAGAGATGGAAAAGAGCAATAGGAGGCACAGTTCTGGCCCATTAACTGACGTTGGAAATAAAAAAAAAATGTGTGTGCCGGCTACAGAAAAGCCCAAGGAAATTAAAAGAAACACACAAAAGTGTCCCAAGGAGACACTTGAAACGACCTTGGAATGTGCTACAGTCAGGCAGCCAGCGCCACCTTGCTTCGTGTCGGGATTCCAGTTAGTCCTGCGGCTATAGACCGTTTGTGTTGTGGTATGGCATCGGTGTGTGTGCATGTGTGAGTGTGTCGGTGTACCACGTAAGATAACCATTTGGCATTCATGGTGAGAAAATTAGTATGTGCAGTGTAGCGTTCGACACACTTAAACACACATAAGGTCGGACGAGAAATACCTCCCCCTTGCTCCACAAACATAGAGGGAGAGGGAACATGCGCAGCTCTACGGGGAACAGGCAACTTGAGGGATAACCGGAACAGTTCATCATATTGGGGAAAAAAGGAAAAACCAACTTGGTCGAAGCCGAAATTTGTAGTCTGCTTAACGAAACCCTCTGAATACCCCACACTACCTTCTTAGGGGACTCCCTTCATCCGCTTTCTTCCTTTCGTTTACTTCCCTGCCTTTCGCCTATCCTTCTCTTCCCCCCTTACCCATTGTGCTACGCATAATGAAATTGACTTGTGCCTCAACTCGAACCTTAACTATTCCCCATCATCATCATGCATGGCATAATGTGTGTAGCCTGTCGGTCGCTCGATAATGTTTTCGTTTAGCTTATCGCGTGGCGCCTTGCGTTTTCGGGGGATTTATCACAGTTTTTGCTTACGCGCTTTTCTAGCTTTTTTTCTCTCCCGCTTTGCTTTGCATACCCTTTTTTTGCCGGTGCCAAAAGGAAGCGACCTGCGTTACCTGGGAATACGTTTTTGCTGCCAGCTGATAAAGTTCTTATTTCCGTTGGGAGGGGGAGGCCATAGGAGGAGGAAGAGGCAGAGCAAGAGTGGCTGAAGGTTCCTGCCGCCTTGGCCTTTCGATTTCAGGCTATTACAAATGTCAACAAATTTGCGATAAAACTGAAAGTCGTCGTCCTTCATCGTCCATCAAAGCATCAAGTCGTAATGAGGCTTCATTTTTGTGTTTGTACAGCGTCCTTCGATGGGGTCTAATGTACTTCAGGTTCTTCTTCTTCTTGTTTTTTTTTTATTTGTCCCCCGTGGACGCAGGTCGTCGAAGCTTTCAGCAATGTCAGACAGATTGTCAATTCGTGGGTAATTTTATTTATGGCGACGGGGCTGGCGAGGTACGAAGACAGACACACACTTCAATTGCATTAGCTAAGCTTGACGAACAGGGGCGGAGGAAGGGGAGTCAAAAGTCGAGAATCCCAAGTCGCACGGCGTGAGTGAAGCCTGCCAAGTTGAACATCAAGCGCCAAGCATCCCAAGTCACCTGTCTCCCTCTCTCTCCATCTCTCTCGCCTTGTGCCCTGTGCTGTAAGCAGCTTGGGGTGCTGACAGTGAATGACAGTCACAAATGAGTGTATTCACCTGCGGGACAGACAGCCTATACACACACACGCAAGCACACGTGTGTGACAGCAATCAATCCAATTTGTTGTTGTCAATGTGGCTGCCACTTCGAATGGAAAATAGCAGAATGGAAATGGAAATAATTCAATTAACTTGGCCATTAAAAAAGCTGCAACATTCCTGGCACTCGCTGACCTTGAAAGCAAGGAAGCCACGTCAATAAGTTACACGAAAAACCACAAATAACAAAAGCAACAACAACAACAACTCAACGTGACTCGCAGCGCATTTGCATCCGCATAATTTGCTCTGCTTCACAGTTGACACATGCTTTATTGTCAGTCACCCTGCATGGGTGTGTGTGTGTGTGTGTGACAACAACAGCGGGCGCGCTGTCATTTACGTGTCTGTCAGTTAAGCAGATAATGACATAAGTTGAGCGCGCGCTATATACGCTATATACAAAGCCAGGCGCGCCAGATAACTGGCGCAAGTGTCTAAACTGCATCAACTCAATTATTTATGGCAATTGCAACTGCATGCGCATTATAAAACATACGCTATAATCCCTACTCTACTATATATATAGTCTATATTATTTATTTACATTCCAATTGTTTCATTTCATGTCGTACTTCGGGCGAGGCTAATCCAATTATGCTGCAATTCAACATTTAAAATTCTGTTTTTATAGCTAATTCATGGCTGTTTACTGTCCTTGCTGCAGCTACTGTTTATCTATGTGTGTGTGTGTTTGTGTCTCTCTGCGTGTGTGTGTGTGTGTGTGTGTGAGCCTCTGCTGGATTCGTTCTGCGCGCACATTGAGGCGCCTTTGCCTTCGCCAATGCGAAGCTGTTTAGGGTGTGGCTTGGTGGTGCAAAGAAGCTTGTTTTGTTCGACTGTCTCTGCGTCTGTCTGTCTGTCTGTCTATTGGTCTGCCTGTATGTGTGTTTCTCTATTCGTATGATGTATGTTGGGCTGTGGCTTTGCCCGTCTGTCTGTCTGCCTGTCTGTCTGTTTGCCTGTCGGTCTGCTGCTCTGTTTGTCTCTCGGTCTATGCGTTTCCCTGTCTGTTTGTCTGTCACTCTGTTCGTCTCTCTGTCTGTCTGTATGTTTGTCTGTATGTGTGTCTGTCTGTCTGTCTGTTCGTCTCTCCGTCTGCCTGCCTGTCTGTCTATCTGTGCGTTCCTACACACCTTCTCCTTTCAACATACTCCCAGCCAAACCGCAGCTTGTCTGTTCCGGAATCTTTAAATTTGTTTATGTATTAGCTGACAACATGTACATGTGTACATGTGCGTGCATGTGTATGTGTAGCTGTGTCTTCTTCGGCTTGTCTGCTGTTTACCCGCTTACACAGACACACTTTAAAATTCAAGGGAAACAGCTCACTTTAAAATTTCATAGCATACTTTTTGGGGCCCAAGACATTTACTTAGGCGCGCCTTAGCACGCTTTGTTTGGCCATGTTTAAGCAGCAGCATAAATAGAGAGGAAGAGGGAGAGGAAGAGGAAGAGCAAGACACCACAACAACAAAAGTAAACAGCATATTGAAAGGCAATGGGCAACAACAAACACGGCGCACACACAAAAAAGCAGCTTCCGCTCGATATTGGCTTGGCGTTTTTTGCTTTTTGCCCCTTTTTCAAAACAATTCTTTGCATATTTGGAATATTGACAAATAGTTTAAGGCACACACACATACACGCACGTACACACACACACACCTGCAGGACATCAAACAGCTTTCAATGGGGAGCGGCTTTTAATTTTCTTTCGCCAAATTCGTTTGTTAACTTTTGCTGCTTCTTGCCTTTTTTCGCTTTATTGTTGTGTTGCACGTACACACACACACGCACGCACGCACACACACGCACACGCACTACTGTCGTGCTGTAAGTTGTAAGCACTTTGTAGCTCTCAATGGCCACATTCCACTTGGCCAGGCCAGGCCAGGCGAGACGCGTACTGAATCCTTTCTTGTGCTTCTTATGCTTTTTTTCTGCCTCGAGAATTTTGCGACACGACACACAAACGCGACGTCCGTTCCGTCAAAACTGAATCAAATTTGCGTTGCGGCGTTGCCAAAAGCTTTTGCCCCACACACACACGCACACACACAGGCAGACAAAAGCCAAATTATCAACTAGCAAAAGAGAAAAATTTTAGAAAATACACACACACGCACACACACACACAGAGACAGACACTGATTGGGTGCTGCTCTCCGTTGCGAAGCTTTCGCCAAGGAGGCTGACTGCCTTGCACTGTGCCAGTTTCCCGCAGCTTCGTTGCGAGCTTCACTCCTAGTGAAAGTGAGGCGCCTGCTCGGCTCGCCTCGGCTCGGCTCCGTGTGTGGGGCGCATGCGTTGGATGGAAACGCACTTTGCGTATTCCGCTTGCATATTACCCATACGCAACGTGGACATGCCGCATCCCTTACTTGTTGAGGCTAGCGTAGCGGAAGTTGCCAGACGGGCAGCTAGCTCGCTCTGTGTGCGTGTGGTAGATAGTTTAGTTACAGTTCGAGGAAGTGATAAATCGAGGGATTTATTTGCTTTTCTCTCTCTCTCTCTCTCTCTCTTGTTCTCTCTTTCTGCTCATTAATCAAACGCCAAGCGCTGGCAACATGCTGCAGCAACACACACACACACGCATTGGCAACATCCTGCTGCAACACTCAACTCGCTGCGGCAACATTGTTGCTGTTGCAAGCCATATTTCCCCTGCGCCGTGTCGTGTTGCCTCTGCGCATGGCACGTAGCACGCTTTATTGTTGATTGTTGAAAAGGCATTTCATTTGTTTTGGCACGTGGTCGGTACAGCCTTGCGTACAACCGGCAACATGTTGCTGAGCTTGCGTGGGCGGCAATAAATTGCCCACGTGTGCGAGCCCTCTTTGTGTGCGTGTGCGTGTGTTTGTCAAAATTCGTTTGTTTTGCATATTAACACCTACACATGGCCATTTACACACACACACACACATACATGCATCGTATACGCTTCATCTGCTGCCACAGATTATGTTGATTATATACAACGCGGGCAGCAGCAACGGCGGCTTGTGGCTTGTCTTCGCGTTGTCCTTGGTGACAATTTTCATTTCTATGTGTCTGTGCGTGTGTGTGTGTGTTTTTTCAGGAAATGACAGCTGTTGGTGTGGTGCTGAATGCGGAGGGGGGGATTAGTTTGTGGCGCCCCAACATGTTGCATTGTCTTGGGTGATTTTCGCTAAGCTTGCACAAAACTTAAAGACCTTAAATTCTCAACTTGCAGCTCACAGCGTAAGCGATGCCAAACTATGCTCAATAAAGAAATAACTGACACACACGCACACTAGCAATCACGCACACACACACATACATACATACGTACACACACAGCGCTGTGTGGACATTCTGGCGTGGCTCCATCAAACCAAAGAGCAGCTTAATAACATAATAGAATGAATTTTTGCAGAAAACTCTCCGAGGATGTTGTTGTTTATTGTTATACCCTGTATGGACTTCGCATTGCAAGTGGGTAGTTGCGACTGCAGAGTGGTTTGTACATACATATATAAAAGGTTGTGCAGCTCACTAGACAGTTAGTTATGATTTCTACAAAGTACAATAGACTGTATAGACTAGCACATACCCTATACAGATTTTGTAAGGGGTCAAGTTGCTCACAATTTGCACATTTAAATATAATAAAAATATAAGAAAATATTTGTCAACTTTCGCACAGGGCATACTCCAGTCGATGCTACCCCCAGCAATCACATTTTTTCGCATTGTTGTCGTTTGTTTTGTTCTCATGTTGCGCTCGCCGCCGCTGCCGCCGCCGCCGCTGCTGCCGCGCACAAAAAATCGAACGAAAAACGTTAACGGCATGTGAGGTCAGCCCGCCGAAGGGATAAATAACGAAATTTATGCCGGGAAACGGGAACGGTTTGAGTTTAATTGAATAGATGGATAGATGACAGGCCGACTCCGGCTGTAGCTCTGCTACTGCCACAGCGACTGCGACTGCGACAGCGACAGCGACTGCGGCTTTCCCTGCGCTTTGCTGCCTTTTCATCACAAAAATAATAAATAAGCACTCGAATGAATGTGTCTGTGTGTGTGCGGGTGTGTGTGCAAGTTGTGCAAGGCAATGTTGCCGCAGGACTTCTGGCCCCGGTCCCTCTCTCTCCGCATTCCGATTAACAGACTTATTGTTTTCAAAACGTTTTTGCTAAATGCGAAATATTCTCAGTGTAAGCTGCGCGCCGCGATGCAGATGATTGAATTTCTCTTCATACATTGCTTGCGCGGCTGTCGACAAATATTTATCTAGGACAAGGCAAATGTTAATATAGCACAGATTAATAAACTAGATGAAAATCTAACTTACTTCGCATATGTGGCGCAATTTAATCCTTCTTAAACTCACCATTGTTATAAATCTACTGCATGTCGGCGGCTCGGGCTGAATGTCATTTATCATTTTGACGGTTCGTTGGGTGAGTGAGTGCGTGTGTGTGTGTGTGCCAAATCGCTGCTTCGTCGAGTTAAGTGTCATTTATTATTCCACACAGACGACACTAACTACTGTCAAACTATTTCCAGTTATGGACGCAGAATCCAGCGCTGCAGAGTTGCCCGCTGCGCGACGTTGTCGCTTTGTGCTGCTAGTGTTGATCTGGCTGCTGCTTGTAATCTACACCTGCCGTAGGCAACTCTATGCGCTTAAGTGCAGCGCGCGCATTGCACGCATAAGACGATTACAGTACGAGGTGCGCAAGAATCTTAAGAGAGAGCAACAGAGCTCCGACCGAATGAGAGAAAAGCTGCACGCCAACGCCATGTTGCATGCGAGAGAGCCAGAGCGGGTGACTTGTGAACTGAACGAACTGCGCCAACTGTGTTGCCAGATCGACGCACAGCTGGAGCAATTAGAGAGCCTGCTCGAAGAATGAAATTTACAGTAAACTACATGAAAAAGCGTAATATTGTTTGTTTTTCTTTTTCTTTAATTATCAATTATTTAATATACACATACTATGCTCAAAAAAATGTTTTTTCTCTCTTAAAGCACAGCAAAGCAAAAAGTAACCCAATTGTAAAACAGCTTATCGGTCTAGTTTTCCGATCTATGTATGAATGTGTGTGTGTGTAAGTGTTTGTCTACATATTCTCATATCACTATCTCTCTCTCTCTCCTTTTCTACCTCTATATCGTCTCTTTTACTATTTTAAATCATTGATCTCAAATCTCAATCTTCATTTTGTTAATGCTTCATAAAACCACGGGACCAATTCTTCACTATGGGTTTTGGTTTATTTTGCTTCTCAATTTCATCGGCCTGCATTTGCTCGGATAGTTTACGCTGATTCTCGCGAAACTTGGCAATGGGCTCATCGAATTGATTATAATACTGCAGCACCTCGCGCACATCGTCCACTTCGCTGCTGCCGAGCACACTCAGAAACGAGATGAGATCAAAGAGCGTGGTATCATCGTCGTTGCCCGACCAACGTGGTATGGAGAACGTATTTCCGGGATGCATTTTCGTCGAGTTCTTATCCCAATCCACAACAACGACACGTTTGAGATCACGATTAAGATTATCGAGATTCTTTACATGATGCCCGTCGACAAAGTGCGTAGAGTCACGCACCAGCCTGTACATAATATAACCGCTCGGATCGAGGGCATCGAGCAGAGGAAAGACGGTAATACCCTGTTCGGCTGTATAAACGACAATTTCGAAATATTTTGAACATTCACGCAAGAAAACATCCACGCCGGGGCGCTTTTTGAAGCGCCATCCTGTCTGATATGTCCAGTCGGGATGTATTAACAGGTCCTTGACCTCGAGTACCAGGGTGTAGGGTGGTTGTATATATGGTGCCTGCAAGGGATCAGGCAATAGTTTCTGGCTCGAGGGCTCCTGTATGAAACGCTGGAAATGATTCAACGATTTGAATGTCCTTGCTATATATTGTTGGGTCAGCGGCAGACTACTAAACTCATCCTTAATCTCGTTGCCATTCTCATCCAGCGCCGGTTTGCCAAAGAAATAGATGGCCCAAAAGGAGAAGAGCACACCGCCGATGCCAAAGACAGCAAAACCGATTTTCATGCGTTGCCAAGCACGTTCCATTTCCTTCAGTTCCTCCTCCTCCTCGCGTTTACGACGCTCACGGCTCTCGTCGTCATCCAGCTCCATTGAGGTTTGTGGGAAGAGTTTCGAGAGAATTTGCGTTGATGTTTTCTCGCACGTCGAGTAGCGACGATGTATCAGATACACCAGATGCACTGGACGTCGTAGATAGCTGCTGCTTAGCTGAATATTTTGATGACTGCAGTGATATGGCAGTGTTGTTGCTGTTGTTGTAGTCGTAGCCACCTCCGCCTGCTTTTCTCGCGGATTGCTGATGATGCTCTTGCTGCTGCTGCTGCTCCTCTTGCCCCCGGATTGAGTGTGCAGCATGACACAGCAGTTGATCATGTTGTGCCACAAGCCGGAGGTGAGAGCACGCGATCTGTTGATAAGCCTGCGACTGAGCTGGCGTGAGCCACCGTACAGTAGACGCCCTAATGCGATTGGAGTCATTTGCAAATTGCAATGTTGCGTTTTGTTATGCAGTTTTCTCAAATAAAATAAAGATTATTTTGATTTCCCAATTTACTAAATGGCCACTGAAAAATTTGACATTTTTGTATAAATCAGACAAGGGATTTTCTTTCTGTATATTCTGTTGACTTTCCGAATTGCAACATACAAATTGAAATTGAAAGTTCAGCTTGCTTGTTTATTATCATATTTAGTTTGGATTGAGCTGCTCGCCATTTGGCAGCGCTACCAGATTAACATAATTAAAATAATAAGTAAAGCTTGCTTGCGCGTTTAAATCTAACGCCAATTTGTAGTGCTGCCAGACAATACGCAAAACTTCGAGCACAGCGTTGCCACTCAATCATCTGCTATTGCAAATCTGTGGTTTAAGTGTGGCGCCATTCTGTAGCGCTACCAGACAAAGCTCAAAAGCGCTCACGCAAGCGTTGCCAATACATACCAGTGCTTTGGGCGCTGCCGTATCTTCCATATTAGGTTGAATGTCAATGAGGAAGAAGAAGAAGCACGCAGATTAAGAAAAATACAACACAATACAACAAAGCACACATAACTTTGCAAATATTTTTTTTCAAAGCTTAAATTTTAAACAAGTAATTTCACTTTGCTTTTTAAAAACTGCCAAACTGAAAACGTTATCGAAAGGTTGTTAGTAAAAGTGCCGAGCAGCTTAATCAGCAAAAAACCAAAGTCAAACAAAAGGAAAAGTGCGAAAAGTTCAAAACAATTACTGAAGGTTGTTTTCGTTTTTCGCTTTCGCTTGGTTGTTGTTGTTGTGGTAGTGCCGGTGCGCCGCTATAAGCGCGTATAGGGTATACAGCAGCGACATGTCGCCACCTCGTCATGGTGGGTTTGGCGGCGGCGGCGGCGGTGGTTTTGGGGGTACGTATACAATCGAAATCCTAGCCTAGCCTAAAGTTTGTGAATGTTGCAGGACGCTCAGGTTTCGGAGGAGGTGGTGGCTACGGAGGTGGAGGTGGAGGCGGGGGTAAGTGCTTGAGCTTTCAATTACAGTGTGCACTCTGTATAACGGATAATTTTAGTGCGCTCTGGACGCGTTGACAGTCGCCCACGACGTACGGGCGGACTCAATCGTGGCGCTGGAGCTGTAAACGATGACTTCAACAGTGAGTATAGAGAAGATTCGGAGAGGGAAAGACTAATCTTATTGGCTCCTTATACCCTAGGCCTACACAACGTCAACTGGGCTGATTTGCGACTGCAACCGTTCCAGAAGAACTTCTATCAGGAGCACCCGAAGACATGCAGCCGACCGCCGCAGGAGGTTGAACGCTATCGGGCACATCATCAGATCACCGTACGCGGTCCAGCACCGAATCCCATACAGTATTTCGATGAGGCATGCTTCCCAGACTATTGCATGAACGAGATTAGACGTCAACGTTATTCGGAACCCACACCCATTCAAGCTCAATCCTGGCCCATTGTCATGTCCGGGCACAATCTTGTGGGCATTGCCAAAACTGGTTCGGGCAAGACGTTGGCCTTCATCCTGCCCGCCATTGTGCACATCAATGGCCAGCAACCCCTGAAGCGTGGCGATGGACCCATTGCCTTGGTCCTGGCGCCCACACGTGAGTTGGCACAACAAATCCAGACTGTGGCCAATGATTTTGGATCAAGCGCCTACGTGCGCAACACATGCATCTTTGGCGGCGCTCCACGTTCCAAGCAAGCTAACGATTTGGAACGTGGCGTGGAGATAGTAATTGCCACACCGGGCAGACTATTGGATTTCCTGCAAGGCGGCACCACAAACTTGCGTCGCTGCACTTACCTGGTACTGGACGAGGCTGATCGTATGTTGGATATGGGTTTCGAACCACAGATACGTAAAATACTCGGCCAGATTAGGCCAGATCGTCAGATACTCATGTGGAGCGCCACCTGGCCCAAGGAGGTGCGTCAGCTTGCAGAGGATTTTCTGGGAAATTACTTACAGGTGAGTGGGCAAAGCTATTAAAGCGACAAAACTCTCATGCTCTCTTTCATCCATCCCAGATCAACATTGGCTCACTGGAGCTATCAGCCAATCACAATATACGACAATATGTCGAGGTTTGTGCGGAGCACGAGAAGGGCACCAAACTCAAGGATCTGCTATCACACATTTACGATCAGGCCAGTGCACCGGGCAAGATCATCATTTTTGTGGCCACCAAGAAGAAAGTGGATGAGCTGGCTCGCTTCATCAATGCCTTCGGCGTGGGCGTTGGCTCCATCCATGGCGACAAATCGCAAATGGATCGCGATAATGTGCTAAATGATTTCCGCAGCGGACGTGCCAATATTCTGGTTGCCACAGATGTGGCTGCCCGCGGTTTGGACGTGGATGGCATCAAGTATGTCATCAATTTTGATTTTCCACAATCTTCAGAGGATTATATTCATCGTATTGGACGCACGGGACGCAAACACTCGACGGGCACATCCTATGCGTTCTTCACTCGCAAAAATGCCAAATGCGCTCGTGCTCTGATCGAGATTCTGCGCGAGGCCAATCAGAATGTGAATCCCGAGTTGGAGTACATAGCACGTGACTCGGGCGGCGGCGGCGGCGGAGGTGCACGCAATCGTGGTGTTCGTGGATCAGGTAGAAGTGGAGGAGGCGGCGGTGGTGGTTACAATTTCACTAATGGTAATGGAGGTGGTGGTTCCACCGGCCGATTTAATGCGTTCGGTGGCAATCGCCGATCACCTGGAGGTTTCAATGCATTCGGTGGCAGCGGCGGTGGCGGTGGCAATCGCTTTGGCTCATCCAACTATGCTAGTGGCGGCAGTGGTGGCGGCGGTGGCTACAACTCTGGGCATAATAACAATGGCGCAGCCAGATCTGGTTTCGGAGGCGGCGGTTTGTTTGGCGGCGGCAACAATATGGGTGGCGGTGGTTACTCCAACGGCGACAGATACTCCAATCCTGTACGCCATTAGAATTAACAGAATTACCTAGGTTAAACAAATTCCTTTTCATTTATAATTATTTTTATTTCCAGGAGTTTTCATACTTCTCTCTATCAACTCATTTCGATCAGCCCATCGCTGCCTCCACCCCCTCCCCTCATTTGAATAGTTATTACGAAAATCTTTGGAAATGAAAAATGCGAATAAAATGAAGAATTTTATATAGATCCAAAATGAAGAGCGCACATTGTTTTCGAAACTGTTTACAAAAATATATATTATAATGATATTTGTATACTTTATTATTTTATAATGCATAATTTGTGCGCACAAATTGTTAAAAATTATTGCTACAAATTGTTGTTGTTTGTGCTGTAACTAAATACTTTTTTCTTTCATTTGATTGACAATTGCTTGAGCAAGCATCTTCAATTCTGCGCCACTGTGCGGCGTGTGCCTGTCAAGAAAAGTTAGTTAATTAGGAATCTTTACTAGATAAGATTCTCGCTTACCCTTCTCCTTGTGCTTGCGCTCCTTGTTGGATCGCTGACCACCGCTGGGATTACATTTGCGTGTCATGGAGCGCACAGGATTGCAGTTCTGTGGACTACCATCCTCCGCTGGCTTCAGCTTATCCTCGCGTGTCATTGTGCCTGCAACGTCATCAGGCTTGCACTCCGACCAGTGTCCCTTCTCGTAGCGACAAGCTGCGTAAGGAATTTAACAGAAATGTTAACGCGCTGTTAACGAACAGTTTTCTCTTGCGCTCCCTCACCTTTCTTGCACTTCTTCTGCACGGTGCGTGTGGGCTGACAGTTGGCCTCGCCCTTCTTCAGGGACAGCGTGCGGGTGCGCATGTTGGTCTTCGCATCGCACTCTGTCCACGTGCTCTTCGTGTAGCGACAGGTAGGAGCTGCAAAAACGGAGGGTATATTATTAATATTCCTTTTGCTATGTGGTATAAAATGAGCAGCGAAGCGAGCGGAAAAGGGATGTCGGTAAACCTTTTTTAAAATGCAAGAAAATTGTTTTAGCTATTTGTTTGCTTATCTCTCTCTATGCCTGAGATGGCCGACATCTCTCGCATTGTCCAACCATTTCCTTTCGCATTATGCCCAATTTCGCAATATCCACACACAGAGAGAGATGCCTAATTTAGTATGCGACCACACACGGTCTCCACTGTCTCAGCATGTGTGTGTGTGTGTGTGTGTGTGTGTGTTAATGTAAAACCTCTGTTAAGTTAGTCGTTTGTATGCGTCACTTGCCTTGGGCGCCAACTACCTTTTGAGGATTTGTAGCCGGAAATAATAAGGACCATTCACCATATACCATATTCAGGTCCCTCCCCCTTTCCTCCTATGTCTGTCTCCATTCTCGAGTGTATCCTGTTTGCACATATGTATGCTTGTGTATTAAAAGCATGAATTTAAATGCCAAAGCTGTTTGGATATTTCGGCCAATTTTGAGTAGGGTTTATGCTTGTCTGCGTTCTTCACTCGCAGTCGGGTTTAATTATAACTTATAAATCTTCATTCAACGAGTTATGTTGTCCGTTATGGCGGATGTGTATGAAATGCAAAAGGCATTTACGACCATTAAATTAGGCCACTGAATTAAATATAGATTGTATTATAAACACGCCATTTGAGCCTCTGTTATCTACTCTTATCGATATTTGCAAGATCTTATCGCTGTTAATTCTCCATATAAGAGCTTCTGTTAACGCTATTAGTTTACAGCGAACGTTAGTTCTTTTATTGGAGCCTCTGTTAACGACTGTTATCGATATTGCCAACTGCCCGCAAAAGTAGGCAACGCTTTTTTCTCTGACTCACCCTTCTCGGAAGCCTTTTTGCCGCCGCCACCGGATCTCTTGCCAGCGCGATGCTGGGTCAACTGCTGCTGCTGCTGATGCTGCCTGGGCGTCTGGCGCTGCTTGTTGTGGTGTCCCTGCTGCTGCTGTTGCAGTGGCTCCTCTCCGGCTACAGTCGACGATTTCTTATGGCCAGACTTGCGTCCCGCTCCACCACCCTGCTGCTGCTGCAACTGCTGTTGCATCTGATTCTGCGATTTATTTGATTTCTTATTATTGTTTTTCGCACGCTTTCCATTTCCACCCACAGTGCCCACTGTGGCTGGCGTTCCAACTGGCACGGTTGCTGGCACCTCTGCTCCTGCTGCTGCTGGCGCCGCTTCCCGTGCTGGCCGCACAAGCACATCGCCATTGCGGGTTTCCATTACCAAGTGCGCGCCACTGGCGAACTCTGCCAATGCAATGGCATGCTTTTTACCACCGTTACTATGATGACCATGGCCATAAATCAACGCCGGCATCAGCGCCAATGTGACCAGCACGAATTGGAGCATCGCCCACCGTGCGGGCGCGGATGTTATTAAGAGATTCATTTCAGCTGCTGCCCGACAACGCGCTGTAATTCCTGCTGCTGTCCAGAAATCACTGTGAATATCTGAAATTAAAATGACAATGTAGATAATGAGTGGATGGAAACTTTACGACTCATGCCACCCCTCTCCGCCCACCCACTTTGTTATCTAACCAAGCTTTAAATTGTGTGTGCTAAATGAATTTACCGAGTCCGAGTGTAAACAACTTAAGGCCAAAAACGTTATTTAAACATGCATTAGTTGTGTTTTGTTTCGACTCTGTTGAGTTTCAACTTTAAGCGCCGAGATTAACGTAAACAAATGTTGTTTTATGTGTGAAACACTTAAGTGTAATGTAAACAGAACTTAAGTAGCATTTGTGCTGTCATGTGTAAAATAAATGTGGCATAGTAATAATGCTTCTAATTTCATTTAATCTGGCTTTAAATGTTTGCAAGGCTCTAGAGTAATAGCAATCGTTATCGTTTTAATTAACATTTTAAATTGCTTAACATTCGATAGCACGTTAACATCACTTGTCAATCGATCTTTCTTAAGCATGCCAAACAATCAGCAAGTGCCAATAATTATCGACTTATCGAGTTGTCGTGCAAAGAAAACAAACCTAAAAGTAATGTAATTAAATGTACTATAAATTCAGCATAGTTTCGCCATAAAATGCAGCATCAACTGCACATAGCACAATTTGCACTAATTGCTTTGCTTTACTTCCAACTTTGTTAAATTAAAAGTCAACGATGGCAGCTACAACAGCAACAACAACAACGAGGACAGAGACGAGCTGCCGTTGCCGCCGCTGCCGCTGCTTGTTGACCAGTGTAAGTTACACAGCCACAACAACATCTACAACAATAAGAGCGAACGTGTTGTAATGTCTTCGAAATGAAAATTGTAAAATCTAATTGTATCAAATTGTTTCTAGCTCCTCCGTTCAACTGCACTTTCCGCAAGTTCCTCAAATCATTTGTGCCGTCCCGCACTGACAAGTGCACTGTGTACATAGTGTATACAGCAGTTGTCCCGCTCTCGCTCACACTCAACTGCAATTTCTTGCATTTAATTGTCAAGAGCTGCCGCTGCTGCTGCGCCGGCTGAGCCTCTTCACAGCGAGCTGCCGTTGCTGCTGCAGCGACTCCTTGGGAGCCAGGTCCATTACGACTGCGACGTGTTGGCAGCTGGCACTTGGTTAGTTATGCAACTGGAAAGGAAGTTGGCCCACAAAATTGCTGGATTTGCAGATAGTTTTGATCAAGTCGGCAAATTGGTTTGCAGCTGCGAACGCTACAAAAATAGGGGGAAAAAAACCCAATGGGAATTGTGCTGAAGTTACAGCAGAATGTATTGGCAACTGTAAGCCAATGGGGAGCTGCTTGGTGCGGGCAAAGTTTCTTATGAAGTTACTGGAACAGAAGCACACGATGCACTCCCTGTGATCTATAAATTTTAGCTATTAATATGAAGTAAGTGATTCGCTGCATACGTAGTACGCTCCCTCAAGCTGCGTCCAGCACTTAGCCGTAAATCCAGTACGAAATTCCATGCATTATATCATTACAAATTCACTTCATTTGCGTAGGCTCTAACTTGTACCCTCTTCCTGCTGCTCTCACGACTTTTGGCTATTAGTCCGCTGACGACGCTTTGTCTGCCACACTTTAATTGCAAGTACAACCGGCTAGGAGTGTGTGCAACTGCAACAAGCAATTGCAATGCGAATGTATTGCAATGGGAATGAATGTGCCAGGATATGCTCGGCAAACGTGAGGCGCATAAATTTGTCATTGCCATTGTGTGGCATTTGGCAGGCAGGCAGGAGGCAGTGGCAATGGCAGTAAGGTGCAGAGGGGGAAGTGAAGTTGGGGGGGGGGGTCACTAGTGTTGTTTGGACAACAACTACTTTTATTGTTTGATTGCTTTTCGTATGGCTTTTGTCTGATGCGGCAGATAACTTGGCCGAGCAGCAGCCAGGAGCAGGCCGAGTCGCAGTCGTCGTCCAGCTATACGCCCACACGCACACAGCACAGCATGCAACACCTATGTAAGTCTGAGTGCGCACTGTCTTGCTCTGTCGCTCTACGTCTCTCTCTCTCTCTCTTTCTTTCACTCACTCTCAGTGCTTGTGTGCGTGCAAATGGCAGCCTCACTCACATTTAATTGGTTTTTGCATTGCTATGGGCCATTGTCTCTGCTAATTCACGTGCAAGTCGGTCGGTCTGTCGCCCCCTTCTTTTCCCACTCCCTCTCTGACCCCCCGCTTGCTTCCTGTTTGCTGTTTGTGACGTTATCGTTATCTGGGTTACGACAACAACGCCTCGCTCAGCCGCCCGCAAACTGACTGAAAAGAGTCCGCTCGGCCTCAGCCTCGGCGCTGGCAAAGCCAGTCAAGTTGTGCTGCAGATGTACAGATACAGACACAGATATACAGGTACATATATGTATATAGTATAAACCTAACTACATTTACATTTATTATCATATTTGAAGCTGAGCGCAGATCGAAGGATTATGTACGCAAAACTAATAAACAAAATGGGAAGAAAAAACTCCTCCCATTTTTTGTTGTGCTGCAAATTTTGTGGCCAACTTGCAGCATGCCGCAGCAGCAGCAACAACGGCATAAATGAAGTACAATGAGCGGCAGACCCCCAAAGCAATCCAAAATTCAGCAAAGAGGGGTAAAAACTTACTTAAAACAAACTAAGCAACTAAAAAACTAACCAACAAGAGGCGAGGCATGGCACAAGGCACAAGAGCCACAAAACATTTCAACAATATGTAGTACGAGCAGGCACTTGCAACAAGCCGCCTGCACCAGCAGCAACAACAACGAGGACGACGACGACAAGCAGCCACAAGCCAAAACTAGCAGCAGCCATTTCACCTTTAAGTGGAAAACTTTTGCTTAGTCGCCCCAAAAAAGAAAGAAAAAGGAGATGCTAAAAGAAAAGAAAGCAAGCGAAACAAAAACAAGCCAAGGGAGGAGGAGCTCGAGGAGGAGGCGCGGAGCGATGAGAAGAGTTTTTAATAAACAAGCTTAAAGTTCTCGAATTTTAAGCATCATCTTGTTGAAGTTCATGTTGATGTTGCCGCTGCTGCTGTGGAGGCCTTTGTGGATGCTGGATGTGGCTGTGCCTCAGCTGGTAGCGCTCATGTTGACTGGTTAAATATTGGAAAACTCTCTCTCCCTCTCGCTGTATTGGCTTGGCGCCGACCGAAATTGCGGGCGCCGAAAAACACTTTCATCTCACAGTTAATTAATTTCAAACTAGCGCCAAATCAACTGATTTTGCACATTTAATAATATAAAAGCATAAGCATGTAACGCTTAATTAAGTTTGTAAAATTTTCTTTTTTTTTAAAGTTAATGCTACGTGCTGGCTGAGGCAAGCGAATGGGGTAGCTTAGCAGTAGCTGCGCTACAGAAGGTAGAAGTTGTTCTACACACATGTTTTTATTATCTTTTTTGAGTACATAGCATGTCGCTGTACATCATTCCGTGCGACTTCAACTATCTATATAAAAACCAGTAACAAAAGCTACAGTTGCGTGCTACTGACTGTAATATACCCTTCGCCTCATGCGTAAAAACCGTTGAAAACTTAATTTTAAGTTAATTTAATTGAATTTAAATTCTAAGTTAAAATTTATATTGATATGTTTTACGCTCGATTATATTTCGAACTTCAGTTTCTTTCGAACATAATTTTGTTAAATATCTAGAAGTTTTTTCAGACCAATTTAATAAACCTACATTTCAAAAACAGCAATATAGCCTTTTTAAAAGTGTTGTATTTTAGTAAAGATATTTTCGGGATCCCCCTTATAATTTTTCAGATATTTTTTTTATTTAATAAAATTTGTTACTTAACTAGTATCCCCTTTCTTAACCATTATCAACTGCCCGCAGGGTATAAAAAACTATTGCATACCAAACGGGGGTTTTGTCACGCCCAGCCCCTCTCCCCAATCGCCAGGCCCCTTTGGGTGATAACAGCAAACGCTGCGGGCGAATGAACCCGGCTTAAATCTCGCGGGTTTCCGCGGAGTGCGGCGCAACGCGTCGTGTCGCGCGAAATTCGAAATGAAATGAAATTAATTCCAGAGATACGCAATTTCAATTAAAATGCGAAACAACGAAACAAACAGCAATACGCATATGGGCCCAACAATGCGTAATACGTAATGCGTAAATAAGGTCAGTGCATGCCCTGCCCCGCCCCGCCCCGCCCCCTTTTCGAACTGCTGTTAATTGCAGTCGTAATTTGAGGCTGAGCTTCCCCCCCCTTTTTCGTGCAAAATCAAATTAAAAGCGATAGCAGAAAGCAAAAAGCAGTTTTTGCCAGCCAATTTCAATATCAAACTAGGCAGGTGAATAAATACACATATTATAATATTAGCTAATTACTACACACAGACACCCATTACGAGTGAAATTTTGGGGCTTTTATCTGCATGTCTAATGTCTGAATGAATGGAATATTACGGGCTGGGGGATCTGTATAAAAATCTCAATTGCGCTGCAAGCGTATTTCGAATCAACAAACATACATAGAGGGGAAAGCGGGAAAGGAAGGGGCTGAGCGGAAAGTAGGGAGCACGGCCATGTGTGCGCATTAATTTGGACAATTCCAAACAAAATTGAAATCATTTCAGAAATAAAAAAAACCAATAAAAGCAAATAAAAGCGAGAGAGATATGTAGGTGTGTGCCGAAGAGAAAATACGCTAAGGCAAGAGATAGAAGCTGATAAGATAATGCCAGACGGGGGGAGATTACGTAGTAGTTATAAATTTCTCTACGGCAAGCTATGAACAAATTCGAAAGAAAGAAACTAACAAGTTTTCTTAAAGATATATACAATATGATATGGAAATATTTGGGAGAAAGAAACTAACCTAAATGAATTATAATAGCTGAAGTATGCAAAGAGATCTTGTGCAAGAAGTAGTAAAATTATCTATGCAAATATTTGCTATAGTATTTCAACTAAAATCGAAAGCTAATCTAGCTATATACACATCTAATTTAGTAAATCTCCATAAAGAAATGCTGCTTATAGCATGTGTTTCCGAGTCCATTTTTACAGTAAACTAATCCCTATATACTATATACATATCTACACACTATAACCAACAACTGCACCAAATTTCACTACAAGATCTCTTAAGGATCCCTAGAATCAACCCAAATCCCATGCACGTTACACAATGCTCGATGCAACGCACCAGACTCTCTCATAGAGTATCCCAAGTCAATTTGTATTATGCAGCACTCGAGGAAACATGTTGAAAATCCCAGAATCTCATAATGTGGCATCTGACATTTTTCCGCATGCGGCACGTTGCACATCTGGCGAACAGATGAAGAAGCCTGGCTATAATTGACTTAATTTATGGGTTAGTTAACTCTGCCATCAAATTGTCCCGCCTGGAGTACAGTCAAAGAAAACTGCGACAAGTTCGCGGCGCAGCGTGAATTATGCAAAGTGCTGCGGCTTCAGCTGCAACTGCGGCAAGTGGCAAGTGGCAAGTGTGCAGAAGAAGTTGCAAACAGATGCTCAATCTGGAAACTGATACCACAAAACAGATTCAGATACAGATACAGATACAGATTTTGATACAGATTCCGCTGCGGAATGAAGACTGACAACTTGAATGGGGAGCGGCGGCGGCAACGACTTTGCTTAAGTAATTGACACTGCGACAAGGTTCAAGGCGAACAGAAGAACAGAACAGAATGCAGGCAAGAGCAAAGCAAAGAGCAAAGCGTGGAGCATAAAACAATAAGAAATACAATAAAATAAATAATTGAGCAAACCAAAACCGTTGCATGCCTTTCCACCTCACCTGTCACGTAGCATGCCCCCGACTACGTCACGTAGCAACTTTGATTCAAACAGGAAGCCAAAGAGACGAGCAGAGGAAGCAAGCAACTGCACATTTGACTATTTTCACCCATTACCTGTGAGTTATTTATGATCTCAAGTGTGACTGAGAGTTATGTTTGCAAGGTGCAAAAAAAGAAAAAAAATACTTGAAATTTTTCTGCAGCAAGCAAATTTCGTTAGATGATTTCCTTTTTCCTTCTGCACCCATGCCTTACCTTATTATTTTGCTGACAAACGCTTCAAAATTTGTTTCAAATATTTATTTACCTTTCAGCTAGCTGCCTGATTGATTGATTTTCCCATCGCATATGGGGCAAACGCAACACTTACCTCATTCGAAAAATTTCTTGCCGCTTTTCGCGCATATTGGAACAACCCCATCGACTTATTTACGCTCAGTGATTTCTATGTACATTTGCGTTGGGTTCAGTAAACACAACTTGGGCTTATTGAAAAAGTAAAAAACACCAAGAACAACAACAACAACAACAAAACAAAAAGAACAACGCGTTTTTTGGCTGAACTTTGAAAAGAGAAGAAAGCAAATAAACCAATGGCAAAGACGGGCCTATGCATATTGGGCCTAGTATAATGCAGGCAGGCGCTTAGGCAAGGCTTGAGGCATTGCGCAAGGGGCGTGGCTGTGCCCCTATGTACCTCTGGCAACCTTCCCTCTGCTATGTAGTGCCCCATTGTTTGCTCGACGACAGCCCGCAGTCGTTTTTTTTTTTGCGGCCAAAAACTATTTGTGGTCGCTCACAGAACAATTGAGAATGCACAAAAGGATAGGCTAGAACGCTTGTGTTTTGGCAATATCCTGGTGCCGCACACACACACACGCACGCACGTAAGTGTTGTGGCAGCTTCTGACCCACTCGTATTACCAATTGGCTTTGCTCGGCGACGCTTTTATTGTGCCGTTTTGGCTTGGTTGTTATTCTTCTTGTTGTTCTGTATCCTTATCCTTGCCACATACCATGCACATAAAAACATGATATATGCGTAGCAAAGTGCCACGCCTACCCCCAAGCCGCCCTCTCCCTTGAGCTGCCATAACAAACAAACAGCGAAAAATTCACTTAAGCTCGCCGGATATTAAATTTAGCTAACCGTTTAAAGATTCTGCATGAGCTGGCACAGCCCGCACATAGCCAGGCTATATATGTATGTAGTATATAGAAGGTATATATATAATATATGTATGCTCTTGGCATGTAGATCCAGGGCATTGGAGTGTAAACAACGCGTTTACCTGTTACCCTTGCCACACTTGCCACACGCCTCACCTGCTGCCGCCGCCGCCGCCGCCCCCTCAGGCGCAGCTTTGGCTTTGCCTTTTAGACGCGACTCAACTTGAGATTTTTATTTTATTTTTCTCCATCAATATAGTAGGAGAAAAAAAAAAGTTGGAACAAATGCTCTGATGCTGCCAAGTGGCAGCAGCAGCAGAATGGGGCGGGGCAAGAGTTCTTTTGTTTTCTTGAGCTCAAGAAAATTTGGGAATCCATACAATGGCGTACTTGTCCTTGCTCGACATAGAGTCGCACACACACACACACGCACCTAGTAGATTGCTCTTTGGTTTCCCTGGCACAAAAGCTTCATGCCACAAAGTCAATGGGTATTGAAAGCGTACACAGAGAAACAGAGTGAGAGAGAGAGAGGGAGAGGGAGACACTTCGCTGGTGACTTTTTCTTTCTTTCCCTTCTCTAATTGATCATGGTTTTATATAACTTTGAAATATCATCAAATTATGCCTTATATAAACCCAACGCAGCTTGAGTTACAAACGCGAATGAAAGTGCAGCTATAGAAAAAATAAAGTTTTGTTTTTTTCTTTTTTTCTCGCGTTTGCATTTTAGTTTTTTTTTAGAGAAACAAAAATCCGCAAAGTCACGCAAAAAACAAGAGAAGAAAGCTAGAGCTAAAAGTACTCAACTGTTAGATACCGTGTAGACAAAGTGTAAAAGTTTCAAACTAAAAATAAAATTTAAATTAAAAAATAATATAATTTTTTTGATTATTTTTAAGAATATTTAGTTCACTTATATAATATTATTCCAATGGAAAATCGAATCATTTTAAGTCATGTTTGGAGTATAAGAAAAATTTAAAAAATTAAAAAATATTGTAAATTAAATTTATAAAATTATTAAAATTTATAAATTATTTTTCTTAAATAAATCCGATTGCTTTTAAAAGGTTATGAAAGTCTATATAATTAAACTGTAGAGCTGCCTGAAATTTGATTTAGTTCATTTGTTCTTCGAGTTCTTTGCTTTCTACAAACCAAATATACCCTCTATTGATACACTTACAACGACGAGTACACACAGCTCTAAAAACATTGAACGCACGAGTTCGGTTTAAAAATACAGAAAGAAGAAGAAGTAGAAACAGCTTTGAAACTGGCAAAACAAACAGACAGCAAAATAGTTGAGAAAGAAAGAAAAACGAAGCCAAAATTAACACGACGTGAGGAAAAACAAAGTCAAAGTAAGTAAGTGAAAAAAAGAGAACAGAAAGAAAAAAGAATATGAGATTCTAAGTTTGGACCCGATAAAACCAGTTCGAAAAAAGAATTGCAGCTTGTAGCAGGTGTACCCCAATGCGAAAGATCTGCGAAAGACTGGAGAAATATGGCATAATTCGTATAAATAGTAAGGAGTAACACATACGCATAGCAAACAGACGGTGAGAGATCTGCTGAATGTGAGCCCGAACAATGCAACCAAAAGGCAATTGCAATAAAGTTACATGTTAATTAAGTCGGCTTCAGATAAAGACATCTTTCCCAGTGTTGCAGTTGCAGTTGCAGACACTCGTTGCTGTTGCTGCTGTCGCTGTTGCAGATGTCTTTGACAGGCTTGCACACACACACACACACACACAGTTGCAAACTTTCCCACACACACACACACAGGCAGGCAAGACTTTCACATAAAGCCCCGAAATCTTGTAAAGCCAAAAAACAACAACAACAACAACTATGAAAATAACAAACTGACAAACTGACAGGCCGACAAGCTGTCAGGTCCGCCGTTAAGTAGGCGGCGGGGAGGCAATCCTGACATCGTGATCGTGTTGTTATACCCTGCAGAGGGTATATTTATTTTGAACAGCAGCTTGCAAAGCAACTTGGGAGACTTCCCAAAGTATACAGGGAAGTCGAACTAGCCTTGTCCGTCTGTCTGTCCGTCTGTCTGTGCAAACTAGTCTCTTAGTTTTAGAGCTACCTAAATGAAACTTGGCACACTTCCTTCTTATTGTTGCACGCATGCAAATAAGTCGAAACGAGCCGGATCGGACCAATATATCGTATAGCTGCCATAGAAACTATCGATTAATTTTTGTTATTTTTGAGAATTTTACTATGCAACTTTTGCTATCCTTGTCTAAGCATGTTCTTAAGACTCTGTGCAAATTTCAACAAAATCAGACCAATATATCGTATAGCTGCCATAGAAACTATCGATTAATTTTTTGTTATTTTTGAGGATTTCACTATGCAACTTTTGCTATCCTTGTCTAAGCATGTTCTTTAGAGTCTGTACAAATTTCAACAAAATCAGACCAATATATCGTATAGCTGCCATAGAAACTATCGATAAATTTTTGGTTATTTTTGTGGATTTCACTATGCAACTTTTGCTATCCTTGTCTAAGCATGTTCTTTAGAGTCTGTACAAATTTCAACAAAATAAGACCAATATATCGTATAGCTGCCATAGAAACTATCGATTAATTTTTGTTATTTTTGAGAATTTCACTATGCAACTTTTGCTATCCTTGTCTAAGCATGTTCTGTACAAATTTCAACAAAATCAGACCAATATATCGTATAGCTGCCATAGAAACTATCGTTTGAATTTTGTTATTTATAAAACTTTATCTTATCTTTAGCAATCCAAAACCGATTTAAATATTTAGAGTAACTGCAAAGGGAATAAAGCCTTCGGTGAGCCAAAGGTAGCCTATCTTTCTTGTTGTTTTTCTTATTTGCAACATGTTGCAAGTGAAAAACACACTTCTCGGATAAGTCGCAGAGTTATTTATACAAGTATATATAGTATATCTGTTGTATCAACTATATATGCTATATGGCTCCTTCCGCTGCTGATATAGCGCATATCAGACGACGCACTAAATAAATGACAAATATTGCATATAGTACACCCCTTACTTATTATATTTCTTTATTAAATTAAATAAATATATCTGCTGCTATATTATGTATGTACGTCTGCAGTCAATGCCACGCAAAGTTCATTAGCTGAAAAACAACACACTCCAAAAAAAAAAAGGCTAAACTAACCCAAACATTCCTGCGTGTGCAACCTGCTCGCATATCTTGAGGAAAAAAATAAGTTACCTGATTCTCGTTTGCAGACTGAGCGCAATCCGGTTGGGTAGTTTGCCCCGTCTCGCTCTCTTAATGTCTCCTTCTCGCACACACTCTCTTGCACTCAATAGAAGCGCCGTTTGACTCTCAGGACCTTGTTTTTGGGTTCCTTATGCTGCGCGCGCACATACACAATTGCAAGTAGAAGGAACACACACGCACGCACACACGTACACGCGAGAGACTCACTCTAGTGGGTGGCACTGCGTTTTGTTAACGGTTTATCTCTCAGTTTGTTAGACAATTTAGGGTATTATTTTTTTACGTTTGATAGATTTCTATAGAAACGCGCTGCTGCCGCTGCCGCTGCCACTGCCTGCCGATCGAGACTGAGTCCAGAGCTGAGCGAGAACCAAGTGGATGCGATGCGACGCGCGATAGCGACGGCGACGGCGGCATTGGCAGCGGCAGCGACTGCGCCAGCGGCTGCGGCAACAAGCAACACTTGAAATGCGAGAGGCAGCAGAATAACTCAGCTTGCCGCACACACACACACACACACTTACACTGAGCGAAAGTTGACTTGAGTTGAATTTGAGTTTGGTGTGTGGCTCGAGTTTCGGTTTTGTTTGGGCAGCGCTGCTGCAATTGCACACAATATAAATATTATATTTATATTTGTGACATTTTGGCTTATCAATAAAAATAACCCCTGACATAGTGTATGCTGTTGCACATGATTGATGGGCCAAGCGAATGAATGCATGCCACATTTCCGATAAGACGCAAAGCAAAGCAAAGCTAAACAAGCAAGAAGGGCTAGCTTCGGCTTGCCGAATGTTTTATACCCTTTGCAGTTACACTAAATATAAAACGGGTTTGCATTGCTAATGATAGCAAAAGTTGCATAGTGAAACCGTCAAAAATAACAAAAATCCACAGATATTTTCTATGGCAGCTATACGATAAATCGCTTCGATCCGACTCGTTATGCAATAAGAAGCATGTGTAGCAAATTTCATGAAGATAGCTTTAAAACTAAGAGACTAGTACGCGTTGCAACAGACAGACGGACAGACGGTTAGACGGACATGGCTAGCTCAACTCCCCTGATAAAGAATATATATACTTTATAGAGTCAGACATGGCGTTACAAACTTCAGGGCAAAATTTATATACCCTCTCTAAGGGTATAACAAGACTTAAGACACAGCTAAGCTATTTACTGTGGTGCGTGTGTGTGTGTACAGTGTACACTGCATAGCATAATCAGGCGCAATGGGCAAGAGTTTATTTACAATTCTATGTTATATTTAGAACTGAAGAAACTTGCAAGCGCAGGCACGTGATACAGGCAACTTACTAATCGATCTAATCCGAAGAAGTTTCACATTACCCGAATCTAACTTCTTGTTAACTAACCGTAGCTGTTAAATAGTTAACATTTTAACCACGTGATAACAGACTGTTATGTGATTTCATTAATTGAAGCTGCAAAGCGAACTGAATTAACTTTACAACGAAAAATGTGTACAAACATATGGTATATAGTACGATATATATAGAATGAAAACGGAGCTGAATGAGTTTCTCGTGTTGTTGTTTTAGGGGCAGGCAGGGCTGTAGCGACTTGGAATGTAAACAAAGAGCACGAATGAATTGTGTAACAGACAGACACGACGCTGACGCTGACCGTTTCTTCGGCAATTTTTCACTCAACAACAACAACAACAACAACGATTCTACAAGAGAAACAAGTTTTGAGTGAATTAGTGAGTGGATCTCTGAAGTCGAAGTCGCTGGACATTGTTTTGGTCAGACCAAAAACAATATGCGATAAAGAATGAAAAGCGTACAGAGAGAGAGAGAGAGAGAGGGAAGAAGAGAGTGTGTGAGAGAGAGAGGAAATATCATTGACATGCAAGATGGACAGTACTTGCTACGTCTTCTAGGTATGTGTGTGTGCGTTTTAGTATTTTTTCGCCTCTCTGTTTAATTTTCAGTTTTTTCAAAGTACGTGTGTGTCTCTCTCTCTCTGTGTGTGTGTGTGTGTGTGTAAGGCTAAAAACCCACAAGATTTGTTTGTTTATGCACCGCGTTCGCCTTGCCTCGGCAAAGACAGTAAACAAAAAAAATGCTGATCCGCTATGCTATCTGCTTGCATACTCTGGCCCTAGCCTAGCTTGCCCGACTTCAAACGGGTATATGTGTTACATAGAGACTTTCACTAAAAAATACATCTCTCCTTTTTTTATTTTGAATATTGAATTAAATAAAGTTTCTTTTTTCCCCTGTACCGCCTTGGTTTCATGTTTTCGGGCATGTTTTATATTTCACGCACTTCCAGCAGCATTCGGGAAAGGGTAGATCTGTATTGACACCATCTTGTTTACAGTACGCATGATAAACCGGCATCTGGCAGCTACAAAAAAAAAGAAAAGAACATGATCCACTTATTCCAAGTAGAATATCGTAAATACGAGCTTACTAATAAACAAACGCTTTTCCCTTCTTGTCCTGACAGACAATCGATCCGCACAACTTAGGATGTTTCTTTTCTTCGCCCACTTTCAGTTCTCCGTAATCCTTGTTCTTGCAGCCAGTCTCTAAATGCATAAAGCATAAACAGTTTCAAATTTATAATGTGATTATAATTATTATGAATATGTCGTACTTGTTGCTTCCATTTGCAACAGATGGACCAATCCATGGCTGTGCATAATGCTTCGATCTATTAAGAGCAGCATAAATATAAAATATATGTATTTCATCTTGCGACTGCAACAACACAAATACCTAAAGTCTCTACGGAAAATGGCCTTTTATACCGCATACAGTGAGAATGCTAAAGCAACTGCTATAACATCTGCCTAGTTTCGTTAAAAGTTTACGTATTTCAAATTCCAGGAAGCTTATTACATTACAATAACCCTCAATTGATTGGAACAAAAATTATTTGGGAAAGCGCACACTTGACTCTTAAATTCCCGCTAAACACCTGTTAATCCGCTAAATAATGTTTATAAGTAAATACTTTGAGATTATAAAGTATGCAAAGTATTTATATCACAACTAAAAATACATTAGCAATTCGATCGGACAATCAACTTCTGTATTAAGTAGTTACACTATGTACTTATACTATGCTTTCATGAATTGGTGTACAAATGTGTGCATAGATATCAAATACATGAATTTGCTAATACACACAAAAGTTGACCCATTAAGCTAATATATATGTATACATTGAAGTTTACTAAAAGTCAGTATAGCCCCTTAAGTTTATATTGAATTTTGAGGGCCACGCCCTCCGCCTTCGTAAATCAATAAATAAGGATTATTAAGCAACAACTCGCTGTTTACTGCTGCTTTCTGTAAACCCTTTCAGAGGGATATATTTATTTTGGCTAGATGTTTGCTACGCACCTCAGGAGACATGACCGAACCTATAGAGTATATAAATTCTTAATCAGCCCCAATAGGGAAGTCAAACTAGCCATGTTTGTCTCTTAAGTCGAACCGAATCGAATCGGAACGATGCATCAGTCAGATAGATCACAATGTATCGTATAACTGCCATAGAAACTATCGGTGGATTTTTGTTATTTTTTATGATTTTTATTATGTAACTTTTGCTATCATTAGTAAGGCAAACCGTTTAATATTTAGAGTAACTGCAAAGGGTATAAAAAACCTTCAAACCATCAATGAGCTTCATCGAATAGTTCTGCCGCTTGTAGGTAATCTTAAACTTTGTTTTGATTGTCAGATGGTTTGTCAGATGGTTTGTCATCTTTAGGATCTCCTTCTGCTTCTCCTTTTTCTTCTCTACCTTTACCTTTAGCACCATCTTTAGGATCTCCTTCTGCTTCTCCTTCTCCTTCTCTACCTGTACCTTTAGCACCATCTTTACCATCACCCTTGCAGACCATATATTTTACACACTTCCAGCAGCATTCTGGAAAGGGTGCTGCAGTGTCGACACCGTCAGTGCGACACATCTCAAAGGCAGCCGGTATTTGGCAGCTACCAAAAATGGTATCAATAAGTCACATATTAATAAATAGATAGAGAGAGAGAGAGATAAATAGGAAAAAAAGGGGGAATTGGGATAGCAAATTGGGCTTACTAGTGAATCAGCGCCGTTCCATCTTTGTCTTGACAGACAATAACCCCGCATGTGTTTGGATCCTTAGTAGAAGCTCCAACTTTTATCTCTTCGTTGGTGTCAGTTAGGCATCCTTCCGCTAAATGTGGAGAAATTTTTATGTAATTAAACTAAGGTAAGACATTCTCTTACTTCCTTTCTTCAATTTTAGTTTGTGCACCAAGCCATGACAATGTAGTATGGCCAGGCACATCAAAGGAAATGCAATTCGTATGTAAATATATTTCATTCTGGGATTGCTTCAACATGCGACTCCCTGCACATACATAATACCCTAAGGTCTGAAGCAAATATGGGTCTTTTATAGGCGCAGTCGTTTGCCAAGGGTGTCGCTTTTGACGCAACTGCAATGACACCTTGCGAGAAGTTTCCTCGAATTGCTGAATATTTTGCGCGTTTCAATTCCCTTCAACAGAATAAAGACAATACCGTTAGTAACTACTATCGATAATAATGATATCGAATAATTGCTTGCTTTATTTTTCTATTTTACCTTTCAAAAAATACTAGAAAAAATACCGTAAAAGCTTCTGCTGCATACGATCTACAGAGTTTATCAATTAACCGATAGTAAAAAAAAAAAAATCGATAGCAAATTATATCGATAATAATGATATCGAATAATTGCTTGCTTTATTTTTTTATTTTACCTTTCAAAAAATACTAGACAAAAAAATATCGTAAAAGCTTCTGCTGCATACGATCTACAGAGTTTATCAATTAGCCGATAGTAAAAAAAAAAAAATAATCGATAGCAAATTCGATCGATATTTTGTCTTCCAACCAGCGCCAATAAAATATCAACTTCATATTTCAAAAATATGTATATAGATATATATAGATAGATATTATCGTATGCATGTACAGATATATATAAATCGATACGCTAACACCTCACTAACGCCTGGACGTAGCCGCCGCCTTCTTCTTGGCCTCGACCGCTGCGCATGCTGCCTTGTAGGCCGCCGCTTTGGTCTTCTCGTAATCATCTCGTGCCTGTTGCAATTGCTTTTGCAGCGTTATCAATCGATTCTTGGCGGCCTCAAGCAACTGCACCTTAGCGGCCATTTCCTGCTGTGAGCCCAATGCCACCGCCTGAATGTTCGATAGATTCTCTCGCATACAGACATGCAACGCGCTGAACGTTTCAAATTGTTGCGTCGCCGCCCGAGCCGCTTCGACGGCTGCGTTCATGTTCGTCTCGGTGTCCTGAATTGAGGCCGTTTCCTGCTCGACCACCGCATTGGCCTCATGAGTCTCAATCTCCAGTTGTTCCACCATCATCTGTTTGCCCGTCAACGCTGCCTCGGCGGCCTTTGCCGATTGGAAAGCCTTCTCCGCCAGCTCCTGTTTAATATGCTGTGCCGCCAATTGGCCGGCCTCCTGTTGTGCCTCATTGGCCGCCTTGGCATCCTGCGCTGCTTTGATTGCTATATTCGATGACTTTTGCTTGGGATCGCCAGGCGTAAAGATCTCTTTGACATTACAATTTTGCGCCTCGCCCGTATTACACTCGGGCGGAACTGAACCTCCTGAACTACCTCCACCACTACCACCACAAGCACCACCACCACGGCTAGCACCACCAGCACATCCACCTCCAATGGCAACATCAGTTGGCGATGCCTGCAAAGCGGCGCTGTTCTCCTCGTCAGGTATACCCTGTATGCTTGCGAAATCAGCGAACACACCCAACGGACAAATGTGGCGTTTCCAGTGATGCCGCTAATCAAATAACCAGACATATATATATATATATATTATATAAATTTATATAGCATTCCTAACTTACCCTAACTAGCTTGAATCCCATGGCGATCTTGTTTTGATATAATAGCGATGATATGACGAGGATTAGCCAAGAGATCGAACAACGTAAACGCATGAAGATTGATAGGTAAATACAGTACGCACGCGTTGGATCATCGCTTTGGATCATAATATATAGAGAATATACAAAATAGAAAATATTTGACATGTCAGATCTGAATTCGATAAGCATTTGATTGCTTATCAAAAGCTACAATTTCGTGTACAGAGTAACTGGCAGTCGGTCAAGCGGTATTTGTTATAGCTATAAGGTACGTTTTTCTAAATTCACATAATATATATCTTAACACATCGGACCTGTAACTTAATTAAGATTCTGAACAAAATTCTTTCACCAATTAGAATTCTTTGAGGTTATACGTAGAACCTCTAGGGTTGCTACACGATATATTGGTCTGATTTTGATTTTGATGCAATGTCTAGTTTCGTTATCGATTTGGATCATCGGTAACAGATATGAAACACTTGCTAACGTATTTCCAACGGTTTTTTTAAGTTGAGCGTAGGGTATTTATGTAACTTAACCATTTGTGACTGGTTTCTTTATTGCTTTATAAAAACCGCTGGTCATTTTCTCTCTATTTTCTGCTCTTTTCTCTGCCATTGTACAGGGTAATCGCTAGTCGGTCATTTAACTTGTACTCACTGCGCATGAGCTAACACGCTAGATTTATCTTCTACATTTGCTTTTACCATATCAAGCTCAACTGGACGCTGCTCTCAACGCATGCGTGCTGTCTCGCTCTCTTACTCTCTCTGTCTCTCTCTCTCTCTCGCTCCAAATGTTCTCAAAAATATTTTCCTGCTATTTGTTGTTGTTCTTGTTGTTGTATTCTGCGTGTTGCTATGTGCTGAGATTTTTCTCTGTTTTTGAGTTTTTTTTTTTTTTTTTCTTTCGTGCAACTGAATCCGTTGCTGATTTTCACGGAAATTTGTTGTCGCCCTGATAATATGATGCGATATGCCAGCGTTTATTGTGTATTAGCAGGGGATATGTAGGGGGGAGGTGGGGGAGGAAGGGGTTGAAGATGCGATGGGGTCAGTTTTCTTGCGTTGGCGCTTGGGCATTATAAATGATTTTCAATATTGGCAGATGGCGTTGCAATAACTCAGTTGGCGAAATGCAACGTCATGCTTGCTGCCTGCTGCCTGCTTGCCGCCATAGTTGATGACGCTGCCGATATATATGTATATAGGAAACCAGATCCCCATGGAATGCCAGAGAGAGAGCTGGCTCTAGGTCCCGCTCTCCCTCCCACCTCCTCCCTTATCTGCCCCTCGACTTCATTGCGCCTTCTTGCTTTTTCAGCAAATGTGTCCAATAGTGTCACAGATGAGGCAAGCCAGCCATGCGGCACAGACTCACACACACACATAGACACTCACACACACACATTGCTCGCCAGACATTTGCACATTTTCTGCAGACTCACAATCAAATTCAATTGCAACTTGATACGACACGCCGAGTGAAATGATTACATATACAACATATACATGCCATATTATATATATATACACGTGTATATGTCTGTGTATATGTACATATTTCTCATATTTATTGTGTGCTCTTCTGCTGCATGTTCAAGCCATACCCCTTCCTATACTGCCGTCACCCTTTCCCCCCCACGAAGTTGACCAGCTTCAGGAGCAACAAATGTCAAGTATCACATTGCATAGCCTGTAAGTTTGTCTGAAAGTTCCCTAGTGTGTGTGTGTGTTTGTGCTGGCGTGTGTGTGGCCTTAGTTGCCACTTAATGTGCTCCGACTTTGTCGCATCAAATATCGTTCTTAACTGACGCGTTGCCTTCTCTTTTTTTCGGCGCACATTTTCTATTATTTTCAAATTAGTGCAGAGTTTTCCCAACCACGCCCACGCCTCCCACTCCTCCATTCCTTCGTGACATTCCTGGCTGTCGTTTGCTGCCTTGTAACGTGTTAATTTAATTATGATTAAGTTGAATTTGCCTACGTCGCCCCTAAAGCCTCCCCCCCCTCCCTTTCAACCCCATTTTCCCACTTTGTTTTTGCCGTCCATCGCTGTCGGCGCTGGTTTTCTGGCCACATTTGGCCCAACAGTTTGGCAAGGGTTTACGGCGCTTTAATTTGCTGCCATCATGCTTTACCTTTCACACACACACATACACACTGGCACACCAACACACGCATACGCACGCATTACGCTGGCACGCACACACTTGAGTTCTTTCTGGTTTTCCGCATGCAGTCGTTGGGCACGCAGCTAAACTAAACACACACTAAGCACACTTACACACTACTTCACACTCCCGCACACACACACTCGCACACACGCAGTTTCTAACACCTACATATGTTTGAAAATTATAAGTAATTGGATTTTTCTGACCAGAAATGGTTTTCTTTTTTTTTTTTGCTGCTAAGCTTTTAGCAGCTTTTCGTCACGCTTCTCGCTTTAACCTGCCTTTAGTTTTGGGCTAGATAAGTATTTATACCGTTAGCTTAGCCCTGGAGTCTACCGAAAAGCAATTTGAGTTGCATATTTGGATTGTTATTTGATAGGTTTCCTTACATAGCAAATATGCATGATCCACTTTAACTCGAGCTCTTTAAAAGCATGAAATTTAGCTAGGGTTTGTTTTGTGCTAGAATTATGTGAAATTTTGTATAGATTTGAGAGTTATGTTATCATTTTATGTATAGCTTCAATTTTCTGATAATTCTATAATATATAGACGCTTCAAATATGGTTTGATTAAAGCTGAACTTTAACATAAGCTTAAGAATAAATTAAGTAAGTTTTTTGATTGGCAAAAATAAGTAGATTAAATTTGAACCGATATAAATTAAACATATAATATATACCCAAAATTTTCAAAAAAAATCAAGCTGCATATACAGATTACATAGATATTGCATGTGCCCAAAAATTTCTGAAAATTTTAAAATCAAGTTATAGCTCGATTGACTGAGCAAATAAACTTGCAACTTATGTGCAAATTACATTGAATTGAATTTCAGTTTACACACAGTTCCGAAGGGTTGCACAAACATATGTCGTCTACCCAATTTCATGATAGTATAAAAGTCTTCTAGATTAACTGTAAACGTCTGTTTGACAATGAAATACCAAAAAGAAACCACAAAAACTCAGGCTCACCTCATGTGGCAGACCTAAGCATGTTGCCGTGCTTCACTTGGCTTCGCCCATAAATCGCAGCTTGTTACGGAGAGCACATACGTTACATATATACATACAATACATATATGTTTATATAATGTACTATATGTTTTTATCGATCCCTAAAAGGAACTTTACAACTTTGTTTTGTGTCGCCGCAGCGCAGGGTGGGGCGCTCATAAGTATTTTATTGCTAACGGCGACTGTCGATTTGCCACTCCTTGTTGCAAGTAATGTGCAACAGTCGCACGCACACACACACACACATTAGCTATTACCCATTAGCTAGTTTTGCAGCAAGAGCAGCTGCAGTTCGACCACAACAATGTGCCGCACCAACATCATAATAATGACTTGGGGCAAGCTTCACTGTACCAGCAAAGCAGAGCGCCCTGCCCCAAAACCGCAAGCTACACACACACACACACCAACCCACACGGGTACGTACTTATATCAAGTTCGCATTTCCCCAAGTAGCATTGCCTGGGCTCTCTGCCCCCTGCCCCCGCCCAGCACAGCAGGAACTCATCCTTGCGTCGGCAACTTCCGCCAGTTTTCTAGATTTTCCGCTGCTTCTATTGCACATTTCACATAAACTCCTGACTGTGTTTTCATTTTCATTCTCTCTCTCTCTCTCGCTCTCCCTCTGACCGGAGGAATCCTTTGTGATTTATTGCATGAATAATGTTACCAGATTCCACATCCTTAACCCTGGTGAAGCTTTAGCCTGGCGTATAACGACTGCATTTGCCAAAAGGTTAATTTGGCTTACAACGAAAATCTATTTACAGTTACGACATTGAGGCAAACACCCTACACCTCTACACCCTACACACCCTACATATAGTTCCTTGTTATGTAGTGATAATCCAGTGTTTATACCGACCATGTACTTGCCACATACTTACTACATACTAGTCTAGTATATGAAATTACACTCGCCTCTTGCTGTTCGTAACTTTTTCTTGCTCCTCTCTTTGCCTTCTCCTTCTTCTTCTCCTTGCTGTGCCTTCATCTTCCATTCATTGCCCATTCAAGCGTTTCTGTCAATTATTATTATACGAGGCTGAAGCGAAAGTTTACGCTGCCCTGAATAAATGATTGAACGCCCAAGTGAAAATAAACAACTTTTTGATACCCATCAATACCGGGGGGACCTAGGGAGGGAGGTTGGGACTACTACTACAACATGGCCAATAATGTTCGCCAATTTTTACGCTCTTCTGCTTCTTTCTTTTCCTTCTGCCCGAGGGCAATGCAAATTTTAAGTCAATTTTCGAGCGGAAAACAAAAAGAAAGCAATACGCAAGGGTAGAAGAGTTTTTGTACTCACCGAACTCAGCTCTTTGTATTGCTAGCTGGGTGAAATTTGCTGCAGCTGTAGCTTATATTTGTAGTTTCAAAATATTCCAAAAAGGGTTAGTTTGCTTAAGTAGAGACTGAGTTACTGGAGGTATACGATACGATATACGTTAGTTGGCTGACTTTGCTGTTTCCTAACAAACTCAGCTCTATGTATAGCTAGCTAACTAAAATTTGGTGCAACTGTAGCTAACTGTGGTAGTTTCCAAATTTCCCAAAATGGTTTAGTTTGGTTAAGTAGAACCTCAGTTACTGTAGGTATACCATATAAGTTGCCTCACTGTGCTGACTTTGCTGCTGTCAGGCCCAACTAAGCTTACTTTTGTTCTCTTTTCAGACAGTTAAGTTCGTCCGCTTTGCAAAACTAGGGTATTTATGTCTAGGGTATTTAGTCTTTTGACATGCGACAGATAAGGCCTTTGCTTCTTCTTCTCTCTCTCTCCGTTTCTTTGTGCTTTTACGCCAGACTGAGTAGAAATAATAGTAAAAACTATCGCAATATTGTGTGGCACTTAAAGCCAGGCGCTCGTGTTGTAGTGTGGGTTACGTGCAGCACACACACACACACACTAGGGTGTTGAACGTAAACAAACATGGCGGCTTCCGCAGGAGCCCGGGAAAGCTGCATTGTTCGGGGTCGGGTCGGGCCAAGCCCGGCTGCCTAGCAATTTGCATGGAAACTGAAAATAGTGTCGTTCCATTGCGACGCTATTTTTGTTGTTGCCTTTTAATCGTTGTTTTTTTTTCAGCCACCCATTCTTCTTCTTCTGCGTCAGGGGTGCTGCCCCCTTGCGCTTTTGCTGTTCCGTTCTATTTTTCGGAAAAAGAAAACACAGAGCTGAAAATTGCAGAGAATCCTTACACGGAATTGTTTCCATTGTTGTTTGCTCTGATAACTTGGCAGCGTCCACGCCCTCCGCCCCTTGACTGTGGCCGGCAAGCTTTCCTCTCTCGCTTTGTTCCTCTCTCTGTATTTATGTCTCTCTCTCTAGCGCGCTGCCAAGCTGCTATAAGCTAATTTGCATCATGATAAATGAGTTTTTTCACACCATTCTGGCAAACGTCCAATGGAAGATGTCGCCCCTAAAGATATGTGTATACTATATGCATACCTTATACCTTATAGAGAGGTTATGGCTAGTGCATACTGTAGAACAACAGGTTAGAAAAATTCTCTTGTTTAGTTTGTTTGTTTTTATTGAAATTTTTCATGTCAAGTTTTTATTCATAATATTTTTATGTAAGTTCAGTTTGGTTTTCTGTTTTTCTCGTTTTTCGTTTTCCTTTTACTTTGTCTTACTTTATGTATGTAAATATGTATGTATGCAAATGACTATATCGTATGTATATAATTCTGTTTCCATATCGTGTTTTTTTCTGGCTTCCTGATCGAGAATGAGAACGAAATAAGTATTCGAGTTAATACGTTTCGACATCAAATATCTATGTATTATATATATGTATATTATGTGTAGGTATGCATGTATGTGTACTTTAATGTATGTATCCCAATGCCTACATCGTAGAACTGCACTTGAGTGAGGGCTCAGAGGGTATACTATTTGGAGAATTATATTGTTTAACATTCTAGTTATTTTCTTCGAAATTTCTCTTTGTGTATGCACTGTTAAAAACGTCAAACTGGGATCTTGAAGTCCAATAATGAGCATCAATTATTATATATGTGTATATATAATAATATACGATAATCATTACGATATTTGTGCTGTTTTTTGTAAAAGGATACGATACGATATAATCTCCCAGTTCAGTTCGGTAAAATATGTAAAATATGAAAGGTTTGTCTGATAAAACAATGGGGGAACTAGCTGGGAAACATTTTTTTAGGAGAGGGGGGGAATATTATGTATATTGTATATGGTTTTTTAAAATGCCAATCGCATTCAGCCGAGCCGAGCAGATATCGCCCGTCTCCCTCTCTCGTACTTCTTTATCGCGCAATACTTGTGTATTACTTTTTACAATATTTACACTAAGTGTTTTTTTTTTAGATTTTCTTTTTTTTTTAAGTTTTGTAATCTCTTTTTTTTTGTATGTCTAAAATTTACTTATTTATCAATCGTTTCATATCCGTTTCATATCTGTCTTTCGGCTTCGCTTCTTGCGATATTTTCCCTCTCGCTTTCACTTGTGTGAGATCATATAGAGAAGCTGATATTATCTGACAAACATTTTACATTTTGTTGAAATTTTAATTATGTTGAAATAACTTTTTTTTTTTTTTTTTTTTTTTTTTTTTTTTTTATTTACGGGAAGGTTTTTTCATCGTTTAATTCTTTAATTGAATAGAACAACTCGGCTAATGATCTATGTAGAAATTTCTGCCAGTCGCAATTGTTGGGCATTTTCAAATTGCCCCATCAGTCGAACTGGTTTATTGGATAGTATAAACTGGAGAGAGTTGCGATAGGGGGAACTATTTCTCGTTACGTTTAACTATCGAAAGCTCTGCAAATTGCATCGATTCAATGTGAGGAAATTCGATAAAAGTCTTCGGAAATATTGAAAAGAAACTATCGATTCAAATTACTATCGTAAAACGCTACTTTTTATCGAATTTTCCGCACAATAATCGATAAACAATTTGCAAAGATTTCGCTGAAAAACGCAATGCGAAATAGTTTCGCCTATCGCCTGGTTTAACTAAATTGTTCGGTACTCGTATAGTTAGTACATATTTATGTATATATTCACTTCATTATCTTTCCCTATTTAGTTATAGACTTGCATTTCAATTCGGTTTTTGTATTTTTTACCGATTGTTTGGAAAACAAAACTACAATTTGTCTTAATAAATGTATTCAAATAGAATGCTTTACGGTTATACATGGTAATTAATCTCTATATGGGTTTTAAATTTTTGTAGCTTCTTTACCTTTTTCTTTGTTTTTCTCGTTAGCTTTTTTAGTATTTTTTTGGTATTTTGTAAAACGAGTTTCAGGGATAAAAACTAACATTTTTGACACTTAAAAAATCAGTTAAGGTTTTTTTCTTTTTCGCTACCAAAAATTATTTAGACACGTCCTTTGCGAGCGGCTACAGTACAAGATAAAAGAGAAAGAAATGTGCCAAAATTATGATATATTATAGAAATATTTTAAAAATATTTTGGTTTAATTTTTTGGGGGGTTTTCCAACTTACCTTTGTCCTTATTCTTGCGCTGTTCCTTGGCGCTCTTATCCTTGGACTTGCCGGGCTTGCAGTTCTTCTTGATGACGCGTGTTGCCTCGCACGATGGATCGCTGGTTGCCTTCAGCTTGTCGGCACGGGTCATCTGACCGGTAACGCACTCGGACCAGGTGCCCTTCTCATAGCGGCACGCTGCGGATTAAGATGATTAAAGGGGCAATTGTTAGATATAATCGAATCTTTGACTGTAAACTGGATAGGCATATCTTTTTCTTTTCAGTCTCTCTACGCACCTTTTTTGCACTTCTTCTGTATGGTGCGTGTTGGATCGCAAGCTGGATCGCCCTTCTTCAGTGTCAAGGTACGGGAACGTGTGTTGGTCTTCGTATCGCATTCGGTCCATGGGTTCTTGCCGTAGCGGCAGGAGAGGCCTATGGAAAGTTTAGATTATAGCCCTTCAGTTAGCATAGTTCATTGCGTTCATCGCTTGCCATACCATCGCTCTTTGTGCCACGCTCGTTGCGTATGAGCACCTCATGATCATCCTCCTCCCATACCTCGCCCTGTATGGCCGTTGTGGGCTGCGTCTGCTCGGCCACGGGCAACGCCAGTGGCGTCTCCTGGCCCTCTGTGGTGCCAACGACCAGGGTGGCCACCAACAGCAGCACTAACAGCATGGCAATCACAAGCCCCTTACAATTATTTTGCCACATGCTGTGTGAGTTCTGCGTACGAAAAAAAAAAAAAAAAACAAACAAAGAAAAAAGGAAAACAAAATTAACTTATTTTTGTTGACTTTTTGCCCGGAAATATTTGTATAATTAAATTAATCAAGCTGCTTCTGCTTCTTCTGCAGTTACAGGCGCTGCGTGCTCGGGCTCGGGCACGGCCTCGGTCTGTAATGAGCTCTAATGCAGCACATTACTCATACGCAGCGTGTGACGGCAGCAGCGTCTGTGCAATTACGACACTCGCGGGGCAGATAAAATAAATTTCCGAGTACGTTTTGTTTATCCTGCAAGATAAGCCTTGCCTCCGCTGCCCCATTATGTTTATGCAGGATACGGAAAGCTTAGAATATATTTTATTGGCGTGCACTGAGAGAAAATGTGTGGCAGAGGAGGTATCTGGATGACTAAAATGAATGTTTGCTTAAGTAGAAAATATGAAATAAATTTTCTTAAGTTTTTCTTGAGCTTACAAAATCTAGTCAAAAGAATTCTTTGTACTTTCTTTAAGAAATTTTCAATTCTTCTCAAGCTACACAAAGTTCCAATTTCAAAAGCAAATTTCAAAAGATTCTTGCACGAAAAGTATACGCTAAAAAGGAGAAGCATTCGCTAGAGTCAAGGAGTAACTATGATATTATATTTCCATCATTTATCAAATTCAATTCAATTACATTTGGCGCATAAAAAACGACATTAGATAAATATGAAAAATAAAAAAAAAATTGTAATTGATTCTAGTTTCGTGGCAGCATAAAAAACAGGAAGCTCGTTGACTCTCCTCCCCCTCTCCCTCCTTCCCTTTCTCTACTGCTCTTCGTCTGCTGGGGTCATAAATTTACAATTGCCTGGTCGCAGTGACAGCGCAAAGACCTCCGCTAAGTCCCCTCCCGCCTCTTCCCTCCCCCTCTGCCTGCTCTGCCAGCAGTTTTCCCTCTGGGAGGAAAATGGGGAAATGCAAATTTAATTAAAAGTATGTACTGCGTACTTACTGAGGAAAAGCGTCCTTAGAAGTGCTGGCAGTGACGCAATATATCCTGAATTTGTTAACCGAAATAGTTGAAGCGTTGAGTGTGGGTGGAAGAGAGACAGAGAGTGTGGGAGTGGAAGAGAGAGAGCACAAATAGCATAAATGAAATTTAATTACTTTGCGAATCAAGTTTTTCTTTTCGCTGCTGCTGCTGCGGCTGCTGTGGAAAATGTCAAACTACGCAGCGCTGGACACAGGAAAACACACGCACACACACACAGAGATGTCTTGAACTAACCGTTATACACACACAATCTGCTGCTCACACACACGCGCGCACACTAAACAAGTCGATTGGCTCGGGCTGGCTGCGACGGCAACTGAGACTGCGACAGAGACCGCGACTGCTGCTGCTGCGACTCAAGCTGAGACTCTGTGACTGAGACTGCGGAGAAATTCACTGGCGACTGGCGGATCGAGCTGAACTGTTCTCGTTGCGCGTCTCTTGCTAACTGACGGCACGAAGCTGGCGAAAAGCTGCAAAAAGGCCGCCGCCATCGCAGCATATCCTGAAGGATGTGCGGCACTGCGAGTGTCATCTCTCTGGCCAGAGAGCAAAGCACACACACAGCGAGAGCATAAGAGAGAGAGAGAGAGAGAGAGTGAGTGTGTGTCACAGAGAGCGGGAGCGCGAGAGAGCGCGCGAGTTCACGCGCACCCAGGGCTTTTATCAATGAGCTGCGCATGTTCCAAAAATAAACGCTTCGGATTTTATTTTTATCCCCGACTCGCTTCCTGCTCCAAAGCCAGGCTGCAGCCCGGCCATTGTTGCAGCTTTGAGTGAAATTTAATGAGTTTTCCTGCTACCCTCGCCACGCTTGTGGGGTGTGGGTGCTGGCACCGCAATATAAACAATAATATTTTTTGGTAAATTCACAAGTTGCCCAGATATGATGGCGTAGATAATCAATAAGCGCGAATATTTGCTTAGTTTAGCAAATGCGGCAATATAATAACAGAAATGCAAATCGCATTGTCGATACCCTGTAGTGGTGGCGCATGTGGGGTAGCTTAGTTCGATGAATTTAGGTGAACTGTAGAAATGTTTAGAGCTGAGAGAGTGTGGAGGCTTAAAGAGTATGCTTGAATATACCCTGTAAATTGTCAATAATGTACAACTTGACCATATGCCCTAAAAAGTATGCCATAAATTTTAGGTATTTTTCATTTCAAAAAGGTGAGTTATTTAAAGAAAACTTTTGTCACTTACAGGGTATCTGTCGGTCGAGTTCTTTTAAATAAACTAAGCAAACTTAACTGTCAACTTAAATTAAAACTGAACAGACTGCAAAATAAAATCTTAGAAAAAAAGAATTGAAGTTTATATAAAACCTCTAAAGATACCCTACATATTTACGAATTATTCCAAAACAAGCCTAAATATTTATATATGTATCGTTGCCTCTACAACTGCCAACGTCCAAGCAACTCGCGAACAAATAGCTAATCTTGATGCCTACAGGGTATTTGCCCGTCCGTCATAGTTAAGTTCCTACCGGCAACATACATACCTCACATAGTTAGCAGCTGCCGCATTCTCTGCAACTGCAAACCGGAGAAAATTTAGAACATTTCCCCCATGCACACACACACAGGCATACGGGCTCACACACACTCAGACCGACACACACCGGGAACTAAGCAGAAAACCATTCGATATGGCTCGACATACATATGCGGGACACCGCGACCCTTTGGGCCCGGCCCGGCGCGGCACTGCAGCCTTTAGCTCTTCAGCCTCAGCCTCAGCCTCGTTATCCTTTGGTTCTGGCCGTGATGCGGTTGACTCGACTCGACTCAACGACGACGATGACGACGACGCGACGTGGCGACGCGTTTTTTACGGCTCGCGCCGCGTTGTACGTGGATAATCACTCGACTTGACTCGCGCACAACCTTTTGGGCGGCGGCGTAATGAACTGACTCGGCTTCTGGCTTCTGGCTCAGGCGTTATCCCTTATCGTGGTCGTGCTCATAATGCCAGCTCATCACAGGCAACGACAGCCGCTACTCCATTCCCTGCCGTTCCCCTCTCCTCGTCTGCCTCTCCCTCTGCCTTCCGTTTTTCTGCTAGTTAATTTTTCGTGTGTGCCAAGTTTAAAATATGAAGAACAACGGCAGAGGTGAAGAGAGTGCAAGGTGCGGTTAGGCACTACCATGCAGGAGGTAGAGGTAGGAGGTACAGCAGGAGGTAGAGCAGGAGGTAGAACAGGAGGTACAGCAGGAGGTACAACCGGGGGGTAACCTCTGTGCACACATCGGGTTAGAGCACGGGGTACAACATGAGGCAGAACTGCGGGTAATACACAAGGTAGTGTCAGGGGGTAGAGCAAGCGGGTAGCCCAACCCAACTAGCCTGCCTCACTAAACCTAAACGACTGAGATTTTCCATGTCTACATTCTCGTTTGAGCGGTTAAATTAAATTTTATGCACTAATTATGGTCGGCCTTACACAGTCGCTAACTCATCACCTCCTTCTCTCCCCTCCCCTGCCAACCTACCCCTACTCTTCCTGCCCACACTGAGGTGTGCATATTAAAAATGTAATAGAAACTTTTATCCTAACTGCGATGTTACCCGTGGATACCTTTTTCGCAGCAAACATTCTATTTACTTTTGACGTTAATCTCTCTGCATGTTCGGTGCACACCAGTAATTCCTTTCTCTATCTCTCTTTCCCTCACGCTCCAGATATTGCCATCTCTTTCACTGATTGAATTTCCTTGCGCCTGAGATGGCTGATGACAGCCTTTTGGGTTGCGTCATCGCCATTGACAGGAAAGTGCTCGGAAAAGAAATTAAAAATCAGATGATAAATCGTTTACAAAAGTAAAGGAAGGATGGATATGACGATAGGATGGGAGGCATGTAATATGATAGCTCAGGCAATGGGGACGATAGACCCCAACAAATAGTAATACTTGGCCATGGCCGAGTTGTCATTGAGCACAAAACTTTGGGTTTGTCTAACTGCCGCAATTGAAGGGGGAACTTTGTGAAATTTGTGTGCTATGTGGCAAGCATATTTCTGTTTGTGTGCAACAAATTTCAGCAGGATGTGAACGTTAATAAAGCAGAAAATACCATAAAATTTGCTGGGTAAATGGAGTAGGTAATGTGATAGCAACAAGGCGAAGGTCTGCCTACGTTGGACATTAGATAGTCGCAAGTGAAGCTTATTAGTTTAGTCTAATTATAAAAATTAATTATAATTATAAATTTTAAAACAAGCCTAATGAATTTCGGGGCAGTTAGGTTATTAAACTAGCTGCATGCTAAATTTCATGGTAATTGACTAGCAAACTGCATAGATAACACTTACATCCCTGAACAACATTCGCAATTTTAAAGTAAACTTTATGCAACTTGCATGTTACATAGAACATGCACTAAACTAGCTCCATGCCAAATTTTCGCAGGATTGACTGGCATGCAACAGCGAAAACAACAAAAACAACTAGGTATATATAACATAGTATGTATATTTTGTAGAATTTTTTTGTTACGCTGCTGTCGCGTGTGTCGGCAGCCAAGGTAATTAATATCCATATCCGATGTGTGTGTGTTGGTGTGTTTGTTCGCTGACAAATATTGTAAGGTATGGCCTGTTTGGCTGCTGCACAGCTTGGGTCCTCTGTAGCGTTATATACGCTTTAATTGCACTGCGCCAGCAACGTAGACAGGCGAAGCGGAGGAGGAGAAGGTATGATGGGGGCGGGGTGCGGCGCTGTTATTGAGACCAACAGCTGTCATAAAATTTAATAATGCAAATGTAATTAAGTCACATGGTCAGTTGCAAACCCGAGTCGCAATTCACACCGTATCGAGGGAGGGACGACCCCCAAGCCTCAAACGGAAAATGTACGCGTGCCGCAACGGGTCCCTCTCCCCCACTTTCGGTGCTGCTGATTGCATTACCTGACAGTTGTCTGTCCCTGCATACCGGGGTCAAGCGGCAGCTAATATCCTGTTGCAACAACGCACAGCACTCTCCCTTCCCTGCCTTAACTCCCTTTCTGCCTGCTGCCCCTGTGTATTATTAATTAGTTGCATGGCCCGAAAGTAGGCAACGAATCGTTGTGTAATCTGTCTATGCACATTACTCGATTATAATGCACACACACAAACTGCCCGAGCACGAGGCTGTCGCATTATTCAAATTTGCGTTGAACAAAATGCCCATTGGCTATGAATGCGAATTTCAATTAGAATTTTGATGTTGGTTTAAGTGGGTTATACTCTGTAGGGAATGATTAAGGCGGGTTGTATTGACTGCGAAACCTAAGATTGACTTTAGTTTGTCATTTACTTGGATGGGCATTGAGGGTAGTCTCCACAGATAAAACCTTCTACATTCCTAACGCTTTTAAGCTATCTTCTTGGGAGAAACCAACTTTTAATTGGAAATATCCTTCTTCTTGTTGGAGAGATCCTTCTTTTGCTTGTAGGTAAACCTTCTGCATTACCAGCTTTTATATAAAAAATTGTCTTCTCTTTTGGGGTACCCTACTTTTCTTTAAGGGTAACCTCCTCCCTTCCCAGATCCTGTTGGGGATAGTCTTCTAGCTTTTTTCTTGAAATAACCCTCCCTTCTTTCAGGAAGGATAGTCGCTTTTCTTCTTAGCTCTCTTTTGGTGGGGTTAGCCTCGGTCATTTTCAAGATAGCAACCTCTATTTGAGATTAGTCTCCTCCATTCCTAACCCTTTCCTTGGGATTTCTGTCCTACATCTTCCTAGGAAAGTCCACCTTAATGCCAGCTCCCTACTCCACTTTCTTTCCTTGGGGTTAGTCTTAAGTATACTTGCCTCCTTGCCCAGCACTTATCTGGTAGGATACTCCTATCCATTCCCATTTCGTTTTCGGACTAACCTCCTCCAATTTTGAACTCTTTTCTGTGAATAACCTCCTCCAATTGTGACTCTTTGCAGCTGCTTACCCTTAACAGAGTATTCAATCTAAAGCCGCTTTACTTATTTCTGTGACAGTTCTTCTTCGGTTTGATGTCCACTTGACCCATTTCACAGTCGATGTCAACCGGCTGTCCGTCTAGTAATGCCACAGCTGCCGCTGCCGCTGCCGCCGCTGCTGCTGGCTGTAGTTGAAGTGCGTTTTCCAGTGGCATCGCACAAGGCGTCGCACAAGCATCATCATTCTCGACTTGCAGAGAGAAGAACCTGGCGAAAAATACTTTAATATACAAAATGCGAAGCTGGTCATAAAAACTTGCGAGCGTGCAGACTTAAGCAAAGTGCAAACCGGGACCAGGACTGGCAAAAACAACAAACCCCGCCAGCAGACGTCGTCGACGACGACGACGACGACGTAGACGAAGCGCAGCGAATACTCTTGAGGCAAGTTGGGCAAGAACTGCCAGCTTCTGCTGCTCCTTAGCTGGCTTTCCGGCTGCTTCTTCCTCTTTGCGTGACTGAAATAGCCAAAAGGAGAAGAGGAGGATGAAACAGACGAGGACGATAAAGCGAAAGAATTCAATTCAAGAAGTGAAGAAAAGTGCGCGAAAGAAAAAATAAACGGTTCATAGCTTTTTCTTGGTTTGTTTGTCGCTTGGCGAACCAGTCGAGTGATAATAATAATTCCCCCCCGGGTCTGCCCGGTAGCAATAGCTATGCTTAAACGTAACACAATCAGCCTAAAACCGATGTAACTGCATTTACAGCTCTTTAACTGGCCCAATCGTTGAGCCATAAAATGTTGCAGCTCCCTCTCTTTCTCTCGTAATTGAGTTGCAGCAAAAGAAGATGCCAAGCCAAGCAGGCAGGCAGAAGGTGCCCCATGGCCGTGTGGCTGCTGCAGAGATGCAGTGAAGCAAGAGATCACGTGCCTGGAATTCATTTGTAATTTAATGCCTACAAGAACGACGACGACGACGACGACGACGACGAGTGTGTGCAGCGTTTGCGGCGCTTCGCCTAATTGTACGACTATGGCCAATACACTTCGCTGCACATTTGGGCCAAGAGTCCGAAATGGAACTTGCCCTGGGGGGGCATTCTACATGAAGTCTACGCCGTTCTCAGTGTCTCTGCCTCTTTCTCTCTATTTACACTGCACTCGACATTCCTTTGTCTACAATCTACAGTTCATGCAAATAATTCAAATTTTACGCTCTTTGCTAGTTTGGTTAATTTTCACTGACTTCTGTGGCAGAAACTGTTACAATATGTGGCTTATTCGAAGTGTAGATACCCCTTTTTGAGTGTTGTTGGGCTTAAAAGAAAGTCTATTGTACTATCGATAGTTTTGTGGGGCTACTTACACGTGTAAATAGCGATAAATTTGCTAGTTTATAAATAAAGAAATGTTACGTGCGATTATCTTCATTTTGGCAGACTATCGATAGTAGTTTGTTGACTATCGATATTAATACCTTGACTATAGATAGTAATGCATTAACTATCGATGGTAATGCCTTGACTATCAATCTTTTTTAAAAGTGTCCACTATGTTTTCATGCCTATAATACTACAAAAACTGCAATGTCGGTCAAGAATCGATAGTAAGGCTTAGACTATCGATATATCGTCCGATTTGCCTCCGGGATGGCATTTTGATTATAGTTTTGAACCTAGATGCATTTCTCATCAAAAAATTAAACTTTTAAGACTTTCAAAAATTTTGAGTTTTTTCCATGCTACCCCCTTAGAAAAATCATAAAAAAATTTTCGAAAAATTAATTTCTGGTTTTTGATAAAAATCAAAAATTTAAACTAAAATTAGCATAAAAATCGTTTCCAAACCAATTTCTGACACAAATTGTGGAAAATATCGCTAAAATACTGAAATTTTTCATATAAAATATATCGTAATTTGCTGACTATCGTTAATAATACCTTGACTATCGATAGTAATGCATTAACTATCGAATGCCATCGTTCAATTGCCTTGCAATTTCATAATTTCTGCTCTTAAATCTACGCTTACTCACACATTCCAAAAAACTATCGATAGTAACACTCAAACTATCGATAGTTCCACCTGCTTTAAGCAGCATTTCGACCATAGAAATTCCAGCTTTAAGTCCTCGCAGCTTCAATCTGCAGCTGCCGCTACTCTCCGCTCCGCTTAATGTATGCACATGCACTCAGGCTGCTCCTCCTGCCACCGCTGGGCGTGGGTGTATGTGTGTGTGTGTGCGCACTGCCCCGACATGTCTTGTCAAAACTGTCCAAATCCAGTTTACCAAGCAGTCACAAAGTTTACGTACTCGCAACGCGCGCTGCTATCTCTATCGAAAATGGGATTTGAGGGATGCCATCAGAAAACATGACAGGCACAAGCCAAAGCGAAAGCCAAACCAACCAAGCAAGCAAGCGAACGAGCGAACGGGTTGACATATGCTTCTAATCGGACTAATGTATGTATCAGCTTACTATATAGTATACTACTATATATACATATGTAAGAGGCTTGTAATTAATCCAAACTTTATTGGCTTACGGTAATGGAAAGTGGGCCAAATCGTTGGCAGCGTGCGTGCTTATGCCTTTTTGGCCACTTATGGTAAATATGAGATACAAATACAGATACAGATACCCAGCTATACAGACAATTACAGATACATTTGCCTGCTGTGCGTCCTGTGGGTGCAATTCGAAATTTCTCTGTTTATTGCTTACTTTGTTGACCTTTTTTCCAGGGGACGCCACCGCCTCCGCCCCCGCCCCCTGCGACTGTTGCCAATATCACGCATACGCCACGTATAGCAGCAGCCCGCATGGCGTATACACTTTAAACTGCGCCGCGCCAAGCACCGCGCCCCGAGCTCGATATCTGTGCGCGTTTGAGCAATTTTCCAATAATAAAAACCGCTGCCAGGGAACGGATGCTGCCAGCATGAAGGCAAGAGGGAGGCGGGAGAAGGGGCGCAGTGGAACGGAGCGTGAGCCATGGCCATAGCCATAGCCGGAGCACAGTATGGTAATGTGCGAATGCGAATAGGTATGGCCAGGGGAATGTGCCGTTTGCAGAAGAGGAATGGGTCAGAGGGGGAAGCGAATTGATATGGGGTAAGAGCAGGGCAGGCATGCGAAGCAGGACACGGCCAAAAGAATGGGCAGAGCCAATGAGGGAGAGAGCAGGCGGGGCACAGGGTATACCCATTCTGTGTGTACTCGCATTCAACATTGTTCATTCTGTCCGTTGTGCGTGGCTTTTGTTTTTGCTGCTGCCGCTGCCTATGCGATTGCTCCTCTTGCTGCTGCTGGCTGCCCTTGCTGCCCGTTGTTGTTGCTGTTGTTGTTGTTATTGTTTGGCTTGCTGTTGTTGTGGCTCGCAGCAATATTTTCATATTGCCAACTGAATGGTTCAACCACATTGGCAGCTCATGGATAGATCGCTCTCTATTACTTATATCGCCATACAGAGCCATATAACCAATCGAGCAACCCACACACACAGACAGACATGATATATATACATGTTATACACGTGTATTGGTGGATTTGCCAGTTTATTGCTGCTGAGGGCAGTTCAATCTAAATGAAAACTCATACAAAATGCGAAACGGCGAATGAGCTGCAGCTCGAGAGACGAGACAAGAGGCGAGACGAGACGATTATCCAGTCGATGATGCTCACACGCCTTATAGTCCCTATTTATGTAGGTCGACTTGCCCTCATCCCCCCCTGTAACCACTTATGTTGTGCTACTTGCATGCCTACACACACCCGCACACACACGCACACTCATAACTCGTGACTCTACTCTCGTGTAGTTTCCATTTTGGATGGGCCGTAAAACTTTTTACGCTTGCATTGGCCTAGCCCAGGCCAAGAGAGAAAGAGCCGAGGCCATTAATTGGAAATAATTCACGCTACGTTTGACGACAACAGCAGCAACAACAACTTGTCCGATAACAACCAGAGCAACAGCAACAACTACAACAACAGCAACAACAAGGCGAGCTTGCAGCACATCAAGTGGCAAGCAAAAGGCTGGCTAATTGTTGACTTTCAGCGCGCAGCTTTCAGCTCAAAGGGCTGGGCTGGGTAACGTTTCGAGTAGAGCTTGAAGCGGGAGGAGAAGGGAGGCGGGGTAGCAAGCTGTCAGTCGTTTTTAAGGGAATTAAAGCGGTTCAGGAAGACATATGTAGGAGCTTATGTGGTCTGTTAAGAAAAGAGAGCAAGCAATTTCCTGTGTAAAGCTTTGCTTGTCGGCAATTTCTTGTCCTTTCTTCTTTTCTCTCGGGTTAGCTCTTTTCTCTTCTCACTTTACACTCCTCTACCCTACTTGCCTCTTTCTTTTTCTAATCTTTGCTGGATACGCCCCTCTTTCCTTCTACTTATATTCCTCCGTGTCTAACTTATTCCTTTCTCGCTCCTCTTTTCTAATATGTTTCACCATATTCTTTGCCAGTCTTTCCTTTTCTTCAAGTGTCTCTGCTCTTCTTTTCTCATCTAACCTGAAAATCTTTCCGTTCTTTTCTTCCACTTTTCGTTCTACATTTCTTCTTCTTAACTTCTCTTTTCTCACTTTTTCCAACTTATTGCCTGCAAATCTTTTCTAACCTCACTGTAGATTTCCTTTTTTCCCTTCCTCTTTCCAGTGTTTCCTCTTGCATTCTTTACTTCTGCTCTTCGTTTTTTTACCTCCGACTTTCTCTACTTCTTACTCACCTGTTTCGTTTTCTCGCTTTTCTTTACTTGCCTTCCTCATCTCTCTTCCTTTCACTTACTCCTTTTCACTTATCCCTTTTCACTTTCTCATTTTTATCAAGTCTCTTCCCTACTTATCGCCTTCTTATCTACCTTACTTAACCTTCCCCCTTCTTCTCACTCTTTCCCCACCTCTTCCCTGCCTATCTCTCTGCTTTCTTTTAAACTTCATTTCTATTCAGATTTGTATTTTATATTCGTATCTCTCCCTACCCCAATGACCATTTGCGCGTAACGGTTATGTGAGCGTGGCAACTCTGGTCGCACTATGTAGTTTTGCGCTTTAACCTTTTCGCTGCCTTTTGTCTGTGCGACCATTATGTTTACCGTTATGCGGCCTAAGCTGCACGACCTTTTTTTCCCCAAGCAGCAGCTTATCGACAACATAAGCGAGGACAAAGCAACAGCGCGATAAGGCGAAGGCCTTAACAAAGCTTATGTGGCTCTGCATACCCTATAGAGTATACAGCAGAGTTGCTGTTTATAATATGTGTATAGCTGATTCGTATCGTATTTAGCTCTCTGTGCGCCGTGCGCTCTGCAATTAATTACCGCAAATGCAAGTTTAAACACTTGGCGACAATCCTTTTAGCCATATTTGCTCTTGACGCTGCCGTGAAAATCTTATTTGCATATCAAAGTTTGTTTTAGACTTGCTGCCGCGGCAAATAAAAGCGGCAAAACAGCAGGCAAAGAAAGAAAGAAAGCAGCAGAAAGAAGGCCGAGAAAAAACCTGAAAGAAATAAAAGCAAAAAAAAGCGGCAAGCAAAAACAAATGCAAATTGCTAAAAAGCAAAAGTTTCTGCAAGAGCAATTTCGAAGAAGTAGAAGAAGAAGAAGTAAAAAAAACAATAATTGAATATTTGCAAGTAAATTAAATCAAAGAAATATATGTATATAAAATAATATGCCGAAATTAGAGAAAAATGTTTCATCGCCCTCGCTGGAAAGTTGAAGAAGTTGAAACAGAATAAAACGTAATGGAACTTTAATGGAGCCTGAGACGGCAAGCAGCGGCGCCCCCCTCTCCCTCCCACTCTGTATGTGTGCGGCACATACTTAATGTATATATATGTATTTGTATCTATATGATATATATATGTATATATATCTTATGCCGTTGTCGCCCATTGTTTTGCATATGTTCGCTGAACTTACGGAAGTCCTGTGCGGCGCACACAGGAAATGCAGCCATCTTGGCGTAGTTTAAGCACACAAAGACACAGCCAAACACACACACACACACACACGTACAGCACTGTGCATGCATATATAAGCGCCCGCGCGAAAAGTGCTTCTTCTTAAGTGGAAGAGTGAGGGGGAATCCCCTTTAAGTTGGCTAAACATTAAGTTGACACCCCATTTAACTATCTATATGCTTATATCTTGTGCTTGGAAAGAATGGAAATGGCTATGGCTATGGGGTGTACTTTCCTGCGGGTGCCTGCCTGAGTATCGCATATCGAGGCCACAGCTGAGGATAGCCCCGCCCCGCCCCAGCCCCTGCTCCCTTCCAGCAAGGCGTTTAATTGCTCTGTCAGCTGCGCCGCAAATTGAGCTAACATATTCAGTTTCAGCCTGATCGAAGCCTGAGTGCTTATTGACTACAAGTGCGAAAGAGAGGGGAAGAGAGAGAGAGGGGGAGATAGAGAAGTGGAAGTGTAGCCGAGTTAGTAAACTAGAAGTTGCTTATGGGTCAGCTTGTGCCAAAAGGTTAGCCGCAACAACTAGTAAAGTTCATGACTCATGGGGAAATATGTTGAAAAGCTGTGACGAATGGTTATGGACTAGCAAATACCCTGTTATATTGAAAAAATATAGAAATATATATTAAAAGAGCACGAAGTTGTGAACAGAATATGAAACAACAATTAATGATGAACTATCAAACACCCATTAAAATTGAAATATTATATTATGGTTTTCTTATAAAGACAGACTGGATAAATGAAATAATTTAATTTAAAATTCCATTTTTTATTCACGATAACTATCTTTTCCTCGATTTACACAGCTTTTATTAAAAAAAAAATACCCTGTAAATTAAAATATTTATTAAGAAGCATGCAAAACCCTCAACATACGTATACAGTCTGCACAAATGAACATTTTGAACATTACTTATCCACTTTATACACCCCATAGAAATCACACAGCATTACAGGGTATACAAAAAGCTCTGCTCGGCTCAGCACTGCACCTGCTGCACGCTACACTTCCGCTGCGCAACGCTTCCGATCCGCCTGTTAATGCTGTTCCAGTTAGATGAGCAACGGCATCGGCATTCAACGAGTAAGCCGGCAGCGCAGACTAAACAGTGACGCAGACAGCGCTGCCAACAACGACGGCGACTGCGGCAGCATAAACAATAGCGCGAAAAACGCGAACTGCGTTGGAGTCAGCAACAACAAAGGCAAAGCAATCGCGCGTTGTCATGACAATCGTGTCGCGACACGTCGCTGGGGGGGCGAGCGAGCTTCAGCGTGAGAGTGGGAGTGTAGAGAGAGAGAAAGAGACAGAGAGAGACAGACGTTGCGCTCTGCTCGTAACTTTGGGTTTAGCCTGGCTCCGGCGGCTGCGGTTATCAGTTATTCACTTGTCTCGCACAGCAGAGCTTCACGTCGCGGCACATGGGCAAAGCATCGATTAGTCAGCCGAAAAATAAACCCACTATACTATATATAAGAAGATAACTATAGTACACAATATCTTGCTATATATCACACCTGTGCATATAGACAAGTAGCTAACATAGTCGACTATAGCATGATTTCCCTGGGCATTGCGTATAAAATATCGCTACTCTTGCTGGTGATCTTTGTGGCCTCGGTGATCTGTGTGATCTCGCTGCCGATCTTCGAGAGCGCCGGTGGCGCCTGCAAGGCTCTAGCCGACTGTGATCCCTTTCAACCGATCTGTGCCACGCAGACGAATGAGCATCAATTCTTCTACAGTCATTGCGATATGCTGCGCGAGAATTGTCTGACCGGAAAGGGTGAGTAGAGATCGCGCATGGAGCTTGGCAAGTGATCGTAGCTTGGAATTAAGATCAATATCTTTACTTGGCAATTGATCTTAACTTGGAAAGTGATATTAACTTGCTAAGTGATCTTAACTTGGAAATTGATTCAAATTTGGGAAATGATCTTAACTTTGAAATTGATCTTTACTTTACAGATTGGAAATCGGACTACTTTAGTCACTGTAATGTCAGCAAGTTATAGAAGGCCGTGAGGGAGAGCGAGAGAGTGAGAGACCATAGGTAAGTGATTATCTTGGGGATCGTGAGGATCCTTTTGCTCGTACTGATCAGCTTTTCCTTTCATTGCATAGGTAAGTTTAGATCTTAACTACATCATGTTGTTTATAGTACTTATCAGCTCTATCTTTCTCTTACTTACAGTTCGCAGCTCGCTATACATTCCGCCAACTGTAGATGGAAGTCAATTATAACTCTTAGTTCCATATATATATCCAATATCGCAAGACTGAGCCTCGAGTGGCCTCTTAAGTGTTCTGCCGTTTAAATAAAGTGCCCAAAGAAAGTAAAAATGTACCAAAAGAAAAAGAGAAATATCAACACGTTATTGCCATTATAATGATAGCAGGCCAAAAGGTATATGTACCTACTTTATATATGTACTATATACATCTATAGACTCGCTGTCGACACGTTTGAGCGCGTAATTAAAGCTCTTCAGTACGCTTAATGGCCGCCCCTATGGCTGCTCAAATATGTATGTAACTCTGTGTGTGTGTGTGTGTTGCGTGTGTGTGTGCATGTCCTGCTTCGGTTCGGAAAAGCTTCGCATCCATCCGTATTCACGGCGCGTGTACGTGAGCTTAAAGTAACGGAACCACTTAACCGCAGGCGGCAGCATGTGGCATGAGGCATGGGGCACGGGACATGCGGCTACGTATATAATTGATTTAAAATCTGACTGAGTGCGCTGTGCGATTTTCATTTTTGCCATAATGCCACCTGAAGATATTCCAACGAGAAAGCTATATACCAGACATATAGTATATAGCATCTACTTTTTGATTAATTGTCGCCGCCATATAAGGCGACTCAAGCCGTAAAGCTCTTATAATTTGTACGTAATTATAACGGCAGGAAGGCACAGACCGGGAGAGAGCGAGGCCAGATATCAACTTCAGATACATATATCATTATTATATTTGGGAACAGCTACGTAATGAGCAGCAGCCGCAGCAGCCGGCGAGGCAGAAGAAGCCAATTTACACAGGCACAAAAGTTGTTCTATTCATGCAGCGAGATGAAAGAGCCATAGGTCGGGCAGGGACACACAGTGCGTTAAGCGCCTTCACATTGCCTCATTAAACCAGATGATTTCATATATATATCTGTGTGTGTATGGCTGTGTGTGTGTGTGTGCGTGTGCACTTGTAAGTACTTGCACATGTACATAAGTTGAGTTGATGACATTAATTATAAAAGCGACGAAGAAAACAGACAGACAGGGCTGGGTTTATCAAAGGACACTCGACAGGAGAGGAAAGAGAGAAGAGAGCAGGAGGGCAGCGCTTAATTAAGCACGGGAAGTGGTCAAGGTTGAGAGAGAGGTGGAGCGACGCCAGCCTAAGTGACCCGTTAAGTGGCGGGGAAACTAAAGAACCTATAAATAGCTACACATTAAAGTAAACACACTATCCAAACTGATTTGGAAGAACCTCCTTAGCTTCAGTTGCAAGAAAACTGAACTCTTTGGCTAACAGAATTGGTAAGACTTTCTTAGCTTAGATAACTCCCTATCCTATTGTAGGTTAATCGAAAGAGTAACCCTTCTATCCTAGCCAGACTTCAGGCTTAGCAGCGCTACCACTTAAGCTTCTAAGATGCTGATACCTTATACCCCACCCAACTACCAAAGTAAATACTTTCATATATCACTTAACAAGTTTAAACAGGAAATCCCCTATACAAGGCAATCCTTAGCGAACTCCTAAGTAAATATTTTCATATATCATTTTTGAGAGCTTTGCCAGGGATACAAGTATACGCATGTATTTCTTAGGGCAATCCTTCATCGTGCTATAAATAAAACGCTTCAAAGTGACGAAGGAATCTTTAAATAAATCCCTTTATATTAAACACAATCATGTTTCATCTCTTGGGCAAACACTGCCGTTTTATATCATTTATCAACGGAGCGTAAAGTTGTCGGCGCCACGCCCCCCAGCCCCTCGCTTTACTTTGAAAATGATTACAAATTATTTACTCTCTCTCTCTCCCTCGCTATCCCTTGCTCTCATCTAAAGTGTCTTTAATGCTGCACTTAGCTTAAAGTCCTCTGCCTCCCTATAATCCTCCACGCCCCCGCCCCCCGCTCTAAGTTTATTTAATTTTTTGCGTTTTTTATTTATTTCTTTTTTTTCTCTGCGTTTTGAAGTGCGTTTCTCTCTGTTTAATCTGCTGCGGATGATTTTGTTTGATTTGCTTTTCACTTTGCCGAGGCGCGGCGAGGGTTGCTTCAAGTGTTGCCTGCTTTGACAGTGGGAAAAATGTGAAAATTGCTTCAGCTTCAGTTGCAGAGAAAAACTTGAGAGAAAAAAGTATGTGGAATAGAAAGGAAAAATTCTTCTACACTTGGCAGTGAGGCGTAGCTAATTATGGGAGCTGGAGGAGAGCAGGAGGAAGCTGGAAACGACATAATTAAATATTGAACTGTTTGTTTGCCGCTCAATCGAGCAAAGGGGCAGCAACAAAGGCGTCCACAACAAACTAATGAATTTGGGGCCACAATAATTGAAAGCGCGCTGCCAATTAGCGAAAAATGCAGAAAGGCAAAACAAATACGAAACTAAACGAAACTAAACGAAACTATACGAACTATACGAGAGCTATACGAACTCGGGTAAAACACGACTACAAAGCGCAGCCGGAAAACACAAGTTGCAAAAGTTGCTTGTGCCAAAAAATAAAAAAAAAACAGCTCGTTTTGCTTGCGCTTTTACGGGCTACGGCAACAGTTGAGAGCTGGACCCATTGGAAACGTGGAATTGTCCCTTTTACACCGACTTTTACAGGTGTCGTAATTTGGCAGCCAATTTGCGAGAAAAATTAATTAACTAATTGGCCAAAGCAAACGATTTCAATTTGTGCGCTGAAGCCTTACAGTGAAACTTGGCTAAGGGAAAAAGTTAATTTATGCTTTTCTAGGTTTAAATTTTGTGGGATTTTTAGGATAATCTACTAAATAAAGCAAATTTTAAACTATTTCTAAACTGCGGACTTATAAAGTAGAGAAATATGTTGAGTTATTTTTTCTATTGATTGAGTGTTTCAGTGTACAGTACAATTTCACTAAAGCTAATATAAGTTGAGTAAGAGTCCCTCAACAAACACAACTCCAGCTAGCTCAAACTTACGACCTATAAATTATGTAGTATTCAGAAAGTTCTCTCACTAATAGAGTTACTTAAGCTACGCTCGCTTCCGTTCCTTCTACCATCTTCGTCGTATTTCTCTATTCTATTATTCAGCGAAATTCCTTTGATTCCGCTTAATTGCATTCGGGGGGGCCAAAGTTCTACGAAATATCTTTTCGAAAAGTTTGCTGTTTTATCTACTCGTCTCTTAAGCAGCGTTAATTAACATGTCGCATATTTGAAGCTTCATTTTCAAAAAGCCATCGTAAATTTTCTCTTAGCTGTCTTTTAATTTTGGTTTTACACCCACGCACACGCACACACACACCGACACACCTACACACACACATTCGGGGGGGTGCCTGGCGAGTTGACATGAATAATGACGCTTACAGAATTCTGACAGGTTTCTCACCAGAGAGAGAACATGCTGCTGTTCCTGCTCCTGCTGCTGCTGCTTAGCTCAGCTTGTGATAAATTATAAAAGCCAACAATACGTTGCTTTATACGTGTTTTATCAGCCTTGTCGCTTGCACAAACACCCTAACACATATACTCGGGAGACAATCTGGTGCACGCCCCTTTTATCATTAATATACATACATACATATATATGTATATAAAATACACATGCAATTTCAGAAACGTTTTCCGCGTTATTATTTGAAGAGGGACACAACCCCATGATTTAGTCAAATTAGAAAGCTTGAGAAAGCTCAAGCTCTCTTCCCCTCTCTCTTTCTCTTAAGACGGCGGTTTCTCTTCGTTTAGCTTAGAAAAAATGTTTTACTTCCAATGATTAACAATAAACATTAATTACACCTCCGACGCCTTTTCAGCGCTCTCCTGTGACTTCTTCTCTGAGGCAGATGCTGCGGAGGAGGAGGAGGAGGTGGCTGCTGCTGTGGTCGCTTGTGTGGCTGCTCCTCCCTCCGTTTCCGCTGCCAGTTTATTGGCCAAATCCGCAAGCTTCTCGCGCCGGAATTCCTTGCGTGCCTCATCCAGCAGCACGTTGTGCAACAGATTACGATTTTGACTGTTGTCCTGCGTCAGCACGGGATACGGATTACCGCGCAGCTCCAGCACAGATTTTCTGTAGTAAATACCGGGATAGTCACGTGGCGCTTTAAACATGCGTGTGTAGGATATATTTGAGTTCTCGTAGCGCGGCACCAGCACCTTGAACAGCTTGTGCACCAGCTGCTTCTCCAGCAACCAGTAGTCCGCCAGCTCCATTGTTGCCTTGTGCCGGTCGCCATAGCGTATGGCATTAGAAATGAGCTAAGAAACAGATTAAACATAAGTTTACATAATTAATTAAGAATCTCCAGCTAATCCTTACCAGCTCGGCATATCCACGCGCTTCGTCCGCCCGGTTGTAGAACAGTTCAATGCGCTCGTGTTTCACCAACGCGGTGACAGTCTTTCGCAGCTTGAGTAGACGTCCCTCGGGGCCATCTATGTTCTTGAGGTTACGCTTATTGGGTCGCACGGCTATGCGCAGCTGTGATATCAACTTGGTGACATCGGCTTGATTCATTTTGAGTGTTCAACTTAATTGTTTTTAACTTAATGCAAGCAGAATTCACGTAACGACCAGCCGGCCGCACAGCTGACGATAGAGAAGAGTAATACGCACGATAGTATCGTTAAAAAAAACATGCGCTGTTATCGTTGAGCATTATCGATAGGTTTAAACATTGCTTGGGCGGGAAGAATTTACATTTCCATACAATTATTTCTTTATTCAAATTACTATATATACAACTTAAGCTATGTGCTGCAGTATACCCTGCCGCACTAGTGTCTCCACTTGGGCACGCGGCAAATAATGTTGGCTATTCTTTTTCAGATGCACCACCTCGCCGTCATCTAGCTCGAACTTGCCATAGTCCTCTACGCAACGAACTTCAATGTAGAGAGATTTAGGCGGTCGTAGGTTTCCAGTGAGATCAATACCTTGTCCATCGCCCACAGAACGCATGTATGCAGCTAGCGATTTGGAATAGTTGTTAAAGAACTGAACTTCGGGTTCGCAGAGGGTTTGTTTGATATCGCCCGGTATAATGGGACCGAACTCCCATCGTAGCGCCTTGATGCGTTGCATACGCTCGTACAGATAGGCCAGCAGACATCGTTTATTCCTTTGCAGAGCCGCATGCCTATAGTTGAGCAGGGGCCACAAGCTGCGATCGCCGGAACTGTTGTAGGTAGACGCCTGTGCCACATTTTCCTCGAATATTGCCTTAATTTCCTCCAGAACCTGACGAACACCATCATCATCAAAGGCGGGAATAGTCTGTGAAGATCGCTTAAGATCTTTAAGTAAATCGAAGGCTTTGTCGCCAAATTGTTTGTTTGAACTGCTCATCTTTGTTTTTATTTATAATTGTTCCCGCTACTTCTGAACCACGATCAGCTGATCGCAGACACAAATTTATCGATTAGTTCGATTTTACTCGCAATTCTTCAATAATTTATTTGTAAGGGCTGAATTGGCGGTTTTAAAATCGTGGCAGACTGCGGAATCAAATACCGAATTCACATAGTAACTAATATATACAACTCAAATAACAACTCTAGATTTTTAAGTACACCGAATATACGCACACAAACGAGCGTTTATCTATCGTGGGAAAATATAGTGTTTTGGCCTCGATTCGCATTGTCGCATTGGTATTTTCGCCGATAAGAGTGGTATTTTTAAAGCGCTACGAGCTGGTCACACAGCGCAGTTAGCAGTGAAAATTCTGAGGTGATTGTATTGTGTGTGGTGTGTTCATACTCAATTAACTTAATTAAGTTAAAAAGAAATACAGTGTTAGACGCACTTTAAACCAACGTGAGGAATTCAACCCGCTTATTAAAACAGCCACGTATCACGGCCCGCCGGTAAAAACCGCACCCGTACGAAAAAATGGCAACAGCAGCTAACACGACAGCTGGAGCAGCGAAAGACGGTGCGCCCGCAGCTACAGCGGCAGCGCCTGCTAAGACTCTATCCGGCATTGTGAAACAAGTAAGTTGAAATACTTTTAGTGACGTAAACTAAATGGGCGAATAAGATGCAATTCATTAATCGGTAAAATTAATATAAATTCATATAAAAAAACCTATAAAATATGTGTGTGATTATCATCAGCGTGGCAAATGCGGCTAGTTCCAATCGCACACAGCAAGTGCGAAAGAGATATGCGTATAGGCGCATTACGCGAGTGTGACACGTCAAACACGATTATACACTCATACGATGGCTGAGCAACGCACACAGTGACAGCTCACAGAGCATAGCATAAAGAAATGAAAGTTATCGAAGGTGCCAACCTGGCAGATTTTCTTCTTCTAAGGTGCCCCGTATAAAAATGTAAGAGGCGTCTCGATTTGTTATCACATAAAGGATAAGTGTATTGGGTGTGCGTTGATTCCTGACACAATTTTGCACTGTCAACGTCATCAATCAACGAAGGCGCCGTTGCCGCTGCCGCTTGCCGGCGTTTTGAAACATGCGTTTTTATCTGATAAACACACACACACGCACACAGCGTAGCGACACATACATAGGCACGAGTTCGCTACGGTTAATGCAAAACTATTCGTTTCTAACCTCGAAAACGGCATGCACAGGCGCAAAACTCATACATTCGCAAAACTATATATGTATTGCTATGTGTGAAAGTGTGAGTGTGTGTGGAGAAGTGCCTATAATGAAGCATGCAATGTACTACAATTGGGTACTTTCGATTTTTACATTATTTTCTGGTCAAAGGCCTGGCCGCTCGGCCTCAACGCTTTGTGGTGCAAAGTTTGAACCGCGGACCTCCACATTATACGTGTCTAAATCTGGCAAATGCACACCCTCGGTTCAGCAGCCACTGTTGATAGCTCTTGATAATCGTTATCAATTGCAAGCGCTTTTTGGTTGTTGATGACGTTGCCACGCACGTCTTGGCAACAATAGCACACACACACACACACAAAGATGAGTTGCCGATTATTTCATTGGGCCCGGCCCAAATGCCGCGTCAGCATTCCATAGCTCCATTCCATGTTACAGATTTTACGTGGAAAACCTGTTGATTTTTAAAATGCCGCACACCAATACACCAACACCTGTTTATCGCCTCGGTATGTGTGTGAGTGTGCATGTGGAAGCGAGTACGCTATAGACATTCCAACGAGAGAGTTACCCGTTATCCATGTAACTTTTTGCTTACACGTATTTAATATGATTTTATAATGGTTATTTAAAGCGTTTCAAAGGGTTCAATGCAATTTTATTTAATTATTGGCTTCAATATAATAAAGTTTCCTACATATCATTTATGAATTCAAGTCTGGAAGTCAGCCAGCAGCTCGTTTCGAATGCTCTTTAGCACTTTGTTTACCTTTCTAGATAAGTCCACACAAAGGTTCAACGCATAGATAGCACAAGTCATTGAACTATGCTAATGACTTATTTATTATTTGCTCGGCAATATAAAGGGCGTTTCCAATTGGAAGAGCATATAAAATAATAAAAAAAAAAAAGTAAAACAAACATAAATGCTTCTGTTTTTGCTTTGGTATTTTTTATAGCTAGGAAGCAAACAATTAATAATTCCTAACGGTTTTAGTTTTGGGGGCACACGGTCATACTTATTTGCTATGCAACCCTGTTAAATAGCAGCAGTGGCGCCGCCTATTGGCACACATATACATAGGTGTTTGTTGCATATGTATTTCATAACGTGCACGTGTTTCTTGTGTATTTTTGTACGACAATTTTCTCATTACACTTAACCTCATTGCTTCAGGTTCTCTCCGGCGACACGGTCGTAATACGCGCCACCAAAGGTGCCCCACCACCGGAGAAACAAATCACCTTCTCGCATGTGCTCGCACCGAAACTTGCACGCAGGCCTGGCGCTGGCGGTGATGAGACCAAGGATGAGCCCTGGGCATGGGAATCGCGTGAATATCTGCGTAAGAAGCTGATCGGCGCTGAGGTGACCTTTAGCTTTGACAAACCTGCGAATTCCAACCGTGAATACGGTTTCGTTTGGCTGGGCAAGGATAAGGAGACCGGTGAGAATGTTGTTGAATCGATCGTGCGCGAAGGTCTTGTGACAGTGCGTCGCGAGGGACGTCCCACGCCCGAGCAGCAGACGCTCATCGAGCTGGAGGATCAGGCCCGCGCTGCCGGTCGTGGCAAGTGGGCGCACAATGTTAGCCCCAACGATAAGGTGCGCAACATTAAGTGGTCGCATGAGAATCCTGCGCATATTGTCGATGTCTTTGGTGGCAAGCCTGTCAAGGCCATCATCGAACATGTGCGCGATGGCTCCACCGTACGTGCCTTCTTGTTGCCTGACTTCCACTACATCACCCTCATGATTTCGGGTATCCGTTGTCCGGGTGTTAAACTCGATGCCGATGGCAAACCCGATCTGAGTGTGAAGGTCCCGTTCGCCGATGAGGCCCGCTATTATGTGGAGACACGCCTGCTGCAACGTGATGTTGAGATTCGTCTGGAATCGGTGAACAACTCCAACTTCATTGGCTCCATTCTGTATCCCAAGGGCAACATTGCTGAGTCGCTGCTGCGTGAAGGATTGGCCAAGTGTGTGGACTGGTCCATGGCCGTCATGAAGACAGGTTAGTAGAGAGTAATCCCGGTTTCATTAAACTCATCTGTTCCAGCAATTGGGTTGGGCAACGCAGCATCTTTTTGGCTAAAGCCTAGCGTTGTGCTGCGTTGCCTTCAACTCCGGTTGCCAGATTAAAGTGACGGACTCCAAGAATACAGTGACCCAATCCCTTGTCACGGTGTTCATTTCACCCCGTCCACATTTACCTTACCACTTCTTACTTTCTGTTTGACATACTAAGCATCATCTTTTAACCCTCCTCTCTTTCTTTTCTGCAGGAGCTGACAAACTGCGCGCTGCCGAACGTGTTGCCAAGGAGAAGCGTCTGCGTCAGTGGCAAGACTATCAGGCCAAGACGCCCGCCTTTAACTCGAAGGAGAAGGACTTTAGCGGCACTGTCGTTGAGGTCTTCAATGGTGATGCCATCAATGTACGCCTGGGCAATGGTCAGGTGAAGAAGGTCTTCTTCTCGTCAATCCGCCCGCCACGTGATCAGCGCGCCGTTGTTGGTACCGATGGTGAGGAGATTGTCAAGGCGCCGCCACGTGGCAAGAACTACCGTCCGCTCTATGAGATTCCGCATATGTTCGAGGCACGCGAATTCCTGCGCAAGAAGCTGATCAACAAGAAGGTTCAATGCAATCTGGATTACATCTCGCCCCTGCGTGATAATTTCCCCGAGAAGCATTGCTACACCGTGCTGATTGGTGGACAGAATGTTGCCGAAGCCATGGTTGCCAAGGGTTTGGCGACGTGTGTGCGTTATCGCCAGGATGATGACCAAAGGTCTTCCGCCTACGATCAGCTGATTGCTGCCGAGCAGCAGGCTATTAAGGGCCTTAAGGGTCTGCACGCCAAGAAGGATAATGCGACGTTGCGTGTCAACGATCTCACTGTGGAGCATTCCCGCATCAAGGTCCAATATCTGCCCTCGTGGCAGCGTGCCTTGCGCACCGAAGCCATTGTTGAGTTCGTTGCCAGCGGCTCTCGTCTGCGTATCTACATACCCAAGGATAGCTGCTTGGTAACGTTCCTGCTTGCCGGCATTTCGTGCCCACGTTCATCGCGTCCTGCCCTGAATGGTGTGCCCGCCCAGGAGGGTGAACCCTTCGGCGATGAGGCGTTGACATTTACCCGCGAACGTGTTCTGCAGCGTGATGTCTCCGTTCACATCGATACCACCGATAAGGCTGGTTCATCTGTCATTGGTTGGCTATGGACCGATCAGCAGGTCAATCTTTCGGTTGCCCTCGTTGAGGAAGGTCTCGCCGAAGTGCATTTCAGTGCCGAGAAATCCGAGTATTATCGCCTGCTGAAGAGTGCCGAGGATCGTGCCAAGGCCGCCAAGAAGAACATCTGGGCCAACTATGTGGAGCAAGTGCCTGAGGAGAAGGTTGTCATCGAGGAGGAGAAGGACGAGAAGGTTCCCGTTGAGCGTAAGGTCAACTATGAGAACGTTATTGTCACTGAGATTACCGAAACGTTGACCTTCTTTGCCCAATCCGTGGAGAATGGACCCAAGTTGGAGGCGCTGATGAATAAGCTGCATGCTGACTTCCAGGCCAATCCCCCAATTGCCGGCTCATACACGCCCAAGCGTGGTGATCTGGTCGCTGCCCAATTCACCTTTGACAATCAATGGTATCGCGCCAAGGTGGAGCGCATTCAGGGCACCAATGCCAGTGTCCTGTACATTGATTACGGCAACAAGGAGGTGAGTACGCTGCAAGGGGAATCTATAGTATTTGCAAGCTCCTTAGATCCGTTTCCGTCTCAAAGCGAAACGCATGAGTCATAAGTTTGCCAGATAAACAATGCGCAGCCGTGCGACGCCAGCTGTTGCCATGATGTGATGTAGTCCAAACTCTACAACGACGCCTAAGTGTGTCACGCGGCTTGTGGTGCCGTGGCCTGCGCCCACAACGTTTCGCCGGGTGCTGCCATATTTTTTGGTGCAATCCAATGGATCAACGTGATAGCAGCGCCGCGTGTGCCATGCAAGCAACGGGATGCACGTTGTTGGAGGCATTCAAGCACATGGCACAGCGTTTGTCCACGATGCGCGACATAAACACAATTCTTAGATCTTCCAATTTGTGCTTATTAACTAATCAATATTCCCTACTCCTCCTTTCAGACGCTGCCCATCAGCCGCTTGGCTGCTCTACCATCTGCCTTTAGCAGCGAGAAGCCGTACGCCACGGAGTACGCGCTCGCCTTAGTCGCACTGCCAGCTGACAACGAAGATAAGGAAGAAGCTCTACGTGCCTTCTCCGACGATGTGTTGAACCACAAGGTGCAACTCAATGTCGAACTGAAGGTTGGTGGCGCACCACATTTGGCCAGTCTGCACGATCCGACCACAAAGACGGACTTTGGCAAACAATTGATTTCGGATGGTTTGGCTCTCGTGGAGAAGCGTCGCGAGCGACGACTCAAGGAGCTGTTGGAGCAGTATAGGGCTGCTCAGGATGCTGCTTTGGCGGCGCATTTGGCCATCTGGAAGTACGGTGACATTACGCAGGACGATGCGCCCGAGTTCCGCTAGGACATGGCCAAGCAGGAGCGTGCAGTAGGCCGTGTGGCGTGTGGAGCGCGCGCCTGCGGCTGAAAATGTTTGTCTGCCACATACCCGCCCTTTATATATTACAACAACAACAACAATTACAACAACAGATGATGATGAAACAGCAACAACAACAACAACAACTTAATGAATATGAAATTACTAATTCTATGCAAGAAACACAACACACACACACACCAATATATACATAGATTATATATACAGATATATTGTATATGTATAGGAATGCATATAACCACATTGGAGATACATTTGAGAGCAAGAACAGTTGGTGGAGAGAGAGAGAGAATTGGTTGGAGAACTTGGAACATTTGTGTATGCTTTAAGCAGCAGCTGGCAAATCGTCGCAAATTCGGTTTAACAGTTTTTTAAACATTAATAATTCTTTAAACAAATATACAACAAACGTAAACAAAATACAAAAAAACAAAAAAAGATATGAAAACTAGCAGCAATTGACCATTTTGTAAAACGGTTGAAACTTCCAATAAAATAGAATCAAAGTAAAAAATCGACAAGTTACACTTTATTTTTTCGCATGCGCCTTAAAAACTAAATATTTTTTTTCCTATTTGTAAGCCCAACAACAACAAAGAACTCGACGCAATTTTTTTTTTTTAATATGATCGCCTGATTTTGTGTTACGATAAAATGTTTTTTGAATTTACGCATTAAATAAAAGATTTATTAAAATCATTTTTTATACAACTAAAACTAGAATGGGTTTTTTTTTTGTGTAATACGCATTACTTGCGCTTCTCCAGGGCGTCGACTTTGTCCATGACGGATTCGAGATTGAAATCCTTGGGTAATTTAAAGTTCTTTTGTCTGTCCAGCAGATTCTTGGCGGTGCCCTCGATGTCTTCGATGTTGCGTTCCACAGTGGCCTTTGAGATAAGTGTCTTATTGATGTTGTCATTGAAGCTGTGGGAGAAGAGTACCATGAATATTGAGCTGATTCAGGATAGCCCAGCACATACGCCTTTAACATTTCGATAGCCTTTTCGGTCTCCTCGAGCGCATGCTTTAGCTTGCCCAGCTCCCGCGTCTGCTGTTTGCTGATCAACTTGTGTTCGATATTTTCCTTCTTCTTGGTATAATAGAACTCACGCAAATAGTTTATGTTCTGGACGTGCAGATGGGTCTGCCGCTGAAGGCGCACGTTCTTGTCCAGCAACAGATTGACATCGTCCGGCAGATCGCTGATCTCGATGTTAACTAATTTCAACTGATTTTCAAGTTGGTCGGCTGCGGCAATTGGAAAAGTTTAATAGAGCCCTACGCTTTGTACATCGATCTACAAACCTTGCGCCTTTAAGGCTTTCAACTCTTCCTCTAACTTTAGTTTGTCTTCTATAAAAAAAAATTTACGAATTAATTTGTTGTTTAGTTTTGATTGGCATAAAAACATTACGCACCCATTTTAAAACCGGTTGGCGCATAAACGCAAGAATTGAAGAAATTTTTCGTGATATTAGTTCCTTGCTGCACATATAATTTAAGTCAAGAATACAATGATTTAACGAATTTTACATTTGTTTGTAATTAATTCTGAAATGAAAACACACAAAACGAGGCTCAAATCTTAATTCAAAATATATCGATAACTTGAGACGAGTGTTATTCAACACAGCAAAGAGAAATTTCAGTCATTGCAGAGCTGCCAACCTAGTTGAGCATATCGTAAAATCTTATGCCATCCCTATTGGGCCTTTCGCTCTTCAATTAATGATCGAAAAAGAGGTAACTCAATGCGCATGTCCATTATGTGACGTCACAATTTAACACTTTCTCGCGCGGATGTTTACTTAAAACAATTAAAAATTAACTTAACTTCGATTAAAGTCAATAATTTATGTTACAACAAGTGAAAACCGGCGGATGCATAGTTAATGCAATGCTCTGGCTAAAAATTGCACACTGAGCTTGTGACGTCATGCGCAGTGAGAGCAAAACTTGCACACAAGTTTGCTTACCTGAGTTTCCACTCTCTATCGTGGCTGCTACTTTTTCTTTGTTTACTTATATATACGCGTTTGTCGGTGCGGTTATTGTTGGGGCCTCCTGTTCGAGAAGCTGGGCGATGTGTAAATTAGTGTGCAAGCATAATGCAAAATAAAAAGCTTAATGTAAACGGATAAGTGCACGGATTAGTAACGGTGCTTCAGAATTAATACAAGCTTAGAGCTCCGGTTAAATGTCTTGTATTGAAAATCGATCGATTTTTTGTGTGACAACGAAGTTGCAAACTAGCGGGTGTGTGTGTGTGTATGAGAGCCCGTGCCAGTGCCTGTGCCTGTGCCTGTGTATGTAGAGTAAAATACATACAACTGTGCATATATGTATATGTGTGTGTGCCTATGTACTAAATAGAAAACTCCAAGAAGTCGCAGCAGCGCCCAGCAGCACAAGAAAAACAACAAATTTCGAGACAGAGCAAAAATGTCTGCGACGGCTGCCAACTTTTTGGGGATGGAGCATGTTGTCTCATCGCTGCCCGCTGATGTACGCGAAAAACTGGCCGAATTGGATTTGGAGCTATCCGAAGGTATTCCACACAGAGATAGAGTGCGAGAGAGAGGGAGAGATAGAGTGGGAGAGAGCGCGAGCAAGCGCGTATTTAATGCATGAAATTGTTTTTGCTGCTGTAGTTTTTGTTGTTTCTGCTACCCCCAATAGACGTTAATTAATGGTGTGGCACCCCCCGCCCTGCCCCAGCCCCCGCCACGCAGTTGTCCGTGTCCATTATTATTATTACTATATATTGTTGTGCAATTAGAGCAGCCGGCCACGGGTCACAGCTGCATTCCCAGTTCGAACTTCACGCACAGACATGTCTGTGGCGCAGTGCAGTGGCGCAGGAGGAGGGTTCCTGCTCTCTACTTATTTTTTTTTTTTTTGTTACTGCGCCTACCCCTAACCCCTTTTGCGGGCTATTGATATGAGGCGTCTGTGTGCGGTTTTGTCGGTTAAGCGACATGTGTCTGCCTACATGCAACATACACACATGCACACATACGCAACATACCTACTTTTCATAAGCTGCATGTGTGTGTGTGTGTGTGTGTGTGTATGATTACAGCCCGTGCACATGGAGTCAGTCTACTTATACATATGCATATTTCTGGCTCTGCCTGTACAATGTGACGGCTGCTCATAAAAGGCATGGAAGGAGGGTGGGAGGGGGACAGTCTCTTAAATTCTTTGTAGTGTCAGATTAAGCTAATAGTGTGTGCATGCCGCAATACATACTTATTCACTTATCAAAATCAATTTATACATGTTGCTCTCTCTCTCTCTGTCTCTCTCTCTCTCTGGGTACAGTGAAACACAAACACAATTATAACTAAAGGCAGTAGCGATTTGAATTCTCTTTCTCTCTTGGTACACCTTATCGCGTGCCCACTGTGCTGATTTTTTTTCATACGTAAATCACGTAGCTGCATACTATATATTTTTTTAGGCTTGGCCAATACCTAAATAGGCTGCGACCGCGCAGCGATAACGGTTCCTGTGCTCATTATAGCGTACCTATTATGTACCCAATAGCATGTACCCTTTAACATGTACCATATATACTTTCGTACCATTTACTATACAATAAATATTGTAAAGATCTTTCCCACAATTATGAATTCGCTGGGAAATTATTATGAATATCTCCAGTTTAATTTAGTTCGAACCAGTTTGAGGTTTTCACAAAGATTAGCTAAATATATAAACAATTCCCGCCGGCTTAGTCTTCTTTGTTTAAGCGTTTATCGAGCTTTCTAGTCTTTATACAATTGTTTTGTTTTGCTTTATTTATAGAACTTATCGCTTATTTTGCATATTAGTTTCCAATGTGATATTTAATATGCATATGCTTACATTTTCCATTTGCTTATGTTGTCTTTTTTCGCATTTCTTATAGGGGACATAACACAAAAAGGATATGAAAAGAAACGGGCGAAATTGTTGCAACCCTTTTTGAAAAAGCACGAACGTAAGTAAGCCATACAAAGGCCGATGGTACAGTGGATACTATGCTATAACGTACTGTGAGGAAAGCATTTGAAGTAGTTGACGTTATAGCGTTGTACGACTGTAGATTGGCTTTGATTTCGCCAAAGCGTTTGTTTTGTTGTTTATTAACGGAAATAACTCATTTTGACACTACACACACACAGTAAACGATGTGGAAAAGGCAAAGAATCTGCCGCCACCGCCATACTACAACATAAAAGATACCAACAATAGCAACAACAGCAGCAACATTAACAACAGCAGCAGCAACAATAGCAACAGCAATGTGAACAACGATGGCGTCATCGTGTCCAGTGAGGGCTATAGCTATGTGACTGAAGTACCTTCACTGCCCTCATCACAACAAAGGCATTCCAAAAAGTCGGACTTTCAGTCCAGCTCAGGTGCAACACCTCAGGGCGGCAGTGGACGGGGAGGAGGAGGCGGCGGCGGCGGCGGTGGTGGCGCCGGTGAAGGCGGTATTGGTGCACCTGGCTATGAGAATATGCGACCACAGGGCGGCGCTGTGGGTGATCCTGGCTATCAGAATACACGCGAACCGAGCGCATTTCAGAATCACTCCTCACATCAATCCTCGAACAGTAGTCAACATCGTCAGCGACGCACACAACGCAAAGTGACGCACAATGAGAAGAGATATCATTCCGGTATGTGGGGAAACTATGCTTAGTCATGGCTCGAAACTAACTAATCTCTTCTTCTCTTCCTCTCATGCCTTGCAGAAGTACGCACAGAGGCCGTGCAACAGGCACTGGCCGCACTCAAGAGTCGCCCCAAGCCCAGTCTGCCGATGCCATCGAAACGCAGTTCAGTGCTTAATCGCAGTCCTGGTTGCAACGATGAACTGGACTCATCCACCGATGATGAATCCATACCCGAGGAGCTGATTTCACCAGACAAGGAATATAATTATCCGCGAGATCATATTAGTAATAGCATGTTGCCGCCTGAACCCATAATTAAACCACCAATACGTGAATCATCGATGGCATCGCAACAGCAGCAGCAACAACAGCAGCAGCAGCAACACCAGCAACAACAACAGCAGCAGCAACATATGCGACATGAAGTGAAGCAATCTCAAGCACCAATCCAGAAATATCCATCGTCGGGCAGCAGCACACGGCCACCGCAGAATCTGCCGCCACTGGTGAGTGCCCAGAGGGAGAGAGAGAGAGAGTCAAGTACAGTGAAGACAGCCTAAAGGCAAATCGATAGCATACACACAGCAGCAACAGATTTATGCATATTTAACAAGCTTCATTTTGAGGGTCAATCGAACAATTACAGTAAAGCTAGGCTATAGTGCATTGATCTCTCTCTCTTAATTAAGATTGTACACACAGCCTTATGAATATGCAAAGATCTTTGCTTTGTCAACTTTTGTGCTTGAATCACTCAAGATTTCCCCCCCATGATATCATGCTATATAAACAGAAGAGTGTGCACAATCGATAGTCATATATATATATATTATATATGTTTATAGTTAATTTAAGCGCAATTAGCAAGGTTTAAAGTCTCAGTTAAAACTCAATTTGTGATATATATTATATATATGCACTTCTCTTGCAGCCCACATCGGATACTTCCAGCACAGAGTCGCCGCCAATCGCCTATAAGCGTGATAATGACTTCTCTGATAAGGCCTACAAGCAGAAGCATTGTAAGTAAACAACACACACACACACACACACAGCGAGGCTAATTGCCTCGCAACTTATACACTTTCTTCGAAAAAAATGAAATTATATTTATATTAATTGACACCAATTATTCATTCATTCATTCATTCGCATGTGTCACTTCGCCCGTGGTCAGACAACGCGCCCGACATTACCCAGTTCAACAATGCGCATCGCATTGCAGACCGTGTCACACGTTATGTGAATGTCTCGCAAACAGATCTATCGGAAACGGATGCCAATGGCAAATGGAAGGTATCGGCAAAAATACAACAGTTGCTGAACACATTGAAGAGACCCAAGCGTCGCCCTTTGCCGGAATTCTATGAAGATAACGATATTGAACTGGAGATTGCAGCAAATCCAAAAGATCCGAATGCACCCAAACCGGAGGGTAGCACAATGACACCAGTGCAAGGGGAGCAGCTCTCCATACCAGCTGGGCTACCACGCACGCTCGAGTGCGCACTCCAACGTTATGGCACAAATTCTTTTAAGAGCTCCATGGCAACGGTATTGGATCCTAATGGTAAAATCACCACTACCCTGACATATGGCAAGCTGCTGTCGCGCGCACAAAAGATCGCCTATGCATTGTCCACAAAGATCTTTAGCAAAGGACCCGAACAGGTCACACTCAAGCCGGGCGATCGTGTTGCCTTGGTTTATCCGAACAATGATCCACTGAGGTGAGTTATGGAATGGATATCTCTATAGATTATAGTCTAATCTTGTGTCTCCAATTTAGTTTTATAACCGCCTGGTATGGTTGCATGTTTCGTGGTCTGGTGCCGTTACCCATAGAGTTGCCGCTCTCAAGCTCGGATACACCACCACAGCAGGTGGGCTTTCTGCTTAGCTCATGTGGCATTACTGTAGCCCTTACCTCGGAGGCTTGTCTGAAGGGTCTGCCTAAGTCGGCAACTGGTGAGATAGCCAAACTGAAAGGTTGGCCACGCCTACAATGGTTTGTCACAGAGCATTTGCCCAAGCCACCCAAAGATTTCAATGTGGGCAATTTACGCATTGAGGAGACCGCTGCAGCCTACATAGAGTATACAACAGACAAGGAGGGCAGTGTCATGGGTGAGTCTGGAGGGGGGAGTAGCAGAAGGATTTCGTTTGTTAACTGATGATTCATTTGTTTCTTTAGGCATCACTGTTACCCGCGCTGCCATGATCAATCATTGTCGCGCTCTGACCATGGCCTGCCATTACACCGAGGGAGAGACCATTGTTTGCGTGCTGGATTTCAAGCGTGAGGTTGGACTGTGGCATGCTGTGCTCACATCTATATTGAATGGCATGCATGTGGTCTTCATTCCGTATGCATTGATGAAACTGCGACCCTCTTCGTGGATGCAATTGATAACGAAACATCGCGCCTCATGTTGTCTGGTCAAGAGTCGCGATCTGCATTGGGGTCTGTTGGCCACTAAGGATCATAAGGATATTTCATTGTCATCGCTGCGCATGCTACTCGTGGCAGATGGTGCTAATCCCTGGTCTCTCTCGTCCTGCGATCAATTCTTGAATGTATTCCAAGCAAAGGGATTGCGCTCGGATGCCATTTGCCCTTGTGCCAGCAGCTCGGAGGTGTTCACTGTGTCACTGCGTCGTCCTGGTCGCTCGTCTTCCACTGGCTTCATTCAATCCGCTACGGGACGTGGTGTACTCTCCATGGCTGCCCTCTCACATGGCGTAGTGCGTGTCGATAGCGAAGATTCGTTGACATCGCTGACTCTGCAGGATTGTGGACAGGTGATGCCAGCGGCACAAATGGTTGTCGTACGCTCCGAGGGTGCTCCAGTGCTCTGCAAGACCGATCAAGTGGGCGAAATATGTGTGACAAGTGGTTCCACCGGCGCCAGTTACTTTGGTCTCGACGGCATGACCAACTCAACATTCAAAGTGCAACCGCTGTTGGAGGACCCCGAGCAGCCCAAGGAGGGTGGCGGCACCATTGTGGCCACACCCAAGCCAATTAGCGAGGAATACTATGTGCGTTCGGGTCTCTTGGGTTTCCTTGGCCCCGGCGGACTGGTCTTTGTATGCGGCTCTCGCGATGGCCTAATGACTGTGACGGGACGCAAGCATAATGCAGATGACATCATTGCCACTGTGCTGGCTGTGGAGCCAATGCGTTTCATCTATCGCGGACGCATTGCCGTATTTAGCATTAAAGTGTTGCGTGACGAACGTGTGTGTGTCATTGCGGAACAGCGTCCCGATTGCTCGGAGGAGGAAAGTTTCCAATGGATGTCACGTGTGCTGCAAGCAGTGGACTCCATACATCAAGTGGGCATCTATTGTCTGGCCCTGGTGCCACCGAATCATTTGCCCAAGACACCACTGGGCGGCATACATCTATGCGAGGCACGTCGTCGCTTCCTCGAGGGTTCACTGCATCCCGCCAATGTGTTGATGTGTCCACACACGTGTGTAACCAATTTGCCAAAGCCACGTGAGCTGCATCAAGGTGAGTTCCTCGGGAAAATCTAACGGGTTGGGCTGTAGCGCACCCTTCTATAGTAACCACTTTTCTATATATACTATATATATATATCTTTATGATCTTTATGCAATTTATTAATAATTGGCTTTGTGTCTCTTGGTGTCTCTCTATGCTTTCAAAAAAAAAAAACAACAACAACATATTCGTATCTGATGAAAATACAAATTGTTTGTTTTCCTCTTTTTTTAATCACCAACAACTACAACTACAACAACAACAACCAAACAATGCTGCGCGTTGCTTCCTACTATATTATGCCTTCCCACTACAACCAACAACAACAACAACAACCAAATACACACTCACCTCAACAACAAAAACAACTCAACATCAACAACAACAACAATAACACTGTATTATAACAACGAACCAACAACAACAACATGATAACAACAACTAAAATTATGTCAACTAATTGCATTGCATTGCTTTCAAACCAATTAACAATAACTATAACCACAACAACAATAATAATTAATAATAATAATTGTTTGCAATTAATTCACCACACATCATCACCCACCACACACATGTAACTCCACATACATCTCCATCAACTATATATATATATATAAATATCCTTGTACAAAACCAACAACAACAACAAAAATACTAACCAAAATACAAAAAATTATATAAAAAAAAAAACACATAAAAAAGGTGTGCAAACAACTGCAAAACTAAGCTCATCATCTGGCTGTGGTATTACAGACACGGGTGTAGGACCCGCCTCCGTCATGGTTGGCAATTTAGTGCAGGGCAACCGCTTGGCTGTTGCACATGGACGCGATGTGGGCATGGCCGAAGATGGTGAACGTAAGGTAGGTCAAGTGTTTGCCACATGCAATTGCCTCATTAAATCTGCCCCTCTCTCTCTCTCTCTCTCTTTGCATGCAGCCACAATTGATAACGGGCGTTCTGCGTTGGCGCGCCAACACCTCGCCAGATCACATCATCTTCACGCTGCTCAACTCGAAGGGTAAGACTTAGTCTTAATTCTCTTATGCAAACTAGTCTAAGCTCAATCTTTCTCTGCCCACACAGGCGCCATAGCCAAAACGTTGACCTGCTCGGAGCTGCACAAGCGCGCGGAGAAGATTGCCGCCTTGCTGCAGGAACGTGGCAAAATTGAGCCAGGAGATCATGTTGGTAAGTCTACTGCAGCTACACTTTCTATACATGTCTTTCACTAATCTCTCTTCTACCCCCCGCAGCACTCATCTTTCCGCCTGGCCTGGATCTGCTGTGCGCCTTCTATGGCTGTTTGTATCTCGGCGCAATTCCCATTACCATTAGGCCACCGCATCCACAGAACTTGATTACCACACTGCCCACTGTGCGCATGATTGTCGATGTCTCGAAAAGTGGCATAGTGCTCTCTATACAGCCAATTATAAAGCTGCTGAAATCGCGCGAGGCAGCTTCTTCTATAGATCCCAAGACGTGGCCACCCATACTCGATATCGATGACAATCCCAAACGCAAATTGGCTGGCATAGCCACCGTCTCCTTGGACTCCAGCGCCTATTTGGATTTCAGTGTATCCACCTGTGGACGCCTGAGTGGTGTCAATATAACGCATCGGTAGGTAGCATGGCATCTCCTGCTGTAAATCCAACTAATTCTGTTTCCTCTCCTGCAGATCTCTGTCTAGTCTGTGCGCCAGTTTAAAACTGGCCTGTGAATTGTATCCTTCGCGTCATGTTGCCCTCTGTCTGGATCCATATTGTGGCCTTGGCTTTGTCATGTGGACACTGATTGGTGTCTATAGTGGTCATCATTCCATATTGATTGCACCCTACGAAGTGGAGGCGAATCCCAGTTTGTGGCTATCGACACTGTCACAGCATCGTGTGCGTGATACCTTCTGTTCGTATGGCGTCATCGAACTGTGCACCAAGGCTCTGAGTAACTCTGTGCCCTCGCTGAAGCAACGCAATGTGGATTTACGTTGTGTACGCACCTGCGTTGTGGTGGGCGAGGAACGTCCACGTGTCACATTGACGCAACAATTCTGCAAGCTGTTCCAAGGACTTGGTCTCAATACACGCTGTGTATCCACTTCATTCGGTTGTCGTGTCAATCCGGCCATTTGTGTTCAGGGTGCCAGCTCGGCGGAGAGTGCACAAGTCTATGTGGATTTGCGTGCGTTGCGTAACAATCGTGTTGCTCTCGTAGAGCGTGGTGCGCCCAATTCGTTGTGCCTAATTGAATCGGGCAAGCTGCTGCCAGGCGTCAAGGTTATCATAGCCAATCCGGAGACTAAGGGACACTGTGGCGATTCGCATTTGGGTGAAATTTGGGTGAGCTGGAGCAAAATACAACTGAACCTGAATTGTAACTTATCAAATCTCTCCTTCTGCAGGTGCAAGCACCACACAATGCCAACGGCTACTTTACCATCTATGGCGATGAGACAGACTACAATGATCACTTCAATGCCAAGCTGGTTACCGGCGCCACCTCAGAGATGTATGCACGCACTGGTTACTTGGGTTTCTTGCGGCGCACAGAATGCTCGCAGGCAGCATCGATTTTAGATGAGACCACACCAAGTGTGGCTAGTCGTGATAGTGATACAGAGTCCTTAAATTCCATGAGTCAACTGCAATTGAATTTCTCCAATGCCTCGCTGGGTGGCAATTCCGAGCATAGTCTAGTTGGTGGCGCTGTGAATGCCAACGATCAGGAGCTACACGATGCTGTCTATGTTGTGGGTGCACTCGATGAGGTTATCTCGTTGCGTGGCATGAACTATCACCCGATTGATATAGAGAATTCTGTGCTGCGTTGCCACAAGAAGATTGCGGAGTGGTAAGCTTAGAGAGAGAGATCTATACACTCTAGTCCAAGCTAATCTTTCTATACTTCCTTAGCGCTGTCTTCACATGGACTAATCTACTGGTCGTGGTTGTGGAGCTGGATGGCAATGAGTCGGAGGCGCTGGATTTGGTGCCGTTGGTCACAAATACGGTGCTCGAGGAGCATCAGCTCATTGTGGGCGTCGTTGTGGTAGTTGATCCGGGTAAGTGCATACAAATTGCCAACAATTATAGTGTATACTGAACCGTATTTGTTATTGCAGGTGTTGTGCCCATCAATAGTCGCGGCGAGAAGCAGCGTATGCATTTACGTGACGGCTTTCTGGCCGATCAATTGGATCCCATTTACGTTGCGTACAATATGTAAATAGTATTATTATAGCGCTAATTGCTGCGCCAACCCAAATACGACAGCAAACAAAAGCAACAACAACAACAACAACAAAAGCAACAACAACAATTATTTATTCATTCATCATACACACACAAAAGCGAACGCGAATTCCCTTGTAATCACATTTAGAGAGAAACAATTTAGATTTGCATGATTTAGACTTATCAACATCGATTGACAAATTGTAGACGAACTAAACTATTTACTGCTTTCCTTTTACATACACATACACATACACAACATACCAAGATACATTTACATTTATATTTACTTACAACATAGTTGATACGACACTCTCGCTCCTTTCCGCAAAGCCCCCCCTACCCCCTCCTCATATAGAATATAATAATAATAATAATAAACGATGACAACAATTCGACTCAATGACACTTTATGTAAACAAGTGACGAGAAAATAATAATAATAATAATAATAATACATTTCTATGTAAAATGCAATAAACAATTTATATATATATTTGTATGATGTACTTATATATGTATAGTTCAGTTTGTTGTGCAAGCTATAACTAAATTCTTATGTAGGATTCGCAGCTTTGTTAACCGGTTGCAATTCTGTACCGCCGCCCTCGGCTATGGTATGCGAACCGCGATCATACCACCAGCGCAAGATTATCGTGCGACGTCGTCGTACCACGAGGAATATAAGCATTATCCACAGGCCCTGCAGTCCGTTGATCATATCGCAGAGCAGTAAATAGACTGTAAGTCATAGAAATTAATCAGTTTGTTTATCGTGTGTGTTTGTGTTTTTATTAATTGTGTCTGTTTTTTACCTTCGTTTCCAGGTGAGTAGAATGTGACTATTTCGAAGAGCCAAGCTAGTATAATGATAATGCCCAGCAGAGCGACACATTTAGCGCTACAAATGAAACGTTTGTTAGTAACTGGGCATATACTATTATGTGGCATGAGTACTCACTCTTTTTTCACATCCTCGTATTTCTCTATATCGAACTGATGTATCTGCACGCCATTCTCTTTCTCAGTCTCATTGGCCGGCAAATATCGGTTGGCCTTAATGCGTTGAAAGCCAAAGAATGCTATGATCATAACCTGAGAAGAAAGAGTATAATATTAGATTTGGTATACCCTTTTCATTAGAGGGTATTTTTTGTATTAGAAGTCTATGAACTGCAGCTCTAAAGGAATTCACGTGTTTCAGATAGACGTTTAGATAGTTCAAAGTTCACATTCGTTTTTTATCGTCAGCAGGAAGAAAGCTTTATGTTTGAATACATTTCTTCCTATTGCTTAGGCTTTAAGCGAATATTGATAATGGAAACAAACAGAAAGTTAAAGATAAATGTACGCCCAGTCAATATGAGTAATTGAGATTGATGTGGGAATATTACGAAATGTCTAAACACCGCGATTAACAACACGCACAGCGTTTCAGACATATATAGTAATATATTATGGGAACTTAGTTATGCAACTCACCAGAAAGCTAAGCCCGAGAATTGTGGATACGGGCGGTATGAAGTAACGCTGCGATTCGCGTATGGATTCGGTTAGTCCCTGCAGGAAGTAGGACGGCATGCCGGGTAGACCCTTCTGCACGGTCAATGTGACCAGTATGGCGGGTCCAGCGATGGAAATCAATAGATACACCGCAAAGTTAACTCCTATCAGGTAATTGGGCCATTGTACATAGTACGGCAGCTTATACCAGATATTCAACAGAACATTACAACAAATGCAGAGATACCAAAAGAAGAAGCTTAGTATAAAGAATTGTATGACATAGCCAATGAATCCACCATCGGGTATGCCATAGATATGCACCACAGAGTAAACAAAATAACCGCAAGCAAGGCACAGCGACATCAGGGCCAAGGACCAACCGTGTAGATTGCGTAATATGCGCAGGGTGAGATGCAAATAGGTGACCAGCAGCAGGCAGGGCATGCTCACCAACATCAACACTGCGACTATGATAACCTTTGCCTTCGACACCTCCTCGACCTGGGTAATGCACACAAATGCCACCACAATACCCGATTTATCTTGATCTATGCAATAGTTCTCTTCCACCGTATACGATTCATTGCCATTCTTATCGATAATCAACAGCGATCCATCCTGCATTATATAGAAAGCATCTTCCGTATCGTCGTATTGAAACGAGCTGAAAAAGTTAACACTGCAATTGAATACAAAGAGTTTCAGAGCGCTTAAAGTACGAATAGGGCACAGGATTATGGGATATATAGAATGGGTTATAAATATTACGAATAATACCTATTGCATGGATTGCCTATGGCATACGACAATTCCGGCGTTATTTCGAGATCTTCAATGCAGTTATCAAATAAGACCGCACTTATAATTGTCGGTTCAAAATTTAAGACCGCATTGTCACACATCGAATCGCTTTGGTTCTCGCGATAAATGTCCAGATTTTCACCAAGTGGACAGCACTTGCGCAATCTGGAGCTCGATGTGGCTGTCGGTTGACTTCGGGATTTCTCACGTTGCGAGCAATCAGCTGGCTGTTGTTGTTGTTGTTGTTGGTTCGTTTTCGTCTGCGTTCTAGAGATGGTATCTGGAGGGCGCGTGCTTGTATGATTAGCATTCATAATGCTTATTCCTGTTGTTGTTGTTGTTGTTGTTGTAGCTTCTGTTGTAGCTACTGTTGTTGTTGTTGTATTTTCTAATATTCTTGTTGTTGTTGATGTATCTATTATGGGTGGTACCGAAGGTGTGTCCAATTCGGTGGCTATCGCTTTCACATCGCTTGTGCTGAGGTTTGCCACATTCAATTGATCCAATATGGGGCTGGGGCTATATAAAAGAAGCACCGGAAGAACGATTAGTAGAGCAAAGCGATACCAGACATACGTACTAACCTTTCTGTTATATTTGTGACATCTTCAGCTTTGGTTATTGCTATAAGTATGTAGATGGATGTGTAGATGATGTAGAGACTGCGTTTCCAATTAGAACTCTTCATGCTGTCTGTGTGTGTGTGTGTGTTGGGGTGTAGTTAAAATTTAAACTGTAATGAGACCAATAGAGCATATAAGTTTCAAGTAATATCTCTTATAAGAATTGCTAATCGTAACTGCCAGCTCTGTTGAAGTTGTCAAGAAATACCCTTGTTAATTTTAGGAATTATTGCCGATTTCTTGAACATAATCAGTACAGAGATATATGTATGTGCTACATAGTACGTAAGACAGTCTAGCGCTCTGTGTGTGATATCTTGTGGGCGTCTATCAAAGGGGGAATCTAGCCCACACACACATATGCACATTCACATACGTATACGTAAGAACCCCAACCATATGAGCGTACATTAATTATCTTTCGACTGGCTACTCGAATTATAAAATACAAACATTGAGCCATGACGTCATAGGGGAATGAGTGTGTGTAGGTCCCGTTAAGAATGTACGATTCGCGTGTAAATTTTGCGTGAATTCCGAACGAAAAAATACATGTTTATCTAGTATACTGATATCGTACAAACGTTATTTCGACAGAAATCTGTGACAAAGCGTTTCAGCAAAAATGCAATGATAAGCAAAGGTAGAGAATACAGGTAAATTGACAAATGTGCAAAGGGGCTAATAGGGGGAATGGGTATGTCATGTCTGGCAATCTGTTTGGAGTTTTGTATATGAAGACTTCAATTACAGCGAAACGCACTGACACCATATTTATAACTATAATAATAACATTCACACTTATTATGTACATTGGCATATAAATTATCAGCACGTAGCGCGCGAGCGAGAGAGAGAGAGAGACAGGTGTATTATTTGTATTGGAAGCTCACATATCTTTATCTAGTAATCGTCTATTTACTCACATGCCAATAATCTACAAATTACTTTTGTCGTTTTGCTAACATATGCTTTCACATGAATTAAACTATATAGTTTTTTGCGCTTCGAGGCTTCACAATATGTTAATTTATAAAATAAACGTGCATTTAACAAAGTTCCAGCGCGAACTTTCTTTGAAAATGCATCCGTCGAGCGCGCACTGTGAAGTAATACTAGCGAAATCAGCGTCTAACACATAAGCTGCCTGAGACGCATTGCTCACTGATAAGATAGCGAAAATATGTGCAGGGCTACACAGTATATTATCAATTATTGATTTGTTTCTCCAATTTGTTGTATACAAGTTTTTATTAATGACCTCTTAATAAATTTTAATATATACTAATTATCTGAGCGCAGCAATAAAAATAACCGGTACCGGCAAAGTAATCGGTGCGATTGTGAATTTGAAATTCAATTGCAATGTGTTCGTAACAATCGATAACAATAATCGAAGCAACACTGCGCATGACGCGCATGCAACCATGTGCTGTTTAGTTCGAAAAACGACTAACAGATGTCGCTTGCGGCATTAGCAAATGAAAGATGCGCTGTGATTGGCTGACTGTACGCTATTCGGGCTATAAGTGCAGAACAAAAATGTAAGGTAAAAGTCGCTCTAACAGTTTGCTTAAAAATAGTTAAATAATATCAAATAAAAATATTACAACGCGTTCGCAATGTGTTGCCAAGTGCGTGGGGTAAATGGTGCATTCAAAATTAATGTCGATTGTGTTAAATAAACAATTCTGTGGCAATTTTCACAAATTTTCTCGGTTTTATAAATGGCGGGCAATGTGCGTTGGCTTCAGTTCCATCCGTACACACACACACACATTCAAACACCTAGCAAACTCTTTTCCACACACATGCACATACATTGTGTATTAAACAATGATTTGTTTTGTATTTTAGTGTGTTTTAAACAATGATTTGTATTGTATTTTAGATAATGTGCTATGTTTCGTCAAGAGCAGCAAGAAGAAAGCTAAATCGTATCTGAGGTACAACACAGTACGCACACATACACTCTGACACACACATATATCCAAACAAACAAACCGCCATAGCAGAAAGTGGGTGGCTTAAACAACACAAAACGTTCGTCGAGGATAACAAGACGACGCTAAGCCTGCTGCTCCCGTAACATCTGATAATATACATATATTAAATATATATAATGAGCGGTCTCGGTAGTCGAAAACGTGGACGCCCGCCAAAGACGCCAAACGAGCTCAAGAAGCCCAAATATCTCAGCGAAGGTAAATCCCAGCCAAGTACACCGTCAGCATCACGCTCCATCTCACCACAGAGCGATGAATGCAGTTGCAGCAGTACCACAAACAATCGTGGCAGTCGTGGCAGAAGAGGACGCGGCCGCAAATCAAATGTCCACGCCAACACCAGCACCAACAGCTACTCAGGCAGAAAAGGTAAACAAAACGGTTTTTCCATAATATTTATACAAGAGGTATATATTCTAATGATTTCGTTGGATTTTCTCTAACAGGTTACGAATCGGAATATTACTATGGTTCCGATTTTGGCGATTCGGATAAAGAGAAGCCCGATAATAAGGATGATATTCTGCTAACGCCCAACGACGACGAATTTCTCGATGCGGCAAATGAGAGCGAAAACATTTGTTTGTTTGGCGTCAATTTTAATATGGAACCGACAAAGGAGCATTTTCGTCATATTTTACTTTATTATTTCCGTAAAGGAAACAAAGCGGAGCAGGTTGCTAAAAAGTTACGAGCTGTGTATGGTGATCAAGCCTTAAAAGGAAGACAGTGTCAAAATTGGTTTCGCAAATTCCGTTCAGGAGATTTTTCACTTAAAGATGAGCCACGTTCAGGTCGGCCAAATGAAGTTGATAGTGACAAAATCAAAGCATTAATCGAATTGGATCGTCATGTAACTGAGCGTGAGATAGGAGAGAAGTTAAATATCAATAAATCATCCGTTCATTATCACATAAAAAGTCTTGGACTGGTGAAAAAGCTTGATATTTGGGTACCACATGAATTGAAAGAAATTCATTTAACACACCGAATTAGCACTTGTGATATGCACCTTAAACGCAATGAATTCGATCCGTTTTTAAAACGAATCATAACTGGAGATGAAAAATGGTTTGTTTACAACAACGTTAGTCGAAAACGATCATGGTCCAAGCATGGTGAACCAGCTCAAACCACTTCAAAGGCTGATATCCACCAAAAGAAGGTTATGCTGTCTGTTTGGTGGGATTGGAAGGGTGTCGTATATTTTGAGCTGCTTCCAAGGAACCAAACGATTAGTTCGGATGTTTACTGTCAACAATTGGACAAATTGAATACAGCCATCAAGGAGAAGCGACCAGAATTGGTCAATTGTAAAGGTGTCATATTCCACCAGGACAACGCTAGACCGCACACATCTTTGGTCACTCGCCAAAAACTGAGAGAGCTTGGCTGGGAACTTTTGATGCATCCACCATATAGCCCTGACCTTGCACCATCAGACTACCATTTATTTCCATCTTTGCAGAACTCCTTAAATGGTCAAATTTTCGGCAATGATGAGGCTATAAAATCGCACTTGGATCAGTTTTTTGCAGATAAAGGCCAGGAGTTCTATGAGCGTGGAATACTAAATTTGCCAGAAAGATGGCAAAAGGTTATCGAACAAAATGGCAATTATATATTTGATTAAAGTTGTTTCTAAGTTTTATTAAAAATGCATTTTCTTTCTTTTAAAAAATCCACAATTACTTTTTGGGCAACCCAATATATAATGCAGGATGGATCGCTATTGATTATCGATAAGAATGGCAATGTATAGATCAAGATAAATCGGGTATTGTGGTGGCATTTGTGTGCATTACCCAGGTCGAGGAGGTGTCGAAGGCAAAGGTTATCATAGTCGCAGTGTTGATGTTGGTGAGCATGCCCTGCCTGCTGCTGGTCACCTATTTGCATCTCACCCTGCGCATATTACGCAATCTACACGGTTGGTCCTTGGCCCTGATGTCGCTGTGCCTTGCTTGCGGTTATTTTGTCTACTCTGTGGTGCATATCTATGGCATACCCGATGGTGGATTCATTGGCTATGTCATACAATTCTTTATACTAAGCTTCTTCTTTTGGTATCTCTGCATTTGTTGTAATGTTCTGTTGAATATCTGGTACAAGCTGCCGTACTATGTACAATGGCCCAATTACCTGATAGGAGTTAACTTTGCGGTGTATCTATTGATTTCCATCGCTGGACCCGCCATACTGGTCACATTGACCGTGCAGAAGGGTCTACCTGGCATGCCGTCCTACTTCCTGCAGGGACTAACCGAATCCATACGCGAATCGCAGCGTTACTTCATACCGCCTGTATCCACAATTCTCGAGCTTAGCTCTCTGGTGAGTTGCATAACGAAGTTCCCATAATATATTGTAGAAAGCATCTTCCGTATCGTCGTAATGAAACTAGCTGAAAAAGTTAACACTGCAATTGACTACAAAGAGTTTCAGAGTACGAATAGGGCACAGGATTATGGGATATATAGAATGGGTTATAAATATTACGAATAATACCTATTGCATGGATTGCCTATGGCATACGACAATTCCGGCGTTATTTCGAGATCTTCAATGCAGTTATCAAATAAGACCGCACTTATAATTGTCGGTTCAAAATTTAAGACCGCATTGTCACACATCGAATCGCTTTGGTTCTCGCGATAAATGTCCAGATTTTCACCAAGTGGACAGCACTTGCGCAATCGGGAGCTCGATGTGGCTGACGGTTGACTTCGGGATTTCTCACGTTGCGAGCAATCAGCTGGCTGTTGTTGTTGTTGTTGGTTCGTTTTCGTCTGCGTTCTAGAGATGGTATCTGGAGGGCGCGTGCTTGTATGATTAGCATTCGTAATGCTTATTCCTGTTGTTGTTGTTGTTGTAGCTTCTGTGGTAGCTATTGTTGTTGTTGTATTTTCTAATATTCTTGTTGTTGATGTATCTATTATGGGTGGTACCGAAGGTGTGTCCAATTCGGTGGCTATCGCTTTCACATCGCTTGTGCTGAGGTTTGCCACATTCAATTGATCCAAAATGGGGCTGGGGCTATACAAAAGAAGCACCGGAAGAACGATTAGTAGAGCAAAGCGATACCAGACATATATACTAACCTTTCTGTTATTTTTGTGACATCTTCAGCTTTGGTTATTGCTATAAGTATGTAGATGGATGTGTAGATGATGTAGAGACTGCGTTTCCAATTAGAACTCTTCATGCTGTCTGTATGTGTGTGTGTGTGTGTTGGGGTGTAGTTAAAATTTTAACTGTAATGAGACCAATAGAGCATATATGTAAGTTTCAAGTAATATCTCTTATAAGAATTGCTAATCGTAACTGCCAGCTCTGTGGAAGTTGTCAAGAAATACCAGTGTTAATTTTAGGAATTATTGCCGATTTCTTGAACATAATCAGAACAGAGATATATGTATGTGCTACATAGTACGTAAGACAGTCTAGCGCTCTGTGTGTGATATCTTGTGGGCGTCTATCAAAAGGGGAATCTAGCCCACACACACATGTGCACATTCACAGACATACGTATACGTAAGAACCCCAACCATATGAGCGTACATTAATTATCTTTCGACTGGCTACTCCAATTATAAAATACAAACATTGAGCCATGACGTCATAGGGGAATGAGTGTGTGTGGGTCCCGTTAAGAATGTACGATTCGCGTGTAAATTTTGCGTGAATTCCGAACGAAAAAATACATGTTTATCTAGTATACTGATATCGTACAAACGTTATTTCGACAGAAATCTGTGACAAAGCGTTTCAGCAAAAATGCAATGATAAGCAAAGGTAGAGAATACAGGTAAATTGACAAATGTGCAAAGGGGCTAATAGGGGGAATGGGTATGTCATGTCTGGCAATCTGTTTGGAGTTTTGTATATGAAGACTTCAATTACAGCGAAACGCACTGACACCATATTTATAACTATAATAATAACATTCACACTTATTATGTACATTGGCATATAAATTATCAGCACGTAGCGCGCGTCGAGAGAGAGAGAGAGAGACAGGTGTATTATTTGTATTGGAAGCTCACATATCTTTATCTAGTAATCGTCTATTTACTCACATGCCAATAATCTACAAATTACTTTTGTCGTTTTACTAACATATGCTTTCACATGAATTAAACTATATAGTTTTTTGCGCTTCGAGGCTTCACAATATGTTAATTTATAAAATAAACGTGCATTTAACAAAGTTCCAGCGCGAACTTTCTTTGAAAATGCATCCGTCGAGCGCGCACTGTGAAGTAATACTAGCGAAATCAGCGTCTAACACATAAGCTGCCTGAGACGCATTGCTCACTGATAAGATAGCGAAAATATGTGCAGGGCTACACAGTATATTATCAATTTGTTTCTCCAATTTGTTGTATACAAGTTTTTATTAATGACCTCTTAATTGGATTTAATATATACTAATTATCTGAGCGCAGCAATAAAAATAACCGGTACCGGCAAAGTAATCGGTGCGATTGTGAATTTGAAATTCAATTGCAATGTGTTCGTAACAATCGATAACAATAATCGAAGCAACACTGCGCATGACGCGCATGCAACCATGTGCTGTTTAGTTCGAAAAACGACTAACAGATGTCGCTTGCGGCATTAGCAAATGAAAGATGCGCTGTGATTGGCTGACTGTACGCTATTCGGGCTATAAGTGCAGAACAAAAATGTAAGGTAAAAGTCGCTCTAACAGTTTGCTTAAAAATAGTTAAATAATATCAAATAAAAATATTACAACGCGTTCGCAATGTGTTGCCAAGTGCGTGGGGTAAATGGTGCATTCAAAATTAATGTCGATTGTGTTAAATAAACAATTCTGTGGCAATTTTCACAAATTTTCTCGGTTTTATAAATGGCGGACAATGTGCGTTGGCTTCAGTTCCATCCGTACACACACACACATTCAAACACCTAGCACACTCTTTTCCACACACATACACATACACAGATGTATATGCGAAGTCACACGAACAATTGTGCGTGTCGTCGAGTACCCCAGCAAGCAGTATATTAAAAATTGAGAATGTATAATTTGCCAAACCTGGCTCGGAGCAATGCATCCTTAACCGATAGCAATGTGTGCGTGAGTGTGTCTGTGTGTGTGTGTATACGTTTTTTGGCGCCATATATGCAATTATTTATGTTTTTCAATATGTAATTTGTAAACAAAATGGCATTTGGAACGTTTTTGTGAATATTATCGATTTTTTCCCGCACATGTACACCATACACGCGCGCGCACACACACACATACTCCACATACATACTTTGAACGTATGCGCCATACATGTGTGTGCAAGCGAGTGCGAGTAGTTACAGTTGCTATTACTACAAAATTGTTGAAAAACTGTGTGGTTTTTTGTTTTAAACAATGGTTTGTTTTGTATTTTAGATAATGTGCTATGTTTCGTCAAGAGCAGCAAGAAGAAAGCTAAATCGTATCTGAGGTACAACACAGTACGCACACATACACTCTGACACACACATACATCCAAACAAACAAACCGCCATACACACACGCGCGGCGCGACGTACGATATAGTTTTAAGCAGAAAGTGGGTGGCTTAAACAACACAAAACGTTCGTCGAGGATAACAAGACGACGCTAAGCCTGCTGCTCCCGTAACATCTGATAATATACATATATTAAATATATATAATGAGCGGTCGCGGTAGTCGAAAACGTGGACGCCCGCCAAAGACGCCAAACGAGCGTTCGACGGGACGTTTTAACTATCAGCTGCTCAAGAAGCCCAAATATCTCAGCGAAGGTAAATCCCAGCCAAGTACACCGTCAGCATCACGCTGCATCTCACCACAGAGCGACGAATGCAGTCGCAGTAGCACCACAAACAATCGCGGCAGTCGTGGCAAAAGAGGACGCGGCCGCAAATCAAATGTCCACGCCAACACCAGCACCAACAGCTACTCAGGCAGAAAAGGTAAACAAAACGGTTTTTCCATAATATTTATACAAGGGGGTGGTTGGGGTGTACTATGTATGGTTGTTGCCTGCTACCAAAGTATCTGAGTTTGTATAATTTGTCAAAGATTTGAGTAAAACGTAGATATCTTTGATAAAACTGTCAAAAGGTAATCATAAAAAACCTTTGGGTACATTGCCTAGTCCGATTGACAAGTAAAGTAATGTGCTATTGTCCTCGTTTTTTGGTAAATTACAAAAACTGTTATTAATTGCAACGCAAGCTAATAAAGCGCATAGAAGCGAAGCGAAAAGAAGAAGAGAAAATAGCGCAGAAAGTAAGCAAACAAGTGTTATTCACTAAAAAGTGGAGGAAAACAACCAAATATTGTCGTAAATAGGCGAAGATCGAGGGGTATCTGTACAGGTGTTACAATGACAAGCTTAAACTCTAGTCGTCTAAAAGGTAAATATCGATCATATAAGCTTGCAACGATATAAATGTACATACGTTTATGTAGTATAGAAGAAAAATATGTTCTATATATTCTAATGATTTCGTTGGATTTTCTCTAACAGGTTACGAATCGGAATATCACTATGGTTCCGATTTTGGCGATTCGGATGAAGAGAAGTCCGATAATGAGGATGATATGCTGCTAACGCCCAGCGACGACGAAAGTCTCGATGCGGCAAATGAGAGCGAATCGGAGTTCTCCGTGTGCAGCTTTACACAGAATGGCGTGGGACGACCACCACGTCCACCCAGCCCTGAGCCCATTTGGTTGCAAGAGGGCAGAGAGTATCCGCCGCTGGAGTTGCCCGAGTCGTCAGAGGATCTGTTTATAAGCAATGCGCATGTATTGCGCTCTCTAAGTATTTATGAAGTATTGAGACGCTTTCGCCATTTAGTGAGACTCTCGCCCTTCCTCTACGAGGACTTTTGTGCGGCTCTGGTGTGCGAGGAGCAGAGTGCTCTGCTAACCGATGTACACATCATGCTGTTAAAGGCAATATTACGTGAGGAGGATGTACAGGGTACACATTTTGGGCCGCTCGATCAGAAGGATACAGTCAATATTAGTCTATATCTAAACGATTCCATAACTTGGCCCGAAGTGCTGCGCAGCTATGTGGAATGTGACAAGGAATTCGATCGCAATGTCTATCACATACTTAGCACTGGTGAATACCCTTATACGGGTGTCGAGCATCGTCTGATTGTGCTGCAATTTCTTGCCGATCAATTCCTCACCGCCAATTCGGTGCGTGATGTGATGGTCCAAGAGGGTCCCATACACTATGACGATCATTGTCGTGTGTGTCATCGTCTTGGCGATTTGCTATGCTGCGAAACTTGTCCCGCTGTCTATCATTTGGAGTGCGTTGATCCACCCATGAATGATGTACCCACTGAGGATTGGCAGTGTGGATTGTGTCGTTCGCACAAAGTCTCCGGCGTTGTGGACTGCGTGTTGCCGCAGGAGAAACAGGGTGTACTCATACGGCATGATAGCCTTGGTGTCGATCGACATGGTCGCAAATACTGGTTTATTGCGCGGCGTATCTTTGTCGAGGATCAGCTCGATGGCACTTGCTGGTACTACAGCACACAAGCGAAACTAGAGTTGCTGTTGAAGCGTATGGATGCGTCTGAGCTGGAAACACGTCTCTACAATCAGTTGACAGAGCGTCAGGATGAGATTGAGCGTCAAATGAAATTAACCGAAACGCTAACCAACGAGCACAAACACAATAAACGCACCGTAATAGATATAGAGCAAGAGGCTACCCAAGAATTGTTAGATAAGGAAGCGAGTTCAGCTAATGCAGATGATGATGCTGCTGCTGCTGGTGACGAAGATTCGTCATCTCAGGATGCGGTAGCTAGAAAAGCTGATGATAACAAAATGGTGACAAGGCAAAAGACGAATCAATTGAACAATGGCACACTCTACTTTAAGCTGGGCATGGAGCAGGGCTTTAAGAATTATGTCAATCAGTATGCCACAAATCCCATAGCACTTAATAAGCCGCAACGTAATGAGGAGCGCGATAAGCGGCGTCATCTCTCACACAAGTTCTCATTAACCACTGCCTCGGATTTCAAATGGATTGGCATTACGATGGGCACATGCGATAATATAATCACAACGTTGCGACAGACTTTAATCAATTTTGAATCGAATATTGCGCCACCGTTCATGAACCCCAATTGGGTGAGCAACAAAAAGATGTGGAATAATGCCGTTATGAATGCCAAACGTGCCACAGATTTTGCTGCTGTTATGTTGCTCTTCCAGGCCTCGCTAAAGAGTGTTGTCTTCGCCAATGTGTGGCATGAACAACTCGGCCACATACACCTGCAACGCATCACAAGTGCCGAGCGTGAGGAGCGCAAGAAGCAGGAGAAGCGGGAAAAGCGTGAGCGAGATGATGAGGAGGAGCGCAATCGGTTGGCATTCAACTACATCAAATACTCATTGGGCCTTAAACACCAAGTGTGGAAGCAAAAGGGCGAGGAGTATCGTGTCCATGGTCAATGGGGCTGGCTCTGGCTCTCGAGCAGTCGACGCTGTGGCGTACGCGTGCGACGAACTCGTGCCCAACCGTTGACCCACACACGCATCTATGTGCATTACACAATGGGTGAAGAGGACCCACCGGCTGTCAATGAATGCATTCTGGTGGATCCTCGCACACAGCGTTTTATGCAGCAATGCGAATCAGTTCATACTGCGGGCCAAATCTGCCATTATTTGCCAGAGCAATATAAGAACGTAAGGGTAATTGACGATGTTGGTGAGCGAGTGAAGGGACACATTGATGTGAGCAAAGCTTTAAATGCACCTGGTCGACAATATTATCCCAAGGTGGCACGTAAATGTCGTGTGGATGATCTGCTCGAGAGGCGCACCAAATTGGCTGAGGTGGAGCAACAAATTGGCATCAAATCCGATGTGGAAACAGATGTTAAACCACAAATAATCACCTCGTCTGGCAGTAATATTCATAGCAGGCAAACGTATCTGGAGAAGCGTATGTTGCGATTAACCGAAGGCCTAGGTAAAACTGTCACATCCAATGTTAACCTTGATCTCGTCAACTCGCTGGCCAAACAAATCCAGACAGTTCGTATGCAGTTCAGTCAACTCAATCGTTTTGCCAAAACTTTCCGTTGCTATACCAAGGAGTGCAATACCAATTCAAATGCCGTATCCCAGATCACCCAGAACACTTGTTACTCCCCGCTGTGTTTGCAGAAGGCACGTGCCAAGAAGGAGTTGCTTCTGTTGCTGCGTAAGGCACACACTGCGGGCAATGGCTCTAAGGAAACTGTGGCTGCCATTTTGGGCGCAGTGAAGAAACCGTCCATACTTGAACAGAAGTTGACGGAGGGCAAGAAGGATTCGGTTCAGTTGTCAATTGAAGATTCTGAGGATCACAAGTTGCCTGAATCTGAGGCGCCTCTTGATCTACTGCAAGATTGGGAACAGGCGCGTGCCCATGCCGTGGCCTTTAGCGAGCAGTTGCTCACGGATTGCATGCAAATGGATTTGCCAGCAACTGAAAAAGTCGCTATTAAGCAGGAGGAATCATCTAATACAAATTCGAGTAGCCTTAATCCAGACTCAAATACCCAAGACTCTGATAAAATGGATTTCATTGAGAGTATGGATGTTTGCAGCAATGTGGAGATTGAGAGCACAGAGGATTCGTTGGCGGCGGCAGCGAGTGCAGCCAGCTCCACGGTTAATGCCGACGATGTGGACATTTTGTCGAATTCACGTCGCAAGCGCACACAGAAGCCCAAGAAAGCTTACATTGGCACCAAGGATGTGCTCGATCAGACATTGGATAAGGATATTCCACTAAATAAGCAAAATCGTAGATTCCCCATTACACCACGTCCGGTGAAGCGCGAAGATGTCACCAAATATGAGCGGGAATATTTCGAGAATGGTTCAGAGCGTGTCTATTCGGCAAGTTCGACGCGTGGGCGAGTCTATTTGCTGCGCGATGCTAACAAGTTGTATGAGCAATCAATCAAGGCGGAGGATAAGACAACTGTGGTCAAGAAGGCGACCTATGCACGCTATCCGCTAATCTCAAACTTCCTGACGCACAAACAGAAGCGTAGCCTTTTGGTTCTGCCACGCTATGAGCTGCTGAAACTTGCTCGTTTGGCTGGCAAAGTTCCGGCCAATGGATTCCATCATGCTGCCAAAAACAACTCGATTTGGCAGTATCAATGCTCCCGCCCGTTGTTCCGCACATGCTGGTCATATCGCACTTCCACTGCCACGACGCTATCGTGCATTGCTCTGCAGCTGAGAATATTGTGGTCCTGCCTGCGTTGGGATGATATGATTGCCAAGCCACCGTCCACAGATGGCAAACATCAGGTTACTACAGAGAACGAAATTGTCACCTTGGAGTTGCTCAAATTGCGTCATGCCGGACGCTATGGCGAAAGGACAAGTTACATGCGGCGTAAGGTCGTCATTCCGCTGGAGATGCCAAAAACTATCAGAGGTGAGTAATGACCCCTTAATGTGTATTTAATTGGTTCGACTTCTAATTTTTTTCTATTCTACATTTGCAGAGGTCACATCAATCCGTTCGGGCCTGCGAAAACGAAAGCGTGCCGAATCGCCACAACCGACCGAGCCACAAATCAGCGAGGAATGGGTGGATGAGGATAAGCTGGAGTTGTGGGAAATCAAATTTATTGGTGAGAAACAGGAGAAGGCACGCATTGCAACTGTTACACGTTCGGTGGCGTCACGTCAACTGGAGTCAACCAATGGTGGCTCCCTCAACTCATCCACCAATGGCAGTCCTGGTGGCGCACGTGTGCTGCTGGCACCCAAGCCTGGCGAAGATGTTAAGGATAAGATGGAGCAACAGCTGAAGCTGCAACGTGCGGCACATCAACAGCGCAAGATTTTAAGCGCTGGCGAAGTAACGCGTTCAGCTACACCAGGTAGGAGTGAATCAGCTTATTGATTGAACTTGAATATGGATATTAATCTCAATTTTCTGACCTACAGTTAAGGGTGCAGTGCCGATTGGCACCCGACGTGTGATAGTCAAGAATCCGGATGGCACAACGCGCATCATACAGCAGGCTGTGACACAAGTGGCACGCACTGCCACAGCTACTTCGGCCTCGTCAAGTCCCTCACCCTCAGCGAATGCCACCTCGTCAGCTGCAGCTGCTCCGTCACCTACGCCGCATAAAGTACAAATCATACGTGGACCCGATGGCAAAGTCAGTGTACGTGGCCTAAATCCTGGACAGCAACTGGTGCAAATGCCTGACGGCAAACTGCATGTGCTGACAACAACAACAACATCCAACGTGTCCACGCCAGGTGAGTGTCTATATTCGAATCAAATCGAACCTGCTTCTCTAACCCCATTTCCTGTTTTCAGTTAAAGGCAAATTGCCAATTAAGACGCTGGCAACGGGACCAGCAGCTGCAACACAAACTGTGGCAACAGCAACAACAAATGTGGCTGGTGGCACAGCATCTCCAGTGATTAAACAAATTGCCGTCAAGCATGTTAACGTGGCCAAATCGCCTGGCACACAAACACTTGCCTCATCGCAACGTGTTACGGTACCATTGGCGCAGGTCAAGAATAAACTGCTATTGGCCCAGCAACAGCAGCAGCAGCAACAACAAGGTGTCACAACAACAGCATCGCCTACGGTACAGAAATTGGTGCCGAAAGTGGTATCAACTGCATCACCCACTCAGCAGGTGTTCGTACAGCCCGGCTCCAAGTTGTTGGTCACACAAGGTGCGCAGGGTCAGAAGGTTATCATTTCGGCACAGCAACAACCGCAACAGCAGCAACTGCAACAACAGGCAACTGCAACAGTGCAACAACAACAGATTGTGCAGCCAATACAACACATACAGCAGCAGGCGGCACCGCAGCAGCAGCAGCAGCAGATTGTGGTGAACCAACAAGTGGGCGCACAGCCGACGCAAAAGGTGATACAACAAATTGTTAATACGAGCAATGTGCAGCAGCAAATTGTGGTGGGCGGACAGCGTATCATATTGAGTCCAGGTCAGACTATCGTGACGCAACGCAATGTGCCACAGAGCCAAGCCCTACAGATGGTGCAGCAGACAATACAAACCCAACATCAGCAACAGCAACAACAGCAGCAGCAACATATTGTGCAGCCACAGCAACAATTTGTGGTGCAAGCAAATCAAACTGTGCAATCATCGCCGACCACACAAACCAAGCTGGTCAAGCAGATTGTGGTGCAGCAGCAGCAGCAGCAGCCTCAACAGCAGCAGCAGCAACAACAAGCGATAGTCGAGGAGAAGCCACAGAGTAGCACAGACAATGCTGAGGTGAACACACAACAAGTTCTTGTGCCCAACTCGACGTTGGCTCAGCAACTGGCGCAGGGCAAACTGCAGGTGGCCACCATCAATGGGCAGCAGGTGATTGTCAAGCCTTTGGGTAATAATCAGGCACAGATTGTGGCACACATCAAGCATCAGGGCGATGGCAATGCACACATTGTCACAAATAATGCAACTCCTGCCATCTCTCAGGCGAGTCCGCAAACCTCGCCACAGAAAATGCCCCAGCAAACGGTTGTGCAGCAGAGTCCACAGCAACAGCAAGTGATTGTGCAGCAACAACAGCAAGTGCAGCAACCACAGCAGCAACAACAACACATTGTGCAGCAAGTAGTGCAGCAGCAGCAGGCACCAGCACCGGCACCGGCGCCTGCACCACAACAACAACAACCACAGCAGCAGCAGCAGCCCCTAAGCGTTGAGGAGAGTCTATTGCAAAATCAACCACCTGGCACGGTCATCAAATGTGTGACAGCTCAAGTGTTGCAAACCGAACACGGGCCACGCATTGTGTTGCAAGGTCTGGTGGGCAACGATTTTACGGCCCAACAATTGCAGCTGGTGCAGACGCAAGTGAAGCAGCAGCTAATGAAGGGTAAGTCTGCTGAAAGTGCAATATATATATATATATATAGGCAACAATTGCTAACTTGTTTTTCCCCCTCCCTTTAGCCCAAGAATCGAATGGCAAGTTGGGCGTACTGGGCCCTACAAAAATCTACTTGGCTGTGCAGCCGGAAACAACGGCACAGACACAATCACAGCCGCCTCCATTAACGCCCGTGCACCAGTCGGCGACACATCAACAAGTGAGTAGCTTTTAAATGCAAAAAAAAAAAAAAAAAAAAAAAAACAAACAGACAAACAAATAATAAAAGGGTGAGAGACAAAAACAGACAGAGAAATAAAGAGAGATAGTCCAAGGGACAAAGAGAAATTCAGAGACAGAGAGAAAGAGAAAGATCGATCGATCGAGAGCGGAAACTTGTTTAAACTTCTACATAGGCTGCGCTTATACCAATCGAATCAATCAATCAATCGACTAAATTGCCAAGAAACACAACGTTTAATATTATTTTTTTGCTCGATCTACTACTTATTAAATATTTATTTTATATTGTTATTTTAAGTTAATCTTTAGCTGGGAGAACAAAACAAGAGAACAAGAAAAAGAACACAAGCATGTTGTTGCTATCATTCTGAACTCTATTCCTTTTTTACTATTATTTATTACACAACGTTTTGTTTGGTACTTACATATATGATATTTATTTGTTAAACCTTTTATATGATACTACTATACAAACACATACCAACACACACACACACACACACGCACACGCACAGCCAAAAACAAGTTTGCATACAGTATACACACACTCGCTCGCTTCAAGTACATTTATCTTTACATATGTAAATCTATATAGTATATATTGATATCCACACATATCTTATAACTCAAAACGCTTTGCTGCGTACTGTGCACATTCCTCTCTCTTTGACAATGGCTTGTGCGAGGAGTGTGCGTGTGTGTGTGTGTGTTGTGTGTGTGTGTGAATCGAGCGATGCACAACAGAAAGGCTTAATTTTGCAATATAATTATTTGTCGACTAATTCTCCAACATACACACACACACACAATCACACACACATCGACATATACACAAACACACACTCATTACATACCCAATAGTTGCAGGTAGCTCAAAAAGATGAAGAAAATGAAATATTCTCTATATGAAATTACTTGACATTTGAGATATGATTTTTAATTATACGTATTTATTTGACATTCTCTTAAATTCGTAATAATTTTTATTATGTTTACTCTATGTATGATTAATGTAATTATTATTTAAAGCAATTCTTATTCTAATTATTATCATTATGGTTAATGTTAAGAAACGAAATGAAATGAAAGAGAGAAAGAGAGAGAGCGAAACCTTACATTCAATATATTTTATATTTTATTAGATTTCCAAACACACAATAAAACATAAAAAGAAAAACAGACTGTGACGTAATTTATAGCGAACAGGGCAAAAAGTATTAGACAAAAGACGCTAAAGAAAGAAAGAAGAAAAGAGTTAGTTAGATATAGTTGATGCGTTCGTTCTACTATATAATTAGTAGTAGTTTTCATGACTATAGTTTCTATATTTTTGGCTTTTAACTAATAGAGTATCTCTACTATCCTACCTACCTATGTTACTTGTAATCTATGTAAAGCGCTTTTTGCAATAAAAATATATATGTATTCGATGATAATACAAAATAACAAACGATGACCAATCCTGTTTCTTTTCATACCATAAAACTCAAAAGTAGAATCCAAAAAAAAAAAAAAATAAAAAAAAATACGAAATACAAAATATATATATACAATATAGACATAGAGATGTATTCTTTTATTAATTCAAACTTCTTCCATATAATCGATAGATGAGACGATTGATAAAGAGATAAATAATAATTAAATAAAATGAAAAATATATACAATTGTTTACAACAGACAAATGTATATATTTCTCTACAAAGGGGGTTAGTTACCACAAAACCTAACATTACTCTACACTCTTTCCTAATTTACACGTTTTAAATACGCAAGCAAACGCGTCTATCTATTCTCTACGTATATTTTGTATATAAATAAACTCCATTTTCCCAAAAGAAAAAAAAAAAAAAAAATACACCTCCGTTCTCCCTAAAAAAAAAAAAAATTAAAATAATATATATACTTATACGAAACTTAACTTATCTATGCACACACACATATACACACACACAAGCAGAAGATATTTGAGAAAATTGTGTGTAAATTTTTGTTTCTGAGTTAGTTGGATGATTATTTGCAAATTGGCCTTTGTGTTGACAAAAAGCGCTCGCTTCCTACATATGATATATGATATGATACGATATATGATCTATATATATATATATATACATATATTTATATGTATATGCGCGTATATGTGCATACAAGCTACACCTATACATATATGTTTGTATATTGTATTGTATGTGGCGCATATATGTGCATGTATATGTAATATATGAGAATGAAAACTTTGTTATGCAGTGTAAGAGAAATACAAAATATTTAAAATATGTTTAACCAGCGACTTTAATCAGAAATCAGTTGAATTTGAGTACCAAACTAAACAGATCGAGACCAAATTGTTGTTACTTTTCCCATCTTAAATATGGCCAAAAGAAAAAAAAATTCAAATTGCTTTTAAATCGAAAAAAAAGAAAAAAAAAAACGAAATAATTATACAATGAACTAATTGCTGAAGAGATTAACCCACACACAGAGTTTTAGTTGGCTGACTTATATGAAAATATATATGTATATATAGTACATACACTAACGTATATATATATATATATATTGTATGTATCTTCCGATATCGAATGGCAAACTAAACGACGAACCGCCGTGACCCTCTGTCCCGCCGTGCTCCCGCCCCTTCAAAAAAAAAAACAGAGTAACGCGTGAAGCGCATGTGAGCTTAAATAGTTTTCATATTCAAAAAAGAAAGAAAAAATAAAGAAATTTCCTTGAACTTTATATAACACAAAGGCTTAACCATATTTGTAATCATCTCATCTAAATCGAAATGAATTTTTACACTGATCCAAAAAGAAAAAAGAACCAAAAAAAAAAAAAAAAAAAGAAAATTAAAAGAATGCAAATACGAGTTCCACACACACACACAAAACACAGTCATTTGTACACATCCACACGAGCACATACTCACACTCACACACACACACATACACATACAAACACTCACATCAATCAATCAGTCACAAAACTCATACACAAAAAGACGTTTTGCCGCAATTTTCCATTATGAAATATTTTAAAAGAAAGCTTCGTTTTTTTGGAACAAAAACTAACTTTGTTGTATTAAAAAATCAATTTCGAATACCCTTTTAAAAACCGAATCCATGCTGCCACTGCTTTCAAATACGAATACGAAACAAAACCGAAAACAAAACGGTGAAAAAAAACAATGCATTGCCTAAAACAAAATTCGTGTGTCAACAACTACAACTCCAAAAAAAAAAAAAAAAAAAAAAAAAATTACCACGTGTTAATCTCTTCGCCAAACAACAACAACTACAACTACTACTTCTACTACTACAACAACAACAACAACTCCAACTACAAAAAACCAAATAACAATAAAAAGGTTGCCTGGAATAAATACTACAACTGATCTCTGATTAAAGCCAGGTAGGTGCTCGCCAAATGACAATTATACAATTATTGTACATTTATCTCTCTATATACATACATATATACATAATATAACGCAGCTTTATACTATATATAACATTGATATTGTAAATAATGCTCCACTTCCTGTAAACCAATTAGGCTGGTGGCATCTCAATTGTTTATGTTGTAAGCACAAATTATGTTTTGCAAGAATCCGCTGAAGAAACCTTACCCGATGAAGCAGTTGCACTCGCCGCAGCCGCAGCCGCAGTCAATAAGCCCCACGATGAAACAGTTGAAATTTTCGATCCGCACGTTGATAATCTAACAATTAATAATCATTTAAATAGCAACATTATCAGTGATAGCAATGTCAATGATAATAATATCAATGATATTAGCGGGAATGATAAACCAAACGAGCCGCACGAAGATGATGATGAAATTATTGTTGTCTGCAGTCCGCCACGTAAGCAAGATCGAAATGATTCCCCCACGATTCCCTTGAAGGAGGAGTCAGAGTGCCAGCAGCACGATGACATTGCTTTATCTACACTCCTTGATGCACAAATTAGTTTTAAGTCCGATGAGCAGCAAGAAGCAGAGGCTGCTGAAGCAGCAGCCGCAGCCGCAGCAGATGCAGCAGCAAAAACAGTCCCAGAACCAGTTCAAGAGATAGATGTAGTTAATGATATACCCGCTAATCATGATCAAGTGCAAAAATTAAACGATTTTGATAGTGCTAAAGCCGTCAATCGATATATATTGCAGACCAACAACAACAGCAGCAGCAGCAACATCCACAGCAACCACATCCAGAATGAGAACAACGACGCCACCGCGCCTGCAACTATTAACGAGGACCTCGGCGTCGTCGTCGCCAGTGGCGGCGCCCAAAACGACGCAAATGCCGACGATGCCAGTGGCATTGCCCAAGCTGATAAGCATAATAGCACCACCAGCATTGCAACGACGACAGCAGCTAACAACAACAGCAACAACAACAGCAGCTACCAGCAGAATAATGCAACAGCAGCATCAGCAGCAGCAACAGGTGCGTCAGTGGAGAGCATAGAGTATGCAACATCAGCAGATCTCTGCAGCGGCACAATGACGGTGCAAGGTGTCGATAGCGAGCAGAGCGAGAATTTTGTTTTAACCAGCGGCTACATACAAGAATGTGAGTATTATCATAGCACTACAGCATAGTTCGATCACTAAACACGATACTCTTTCCTTATAGCCATCACAAATGCACTCAAACAGGGCAACCTAAGTCCCGAGCTGGAGGAGAAACTGGTGAATATGCGCAAAAAGCAGGAACAACAGAATTCACAGAATCTCGGTGAATGGCAGCCATTGTCGAACCGTTCGAACACGCTGATCGATGGCGCAAGCACATCGAATCGTCGTCGCACTACCTCGACACGTCAGCAGAACAACAATAACGATGACGATGAATGGAAGATGCGCACGCCATCGAAGCGGCAACAGCACAGTTTAGCTGGCAGCAGCAGCGGCGGCGGTAATGTTAATAGCGGCATTAAAAACAATCGCAACAAGTTGATGCCCCTCGAAGAGACGTCGGCCAATCTAAACGAAACCAAGCAATCGCAGCTGGAACGTCACAAGGATCTGCTCAAGAAGAGTATACTGCGTAAACGTTCGCTGCTGGAGCGCAATTTGCAGAATGAAATTCGCGAAGAGGTCGAGGTCAAGGTTAAGCGACATGTGCGTGCCATGAGTGTCACAACGCCAGAGAAGCAGACGGAGAACGAGCGCACCTCAGTGTTTGCTGAGCGTGTGGTCGATCAGAACAATGAGCAAAAGCGGTAAGAGTAGGAGAGTCTAGGCAATTGAAGTTGAAGAAGTTTTAATATTCCACTCCATTACAGCGTCATCAAATCCACAATTGGACGTAGTTTGGGTGCCGGAGAACCACAATCGCTGCACAGCAGGCACAGCGTGGGCAGGCCCAAGAAATTAACACGCAAGAAGGAGAAACTCTATTGCATATGCCGCAAGCCCTACGACGATACCAAGTGAGTTCAACGATTTGTATATAGTCTATCGTCTATATTGATATATCTAATCCTCTTTCAGATTCTATGTTGGCTGCGACTTGTGCAGCAATTGGTTCCATGGCGATTGTGTAAACATCACTGAGGAGGCATCGAAGAAGCTAACCGAATTCATTTGTACCGATTGCCAGAAGGCGCGTGAAACGCAACAGCTTTACTGCAGCTGCCGCCAGCCCTATGATGAGTCACAATTTTATATATGCTGTGATAAGTGCCAGGACTGGTTCCATGGACGTTGCGTTGGCATTGTCCAAAGCGAGGCCGAGTATATCGATGAGTACGTGTGCCCTGAATGCCAACGCAATTCGGATGCCAACACGGCAAACATGAAAAGTCTAACGCAGAATGAAATTGTTGAACTCAAGAGCTTGATCAAGCAAATACAGGTAGGAGCATTGATAGCATCCCATATGATGATGATTTGTAATATATATTTATGATTTGATTCCCTCCTTCTGCTTGCAGTCGCACAAGAGTGCCTGGCCTTTTATGGAACCGGTTGATCCGGAAGAGGCACCCGACTATTACAAAGTGATTAAGGAGCCGATGGGTAAGAGTGATGACGTTTATAACTTGCTTATGCAATCTCTAATTTGCTTCCTCCTTTGTGCATAGATCTCAAGCAAATGGAAAGCAAACTCGAATCGAACACCTACACCAAGCTCGCAGAATTTATTGGTGATATGACAAAGATATTTGATAACTGCCGCTATTATAACCCAAAGGAATCCTCGTTCTACAAGTGCGCCGAGGCGCTCGAATCGTTCTTTGTACAGAAGATCAAAAGTTTTCGGGAGAATGTTGTTGGTCAGGGTGGCAATTGAAATAGGAAATGTGAATCACGCTACGATGACGATGACGATCACGACGACGACTGGATTAAGCTGGGTTTAATACACAAACATAGAAAAGAAAATAATTTTACAAACCACAAAGGGAATGATTATGATGAAAATAAGAATTTTAATTTTTATATATAGTTAAAATAAACTAAATATATATATTAACTACAGCTAGATAACTAGTTTAAAGCAGCTCCAGAATATATATTACCGTCAATGTAAATATATATATAAATACGCATATATATATATATAGATATATGGAAGGCAAAATATATAGATATTTATTATATATATATATGAAGCTAACTTAAGTAGTTTTTAGCCGTAGAAAGTCGTATGATGAAACTGGATATAATATGAAAATGAATAATTTCGTAATTGATTTCGATTCACACATGAAGCAAGCTAAATATATATATAGAAATATATGATTAAAGAATTAAGTAGTGTCTGACCTATGTACAGTCTAAATGAGTTGTAAATAAACACACACACATGCATTTGTTTTTATACATATGTATGCATTAAGTATATCAAAAAAAAAGAGAAATGTGAAAGCTACACGGACTCTTCAATGGGTTCGATTCTGGGATATATGTCAAAACTCGACCTTCCTTTAGTTGTGTCACAAACATTACAAATTTATTAAAAGTTAAATAAGTTATAAATTAATTTATGGCGCAAAATATTATGTTTAACAATCATATGTGTGTCGTATGGAAACGTGAGTCCTTGCTTATGCATCGGGTTTCTCGTGCAGCCATGGACGGAATATGGGCAATGTCGATGGATAATGGGTATCTGGCTTTAGCACCGATTCGGGCCATGTATTCGATACATCGTTGGCATTATTCCGGAAGGGATATGTGGCCAGCACAATGGGCAATTGCAGCTTGACTTCCTTTTCCATGGACTTGGGTTCGATGACAAAGAACACGTCGTAGGTGATTTTGATCAGATGACAACCCTGCAAATTAGTGGGTGGCAACGGCGGCACATACAGGCTATCGTTGTGCCACTCATCCTTGCCACCCGGACGTATCTTGCCACGCACCAGCACAGCCAGGGCGCGCTTCTCTGTCTGCACTGTCTTGCCGCGGGCCAAGTACTCAATGGTCTAGAGAGAAGATATGCCATTTATATAGACTATATAGACAAGGATTTGGAGCTCACCTCTGTCAGCGATGCCTTGGTGCGTTTGATGGTCACATTGCTGGCATTGGAAATGAAGGCAGTGACCAATATATTCTCGCCGGGCACATAACCACCGCGATCCAAAATGACACGGCACTTGATCTGTCCACCGCCCACGCAGGCGACCACGCCCAGTTTGTGCTCCACCTCGCATGTAAAGGGTTGCTATAAAGAAGAGAGAAACCTTATAGCATCATATCTGATATATTTCCCAACACTACTCACCGCTAATATAGGTTTCTCCAGATTCAGATCAATGGGATTCATGACAATAAAGACTTGATGATTCTTGTGCGTCAGGCCCTTGGGTTCCCGCAGTGCTGCGGTGCAGAAGTATTGAATCCAACCGAAGCTGCCCAGAAATGTGGAAGGCAAACCCACTGGCAATCCCAATTTGAATGGGAAACTGTGTATGCCCGGTGAGAGTATGGCAGGACCTTGATCCACATCGCCTAACAGACGCATGCGAAAATCTATGTAGTTCTCCTTGTCGTAGGTGCGCTCCTGTCGACCTCCGGCGCGCACCACGCCCTCGCCTACCACATGAAAGTGTAGTCCCAGCGCAGGTGTCTCATCCTGTAGCTCTATTAGCACACGACCCGATAGGAATTGTCCCGGAAAGTATAGTAGCGACGTATTATCGAAGATGATCAGAAATTTCAGCAGTTTGCGCGGCATTTTATAGCTTGATATTTAACTGGAAGATGAAGGTTTAAGAGAAGATCAGGTTTAACTGGAGGTTAACTCTGATAAACAACAGATTATAATACTTTCTGGGGCTTAGATTTGGCTAACAGCATCACATAATTTCGAAAATCAACAAAATAAAGCCATAATAAAGTTAACATGGGGTTTAACTAGAGGTTTAACTGACTGTTTGCTCTACTAATAAGCAGTTAGAGTGCAAATGTAGCGATTATAACGCTTTCTGGTTATGAAGTTTATTTGATAGCATCAAAATAAAACCATCTATTAACAAAATAAACCTAAAATTAAGTTAACCTGAAGTTAAACTGCATGTTAGCTAAGCTAAAGAGCAGCTTGCAATGCATGTTAATCAGACATTACGAAAGCGGCCAGCGTCTTATAGAGATTATTGCTTCCCTCGCAAGATTTAATCTTTTAAGAGCACACACATGCACAGAAACACACACACACACAAATATAGCACATGCAACTCGTTCGCTCGTCCCACGTACGCATGTCCATAAAGTCTTCGAACTCAGCGAGACGATATTTATGGTTTGGCAACATGCATATATAACAAAAGATATGGTATAACAGATCCCACAATTTCGGTTTAGTTCAATGAGTTTTTGGCAATAAATGAGCGCAAGTTTCGCTGAAATAATGTCGTAATTGCCATTAAATGATGCCAAAATCATGTTATCTGAGCTTTTCACTTTTTAATGATCGGGCTGAAATCATCTAACGCACACTGTGACAACTATTTAGCGGGTATAACTATGAAAAATCTTGTATTAACCGAAAATGTATTGAGGAATTCGCACAGTATTGCCTGTATTTCTGGTATAGAGTAACTACACACACACACACGCGCACACACACAGACAGAGTTATCTGTGTACCTATGTGTCTGTATTGCAAGGTTAACCAAAAGTGCGTTCAGATGACAATAGCTTAAGGTACACACAGACGAATTCCAATAAGAAATATATATACATATGTTTGTCTGCATGTGTGTGTGTGTGTAGTTAACGCTTGACAAATCCGTTCGAAGCTCTATTAAAACGTGGGTGCAACGACAAAATACTTGTTTATAATACTCATTGACGTTTTTCTTTTTTTTTGCTCGTTTTTGTTGTTTGTTTGAAGACCTAGCCCCAAAACGTAGCGCTCTGTTACTGTTTTCTGGTTTATTGTTTTTTTTTGTTTTTCTTTTCCGTCTTTTTGTATGTACGTTTTTTGTTGTTTTTGTGTTGCCTTTTTTCTTCTAAATTATCCCAGCTGCGCAGACGCTTTGAGGGGGGAGAGCCGAAACGAACGAGTCAAGCGAACCGCGCGCGCTGACGTTTGTTTAACAACTGCGCGCGGCGACGCCTCTCGAGTAAGTCAAGCTCGGCTCGCTCTGCTCTCTGCCTCTCTCTCACGCGAAGCAGTTGACGGAGATGCGACTGAGTCGTGAGCTGAGCGAAGTCGTGCTTGCAGCGCAGCTCGATGGCAGCTTGAGAGAGCAGCTCAAAATGTATCGATGTAAGTAGCCTTAAATAGAATAATCGATATGCAAATGTATACAATTCGTTACCTTATAATTATTATAATAATTGCATAATATGCAATAGTTCAATGTTGTGCGTGTCTAGCAAATATGGCTGTGGCTCAGCTCTAGCTCTAGGTGTTTGTGTGTGTGTTTGTTGCCATGTAGCCGTGTTCAAATACAGGTTTAGAGCAAGTTAAGCTGCCGCTGGATGAGGTGAATAAGTGCGCTCTCTCAATACGACCGACAGCTGTGGTGAGTATAGCCATTCAATTGTATTTCCACTGTGCTGCGATTGAAAAAACTGTTTCCACTTGCTTTGATAAACAAGAAATGCAATTATTTAATCAATTATGTAATAAAATTTTAATAAGGATAAAAACTTAGAACTATGCTTAAAGTTTTAATTGAAACGTGCTTAAATATTTCTCTTAACTATCGTTTTTATAGCATACTTTTAGTGTGCTTCGCGCTTAAAAGTATACACTAAAAACTTAACCCTAAATTTTGAAACCGTTTTAAAAAGGTTTTAAACTGCAGGCTTGAAAGTTCTAATTGAGGACGAAGTAAAGTTCTGTAAATAAAGGAAACCTTCACAAATTCCCTATAAAAATACAGTCAATTTCCACTTCCACAGCCCATTCCAAAAATACTTTCAATTGACCATAACTCTAACCATAGGGTGTCTCTCAAGGCAACTCCAAAGGCGGCCTTTAAACTGGGTTAGCTTTTGTTGTACACACAACTTATGCGTAGTTTTTAGTATGTCTAAAACGTAGTTTTCGTAGAAATAGCAGGGGTCAAAGTGGGAAAATTATAATATTTCGGCTATTTGCTAAGTTCACACAGCAATTAAAACCGGTTTGGCGCATGTTATGCTTGAAAGCCTCAGCGCGCGGCTGGCAGGGAGGGGAAAGACAACGAATCTTGAATGCCCTAAAATGGCAAGCAAACGGAAGTGCAAAAAGTTATTGAAGCATAACCAGAACATAAGTTCTATTAGAAGAAATAGGAGGAGGTTCAGAACTTAAAAAATGCTTAAAAATGCGGTATTTTGCACAATTTAACTCGGACAATGTTTTGGAATGAAATTTTATGCTTATTTTGACTGGTTTAAGCAATTTAAATCAAAAAATAAAGATTTAAAATTTGAAAAAAATTTTCAAATTTTTGTAAGGGGGTAGCATAGAAAAAATGACAAAAAAGTCATATCTGGAAATTTCTAAAAATTAAATGCTATTTCCATCTACTTTTCAATCCAATAATAAAATGACATTCCAAAGCAAAATCAGTTGATTTTTAAGAAAGTTATGAGCTTTAGAAGGAGCTAATTTCGACATATGTACATATATGTATGACCTGCACTGTGTTACCAATAAGCTCATATAATTGTAGCGCCCCTCGCAGGTGCATGCAAGCCGCAGACACTGCGACTGCGACTGCAGCAACGGCGGCAACTGCGCCACATGAAAATGAAAGGCCAAACAGTCTGAGCCATAAAAACAAAAAAGAAACCCGAAACAACAAGCGAGCAGCAGCAACAACAACGATAACAACAAGAAAAACGTTTAAAACATAACTTGCTGCAAGTGCAGCCAGCGCAGACGGCGTCACGATCTTTCAAATGGACGTCGCAAGTGAAAAACAGAAAAAAAACACAAAAAAAAAACCAAAACTGGAACTGGAACTCGATGTGAAGTGGACTGAAGTGGAGTGGAGCGGCTACTACTGCAGTTAACGATCGATCGATCGAGATTTGCGGCAAGTGGTTGGGTAACTGAATTAATGCTTGGAATCGTTTGTTGTTATTGCGTTGCGACATGGCTAATTAGGCGGTAAAATTTCACACTTGCCGTCGACCCATTAAAACGAGGGGGAAAAGAACTGAACAGAGGGAAAGAGAGAGAATGGAGAAAGACTGAACTAACTGTTGTTGCCTGCCATGTTCGGGGTTTATCTGGAATCTTTCTCTTCATACCTCTCTCTCCCGCTCTGTTTGTTGTTTCATAATATGCTGTTTGGCAGCTGAGAATTCGTTGGGCAAACAGACAAACAATTGACAGCTCAAGTGCTTGAAGAGAGTGTGGTGGAGCAAAGGGAGGGGAGTTTGTACGATTTAAGTCTGGAGCAATTACGTTAGCCGAGTTACAAAACTAAACCAAGAAGATACCGTAAGAGAGATAGAGAGTGAGCAGAGCGGGGCTCATGTCTGTGTGTGAGTGCGTGTGTGTGTGTGTGTGTGTGGTCGCAGCCAACAGCCGTGTAAACATTGCCAGCAACTGAGCAGCAGCAGCAGCGGCAGCGGCAGCAGCTTTCGTCTTGCTGCAGTAGCCGAGCTGACAGCGCGCAGAGAGCTTTGTTTGCCTGCTAAGCCTCGGCTTGACTGCTCGGCTCGTCTTGACTGTTCGGCTTGCCTGCTGTTGCTCTCTGCGCTCTCTTCGTACGTAGCTTGAGACGTTCGTGCGACTTGAGAGTATTCATTTGCCCCATTGATTCTGTGGCTCAGTTGTTGTGACGACGCCAGATGTGCTGGTTGAGCTTATCGGCGCGCGCTGCCAGCAGGTGTAACCGAAACGGGAAAGTTCACAAAAAGTATACAAACACATAAGCACACATACATACAAATACAAGTGCAGCTTAGGCCTGCACGCACGTTCGTGCATTATTTGCATAAAAACTGTAACAAACTGCAGCGTGAGAGTGCAGAGAGAGTGCAACAGGAAGAGAGAAGAGAACAGAGAGAGAGCAGCTAAGTGATCATAATAAGCCGCATTTACCGCAAATTGCAAGGCAAATACAATTCATAATAATACAAATCTGATAGAAAGTCACAACTCAATGGAAGAGTGTCTGTGTGTGTGTGTGTGAGTGTTTGTCTCGCATTCGTGTCAACTTCAAGGTGTGATTATGGCACAAATTAAACCGTTAAAATTGCCTATTTAGCATATTATGTAAATATGGCACATTTTGTTTGTTTTGCGAAGTATTATGCTATGTTATAACGGTGTCCCATCTAAATTTGGCCAACAAGATAAATGGACTCTGGAGCGAGACAGAGACAAAGAGACAATGTAAGATCTGCAGAGATCATTGTGCGTACAATTATGCGAGGCAGTGTATAACTTTCTATGGGCGGACGCCTTAAGCGGAGCCAAAACCAAAACCGAAACCAAAACCGAAACCAAAACCGAGGCCAAAACCAAAAAAACCAACAGCAAGACCAAACCAAAACATTCCCGGCGCGCTTCCCATACAATTCCACATAATTAACCATTATAAATGGAAGAAGTAAAGAAAAAAAAATAACACTGAAATAATGTGCTACAGTTCAGACAGACAGAGACAGAGAGGGGGGATGCCTTGACGCCTCGAGTTATTTTCGAAAGTTGCACGGTCCATTCATAACTTCAACTTTGAATTGAAATCGGTATCGGAGTCAAAGTCTTTAGCGTGCCTAACTCGATTTGTATTATGCTCTCTAAGTACGCGTCAAGTGGGGAGTTTGCTATTTTAAATGCCAAACAGACTTCACATCGGGGTGTGGTATAAAGATATTGTAGTGTGTGTGTGTGTGCTGAAACCTGAAGTCGGTAATCTGATGTCTGAGTAGTTTAACCAAATGCCAATGTGTCGGGAATTTGTAATTCTGCACAGGCGCTAAACGACAATATCCAGTTTGTGCCATGATCTGTAATTTATGTATTACATTAATGCGCCGCATAAAGCTTGGGGGATATATTTAGACTTGATTTCGTAGGTGTTACGTGAGTTGTAGTGGGAGGAACCTGAGATATTTAATTGCATAAAGGCATAATATGATATGCAGGCAGGAACTCGACCTACCACTACCTATATATAGTGGGAGGTTCCTCAGATTTTATGGCGTAAAGGAAGATATAATAGATATATATGTATATATCCAGGCAGGAACTCCTTTATAAAACTAATTTGGCTTCACTTTGAGAGCGTTGGAGAAAGAAACTTTGGCGATGTTATCTACTTACTGAGATATATTATAAAATTCCACCAACAACTCTTCCATTCAGGCTTTGTTTACGTACATAACTCAATTCTTTAATCCGTAAACCATTTCAACACTTTGCAGACTCATCAAATTTCACGTATTATCTTAATTTACCATTTCCTGTACTTTCGAAGTAACAAAGTCTTTAGTACCCCAAGCAAGCGCGTCTTGTAAAGCGTTCCCTAGTTAAGCCCATGCAGAGATACTACGTGCCAAATGGAGTTCTTCAGTATTTCTCGCTTTCTCTTTTTGCCTCAATGCAAAAGGAAACTGATATCGCAAACAATTAATCAGAACAACAATACGGAAGCACTTGGGTCAGGATACATTGAGGTGGAGTGACACTATGTATGGGGGGGTACGGGGGGCACTACGTAGTGTGCTTTACGAGCAACTGTTTGCTGTCTGTTTGTTTGTTTGTTTTCCACGTTTCTTTCATTCTTCTTTGCCAAAGAAGCCAAACGATTTAGCCCTTTTGTACTTGGCATTGATTGTTTCCTTCTCTTTCTCTTCCTCTCCTGCATACTCCACTGATTCTTGGCTTGGCCTGCTGATGACGTCAGCTGTGCCAGCTGTCGATGAATCAGCTTCTTGGCCTGTTTGTTTCACTGACATCCCTATGTTCCCTCTCTCTCTTTCTCTATCTCTTCCTCGCGCAGTGCCAACAACAATGTTGGAGGAGGATGCCTCCATCACAGCACTGGCGCCAGCTTCGCTGCGCTTGGAGAATACTACAAAATGTCTAGAGGATGATGTCAATGCAGATGGCGGCGATTCATATGGCTCGATGGAAACGCTCTCGGATACGATTTCAATAACCATAGATGGCGAAAAGCATTGGGTTTCGGGCATCGATGCGCAGACAACCTGTGCGGATCTCATCTGTGCCCTGCTGCAGTATCAAGATCTCGAGGAGCAGCGATGCTCGGCGAACGAAAGTGGAAATAAAGCAGCCAACCAAATTAGCATGCAAACCAAAGAGGAGCAAGTCGAACGGGACGAGGCACCTGGTCGGAGCAACTCGCACGCCTATGTCATTGTCAAGCAGCTGCGACATTGTCATTTCGAAGAGTATTTGGATGGCAGCACAAGGTTACTGGATGTGGTGCCCATGCGGGATAGCTTGGGCAAGAAAGTGGTGAGTGGGGCGATGTTTCTATGTTTTTATAATGTATGATACTTAGCTTTGTGTACAAAACTTAAGGTTTATACTTATCAAATTCTATGTTTCTATGTTCTATGTTTCTATGTTCTATGTTTCTATGTTCTATATTTCTTTGTTTTACATTTCTTTGTTCTATGTTTCTTGGTTCTATGTTTTTTTGGTTTTATGTTTCTTAGTTCTATGTTTTTTGGTTCTATGTTTCTTGGTTCTATGTTTCTTGGTTCTATGTTTCTTGGTTCTATGTTTCTTGGTTCTATGTTTCTTGGTTCTATGTTTCTTGGTTCTATGTTTTTTCGATGTTCTATGTTTTTATTGTATTTTTCTATCTTGCTATGTTTTTATATTCTACATTCTGTAAGTCTATGTTTTACATTCTATGTATATTGCAGTCAACGTTCTTCTTTTCCTTATTCTACATTCTACATTCTATGTTCTATGTTTCTATGATACGTTGTATTCACGCTATGTCTTTATATTCTGTATTCTGTGCTCTCTTTCTATGTTTTACGTTCTATATATTCCATAATCTCCGTTCTTATCGACGTTATTCTCTTCCTCATTCTATATTCCATATTCTATGTTATTTCCCGCTTTCATCTCTTCCCTCCACAGTGCGAACTACAGCTGCGCAACCTCGCCCGAGCAACAGCAACAACAACAACAACAACAACGGCAACAGCTACAACAGCAACACCTGTTCTTCTTACCTCATCGCGGGGGGGCAATAACTCACAGAACCACCAGAACCAGCACCATAACCAGATGTTCTCGATGCTGTCCATGTCGACCGATAAGGACAGCGGCATGGGCAGTCCAATGGGCAGTTCGCGCAGTGAACGCTTTCGCCGGCGGCGCGGCAAGGCGAGAGGCGTGACCGCCACGACGGCGACGACGGCGGCAAAGACAGTGACAACAATGGCCGATGTGGAAGCACAAGCTAATCCCGCTCAAGCTAAGTCACAACAGGTGAATCCCAATGAGCGACTGATGCACATAATACTGGCGCAAGACGAGACCATCAACAGGCAGATGAGTTTGCTGAAGTAGGTCGAAATAAGATACCTCATAGACTCCCATCTAGACTAATCTCTCTCTTCTCCTCCCAACAGTGAGAAGGAGCAACAGATACTGCAGATAGAGGATGAGAAACATCGCGTACGCGAGCGTGAGCTGGGCAAGAATTATCTGCTGGATGCATATCTAAAGACCATGGATAAACCAGCCGATGCAAAGGAGGAGCAGCACAGACAAAGATTACCAAAGTTGGCCAAAGGTAAAGCAAAGAGCATCAGTCATCTATATAGAGCTCATTTAATATCTACCCGCATCTCTTGCCAGCTGAACTGAGCAACCCCGCCCAACTGCCCGATGACATGCAAATCTATTGGCTGGAGAAGGTCTACGCGCTAAATAAGCTGCTGCAGCGCGAGGAGGAGCAACTGCTGCGTCTGCACGCCAAGGTGCGCAAACAGCAGCTACGCCACGCCTACCACACCAAGGGGGAGGTGCTGCAACAGATCGATCGACTGGACACGGAATTGGCCGATCAAGTGACGGATATCTATCGTGTGGAGCGGCAACTGCTGACAGCCAATGAGCAGCTCAAGGCCAAGTTGGGCGTGCTGGAGTGCCTGGGCAGAGAGTTCGAAGTGCCGCAGGAGGATGAGCCCACTTCTAGTGTCAGTTCCATGCAGCATTATCGCGAATCTATAGAGAAACAAGATGATGTTGTCTGGCATCAGAATTGCCGGCAGCTGCGACTCGACAAGGATCTGACAATGAAACAAATGTTCGGCAGCTTGGATAATCCAGTGAGATCAGCTGCAATTAGCTCGCTGGATATACAACATCTGGGCACGCTTGTTTAGGTTAACCTTTCTTCCTCGGGCAACGTTTGTCTAGTTTCAACAACTGCTTTAGCTGGATCTAGGGATTGATCTTATCAGTCATGTCTTCTTGGATTGCCTCAAATGCCATCTGCGCCTGATCTAGGCTAGACTAGCATGTGCACTAGGTCTATCCTGAAGACGCTGAGAGCGCTCGCCCCTCAGCTTTTATCGGTACATCTTGGTCAAGGAATACACCAGGGCAATCTGTTCCAGATTCCATCTGAGCATCTGGTAGTCTAGGCCTAAGCTCTGTACTATCTAATTAAGGCCTCACTTGGCTTCCAGCATGAGACGCTGTTGTAGATCTAATTCCATTCTGAAGCTTGAATCCTTGTGGACCCATTTTGGTCTACACTCCAATTCCTTAGTTCCCATCTGTATATAGTTCACGTATTCACATTTCCAAGCAGTTCCAAAAGATTCTCAATACTTTTACCAAAAACAAAGGGTTAAGAAGCCAACCAAAATATGTTCAACATATGCATCTGGAGATTAAAGAGCTACAAAGTTATAAAGTTAATATGTATATTGGATTGAATATCACAAAGGGATTATAGGGTGTATATATACTAAAATGTGGGACCCTGCACGCTTGCTAGTTGGTCTTTGGTTTCAGCGCGGGCAGCTCATCGTCGGAGGAGGAGTCGTCCACTTCGATCAGCTGGGCGATTTTCTCTGTCTGGGCGTCTACTATCTCTGTCCGCTCGCTGGGCGTGGCCAGAACGGCGGCCGTAATCAGTTGCGATGTCGACGGCGCCGTATCTAGTGCAGGTTCCTGATCATTGAGTAAACCATGATTTGCCTCACGCCGCTTGGTCAGCACAATGGCAACGCTGTAGAAGAAGACAATGGGCAGCACAGCGACAACGGCGACACAGATGAGAAACAACTGCATCTTCACCTCGCGTTGACAGCACTTAAGCTCATTGGACCAGTGCACACGGGTGCGATTCATCTGAAGCAGAGAAGGAACTAAGCATAAACATCATCTTCAATCCATTTTAAACAGATTCCTACCATATCCTGCATGTCAAAGCATATCTTGCCGTTGTTGTGCTGCTCCAGATCCCTGTAGAAGTTGTTCATCTCGACGTACTGCAGCACGCACGAGGTGCATTCGTCGTGCTTGTTCTTATTTAAGCATTCCGTAAAGTGTGTTTCCAGGTCGGTAAAGTTTTTCAGTGTCTCCTGGTCGTTGATGAAACAATCTGCAAAGGGCAATGGGGGTCAGATGTAAGTCAAATGGGGAGCAGCATTAGTCATACTCACTATCGCAATACGCCTTGTTCCACAGTCCCTTGAGCATGTTCTGTGTGGTCAGCACAATGTTCATGCGATCCGCATCGTTGTACTCTTTGGAGCAATTCTTTATCAGCGTGTCGTAGCTCTGCGTCATTGCATCGTTCTCCAGCTTGCAACTAACACAGAAACGTTCATCGTTCGGGGGCACTGGCACGGCATGACTTGTGGTGCAGTAGATGAAGTGACTCTGTTCGTTGGCCAATTCGCGCAACAATTTGTTGCATTCGTTTGCCCATGTTGCATGCAAAGTGCAGCCCAATATTATAAATAACAAAAGCAGATACTGCATTTTCTTCTATTCGTGTGCTTCACTTGTTAGCTTCTCTTAGAGATGGCACGCACTGTGGTTTCTTTGTGCTGCGCGCAAGTATTTTTACAGTCACGATTCACGAGTCTCGCGCGAATGTAGATCATTTGCATATTTCAAATAGTTGGTGACACTACGTTTTTAAATAATATCACATAAACTTATTTTATTTAAGTTTTAATTCCGTTTTACTTGCATAAAACAATGCAATTCTTAATAAAAAGACGACCCATCCCTAGCTGTTAACAGGGTCACCCTAACCGCTTGAATTAACAGTGCCATTTTGAGTTTATCAGCTGTTGATGGCAGAGGGCAGTTTTCAAAGTTGCTGGAAGGAAGTTCAGCTATTCCGTATTTTGATTAAAGTGTCACACTTATAAATAACTAAAAACAACATAAGCTACGCTACGCGTATATATGTAAAAACAAACTCAGTATTTATACCTTTAGAACAGCAGCTGATCGCCCGCGCTGCTTTAAAAGATCTGTAATGTTATTGCTTGCCTCTGTTAACCGCAAGCGCTCTCTTGGTGGTTGCTCTGTTAAGTTACATACTCCCTCGCTTACGCTCTCTCGCTGGACGACGCGCTCTCTCCCTCTCAGTGTTTTTGCGTACTCATTCGCTGTTCGTTTACAGATACAGTTAGTTGTGAACGAAACGGCGGCGCGTGCGAATGTCAACGGACAGCGTGGCAGTGACAGTGGTAAAATTTTTCACTTTGTTAATGCAAAAATTAACATTTGGCTGCCGGGACGGAACGACAACGCAGTCGTTGTGTATTTATCCAAACGGGCGCGCAAGCAGAAATGTTTATTTGATTGAAAAGAAGTGCGAAAAGAGAAATAATACTACTAATTGAAAGAGTTCGAGTGAAGAGTTGCAAATTGGGAAAAACCTGCCTTCTGCCGCCGCCTGCCCACTGTGCCGAGCTGCGCAACACACACACACAGCAGCAGGCAAAATTATTCGCCCAGACGCAGCGACGCACCTACGACGCGTTCCAACAGACGCAAATAAGAAAAAAAAATAAGAGCAAAAGGAAATTGAAAATGTAACCGATGTTTTTTTATGAAAATGCACTAATAGCAATACATTTTATAAATCTATTAACGCGCGTTTTGTGTGTGTGTGTACATGCATATGTACATAACTGTTAATTGACAGCGCGCAAAAGGAATACGCAAAAACGAAAAAATAGTCGGGAGTTTGCAAAAAAAGGAACATGACGAAAAGGAAAAGTGCCGCAAAATAATCATGTACATTGTGCTGCTGTGCGTGTGCATGTGAGTGTCAGTGCGAGTGTGTGTACGCGTGTGTGTGTGTGTATGCAAAACAGAAGCAAAAGCAAAAAGCCTCAACGAAACGCTCGCTGGCTGGCTGCACTGGACGTGGACGCGCCACTCCTTTTGCGCAAAAAGAAATTAAATGTAAAAAGGTAGCAGCAGCGCGAGGATAGAACAACCAAGCAAGAGAGAGAGAGAGAGAGAGGAGTGAGAGCGAAAGAGAGCTGCTGCGCCGAAGTTGAACTTCGCATATACGCACGCATACATACAAACAAGCCGAGGGCGTCTGCTGTGCGTGTGTGTCTGGGCCTGTCTCTGTTTATGTGTAGCGGCAAAAAATATTCTGCAAAAGCTTCGCGCATCAGACAGCAATAACTGCATTGTTGTTTTTGTTGTGGCAAAAGGAACTTTGACAGGTGCGTAAAGTGAATTAAATTAAGTGTGTGCACAAATCAAGCAAAGTGTTGCGGTCTGGTCACATTGCGCGGGTGGCGGAGGGCAATAAGAAAAAAAAAAAACGGCAAACTGATCGAACAGCTGCTGCGGCTGCTGCGGCTGGTGGGGACACCTGGCCGCAAAAGCTGGCTTGCTGACCCGTTGCATTTAACAGTTATATAGACGGCATTGCTCCTTGTTGCCGTTTAATAACTGGTTTTCACTTTGGTCACATGAAGAGAGAGACAGAGAGAGGGGGAAGAGAGCAAAATGCACAACCAACTCAACTTTGCCAGGCTTGCCAAGGGCCTTGTGCCAGCACGAGATGGCGGATCTCTTATGCGCAAGTGGAAGAGTGAGAGCAGGAGAGCAAGTGAGCTTTGCGAAAAAAGAGATCAAAACAAGAGTCAAACAACTTTGTGTGTTTTTGCCAGACTTGTTGTTGTCTTAGGTTCTTGCCGTCGTTTTGCTTTTGATAATGATTTGTTATCGTGTTATTGTTGTTTTGCTCTTTCTTCGCCTCGTTCTTTTTGCTCGTTTATCTTCTTAATTGTTTTGCAATGGCCGCGGACGATTTATGCAAATGTGCAAAAGACTCCAATTGCACTTTGTATATTTCCGCAATAAAGAGAGTGTATTTGTGTGTGTGTTTGGCCTCCACATTGTTGTTAATTTGTATAATATGAGCGCGTATGTAAATGCATTTGTCTGTGTATTTTGCTGCACTTTACACACACCCTTCGCGTCGCGTGCGACTGCATTTGTGGGTTTCCCCCTCCTCCTCCTCCTCTTCCTCCCCTTCTGCTTCTTCTTCTTCATCGTCTTCTCGACTTCTTTGTTTATTTTTAGTGGCGGAATTCTGGTTACAAACCATATTTAATTTCATTGCCTTGCCCCCGCCGCTCCCTCTCTACCTCCCTCTCTCGCACTCGCTGTCATTCTTGCGGCTTGTCTGCTTTGTCTGCTTGCAGAAACAGTTGCGCTTGACAGCGCTGACGTCGCAGTTGCAGCGAGAGCAGCGGCTGCTGTGGGGATTTGTTTCCTTATGTTGTTGGGAGGGAGGGGGAGGTGCAGGATGGAAGAATAGAAGCTGCATTTGTTTCTGCTTGCCTTTTGTTTTATTTATAGTTTTTGTTGTTGTTTCCCTCTTTAAATGCTGGCACAGCTGTTCCTTCCCCCGTCTCCTCCCTCCCCTTCGCTGATTTGTCGCCGACTTTAAAACTCATAAAACTCAAATGAAACGTAAAAACTTTCGCCTACGCCCGAACAAGCATTAATTAGTCGCGCGTTAAAGACGAACAACGACACAAATTCGTAGGCAAATTATTGTTAATTAATGTCGAGAAACAAATATTTATGCAAAGCAAAGCAAAAAAAAAAAGTTACAAATTTTTATATATTTTTTATTTTTATTTTTTTCACAATTTGCCTGACAAATTAACATTTAATGCGATAATTTCCATGCAAATGTTGCTTTTATGTTAATTTTCGCATTCGTTTTGCGCTATTTTTGAAATTTATTGTTTCACTTTTTGGACCCCTTAGGGGATGCTCGGAGGGGCATAGCCAAATTTGGTGCATGAAAAACAGTTTTTTTTTTTTTTGCAATCATGCTGAAAAATGTTGAGGGGGCGGGGCCAAAGTTTTTGTTGTTTTTGTTGCCCACGCGCGCGCGAAATCAAGTTTCTATATCTTCCCCCTCTCTCTCTCTCCGTCTCCTTCTGACTTAATGTGTTGCAAGCACACGGTATCGCACTGATCTTTGAATGGAATCATAAACAACAAAGACAACAACAACAACAACAACATCAGCAGCAACAGTTGCCGTTTGGGGTCGTGTCGCTGATTTTTTATGGTCTGTCTCTGATTTTGATAGTTTTTTATTCGTTGTTGTTGCTTTTGCTGCTCATATGCCATATGTGTCTGCTGAAGCTTATACACTGCGCCAAATTGCTGACAATCGCTGACAACGCGCAATTGTCTCAAGCAAATCATTCATTGCCCACATTAATCTTGTTTATTTGGGTTCACTGATCCTAACTAATTCCATTTGCAATTAAATTTTTTTTTTGCGAACTTGCGCTGATTGTAGAATTCGCAGTGAGCCTGGGTGGGCGAAGTGTAACAGCTGTTTGATAGGAAGCTTCTTCTGCCTAGATTGGTAGCAGATTTCAACACATTTTCCTCCCGCTGCGGTTACCCCTTAGGCACTTGACAAATCTAGCGAGTCTCTGCACTCGAGGCTTATTCAGTAAAAATCATAGAACAACATTTGCCTGTCCACTTGTGGGTTGTGGTGTGTGGCATACCAGGGCCGGGCTAGGCTAGGCCAGGCCACTTGGCTTACCCCACGGTGCAGACAAGTTACCCCCTCCACCCTCATTCAATACGCCTGCAGGCGACAGACATTTGCATAAAGTCAGAGAAGGAGGTAGAGTGGGAGGTGGAAGGGAGGCAGGCAGCTACTTAGTGACAGGCAACGGGTAGAAGTGCATAATGGTTAACCGGTAACGGGTAACGGGTAACGAGTGCGCCAAGTTGTTTAACCCTTTGTTGCCGTTGCCTGTTTGTCATTTGTCGTTTTCTAAATGCAATTTGCTTGCATTCAATTGCGGTAATAACAAGTGGTAGTTATTGTTGTTGTAGTAATTGTTATTTTAGTAGTTGTAGTAGAAGTTGAAGTTGTTGTTGTAGTAGTAGTCGCTGTTGCTGCTGCTTTTGCAATGCACACAGAATGAGATGCTGATTCTGTCTGGCGATTCTGTTGCTATATTGCATGACTTGAATGCTAGCCACGCCCACCGCCCCTCATGGCGCACAGCTCACAGCTCACGACAGACAACAATGCGAATTGCATAATGCAAACTGTAAAGTTGGTGCTCGCAACACCTTGGCCAAGTTGGCGGCAAGAGAGAGAGGGAGAGAGAGAACGAACGAACGAAAAAGAACAGACGAAACAATGCACGAAGCTGAGATACCCTTGAAAAGTGCAGTGTAGAGTTGCTTAAGATTTTATGCAGTAAAACGTAAAGGTTACCTGAGTGTAGCAGATAAAGAACTTTGACCCCTTTAGCGTATAATAATACCCTATATAGTACTAACACGCAGGGGTTATTAAGGCACACACACTTTGGCTTTCTCATATTTCGCTGCTTTTTTTCCCATGTTGCCTAATTAATTGGACAGCGTCTAAGCTAATTTAGAGCAGCCCTGCCCAGGTGTGGACGCTCCCCTTTTGACCCCATTTTTAGGCGGGTTTGGGGGAGCTTTTTTCCAGCCTTATGACTTGACCACAAATTAGACATAATTTCCTTCACAACATGTCAATTTTTGAGCCCCATTTCTGGTTGGGTTAATTCACTTATTAGCTACATTTAGCCATTGGAGAATGCATTCATGTGTGAGCAGGGGGAGAGACAGAAAGAGGGAGAGAGGGAAGAGAAGAGGAAGATAGGCAGTTGGGGGGATGCTCTGGGAAGTTGGCAGACAGCTTTTACTTTATTGAATTTGCTATTTTTAAAAACCCGGCAAAAAAAACTTTTGACAGCTGCCAGAGCGAGAGAGAGAGAGAGAGAGGGGGGGGAGTAGAGCGAGTCAGCTGCATAAATGAGAGGCTGCGGTAAGTACAGAGAAGGGGATGTTTTTTTTTGTTGCCTGCGCTGCTTACATAATGACAAAAAAGCGTTGGCATTCCCATGCACAGAGGGGGGAGAAAGAGGGAGGAGGTCCTGCGGGGGAGTGCAAAAAGCGCGTACTGTTATTTCTTTGTTTCTAACTGTCTCTCTCTCTCTGTGTGTGTTTTTTTTTTCTTTCTGTTATTCGATTTCCCACAGCATTTTGCCGGTCGCTTTTAATGCGCTCTTTCTCGTTTCCGTTTTGTGCTTAGCATCCTACGGGGATTTGACTGCCTTCCTTGACTTGACTTGCCTTGCCTTGGGTCCTTCTCTCTGTGTGTGTGCATTTCTAAGGGTTGCTACTTTTTTCGGCTCCTTTTGCCCAACTCTTTCGCTGCATGCACTTTGCACTTAAAGTTTAGTGCAGCAGCTGCTGCAAAGTACAGTAGAACTTGCAGCGCAGCAAGAAGAGATGAAGAAGCAGCAGAAGGAGCAGAGGAGTGTGAAGTGTGTGTGTGCTTAAGGTTGAGTCAACTTTGCACTCGCTACTCCCTGGATAACTCCTACTCCTACCTCGTTCTAACTTCTCCTGCCTCCCACTCCTTGTGCTGCGTCTGGCTTTGTAGTTGTCACGCCCCGAACGAAGCTCGTGCCTGCCCGGACGCACTGGTGGCAGCCACTTTATCTTGACAATGACGGCAGACGTGTTGCCATAAATCAATAATTCGCTCGGGGCTACCAACCCCCTTGCCCCCATTCCTCCACTCTCTGGACACTGCCCAAGCTTGAATTGAAAATGAGGGGAAGAATCGTAAAAATCCATAAACCTCACTGAAAGAGTTATGAAATTGAATTGTTAACGGTAATGGAAGCTGTCTATGTAAGAGAAATTCTAAAGAAAATGAAATGAGATTTTCGAAAAAAAAAACACATCGAATAATGCCAGGCCTAATGGGATTGCTATGAATAACAGAGCAAGAAATGGGAAGCTTAGGATTGAAAAAGAGCTAAAAAACAGCTAAAGCTATTACAGGTAGTCGTAAAAAAAGAGGTACGTCTATAGCTACAGATAATTACAGTGTGTAGAAATTGAAGTACAGCTGAAATTTTAGGCAGGGTTTACAATTTGCAAACTGGAATTTTAAATCTGATCCCAACCTGTTTCCAAAAATGCAATTATAAAATAAACAAAAGAGTCGGGTAAAATTTTTTAATAGCTACTCGAATTGAAATGGCTATATAAATCAAATTCATTGACGAGCCCAGCGACAGATGAGACAGGCAGAGAAAGAGATAGAAAGCGAAGCAGAGAAGGAGACAGAAAAAGAGAAGTGTTTGTTTATGTGGAGAGCAGAAGCAGTTGGGGACATATGACGATGCAATTAACTGACAAAACAATGGGTACAGTGGAGCTAGAAATGTGAAGTGAACAGTGGAACTGCGCTGTGAGGAAATTCAGCAGAGTATACCTTATGGGAAAGGAGAAGTACAGCAAGAGCAAAGTTCACTACAATTTTGTCCCACTGTACCTAACATCAAATATTATATATAATTCACTATAGCTTTGCTCCACTGTACCTCGCATATTGTATATGCAGTTGTGCCTCGCATCGCATAAATTGAAATTGTCGCCGCGCATTTTCGACAACAATTGAAGCTCCCCTTCCCTAGAGTTGAGAATGATAATGACGACGACGGCGATGACGATGACGATGATGACAAGTTGAGGTCGTCGAATGCTGCTGCTGCTGTTGATGATGATGAGTTCAGCGACAGATTCAGTTTCAATATTTCCCGTTTCCGATTCAATTTTTCAGATGCAAAGTTCAAGCGGGTGTGAAAAGCATCAATGAAAATGAAAAATAGACAGATAAGGCACACAGAATCTATATAGACATACTGAGAAGCTACTAAATGACAGGCCAATTAAATTGAAATTGATTTAAATATACTAGTAAATTCAAGCTGATAAGATTTCGCCCAAGTCGAAAGTCTCATAGGATCTTGATTGATAATCAAATAGTTTCAGCAGACAGCGTGACTATCACGAGGCAAGTGTTTGCAAATGAATCACAAGTGCAGAGAGAGAGAGAGAATTCCGCTCTAGAATTCCCTTTAAATGTTCACTTTGACTGCACTTGACTCCAAAAGGGGCGAGTGCGAAACTAAAACCCCCAAGCCGATTTAGCATAGAGAAAGAAAAATGTTGCCAAGAAAAAAAGGAGCGTCCTAGGTAAATATGAAAGAAAGTTATGGCAAGAGGGGAAGAGAGCGGAAAGCAAAGGTGACTGGGCAAACAGATACCTTAGCATCTAAGGGGATTTGCTAGCGTGCAATTTGAGTGGAATTTATGTTGCACAGCACTTGGCAGTGAAAATTGAACTGGCTAGAAAAAATGCAGCTAATAAAGTGTGATAGCAGAAGCTTAGCTGGAAAAAGAACAGTTATAGATACAATTGTATCTAACGCAGACAATTGCAGAACTTAAAATATCACGTGACTATTTCCGCATTCACTTGGGAGCTGCAAATTGCAGACATTGAGATAAAGATACAAATGTATCTATAGATAAACATTTTGCTGATTTCCGCATACAGCTTACAGTTTCAAGTTTTCTTTTTGGCCAATTTACAAAATTTTGGCTAGAAAAGTAGCCAGCGAAGAGACCAGGAAAAGCTTTGCTCCAAAACAAACGCAGATACAGATAAAATTGTATCTTTATAGAAGAGACATGTAACTAAAGATTTCCGCATGCCGCTTACAGCGTCAAATTCTCAACCCAACAATAGTTTTATTTCTTTTTTGGGCGATATGATCACGTTGTTGCATTACATGACAATTGTTAATACATTTTAAGCGATCTTAAGCACATTTGTCACATTTAACAAGAAGATTTCATCGAATCGTTTCAATAACTGAAAATAATTATTTGTTGTTGCCATTGTTAATTGTTGTGTGTGCGGGGCATATCAAATCAACAGATACGCTTTAATGCTGTTATTTGTTGCTGCTGTAGTTGTTGTTGTCGGTTTTGTTGCTATTAGCTGCTTTTTTTTGCCATTGTCACGCTCTCACTTGGCATTACGAAGCAGAGAAAGAGCGACGAAGATGCTGGCTCAAGCTGGCTCAGCTTTTCGCTTTCGTTTGCACAAAAAAAGGGGCGTGGCTCAGCTGTTGTCCAGGGTCGTCGTCGTGTCTCTGTGTGCTGTCATTTGTCACGCTGGAGGAGGGGGGGAAGGGAAACATGGGGTATGGTGCAAAGTGCGCGACTTTTGTTCACGCCGCTTAAATAATTTATTTTCTCTTCTCACTCACTAACTTCTTCTCTCTACCCACTCCCCCTTCTTCTTTCTCTCCACACTTTTAATTTAATTTATCGCATTATTTTTGTTGGTTTTCATTTAATGCGCGGAACACTTGTTTAAACATTAAGTTGGGATTTTAGCTTGAGCTCAAGTTGAGGTAGTTAATCTACAGCGTCTTGGCATGGTCTTTGTGCGCAGCTGGCTCTGGCATCCTACCCCTTGCCTTGGCATAATTATTCTGGCCATAATTCCAATTGGCAACGCACACAACGCACACAACGTTTCCTCTGCGCAAAGTTTCTAATGAAAACCGTCTACGGCGCATTGGCCATCTGTGTCCATGTTCGATATGGACAGCCCGCGAGCAACGTTGACTGGTATCTCATCCGTCTGCAAAGTTGGCTTTGGGCTGATGCACTCGGCACCTCTTCGCCTCCGCCCTCGCCTTCTACTCAGTTCTGCAGCAGATTGACTTGTCTGCTTGCTAAATCCCCTTGCCAGTTGCAGTCATGCGCGTGACTTAGAGGGAGATGGAAGGAGCAGGAGTTGCCAGAGAGGCGCAAGAAGTTAGGAGAGAGTAGGGGAGGGAAGGAGCCAAGAGGGAAGCCCTATTAGTGTCAAGTTCATTGCCACAATCCATCAGCGAGTATGGAGAGTGGCAAGTGGAGAGTTTTTGGAGACCGCTGCTGTAGGCAGAGTTTGCTCTTGACCAAGACAAAATTTATTAGATAAAATTGCATGAAAGATTGGCAGCAAGTTGTAACATTCCATTAAATGGGCAAGTTTTATGCGTTAGGCAGCTGGTTTGGGTTAGGGAGGAGAGCGTGACTATGGGTATTTAGGAGTTGCTGAGAGAAAGCAACTATCGAAAGCTTCCCCAGGATAGTTTCTGCGCACGCTGCCATCGCTAGCGTCTAGAGAAAAGATAGTAAGGTGACTCTTAATGTCGATAGTTTATTAGATAGGCTACTCTCGATAGTTTTCCCATGAATTTCTCTCCCAACATTCACGCTGCCATCTCTAGCACTCATCTCCTGTTAGCCAGCAAACCGGATCAGTTTTCAATTTTATTTATGCTCGATTTGTCTGGCAATGTTGCAAACTGTTGCTCCAAGCGGATCTGCTCAGCATTGTTACCTGTGCCACTTTTTGCCCCACTGTGCACTGTGGCCTCTTATCGCATTCGCTGTGAAGTGGCTGTGCCGTGTGTGGGTCGCGTGATTCATCAATAAAGTGTCAAAACACAAAAAAAGGAAATAAAAATCAAACAATATTTATTATTTTGTTGGTATCTTATCTTTTCTTGCATTGCGCATACGCCACGTGGCCAAACAACGTTTATGAAGCTGCCGCTGCTGCTGCTGCTCTTGTTGTAGTTGCTTGTGGCAAGTGAAAGATGCCGCAAGCCATAAAATAAATTCAATTTGACAGCATCGAACATGCAATTAAAACGCGGCATGCAACATGCTGCGGCGCAAAAGAAGACGAAGAAGAGGCAAACACTTTGGCATTTTATTTATGCGAGTCTCTTTTGCATCTAACTTCAGGGGGGGGGACACTTGGGGAGCTCGACAAAGACCTTGGAAAAGCAATTTTCCGCGATGACAATAAATTTCGAGTTGGAAAATGCGAAGGGGAAAGCCAGAGGCAAGGGAAGCTACTCTCGGTCAGGGATTGCGTTGTGAAAGTTGCTGCAGGAGCGAAGCCTTGGTTGACCCGCGTCAGGCAATAAATAACTAAGCAGAGCTGGCAAAGCAAGAAGGGTATTATGCTTGGTATTTGCCCCCCCTTCCCCCTCCCCCTCCCCTTCTCACTTTGTTTTATTTGTTTTCAATTCGATTTTAAATCATTTTAATTGTTTTAGCTATTTGCAATTAGCGCATTACACGCATTTTCCACTTATTGTTTTCCATTTCCCCTCACCCAACCCAAAAAAAAAAAATAGTTTATATTTACCGTTAGACGCGCACTGCACGTTGATTATTATTGTTTTACCTGTTTGGCAGCCAAGGCAATTAAAATTGCATTGCGCCCGTCGTTTTGTAAGGCATTTACACGGTACAACGCGTCGGCAATTTATGATACTACCTCATCGAGAGCTATATATACATAGTATCGTCTACTTCTTTCTTCTCCCTTTCCCACCGATTCTTAACGATGCAATAAATGTCTAATTTCTTGTGAATGGAATTATTCGCTGAGATCGCTGAGGCGCAGCACGTGATTCAGCAGAGAAGTGAGGGAAGAAAAGTGAGAGAAAAAAAAACAAAAGAAATGCATAAATAAAATATTTTCTTGGTTTTTGGATGAATCATGTATTACAGGATAATTGTAGGTGATGTGATCGGAGAAATATTACTGGATTTATGAATAAAAATGCAGCCGAATGAATTAGTCAGCTACAGAAAGATAATAAACAGATCAGCATGCAGTGTTATATATAGAAAGATATAAAGATTTCAACTGCAGATCAGCAAATTTAGCACGTGCTCAATTCTTTGCCTCACAGATAAGGCAAATAGAACTCTGCATATGCTTGGAAAGTGCTAATAACCTATCTGAAGAATCTGCTCGATTGCTCGATCGGCAATTACAATCAATCGGCTAGATCTCTGCACTATAATAATCATTAGATCTGGCATGGCTAATGTCTGGGCAATTTCCTATAAAAAGAGATCGCCGCGCGTGGTTCAATCAAAGACATCAACATAATGAGCGGTTAGTGTTGGCACAAGGCATATGCACATACATACATACATACATATAACGGTCTATTTTGATATCACAGTAGATTGAAGTAGATTGTATGTCATAAGATCTTGAGGCTTGATGATCGTTTTGAGATCACAGACGGCTACAAGCAAGGTCGGTTTAGTTCAATGGGATTTTTTGGGGAGCTTTTCGAACATGTTTTCTTTTCTTTGTACTTGTCTGTTACTTCTCACTTGCTGCTGCCCCTTTTGAACAGCTTCCTACTCTGGGTAGGTAGGTATCTTTATATGTATGTTGTATGTAGCTTGTCTCTGGGTTTGTGTAAACTGTATCTTGTAAATTACATTGAAGGTTTCGTGTCATGTTTAAGTTTTACGACCCGTCCAAGGCACAAGGTGTGTGGCTTGCCAGGTGTCTCTGTCTCCTCTCTTCTCTCTCTTCTTCTCTGTCTCTCTCTCTGCTGTTCTAGTTGTTGTCCAAGCTCTGCAAGTTGTTCTTGTTGTCTGGTCTCATCATCAACTTGGCTAGCTTGCTTTTTATGGCATCATCATCATCATCAAAGTCTTGTGTGTGAGTGTGTGTTGGCCCAGGCGCAAAGTGAACAACTTTTTTCCATGACCTTTTATGGTGATTTGTGGCGGAAGATGCCACCTGGCACCAGCATCATGTAATATGATGATGATGTGCTCGGGTTGAACTCTATTCAAGTTCTTTAGCCATATAAAGTAACTTGCACGGAACTGACGAACTGTCGACTGTGGGAGGAAGTCACTAAAAGAGTTTTGTTTTCTGTTTTTGTTAGGTAACTTTACTCTATACCCATTCTCTCTCTCTTTCTCTAGTTTATCTTCATAATTTCCCAACGATATATGACCTGCCCCAAAGTGATATATTTTTAAAAATTTTAATTTGTTAACTCAAACTTAATGATTATTTGACGAATGGAAATCGTTGTGCGACGACAACGAAACGTGACAACGATTAATTATCGCACAAATTTACGATGCTATTACGAATTTTGGGCTCACACAAAGACAAGGCCTAAAGCTGGTAGCCAGTTTCGGTTTTCGCTTTTCGCTTTATAGACAGATCTCTCATAACAATGACGCGACAAGTTCGATGCGTGCGTTGCGTTTATTGTTTCTTTTGGCAGTTTGTATATTTTGATACCCTGTCAGCGGGTGTGTTCACTTTTGCCAAAAGTTTGCCATGCCATGTTTGCCTTTCTTGCAAAGAAGCTTTCAAAAAGTCTATTATAATTTTTGAAATGCAGAATATATAATTGTTTGTAGGAAAGTAATGAGTAATAGTTGAGGTAGGGTATAAGTTCGTCGGCTCGCCAATGGCAAAATTTCTTGCTAGCCTTAAGTATTTTGATGATCACTTGAAATTGTTGTTTTTCTTGCGTTTTATTTCGTCTCACAAATTTGCCATTGCGGCTTATTGATAGTCCATGGGGGCAGACAGAGGTCTCCACGCGTTTTGTATAACAAATTTTGCAGCACTTTCTCTCTGCCTCGCGCGGCTACTCCACCTTGAGGGGGATAGATTTCAGTTCGTTTGCGGTGAGTTAGGTTGAACAAATGAAACTAATTGCTTCCGTTTGCCACATTTCACCTTCATTTTCAAGCCAAGCCAAGCCAAGTCGAGCCAAGCCAAGTGAAGCCAAACCAAGCCAAGTCGACAAACCAAGCTAATTTTGTATGCCTTTTTCGGGCTCTCGGGCTTGGGGGCCTGTGCGCCATAAAATGTGGCAATTCTTTTTGGATTTGTTCGCTATGCGCGCGGTTCAATGAACCTTGGCAAAGTTTCCCAACTGCAGGCACCAAAATTTTTACTAAACGTTGTTTTTGTTGTTGTTTCATTTTTTCTGCAGAAATTTGCATTTTCATCTGGGCGCAAAATGCTGAGGCTGAACAGCTGAACTAACAACAAAAGCAACACGGATGACGCTCTGCACGCTTGAGTGACACACACACACAGCTAAAACACCTTTTGGTAGGGTTACCACCACCTGGGGAAAACAAGCAAGCCAAGCCAAGCCCAGCCCAAAATGGCAAAAGTTACGAGTGGAGTCTGCTTTTAGGCGAACTGAGGCGACAATTTCATAGCCAAAAAGGAGGCGGCAACCGGACGCAGATAAACGGGGAAGACAAGAGCAAAACAACAGCAACAACAAGAAGAAAAACAAGAGAAAAATAAGCAGAAAAAAACCAGGTGAGAATGTGCATACATAACGAGTGTTTATGCCCCGTGCCACATGTGTGTGTCACATGTGGCTTTTGCATAGTTTGATGAGTAGTTTCAAGGGTTTCGTGGGTCGAGGGACAACTTTTAGTTTATCAATTTAAATGCAAACATTTTTCCCCGGAAATTGTATGACATTTTATGGAAAAGCTAAGCATGACAGAGTGTGTGGGGAGGCGAGGTAAAAGAGAGCAAAACATGCTATAAAATTGTATTGCAACTTTACTCATTTCTCATTCAAGTAGACAGGCGGTAGTTTCCCGTTTAGTTCTCTTAGATATGATTGAATAGCGTCAGTATCCTTTATACTTTCGATTCCCTCTCACAGAACCTACCGTACTGGTCTAAGCGACTAAAGATAAAACAAATCCAACTTTACTTTCCACCTACCACAACTATGTTAAGGTTTAAGTACAAAGAGTTAGGGATAAATGTTGTAAGATCATCCTAAAAACTATCCCTCTATCTATAAATATACATATATCTCTCTCTTTCAGTCTCTTTCCTTCTCCCTCTTGGAATCCCCTCGAAGTAGTCACCCCATCGTTCCCATTCGATTCTAATTCCATTTCCCACTCAATTCTTCTCCTTTCATCTCTCTCAGATATGATTAGACAGCGAATACTCTGCGAACACTGTTCTAATTCCATCTCTCCGAACTGATTAGACTCAACTTTAATTAAGATCGTCTGCTATATAAAGCTGTAGCCTGCAGTCTGCAGTCTGCACTGCAATGCGCCTTTAAATTGATCTGATTGAGTTTTTTTTTTTTTTTATAAGCCTGACAAATGACGTGACTCGATAGGCAGACAGGCCAGACAGACCAGACAGATAGATAGATAGACAGCTCAGGGAAGTGGCTGCTTCTCGGGTTAACACATGAGTGATTCTGGCACAGGCGCCTGCCTGGCACGCGCCTTCCTGGCTCCCTCTCTGCTAATCCCTCGAGGCATCTTGTTTGTGTGGATATTTTTAGCTGACTTTGGCCAATCCTTTTGGCCAACTTTAGAGATTGGTAACCTGTGCTGCAGCTGATTTTGCCTTCCACTTGGCCTGGCAAACTGTGATTATGCCCAATTTGCATATTGTTGGTGCGACGTGGGTGGTTTAAATTGTTTGCTCTTTGTTTTCCTTGTCAACGTAGCAAACAGGCTATGAAAGGCAACACAGTAAATACAGCAGTAAGTCTGACACTTAGAAACTTAGAATAAACATATGAAAACGTGAAAACATGGAAAACACTGAAACAGAAATCGCTGAAGATCAAGATGAGGTTGTCAATCGTGTCTGGTGTTGTGCCTGGGGAATGATTAAGCCGCAGCAGAGAGATGAAAGCTACAACTACAACAGCAGCGACACAACTGACAACAATAGTTACATATCGGAAGAAGAAGTAGACGAAGGTACAGATGAGAATGCTGGAGAATCCTCGGAAATGCCTAGCCATTCGAAACCCACAGAATTTGTTGCAATCGGTGGAGCAGATGCACAGCTCAAGATTGTGCATGTCTCACCGCATAAGAAGAATGTTTTCCCCCACGAATATAGTCATACATTGCCCGGCATGGGTGTGCACAATGTTGCTGTGAGTCCGGATAGCAGCAACATTGCCGCTGTCACCATGGATGGCAGCCTTATGTTGCTCGATGTGCTCGAAGGTGTTCGCCTGCCCAATATACGTCACACTCTCGTGAGTAACTATTGGTCAGTTACCTTTGCGGACGATAACAGTGATGCCATCTATGCGGGCACAGGAAGTGGACAGGTCTTTAAGTATGACACTTATTATGGCAAGCTGCTAAATAGCTATGATACACATCGTTCCGAGAATGTGCTTGGCCTGGCTGTGGTACAAGATGAACGCCTGTTGGGTTGCTCTGATTATGCTGGGAACTTTACACTGATCGATGGTCACACTGGACAAGTGATACGTCGTCGGAATTATAAGCAACCTATGCGTAAATTGGTCTTCGATCCGACAGCACATTTGGCGTATGTTGCCTGTGATGATAAGACTGTGAAGATCTTTGATCTCTCGTCGGGACGCTTTAGTGATTGCCTGGTGGGACATGCGACATATGTCATGTCCGTTTCGGTATCTGCAGATGAGCGACTTTTGGTCAGTGGCGGCATCGATGGATCCATTATAATTTGGGATCTACGCACCACAAAGACCGCACTCAGTTTCATCTCCGACTGCAATACGAATCTGTTTGACGTGGCCTTCAATCGGTTGAGCAATAAGATCGGCTTTGTGGGCGAGGGCAAGGGACTGAATATCTACTACTGTCTGGGCAGCAAGGAGATGGTGCTAGTCTAGTGTGTACACTACACTTCACTACAAAGTTTTTGTGTTTTCATATATTATATTTTTATATAATTTATTTATATTATATTTTTAAAATTTTTGTTGAAGTAGACACTTGACACAGTTGATCGGCGGCAAACCTGATTTCGCCAACGTTTGGTTTTCTGTTTTGGTTATATCAATTAAAAGTCGCATCCTTTGATCTAAAACTTGTCGATTTGAGATGCTGTCACATTTTCCACTAGAGATTGTCAGGGTTGCCACAGCTGCCTCTGTTTTTTTATGCGAGATTAATGACTTCAATTTGCAAGTTGGCCAGTGTCTGATTCCAGTCTCCCCACTCGCTAAAGGCGATAACCCACTCGCTGCGGCAGCGAGACACGCGTGTGCAGAGTTGCCAACTCGTTTTCCCACCGTTTAATTGGCATAATTTGTCTAACAAGAACAACCAACTGAACGACAGGCGAAGCGACAGACAGACACACCGACAGAGAGACCTAACCGAGCGAAAGACCTAACCCGCCGACGACAGACGGAACAACCCAACAGACCAACAGACCGACCAAACCTCGTGAGGAGAACAACTTGTTTTGTATTCAGACGCCGTTTGTGTTGTGTGTAAGAGTGTGTGTTGTTGTTGTTGTTGTTGTTGTAGGCTATTGTTGCCATGTCTAGCCTACGCGGAAAGGTGCCGTGCATAGTTGTCATGCCTAGAAGCCGGTTAATTGCAATCCAATTGAACTGAACTGAAACTATCGAAGCAATCGCCAGTTTAACGACCCAAAATCAAATGGGAAACCCAATGAGAACTTCAAGGTTCTCCTTTCGCTTGCAATAGTGTAGATTGAAGTTATTAACTTGAGATAGTGTATATAGCTGTGGGGAATAATGAAAAGTGATTAACGCTCAATTAAACTTGATATCACCTTAACTTTTATTTTCTTAATTTTAACGCTTCTCACTTACACTGTCATCTTTTTCTCACAACAACAGCTTGGCTGTCATTCTACCTGGTTATTATTCTATCATAATTAGGGGAAAAATTCTAACTGGCGCCAGTTGTTGTAGTTGTTGTTGGTTTTCCTGGGAAAATCGACGTGGTCGAGAGTCGCGAGAAAACTTGTTTAGTTGCAAGTTTAACTTTTAGCTACCTCACTAATTGCTGCCAATCTTTTGTGGTAAGCATGGCCTCTAACGCCTTAGCTAGCCTTGGATTGCAGCCTTCTCTTCTCTCTTCCTCCCTCTTCAGCCTGGTGAATGGTTTCGCCATCGTTTCAATTGTTGACATTGTTTTATTCTTCACGAGACGCGGCGTTGACGCAATTATAACACATGACTGCGTTGTTGTAGTTGTTGTTGCTGTTGTGATTGTTGTTGCAGTTGCTGTCACAAATGTAGCGTCCCCTTTCCTCCCTCGCCTTCACTCTCTCCCTCTGCTCACATTGCGTTTAACGAGCTCAGTTTAACTTTTTGCCGTCAACAATTATCATTTATGCAAAAATTAGACTTTAGCCGGATTTGTCACCTACTCAGGTAGTACTACTAGATAGGTGTCTCTGCACTGTCGCAGAGTTGTCAACATTGTGCGCATTAGCGCAAATTACAGTTATTTAATGGATCGTCTCGTATGTCGCTAATCTTGAAATGGGGCACTTGAAAGTGTGGCGGCAGTTGTGAATATGGACGGAGATCAAAGGTTTATGAGTGTCTGAAAGCGGGTATACAGTTTGAAATTTGTTCTGAGAAAGCAAGAAGCGTAGAGAGAGGGAGAAAGAGTAACAAGTAAGGCGCCTCGTAGTCTGCTTGAGTCAAAACTGTGAGATTTAGGCGCGATCAAGGCAAGCTTAAACGTGTTAGGTGGGTTTCTGTGTACAGTTATTATTAAATTTGTGTCTCTTAGATACTTTTGCATCTTTGAGATACTTTTGTATCTTTAAGATACATTTGAATCTTTGAGATACTTTTGTATCTTTTAAATACAATTGACCCCGCTTTATCAGTTAACGTGCTAGGCGTGTTCAAAGCAAACCTATATTTTTGTATCTTAGAGATACTTATGTATCTTCGAGGTAATTTGTGTCTTTAGGTCACTTTTCAATCTATAAGATACTTTTATAAACTTTAAGATACTATTTAAGTGTATGATCCTTAGCTGTTATACCACTGTTATACTGCTCGCTTAACTTGTCTACAATAGAACGGATAATCACGTCATTTACGAGCTGCTTATGCCACACTCGAGCCTCATTCACTGCGGGTTGTACTGCAGTGTCATGCGGCAGATAAGCACAATCCCCATTATAGATAGATGTAGAGCTACTTGAATATGAGAATGATTATGGGTTTATAAATAAGCACACTAACCATTCTTATAGCAGTGCACTTTGTGTGTGTGTGTGTGTCGAACGCGCGGCCTGTCGTCCTTGAGCGTTGAAATTCAATTCGACTTGTGCAAGGACAAGCATGCGCCGCCATTTTGTACATTTTGTGCTGAACTTTTGTTATAAATAACTGACATGTCTCTCAAGTTGTGCCTTGCCCTACCCCTGCTTCATTTACCCTTTCCTCATTTCCTGCTTTGCTTTGCAGCTGACCATGTCCGTTTATGTCAATTTCCCATTCGGGCCCTCACCTCGCCTCTTGGGACGCTCTTTCGTTGCAACGTTGGCCACTTTGTGTCATTCATTCATTTATAATGAGGTGTGAGGAGGTAAAATTGGATGATGCTTTCGCTCGTATTCTCGGGATATTTCGCAAACGTGTCATTAAATCAATATCTGCTCAGCACAGGCAACCTCTGACAACGCTCGCCCGCCCGCTTGCAGTGACGTTTAAATATTTAGCAGACGCAATTTGCTGCAAATGCGGCGTATACGTGATTTTTGATATGCATGCTGCCTTATCTCTCTCTCTCTCTCTCTCTCTCTCTCTCTTTCTCTCTCTGTCTGATTGTTTTTTATCGCTTATCTAACGAAGCTTATCCATCCACTGAGTACGAGATCATGTTCTATTCTCATCTGCGTTTTAAATGCGTTTATCATTTATAATGAAACAATTTGCGTCGAGATTAGATAAGTGCTGCGCTGTTGTAAGTGTGTGTGTGTGTGTGTGTATGTGTGTCTGTGTGTATCTCGTGCCATGGGTCTATTATTGTCATTTTGGGCTGTAAATCTCGCTTGAGTTGACGTTAGTCTAAACGTTTCTGTCTGCGCTTCTGGGTGGGGGTTCTCTGTCGCAGTTCCCGTGGCGACCTTTGTCTAGGGTTTTTGTCTGTCTATCTACCTCTCTCTGCTACGCTTTATTTCTGTTTCTTTCTTTCTTTTGCCTGCTCTATAAAGTGCATAGTTCTGGGTCTCTTGTCGTATTATCTGTGTGTGGCATTTGTTTACGCGCGGCGCTATTTGTTGTACTCCATTATTGACTTTGTGATAATTTTGTCATAAACAAAAAATATATAAAGCCCACACACAAACGATTTTACTGTGTCGGCGTATCTATAACTGTTTCTGCGCGCGTGTGTGTGTCTGTGTGAGTATAAGAGATTGTGAACGAAGGGTTTCTGGGCAAATGCATAAAAATAATTTGCCATTTGTTTTAGAAGTTGACTAATGTGTGTTTTACAAGAAAGGTGTTATACTGAAAGTGTTATACTGTTATATGAAACCTGTTATACAACATATGCAGTGTACTTCTTGCCCAAACTGTTTTGCAGATCACTTTTAAGGTGTTTCTTTTTACGATTTATGCTTATGTACAGTTATACAGAAACTGTTATACTAGTCTACATAGAATTTAGTGAATAAATAGTAGCCTAATTCACATTTGTAATTGATTTCTTTACAATAATCTGCTGTTCTTTTCAATCAGGGTGCTGTTAAGTTATAAAACTGTTATACAAAAAGTACATAATATGCAATTAATTTCTTATCTAAATTGCATTGCCAAACCCATTTTGCTGGGATTTTCACATAATTTGCGCTGATAATTCGCGGGTTTTTCGTTTTTTTTTCCCCCAAAGCTTTTAGCGTGTAGGGCACTTTGTAGTTCCCATGGGCGTATGCATAAATAAATCAATACGCTGTGGCGATAACAAATACTACCTACATTACTCTATCAGTGGAACGCAAAAGCAAACGCAAATAGCTTTCAATGTCGCGCCTTCTACCGTCATTGCTTATTGCTCTTTAAGAGCTTCCCTCTCGCTCTCTCTTACTCTCTTCCATTCCAAGTCTTCCAGGCATAGGTAATGTCTTCTTCTTCTTCTTCTTGTTCATTGTCGTCGCTCTTCGATTTTATGTTATGTTAGGTGGGTTTATTTTGATGGTGAACGTTGCCGTTGACTTTCAAACGCAGCTCGACGCGTCTTCTGCATAAAACCCGCATTCGATCATAATAAAAACTAATAAAAATCCAAAAATCAAAAGCGTTATACAAAGAGAAGTGTGTTTTGCGAAAGTCCAAACCAATTATATCGAAAATGGCGCAGGTAAAAGAGCAGAAGAGGAAGCAGAGGAAAGAAAACTGTAGCTACTAATCGATTTTGTCATAATTTTCGAGGCGGGGTCATTAGTCATGAACTAGTATAACAGTTGTGATATTAACTAGTTACCTTATCATGTTTCCTACTAACTTTTCCTCTCTCTCTTTCTTGCAGCCACAACATGGAGAAGCCCATGCAACATGCCCCCGCACCAGTGGGTAAAGTCTCCCAAATTGCCAACATCTTCCAGCGTAAACCCATTGAAATTCAGCCGGTGGAACAGCTGAGCGCCGTGGCCGCTGCACATGCTGCCGCCGCCGCTGCCGCTGCTGCAGCTCATCCGCCCACAGTGCGTACGGAATCCCATTCGGCGCGTTTCAATAACGCGCGTGCGCTCTTCGAGAAGCTTGGCGTGGAATCCAATTCGAATGTGAGTTCACGTCTCTTGCGCAGCGGTTCACGTGAGGATAATCTATGCGACGGCTCGGATCGTTCCTCATCGCGTTCCTCGGATCGTTCACAATCGCCACCAAAGCGTCGCATGCCATTTCCCTCGGGCGCATCGCTGGTGCAGCAGCAGAACAACAACAACGCAGGAGTTACCGCTGTGCAGCCACAGAACGGTGGGGAGAGGCTGAGCAACAGCAAGTTTATAGTGGAGCCAACGATCCAAGTGCAGCAGCAGCAGCAGCAGGTGGCCAAGTATCCACAGCACAATTTGTCGCGTCTAAAGACAGAGGAGTCCTGCTCCGCTGCAATTACTCCGCCGGCTCCAGCTGCAGTCATTGCACCGCCGGCAGGTTCGGTTAGCGCGCTCTTTGCCAGCGCCGCCGCGGCTGCCTCAGCCGTTGATAAGCCTGAGAAACCGGAGAGGAAATTCAATTCACGTGAACTCATCGAGAAGCAAAAGAAGTGGACATCGCACTTCACCAAGACCAAGAGTCCACGCACCCATAGCGATCTTAATCGTTGTGACATTATACGCACCGTACCGGGTACTGGATTGATAATGGATGCAGAGCGGGGATCGAAAGAGCCACCGAGTGCTCCGCTGCGCCAGCATCCACTCGCTGCAACAGCTTCCACTCCCACACCTCCGCCCACAGCTATACCGCCAGAGATTAAGCCACGTAGCGGCAAGATCGGCAGCCCGGTCAAGTCGCCACCGTTGCCGCCCATTCCGGCGGCCAAGCCAAAGAATGTTAGTCCCGTTAAGTTCAATGCGGACCGTGTGCGTTCGCCCACAAAGAGCAGCAATGAGGCGGCAGCGGCGGCACCACCACCACCTCCAGCCAAATCGGCTGCGGTGACGGCGGCCATGCAACGCTCGGCGCTGCTGCAACAGGAGCAACTGCAGCAGCAGCAACAGCAGCAGCAACTGGTGGCTCCTGTGCCGCCCGAGAAACCACGTAAGAAGTCAATCGATCTCATTGAGGATGCTGTTCCGGCAACAACCTGTTCCACACCCTCGTCCTGCGCCTCGCCCACCAGCTCCATGAGCACGCACAGCGCTCACATGCTGCCGGCCAAGCGAGGATCTATCGATGCCGCTGCCATACATGGCACAAATGGCAATGCGCTCAGTGGCAGCACCACATCGGCCACGTCTGGTTCACCTGTGGCCAGCGCCTCATCTGGTCCCTCTTCGCCCGTGCATACCGAGGATGAGAAGCAGGAGAACGAATCCACAGAGAAGTCCGAAATGGAGCATTATCACAACAACAACTACAACAGTGTGCCAAGGCGACGACGCAGCGAGAATGAAGGTGAGTTTATGGAAGGGATTACCTTCCTTTCTTATCTCCCTTAGCTAACTTGTGTTAGTTATATCTTTAGCTGTGACTCATAGAGATGACCTGAGATGCAATAAGCTCTTCCACATTTCCCATTTCTAGAGATATCTTCCATCTTAAGAGGGAACTCCATACCTGCGGAAGGGTTACCCAATCAGAACTTCAATGGGATTCCATAACAAGTTCTAGACCTTCTGCCTACTTCATACCTCGAGTACTTTTCGCTTAACTTTAAGAAATATGCCGCCTTCTCCCCCTCTCCCTACACTTTCCCAACGAAGTGGCTTGTTATAGTCCATTTCCTGGCACCAGATGGCGCCACACCCCGATACCATTTGCCGGCATGCATTTTCCTTGCCATTCGACAATGTAATTCCAAAATTAAATGTTGAACTGAATACGTCGTGTACGGAATCGCTTCCCTATCCCCCTGCCTCTCCCTCTGCCGCCAACACCGACGACTTCCGACCATGTAAAACTTGTGAACTTTGTGCAGTTGGGTTCAAACACCTTAACAAGCATGTAGTGGGTGTGCGGGTGTGCGGGTGTGTGTGTGCCATGAACTCCCTCAGGCCTAGACTTGGACCAGACCCAGAGCAGAGCAGAGTATAGTATAGCAGCTCCATGGAGCTGGCTTTGTGCCTGGTCGCCCTTTGCTGCCCTTATGCTCATCCCATTTTATGCCATGCCATCCCATCCGCCATTCATTACAAGTTCTCTCCGGCTCTTTTACTTTTATTCTTTCTAAGCTGCACACAAATCGTGACTGCAATAGCAAAGCCTCCCCGATCTCCTCCTGCTGCTGCTCCTTCTCTGGTTGCACTTTGTTGCAGTTTGTTTTGCTTGGGCACTGGGAGGCAAATTCCAATATGGGTCAAACACAGCAGGCATATCAAATGCAGTGCCCCCACGGTCCAGGCAAACCACAACAACATTCCAAGTGCCCAAGTGCCCATGCTGCCCCTTCTTCTCCTGCTGCTGCTCACCCTCCTCCTCCTCCTTTCCAGCTGCATGCAACGCTCGCAATCTGTCGTCGACCATCTCCACGACGACAACGACGTTTGCGGATTTTGTTGGGATTCTCTTGATATGCTTCTCCCATCTCCACCCGTCTGCGTCTCCGTCTCCGGCTCCATACATAAAATTGTATTAATGCCAGATTAAGAATTCAATGATGCGTTGCCTCTTCGTGCCTCCGTTTTGTGCCTCGTTCTGCTGCTGCTGATTACAAAATTGGAATTTGCACGCTGCGCTTCCGCCTGACAATTCGCTGGGCTTCTCCACTTGGAGCTAGAGAGGAATAGGGAAGGCAGTAGAAGAGGAGACGAAGGAGTTGCTGGAGAGGAGTGGGAAATTGAAAGAGGCGCAGGGTGTGCGCTCGTCGAGCCTATAACTTCTTTTAATTCATAAGTGTCTGTGTCTCGGCACTTGGTGGGCGTGGCTCTACCTTGATTTATTGATCGTGTTGCTGTTGTTGTTGTTGTTGTTGCAGGCGCTGCAGATTATCAGTTCAACCCACTGTAAGCTTAATCTTGACTTCGCGCGCTGAACCCAGAGTTGTACTTACATATTGTTATTGAAGAGATGAGCTGCGTTGATAGCGACTCCTCAAGATGGCAACACAACTTTGCAAAATGATCTATGAGCAATTTCGAAAAGTGATTGTTAAATTTGAAATGGGGCAGAGTAGGAAAAGGGGAGAGCAGCTAAAGGCAAGCTTAAGAATGTAAATAGAGTAAAAAGTAAGGTTCTACATCACTTTCAGCTTTTATAGTTATCAAATCAAGCATATTCTACCTACTTTTCTGGGGATTTACTTGCAGGGTATACTAAGAATGCAATGGAAAACTCCACACAGACACTTCCCTTTTTGAGGGTGTGAGAAGAAAGTGTGAAGTGAAAAGAGGCCATTCCTCAAAGATAAAGCCTAATCTTTAATGTTCATTTCTCTCAAACTTAGCATACCCCACTGCCAGACTTCTCCACTTCATTGTAGGGTATACAAAACAAAGTTTTATAGCTTTCTCAATATGCTGACATATAACGCACGTCAATTCGTCATTGCGCCTCGCTGGCGGCGCGTTCATATGCCCCGTGATTATACACAAACATAGGTAGTATATCCGAAACATATATAGCACGCGCATACCTATATAAATCGCGGCTGCAGCAGCAGCGGACATGACAAGGAGAACATATGAATGGGAATATACGACGTCGGACGGGACAGTCCTCTTTTAGCTGCGAGGCGGCTGTCTGAATGGGGCTTGGCTGTCGTAGACGTAGTTTATAAATAAAATGGGAAAGCACTACTTGAGCACTACTCGGAACAGTGAGAAAGAGAGGGGGGGGGAATGAGAGAGGGAGCTAGAGGGGGAGAGAACAACCCCTGCGTAGCATGTGAATTTGAATTTGAATATAAATTATGCCTGCCAAAACGGTTGACGGCGACGCTGTTGCTGCTCCACTTTGGTGCTTTGTCTAATAGATATGTATATTCTAAATTGTTCTATATACAAATACCAAGCTGATATATCCCATCTAGTATAATCAAATAGACAAAGCAGCGACATGCCAGACAGGCAGACAGACTGAGAGACAGACAGAAAGAAAGGTATTATTTATCTGCACAATTAGAACTAGCTTCAATATTGACAATTTGTTATGGAACAAGGAAAGTGCAAGTGCGAGGGAGACAGAAGAAGTGTGTAAACAATAGCATAAACAAACAGAAAAATACAGAGAAAACAAAGCGTCGTGTAAAAGTTATGAAAGAGGAAGAAGAACAAAGCGAGGTAAATTATAGTTTAATTTTTATATTTATTTTAGACAGAGCAGGGTATACAAATTTATGTTCAATATCGTGTACAATTTTCCCCACTTTGTCAATTTTCAGTTTCAATTTACTTTCGTTACTTTCAACTGTTTATAGCTGCTTCAATCACTGTTTCAATTGCATCGACGGCAACAGCTGCAGCTTTCAACTCTACACAAAAGCTGCTTGCTGGCTTAGCCAATGTCACAACCCGCTTAGCAAGTGCCGCAACCAGCTGTGTGACTTTGCTAAGCCTACAGTTGCTGTAGCTGTCACAAATTGCCGCTAGTGGGCGCCAGCAGCTGTGCGGAAATTCTACATAGACTGACGACACGCGCATACCCTCTTCCTTGCTGCCTTGCTCCGTCTCTCTCTCTCTTTCTGCCCCTAATGCTCTCGCCTGTCTTTTGCTTGCGAGTTCATTGCCTTCTTCGTGCATTGCGTGGGTTTTTGACAGCCACTTGACGCTTCCGTCACAGCGCTGCCTCTTCTTGTTGTTGTCGCATAGTTTTGCCCATTGACCACCCAAGCAGCAGCGGCAGCCTCAGCAGCAGCATCGTCTGTGTCTAATTTTGTATGTTGCAAGCGGAGAGGAAAGCGGGAGGCAAGCAGCGAGTGGGGCTGGCTAGTTTTTCTTTTCATCTGACGATGATGACGTTTGCTGTCGTTGCGCAAAAAAAAAAAATGAAAAGCAGAAAAATCTAAGAAAAATTGTCATGTCAATGCTTGATGCGCTACGCTGTGGCCGACTGCTTTGTGCGTGTTTCTATGTCGCAAGAAGTAGCTGGAAATAGCCAGCGAAAAAAGAAGCTAAAAGTGTGTGAAAAGGAAATATTTAAATAATTTTTTTTTTTGCGTATTTTTAGCACAGGAAAAAATGCTTGCAAAAAATACCGTTAGTTTTTGATAGTCGCACGTAGTATTTTTAGCAGCTTTTGCAAATAGTTGCCATGTTCCCCACCCTCTGCTTCCCCCTCGGTGCCTGCAGCGCTGCCAGGGCGCGTTTCTGGCCTTTCCCAACACACACACACGTTGATTGTGCAATCTGGCAGTTTGACAAGTGGCAGCCCTTGGGGCAAGCAATCGGAAGAGAGCGTGAGAGGGAGTGAGGGAGAGAGAGTGGGGGGGAGAACTAGAGAGGGACTAACGGAACTTGGCGCTGGCTGCTGCATGTCTGCCGGTCCCCAATAGTAGCGGGCAAATTGCCAGCAAGCGGGAGAGAGAGAGGGAGAGAGGGGAAGAAAGCGCCAGTCAGAGCGCGCAGCAATGATCGTACGTGCGCTCTCTCGCTCTCCTCTCTCTCTCTCTGATTTCTCTCTCTTTAGCGGAGGCTGAGCAAAAATAATTTCAATTTCTTCTTTCGATTCCTCCAAACGTAAATTTTTTGCGCTTGCCCGTTTTCAGTTGATGTCGCGATCGCGTACGCGTTCCGCATTGCCGCATTCACATCGTTCATTGATAAAGCGCCGCAAAAAGAATTATTTATTATTTCATTCGATTCGCAACGCGTGTGCCCCAAAAACTCATTAAAATTTACTATCGCAAAAAAGCCAGAAAAAAATATCAAAGATTTATAAATAAAAGCGCAAAAATAAACAAAAAACCAAAGAGAGAAATAAATAAACTTAATAGTTAATTGCGGGAAATTTGTCAACTGTGAATGGAAATGAAAACCAAATGAAAGAAAAATAAAAACAAAAACAACTGAAAATACAGAGAACAACAAAAGAAACTCGTGTCAGTAACAGAAAAACAAAAAATCTTTAAAAAAATACTTAATTAATTGCCATCATTATCAGCCCTCGAAAACTATTCGACATGTGCGTGAGGCGTGATTGAAATCGAAATCCCAATCGAAGCAGAACCCTCCTCTTTTGGCCTCAACTTTGACCTGAGCTTGTGGGTTTTTTGTGGGTTGGTCCATTTCCGTTTGATAAGCTTGAGATAATCTCATTTTACATACGTCAGAGAGAGAGAGAGAAGGAGAGGGGGAAGTGTCGCATTCTACACTTAATTAATTTAAATGAATATTGTGTGAAGGAAACCGATTAAAGTTGCTGCCTTTTTTTCATTGTATAATTGATTTAAAAACTCATTGCGAAATGCCCGAGTGACCCTAATTTGTGTGTTCGAGTTGAGTCGCATCGAATGGGAAAGAGTTAATGACATGCAAACGAGCAGCAAAGATGGAGAGGGGAGAGGGAGAAGAGGAGATGGAGAGAAGTAGGGGTAGTCAGAGAACAAACTGTGCAGAGACAGTGAGATAAAGAGAGGAGAGAGAGCTGCGTGCGATATATACGAATAATTACTTTAAACTGAATATTCATGCTCAATTCAGGCAATTTACTCAACTTGTAAATACCCTGTAAGAGTTAATGAGCTAAAATACCTTAAAATTTCTCCATTATGAACTCACTAAGTCTACCTATAACTTATGGAGAGTAGACTTGCTATGTTGTGCTTCTAAATACCCTGTAAATTGTGCTGAAGTAGTGTAGCTTGCAAGGAAAATTCTTCAAAATTTTTCAATTATTACCTGACGAAGCAAATTGTCTCACAAACACTTCACCCCACTCTCAGTCTGTCATTTTGCAGGGTATCTGTTAGTGTATTTATTTTTAGCAGTCGCTCGTCGTCGTCGTCGTCGTCTGGACACAAGAAATGTGCAAAGGTTCGCCGAACTGCGTGTGACAGCGAAAATATTCAAAAAATGCGTACACACACAAGTGTCTGTGTGTGTGTGTGTGTATGTTAGTCTGTCTGTCTGCCAGTCTGCTTGTCTCTTGGCCATATTGCAACATGGCAACAGGCAAACGAGCAACAACAGCAACAACAACAATGTAGACAATGTCTGCGCTGCTTACAATTTTTAGAAACACATTTTAAATTTGTCTTGCGAGTTTCGGTTTAGCTGCTTCCCCTTGCTATCTCCCTCTCGCTCTTCCTATCTCTTTTGCTCTCCCCTTTCCCCTTGTCGAGTTTATTTTCAAAATTGAAAATAGAAGTAAAAATTTTTGGTCAACAGCAGCGGCAGCGGCAGCGGTGGCAGCAAACAAATTGCAATTGTCATGCGTAGCTTGTTGTCTCATTCACACTCTTTTATTCGCTCTCTCTCTCTCTCTCTCTGTCTCCCTCTTTCACACCTTCTCTTTCTCGTTGTGCAGTTGCGTTGTTAACAATTTTGTTGTCAAATATTTTTGTGCTGCTTGATTTTACTTCTCTCTGCCTGTTGCTGTGGGCAACACCAGCAGCTGCAACAACAACAACAACAACAATGTGTGCAAATATTTGTTTTCCCATTGAAGATGACAAATTTGCAGTTGAAAGAGTTTTCATCGCAGTTTGGCCAAAACTTAATCCCAGGCATAGCCCCCGGGGTGGATAGGAAATTGAAACTTGCGGCAATTTGTATTCGCTTTTTTGCACTTCTAATGAAGGATCGCATCATTTGCTGCTCGCTTAACGTGTCCTTTCACAAACTGAAAGCGCATTTAACTCTTTGTTTAGGGCATTATCTAAGCTGCTCATGTCATGACTGACCACAAGATTGAGTGGGGGAAGGGAGGCTGGAATGGAGCTGCCTTTGTTTTTCGATTCATTCATTATCTGCCATCTGCATTGTTTAGGAGCAGGCTGCAAGCTGCTGAGCTCGACAAGTTGGCCTAACAAATGTTTTGGCTTGGAAGAGGGAAACCTCCCCTAATCTCTGCCCCTGCCCCACGTGCTCGTCATTTTGACAGCAACTTCCGTTTTGCGCTACACTGCAAGGCCTGCAGGCTGGGGTTGTCTCTTTATAGTTCTTTCTCTCTTTCTATCTTTCTCTTGCTCTCACACAAAGTGCACTCTTTATCACACTAATCTGTCAGTTTGTTTTGCCTATATGTTTTTATCTACAAGGGTATTAAATCTTCTGTATCTCAAGAGATAAGTTGGCTTCTTTTTGTTTGGCTTCTTTTTGGCTTGTTTTTGGCTTTGTCGTGACATCGTCACGAACGCACATTGCAATTTCTTTGGAGCTCTTTCAGCTCTTTAAGTTATTTTTGCCCTGCCTCTCTCTCTCTCTCTCCATCTCTTTCTTCCTTCCTTTGTTTCTCTCTGGCGTTTGCTCTGTCTAATTTGCTGTCGCTTTGCTGCTTTGTTGCGGTTACTCAAACAATTATTTTTGCATTTTCATGTGGACAACAACAACAGCAAGTTTTCTTTGGACATTTTCTCTCCTTCTTCCTCTCTCTTTTTCTCTCTTGCTCTGTCTTGCTTTCTTCCTTGTCAGCATGAAAATATTTTCTTCAGACTGACCACTTGAACTGTAACTTGAACTAACTAACGGTTCAGCACTTTTCATTTATTGAACCAGTGTAGCCTCCTCTTTCTTCTCTTCCTCCTCTTTCTGCCTCTGCTGGCCAATCAAGTTGAGAGTTTTTGTTTTGTTTATTAAATTTCTTTTGATTCATTAGTCGCATTCTGTTTGCCGCTGCCTGTGTGAAAGAGTTTATGTGCAAATGTTTACTGTGTGTGTGTGTATTGTGCGCATTAATTACTGACAAATCGCTGTAATTTGTGTCATTCGAAATGTATCTTAAACAAACAAAAACCTTTTGATTTATTTGTCCCGTTAAACAATTTCAATGCATTTTCAATTTACGTATATTTATCTATCTATTTTCGTATCGTTTATTGTCTTTGTTTCTTTTTTTTTTGAGTTTGGGGGGCAGTTTATTTTTGGCAATGCTGAAATTTTCCGCTTTTCATCACGTTGTGTTTTCTTTTTTTGCACGTTTTTGCAGCTCATTTGAAAAAAAAAGGAACACAACAAGAATGTTCGATCTTTTTCGATTGTTTCAATTTTGAATCATCGATTTCATTGGAAGAGAGACTGCTCTCTACTCTTTCAGTCTTACGCTTTCTCTCTCTCTCTCTGCAGCTCTTCCTCTCTTACTTTACCGCTCTGTATCTTTTGCTCTCCCGCTCTAATTTTGCCGACCTTCGTTGCGCATTTAAAAATCTTTCATTCAAGTTTATTTACTTGAGGCTGAACAATATTACCCATACGCCAAGGTGGCCGCAACACATTGTGCATTCTGTGTGGCAGGCCATCTGCCTGCGGTTAGCTGGAAATTCCCCTTCTCCTACACATACTACGTTCCCATTCGCATTCATGCGCATTTGTTATTCATGCTCGTTCCGACGACCTAATTGACATTAAGTATACGCCAGGGTGCATACAACTGGGAATATCTGCACACTTATTTTACTTTTTTGACTTGTTTTGGGAGTTAAAATGTTTCCTTCTGAAGGTCGGCTTGAATCGAATCTTAGATTTCTTGTTAATCCAGTAAAAAAGCGTTGATTATAATGGCAATTTGTGTTAAGTGAAAGTAGATTCATCTCTCTTATAGTGCCATACAAAATGTGTTATTCGATTGTGATAGACTTTTAATCCAATCGAGCTTAAAGTGAATTATAAAATATGTGCCTCAGCCTGCGTAAACTCTGTAAAGCCTGTCGAGGTTAGTAAGCAAAGAACACAAACTGTTAACCTTTTACTAACTAAAAACTATATTTAAGGGATGCAGAACTATGATATCTATGTTTATTTAATGCCTAACACCCTACTAAGATCTACATCCCCTAGTTCGACTTTAAACATGCATAACTTTGTCAAAACTTAACCGAATTTGCTCAGGAATATCATTTCGTTTATGTTTTGATCTTTAGATTAAAACAGCATACTAATTTTATATATTTACGAGTTTCACTTTTTTGACATTTTTTCCATGCTACCCCCTTGAAAAATTTTCAAAATTTTTTTGAAAATTTAAATCCTCATTTTTTAGTTAAAATCGATTAAGCTATTCGAAATTAGCATAAAAAAACATTCCAAAATGTTTTCCCACTCAAATTGTGGAAAATAATGGAAATTTAGTCTATTTTCAAGTCCTTGTTCCACCCTTGCAGCCTGCGTACCACACGTTTTCTTGTTTGCCCAAATTAGACAAAGCTTTCCCTGGGGTATCTTTTGTTTATTGACGCCTCTTTTAATTGAAACTACACCCGCAACCACCGTTTACTTGGCATTAAGTATACGCCAGGGTGACGCCTACTCAGCAATCAGTGTCCAAGTGCTTCTCCCTATAACTAGTTCAACATGTGGCAGCTCCTTGGGCTGCTTCTCGGCGTGTCCAACTATACAAGCAGCAGCTTGAACTCCTCCCTGCCACTGGCTGAGATGAGTTGTCGAATTGCCCAATCACAATCTGCTCAGATCACATACATCTATCGCTGTGTGAGTTGTCCATACCGCGACCCTGAGCTGGAGCAGGCAGTGCAGCATTGTGTGGCCTCCACTTTGCCCACCTGCATGCGGAGTCTGGAGGCACATGAACTGGAGCCACTGCGTCATACGGATAGCATGAATATATTTCTCCTACCCGCCGGAGATGCTGGTGAACCCCTGGTGCGTCGTATTCACAGCATGTTAAATCCTCAACAGAAGCGACGGCACTTTCACAAATATCTCTTTGTCTGGCCTGAGGCGAGTGAGGAGCAGCTGCGGCAACTCTTCGAGGGCTGCTGGCAGAAGTATTTGCTCTTTGCGCTGGCCATAACTCGTGAGGGAATCATCTACGACTTTGATCCGTTCGGAAAGGGAGGTTTGACGCTAATCCGCTCAACCAGCCCTAACTTTTACGTGGATAAGTTGAGGAATCTGCGAGGATATGAGTTACGTTATTCCATGTTCAAAGAGCCGCTTCGGGCGATACCTCGAAGAGACGTAAAAACTAAAGGCTATGATGCAATCGATGGTTCTTTGGCGCGGTTGATTGCAAGCAGCATGAATGCTACAGCTCGCTATGTGGAGCCCTTGGATGATGATGGTTACGGAAGATGCCTACGCAATGGCAGCTTCACTGGCGCTGTGGCTGATCTGATTAAGGACAAGACTCACATTGGACTCAATCTGCGCTTTGTGCTGGACTGCATCTGGCCGCTGGTAGAGCATACATATCCGTATAGCAGAAGCATCATCGTTCTCGTAGTTCCCGCGGCACAAATGAAGCCAGAGTACCTTATCTTTCTTACAGCCTTCCATGAATCCGTTTGGTTCCTTCTGTTGGTCAATTTCTTCATTGCCTTTGCACTGTTTGGTCTCTTTCAGCGTGTGTTGCGGGTTATCAAGGGTGAGGCAGGTGGTTTCTGGGATGAAATCTTTGAAATGCTTTACAAGACTCACCTTGGTCAACCCGTGGAACGTTTCTCTCGCATTAGTTCGCTACGCACCTTTCTCTTGGGTTGGATCATGTTCAGCTACGTCCTAACGAGCATCTACTTTGGCAAACTGGAGAGCAGCTTTGTTCATCCGTCGTACGAGAAAGAACTGGATAGGTTGGATGGCCTGCCGGCGTTAGGATCACGTGTGCATGGAGTGAATACCATGTTTCAGGCAGTAAACTCTTCGCTCTCAGAGCGTAATTTCAAACTGCTAACTTCACGACGTCGCGTATATCCTCTCAACGCTGCAAATACCTTTTTCGAACTTGCGATCAGTCGGCGTAATCGACGAGCTGCCTTTCTAATGCGTGATGATCGAGCTAGGGAGTTTCTAGCGATCACCTACAACGGTGAAGTAGGAAGACCCTCATATCATATTGTCAAGGAGTATCTGAGATCCATGCCCAGCACCTACATAATGCCCATAGGATCGCCCTTTCTCTATAAGTTTCAAACACTTATGAGCTCCTTCTATGAACATGGCATCTTTGAGTATTGGACACGTCGTGATGTCCTCAAACGCAGTCGTAGCTCACAGTCTGATGAGTTCTTTGATGATCTAGGCGATCAAACGGATCTGCAAACGGAGAGTGCATCGGATTCTCAAGAACGCCGCAAGAAGAAGGTTGTGCTTACTATGGACATACTACAGGGTGCTTTTTATTTGTGGATAATTGGCATAGGAATAAGTTTTGTGGGTTTCCTACTCGAGCTGGGTTATTATATGTGGCATAGAGCTGATAATATTATTGTTATATGAAGGGAATTAGGATGAACATATCTTCAAAAGTCTTATAATAAAGATAAATATTAATATCAGTCTCTCCTTAGCTTTGTTTCAAATTTTGAGGCCACGCCCACCGCCCACGCAAAAAGTTGTTTGGCAGTCTGCATACACTACGTTTTCTTGTTTGCCCAAATTAGACCAAGGTATCCCTTGGGTTCTTATGTATATTTACGCTTCCTTTAATTGAAACTGCACGCCTAACTAACGTTAAATGAGCACTAACTATACGCCAGGGTAACACTTATTTACAAGTCAGTCTCTAAGTGATTCTTACGGCAATTAGTTCAACATGTGGCGTATACTTGGTTTACTACTCGGCTTGTCCAACAGCACAGCCAACAGCTTAAACACCTTCTCTTCGCTGGCTGAGATGAGCTGTCGAATTGCTCAGTCACAATCTGCCCAGATCACTTACATCTATCGCTGTGTGAGTTGTCCGTTTCAAGAGCCTGAGCTGGAGCAGGCTGTGCAGCGTTGTGTGGCTTCCACGTTGCCCACCTGCATGCGCAGTCTGGAGGTGCATGAACTGGAGCCACTGCGTGAAACGGACAGCATGAATATCTTTCTTCTACCGGCCGGAGATGCTGGTGAACCCCTGGTGCGTCGTATTCACAGCATGTTAAATTCACATCAGAAGCGACGGCACTTTCACAAATATCTCTTTGTCTGGCCTGAGGCGAGGGAGGAGCAGCTGCGACAACTCTTCGAGGGCTGCTGGCAGAAGTATTTGCTCTTTGCACTGGCCATAACTCGTGAGGGAATCGTCAACGACTTTGATCCATTTGGAGAAGAAGGTTTGAAGTTAACCCTCTCAACCGGTCCCAAATACTATATGGATAAGTTGAAGAATCTGCGAGGATACGAACTACGTTACTCAATGTTCAAGCAGCCCCTGCGTGCGATACCTCGGAAGAACGTGGAAACTGAAGGCTATGACGCAATCGATGGTTCTCTGGCGCGGCTCATAGCTCGCAGCATGAATGCCACTGCTCGTTATATTGAGCCCTTGGATAATGAAACATATGGAACATGTCTGCGTAATGGCAGTTTTACCGGCGCAGTCGCTGAGCTGATAAATGACAAAACGCACATTGGACTTAATGTACGCTTTGTGTTAGACTGCATCTGGCCTTTGGTAGAGCATACATATCCGTATAGTAGAAGCATCATCGTTCTTGTGGTTCCCGCAGCACAAATGAAACCGGAGTACCTGATCTTCCTAACAGCGTTCCATGAGTCCGTTTGGTATCTGCTGGTGGTTAATTTCCTCATTGCCTTCGCGCTGTTTGGCCTCTTTCAGCGTGTGTTGCGGGTTATCAAGGGTGAGGCAGGTGGTTTCTGGGATGAAATCTTTGAAATGCTTTACAAGACTCACCTTGGTCAACCCGTGGAACGTTTCTCTCGCATTAGTTCGCTACGCACCTTCCTCTTGGGGTGGATCATGTTCAGCTACGTCCTGACGAGCATCTACTTTGGTAAACTGGAGAGCAGCTTCGTTCAGCCGGCATATGAGGAGCAGTTGGATAACCTGGATGGGTTGCCCGCGTTGGGGTTGCGTATACATGGAGTGAATACAATGTTTAGAGCAGTTAACTCATCATTGTCTGAGCGTCATTTTAAGCTACTCACTGCACGACGTCATGTGCATCCTCTCAAGGATACAGATCACTTCTTCGAGATTCCCATTAGTCGCCGGCATCGTCGAGCTGCATTTATAATGCGTGATGATCGAGCTAGGGAGTTTCTAGCCATCACCTACAACAGTGAAGCAGGACGTCCCGCATACCACATTGTCAAGGAATATCTGCGATCTATGCCAAGCACCTACATAATGCCCATAGGATCGCCCTTTCTCTATAAGTTCCAAACACTTATGAGCTCCTTCTATGAACATGGCATCTTTGAGTATTGGACACGTCGTGATGTCCTGAAACGCAGTCGTAACTCACAGTCGGATGAGTTCTTTGACGATCTAGGTGATCAAACCGATCTGCAGACGGAGAGTACCGCCGATTCCCAAGAGCGCCGGAAGAAGAAGGTCGTGCTTACTATGGACATTTTACAAGGGGCTTTCTACTTGTGGATCATTGGCATAGGAATAAGCTTAGTGGGTTTTCTACTTGAACTCGGCTATTATCTATGGCATAGAGCAGATAGTGTTATTGTTGTATGAAGTGGATAATTAGTGGAAGCATCTAATAATGAAACCCCCTCAACGGGATTCCTTAACTTTCCTTTCAAGCGATTTCTTTAAAAATATTTAATTTTTCTCTGTTACTAATTTAAATCTGTTGGGATTCCAACAATTTTTTGGCACCTGCTAAACGAATTGCGTCTGTCTGGCAACGCCCACCAGGGATAAGTTGCGACCTATGCCAAACACATGTCTCACAAATCCATAGAAAAACTCTAAAAATAGATGGACCAAATAGATAGACTGCGTAGATAGCGGCTAATAGATGTTCCACATTAAAGATATAGCCACAAATTGTTGCCATAAAACATTTCGCGAAACATTCGAAATCCGCATTAATTAAACAATTCATTCAGATTGTCACAGCAAAAACAAGTCAAATTCGTGTGTGAGTCATGAGAATGAATAATGAGTGTGTCGATTCGAACCGTGTTCTCCCTTTCCCCCCACTTCACTCTACTTCACTTCCCTTGTTTGTCACACAATGAAATGGTTGTCTAATTTGTTTTTGTTTGCTTTTCGGAATATTTATTCAAAATTCAAAAAAGAGAAAGAAAAAGAAAGAAAAAAATCGAACAACAAAAACTGCAAACATTTCCTTCTTATAAATATGTCCACATCTTCAAAAGGAATGGCGAATAGTCTGCTGCGTTCGGCATCGTCGGCTCTGGGCAGGGAAAAGTACTATCATGGAGGCGGAAAGAACAAGAACAAGAATCAAAAATCCGCTTCACACACATCCCTGCATGGCAAAAGTAGCGATACGAGTGCGGGAAAGCGTAAGCGTAGACGCGACGACGATGACAACGAAAAAGGTGAGGCAACCCTATTGGATGAGGATTTCAAACTGATGGCGGCATTATCACCGCCACCCGCCGAAGTCTTCTGTGGCAAATCAGTGGAAAATAAGCTGGCCGAGATGTGGTTCGAACGTCTGACCACCTGGAGATGTGAATCGCAGTACGAGAGGCGTTTGCGCAATCATTACATGAGCTACTTCAGTGTGTGCCTCAATCAGCGTGAGCTGCGTGGCATCTTCAAGGAGGTTCCCCCGGAGGAGATTACCTGGGTGGACTTTCGTGATACTATCGACGCGCCTAGCTGTTGCCAGGGCGACAAGGATGGAATGCATAACAGCTCTTGGCACATGGCCAGCAGCATGATGCAGCCTCCTAGCGGTGGTGGTGGTTGCGGTGCAGGCGGTGGCGGTGGCGGTGGCTGCGGTGGTGGTGGTGCCAGTGGCAGTGGTGGTGGTTGTTGCATGCGTCGCGCTGGCGGTGGCGCCAACTCAGCTTGGGCGCAGCAAATCACTTCGGGCAGTCGACGTCGGATTCCACAACGTACCACACATAATTTGGCCTATAAATCGAGGCCTAAATTGGTGCCCAAACATCTGACTGGCGGAGGTCAGGGTTCATCGAGTGGAGGAGAGCGTTCCAGCTCCACGCTGTGTGGTAACCCCAAGGAAATCATGCAACAGCAGCAGCAGCTACAGCAGCGTCCACTGCCACAGCTAGTGCGAAATTCGCGACCAGCCTGCCCCATCGATCTGGAGGCACGCAGAGATATGACCTACTTGCTGCAGACCATCAAGAGTGAGCTACGCGGCGAAAAACAACAGTTTACGGATGATTATCTGGAATTGGAAATACGTCGCTATCGTGATTTCTATGGGCGACATCGTCGCAATGATCCCGATTTCAATAAGGTAGTGAATGCCGTTAATACGCCGCGGGAACGTGTCTACATGTTGCTCAATATGCAGAACGATCTGGTGAAGCTACTCAATTAGAGCGTGTGTTACTCCAGCGGTGCCAGCTGAGTGTGTTGATCTTGTACAATGTCGTGTGTCATGTGTTTGCTAAATAAAACAGCCCAAAAAAAAAAGTTAATTGAATTTGCTATCGATAATTATCGATGTGTCTATCGATACCAAAATAGTTATCGATATAATTGCATTTGTTATCGATGTATTTAGATTCGTTATCCATATTTATCGATATATTGATATTTTTATCGATAGTTATAAATATTTTATCGATATATTAATATGACATGCATACATCTAATTGCCATCTCTAATGTGTCGTCCTCTTCGATCTTCTCTTGCAGGTCGCAAATCTTTGGAGGAAACCACTCCACAACATTCCAACGTCGCCATCGTCTCCGTCAACGGTTCGCCCCAGCGCGTGCCGAACAAACGTAGCAGCATAACGGTTAATATGCCTGCTGCCGGCTTGGGTCAACGTCCGCCCAGCATCATCTCCACAGCCAGTCAAGATGAGGGCGGCTTCAATGAGGCCATGCCCGAAGTGAAGGCCAAGTTGCAACCTGCAACCTATGAGGATGGCATCATCGGCAGCGGCGGCGGATTGGGCAAGGAGGAGCCAGAGCAACCACACAGCTTGAACTATGTTGACGTTGGCTATCGTCTCAATCCCGATGGCAGCGAGTCACGCGAGGTTTATGGCTCTGAGGCGGAACTCTATGACACAGCCAAGGTGAGCGACATGCAACGCAAGTTCCATGGCGCCAATGGTTTCGTGCAGGAGTCCAGCACAGTCTATGCGATTATTAAGCCAGAACTGCAACAGCAGCAGGAGCAAGTGCAGCCGTCGTTGGTGCCACAAACAGCACGTGGATTGATACAGTCGCCCACCTCAAGTGTGGATGGATCGCCATTACATCGTGGCGTCTACAATTCGCCGCCAGTCGGTGTGGTCTCGCCCATAAGACGACGCAGTAGCGAGCAGAACGGAGGAGGAGGTGGCAGCGGCACAGGTAGTGCCAAATCCACGCCACCTATGTCACCAGCACGCACAGCGCTAGTCAAGGGAATCGCACCCATTGCCTCCATAGATGCACATGAGGAGGAGGAAGAGGAAGAAGAGCTGGAGCAGAACTTGGTATTGGACGGCGAGGAGGATGAGCAGCTAGCTGTGGAATATGTCGAGGTGCTCGACGGACACGAAGAAGAGGAGGAGCAGGCACCCGTTTTGCCCGAACGTCGTGCACCGGCTGCAGGTGCCCTGGAGCTGCAGGATTTGGAGTACGCTGACACTAGCGCCGGTGAGGATGAGGAGGATATATTGCAGCATTTGAAGTGCAGTGAATTGGATGTGGAGCTAATGGATGATGTGGTCGATGAGGTGATCAAAGTGCATGTTAATGCAGTGGCTACGCCAGCACAGGTGATGCCTGCCTCAGCGGCTCCTGCAGCTGCTTCCACTCCGGCTATGCCGCGTGATGACAGCTTACCGGATGCCATGACAGCCGCCGAGGCGGAGCGATTGTTGAGTTCGAGGTGAGTTTTTGCAGATCTATTAGGCATCAGATATATATATATATAGTTATATGTTCTTGTACAATCAAGCTTAAGCATGTTTTGTAGTTGTTTTTTAGTGTATGCTAAGCATGTCTACTCTAGTGTTGTGTCTTGCTCGTCATAGATATTATATATATCATATAGTATACTAAGTATGCCTATATAGTAGTTATAACTAGTAGCTAGTTCTAGTTTAGTTTAATTTCTAAGTATTTATTTCTATTAGTGCTCGTCTTGATCTTCTTCTTGCTTCGCTATCTTCCGGTTTGCCTTGCCCACGTTCTTCTTCGATGTTATCCTTGGCTTCCTGCTTGCCTGCTGCACTCACTCAAGCTGTGTCAATATTTACCTTTGCCTTGGCTTGGCTTTTGTGTGTCCTTGCCACACGAGACAGCAGCCGCAAGCAGCAGTTGCTTCTGCCCCTCCTGCGGCTTGGCTATTCATCATGAGGGTTCGCCTGCCTCGTCCCGCCCCGCTTCGCCTGGCACTTCATCATCATCAGCATCAACATTGTTGTTGTAATTGTAAGCTAATCTGTCGCTTGTCGTTTGCCGCACTGCATCAACATTGCCGCAGTTGCAGTGGCAAGTTGCAAGTTCCTTCCGCAACGCACTTTGTAGTCGCTTTTTAAGCGCGGCCAAGCCAAGCCGCCACGCTTTAAGCTGCCAAAAATAAAAAACTTTGAACTGCGCTGAACTTTAACCCATTGACTGGGGCTGCCCCCCTTCCATCCTGCCCTGACCCTGCCTCTGCCTCTGCCTGGCAGCTTGTTGTGCCAGCCATGCATTAATTTGTTTAATGACGTCGTTTGGGGCTACGCACCACAAAATGCACTTTGCTTTGTTTGGCGCCACCTCCTTCCTCTCTCTGCAAGTCAATTTCTCAGCTTGGAATGCTCAGTTTTAACTCGCACACCTACAGAGAGAAAGAGGTGTGTGCCACACACACACACCTATCTGCTCTATCTATCTGGACACCTGCTGGTTGCGGCTTGGCCCTAAGTAGATTTTCACAGTCATTCATTTCGACTTCTGGCCAGGCTGCCTGCACCTCCCGCCCTCCCCCTTGCATTGACTTGCCATTGATTTATGTGGGAGTTGTGCAGCACATTCCATGCACAACCCAAGCGAACTCTTTCTGAAAGTATTAAAATGCAATTTTCAACGCTTGAAGCTTTTATAGTTCTTCTTCCCCCAGTGTGGACTTCTTTGCTCGACTTTTGTTTGGCTATTTATCATGCACAATTGCGAGGCTGCCTTATAAATGTACCATACAAACCAATAGCAGGAGTGTGAGAGAGAGAGAGAGAGGGGGGAAGGTTGCCAGGGCTACTAGCGAGGTGAAAAGGTGAAGAAGTCCTGCTGGCATGGCCGGCGAGGGCATAGTTATTTTTGAACCTGGCCTCAGTGTGTGTGGCACGCAAATAACCAATTTCGGTTTCGGCTTTTTACGTAAAGAGAGCTGGGTAAATATGGTAGGGTATATAGCAAGGGGTGGGGAAGTACGAAAACTATATGCGAAATTGATTGTGAAATTCTTGAAGAACTTATGGCAAGGCGGAGCAAGGTGTAGTGCAATGAAAGGGTATACAAGTTTTTAAATATACTACAAGTATATTAAAAGTATTGCAAATTTTTTAAATGGGAATGCAGATTTTTTATAGAATTCTCCCTATTAAGGCTTAACTATCTAGACTATTAACCCATTAAAGCTTTAATTTCTGATGAACTTTTTCGTAGTGCATAAAACATTCGCTTAGGTCGAATATGCTTTATGCCTGAGTCCTCTGTATGTGCGTGTATGTTGCATACTTTGCGGCTTGCGTCAATTAGTCAAGCACATTCAGTCAATTTTCTTTTGCGCCTTTTTGTTTATTGCTGCCACGATGTTTCGTGTGAAGCGTTAAACGACTCGAAAAGGCAAAAAACGACACACGGCGGGAAAAAGCCAACTCACTCGGCGAGGCAAATCGCACTCAAGAGCGCAGCCAGAGAGAGAGACAGAGAGAGTGCGCTGAGTTGAGTGTAAGTTGCCCACCGTATCCTGTTGAGTGCGCTGCGCTCTCTCGTTGTCTCTCTCTCTCTCTCTGTCTGCCTGCACTTTTTGAGTGCATTTTGTGGCAACAACGAGTCGAGTCGGTTGTATTGCTGCAACTCAACGGGGCACGCAATCACATGGCCGCCATTCGTTCGCCTGTCGCGTTGTTTCCAGCGCTTTTTAGCTTTGCCAAACAAAATCCTGCTGGCAATTGTCGTGCTACGGCGATGGTTTTAATTAACATTTTGTGCCTGAGCGGAAAATATTAAAAACGAGAAAACGAGACGAAGGAAAAGTCGCGCGAAAAGTAAGCGGAAATACGTTTTAATTAAAATATTGCGTATACGCCGCGAGTGCCGACGACATTTTGCATTGGCGCAGCTAAAGACATCTCTGGCCACAAGGAAATCAGTGAGCAGAAAACACTTGACTGTGGACATTTCATTGGGTAGGTGCAAGTGACGATAACGAAGCTGCAGGTGCAGATGCAGGAGGAGGAGCTGCTCCTGAGCTTGTGTAGTGTGCGGTGCATGTCTTTTTTTTTTGCTTTTATGATGATGATGATGCTGCTCCTTCTCAGCATGCTGTCTATGTCCCGGTCATCGAGTGGCTTGTCAAGGCATTTGGCCATGGCAATTGACGCTTCTTAATGGTTCTCCAGTTTCGCCACAGACTCACAGCGAGCTGATGTCATCGTAGCAGCTGCAGTTGCTCCTTCTCTCTCTGTCTCTCACTCTGACCACACATTAACTGCAGTTTGTGGGCCTCGTTAGCTTTTAATTAGACGTCTATCTATGCCAGAGCAAGAAGCGAATGTGCCGCATGAGTCTCGTTAGTGGTCAATGTGTAGAGTGGAGTGTGCTGAATGGAATGTGTGGCAAAGTCCCGGAGTCCTCTTGTGCTGCTGCTGCTGCTGCTGCATGCAATTAAATGGGCTCCGCTTGGCTTGTCGATTGTGTGCAAGGTAAAGAAGACGAAGCCTTGGCAGAGATAAGTCGGAATCGGTTTAGGGCTAACTGGATTGCACAGGCATATAACAGTCTACTCCGGCCTACTCCATAAATCATGGTTGCCATTGTGTGTGTGTGTCAGTTTCGTTTCTAACAACTTGACAAATTCGCTAACAGCTTTGTTAATTTAGCTTTTTTTTCTGCTCTCTCTTTCTTTTTGACTTGCTTGTTTCGATTTGAATTGAATTCTTGTGCAGCTTTGTTGCCATTCTTCTGCATGTCTTCCTCTTTTAATTTATTTGCTTCTTTAATTCATTATTTCTTCTTTTTATGCATTTCTTTCCCTCCTAGCTGCTTAAAATTCCCTCTCTTTCTCTCTCTCTTTAATAACTTTGTGATTGCATCAAATAATTTGCTCATTATGCACGCTTTTTGCTGCAGTCTGTCTGCCTCTTCTCCCTCTTCTCCTGCTCTTTCCCTTTGCAGCTTGTCGAATTTCGCCTCGAGCTGTTTGCATAGAGCTTGTGCATTTCATTAGTTTATTCAAATTAAATTGTTGTTAAGTATAATTTAAGCGGCAATCACAAAAACCCAACAACAAAACTTGCCACAGGCCGCAAGCGGCAAGCGGCAACAAGACGCGCAGGCGGCGACAAGTGCTAATCGCTCATTTGGCATTCAATATGGCAGGCAGCAGAGCAGCTTCCCTACCCCGCCCCTCCCCCCCTCATCATGCCCCACTCCCCCTGCCCCTTTTGGGGGCAGCTGTCAGTGGTGACACGCGGCGAAATTGCAACGTGAAGTCAAGTTGCTTTTAGCAATTGCGCTTTTTAAGCTGATTTCATTTAGATTGAAGCAAAGCAAGGAATAGAGGGAAACAGAGAAAGAGAGGGAAGACAGTTGTAGCTGGGCTTGTGTTTTCACCATTAAGTGGCACAAACAGATTTAGATTGGCAAAGCAATGCGGAAAGTGCAACATGCACAAAAAGCGCAGCCCCTGCTCTCCTGTTTTTTTTGTGAAGGGTTGCCCCCTGCATTAATTTATTTAAAGCGTGTGCTTAACGCCCCCTCCTCTCTCTCTCTCTCTCTCTTTCCCCCCTATTTGCAACTTTAAAATTGCGCTTTTTTGTGGCCTAATTGAAAAACTTCACATTGCCACAGCGCGACGCGACGCCCGCTGTCACAAACTTTGCCTCCCCTCCGCCTCCCCCTCCCTCGTTTCGTTCGTTTTGCATAAAATTGAAATTCATTTGCAGCTGTGAAATTTGTGTAGAACAAAAAAGCAAAAAAACGGCTAAAAAAAGGGAAGTAGAGAGTGGCTTGCAAAATAATCACACATACGCCGCGTTGTCGCTGTTGCGCCCTGCAGTAATTTACGGCTCAACTGCTTAATGCACTCGGAGCACACTCGCTCTCGCTCTCTCAACTTGGGGCATGGGACATGGGGCAAGTGAGCAACTAGCCCGCAATTTGCATAAATTGCTGGCGTGGCAAGTCAAGTTGCACGTCGCAGCATGTGTTGATGATGTCCTTGGCCAGCAGCGTCTGACTGGGTCTACGTCTACGTCTCTGGCTCATTTATCTTTTAGGCAGAGCCAGGCAACAATGTGCCCTCTCTCTCTCTCTTCTACTTCTTTCTCTGTCTCCCTTTGATATTTTTGGGCAATCTGCCAGGCTGCACTGGGTGCGTTTGTCCTTGACACGCGTGGCCTGAGCCAAATTGTTGCTAGCCTCCCCTTCCCTCGCCCGCCTGCATTTTGTGGCAATTTGCTGGTCAATTGTGGACACTTTTTTCTTGGCCAGGGGGGCGTGGCTAAACGTTGCGTTTTCTTAACCCACACTCGCAGCACTCGACAGCTCGTTGCCCGCTCTCTTTGTCTCCCCTTTTTTTGCTTCCAATAATTTGTGTTCCTCTTCGTTTCATTTCATTCTTTTTTTCGCGTCGCACTTTTCTGAACTTTGCCTTTTTATTTTTCGTTTTCATTTCGTTTCGGTTTTCATTTTTTTTTTTGCACTTTTTCTCGCTTGCGAGTTTTGAACTTTTGCTTTTGACTGCATTTAGCAAGTTTTTTCGGCTTCGGGGGGATTTAAGCGCGATATTTTTTCCGCCGCCGTCCATGCTTTATTTTTGTTCGTAATCTCATTTTATGCTGCACTCTGCTTATCGCACGCTCAATTGCAACAAAAAATAAACAATAACAAGAACAAGATGAGGGGGAGAGAGAGGGGGAGAAGGAAGCTGCAAGGGAAAACAGCGAAAAAAAAGTGCGGCAAGTGCACTAAGCAAAGTTTTCGCAGGCAACTTGGAAATGGAGCGCGCAACACACACACAAAGAGAGACAGAAAGAGGGAGAGAAGGATAGAGAGAGAGCGGAGAAAGTCTGCCATTTGTTGGTATTTATTTGAATGGTACTCGAGATGCCCTACGCGCGCTGCACTACACTCAATAAGCGAGAATTGTGCGAGTTTTAAATGGAGTTTGTTACACAGCAACGTGGCACGATGAAGCGAGAGGGAGGGAAGGGTAAGGAGCGCAGGCAGCATAAAGTTTTGGCATAATATAAATTGAACTTGCGCTGATTGACTGAAATAATGCTAGATTGAAACTGTTTTTATTAAGTTATGGCCAGAGTCAGCTGCAAATGAAACGAAGTTTGATTGGCAAAAAATATAGCTAAAATGTGCTAGCTGGAAAATGAAGTTTGTAAAGCCTCGTACGGCGCTTTAATTACCCAGCAATTACTGCAGTGAGCAATTTAATTACTTTAGTATTTGTTTAGGTAATTATGACTGTAAAATGTGTAATTAAATGGTATGGCTTAGCTTTATTTTAGTTGTGTGGCATGTTAGGGTATTTGCCAGTTCGTTGTGTTGTCCTCGGCACGCATTTAGCCCATTTCTTTGGCATTCTTAGCCGCGTTTGCTGTCCGCAAATGCGCTTTGTTTTTTTTTTTTTTGCTTCGACCCAGAAAGGGGAGCGCGCTAAATGTTTCTATGACTCGGCGACTTTGCACACCTTTTAGAGTTGCTGTTGTTGTTGTTGTTGTTTCTGCACTTGTTGTTGTGGCTTTTACTGCTGTTATCGGCCATGTTAAGCTTTGTGTTTACCAACTTTTGCTAAAGTCGCGCACAAATAGCCGAATTTATTTGTTGTGGCAAAAGAACTTTAATCTTTAGTTATGGCAACATGCGGGAAGGAGAGGTAGAGAGAGAGAGGAAGGGAGATAGATAGAGGGTGAAAGAGATTTGCTAATTGAAGTGCACGCTGCCAGGCAAAAGATAAAAGATAAACAGCTACTACAACCGACAGCAGTTTGCAGTTATGAATGCGTCTTTTCCCCCTGTCTCTGGCACACACCTATTCGCCTCTCTTCTCTCTGTCCCCTTTCCCCTCTCTTCCTGCTTTCATTTCACTTCCTGTCTATTTGTATGCTGCCTCCTCTGCTGCCTGCCTGTCTTGCTCTCTGTGCTGCACGTTGATTGCCTTCAACTTGACGGCAGCTGCTGCTGCTGCTGCATGTGAAAGTGTTTCAAATCCCCTTCCCCCCTTTTTCTTCTCCCTCGCCCTGCCACGCCTCTTTTTTCACCCACTTGATGTGGCAAAGCACTTTGAAACTTTGCATTTTAGTTGCAAGTTATGGAATTTTTATTTCACTTGCCGCCGCTGCCACACAGCAGCAGCAGTTGTGCTTTTCTAGCTGTGTGGCAGTGTGTGTGTTTGTGTGTGTGTGTTTGTTGTGTGTGCATTGCTGGCTGCAAAACTTATGCCAAAAATTATATTTAACTGCATGCCACACACAACTTGAGGGTGTTGCAACATAATTTTATTAATATGTGGCTGATTGTGAGTTGCAGCTGATTAAAGCGAGCTTGCCACGTGCCACCAGGAGGGGCAGGGGGCACGTTCTGTCAGCCATTTAATTGCCCCACGACGCTGCCACTTGCCGCATGCATTGCGCTTGCTGCAATAATTCACGCTGCAAACGTGGCAAATATTCAAGTGAATTATGAGGCTGCAAGGCGCTCCATCTCTCTCTTTTCTTTCGCTCTGTCTTTCTCTAGCGCTCGTTCTGCTTGCTTTGTCAACTGTCAACAGTTATGTGCGCTGTGTGTGTTTATTGCCACAGTTGTCGTTCAGCCGCTGCTTTGCCTCTCTTTCTCTTGCTCTTCTGCTGCTTCTTCTGCTTCTCTTCTTCTTCTACTGCCGATTGCCATTTTGCATTACGCTGGCATTTTGCTTGCGTTTGCCACATGCGATTGAGTTGCGAGTTGCCTCAGCGGCAGCAGCGGCAGCAGCGGCAGCGTTTTCTCTGCTTTTCCAGCTGCTGTTGACATTGTCGTTTATTTATTTACTGCTCTCCCCTCTCTTTCCCCTTTATCTCTGTCTCCGTCTCCCTCTTGCTCTATCTCTCTTACTGTCTCTGTCTCACTTGGTTTTTTTGTTGCGTCTGCTCTGTGTGTGCAATCGAGTGTAATAAGTGACATACACGCACGCCAACACACACACACACACATTCAGGCTTCTAGGCAGCAAACTAGACAGCAGTGATACCCTGTAAATTAGAGATGTAGATCTATATCTATAAAGATATTTCTCTATGCTTTGCATTCTTTAATTTTGTGTATATTACAGCATTTTTTGTAGTTTCTAAAGTATTGACTTCAAAGATACCCTGTAAAAAATGGGAAAAATTATTAGAAAACTATAAAAAAGTTCATTTTATAATTGATCTATCTATTCCTTTGCCAACTGCCATATTAATCATAGAAAGCATACTTATTTAGCGTGAGATACCCTGTAAATTTAGCGAAATGTAGAAAATGGTATAATTTGCATAAAATTGCTATTCTAATTGCTCTCTTTGACTTTGTCACTTTATCTTTATGCCCTTTCAGCTCTTAAATACCCTGTAATTATACTACTCATTACTTAGGCGAAACACTTTAGCTAATGACAGCCCCAAAATAACGCATTAGGCTTTGCCTAATTATACACAGCAAGTCAATGCGTGTCATAACAGAAGTTCTCTGCTTCTCCCCTATAGCTACCCCTTTGCCCTGCCCACACAGGGTATAAACGAAACAGATGCTCAATTATAATTGTTGGCAACTTGTCATTTTACAACATTGTCAACTGCTGCTGTTGCTGTTGCTCTCTGCTTGCTGCACTTCCTTAACCCCAAAGCCAGCTACCAGTCCCTAGGTTCCTCTCAAATTGCCACGCCCCCGCCGGCGCCCTTGCAGCTTGCCACATGTTTGCTGGCCTTTGTGATTTGCTTGTTGCTGTTGCTGTTGTTGCATACTTTGCTGCGCAGGCAGTTGCACGATTGCGTTGTCGTTGTTGTTGTTGTTGTCGTACGTGTTTGCCATGATAAAATTGTATTTTCAATTTATTTCGTTGTCAACAGCAACAACAACAACAAGGCACGCATTCCATCTCCCTCTCTCTCTCTCTTTCCCTTTCGCTTCCCTTGCGAATTGAAAATTATCAACGAAAATTGGCAAAAATGATTTAAGTGTTGCCACAAAATGCAACATGAAATTAGCCAGAGAATTTTGGAGAGATTAACGAGCACACACACACACACACACACACGTGAATACTGGCCTGAGTATTCAGCTGCATATGCACTATGTTCGTCAGCAATTACCTTGACTTTATTTTTTTGGTGCGGGGTAACTCGAAACTGGGCCACAACTGCGAACGAAGGCTGCCAAATGACTTTGAAAAGCATCCAGACAGACGCTTTAAATTTAACTGACAGTCATTAATAAAGGGCAGTCCCAGCTACCCCACTCCACCTCCCTCTCTTCTCTCCCCCTCCTCCTGCTACATGCATGACTAAACATAAATTTTGTTTTATATTTATTCACACACAATGGCCACGCTTGCTATGACGTCATCTTGTGTTGGAAACAACCTTGCAACTTGCACTCAAACAGAAAACTCACTCAAGAGCGTGTGGCAGAGAGAGAGCGAGAGAGAGAGAGAGAGTTGAGTTGCTTTTGCCTCAGCTGTTTTGCCGTGCGCTTTGCTCATTTTGTGGGGCAAGGCTTTTTCTTCATTTTCATTGTGTGACGTTTGTGCTTTGTTTCTCTTTCTTTTACTTGGTTTTTGTTGTTGTTTAAATTAATTAAAAGTGTATGATAAAACAATAAGCGTTGACCTTGTTTTTGTCACACGCACAACACACACACACACACACAGTGCACACACACCCGCCCACATCAAACTGTTTGTTTGTTTGTTTGTTAGCTTCACTTTATGGCGTGTCCATATGGCAGCGGCGTTTTTACCGCTTGTGGCTTTTCCTCTAATGAGCAGAGCCATGGCCGCCCGCCCCCCCTTTTTGCTTGCCCCAATAAGTAGGCAACACAAAACGCTTGTAGGCAAGGCAGCAACAACAACAACAACAACCTAAGGCAGTCGCTTTGTCACATTACCATTTCGCGCGCGCTTTGTTTGTGCAACAAGAGAATCAGGGGGTTGGGGTTTGGCGGGAGGTGTCAGAAAAAACTGCGGGGGTTAACAGTTACCAGGCTGAGCTCTGGACCCCTCCCTATCCCTCTTCCCCCTGCCACACCTCTCGCTTGCATAATTGCATTTGTCTTTCACATTCGCATTCGCTTGCGCTGCTTTTGTTATTCCTGTTGCTGTTGTTGTTGTTGTTCCTTGTTGTTGTTGCTGTGCTGTGTGCGTCAGAATATTTAACGCATTTTGCTTTGCTTTCGCTTTTGTTTTTGTGTAGTTTGTGACACTGCCATGGGGTATATTGGCTGTCACAGGCAGTTGGCGACGTTGTTGAGTTGGCAAACTGAAAGTAAATTAAGTGATTGAGGTTACTTAATTAAGGCATATACATTTTATTTCAAAAGTAACATGCAGCGCAAACTGTTAAGCTCAGGCTGTCTCTCACTCTTCCCCCTCCCCCCTTTTTCTCCCCCTCGTCTCTTTGCTGCCTCTCTTCTGCTCCGCTTCGAACGTGTTGCACGTATTTAAATATCGTTAACGCGGTTGCCCATTGTCGTTGTTCTTGTTGTGGCTTGCTGGTTTTTTTTCATAAATATTTTTTTTCTTTTTCTGCCACACGTATGTATGTGACTTTGTCATCGTCCACCATACGCGTCGTATGCGTAATATTTCATTTTCATTTCGTTATGCATGCGTCGCGTGCACCAGCGTCGAATCGAGTCGAGTGTGGATTGTGGCCTGCAGGCGGGAGGGAAAGTTGTTGCCACGGGGTTGTTGTGTGCCTGTCTGTGTGTGCTTGTGTGTGTGTGTGTGCCTGTCTGTGTGTGTGTGGGTGTTGTGTGTATGCCTGCCGATTGTGTATTTTGACACACATTGCAAGCGAGCAATTAAAACAGCGCGTTGTATTTTTATTTGCATTATAAAACTATCGTGCAATGCTAATTTGCCGTACCCCCTTCCCCTCTGCATTGCTCTGATCTAAGCTAGACGCGCTTTAGCCCCATCTCCTCCCTTCCCTCTCCCCCTACCCTCGCTTTAAGCCGCTTAGCGTTTCGTCGGCGACTTTTGCACTAGCCACGCGCCATGGCAAAACTTTTGCCTTGTTGTTGTTTTAGATACTATGCTAGACCTTTCTCTCTCCTGTCTCTCTCTCTCTTTCTCTCGCCCCCTTAGCTGTGTTGGAAAACGCGTTGTAATTGTTTAATTGCATTTTATTTACTGCTAAGCGGCTTTTCGCCAGCGTATCGTTGCGCTCAGACTTTTGCTGCAAATATTTTTCGTGCATTTTAATTGTTATTTGGAAAATTTTTGGCAATTGCCCGTGGGGCCATAACAGCAAGGGGAGGGGGAGGGGGCGGTAGGAGACGCACACCTGGGCAGCAACGAAATCGTTTGCATTCACAAAAAGCTAATTAACGTCGGTCGAGGGGATAGGCAATTATAGCAGACAAAGTTGTTGCAGCCCAAATTCCATTTAAATGCATGGCCAACGAGGCAAGCTACAGTGCATGACTAGCAGATACCCTGTACTCAGTGTAAGAGTGTCAAGTGCGTGCGAAGGGAAGGAGAGTACTTTATGCTTTTGATGTTTTCTTTAGCTGCTTGGCTCATTATCAACTACATAATCAGGCACTTAGAGCGAACAACAACATAAGTGCTGTGTGTGTGTGTGTGTGTGTGTGTGTGTGTGTGTATCTTAGCTGATTAGCAACAAGAGGCTGGCAGAGACGCCAGCAGCTTGCGCCAATTGTTGGCAGTAATTAACAAACACAGACAGAGCAGAATGTAGAGGCAGGTCTCGCACACACACACGTATGCAGCGCAAAATGCGCTCACACGTGACGTCACGCACAAGTGAGAGTGACGAAACACTTAAGCGTTAAATGCACCCAACGACTCGGGCGTCGCACAGGCAGAGGCAGAGTCCCAGCTGCTGCTCAGGTGTCATTGCGTGTGCAACATGGCGTATGCGCCATAAATTCTACACCGCTCTCTCTCGAGCAGCCGCACACTCGTGCTGCCTCTCTCTCTCTCTCTGTCCAGGCAGTGCGACGTGCTCGTGTAAGCGTGCATGTTTAATTTGGCATTGCATACTTTGCGGCGCTGGGGGAAATGCATTTTAATTCCTCATAGAGTAAGTGAGAAAGGATGTGTGAGGGGGAGGCTGAGGGGGCACTGTGAGTGACTTTATTTTATTACATTTGCCATTTCATTTAATGCGTGCTGCGCGAACTGCATGAACTGTAAAGTTCGCAACTTGTTGGCGCGAGTAAAAAAAAATAGCCATAAAATTCATTCGAGCAAAGCCCAAGCGAGCGACAAAAAAAAAAGATTTCATTTCCCACGAGAAGATTTCATTTCTCAGTTGTCATTTCAAAGTGAGGACACAAGAGGCTGGGAGTGGGAGAGGGAGGTTGGGAGTGCGAGCAAAGACAGTTGAATTAAGATAATAATGTGCTCACGGTCGTCTTTCTCTCTCTCTCTCTCTCTGTCTTTCTCTTTGTGCAGCTTAAACTTATTTTGCATTAAAGAACTTTTATTTTTGAGCTATTAAGTAGATTTAAGAATTATAAAAAAATAAGTGTTATTTAATTTATATTTTTTAGTTATTATAAAAAAAAATATAATAAAAATTTAGTTAATGTGAGAAAACTATTTATAAAATTGTCTTAAATATTTAAATAAAATATTCGAATATTTTTAGTTATAATAAACATAAAATTAAGCTCAAAAAACTATGCAAAATTTTGCAAATTTATTTTAAGAAATACCCTAGAATTTCATTCTGTTTTGTATTAAAATATTATATAAAATACTGCATTAATTATGGATATACTTTAGTAAGGAATTAAGCATGCTTAAAACTAAGCTAAAATACTGCATAAATTATACTAATTACTTTAGTTATAAACTAAGCTGAAACTAGTTAGCACACACCCCCATTTAGTCACATATCAAGTTCCCTGTCCCCTTCCATTTTCCAGCTCATTTTTCCCTCATAACTTAATTATTTTAATTGCGCTCGTAATTACACTTACTTTATGTAGTTCATGTAGAGTTAACTTTATTGTATACCATTATGTTGTAGTTGTTGTTGTATTTTTTCATCTTTTTTTTATTGTAATGCGCATTTTAAATGCGAGTCGATAAATATTTAAGTTGTAAAACTGATTTGCATGCATTATTATGTCGAATATATATTTTAATATGCCATTTACGTATACTTTATCTACCCTTCTCACTTGCTCTCTCTCTCTCTCTCTCTTTTATGTTTTACAATCTGTGCATCTATTTATCGTAATTGCCTGCGTTGTTGTTGTTGTTGTTATTGCTTACTGTACTGTACACTGTCCTACAAACTGTAAACGTTGTGTTGTATGTTTGTGTATGCGTCTCGTGTCGTAGCATTTTGGAGAACAAAATCAGGTTCGTCCTATCGCCCTGCGCCCCCTTCTGCCTTGTCCCCTCTTTTACGCCCCTCAATGAAATAACGCAAATATTTGTTATCTCTCTTCGATCAGGCAACAGTCGCTGCTGTCGGACGAGCAGGCCAAGGAGGTTGAGCAGATACTGAACGCATCGCCCAACGTGGGCGTAGCTGTTGCTGCCGTTGTTGCCACAGCAACATCGCCGACCAGCATCAAGAATCTCATTGAGGAGCCGAGCGTTGCCAAGGACACCATACAAATTGCAGCTGTACCTGCGGTTGTCAAGGAGGAGGAGCACGAAGTAGAGGAGCCAGAGCAGGAGCCGCAGCAGGAGTCGCTTGTGCAACAACCCGTGCAGCTCGAGGAAGACTTTGACTCCGATGACGTTGAAGCTGTGGATATTGTGGGCATTGGACACCATGCAACGCTAAATGCCACCTTTGTGAAGGCGGATAGCACCGAGACCGAAACAACTACAACCACAACAACTCCGTCAACTGCAACAGCAACAACTACACGACACGACGACGACGAACCCGAATGGCTACGTGATGTACTCGAAGCCCCCAAACGTAGCCTAGAGAATCTGTTAATCAACAACGTGTCCACACAGCGTTCCAGCGATCTAGTAGAGAATGGCTACGAGTCGATCTCTGAATTGGCTGGCAAACATTCCGATTTGAATCAGACTTATGTCACCGGGGAATCACTGCATGAATCTATTGTTTCCGTCGAATCCACCCAGTCGGATGCAACGCTCAATCAGACGACAACCATAGACGATAGCATCATTTCCAGCAAACATAATTCAACCTATTCCCTGGACGCTGTCGAGCAGGCAACAACATCGACTGTCCTCAGCACTGGCATCACCGAACTCGACGATAACCAGTATTATATACCAGAATATCCCCCGGTGCGCAGCAAGGAGGTGCTCGTCGAAGCCGGCGTACATTACTTTGAGGATGGCAACTTTTGGATGGAAGTGCCAGGTAGGTCGAGGTGGCTGGCTCCAGTCTTTTTTAGCCGTTGCACTAAGCTCGCCACTTTCAACCTTCTCAAAGGTCTGCTAGACTTTGATGACGACGACTGCTCCTATCCGCCCATCACAGTACGGAAGAATCCCAAGGTACGCTTCAGTTCCGGCCCCATACACGTCTATTCAACATTCTCAGTCACCGACTACGATCGTCGCAATGAAGATGTTGATCCCGTTGCGGCTTCGGCCGAATATGAGCTGGAGAAACGTGTCGAGAAGATGCACGTCTTTCCGGTGGAATTAATGAAAGGTCCCGAGGGTTTAGGTTTGAGTATAATTGGTATGGGCGTTGGTGCCGATGCAGGTCTAGAGAAATTGGGTATATTCGTTAAGACGATCACAGATAACGGCGCTGCAGCGCGAGACGGACGCATACAGGTGAGTAGAGTGCAAAGACTGCATTGTACAAGAATATATATAATGATATATACTTTCTTTCTCCCTGCAGGTCAACGATCAGATCATTGAGGTAGACGGCAAGAGTCTGGTGGGCGTTACACAGGCCTATGCAGCATCGGTGCTGCGCAACACATCCGGTCTAGTCAAATTCCAAATCGGACGCGAACGTGATCCTGAGAACTCAGAGGTAGCACAGCTTATACGACTGAGTTTGCAGGCCGATCGCGAGAAGGAGGAGCGCATTAAGCGGTGAGTAGAGGCAGAGTTGACTCCTTTTGCTGGTTATCAATCTAAACTTTCTCTCCTTCTCCCTCTCATAGTCAACAAGAGGAGTATCTGCGTCGCACGCTCGACTACTCCGAGGACTCTACACAGCCCGTTTCGGCCAATTCAAGTGTTTGCGAGGGACCCTCCAGTCCCGTACAAGTCGAACATCCCATGGAGGTCGAGGCTACACACTCGCAGGAGGTAGAGTCGCTCAAGCGACTCTTGCAGGAGGTATGTCAGAGTCGAAAAGCTAAAAAGAAAGTGTGGAAAATTCTATTTGCAGCCTGTGCTAAAATCGTGTTCTCTTTCTCTCCTTTTGCTGAATTTCAAAATTTGTCTTTGTACCAACGCGGATATTGAAACGCAGCATAAAGCGGTAATTGGTTATAAAAAGCAGTTAAACTTGTGACATGTCTCCCGAGAGGAGACATAAAACAATTGTAGAGCACATTTCGCCAAGTTTTTAGCTGATTTTATTTACGCTTTTTAATTTCGAACACAACACGATGAGGCACTTGAGTTATATCTTATATTATTATCATTTCTTCTTATAATTTATTTTATTTTATTTGAATTTATCTTTTCGGTTTAACCTCCAGAGCGAAATGGGTTGCCTGGTTAAGGAGGAAATTATACAAAATCTTAAACGAAAGGTTTGTTTTGCCCATTTTGAGTTTTGCATTGTCTTCAGTTACCTCATCCAGCTCATCTCATCTCATGCAATGCACAAAGCGTCATCTTCTCAAATGGAAGCCTTACTAATTCTACTTCTTTTCCTTCCTGCAGCTGGTCAAGCTTGAGACGACAGGCAATGAGAATGAGCTGCTCAGCGAGCGACTGCGTCAGAGCGAGCGTGAGCTCGGCAACATCAAGAAGGAGGCAGCCAATCTGCAGAACATGTTGCAGCAATCGCAGGCACAGTATATGGCGCTGGACAAGAAGTACAACAAGGCCAAGCGATTGGTGCGAGAGTATCAGCAGCGTGAGCTGGACATGTGCCATCGTGAGGAGTTCTATCAGCAGCTATTACAGGAGAAGGACACCGAGTACAATGCGCTGGTGAAGAAACTCAAGGATCGTGTCATCAATTTGGAGCATGAACTGCAGGAGACGCAACGCAAGGCGGGTTTCCCCGTGGGCTTGCCCTATGACAGTGCCACGTTGAAATTGACGCCACAAATGATGCGCAAGACGCCACCAAAGCCATTGTTCCATAAACTCGAAACGGAACTATCCGATACAGAGATCTCTGATCTTTCGCCCGATGGCGATGGCGTTAAGACAGCCACAGTGGAGCGCAAGGTGCCCGTTAAAGATGAACTGGATGCAGCGGTGCCACAGCACGAACTGCTCGATAATTCTGTGAACAAGACCAAAATTGAGCTGGGTGAGTTAAGGGAAAGCAATCCTAGCTGATTTCTCCAAGCTTTTCTCACGCCGCACATCATCAAAAAGTTTTTTGTTTTCAAATTTTGTAATATTTTTTAGTTACTTCATTTGTTTTTTGTGTATCATTTTTTTTGTTTGTTTACTTTCGATGCGCGCGCGCTTTGTAATTGTGCTTAATGTAATTATCATTCTTCTTTCTTCTTTTCATTCTCTTTCTGTGTGTGTGTGTCTGTTTTGCGCTTTGCTGCCGCTCGCTTTGTTCGTTCGTTCTCTCTCGCTCTCTGTGTGTGTATCTCTTTTTTGCAAAATATTCTGCGTGTTTGTTCATTCGTTTGTTTGATTTGTGATTGCCACGCCCACACGCCCACATACACACTGCCACGCCCCCTCACCTTTTTCACATCCCTCACAAAACAAACCTAAACCCAAAAAACCAAATCAAATTTGAAAATCAAACGCAAACGAATACGCAACGAAAATTGCAATCGAATCTAAACCAAAGCCTCCCGTGGTGGTCTAGCGAATCGCCAGCTGCCCTCGACCAGTGTCCAATCCAATGGAGGCGGCATCAGCAGCAGCGGCGGCGGCGTCGCCGCCAACTCCACGTCGGGCGGAGAACTTCTTGCGAACGGAAATCTGAGCAAGCGTAGCCGCAGCAATAGTCGCAGCTCCGATTGCACCTTGGATGACAGCGATGATGACGAAGTTGGGGAGGAACAGGTGCAACTGGAGCAATCGCCATTGAATCCCATGTCTGTGGGACATGACGCTAGCATCAGCCTATCCAATGGCAACTCGCATCTGTTGGCCAATGTCAACAATCTGTTGCAGCATCATCCGCCTGCCTCGAATGCAACCATTGGCACCGGCATCCTGCCTCCCTCGAATGGACACTTGGGCACCACAACAGCCATATTGCTAAACTCCACGTCGTCGGCCTCGTCCAGTTCATCGAATCAGTCGACAGCGCGTGAGGCACAAATCAATCAGTTGTATGCACAGGTGCACAAGGATCCCAGCAAGCAGCAGCAGCAGCAACAACAACAGCAGCAGCAGCAACAACATCTGCAGCTGCAGCAGCAACAATCCGGTGGATTATTCAAGAGCACGCTCGGCTCGCCGGCGGACAATGGCGTCGGTGGTGGCCTCAATGACTTCCATCGCGGCAGCATGACAACCTTTGGCACCGGCGCTGCGAGCAGCAGTGCCAGCAATCGTGATCTCAACAGCTCGTATGACTCCATACTTGGCTCTAATGATAAGCTGTCGGAGAATGAGCAGGCGGAGAACTGGATGTATCCCAGCCGACGACGTGTGGCGCCCAATGGCAACAATAAGTTGCCTGGCTCCAGTTTTACGGAGCAACTCAATCAGGCGCTGTCCGATCGCGAGAGGTGGGTCGTAGACACACACACACACACACACAACATACTCCCACACTCACACAAACAAACTGTTATACTGTTATACCCGTTGCAGGCGTCTCGGCGATGGTTCTTCGCGTCACTCGAGCGACGATTACACGGAGATCAACAAGAGCCAAAGCGTCGCCGCGATCAACTGCAAAACGCTGATCAACGAGATCCGCCAGGCGGTCAACGAAGCGCAGCCAAAAGGTGAACTATCCCCTAAAGAGTATAAAAAACGAATGCAAAACCAAAAAGAGTTACCTGCAACGATTACGTAGAGTCTACAGACTAGACTAACTAACTTTGAATTCTTCTTCTTCGCTCCCTTCTCCCAAAGTAGACACATACGTTATCATTATATATATCTATATACATTATGCTATCATGTTTCATGTGTACACTAAGTCATTTGGTGTTATACTACTACTAATCAGATAAAGTGTTATACTGTTATATTGAACGTTATTATGCGTGTAACCATTTCATTCTATGAATCCTTCCAGCGCGTTCGTTATACGTATTGTTATAACTCATCAGCTCATACTATATATAACTCCATATAGTCCTTTCATACCCAGTTCTCTAATGGTGCCATGGAATACTAACAAGCAATTCTTCTCTTTATCTCTGCCATCTTTCTCTCTCTTTCTTCATTTTGCCACTGCAACTAATAAACTATACGAAAACCACTTTATAAACCATCTTAAGTTAAACAAGTTGTTCCACAATCGCTCTCCCCGCCCGGCACAGTGCCCTGGCAACAGCAGCATCATCAGCAGACGCAATCGGCGCATGCCACCGGTCCACCCTCGCCCACCAGCATGTCCTCGGGTTGCTCCTCGCCGGGCTACTCACCCAGCCGCACGTTAGATCTGTCCGGCTCCAGTTCCAGTTTCTCGGATCGCAAGGCGGCTGCTGCCTGCTATAATTACAAAGGCGGACCCGTGCACGAATGGACCAAGGAGCAGGTGAGTTGTGAATGAGACCATTCTTAAGAATTTGCCTAGATCTAATTACATTCTCCTTTCAGGTCGGACACTGGCTGATGGGCATCGAGCTGGAGCGCTATATACCCGTCTTCAAGGAGCACAACGTGGAGGGCGGCGCTCTGCTCACGCTCGACTCGAAGGACTTCAAAACGCTGGGCGTTTGCGGCGATGACAAGCATCGTCTGAAGAAGCGCTTGAAGGATCTCAAGGCGAGCATCGAGAAGGAGCGCAAGGATATGGAACGAGAGCGTCGCGAGCGCGAGAAGGCCATACGCAAGGCCGAGAAGAAGGCGGCCAAAAAGAAGTAGTTGAATTGTAGTACATAAGTGAAAAAACCAACAAAGTAGCCAAAAAGCAAAACCATATACAATGCCCATGCATAGCACTCCTAAGTAGTCCTATGACGCGTGTATCCCTAGACATATGCCACATATACATAAACTATATATACATACATATATAAATATATATTAAATATAATTATAAATATATAACAATTATATATAATGATAGCAGATAGCAAAGAAAAGGAAAGGAAAAAAATGAAAAGGCATTGAAAAAAAACAACACACATAATTTATTTGTACAACCCCCACATCTATTATAATACGTACTACATTTTAACTTATTTAAACTAATGGAAACTAGATCTAGTTATATATGAACTATGCTAATAAATAACGAAAGAGGATAAGCAACGACAGCGACAGATTAGTAGTTGGTCAGGAGCGATGCTGGGAGGGTAGAGAGTAGTTACAACTAACCTGACCAAAACTCCAAAAGAAGAAATCCAAAATCTACACACAGCTCCAGAACAGATCAAAACACACACTGAAACACACACACTCACACTGAAACAAGAAGCTAAACTAACAAGAGAACGCGTTGGACTGACTGATTTTTATGATTAATTTATAGAGAAATAACGAAGAAGCAAAGGAAATGGAGAGATAATAAAACAGAACGAAACAACCTAAAAACCAAACCACAAACACAAAACGAGAATTGAGTATGGAATGAGTATGAAGAGCAAGAAAAGAATTAGAATGAAAACTGAACGAGTAGCAAAACTTAAGGAATTCGCTGAACAGACTTCTATAAATCTATATACACTTAACGATAAATCTAAAGTAATAATATTAATCTATAATGTACTCTATTTGTAATACCATTTAAGCAACACGTTCGTGTCACATGATTACATTTTTTACATTGATTTGTGCAATCTATAACAACATAACATATGCATATATATATGTATTCTATACAGGTATATAGATATATAGCCTCGATATGTATTTGCCAAGATATTGCTAAAGTATTCTCGCTTTATTTGCTGCATCTGCTCAGAGTCATTTAAGTACTTAAGTTAACATCGAGCTGCAATCGATGAGATCCGTTGCGATAAGTGCGTCTGTAGTGTACACGTATGTATGTCAATTTATCTTTGTGTGAGTGTGTCATTAACTTTTGTATAAATTATCAACATGTTTAGTTCTTTATAAATATTATTTGTAATTTGATTTTGTAATGCGTTTATCTTTAGTTTATTTCTATACTTAGTCTCGCCTACTCTGTGTAATAAAACTTTTTATTGTTATTGATTTTGTTTACCGTTTTCGATACTCTGCTCAGCCCTACTTGCCCCACAGGCCCCGTAGAAACCACTTGGACTTTGGTTTAATTAACCAAACTAAACCAAAAACAAAATTTAGCAACTAGATCTTGTTTTGATTAAACAATTAGCATATAATACTTAACAACATACATATATACGATTACTCTCTCTTCTAACACTATCTCTATTTCTATCTCTCTCTCTCTCTATCTGTATTGCTCTTACTGACTCAAACTGTCGTCTCTATTTGACTTTTAAGACCCCGATCGCAGCCCATGTGGGCGTCCCTCCTCACCCGAGTGGATTGCCCCGAAGTTGCCAGCGATCGGCAGCGCATATTCACCGCATGTGCATTAGTCACTCGTCTCGTCGCAAGTCCTTAATATAGCTTTTGAAAAGCTCGCCTCTAAACAGTGCCATAACAACCGTTGAATAACTTACAAAACAAATAATATGAACATTAAAGATATATCAAAATGAGAAACAATTTGCTGTGCACACAAGTCGAATGTCGTATCGAAGCTCCTGATATGTTTTTAATTGATACCAAAATTTTATAAATAATTTTCTAAACATTTAACCTATACCCACATCCTACAACCTCTTTTATCTTGATTTCCGCATACCCTACCTCTTACGATATTCGACTTAAGTGCACAATACATAAGTAATTAAATCGAATAAAGCAAAATTGCGTGTCGTTTCACACTCACCTAATCATTCCCAACTTCCGAACTTCCCTGGAAGTGGAAACAAAGTGTACGGGCCGTGAAACACCGCATTATAAATACGTTACTCGTTGTTTTTTTTTTTTTTTTTTTTTTTTTTGGGTAATTGTTTGTACGCGTTTTTACACAACAAAAAAAAAAAAAAAAAAAACCAAAAAAAAAATTTAAATAAAACAAAACCAGTTAAAAAGTTCGTAAAATTTAAATCAAATTAAATCAAAATGTATTTTTGGCTGCCGTCTTGAAATTCTCAAAGAGTAGAGCCCAGCCTCCTAGAAAAACACCTACGAAACACATTCGTGCCTTTTTCCATTGTGAAAAACCGTCCCACAACCAACAACAACAACAAGAAGAACAATGCATCGATGCAGCCCAAGGAGAACTGAGAACAGTCCACGTAGAACTGCCACGTAGGTTCTCCATAGACGCTCTCCTTGCGGCCCATCGTCTTGCAAAACGAATACGTTGAACCATTTAAAATCCCGCAAATGCCTTAAAACAAGAAAAATTATATTACCCATTAGATGATTAACGTTTTTATCGAAACTTTTTTTTTGTTTTGCTTGTAGTTTTTCGAAACATTTTTACTTGCGTAACTTTATTAAGTCCGGACATTTTTGGAAACAAAGTCCAGTTGGTTTTTAGAGGCTTGGCACGGTTTGTTGGGGGCTGAGAATTTTGAGAAATTTTATTTAAAAAAAAAAAAAAATTATTTTATATTTTTTGTGTGCGTGTTTGTGTGAGTTATGGAATACTTAGAGATCTTTATTTGATTAAACAATATATCAAGCATTTTTTAAATTTTTACAGATAATAATTGTATGATAGTTTTCTTTTTTGATCGACGCCATATTATAGAAAAACTTAAAAGTTCTTTATATTGATCGATGTGCTTAAGAATTGTCTTTCATACGAAACCAAAAACCAACTCATTGTAAAACGTAACATCTTCCTTTGGCTTATCAATGCAAAAATCCGACTCAATCACTTACGCAGTTGCCAACTTCCTCATAACTGTACTGAAATTTCCATTAATTATCGATAAGAAAAATTTCTGCAAAAATAATTAACTTTCTCATTTCTCTCAATGCAAATTCACTTGGCTAGTCTAACAAAAAAAAAAAAAAGAAAAAAAAAATAGTTCGATTAGTTTAAAAAGCGTAAAGTAATCGTCAAATTAAATGGAAATCAGACAAATTGCAACTTACGAATCATTCAAAATAATAATAACAATTAATTAATTAATAATACTATATATATACTCGAAACTCCAGCAACAAAAACAGTAATAAAATTTAAAAAAAATATATATAATTCCAAACACAAATGTTTTTCAATTCTCGCTGTCGACGTCGCTGCTGCGGCATCTCGACTGCGAACTGATTTCGCTTATCAGCTGAGGCTGTCGTGCTCTGTCTCTTTCACTCTTACGCGCTGCTGTTTGTGACGCGTGTAAACAGATTTCCGAGCTGCATCGCACAACCAAAAAACAACAACAACAACAACACCTTTTGTGGGTTTGTTGCGTCCGAATTTTCCTTGATGCTGTTTGTTGTTTTTGCTTTTGTTTTGTTTTTTTTTTCTTTCAGGTTTATCACAGATCACTAAGGGCGAGCGATACCTAAAAAGATACCTGCATTTCGAAAATTCCGAATGGAAATGGAATTTTTTTCTTATCAAGTGGAAATTTTCCATGCGTTGATGCTGCATGTAGACCAGGCGCCAGTTTTATAGTTTGCTGTGGCAGAAGACGAGGCAGGCAGGTATGGATTGATTTTAGAAATCATAAATAATATTTATAAATATTTAGCAAGAATTTTGTTTTGTTTTGCCAACTGTAAAGCTTCGGAACGATTGCTGAACCAATAGAAAAGTTATTGATCCTTTGAGTAGCGCGCGATCTTTGCGGGTTTTTACACAAAGAGTCATTAATGTTGTTTACTTGACTTGCAAGTCGCCAGAGTCAGAGTCGGAGATGGGGGCCAATCTCTGACGATTGACGTAGACGACGTATAGACCCCACGCGAATTGCAATGCTGATAAGGCAGTTTCCGAAATTGTCGCTATAAGAGCGACTCGGCTGCACCCTATGATAGAACAGATAGAGTTAGCCTCTGCGGACTGTTGCCAGGTGATTCAATTGCATTTTACGATTACAACAGTCGCTTGCTTTCACTGGCTTGTCTGTGGATTATCAGGCCGCTTATTATCAGTGCATCGAATGATTTTAATATTAAGCAAAATTTTCCGACTTGTTTTCAAGCCACACAGACCTGGCAGATAAGCCGTGCGCAAATAGCGACAACAAAAATAAAAAAATATTCGACGTGCGGCATGTTTTGAAAAAATAGTTTAAAAATAACTCAAAAACATGCGAAATACAAAATTCTCTCGGCGTGGCTCGTGACAAAAGCCGAACTTGGCGGGAATTCGAGAATTCCCTGGCCTGGGTTAGGTCACAAGGCAGGCGAAGCCTTGCGGCCGGGGGTTTCTCTTATGTCACTTGGTATGTGTGTTATGTATGTCTGCCTTGCTAGCGTATAGTACCAGGTGTTATTAGCCTAAGGTAATGCAATTTAATCTTATCGACGCATTTAATGGGGGCCCTATTTAGGCAGTCATATTTCCCATTAACTGGCTTAACTATTGTTATTTACCTTATCAAACTGTAAAGCACAATTTCTTGTTAGTTTTTGCAGTTCCCTCTTCCTCTTCCTCGTCTTCTTCTTCGTTTGTTTTGTGTGGACTCGTTAAATATCGCTCAATTGAAACAGTTAAGAGCTGCGATTCCGGTTACGCAGCCAGTAGAACAGCTGTAGTAGATCCTAAATTGAATACTGAACAATAAGCGTTGCGTCGACGACGCGGCAGCGCAGTCAGCGTCGCCTTCGACTGCGGTTTAAAAACGAAGGCGTCGCTAGCGAAGCGATTCACTTAAAGAACTCAACTCGAGCAGGCAACAAGTGCGACAACAGCAGCAGCTAAGCAGGACAGAGATAGCAATAGCTGACAAAAAGGAATCGAAACGCGAATAACAAAAAAAAAAAAAAACTATTTGAGCATCATCAACGAGATAACAAAAGACATTCCAATTGAGCGCGTGTGCAAGAAAGAGAGAGAGAGAGATTCATTCCAGTTTCAGCTGTGTAAATTAACTTTGATTTGTTTATATTATAAAGCGTCGTCGACCGATTGTGAAAGTTGGCACAGCTATATAGTTTTCTTGCGTGTTATATAATACCAATTTGGCGTTATCAGCGACAGCATCGATAGCAGTCGAAACGGAGAAACCAGCAAAACAGTTCTCGCTCTCTCTCTCTCTGTTAGCTTCCCACCTAGAAGTGCAAGTAATTATGACGGGCTACAACAACAAAGGCGACGTGGCCACTAGCAATGGTAATCACAGCAACAACAACAGCAGCAACACCAATGGCAGCAATAATGGCAACAGCAATGGGCAGAAATCAGCTGCATATACCGCACAGGAGAACGATACGTAAGTAGAGGGGAAAGCGGTGGGGGGGGAGTGGGGGGAGGCACGCCATAAACTAGTTAAAACTTCAATCAACCATAATTGATATAGTTGATTGTTCTATAAAGTGGGCTAGGTGGGGGGCAGATTGCGTGTGCTGCTCAGGGTTAACTATTTAGCCCACTGTCCGCACACCCTACACCCTACAAACACGCACCCTATGCTGCGCTCTACACGCGTTGCGCACTTTTTGGTTTGCTGTAAATTTTGTAGAATTTTTCTAGCACTGCTTATAGAGTTCTCTACCAAGCGAGCACCCTGTATTATGTAGTCCATCAATTATTAGCGCTTTCGCCGCCCTTTTTTCAGCTATTCCTACACCCAAAATCAATATGTAGTAATGTGGTAGGCCTTGGCACTTGCTGTGTAGTGTGCCCTGCTTTTGCCTTTTTTTTAGTTTTTACCTTTCGGACTAAGCTCAAAGCAGTAAAATTCTCGGCTAATTTTTAGTAGTAAAAGAAATTCTACTATTTGCGTATGCTCTTTGTGCGCATCTTTCTATTACTGACCAATAGAAACGCTACAGCCAAGAAACCCGCCATGTGCTCGCGCGATTGTTGCTCCGGCAGGGGCAACTCCAACAAGCCCGGCAACATATGTCTGGAGAAGAAGGGCGGCAATAAGGATTACGAAATTGTGGTGCCAACGCCGCAGAGTTTGCTGTAAGTGAAGCACAGTGGGGCAGGGGATGCCTTTCTAGAGTTTTCTAGATTTTTCAAAAGTTTCCAAAGTTGCCGGCAAAAGACCCTAAGGGGGTATTATACACATATATAAGTTCAGTTTTTCAGAGAGAGAGAGAGAATTGAGAAATTTCTAGCGCTGATAGCGTGTCTGAACTGTCCTTGATCTTGCCGCCGTTATCGAAGGGCGCTCGAGCTGGAGCCAAACAAACATAATTTAAATAATATTCGAAAAAAGTAAAAAAAAAACAGAATTAGAAACGAGCGAGCAGGCAGCAGCTTATCAATTTGCGTAGCTCATTAAATCTCTCGCAACTCTCGAAGTCATCGGGCGACATCTTCGATCTGCATACGGCGAGATGATTAACCGAGCCAAGTTGATAATGCCTGCCCGCGCGGGCTATGCGCATGCTAATGCCCTCCAGATACAACAACAGCAGCAGCAGCAGCAGCACAGCAGCAACAGTTGCTGATAGAGACAGTTTGCCCGGCGGCTTGGCTTATGCAACGCACGCTGTGGCCGCTTTTTGCCCCAGTTAGCCAAGTTAGTTGTGATTGGCTGCCCGAAATGGGCGTGTGCCGCGATCTTGACATAGGCCTTTATCGCAATTGCTTGTAACAACAACAGCAACAACAGCAGCAGCAGCAACATCGTCAATTGATAATTGCCAATTGGCGATAAAAGCCATGCGATCGTTTCGGTTTGTTAGCTGGTTTTGCTTTCAGCCAACTGCGAAACTTGTTTGCAAGAACTTTTGCGACGCACTAAACTATGTTGCGTGTTTTCAGTAGAAATCTCCATGGGACTTGGGCGAAAGATATTTGGCATTTTGGCCAGTCTGGAAGACATGCCAGACCAATCCGGTGCGGTGCCTCCTTTGCATAGCCGGTTTCGAGCTCGCGCCGCCGCTGCTTGCGTCAGGGAAGGCTGGCAAATTAATAACATAATTTAAATTTCTGACTGCCAATCAGAGTGTTTGTTGTTTTTGTGTTTTAGTTTTGTTATTTATAAATACGTAATTAAGATTATCAGTAGCCGGGAATGCTGACAACATACTCCCTCCCCCCCCTAGCGAGATTTTAGGGTTTACAGCACGTGCGACGTGGCGCGCGCTCGATCAAAGAATTACATTCATAATATGCACATTCCGAAAGGCTTTAATGTCAATGCTAGACTAGGTAATACCCTGCAAAGAAGAAATAGGTGCTATAGGGTTTAAGCTATATGGTAATCCCACAATCTTTAAGCATCAAACCATGTTTCAGTATCTTTTTCATTTCTACTTTACCATAGTTCGTAGCATACCCGCAGCTTTACTGCAGGGTATACTCAACGTGATAACATTATAATACAGAATAATTCCCCATAGAATATACCTAGATCATTTAATGCATGTTTCAAGTTTCCATACATTCCTCCCTCCCTCTAGCAGCTTTAATTACAGGGTATATACCTTAACATGTACACACATTGTATCTTATTAATTGCTTCAGCTGTTGATAACTGCAGCAGTTACGCAACAATCTTGTTGGGGGATTGGGGGGGAACGACCCTGAACTTGTTGTGTTTTGTTTACCTCACGTGCGATTTCGTCTCTCTTATACGTTCAATTCAATTTTCTGACAATTGCAGCCAAGCTGAAGTGCAGCGTATACAGGTCTCCGTAACACCCGAGGAGCTGCGGGCTCTTCGCGTGCTGAATGAAGACACGTTTGTAGCCAATATTCCCTATTAATCAATATGTTTTTTGAGTCTGTAACTTTCTCTGTTGTTGTTACCCACTTGTCTGCGGGTACAGCTCCACGTTCTTGTAATCGTACCTGCCGTACTTCGTCGTATACTTGTTTTCGTTCTCGTTCCCTGTTTGCTCTCATCAACAAATTTTATCAATCACACTTTGTTCTGATACATCAAACTAATTATTTGTCTCTTATCGACGACATAATTTATGTAAACTTGTCTGGAAATGTTTTCCAGTGTATTGTTTTCCACTGTGGCGAACAGATCTGCAAATGAACATTTCGTATTCGTATGTCCCTTTACGTAATATTCCTTGACTTTTGTGGATCGTAACTAATATGGTTTCTTGCGTTCCCTAGCTATCCCTATGAGGTCATTCAGGAAATCGCCGACTTCATTGTCAAGGGCGCCGGCATGCGTCCCAAGATCGGCATCATCTGCGGCTCTGGACTCGGCTCGCTGGCCGATATCGTGCAGGATGCCAAGGTATTTGAGTACGAGAAGATTCCCAACTTCCCCGTGTCCACAGTGGAAGGACATGCGGGCAAGCTGGTTGTGGGCACACTGGAGGGTGTCAATGTGATGGCCATGCAGGGACGTTTCCACTTCTACGAGGGTTACCCGCTGGCCAAGTGCTCCATGCCGGTGCGTGTGATGAAGCTGTGCGGCGTGGAGTATCTCTTCGCGACAAATGCAGCCGGTGGCATCAATCAACGCTATGCAGTTGGTGATCTGATGATCATGCACGATCATGTCAATATGCTGGGCTTTGCGGGCAATTCGCCGCTGCAGGGTCCCAATGATCCACGTTTCGGACCCCGTTTCCCTGCCCTGGTGAACTCATACAATCGGGATCTGATCAACAAGGCTATCGAAATTGGCAAGGCCATGGGCATTGAGTCGAATCTGCATGTCGGTGTCTATTCCTGCCTCGGTGGTCCCACATACGAGACCATTGCAGAACTGAAGGCACTGCGCACAATGGGCGTCGATGCGGTGGGCATGTCCACGGTGCATGAGGTGATCACAGCGCGCCACTGCGACATGAAGGTGTTCGCCTTCAGTTTGATCACCAACAAATGTTCCCTCGAGTACAGCGAGAAGAAGGACGAGGAGGCCACTCACGACGAGGTGATGTCTGTGGCCAAGAGCAGGCAAAAGGCCTGCTGCGAATTAGTTTCCCGTCTCGTTGCCGAAATCTACAAGGGAGCGTAAGCATCTGGAGGACGTCGAGCATTTAGTAGAATACTTTTTCAAATTTACAGTAAAAGCTACAAAAATAGACATATTATTTAAGTTTAGGTGAATAAATGTTTAAGAAAATGCAACGTTTTATTAATTTAGATTGGTTGGGGATGTCTGCAAATATGCTTTAGATGATGATAAACGTAATTTATTAAGCCTCCTGAAAGTATACTTTACTTAAATGGAGGCTGTAGCCAGTTACATTATTTTGCGCCTCCTGAAAGTATGCTACAATTAAAAGAAGCCTTGGATAATTTCAATATAAATTGCCTCCTGAAAGTATGCTATAGTTTAATATGTAGACAGCGAGCTTGGCTGTTATAACAACTGCTGGCTGTTATGCGTATGTTATAGTTAACAGCGCCTGTTAACTAACATCATCAACCAGAGAACAGTTCTCTGACTGAATGAATGTTGCAAACAAAAAAAAGCCTTGGATAATTTCAATATAAACTCTCTCTCTCTGACTGAATCAATGTTGCTTTACGCTGCTTCGGGTTCTGTACAGGCAGAGGGCCGAGCCCAAAGCAGCGCTGCGCCTGTGGCTCTGGGGTTGTGAGATTTCTCCAGGGCTGGATGTTATGTAGACGCTGTTTGGATTGTCTATAACAGCTCTCTGCTTGATGCTAACGTTCCGCTGTGCTGTTGGAACTTTTAAAAAGCTAGCTTTCACAAGAATAAAGCTAAGCTCGCATCACTGGCTAGACATTTTGAATGACAACCAATTAAATGAATAACTTCGTTTATTAACCGATCGAAACGAAATTTTCAACAAAGGTAGAAAAGATTTCAATACATATGCTGCCCCTGTAAAAAGAAATATAACCTAAATAAAAACATAAAATATAACATTTTCGAAATAATGTTTATTCAATAAAAACTATATCGTACGAAATAAAATAAAATTGTAACATAATAAAACACAAATACTAAATTAGGCAAATAAAACTAGCCGTATATAAATCGAATATAAATTTCGAATAAACGAAAAACAATAAAATAACGAGAGCTCGATGGTATTTTTAGTTTTCCATTCTGTTTTTGGTGCTTTGCAGAACTAAACAAATGCAAATTTTGTTAAATCGTTGCGAAAACGTTAATATAAACGATGTGCAATATGGTGAAAACTTAAGATTATATACAGGTTAAATCGAACGACTCTCTCTGGGGGGGGGGAACACACTTCGTATTTAAGCGAATCGAATTGTTTTTTTGTTTATTGCGTGGCTCAGTGCATTCGCCTGCGTACAAAGGTTAAGTTAAGTATTAGCTGCAGTAAATATGTGTGTAAAAGATATAAATATATATAGTGTATATATAAGATGAGAGTGTGTGTGTGTGTATACATAGTAGAGAGTATAGAGTATATAAGGATATGCGCACGTGTGATTGTGTGTGTGTTTGGGTGTATGTGAGTGTATTTGATATAGTCCTAGATCGAATAAGCTTTCCTTGTTCGGATTGTAAATGTGCATACAAAAAAGTTGGATTTCCCTTTGTGATTGTGTTCAAGTCTATATGGTTGCGTTTCTTAGTAGTTCTAGAAGAGACCGCGCTCCTTCTTCAGCTTCGTCTGTTTCCACACGGGCAGCTGGTCGAACTCGGCGCGACTGACGCCGAGAGCTACCTCAAAGTCGGCGGTAGTCAGATACAGCTCCAGGCGGGTGGGTTCCACGCCCTCGGGCAGCGGACGCGCCTTGAGCACCTCCAGTGGGTACTCGGTTTGGGTCATTTGTGCGAGCATTTCGCTAATGGGTGTGGCCTGCTCGGTGCGTCCATCCTGCAGAGAAGAAAAGGAGATTAACCAAATGATCCGACTAGCAAGCAAAACCAACTTACCTCCACATTGATTTCACGCACATCCTCGCGCACAGACCAGTCGGGGAAGAGCGCCTGGAATGCCAACGGCTCTAGGCCAGCCCAGACCACATGTCCCTTGACACCGTGGAAGGGCGCCGCAGCATTATCGCCGTGCTTGGCACGCCAATAGTCGACGGCCGTCTCTAGGGCGGCGCGTCGCTCTGAGATCCAGCGATTCACACCCGCACGGTTGTCGTTGGTGGGACTGCTGCGCTCCTCGGTGTTGACTGCAGGGAGGAGTACAAATCTTTAGTATATATTGCAACTAAATTCCATAATTCTACTTACTCTTGACATCCTCCAGCGGCCACCAGCCCATCCACATCCAGAGCTCATCGCCATCGTCTAGCAGAAAGATTGTGGGTTGTCGCGCATTGTAGAGCTGCGCCTGTGCGAAGGGGTAAGGGCTATGCAGATCCTGGCAGCGCAGTGGATCAATCAGTTCCAGCGCCTTGAAGACGCCCTGTGTGCTGGAGAAGTTAAACAGGCGCAGGCTGTAATCGTAGCTCTTGGTGGCCTTTAGCAGCGTGCCATAGCTTCTGGCCTCCGTCTGCAATCCCAGCGCCTGCTTGCAGGCATCGCTTTCAGTGCCCTCCTCCAGCTGCTCCAGTGTGGCACTCTTGCAGCTGAATAGATCTGTAGGCATCTGCTCGATGAGTTGCTCCGCAGCAGCCAAGGCAATGGCGCGTGTATGTGCCGCACTCTTGCAGCCATGCCAGAGCAGCACCTGCCCCTCGGCACCGTGCACGAGCAGCATGGAGCTGCGTGAACGCAACTGACTTGCCTCACATTGCACCTCCTTCAGCAGCGTCTCCTCGGCCACATTGCCTTGCAGCTGATAGAGTCGCCATTGATCCCGCCTGGCCAAACACTGCTCCTTGCGTCCCTGATGCTGCCACAGCTGTCTGAAGAGCCGCAGGAAGGCTGTGCCTTCATCACCCTGAGCCACACGCATCTGTGCGCCCTTCTCCTTGTCCAGCTCCACAGTGAGCAACGCTGCAGCTCCTTTCTCATTGGCACTGGAGTCCTGTCCCTGCCACGTGAAGTAGACGCATCTGTCGCGTCCCACTGTGCTGCGATTCGATACCTTGCCGCTCAGTTCACGCACTGTCACAGATATCTGATAGATCCAACGCACTATGTAGCTCTCCGCGGAGTAGAAGTGTGCGTAATCCTCGCGTGCCTCAGCTGCATCAAAGTTGAACTCGTGTATCTGCCACTTGTCGGTGGACTTGGTGATAACATCGAAGTGTCGCATCGTGTCGTTGTCGTAGTAGAAGTTGCCACGACCCAAGTTCGCCTGTTCCAGCACCAGATTAGGTTCCTGGTATGGTTCACCCTTGTGCAGAGCGGCTCCATTGAGGGCACGTACCATATGCACTCCATTGGCCAAGTAATCCTTCTCCAGATCCTCACGCTCCAACTCAGGCCAATCACTGAACTTCTCCTTGAACAACACCGTCTCCATGTTCTGTGTAATCTTGCCCAGCACACACCAATCGGGTCGCTGCGTGGTACGCTTGGCGTACTTCGTAGACTCACGTCTGCCCACAATGGCCGCATAGTTCAGCGGGTTCAGATAGCACTGTGCATAGTCTGCGGCATCGGGGGCACCAAAGTGCTCCTGGGCCAGTCGCATGGCTGCTCGCTTTGCATCCGAGGGAGCATTCTTGCCGTTCCACACATACAACTCGCTGCCAAAGTCAAAGACCAGCACCTTGCGTGTGTCTAGCATCTCCACCTTGGGTATGCAGCCCCAATACTTCTCCAGCGGCACCAGTGCCTCATCCTGGAACTCATAGATCTTGTTAGTTTCAATCAGACTGCTCTCGAAGACATCATCCTCGTCTGCATGTCCACAGTCCGCCATCTCTGGCTGTTGCTGTTGATCCTCTGGCAGTCCAAGCAGTGTCCAGAACTGACGCCACTGTCTCTCATTCACATACTTCCCGTCGGTCAGAATAACCTCCTGTGCGGCTGTGCAGCCCAGATCTTTGTTCTCCACAATGGCTGCGCAGATCTTCTTGCTGCGCGAGATCTCAATGACATTGGCAAAGGAGCCTACATAGCGGAAGAGCTGTGCTCCGGCGACCAGTATGAAGCAATCGCCACGATTCAACGAGAGCTGACTTGGTGCCACCAGGCGGGTCTGCACATGGGTGCGTCCCTTCACATGCAACAGCATTAGCGGCTTGTGTGGCAGCCACATTTGTTGCAACGGCAACGCGGAAGATTTCAACGCCACCGACTTGAAGTCCTCAATGGAGGCCAGGCCGGCTATGGCTTCGGCAGCCAGATTGCCACGTTGTCCGACTGTAGAGGGAGGAAGCAGAAGCAGGATTAGCTAATGGCTTAAAAAGGATTAAGATTTGCCTTACATGACTCCAGTTTGAGGCGTCGTAGCTCGCGCTCGGCTATGCCCGTCTTCAGCTCTGTGTACTCCGAGCTAATGTCGCTGCGTGCAGCCAAACTCTTGAGAGGATTACGTGCGGCGCGACGTCCCTTGGGTCCCTGAATGTTGCGCTTGCTGACAAGTCTGTAAGAGAGTATAAAAAGGGATTAGCTAGTACTTCCTACTCTCCTCCTGGTTCCACCTACCTTTCTGTTGGTTTGATGTCATCGAAGGCGCTAATCTCCAGCTGCGCATCCCCGCCAGCAGCCGCAGCCACCGCGCCCGTTGTCTTCGATTTGCTAATGAAGAAGTTCTCGAATGTTTCCTCATCGTCAAGGCGTGGCACTTGTATTCTGGCGCCCACATTGGTCGGTGCAGCGGCGCTCTTGTTGTTGGCCAACTCCTTGTCCAGTTTGGCATTGCGTGGCGACTTGCGTTCGCCGTCGGAGTCGGAGCTGCTGCTGTTGCTGCGACTAAGCGCTGCCTGTGTCTCCTGCTCCTCCGCATTGACGCTTAGACTGCGCTGGGCGGCAATGGGTGCCGCACCGGTTTTGTTGCTATTCAGGCCGCCTACCATCATGGACGGGCTCTTGGCCAGTCCCAACTGTGGCTGATTGGCGCTACGCACCTCCAGCATGGGACACTTCTTCGCCGCATCGTTGGGTGCACGCTCGAACTGCAGCTCCACCGGCGATTGCGCCTTCTTCTGCAGTCGTCCAGCGACTGTGAACTTCTTGGCATCGGTTTGTTCTGCGGGAGGGAAGAGAGGGGGGATGAGACTAGGCCTCAGGAGTGTGTGTTGTGTGGGCTTACCTATGCGCTGCTTCCAGTTCTCCGAGTTGGACTTGAGCTTGCCCAGACGATCGGAGACTTTGCCGCCCTCGAGGCTGGCAATGAGTGGCGACGGCGGCAGCGGCTTGTCAGAGAGCGTGTGCGCCAGAGAGAGCGATTCCTGTAGAGGGAAGAAGAGAGAAAGGGAGAAATTAGTTGTGGGTAATTGGCTACCAAGATATACTGATAGGAATTCTAATCTTACTTTCCAGCTACCAAGCTAAGAAAGGAGGTTAAGAGATGTGCAAACTGGGTCTAGTCAGTTTGGGAAATTCCCTGAGAGATCTCGATAGAGTGTGGGGGGTAGCGATAAGATCAGTGGCTGATTGCTTATTGAAATTTAAGTTTGGAGCTTGATTCAGTTCAAACTTAAAGGTCAGAAAAAGGCTAAGACAAACAGACATGGTCAGCTCTCGTTAAGGAAGACCTTGAGGTATCCCCACCCACACACACACAAGCGCCAAATGTGAAATGCAAATAAAGAAATTTCAAAAATTGCCACACACAATAAAAAACAATAACAAAATCAATTCGACAATCTGGCAGCTTAATAAAAGCACAAAAAATGGCAAAATGGTTACAAAAATGGTCATCAATCAAGCCATATTTGGCTTGTTGTTGTTGCCTCTGTTGTTGATAGCACTGCCTGGTCTATAAGGTGGGGTTATACCCGGCAATACAATCGATTGCCTGGCCATGAGTCACACCCCTTTTAAGTTAGTTACTTTAGCCAGTTTAGTCGGGGGGTTTGTCAACAATTGATCAAAGCATTTTACCAGTTTCACTTTTTGCATCTTGTGCGCATTTCACACACACACACAAATAGAAAGAGATAGAGACAAAGCACACACGGCACTCCCTCAAGTCAAGTGCGGGCGCAAATAGCCCGGTTAACACAAGCCTCAACTTGGTCGAAATTGATGCGCAAATTGTTGAAGCTCGTCGAAGTTGTTGCTGACACGGCACGGAATCTTGCACTGAGCGGCATCAGGTGCGATAGTTGAGCTGCGAGCAGCGACGCCGCGTCGGCGAGCAATTACGCCGCGCAGCGCAGTGATTACAGCAGAGCGAGCGAGAGAGAGGGAGAGAGGAAGGAGTGAGCGAGTGAGCGTGCGCGCGCAGTTTGCAGTTTGAGATAAGATAAGAGCTCAGCTAAGATATACGAACTGAGGCAAGCTAGCAGAGAGAGAGGGAGAGAGAACTAGACTGGGAGAGGAAGAGAGAACGAGTTCGATTTGTTTACAATCGTTTAGTTTCAAACTGAAGCCACAAATGAAGTGCAAATATTTGCGGATCATATAAGGCAAATAGATATGTCAGTTAGCTTTCTAAACCCTTAGGGTAGGGCAGAGTTCCCCCCAGCTGTTTGCATAGAAGAAACAGTATAGAGAGCCCCCTTAATAGAACTATCAATAGCAAGCTGATAAGCCACACTGTGAAATGATCTTGCGCATAACTGGTTAGATCATAAAGATATATATCCACTGATTAGAGATAAGTTTTGCTATGTAATAAACCCTTTGACAACCTAAACTAACGTAACTCATATTTCTTTATCGATTTGTAGTTTCCTTTCAAGTTTATCTACACGGACAGTTTCACATGCCAACTATAGCTTATAGTACATGATATAGTATCGGGGGCCCCTTTGCTTATGAAACTGTCAACTCACTCGTTGTTTTGTGGCCTGTTTTGTTAGTGTTGCATAAGGGGGCACAAACAAATAAATTATACAATTTCAGTTTCTTTTCGCTTCATTTTATTGGCAATTATTTGCGCAGGTTTTCCGATTACAGGGAGTTATGTATACAAACATATGAGGCCAGTTGCGACTTCACTTATCAATGAGTGCAGTCAACTGATTCGCTGCAGCGAAGCGAGCATTCACACTCAGTAATGGAGTGAGTCGCATTCGCGGACGACCTTCGTGCGATATCAGAGCGAAACGCGTTGAAATTCTCCTGAATTTAACGCTGTGTGTCATCGCCAAGCCGCAGCCCCCTCCCCCCTCTGCTCTACCTCTTTACTTATTGAATGAGCTGTAGCCCCCTTGCCGCGCACACTTTGATGACTCATCCGCGTGTTGAATTTGATAAACAACGTTGGTAATGGGTAAAAGCTACCTAAAAAGCCAAATAAATTTGTTGTTGTTGTGTGTGTTTATAAAGCCAAGACAATCGACAGAAATGTTTGGTTTGTTGAGGCAGCTGCTAACGACAACACAAGCAACAACAACAAAAGGAACAACTTGTACAAATTGATTATGCATAACTTTTGTTGTTGTTGTTGTACGAGAAAATGCCAAAATTAGCATAGCCAATAAATATTTCAGCTTTTTCAAATAGTTTTTAGCCATTTTTCGAGTGGCACAAGTTCAAGTGCAACGCAAAATGTTCTTCGCGGCACAATCGAAACTAAATTGGAATGAATTCCTCGACCATTTCCTAGTTCTACAGTCTACAGTCTACAGTTCTACAGTCTTTCCTCCTCTTTCCAAACTCTATGTGCAGCTGCCTCGTTCTCTGCAGCAATTTCTTTCTTTATGAATTAATTCCGCTGATTGTGCAACAGAATGAGACTTCTTTGATAAGGCAGAGACGCTGTAGTTCTGCTTATTGTTGTTGTCGTTCAAAGTTCATTGGCTTTTTGCACTTGCATATCAGAAAGAGAGAGAGAGGAGTAGACCGGAATCGCTGCTATATAAATAGCTAGGGTTGCTGCTGAGTGGGTTAGCGAGAATCATAACTGCCCTGAGTCAAGCTTGAGGTTAGTTAGGACAAGCTTGGGGTTCCTAAGTTCTGTAGGGTATCTGCAAGTTGTTCAATTCTTTGCCTATTCCCCTCCACACGAATGAACTCATCAGTCAAAAATCAATCAAAAAACTACTAGGAGCAGAGAGAGAGAGGAAAAGAGACCCCCCTCCCTAGAGCGGACAGGCGGATTCACTATAACAACAGTTTCGCTGTTAAATTACTTTTTGTGTACCTCTCGCCGTCTGTCTCTCTTTTTTTTTTGGGGGTCTCTTTCGTGGCGTCATATTCCTAATTAATGAATCAATAGCGAAAAAACATTGATTTGCGTCAATTTATTTTGAGATTAATCGAGCCACAAACACGAATCGCGTATACTCTATAAACTATTGTATATAGTAACTGTAATAGTTGGCATGATCTAACCTACATTAGCGCGCAGATTAGGCAAGGCATTGCATAGTATTCTATAGTCAGCCCCATTACTTAATCATTGCCATTGTAATACACCCATTAGTGAGGGTATTGTTCGACAAATTGCCAGAACAGCTGCGCATTCTAGCCAAATTGGCAACTGGGTGCAGTGCTATAATTAAGTGCAGATTCAGTTTGCTATAAAAGTCAACGAATAATCAAATTGAAAACATTTCCCAGTTTTGTTTTGTAAATTATTTATTATATTATATCATACTCTGTATGTGTGTGTGTGTGTGTGTTTTTTGCTTGTAGTGCATGCTTTAGCTAAATAATACTACAAAAATTCATAGTGATATCATCTTATATAGTCGTATAGCATAGTATATAGTTTATATGGGTACTGTATAACAGTATAACAGCATCAGTTTGTTATACCTTTGTGTATCTACATTGCTTGAGTCTGGTTTGTATACTCTAGTATGGGTTTGTATGATAGTATAACAGTTGCCAACTGTTATACCGCTCCTTTATGTATAACAGTATAGCAGTTACTCCATTGTGTATCTACAATTCGCAACAGCCGCGTTTTATTTATACTTTCAGCTTGGCTTCGCATTGCGGCGGCCTTTTTCAATGCATTCTCTATCGATATTTTTATCGATTGTTTATTGTTTTCAATTTTTTTTTATTGTAAGTACACAACAATAATTTATGGTTTTTACTTTCCATTTTTGCATAAATTGCGATTTCAATTTGTTTAAGTTTTCATCAATTAAACAAACAAAATGCAAATGCAAGTGGGGAAAATGGAGGACGGCAAGGCAAAGGAGGGAGGGAAGGTCTCAGGGGGCGTGGCAGAGCGGTGCACTACGTGAGTGCGGCGTCAGATTGTGAGTGCGCTTTGAGCTGACTCACTCGAAACAAAGGCGAGTGGGAAAGGGAGGCAGAGAGGGAGGTCTCCCCCCCCCTCTCTTTCTCTCTTGTTAATGGCACGACAAACTGAGCTGAGCTGAGCGAGTGATTTGACTCTGACTAACTGATATCGATGGGGGAAACTGGAGCTCAACTCGTGGCCAGCTGCTGCAGTGTCGTCTCATTGATGTAGATCGCCTCCTGCTCCTCGTTGAGCAGATCCGTGATGGAGTAGGCGGAGAGGGGACGTGAGAAGCGTCGCTGCGAGAGAATGTCGTCGATGCAGGTGACGGGAGCGAGAGTGTTCATGCTGCTCAGGCACTCCAGGCTATCCAGCTCAGGCTCCTCCGCATTGCGTGCAATGGCCTGGAAAATGTCCTCCATGCTGGACTTGAGACAGAGTGCCAGCGGTTGGCGCAGCAGCACCGGCGACGTGGGCTCCGGGGAGCTGGACAGCGGCGAGGCTGTCGAAGGCGTGGCTGAGGTGCCACGCGTGCGTCGTATAGCAGGCAGAGGCGCCGCCCGCGGCTCCCAGTCGCTCATTTTGCTCGAAGGCTTCTGCTGCTGCTGTTGCTGCTCCTCCTCCAGCTCCTGCCACAGCTGCATGGCGTGCTCGATGTGCTGCAGCTGCGCCGTCAACTGCGACGCGGTGCTACTACTCCTGCGCGAGGCACAAGGCGTGGACTCATTGGACTCCTCGCTGGTGCCAAACATGCGTATCTGGGGCAGCGTGACAGGTGACACACGGCTCACTTGGCGCTTCGTGTTCCCCGACTCAAACATGCGTGCGATCTTGGTGACCTTGCTGCCCTTGACGGGCGGCAACCCCGCCACGACCGCCGTCTCCTCCTTCACCTGTGGCTGCTGCTGCTGCTGCCGCTTGGGATAGACACGCGTCACCGGTTTGCGTTGCTTCTGCTTCACCGGTGCCTCCTGCGCCTGCACGTGGCAGCAGAGATCGGGTCCATAGCAACGATGGAAGCGATGGCGATTCGCTTCGTAGTCGGCATCCGCAAAGCGCTTCATGCGCAGCAGCGACTTCGGGAGCAGCGTGAGCAGCACATAGGCCACCAACAGGTAGGGCAGGTAGCTTAGCCAATCCCAGGCGGTCTCCAGATACAACTGATAGTCTGCTGTCCCCCACATGTTGCTGTTGTTGTTCTCTTCTTCTTCTACTTTCTTATCACAATTATTTTTTGCAATTTACTTTCGATTTTGCGAGTATTTTTTATTGACTTTTTCCGCTTTTTTTGTTGTTGTTGTATTCTTTTTTTCCTCTATTTTTCCTCGTTTCGTTTTTTTCTCTTATCGTTTCTCAGTCTTTGATAAGCGACACTTTTACCATGACATCACACGATACACTGTGCAAAGGATTGCGAAAAAAATGTTGTAGATAAAAAAGTTCTGTATTTATAAATTTCCTAACGGGAAAATATGGCAAAATGCTGGCGAAAATGTCGAAAATAATTTCATATTTTTCATAAGTCGAAAATGTAATTTATTTATTTAAGATTTTGCAATATTTTCCCTATAGGCAGACAGGCATATCCTTTCTCTCACTCACACACACACACCTTTCGTTAAGTGCTGTCGGGCTTGCTTTGCAATCTGCCGCACAGTTGCTTTTGGTATTTATACTAAGCGACGCAGGCGGCGAACACGGCGAAGAAACATATTCCAACGGTTTGCGTATTTTTATCTTCGGCTGTCATCTGATACAGCCTACAGCACACACAGCACAAGGCTGCGTTTTATTTGCTTTACAATTTGCTTAATCGTTTGTTTTTATTTTGATTCCGCCGTTGTTTCGCTGTTTTTTCGCGTTTTGTTTTCGCTGCTCTTCTTCGCTTCGCTTCGGTTCTGCTCTGTTCTGTTCTATTCTGCAGGCGCGTTTCACATTCCGACGCACCCAGCGGTCGTTCTCTTCCCCAGCTCGTCTTAAGTTTAACTAAACGACGACGCCGCGCGCAGCTTTAGTGAGCCCATATTGGCGTGGGGCTCGCACTCTCTCGCTCTCAGCTCTCCCACTGCTGCTAGCGCGGGTGCTGCTGCTGCTGTCGTCTCTCTGCTGCGCGGCGGCTGCTGCTGTCGCTCTCATGTGCGCGCTGCCCTGCGTCGCGCTCTCTGATTGTCTTGTGCCTTATGCTCATTTGCGCTTTCGTTGAGTTTTAGTTTAGTTTGCCGACTGCGTCGTCGGCTGCACTTGCGCAGAGTTCTGCTGTTGCGGCTTTGTTGTTGTTGTTGACTCTGCGTGAGCTGAGGTCAAATGAGCTTGTTTTCTTTTATTGGCAGTTTGATAAGCCGCCCTAGCTATGCGGGTGAAGAGAGACGGCATAAAGTTTCCATTTCATTGGCAAATATATTTTGTATGCCGTCTTAATACACATAAATATGTATGTTTTCATATGTAGAACACGCACAACGAAAACAAATGCGTTATGCGTGTGATTTATGTCAATTTCATAATAAATGTTGACTTTTCTCACTGTGAATCTGTGTCATCTTTCGCGCCTGAGTTTTCCACTGCATTTGCTGATGATTTTTCGAAAATTCTACGCCGAGTGAATTTTCGATTTATTTTTAACAAAGCGACGTGGGCTACGCTTTGCTGTGACGATTTGTAATGGTCACACAGATTGCGGTCGGACGTGAATTCGCCACACACGGGAAAGTTCTTATAAGAGAAAGATCGTGTGTGAGGGTGTGAGTGAGTGAGGTGGAATGGCCTGCCTTGAAATACTTTACTATTTTAATTTGTCACATTTAGCACGACGCAAAATGCAAATCGCTGCGAAATTATTTCGATGAATTATTGCAACTAATTTCGCTTCCTGCTGCTGCGCTGCATTCGACAGTTTATGCAACTCAGGAAATAACTTCACATTACTTTTTATGCAACCGAAGTGAGTCGCAGCGAGAGTGACCGACTGAGAGAGTGCGAGAGCGCGAGCGGGAGCGGGAGAGCGCGCAATTGACACGCGTGTCTATTTTGATTTGCCGCCTTATCAAATTGAATGTCAATGGAAACCGGCAGCGAAAAATGAATGCATAACAATAGCAACAACAACAACAACAATGAGAGTAAATTGAGCGAATAACGCAACTGAGCGGGGCGAATTTGCGCAGCGTACGTACGCCTTGAAGTCGCGACTTAAACTGAGACAGCGCAGCACAGCGCAAAACCATAAATTCCAATTGGAGACTATCAAAGCCGGCTCTGCAGGCAGCGTGAGAGCCGCTGCAGAGAGAGAGACGAAGTGAGAGCGAGCCGCATGATGGCGACGTCAGTCAAGTGCAGGCGGCAGGCGGCGAAAGGAGGCGATTTAAATTGAAGCGAACGTAATAAACGAGATCGTCAGTTGGAGAGGACAGGCGCAACAGGAGGCAGAGCAAGTGAGGGCGAGAGGGGGAAGGCATGAGAGAATGGGAAAAGGGAGAGCGTGAGCTGGCAAAGGGCTGCCTGCCCTGTGCGAAATTTGGCTAAATGATGAATGCGTTGCGCAGCAGCAGATGGTGAAGATGAAGAAGAAGCAGAAGTTGCAGATGCAGATGATTCACTTGGGGCAGGGAAATCCGTTGATGATGCAATTGTCGAAAAATTCAATAATCAAAAAAAACTACAACAGACGACAAGAAAAACTAAAGTAAAAGCTGAAAATAATAATGGGGCGAGGGTCTTATCTGCGTGCTCTGCAAACTGACAGGCGGGCAGAAGGAAGGGAGGCAGAGGCAGCAAGGCAGGCAAGAAATGCTGTAAAGAAAATAATGAATCACATACGAGGCAATAAAAATAATCAGCAATAAGCAGACATCGCAGTCGGCGGAGGCAGCGACGGCAGCCGTTGGCATATTTGCAGCTTGTAAAGATACAGATACATGCGGCCAGATACAGATACACGCGACAAGCGTAGAGCAAGCAAGGGGAAGGAACGGCGGTATTTATACAGTTTTTGCCAAGGCGGCAGTTAGATAGAACTTTTTATGAACAGCAACAGCAACAACAACAACAACAACAACGAGTGGCTACTGTCATTGCGAGTCTCTATCTCCTTCTTCTGCTGCTGCTTCTTCTCTCGCCGTGGCATGGACTAATGAACAAGTACAGAGCAGAGCAACAACAACAACAAACGAACAATACGCGAGCCATAATGAAGTGCATAGTCAAAGGGGGAGTAAGGGAGGAGGGGGAGGGTGTGTGGGCAGGCCGAAGCTGCAAGTATATCAAATTCACAAAACAATTTACAACGGCAGCGCAAAGCGTGTAGAGCAAGAGGGAGAGCGGGAGGGAGTGGAGTAAGTGAGGAGTGGCAACTGTAGCTAGCCCAGGCAGATGAGCACGTTCAAGATCAAGCCAGAGATCAAATGCAGCCACAGCTGGACCCCGGCAGCAAACTGCGACCAGGCAGAGGCTGAGGCACAAGCAGAAGAAGCAGAAGAGGGAGAAGAGGTTGGAAAGACAGAGACTGGGGCAGAAGAGTTGGCTGGAGCAGAGGAAGAGGAGGAGGCTGAGGCAGTGGCAAAGCCAGAGGAGGCCCAAGCAGCGTGGAAGCGCAGCTTCGATAAAGTGGAAGCTGCGGACGAAGTGCAGCTCCAGCCCAAACACAACCCAAACCCAAACCGACTGCAAGCCCAGAGCAGCCTTTGGTTTCCTTCTTTTCATTTGGTAATTGTTGTTGTTGTTGTTGGGGCTGCCGCTGCTGCTGCTGCTGCCCACAAGGCAAGTTTAGAAAAAGAAAATTATGGCTAAATGGAAGTTGGCAGGCAGCTGCTGCAAACCAGACGCAGACGCAGATGAAGCAGGAGAGGCAGGGGGGGGGGAACTGAAGATGAAGACAGAGACAAAGACAAAGGCAGCAAACACGAGTCAAGCCAAAAGTCTAGCTAGAGCATAGCTAGTTCTGGCTTCTCTCTGACTTGCTTTAACGATCGCTGCAACTGATGAATTGCGTTAAATTACAGAGATGCGCCACGACATACACACACGTATAATATATATGCCTCTATCTATCTAACATCTGCTATATAGGCCTGCTGTGCCTGTCCTTGCCTCAACTAATTGCAGACTTTCAGAATTTTCTTTGTTTTTGGCAACGTTGCCAAACAGAGCGCATGAATTGCCGCGACAGGCCAAGCAGAAAGTGACAAACGGTATTAGGGAAAATAAACTAGCAGACAGCATTTCTTATATTTCATTACCTTTCCCACTGACCTTGCCCCACTGTACGCGCGCCTGTCGACGATGGGGCGCAGGCGTCAAGTGCTACGTTGAGTTGATCTGCATCTTGCTGGGGCAACCCAAAAATACAAGAAACACGTAGGCAACGCGCGCGATCTCCTCAAGTGGCGTGTAATACGCAGCAGCAGCAGCAACAACAACAACAACTGCGGCAACAACAATTCAAAACTCATTTGCCTCGTGAACAGTTTGTGTGGGCCGCAGTGCCCGCTCTCCCCTCCCTGGGTTAATATCGTTAGATCTGTTTGACATGATTTCCTCAAAAATTTCACCCAAAAGCCGCTGCCGCTGCCACCGCGTTCATCAGCAGCAGCTGCCCCCAAAAGTGGGCGTGGTCTTTGTAATTAAATGTGATTACTTGTACATTAAGCACAGAGCGAGCAAGCGAGTGGAGAGGGGCTGGGATCGGGGGAAGCCCATATATTATGGGCCCGCATAATTATGTGCGCTCAATAAGGCAAAACAGAGAAAGGAGGCGAAAAGAGTGAAAAGTTCACTAAACTTCGTGTGTCTCTCTTTCTCACTTACTCACTCTCCCCTCTCACTCTGTCGTAGGTACGCTACAATTTTTTGCAAGTGCCGCAAAAGAAATGTCGCCTGGCCATAAAATCCGCTGCCCGTGGGTAATTGATATTTTGGACATGGTCAATGCGCGGGCAAAACGAAAGTAAAATGTCAAATTTGGCCCAAACTGAAGTCGAACTTAATTTGGCCAAAAGTGAGCTAGCGAGTGGCTGAGTAGAATAAGTGGCGAAATATACGTAGAGGAAGTTCAAAGTCAACTTTGACTAATCCAAGTCAGAGATCAGTTGAGTTTATACTGCACAGAGTAGTCTGGAAACGTTTGTCTTCGCACAATTAATGTGTGTGGTTGACTTTAAAGATTAGTTTGTTTAGATTACTTTATAAAGAGTGAGCAACAAAGAACTGAAAGATTATTCTGAGTTGTAAATCATTCACTTAAAAAAGCTCTAACAAGTCAATGAAATTAGTGTAGCCGGGGCAGATATATTTTTTTAATAAAAACTCACTTTGTTTAAAGCTTAATTTAAATTAAAGACAATATCTCATCTAGCTTTATTTTTATATTTTTTTAAATTTTTTTGAGCGAGTAGACGATTCAAGCAACTCAATTAGACAAAGCAAAAAACCATTGCATACTTTCAGGCTGAACGCTATTAGCGCCATCTAGCGTTAGATGGCGTAACTCACTGTGCAGCATTTGCCATTTGAGTTGCTTGCAAACGTTTGAAAGGAACTTATGGTAAACATAATGAAATAGAATAGAGTATAGGGCAGATCGGTAAGTACTTAAATGATAGATTAGACATATTTTCTATATTTCTAGTTAACTTAAATAATATAAAGCTTATTTGTGCTCAATTTCACGCTTGCTGATCTAGTAAACTTCTGAACTTATGATCTCACACATTTCTGCTCGCCGGAAAACACTTGCACTTTTTGCACTCGCCGCTGCTTATGTCATACACGGCCGAGAGATTTAACGCTCGGCTGACAAGCAGAAAGCAAAAGCAAAAGGCAAAGTCAAAGAGAGCGAGGCAAAGCAAGGCGAGACGAAAAGGAAAAAGCAAAGAAAATCTGCAAATGTTGCGAATAATCACAAAATGATACCGAGACCGACAGGCAAACAGACAAGCAGACGGGACCGGCAATAAGGAAGCAATTTTCACGCAATTGCGAGAGGGAATTGAAATCGGAATCGGCAACGGAATCAGTGTCGGAGTCGCAGTTGGAGTCGGATCGGGGGAGCGGTGCGCAAGCGTTGCCAATTTGCCACTTGGCGTTGCGGTTTGTGGACACGTGCGTTGCGTGTGTGAGGCAGCTTAACCTGGCGCCGAATGCGTAAAGTTGTAGAGGAGCAGGAGTGGGGGGAGTAAAAAAAATCTCACTTACATTCACAAAGTTTTCGCGTCGTATATCATCGACCTCGTCGCGCTTGGAGACGCGCTTCTTCCAGTCATCCTCGCCGCTCTTCTGCAGCGCCGCCAGACGCTCCGCTATGGAGCCGGTCTTGGAGATTGTGCGTTGATCGGGGCCCATTATCTGCCCGGGAGAAAGGGAGAGAGATAAAGTGTGAGTCAGCGATTGATAAAGAGAGAAATGGGGTCAATCGATGTGCCTCACCTCAGTGGAGTCTTCTTCTTCTGCTTTCCCTTCCTCTTCTTCTTGGGTTGCTTCCGCTGTTTTATCTATTGATTCCTTGCGCGATGTGCTTGATGTGGTTGCAGATGATGTTGACGTGCTCGGCTTATCGTCCGCAGCTACATGACGCAACTTGACAAAGCCGGCGACACCAAGGGGAGGCAGCACCTGGGGCAGCCCAATGCCAGTGGCTACGCCCGAGTGAGTTTTACTTTTCGCAATGAGATTGCTGCAACAACAGAAAGAGAGAAAGATATAAAGAGTCAGATAAACCGTTAAAGTGTGCATAAAGTGTGGCAATTAAAGCGCGTAGCTGCACATGCAACATGCCGACTGCGCCGACTTGCAACGTGCGTTTTACTCAATGGAGCTGCTTCCTGCCCTAACACGCCTGACCCTGCCTCCATCTTGCCCCCTCCTCTATCACGTCTCCATTAATAGGAAAATCGTGACGCAGCGTTTTCTCTGCCATTAATGAGCAGAGCAGACCCAGACCCAGAGTCAGTCCGAGACCCATTGTCGATCTGCCTTATTGGTTTTTCCCCCTTCGGAAAGAAGCAAAGAGACGAAGGCGCTTCCATTCTCAGCTGAGACACAGCACAGGAAGCGAATTTCTTCGCCTGGCCAACTTTCTCCTTTAAATAGGAGGTCCATGACCATTTCTTAACGCTGGGCCCCCAAGATTGCCAGCCTGCCAGATCGCTTATTGTTATGGCCAAGTTTTTATGGCCATGATTTCGTTTCGATTGGCATTTTCTTTTTTTTTAGTCTTTTCTTTTGTCGTAAATTAACCACAGGCGGCTAATGAAGCAAATGTTGCAAGTGACTGGAATTGACTCTATAAGGCATTTAGCCAATTCACTTTCGGGCTATATGGGTTGTCTATTGGGGAAAGGTGTTAATTGAGGGGAATGCAATAGCAATTATGGTATATGTAGGTTTCAGATCGATTTGTGGAGATAAAACTATCTTTATTTGTCGTTTAAGACTTAAGATAAATGTAAACAATGCAATTTAGTCAACGATTCTCTAGCGAAATGATCGAACTGATCTTCAGTGATCTTAGCTACTTTATAGCTCGACTCGTTTTCTAAGCAAAAATTTAACAAACAATTTAATTATTTTATTTATCCACCGATCTCAACTATGGCAACGACACAGACAAAACTGTCTTTCACTCATGCCGTTTGCTTATCTTTTAATAAGCTTCTATAATCAACTCATTTATTAAGTTATCTCGCAGTCAATACACAAGCAGATACATTTATCTTCGAGATACCAAAGATCGTTTAACATTGATAAATCGACGTCTACGGCTAGGCAAGCAGTTAGGCAGCATCATATGTTTGTTTTATGATCCACAGCGCAGATCAAACCGGAACAACAATGAGAGAGGAACAAACACACACAATCGGCTTTATAACCGGCACCGTTACGAGGCACAATCGAGATCTGACATTAGTCATCCAGCGCGAAAAGTATCTCAAGTGAGTCAAGAAGAATCCGTTCTTTGTTTTTGCCGAACTTCACTTAATTGTTGGTATTTTTTTAGTATTTTTGTAATGTTTCTTTTTTGCTTTTTTATGACACATTGAAAAAGTTAAACGAACTTAAAGAAGAAAAGAAATTAATGTAAGTTCCACCAGCACTTACAATGCGTATGATAAGTTTGACAAGCACTCGACACAGTTAGACAAGCACTGAGAGAGCGCAAGAGAGTGAGAGCGTAAGAGAGAGAGCAAGCGAACTGCACGCGGCCAATGCCGACAGACGAATGAGCTGCAGCCGTGGAAAATTATGCGGTCTGAGCCGCGATTTCGAGCCTCGCGGCAGGCGTCGATTTTGGCACACACACAGGTAAACACACACACACACACACACAGGTAGGCAACACTCTGACAGTTAAATTGCATATTAATTTGCTGAATTTGACGAGTCGCTGACAGGCACTCAAGAGCAGGTCACAGCATGTCGAGAGAGAGCAAGAGAGGAGAGGAGAGGAGAGCAGAAAAGGAGGTACAGACTGCCCCGTTGCCCGCTGTCAGGTGCAAAAGATATACACATTACACAGGTACGATGGAATTGTCACACATTTCAGTTGCGATCCTGTCACAGAGAAACTCGTTTATGCATCTCTCTGCTTATCGCATCACCACAGCTAAGACAGGCCCACTCACAGCCCCCACTTCCCCTGCCCTTCCCCTTGCCCCATCAACAGCTGCTTACAAATGAAACTGAAAATCAGGTCGACTCTGTTGTGGCAGCGGCATCGGCGGCGTTCCAGACCGCAGCATTTGAATGGAATTCGAATTCGAATGAATGCAAATCCATTCAAACACACTCACAGCGGCCAAACGCAGCAAAGCGTCGCAAATTCAATTAACATGCATAATTACACGGAAAATGCATTACACTTTTACCCAGATACCATATACCACATACTATACACCATGTACGATAGACATACAGCAAGCTTAATGCGGTTAAAGTTCAGAGTTCCATAACTAGCTGTGCACTGCGAGAAATGCTGCATTAGAAGTGATCATTACTTTGCTGGAAACCAACAAATGTTTATTTGGTTTCGTGTTTACTTCATTTTGTCTCTGGAAAATTTATATTTTTCTTTTGAAAGCAGTAGCTCAGTTTTCCTTTGAAACTTCAATTTGTTTTTGGTTGAATCTTGAGATTTATTCAGCATTAAAAACATAATAATGGTTCATATTTTCCATACTACCTATGCTTTCCAAGAACTGATTTGTATAAAATCATTTGCTATTCGGTATAGCAACCTCTTCGTGTCCTAAGCTATAAATTGAATACTCAGCATCAACATTTTTCAAATCTTTAAACTTTAAATTTTGAATATTATTACCAAACCCCACTTTACCCCTTATAATACCGAAAATTTGACTTCAAAATGATCATAACTTCGTTGAAAATCAACCGATTTTCGTTTGGTATATCATTTTTTTCATGGTTTCGATTCCGCTTTGATTCCACATTTAAATTTTAGCAATTTAAAAATATAAAATTTTTTCGACTTTTTTCATGCTACCCCCTTGCAAAATTTTCAAAAATTTTTCAAAATTTTTAAATTTTATTTTTTGCTTTAAATCGATTAAGCTAGCCAAAATTAGCTTAAAAAACTTTTCCCAAGCAGTTTCCGAGTGAAATTGTGGAAAATATGCAAAATAAACGCAATTTTCGGATGTTTTGTATGGGCTTTATCTTAGTATATTACTTCAACTCAAACTCTCTACTTTTCGCGCAGTGTATCCAACATAAATCAAAGTAAAAGCGCAGCTAACGCTCAAATTGCAAATAGATAAAGAAAGAGAAGAAGGCAGACAGACAGGAGGATAAAAGGTGCTCGCCTACTTCGACAGTTAGTTAGATGCGCAGCACGATAGCAAGTCGTCGAGCGTGTGTGTGGTCATAGGTCAAAGTGCACAGCACGCGAACAGACAGAGGACGACTCCTTGTGCTCGTCGTTGTCCTTCCTTTGTTGATACTCTTAATGCACAAATTGCCATTTGAAACAGTTTGTCGTTCAATTAGTTTGAGTGGCGCTCCCAAGGTGCGGCCCCTGACATTAGCTCCAGCTAGTCCCCCTTCCGCTCCCCCTTCCGCCTGTCGACAAACTTGTTTCCATTGCCCTTTTCGGCGATGGCGTTGGAAAAGCGTGAAAAGCGAGAAATGTTTAACTGACAGCGGCAACTAAACGCCATAAATTGCATCATTTACCTCGCGCGCAGGCGATCTGCCTCGTTATGCACAGTGTGTGCAGGCACAGTGGGGCCCCGAGTATTTTGTAATTGAATTATGCACGTCGATGTAATTAAGAGTTTCTTCGTTCCACACACGCGATCAAATTGCAACGTCAATGCGAAAATGCGGCAGCGTTGAGGTTTTTTCTTCTTTAATGATATAACAAACTGAACGATCTTGGTTGCTCAGGCGATAAAGACAGCTCGAGGCAAAGCGAGCCATGGTGCAGATCTAATATGAACTAAGCGATTGTCGCAGCGCGAGAGTCGAGTCTTAGGCTCGACATTGAGGGGGAAGGGACCCTGAGTTTGCGAATGCCAACAAGGTTAGACTAAAGTGCAGCGTGTGGAGGCTACATAAATCTTTAGCTAGCTAGCCAGAGGCAGACGTCAATATGATATACGGTTTGGAAAGGAACGAGGCATGATATACTACGGTGTGAAACGCGGGAAATGAGGTAGCTAACAAGAAGCAACCGCAAGTCTAGATCGTGTGGCAGCTCAGCTTCATGATATTATAATTGCGATAACAATCGCTAAAGGCTTAGGTAATTGAAATGAAAACGAAACTTGCGCAATGCGATGCCAAAAATGTGGCAAAAAAAGGCTCGAGTAATATTTCTTTTTATATTATGAATTTTGTTTTGGGATACTCGACGCGCCGCTGAAGTGACAATTACTCACGAAGTGAGGAGACTGAAGAGAGTGGGCAGAGTGCGGAGCAATGAAGATCTCAAGACAGACACAATGGCAGCTTGAGAGTTGCAAAATCCCTCGTGGCAGATCTAGCGATAACAGCTGCGATCAACTTTGCAGATCACTTTCTGTCCCCCCCCCAGAGAGACGCTTTCCCACGCCGCATTTCATTTGAGGAAAACCATTAGCTTTGCTCTTTCCCTGCCTTCCTCCCAGGGCTAGAAAAGTCTCAGTAATCATGCAAAATTACAACGTCAACGCGATCTTTAACATGTTTGCTGTCTCCCTCACACACTCTTTCGCTCTTTCTTTCTCTCTCTCTCGCTCTGTCTGCCTCTTCAACATTTCATTAGTCTGACCTTCTCGTAAATGCTCTGCACAAGTTTTTGAGTTTTTCTGCTTTTGTTTTACTCTTTTTGCTTTGCTCACGTTTTAGCGTTTTTTATTTTTGTTGCTTTTAGCCATATTCACAAACTGTTATTCAATTGCTTGGCCGAAATAATAATAAATAATCTCACAGCAAGTTCAAGATTCAACTTGGTGGGTTGTGTATGTGACTTGCTGGTAATTAGTTGTGCGCAAGTGATGAGGTAAGATTTGAGGTAGATAGAGTTTGGTATAGTTCATATCTTAGCTAGAGGTGTGACTCAGTTTTGGGCGTGTTTAGCGGGTAAGCTGGTATTGTGTCTGGCTATGAAAGTTGATCTGTCCAGCTTCAAATTTCTTACAGTCCAACAACATGTTGTGCCTCATCTTTCTCTCTTGGCAACATTTTGTTCTTGACTTGGCAACATGCTGCATGCTTCCATCAGCTGTTTCAATGCTACGCATCGGCGCATTGCTCTCTCTGCGTGGCAGCACGTGCGCTGCAACCCTCGCTAATGGCGCTCCCCACCTACTCCAGCAACTCCCACTGCCACCCACTTTTATGCAGGCAGCCCAGACATGTTTTTGCTACCGTTTCGCCGGTTGCCAAAGCAACCGAAAATGCGTCAAAACAAACTCGACGCCTTTGTTAGCGCGGGTCTCGGAAGCAGGAGCAGAGTGAGAGGGGGAGCAGCGTAGCCAGCTGTGCGTAGTACTACAGATGATTTGCTCCAGACGCTGCAGCAGCGTGTCGGAAGCAGGAAACATGCGTTTTTTTGGGCAAACTTGAATAAACTCAGTCCCAGACGCAGCTCGAGACAGGCAGCAGGGAAGGGGCAGCAGGGCAGGAGATGGGAGGAGTCTGAGTGCTGCCTCATTTGCTTGGCTGCAGCTTTTGAATGGAATTCCCATTTGGTGTGCTGCACCAAGAGGGGGCTGGGAGTTGGGGTTGCGACTGCTCTCGAGTGGGAGACGACTGTGGCTTGGGGTACAACGGGGTTTGGTTGCCTGATGGATGTGGATGGATACGTGACGCGACCGCGTGCGCGTGTGTTATTTCTGTCTCGACTTTGTGCCGATCAAGTGGACTGGGGTGTGGCCCAATGGAGCTCTTATTGATTATTAACCATGTCTGTAGCTGCGCTTAAGAGAGAGAGACAGAGATGGAGAGAGGTAGAGAAGGGGGAAGGGCAGCTAGAGCTAGGTAGATAGCGCCCGCATAATTACCCAGAGTGAAGCCGAAAAATCTTTTTCGGCTTTGTTTTTCCCCACTTCGGTGGGAACAACGTGAGTCAACGTTTTTCATGTATGATGGCTTTCCTCTCTCCCTCTCTCTCTCTCTGTCTTCCCAGCGTGTCATATGTGACGCTATTCCCGTTTACCGTTGCGCTGTCATAGTCGAGCAACGAAACGGGTCGACTTTTATTTCGTTGGTGTTTTGGACAGTTTGATAACTTGTTTGGCCCATGTAGAGCTTGGCATTTTCGGTTGTTGTCGTTGTCTTTGTTGCGACTTAATTGAGCGGCAAGCAAGTGCGCCCCCTCACCCCCTTCCCCTCTTGTCCCTTGGCCACACCCCAAGAACCTCAGCTGCGACTATAACTTGGCGCTCCAATTGCGACTCCAATGAACTCGGCGACAAGTTCAACAAGGTAGCAGCAACAACAACAACAACTGAAACGACAACTAAAGCAATTGTTGACTTCCCTCTTGGCCTCTCTTTCACCGTCTGTCCGTTGCTGTCTACCTCTTCGTCTTGCAGTCAGCCACAGTCCGCACCGTCCACAGTCCATTCAACTGCGACTTTTGTCACAGCTGTTTCGGTACCCTACCTCCGATCCTTCCCCTCTCTCTCTCTCTCTCTCGCAACGAGCTGCGTTGACAACTGCTTAAACCCGTGTTTGCCTTCCTTGGTGTTGCCACCGTTTCCTGTTTGCACTACATGTCAGCTGGGATAGTGGGTATTCTGTCTGAGATTTGGTCTAGCGCATCAGTGCTGCAGTTCTTAATTGCTGCCATTGTTGTCGCTGTTTGATCTTGAACTTGAATAGGGGGAAATGAGGGGAATATAGAGGGAAATCCCTCTGGGAAGAAGGTAAGCACTTTGCTGAGAAAGTTTCCTTGGCAGTTCTAAGATCTAATCAACGGTTAATTGGTCTAACTCTGTTGAAAAACCCTTCTAAGATTAAGGCTGAAAGAGTTTCCCAGGCAGTTGTCCCAGCTGAATTCAAGCCATGTATAGAACTTAAGATCAATTTAGGAACAAACTAAGGGGATAATTGGTCTACCTCTCTTCTTGCTGTTTAATCTTCAGCTTGAATAGAGATTGAAACATGCCTAAGATTAAGGTCAACTCTTTGATAAGTCACGCTAAGTAAAAGATCAAAGTCTTATAGCAGAGTTAAGATCCAATTAGCTGCAACCTTGGCAGGCCATTGCTTTAAGCCAACTTACAATAAAAAGAAACTACCAATCAAAACAACGAGGCGAATAAACTTATTCAACATTGCAATTTTAATTGCATTTTATACATACATCAAATAAAACTAGAATTGCATATGAGTTAATTAGCTCAAGTTCGCGTATACTATAAGCAAATTACACTGGCGTCCGATTAATTGGGCACGCTGCGCCGCGCCCCGTCGCTTCGCTTCGTTTGTAATCGCTGCGCACTACTCAAAACTCAGCGGCAGTTTAATCAACAGAGAGAGAAAGAGAGGAAGAGAGGGGGAGAGAAAGAGTAAGCGATCGCGAATATGAGCGGATCATAGCACTCGCGATAATCGTCACATTTATAGACCTCCAATTGTAGCGCTTCGTGCGCGAATTCCCCTCGCACAGCACACAACACAAAGTTGCAACATTTAAAACAACTAAACAACAACTAAAGCAACAACAAGGCGAGCAAAGTCGCCTCAAAACCAGTTTTTGAATACCTATATTCATTCTGAATGAAAAAAAAGAAAAAACCGAGATTGAAAACTGAATATGCGACTACTGTGAGGGGGCCCCGCGAGCTCAGCCGGGGCAGCTCCGCTCCGGAGCGTCCGCTGATAGCGCAGTTGAGCAGCAAACGCGACGGCGGCGACAACAACAGAGCGGCTAAAAATTTAAAACACGCAGCCGAAAACGAAAGCGAAACAAGAAAACAGGAAAAATAAAGAAAAGAAAATCCAAAAGAAAAGAGAAAAACCGATAACTAAACCGGAGTGCGGGCAATCTTGCAGCGGGATCAAACATGTGGCTGACCTTGTTGACGGGATCGCTCGTGTTGCTGCTTGCCTGGGACTATGTGCGCAAGCGTCACGGTTACGAGACCCTGCGTAAATCGGGTATAACAGGTCCCTTGTCGCTGCCCGTGCTGGGCTGCGGCCTGGAGGCACTGCAACTGGGCGCCGAGAGTAAGTGAGAGTAATGCGACGCCTTCTTTGTGAACTTTCACTTTCAGTTCTGCTCCTTATTTGACAGATCTGATTGACTATGTGGGCGCCTGCTTCGTCAAGTATGGCAAAACCTTTCGCATGTGGATACTCAACGAGTCACTGGTCTATACCATGGAACTGAGTCACTTCGAGGACATACTCAATAGCACCACGCTGCTGGAGAAGGGTCAGCTCTACAAGTTCCTGCGGCCCTTTCTCAACGATGGCCTGCTGCTGAGCGTGGGTCGTAAGTGGCACTCGCGCAGAAAGATCTTCACCAGCGCCTTCCACTTCAAGATACTCGAGCACTATGTGGACATTATGGACAGACAGAGTGGAGTGCTGGTGCAGCAGCTGCAGAAGGAGGCGGATGGCGAGCAAGTTGTGGATACGCTCAAGTATGTTTCGCTCGCAGCGCTGGACATCATCACAGGTGCGTAGTAGGGGAAGGCAGGATGAGCCTAGATTATATAGTAATGATGTATATCTTCCCCTTTTCTAGAGACTGCCATGGGCGTGCAGGTGAACGCACAGAGTGATCCGGAGTTTCCCTACATCAAGGCACTAAAGAGGTAAGCTCAAACTGTGCAAGAGGTCTAGGGGTTAATGAGGCTGATTCATGTAGGGTTTCGCATAGTTGGGTAGTTAAAACTAAAAGGGTTAAGTCGCTGTTGAACCCCCAGTCAGCTCAGCTTGAAGTTTGATCTTGTCTCTTCCCTACCCACCACCGATCCTCTCTTCACTCTCACTTTCAGTGTGGTCTACATACAACCCGATCGCATGCTGAAGTTCTCGCAGCGCTACGAATGGCTCTTCCGACTGACCGCACCGCTGCTGCATCGTCGCCTGGTGAACGATATTCGCATCATGCATGACTTCACCGACAAGGTCATACGCGAGCGTAGATCGGCCCTGGAGCGTGCGATCGCCGACGGCAGTTACAAACCGTTGGGTAAGCCGAGATGAGACGAGAGTTGACTAACTAGTTGCAACTACTACAGTTACACCATATCTATTTATACACTTCCCCCTTCCGTCACAAGGTCTGGGCGATGCGGAGATCGGCAGTAAATCGCGTATGGCCCTGCTGGACATCTTGCTGCAGTCATCCATACAGGGTGTCCCGCTGAGTGATGTAGACATACGTGAGGAGGTGGATACGTTCATGTTCGAAGGCGATGATACCACAAGCAGTGGCGTCTCTCATGCACTCTACTCCATTGCCAGGCATCCCGCAGTGCAGGCCAAGTTGTACGAGGAACTGCAGCAGGTGCTGGGCCAAGATCGTGAGGCGCCTGTTACCCAAGCTCAGCTGCAGCAGCTCAAGTATTTGGATTGTGTGATCAAGGAGACGATGCGACTGTATCCTCCAGTGCCAGCGATAGGCAGATATACGCGCAAAGATCTGCAGATTGGCGAGCAAACCATACCTGCTCACACGAGCATCTATTTGGTCTTCTATTTTGCACATCGCGATCCTAAGCACTTTCCTGATCCGTTGAGCTTCAAGCCCGAACGTTTCCTCGACGACACCTCGGAGGATCGTCAGACCTTCACCTATTTACCCTTCAGTGCGGGTCCCAAGAACTGCATTGGCCAGAAGTTCGCCATGCTCGAGATGAAGGCCCTGATCAGCAAGGTGCTGCGCTACTATGAGCTACTACCTCTTGGTCCCGAGATTAGACCCTTAATGAACTTCATTCTACGCTCTACGACGGGCATGTGCGTTGGCCTGCGGCCTAGATCGAAATAGATTCTATATTTAGTCGCGAGGGGTTTAGGGTTTATTATCTATGTAGTAGTAGTAGCAGGGCTGACGTGATATTCACTAAAAATAGTTGCTAAGATAAGTTAAATAAATTTGCCTAATAACGGGGAAGAGTTCTATGACTATATCTTCGACTATATCCGTTGCATTCCAGTGCAAACATTATCAGACTACGTAAATCAAATGCAGATCACACGCTGACTCAGTTTGACAATATTTGCCGGGATTAGGCAACTCGGAGGGATGGAGAAAGAGGGAAAGAGAGAGAGGGAGAGACCCACTTAGATATTTGTGTAGCAAATCATCGCGACGCGATTGTAAACCAAATTTTATCTTTATAAAGCACAATGCAAATATTGAACGTGCCGCTCGCTCTGAGAATTTGCAACCTTGTTTAGGTTCCCCCTTGCAGCTGCAGAAGCTCCCTCATTCGGTTTGGGAATGCAATAAATGAAAAGTGCAATAAAAATGAGATATCTAAATTTGCAGGAAACTCTTAAAGAGCTTAGACAGCTGGCTAAAATATATTACGGTTTGTATAACTTCTGAGGGAAATCTACTTAAGATCTAACAGCATAGACAGGCATAGATATGATCTAAATATGGTATTGAACCTATATCGCATCGACTACTGTACTCAACCTAGAACACTCCAGTCAACTACAGTCTGCCAGACCTTCTTCTGTCCAGCTCAGGCTCTGACGTGACCCAAACAAGTTGGCAAATAAACAAGCCACCGGATGGAGGTAAATGGAGGGATATTTATCTTGATAGAGTATAAAATTTCGCAAGTTGATAAGTCGGGGGAGATTATAGAGACTCGTCGCAGCGCACGCTTATCATGTGCCGGCCGTCATCGGAGTAGTCTGCATATAAAAGCTGGCCACAACAGACGCAGTGCGCCAAAAGCAGCTCATCTCAAACAGTGCAGACATGTCTGCGAAAGTTATGCTGCTATTGCCCAGTTTGGCACTGCTGCTGCTGGTGATTTCCACAGAAGGAATCATACGACCACTGCCTCCCTATGTGGGTTTACCCACACAGGATGGACTAACGCGTCTCTTCTTGAACTCGCGAGTGACACGACGTGATCCACGCATCTCCGTCGCGTGCTTTGCTGGCTACATAGGCGAGTCGAATCTAATTGCCGAGAACTATAGTGGCGCGTATACAGGATGTATGCGTGAGGCGCAGGATTCACGTCGCGGCATCGATCGTGACTTCTTACCCACTCGTCGCAGGATTGAGCAGTCTGCACTGCTTGTCTGCGGCGCACTGAATGCCTGCAACAGGGTCAACAGCACGCTGGACTCCTTCAACTGTCATGCAACTGCAGTGAGTACAAGAGAGTAGGAGAGAGAAACCCTCTGGGTCTAATCACTTTACCCTTCCCCCCACAGGGCTCCAACAACACCATTTCCACCTACAGCATCTCGGGCAATGCCTCCGAGTCGGCACAGTTGTTGCAGGAACGCTACCGCCTCATCGATCTGCACCACGAGCAGTGCACACAGAAGGCCGAGCGCAGCTATGTGGAGACCACGGCCAGCAACTACAACTACCTGCAGGCCTGTCTCGAGGGACGCACTAAGCCAAAGCCTGTGCCCACCACAACTAGCAGCACCAGCACCACAACTACCACCACCACAACGACTACGACAGAAGCACCCACCACAACCTCCACGGAGTCACCCACCACGGGCAACCCCGCTGAGTTGGAGGATCAGTTCAAGCAGCTTTTAAACATGTTGAACTAAAAGCTTGACAAACTTTTCTTTTAATTTTCATTAAATTCAATATAACCCTGCAGGCCAATCTCTCTCCCTTAAGGGATGGTATCTTCACTCGACATGCGTCGCGTCATCAGTGTAAACAAAGCAGTCCAAACACTCATGGAAATCAGTGCCAAAAATCAACCCCAAACGTGTTGCAGCTGGCAAACCCGTGGAGCGAAAGTGGTTAGACCCATCGATAAAAGTAAAATTTGCGCAAAGCTGAAAGCAGGTTGTCATTAAAACTTGCCTCGAGGTTTCTTCCGACACTTGCCGGCTGATTAATGTTCGATAAGTCGAGCTAATAATCGAGATCTGGCTCGATCTTGCCAAGCTATGCGAGCCGTTAAAACTTATGCTGCATATAAGGCATGAAAAGCCGCTGACAATTCAAATGGGCAGCACAAGAACCAGAACTATCCGAAGTTGGAAGCTGTAACCTAGCTGCCCCTGCCCCCTTCTTCCTAGAACCAACTCTGCCAGCCGTTTGCCTTTTACAGCTTGAAGTGTTTGCCTTTTATGTAGAATTTGCCGAGGCGGCTTTGGCGGCCTCTCTGAGCTCCAGACAAGGGCTCAAAGCTGGCGGCACCTGTTGGCCCATAGCAAGTGCCTCATTTATTAGCACAATTGGACTGGCATGCGAGGTAAGGTTGCTTTTATGGTTCCGACCGGGCACCCTGTATAGCGCGTAATTCTTGGTATGCGCGATTGTTGACTATTTCTATGCGTTGCTTTTTCTCCTCTGTGTGTGCTTGTTTTTTCTACCACTTCTTTTATTTTTATTGCTAACTGGTCACGGCAATTGCAGGCAGGGCGTGGCACATGGCAGTTAATTAGAAACAGCAGAGGGAGGGAGAGAGGGAGGGGATAACACGCATCAAAATGCAAGTTGTTGCAAGGTGTTTACGACGTGTCTATCGAGCTCTGGCCAAGCAATTAGACGGCAAGCGGTTGTAAAGTGCGCATAGCTTGGGCTGATTACGCATTCCGGATTGTAGAAGCAAGTGGAATGAGTTGGGGTAGGCAGAGGATTAGCTATAAAGTGGGTAAAATCAGAGAAACCTGGAGGTACTTGGAGGGATCTAATGAGCATGTACTGAGGTTAGCTACTTTAATGAGACTTCTGGAATACCCCGCAGCGTGATATACAGAATTCTTACTATATATTCTCTACTATATGCTGTGCTATAACTTTATGCTATATAAAGTATATAATTGACTACCTATCCCACTCACTTTCAAGGTTCCCCAGTTAATTGCAAATTCTCGTGGCTCATTAATTTCGCAGCTCATTGAAAGTTAATTGACTTGCGCACTGACGCAAGCTAAGTCGCCCCGTCCCCCTTCCTCCCCCCACTATATACAACATATATACAATCTTTTCTCTTTGCAATCTTGTAGAAATTCTTCACGCCAATCGAAAGTCAACTCCGACTGCAGCTGATGATGAAATACGAGGCGGTAATCTCTGTCAGCCACGCCCCGTCTACCGCCCCCTCCCCCAACTGCAATTAACGCGCTTCATTAGGCGCTGCCACACATGCCTCGCGCTGCGTGTCTGGCATCCTGAACATGTCGCCGCACTGCGGCAGCAACAAAACGAGTTTTCCAAAAAAAAAAAACTTTTTATTTTTAATGCGCAAAAAATTTGGAAAAATGTGTTAAAAAACCAAAATCGAAAATAACACAAAAAAAGCTATACAAGTTTTGAGTGGGCCACAAGTGCTTTGCATAAATAATTTAACTATGTGTGTGTGTGTGCGGACAACTTGGTCAACTGCAAGTGCAGCGCGCGGGCGACGTCCCCAAAAAAAAATTAAAAACAAAGCCGCAAGAAATTCGAAAAAAATAACAGAAAAACTGTACGTAAAACTAGTTTGACAGCTACTAAAACAACAACAGCAACAAACAACAACAACAACAGAAACAACAAAAAGCCGCAACAGCGCAGAAAAGGAAATCGTCGGCGTTGTTGCCTTTTAAGGCTTTTTGCTTCTCCTCCTCCTCCTCGCACTTGCCTCAAGCTGCCTGTTGCGCATGCGCCCCGTGCTATCAGTTTCAGTCTCTCTGTCTGTGTGTGTGTGTGTGTGTATCTGTGTATTGGGGTCATTCGCATTTTCACATTTTAAGGCGTGTGTTTGCATGTTGATTTTTCTTTTCTTTTTTTTTTCATTTAATTTTATGTTGCCTTTTTTGAATACTTTCGGCTCGACACTTGCAGCTGCCACAACACACAGTGCAGCGTGCAACCCGTGCAACTTTTACTCATGTCCCGCCTCCTGGCCATGTTTGGAGCCGCAGCTGCTGTTGCTGCCTGTGTGAATCGCGCATTGTTTGTTACTTAATTGCGCCAAAGTCATTAATAATCGATTAACCCCATGTGAACGAGGCGAGTTTTTTGTAGAAAAGGGGGAGGGGAATGGTGGCAAGAGAGGATGCTGCGAGGCGTTGAAAATCGCCAAAGGAAGTGGGCGACAGGCGATGGCAATTACGGCTAACTCTCTCAACTCAACGAGACCAAGACAAAGACAAAGACTTGGACTCGTTCCCCTCTCTTTCTCTAGGTAGTTCAATCTCTGCTCTCCCCTCTGTGGGGCAATTTGTGCTTCCTGTGTGGAAATTATTGTGTCCGCGTCCAAAGACAAGTCGAGGCAACGCTTGGGTGGTTATGACTTTAGAATCTTGGCAGTTCATCAACAAGTTAGTCAGCTGCAGGTGGATTGGCTTGGAGGAGATGTAGTTGGTGTTGCATGTAGCCAAATTGCAGGTTAGTTAAAGAGTAATAGAGATCTTGACAAGAGCAGGAAGTGCAGGCAGCCCAATTGTCTCTATACCTGGACAAGTAATCCCAACTAAGCTAGTCTCACTTGAAATACATCTTCACATTTCAAACAGGCAGTATTACCTCTGCTTATGGATCTATCTAACTGTTCAAGCTGTGCATCTAACTATCTATCTTACTGTCTATATATGTATCTATCTCTCTACTTATCTATTAATCAATTTATTTATCTATCTAACCAAGCAACTATCTTTCTATCTATTTAAACTTATAAATACCTAAGCACTTTAAAGTGCATTTCCTACAACTTCAACTCGTAGCCTGCCTCTGTGCACCTGTCTAAATCAAATGGTGCACCGGCTGACAGCAGCGAGCTGTGGCTATCAGCGTTGGCAAAACTTGCTGCTAGCCATAAAAAGCTAAATGTCAAGCGAATGTGATGCGATGCTAATTCCTGTGCTGTGCCGCGATGTCGATAGCTGAGCACAAAAGGCAGCAGCAGGTGTCTAATTGATTGACTGACAAGCGACAGCTAGCATGAATTGAGAAAGATACGAAAGAGAGGAAGGAGGAGAGGGAAAAGGAGTAGGCAATAGTTGGAGCTGTAGTTGAAGCTGCAGTTGGAGCTGTGCTGGGAGAAGGAAGCGAATGCAATTCAATACATCAAACTAAACATTTATTGTTTGTCACTCGCAACTGTCAGAAGGAATGGGAGATGGAGCAGGAGGAACGCCCAGAAGGCGCATCAGAGGCAGCAGCAGTAGAAGAAGAAGACGATGATGATGATAAGCAGTTGTGCCACACAAGGAAGCATGGCCTGAATATATCAGCTCGCTGTGCACAGACAAAGGAAATTCAATAGCAAAGGCAGAGCAGGAGGAGAGGAAGGGACAGCACTGACAGTGCCTGCAATAATAAATGCCCAATGATGATATCTATGACGGCAGCAGCATCCGAGCAAGACAAAGGCAAAAGGAGGCACACACAGAGCGCTCTTTGCTTCAAGCGATTGCGGCTGATTTGCCTCTGCATGGCAGCACGCTGTGGCAAGCAGTCGAGAAAGAAGAAGCAGCCGAGCTTCGCCAGATTTATGAGCAGTTGTCAGACAACGTGCAACGTGCAGCAGCAGCAGCCGCAGCAGAAGTAGCTGGCAAAATAAAGAAGTTCAGTCTCGATTCTTGGCCAGGCTCGCAGACACAAGAGAGGGCAACAACATTTTGTCCGAAAAGTTCATTGTACCAGAGCAAAGAGGCAACTATGCTGGCTTCCTGCTCCCCACCCCCTCTGCTACTCTTGCTACTCCTTATCCTGCCCCTCTTTCGCCTCCTCCTAATCCTGTTCGTTTGCTACTGTGCAGCTAATGAGTTGTCAACATTTCGGCTGGCTTTTCATTTGCCAACCAAATGAGACACAGACAGAGCAGACAGACAGAGTGTCAGCGAGCCAGACAGACACTCAGTCAGACAGTTGCATCCCAGACATCATCTGGCTCGAGCTTGGGTCCTTCATTATCCTGCAAGTTTGTTGACTCAGTCTCGCGTCAGTGTCAATGTCGCGCTTCCTTCTCCGCGCGGCGTATTAGCCAAGCCAAGATGACTCAAATTGTTGGCCACCAAAACGGCTGAACTATGTTTCATTCGACCATAAATGTCTGGCATATTTGTAGCTAAATTATGGCTAAGCATTTGCGGTGGCTGCCGCTGCCGCTGCTGCTGCTAGCATAAAAGGATATGTATTTTATGCATGTATATTTTAGCCCCGACTACACAGCTATGCATGACGCAGCACTTGTCTAGTCTGCTGTGGCCTCCAGTGCTGCTCAAACCTCACTTTCGTTGCGTGGCTGCTCAAACTGCAAGCTGAGCGAGGGAGAGGCAGGGCTAGGCAACTCAAACTGTAGGTAGATTTGAGCATAGTTAGAGCTGCTGATGCAGTGCTGCTCAAACTGTGATCATGCACTTGGCTTCCTCTGCTGCCCAGTGCCTGCACAACCACTCTTTATCTGACTTGCACTTGTCTACAGTACAGGTAAAACTGTATGCTGTTTAAATAACATCATTTGTTTCAGATAGCTGTGCTATCACTGCAGTGCAGCTCAAACTGTAATACTTTGCAAAACTTCTACTGCTCCCCACTGCCTGCACAACCCTCTCATTTAGACTTCCATTCGTCTTTAGTGCCCCTCAAACTGCAGAAACAATAGCCTAGCTCTCTCCTTCCCCTCCCTCTCCACACTGTAATCAGATCTATTTCAGCCACATTAGCGTGTCTCGCCTCTCCGCCGCCTTGGCAACTCTTTAGCGCGTAATTAGCTACGCCCAAAAGCCAACTAAAAAACCCAGCTGCTTGCAATTAATTCTCATTAAAAAGTAATTAAATGCGCTACTGATAAACTAATTCGATATTCGCCTCCCCCGCCCCGACCACATTTCCTGCAACTGGCGCACACATGTGCCGCCGACTCAATTGTTCACGCAGTTCTATTGCAAAACTACACTCTATATAGTACTGGGAAAAAACTAAAAACAAAAACAAAAGAGAGAAAAGAAAAGAAAATTACTTGTTATTGCAGCATAGTAGAATCGCTGCCCGAAGTGAGGCAACTGCCTCGTAAAGCTGGCAAACAGCTGTGCAAATTGTAAAACAGACTAGAGACGAGAAACAAAAGAAACTGAGAGGGAGAAAGAAAGAGGGAGAGCAAAAGGAGTCAATGCACTGTGCCTAAAGTTGTGTAATAGCAACTCGAACAAGTTAATAGAGTTTTTGGGCTGACCAAAACATGCAGATACAGATGCAGATACAGATACAAATGGAGTAGAATGAGGCAGCAACAACAATCGGGAAAAACTTCAAACAAACAACTTCATTTACAGCCGATGCACAGACAAAGATTGTTTCCTATGCCAAACATTATATTTATAGCTGGTCAGAGACAGAGACACAGCTCGAGAGAGAGAGACGGGTAGAGCGTGAGGAAGAACTTTATGCCCGAATGCATTTGATTTGGGGAAATGTTTTAGATGGGGGCAAACACACAGACATAATTTATGGATCGCTGCTTCACGTTTCGTAATCTGAGCGTGCATGCATCGACTTGACTCAGGCTATATAGCGTCTGCTTAGCATCTCCCTATCTCGCTTGCGCTTCAATGGCAACGCATCTCGGCGAGCATAAAGCAATGCGCACTAAACGCGTTGATAATTCATCATCGCAACGCATCGCATTCAGATCTCTGTGAGAAGAAGAGAAGCTTCTTTGTGTAGACAGACGATCCGATGCGAATGGACGAGCCAATTCAATTACGAGACAAGCGGGGTCACAAAAGCTAAGCCAAGCCGCGCTAAACCTTAAACGAACTGGCTATACCCTACAGCAATGAGTGCTTTGTTTATATATTTAAATCATTAAATAAATTTAGAAATTGTTTATATTTATTTCCATGCATACTTTCCTTACTTTCAACCACATTTCTTTATGCCACAAAGTTTTCTTTATGCCCCGCCGCCTGACACACACTCATTTGCAGGGTATTTTAAAAGCATACCACAAATCCCCAGAGTCTAATCGGATTCTACAAACAAACGTATGTGCTATATAGCAGGCTACTTCCATACGTATTAGGTGATTAACCCGTGAAACATTCTATGTTTGTTGTTTGTAGTTGTTGTTGTTGGCTCGCCTCATTAGCGTGGAAACTCACGTCGCGTCGCACTATTAAAAAGGGCACCATATGATATGATATATATGTACTATATATGGCAGACGGGATGTGGCCCTGTCAGTGTTGTGTGGGTGTGAAATGCATTTGAATAATGCGCAGCCCTGGACAACCCCGCCCTCCCCCTCTGGATTGGCTTCAGCTGCAGCAATTTACCCCGGCAAGAGGCACTTGAAAGTACTTTCAGTATTATCAGCAGATAAGCCTCTCCACTCTAGCGTAGAGCTATATATACACACTATGAAATCAATGCATTATCTTCTTATACAACATTCAAGTCGTAAATCAATTAGTTTTTTATCGCCTTTTATTGCCTTTTTGCCTTGTAATTTCTTTCGCTTCACGGCACAAGAAATTCCAGATTCCCAAAGCCGAACAAATTATGCAAATTCATTGAAAACGAAAGGCATTTCTTGAGCTCAGTTTTTTTTTTCGTGTTTTTCTTTCTATTCATCTTTCGCGTATTTATGTTTGCCGATTCGCTTTGCTTTTGTTTATTCATTAGCCACGCACATGAAGTGATTTTTTTTTAAATTTATTTCTATTTTTTTTATAAATTATTTGCGTTATTACGAAATCAAGTAGGAGAGCGAAGGGAGAGTCGGATAACAACAATTGAAACGATAATGAGAATGCACAAAAGCTTTGATCGATTGATCTGGTGGCAACTCTAGCAAATTTTTCAGTTTAAACAATGAGAGATGAATATCTTGTGTATGCAAATCTTGCTGGCCTAGTTCCAATTGCGTGCCACAAGACCTTGAGCTCAAAAGCCAACAACCAGCAAGAGAGAGAGAGAGAGAAACACAGGGAGCGAGCGAGAGATGACGATCGAGAGAGGGGAGCCGCATTAATTAGGCAGCTGAACAAATAGAGTTGCCATCAAAAAAAGCGCCCAAAGACACGGCGAACAAACTGATTAAAAATTAAATATCAACTTAAAAGACAAAGCGAAAAACTTTTAACAACTCCGTCATTATCGTGCGGCTGCCAAAATGCAAGCGAGCGTGGCCTTGCCTGAGCTTAGGCTAAGAGATACCCTGCATAGACAAGCTAGAGTTGTTCCCAATTTAACTCAAGTTAATTCTCTTTCCACTCTGCCTGCCTGCCGACGCTCTCTCAAACGCAGCAGACCCAGCGTCGCGCCGCGTCGCTGCTGCGGCAACTACAGACACAACCCTGTAAGCATCTGCAGCAGCAGCAGCAGCAACAACAACTACAAATAGACGCCGAATATCCAAGTGCAAATAAACAATAACAACAAGCAAGGGGGCAGCAGAAACAAAAGTAACAGCAGCAGCAACAAAGTCAAGCAAGAATATCGAAACAACAAAATTCTGCGCTGTTGCGTCGCTGCCCTCTGCCGCTGCCCTCTGCTGAATCAGCAAATTTTTCAATGGAAGCAAAACAAGACGAAACGATTTACAGTTTTTGGTTGTTTTGCTCTTGCTGTCGCTGTCGCTGTCAGCGTCGCAGCCGCCTTCATTCGTGTAGCTCGTTGCAGCAGGTAATCAAGCAGAAGAAGCAGCGAGCGAGCGAGAGAGAAGGAAGGCTGGTACTGTGCAAAACTGGTCAGCTTTGTGTTGCTGCCTTTGCTTCTGTCGCGCTAGCAACAAATAAGAAGAAGAAGAAGAAGAAATAAGAGAAACAACAAAAACTACCCATAACGATGATTTGTGCGGTACAAACCTTTGTTAATTGTTGCACTCCAGCGCAGCAACGACAGGCAGCAGCGCAGCTTGCGGCGATGAGCTTGTCTCACAATGTTTTTCGCTGCTTCTTCTTTTTCGCTTCGCTGCAGTATTTGTTGTTTTTTTTCTTCACTTGCGCTTTCAATTGAAGCCAATTATTGCAATGCAATTAAATTGAGAACCGATCGGCTGAGCTAAATTGCAATTGTTGTTGTTGCTGTAGTTGCAGCTCATTAGCTTTATCACGCACAGTTACGACAATCGATAATTGCACACAGAGAGAGAAAAGGACGCACATGCACAGAGAAACTCTACTTCGCGTTATTATGAATTTGCATAATTCAATTGCAATTTGCGACCGGCACAAAATGCGCGCGAATTGAAAACAAACACACAAATTGAGTAGGCGTCGCTGTCGGCGACACTCCCTACACGACGCTGGCTAATACAAGACTAATCTGTAATGCCGCCTAACAGCATGTTAAATTGCAATAAGTCGGCTGTTAAGTAGACTCGCCCCACGGCGAATTCGATATTCGCTGCAGCTTAGCAGTCTGAGCTGCTGTTGAATAACAGCACAGCTGATTATGTTTACGAGCGGAATGCTAAGCTTGCTTAATTGTTTGATTAAGCAGATATAAAAGAGACATTAAAAATTTAAATTGTTAATTTGGGGAAATATAAAGTCATTAAAAGTGTGCGGCTTTTCGAGTATTGCACAGCGCCTGCAGTGGTGAGCTGTTAACTAACAGCATTCGTTAAGTGTGGAGCCGCGAGGAGCAGTTCTGTCAAGCAAAGACACAAACCCACACAAACGATCCATTGCAGCCGAGGGTAGTTGACTTTGCTTGTAGATAACTTTACAACACTGCAAACGTTAAACCGCCAAAGCCAACTCAATTTGAATTTATTGCATGCATTTTTGTAGGTTTTGTTAAATACCGTTAGTAGCGCAGCACAGTTAGTTAAGCAATTAAAACAGCAATTAGTTAGGATTTTCATCAACTTTATTATTGAAAGTAATTCGTGTGTGTGTCTGTGTGTGTCACGTAAAAATATATTGTGGCATAATTCGTTTTTCAAACAAGTTACTCAATAAAATATATATTTATATCGTATATATATAATCTGTATATAATCATTAGTAAGCAATGCAAATCGAACTTAACAGCTAGTTGATATAAATGTTCTTGCAAATTCCAATTAACTCAATTCTCGATTTATACAAATTATGTTTTTAATTCCCTTTCTTTCTTTCTTATCGCACAAAATTAGCTGGCAACTGTTGCAGTTGTTGTAATTGTTGTTGTTGTTGTTGAAGTTGCTGTAGTTGTTGTTTTTGTTGCTGTTGCAGTTGTGTCGTTTGCGGCGCCTGCACGGGACGCCAGTAAGAGCATCGCGCAATCGGTTTCACTTTGACTAGGAAACTTTTTCTGTTTTACGATTTTTACGTTTTGTAAGAGCGGAAAATATGTTGGAAATTTAAGCAGAGTTTTTTGGTTGGCAGCAACACAAAGAGAAGATACCACAGGATGCGTGTGTGTCGAGTGTGTGTGTGTCAGGTGTGTGTGTGTACCGTTAGTCGGCCTAATTGTAAAAGTATCTCTCGCAGTTGCTGCGAGTCGTCACACACAGAGAGTCGAGTGCAACCAGTCTTCGAGGAGGAGTAGGAGTAGCACACACACATTGCATGCGTGTGTGTCTGTTTGTGTATGTAAGAGTGTGTGTAAGTGTGTGTGAGAGATGCCTTGGGGTTAGCACGGCGAGCCATGGCGAGGTTAGTTAGTTAAGCACAGCGAGCACAGTGGGAGCAGCAAGAGGAACACCTGCACGTAGACTCACCCATCGGGCTGCTGCTGCTGTTGTTGTTGTTGTTGCTGCCTGCGTCGCCTTGCCACGGCGCTGTTCTTAATGATCGCTTCGATCTCACGGCCCCCCGAGCTTTCACCCTCCGATGCGGAGGCGCAATTGTTGCCCGCAGCCTCGTCCTGCGCACGCGGCGCTCCCAGCGTTGCCAGATTGCGCACCAGATGCACTGCATCATCGTGCTGTGTGCTGGGCGTGGCATTCTCCTTGGACACATTGCGCAGGATTTGCGCCAAGTTGCGTTGTGGATTCGACGCCGCCGCTGCATGATCGGTTTCATCGCGTGCGGCACTGGCTGCATTTGCTGTCGTTGCGGATTTACGCAAATTGGAGACGGTGGCATGGGTGGAGCGCTGCAAGCGATTCTTGAGTTCCGCATTCAGATCGATGGGCATCAGGCCACGTCCCATGCCGGGCAGGGGCAGCGCTTTGCCTGACTTCAGTATGCTCTTAGGGGGTTCCGATTTAGCTGTGGCGGGCAGAGAGAGAGAGAGAGGAAGAGAGTGTGTGGTGAGTTGAGGTGAGTTCAGCAAGTGTGGGGAATATTTTAGAAAAATTTCGAAAATATTGAAAATTCTTCAAGCTCATAAGCAGTGCAGGCTCAGGAAAATTGCATGCCAAGATATTTCTCTCTCTACTTACTCAGTTTTTACTCTGAACAATTGGAAAAGGTTTGGTATATCCCATAATTCTTGATCTATTTCATGCTCCAATCTTATGAAAAGAACATGCAGAGATTCTCCTTTTGCTACTTACTCAGTTTCTTCTCTCTAGAATTGAGTAAACTTTGGAAATCCCAAAAAGCTTTTATATATTTCCTTCTTCAACTTAGGAAAACCGCATGCAGAGATTTTCCTCTCGCTACTTACACAGTTTCTTCGCTCGATCTATAGAAAATATTCTTTAATACATGCAGTAAAAATATTTAAAAATTCTTGCAATATTATAAAACTTTTCCATTCAGTTAGTATTGGCAAAAAACCCTTTAACATTTAGCACAAATCTTGATTTATTTTCATGTTTAACAATCTTCGCATATATCGTATAATAATAGTTAAACGTAATTCATAATAATTATAACAATAATAATAAGTGATAATAATATAGGGGCGCCCAGTTAAGGTACAATTCGTTTCTTGGGGGGAGGTTTTATCAGTTAAAACATATGACATAAATAAGCATGGAAAAAAGTAGTTGCTGTACGATATATAAGGAAGAGGAGTTTCGTCTATAATTATGGTATGTATGATTATTATATTATTATGATTATGTTTAATCTTTATGTTTAGCTGAAATAAAAAAAACCAGGGATTAATTACAAAATGCCTAGAGCGTAATACAAATCATAAACTATTATCGAGTTTGTCTTTCGTTTTATTTTCGTTTTGTTTTTTCTAACTATCGAGAAGGTTTTTTGTCTTGCTTTTGTTTTTCTCTCTATTTTTTCCTTTCTTTTTTTCTTTTTTGTTTGCTTTCTTTTATTATCGTTTTATCATTTTCTCCTATGTTTGCTTTTTGTTTTGCTGTTGTTGTTGTAGGTTTACATGCAGCGCACAAGAGAATGCGGGAGCCAGGGTGGCAGAGGGAGAGCGAACCTCATATATCACACGGAATCACATTGAGAGCGCATCCTTCTTCATCCTTCTTCAACTTTCTTCTTGGGTCTAACCTATCTTTGTCTTTCTATTCTTGTCGTCTGTGTGTGTGGGGTGCGTATGTGTGTGTGTGTTTAAGTTTCAAAATGTGGAAAAATTTGTGAAATTTTCATTCAAGGATTTGTAGGCCAAAAAAAATTTACAATTTTCGCATTTTCGCATTTTCTCAGTTTTTGCAGTTTCTCCTTCTCTCATGTTCTTCTTCCTCTCTTCCTCATGTGACCGAGAGAATGTTACACAAACGTTCGAAATCATCGTGCGCGGAGAGCAACTCGTCGACGGGTACCTCAATATCCTCGAAGTTAACACAGGAGGGTGAGCGTGCTGGGGCGGGGGCATGCACCCGCTTGGCACTGGGTACGGCGTGCACCTCGAGACTCATGCCACGCGTGCGTTTGAGCAGCTCACGTCGCTTCAGGGCAATGCTGGCATCGGGAGCGGAGCTAGAGAGACGCACATACATATTCCTTGCCTCAGTGTGTGACGTCGACGACGGCTGTGCAGCGGCAGCAGCAGCAACGGTGCCAACGGCTGCTGCTGCTGCAACAACATGTGGCGCAGAGTGCGATTTGGCATCGTTGCCATTGAGCTGCTGCAGTGTCGTCGTCGATTCGTAGCTTCCGTTGAGGCCAAAGAAGCGACTGGAATTTGCACGTGCCATGTTGCGCCACTTGTTGGCAGCAGGTGAGACAGTGGCAGTTGTGTTGGGTGTGCTGGCTGGTGTCACAGCAGTCTCCCCATTCTGCTTATCACTCTCGTTCAGTCCAAAGAATTTGCCATAACGCTCGGCGACCAAGGAACGATTCGAGGCACGCGCCATGTGGCCGGCGGAGGCACTGCCTCCTAGCTCTGTGGTATGACGACGATTGACCAGGTTGGCGCTCTGCGACGACGCCGCCGCCACCGCCTGCTGCTGCTGCGACAACTTGCGACGCAGCTGCGGCACCTGCTGCGGCTGCTCCGACGATGCCGATCCCAACTGCTGCTGTCCCTGTTGATTTGCCGCACAATTCTCCTTGCCCGAATCCGAGCTATGTGTATCGTCGCCACTGTCACTTGCACCCGTCATGGAGCTCCTTTTCCAATCCAATTTGTGTGTTTTGCCATTGCTTAGCTCTGTCGGCGTCGATGCCTGCTTGGACAGCGAATCCCGCTGCTCGCGCTGCTGCTGCTCAATGAACGGGGATTTGATCTTGCCAATGGGTCGCACGCCCATGGAGATGTGTATATCCTCCACCGTTTGCAGCCGCCCCAGGCAACTGTTGCGATGATTGTTTTTGTTGTTGCGATCGCTGAGGAATTGCTCCGGCAGCACCAGCTTGCCCACTGTGCGCAGCTTGAGGCGACGCGGCGCTGCCACCGCTGCCGCATGCTGCTGCACATGTTGCTCATCCGGCAGAGGGATATCCACTTCAGTTGTAAGCGATGCTCGTTGAGCTGTGATCACAAGTTTGGCTTTTGTCGAGTTTGCTGCGAGGGTTGCTCCAGTAGTTGTCTCTATTGTTGCAGGTGCGGTTGCTGCGCGGCAGAGCTCGGTGTACGAGGGCGGCGACTCCTCCTGCTGCTGTTGCTTCACCTGCTCTTGCTGCTCCTGCTGCTCCTTTCTGCGCTGCCGCATCAGCTGCTCTGGCACAGCTCCTCTGGGCGTCTGTATGGGTGAATGCTGCGGCGTCAGCTCTGGCGTGGATTTGCTTGCCAGCGACGATGGCGGCGGCGGCGTAGGCGTTGCTGTGGGCGTGGGCGTGGCATTGGCACTACGTTCCGTGGGACTGCGACTGTGGGCACGGCTGAAGAACTGCGCCGCATTGCTGGTGTCGCTGTTGCCCTCGCACAGGCTGCTAAAGAAGGCGCGTCGCTCGGCTAGCGACAACGATGAGGGCTCTGCAGGTGGCGTCGTGGGCGTGGAGGGGGATAGAGGGAGAAGGGAAGTTTGAGTAAGCATTTTGAAGTGAAATTTAGTTCCAACTTGGCTTCCTTGGGCGCAATCCTTGATGCGCGCTCTCTCTTTCTATAACTAACACTGATTGTTGTATTGTTGTTGTTGTTGCTTTAGTTGTTGCTGTTGTTGTTGTTGTTGTTGCTGCTGTGTTTGCTGCTGCTGCTTGTGTTGCTGCCTCAACAAGTGTCGCGCAACTACTGCGTCGCCTTTGCCTTTTTATCAACAATTACAGCTGCCTGGCAATTGTTGCTGCTGCCGCAGTTGTTGTTGTTGTTGTTGCGATAAATTTGCTGCTTGTTGTTGTTGCTGCTGCTGTCCGTTCGTTTGCTGTTCCGCTCGCATTTATCACCCGCCTAAGACTGAACCCGGTAGAAGAGTCGCCAACAAACTCTTCTGCGCCTCAACTAGAAAGTTTCAACGCGCGTCGCATTTGTCAGGCCAATTTTTTATAATTTTTCTCAATTTGCTTGGCCACTTTTTTTTTTTTATGTTTTTCACCCTTTTATTTATATAGTAATATTTATGATTTGTCTGTCGCGACGCGCGATGCGATTCTTTTCAAGTTTTTTTTTGTTCAGCTGGTTTTCATTTTCATTGCGCCGCTTTCGATTTTTCTTTTCATCTTCCGCATGCTCTATTGATATGAACTTCTTTTTTTTTCTTCTTCTGCTTCGCACACAATACAAAAAAAAAAACGAAATGAAACGAAACTCTACGCAGATTGGAGACGACTACGAAGAAGTCGCATCGGACTGGGGCATTATGTCTGATGGAAAAAACCACAAAATGAGTCTTTGGAGCTTGGGCGGGAAATAACGATATATAAAGAGTTTATTACGATGCTTAGGCAGAGGCAGAGGCGGCTAAAGGTCGTGGAGTCGAGAGTGCATTCAGAGTGAGAGAAATTAGAATAATCTCAGTATTATTTCTATAATCTGCTGACTTGTTTGTAAGCTTATACAGTACTTTGTATATACATAACTCTGCTATGTATCTATGTATCTACTAAAAGGTCTCTCTGGGCTTTTGAACTATTTCAATTTGTATATACTTTTTTTTTTTAATCTATATTGTTTTTGAAAAAATCAACATAAATTGAAATAAACTCAAAACATAGTTTTCAATATTTTATTTCTTGAATCTTAAAAACTCTTCAATTTTTCTAACATTCCCCTTAAAATTCAAAATATCTTATCTCTCCTATTTATTTTAAAATAAAGTAAAGGTTTTTCCCTCTTTTTACTATATTTTGGTTTTTAAAATCTTTGAAAGTTTTAACTTTTCTACTATTATCTCTAAACTTCTTAATATCTTTTTTATATCTCTTTCATTTTTATTATTTTTATAATTATTTTTATAATTTATATTTATAATAATATTTATTTATTTATAATATTATTTTATATATATTATATTATAATTTATATTTATTTTTCTATTTAATCTTCTTTTTAAATATTTTGAATTTATAATCTTAAACCTCTTTAAACCTCTTCTACTATTTCCTATACAATCCTTAACATATTTAACTATATATTCCTTCGCTAAGTACATTACTTTTATATACTATATTCTACCAGCTACCGTACCTATTTCCAAAGTATACACTAATTTCTCCCCTTTGCTTTATAGCTAAACTGCTGAGTTTTTTTTATTGTGGTTTTCTAGCACACTCACTTCTTGACTCAACTCTTATTATAATACCAACTTATAAGAATCACATCATTGAATATTTCTGCGCATATTAACCCAGTAAACTGTACAAGAAACACTATATATAAATCAGTCAAACACAATTTACCACACCTTCTCGGCATATCTTCACAGTTTCTACGTTCTAATTGAAATGCTCTCTCTCTCTCCCTTTCCCTACCTTTAACAAAGACCAAGGTCAATGCACACCTTATCAGAACTGGTTCACTCTTTATGACGCGAAAGAAGAAGAGAAAAAAGATTCGATTTGAAGTGTATGCGGGTTGCAACACACACACACACCCCAGCGCCATAATAATTTATAGCATATGTGATATGGTGAGCAAAAAACGATATGCAAGAACAATTCGCAATAGATCGCTGAACTTGGGAGGAAAAGTTATGGCCAAATATGGTTAGAAATTCATTTTCGAAAACAAAATAAGGCAAGGCGATTATAACGGTTAATTGGGTCGAAATGAAAATGAGCCCAAAAATTAATATTAATTAAAATCAGAAACATGTGTTCATGCAACAACAACAACAGCAACAACAACAAGAGTTGCAGCAAGTTAATTAAATTTGTTAGAAATACGAAAAAGAAGAAGCAGAAGAAACGAAACGAAACGAAAACTAAACCAATGCGATGCATGCCATGAAAAATGATTAGAAAAATGCACTCTTTTTTAGTAGGCGATATTATAGTATTATATATGTATATGTATATGGGGTATTATCATAATAATTTCTCAGCTTTTTGCGCTGTTTTTCCCATTGCGCAATTTTGCATTAAAATATTTTCACGTTTTTCTCTTGGTTCCGTTTTTTCTGGCCAATTGTTTAATTGAACGTGGTAATAATTTTGATTGATTACATGATGTTTGCGGCAACTAAACGAAATCATATATTAGGCGCGCAGACACAAGTCACAACAACAACAACAACGGCAACAGCAACGAGTAGAGTAATTTAAAAAAAAATAACAGTAATAATAATAATAGTAACAACAACAACAACGAGAACAACATTCACAATTATTAACAACAATTTTGGTATTGTTTTTTTTTTGGTATTTTCTTTGCATTCCGAACTTGTGCATAACCAACGTGCAATGCAGGCGCGGCAAACAAAATGAAAAAGAGAGCGCACAAACGATGCGTAAAGGTTGCCAGAAAGAGGGAGAGAGAGAGCAACTGTCTCTCTCTTTGCTCTCTTCTTCTGTTGCTACTCACCAAAGTCCGCATCGTTGGGATCCTGCGTGGAGTTCGGCGTGCCGGGCGCATCATTTGTTGGCGATGTGAGCGAGCTGCGTTTGCCCAACGAGGATAACGATGGAGGCGGCGAGTGACGAGAAGTTGCTATAAAGAGGGAGAGAGAGACAGGAAGATTAGTATGTTGAGTTTGAGAAAAGAAACCTCTTTTATAACTTGCTGTAAGCAGCATCTCTTCGAATCTATAGAGTATACATAAAATCTACTTCTATATGTATAAAATCTATATAAGTCTCATTGAATCGAATAAACCGATAAAAACTTTATTTCTAGATCTTTTTAAGCTTGCCTTACAAAGGAGTCTGCTATATTCATAAAACTTTCTCGAATCTCTAGTAAAACCTTCTTTTGAAGATTCTCTATCAGCTTTCTATAGATTTTTAGAACTCATTATGATATTTCATATATCATTTTCCATTGCTTTCCATTTCCCAAAGCAAGATCACTTCCCCAACTTACTCGTTCCACCGTTACGACCCACACAAACATTGATTATGATTTGTGACTGAAAATTTTCTATAAAACCAAAGTCAGCATCTTCAGATGAATCCATTTAAAAAAAAAAAATAGAACGAGTGTATTTTTGTTTTCTAGATTATATATTACATACAAACTACAAGTGTATAAAAGAATTTGAAAAATTTAATATTATAACCAAAAATGTGAAAATTGTGTTTTTTTTGCCTGTGAAAATTTTTGAAATTTGAACTAGCCTACTTTGATCTCAGGCAACCTCAACAAACTGTAAGCATTATGCAACAACAACAAAGTGTGGAGGGGAAAGGGGGAGGGAATTAGACTACAGAAACCTCAATTAGTTTCTGATTGCCCGACCAAGTGTGCAGTGAATTGTGGGAAAGGGAGCGGAGAGTGTAGCGAGTGGGGGAAGAGGGGGAAGAGGTAGGGGAAGCGCAGCGCTCTGAGTTAGGCAAGTGACACACATTTTACAGCTTATTAACTTGGACAACAAGCCCGGGCCGGCCATAATGGCACAACAACAGTAACAACAACTGTAGCAACTTGGCTAACAAAAAGCCAAAGCGAAAACAAGCTAGAAAAAGTGTCGTCTCGTCCATTGAGCGTTCATTGACGCGGCTGCGTGCTGACCAGAGCGAGACCCATAGCGGAATTTTTATTAGGTTCGCTCCGCACTTGAAGCTGATCGCAGTGGTTCCGGCATGGGAACTAGTTCCGAAGAGCGGGAATCCAAGTAGTTTTGCTACGCTGGAGCTTCAACTGAAGTAACTTTAGTTCCAAAGAGCGAACTAGTTCATTTACTATAAGCTATGTAATCGCCTTCTTTGTTTATACATAGTAAGACTTAGATATACTAGTACCTACATGGGAAAAAAGTTGCAGTTCCAAAGAAAGAACTAGTTCATTTTCATTCACAAATGGCTAAAGGTTTCCCTTTTACCCAAGCATGTTATCAAAACCAAATTGAAACTGAATTCGAGACAATTTCTTTAGCTTCATCTCGTAAACTAGTTCATAATAATAAATCTGTTCACCTTTGCATAATAAATGTATGCAGAAACTAATAGAAACTTTGTTTAAACAGATCTCTTCAGCTATAAATAAGCCATACGTTCTTTCTCCTCTTCGACAAATTTCAACACTATCAAAATTATCCATAAACATTCTAAAACTTTTGTTCAGCTCGAACAAAAGAACCTGAGCGCACAGTTTAGTTCAGAGTAAAACCCCAGGTTAGGTAAAGAACCGGCTCTGTGAACCAGTTGGAACCACCTATAGTTTGCACAACTCTTTTGTGCTGTTGTTGTTGCTACGCATGGCTGCTTCAGTGGCGAATAGAGTTCGCAGAGAGTTCCCCCAGCTCTCTTCCCCCTCCTCTTCCACATCCTCCCCCTGCTGCTCTGATCTTTCCCTACTTCCCGTTATTTAATGTTCTTATGCTAATTTCTGCCTAGTCGTTGGGTTAGTTAGTTCGTCACTCTCTCTCTCTTTCTGAGTCCCCTCCCCCCATTTCGCACTCACCTTGACGATTCGTTAGGGAACGCTGGCTAGGCAACTGCTCCCCTCCTGCCGTCTCCCGGCGACTGCGCGTCTGCTCCTGCAGCTGCTGGAACATGTTGGCACGTGCTCGCACGCTGTTGCTGCGCGCCAATCCGCTGCTAGGTGGAGTTGCAGCCGCTCCCGCTCCCACTCCCGCTGGGTGATCATCTCCCAGCGACTGTATAGCTGAATCATCATCCAGGCCGGACATGGCAAAGATGCGCTCCGTGTCGTTGCCCACCGAGAGGGTTAGCTGCTCACTAAAGCTGCCGCTGTCACTGCCCGATTGCTGACGCGTTAACGAGGATGGGGGCGTGGCAGGGCCCTGCGTGCCCGCTAGATGTGCAACGCGCGGCGATTGCAGCGGCTGCGTCGAGCTGCGAGCCAAACGGAACGTGCTACCACCAACACCGACGGAACCGGCGCCGGCGCCTGTTGAATGCGCGGACGAGGAGAGCAGCAGGGGGGCGGGCACGTGACTCAGCGCCTGTCCGGTTATGGGCGAGATTAACTGTTGTTGTTGCTGTAGCGACTGCGTTGCAGCGTTGCGTAGAGGAATATCCAAGACTTTGGTGGGCCTGAAAGCCGACGTGGCCGAGATGTCAAAGGGCGTGGAGTTGGCTTTGAAGCTGCAGAGTGAATGAAATTGAGTTAGGTTTTCGAGTTGGGCGCACAGCTGGCTTTACGATATGCAAATGAGATCACGCTGTCTCTTTCTCTCTCTCTTTCTCTCTTGGTCACTCTCTCTTTTTGCGCAGTTAGCGGCAATCATAATTATAGGCAAATCTACAAATCTCTTCCCCCTTTCCCCCTCCTGCTCCCCCTTTGCTAATTACACGCAATTTTTAATGGTGAAATTTTTAACGCTGCAACTCTCGCTCTCTTTCTCTCTCTATCTGTCTCTTTCTGGCATTGATTGACCTTCGCCGCGAGGCAAAAGTTCAGCAAGTTGGGCAATCAACTGCAAAACTCCAAGCGGAGAAACTCATTCAACACATTTGCAACTATATAAATCGTATATAGACGTACGTTGTTTATAGCAGACCAGCTGCATTTTCCGATATTTGCTTCTTCTTTAAGCATAACAAAACATTAGCCGCATTTTTTCAAGAAAATGAACAGTGCATAAAGAAAAGAAAAAACGGGCCAGAAGAGCCAAAAATAAACAAACTGTAAAAACTGGGAAGGCATCGGAAAATAAATCGGAAACGTAGCTAATTGGATATTTTTCAGTGGCGGAATGCATCGAAATAGCAGAAAGCTGCCATAACAACAGAAAAGATATTGCAAAGTGTGTTATACAGGTTTATAGTGAGATGATTTGCTTGGTTTTATAGCATGTCTTTGATGAAGCCCTAAACTATCTATGGGCCAAGTTTGAACTCCATAGCTGCTCAAACAGCTGAGTTCCTATAGCACATTTTGCCAAAGTACTCAAGTAAGGTTATTGATTTCATAGCATAACTCAACAAGAAGTCAAAAACTCCCTATAAACTCAATTTCAGCTGGCTAAGTTCACTGACAGTTGAGTTCACACAGACAGGCTACATAGTGCCTGGAGAAATGAGAAAACTCCGCTGAGAGAGTACACAAACAAAAATATTGTCATTAAAAAATGTATGATTAAAAGCAAACAAATGTTGCGCCCAAAAAAAAACTCGAAAATTATCGTATATATAGAGCAGTACGGTATACAGACAGCAATCCGGTATAGAGTATATATATAATATATATAGAACTGTTTGGGCATTTGTTGTGCTCTGTACACTTTGCGAAAATTTCACATAGTTTTTTTTTATTATTATTTATAGCAACACTTTTAACGGCTTTATAACGTTCACTTTTTGGCTATTTTAGGCATAATACATAGACAGATATAGTCATATATATACTGCATATATGCAGCTGTATTTTTCACTCAAATTGTGCGAATTTTGCACAATTTTTTGTTTTTCTTGCTTGGCACTTGAAAAATACAGTTAATAATTGTTGTGTTGTGGATTTCCATGCGAGTGCACATTTTCCATGCTATAATCGTATTTATAGCAGCATTACGAAATGCCCACTGGCTCTATATATAGACACGCACATATAGCCCGAACGATTTGCTATGATTTTATGAGGTTTGATTTATATTTTCAACTATTTCACATGGACGCAAACCTCTCTACGTTCTTTCGACTGTCCGATAACCGGCAAGAGAAACAACTGAAGAAGAAAGACTACGAAAGACGTTCCGAAGACGTCTTAAAAAAGAACGTGGCGCGACAGTCGTGTGTGTGTTAACTTCTTATTGATTCGTTTTACCTTCTATTTCTATTTTAGCTGCCCCGATAACAGCGCGATATTTGCTCGACACGCTCTCTTATCAGTTAGTTTTCGATTTCTTCACTATTTGTTCTCTCTCTCTTTTGTTGTCATGCCGCGCGATAGTGTGCGAGAGAGGGGGCGGAGTAGGGCGTGTGCACTGACACTTTTCCACTAGAATTTCCCGAAAATATATAGAGATATATAGAAAAAAGACGAGCACACGCAGCCGACGATTGCGTACGTGAAAATTGAAAAGGCGATCGCGAGCAACTGAGCGCAAAATTTGTACAAACAAAAAACGCGAGCAAACGCGACGCCAGCGTCGCCGTCGACGTCGACGATCAGCCGCAGTTGCTGTTGGCGTCGCAGTTGCTGCTGGCAGCGCTGCCGTTGCGGCCACAGCAAAATTTAAATTATTTTCAGCTTTGTTTTCTTTTTATTGCACATACGCAGCGAGTGCGAAAGAGAGAGAAAAAATGGGGAAAGAGAGAGAGCGTGATACTAGACAGCCAGAGCGAGTGTGTTGTGTATTTATTTTGGTAGCGCTATTTTTCCCGCTGTCTATCTGTTTTTCCACAATTTCAAAATGTCGTTGAAAATGCTCATTTTCATTTTCATTTTCCTTTTGGCGGGTATTTTTTCTCTTGCGCGGAAATCAAAGAGCTTGGCCCAATTGGCCGAAACAGTTGTTCGGTTTATGAATGAAGGCAAAGCGTAGGAGCTTTTCTTTATATCACACTTTGCTATAAAATTTATAGTAGTCCCATTTTCTGTTAAGAGTATAAGGTGCTTTATTTGGCCTATTGCAAAAAGTGGGCTACGAAATATCTATAAAATGTTTACTTAACGCTTACTAAGGGTTACGTAGTGCAATTATCAGCCATAAATAATACGATTTATGGTAGAGTATAATGTGCAGATTAAGAACTGAAGTGGAAGTAAAACTTTATTAGATATGAAACGCCTGCCTTACTGTATTCAGATTTATAGCAAACTTAGTCATTTGCTCTTTCTTTATAGCAAGCTATTAGACTTTGCTATAAAAATTCTAATAATCCCAATTTGTGATAGTGGCAAACAGGTGCTTTGGTTGCCCCATTGTAAAGTGGGTTACGACATATCTATAAAGTGTTTACTTTACGCTTACTAAGAGTTACGTTCTGCAATTATCAGCTATAAATAGCCAAAGGTTTATAGTAAAGTATAATAGACTGATAAAGAACTGAAGTGCACATTTTCTATAATTAAGTCCCTTTATAAGTACACCTAGACTTCTTGTGGCTATCTATTTCTGTACTAGGAATGTCACTTCTACCCTACTGTAAACAGATTTATAGCAAACCAAGGTATTTTCCTCTTTGGAATATTCTAGCACAATTCTTTTTATCACTTTGAAACACATGTAGTACACGCAATCTAATCCAACAGTTGTACCACCCGATATCGCTTGAAGATTATGTATACAGACTGACTAACTGATTGACACTGAGACTGAGGCTTATCTGGCTCAATGTCCAGCCAATGGGCAGCTCATCGCGTCAATCGTTGTCATGTAACTCGTTCAATGTCCAATGACGCACTTATCGACCAGGCAGGCCACAGGCAACTTTGAATTCGATTCGCCTGCCTGACTTTTTATGGCTTTACCGTTTTCTGATATACGCCTCGAACATTTTCTCGCTGTGCCGGCGCTGAAACAACATGGAAAACCCTTGACAAGAATCCAATCGAAACCAAACTAAACCAAACCGAACCGTACTGAGAGCCACCCAAGTCAAAGAGGAAGGTATCTCCGGACGCGTTCGAATGCGACTGACAACTGAATGCAATGTTGGGTTCGGGTTCGGGTTAGACGACCCTGCCCGTGCCACCATGCCGTGCCGTGCCGTGCGGGAGGAAATGTCGCTGCCTATGGATGGCATAAATTACGCGACACACAATGGCAGCCACAGCGAGGCGCGACGCGATGCGACGCGACAAACGTGCAACAAAACAAAAAGTTATTGACAATACGCCGAATCGGCACATGCAAAGTGCGAGAAGAATATATGCACAATGAAACAGGTAAGCCAGGTGGGGGTGGGTGGTGCGTGACTAGCAAATACCCTGGAAGGTAAACAAGCACAAGAACTAGAACTTTTCCCTGTCACCCACTACATATTACTCATGTGCCTACCAGGCGACTATTATGATAATGTGAACATTTTTTTATAGCACAATAGGCATATAATTTATTGATCACTATAATGTCTCGTCTAGCATTTACACTTGAAGGGGAAAAGTAGGGGAAACTAGAACTTTTCCCTGTCACCCACTACATATTACTTATGTGCCCCTCAGGCGATTATTATTATATTGTCAACATATTTTTATAGCACAATAGGCATATAATTTATTAGTCACTAGTCTAGCATTTACATTTGAAGGGGAAAAGTGCTTTAAAAAGATTATAGCAATTTATCTTCTTTATATAACTCATGTTCGTAGCAACCGATCATTACAAAGCTTTCAGGATATTTTTATAGCACACTACACTATAACTATTGTCGTATATTACTCACTGAAATAAAGTCTAGTCACATTGCTTAATAGCTCTGCTTCATATGAAACCTATAAAATTGTCTGTACACTTTTATAGCATACTATACTATAAACTTTATAGGACATACCTTATTATTATATCTTTTTCGTGCCCATTTTCCAATGTTCAGTTTGATTTCTAATTTCGTATCTTGTAAACAACTCTAGCACAACCTCCTTAAAATATATTAGTATCTCAAAATCTTTTACAGGGTATCACAGTATGCTTCTAGAAGCCAACAGAATGAGCCTTTGTTTTCTGCGACTTCAGTAGGCGCGCGCGCAAAAAAAAGGGGAGTGGTAGAGCTGGCAAAAAAGCACATAAAATGCCAACACGAAAAACGCGTTAAGAGCGAGAACTCAACAACAACAACAATAACAACTACAGGGTACCGCAAGGTGCCTGCCTGCTTCTAAGTAACCCACCTCGTACTCTAACGTTATCTAGACCTAACTGCAAACTGGGTTTACGAGCGAGCCATTGGCAACTAAAACAACAACGCAAATTCGCGGAAATGATCAAGTTCCCCCCGAAAAAAAGGGCGTGGCACTTTAACTAATTAGCCTAAAACAGAACAAGGTCGCAAAAGTTGATGGCACAAGCAGGGCAAGTGAAAGATATCATTAGCAGGAAATTGAAAGGGTTTAACAAAAAGCTAAAAACCTTAGCCGATTAGTAGCCCCCTCTCCCCCCCTTCTGACTGCCTGTCATCAATTCGCATGAAGAATCCCCGCCATAAAAAGTGGGTAGGGACGACCTTCTGCTTGTACAACTTATTTGCAGGCATTACTAACGTGTTTCTTTGTTGTTGTTGTTGTCTGCAAATGTTGTTGGCCTCAATAGTCAGTCAGGTAATTAGGTAAGCAATAAGCGGCTTACAAGTGACAACAACAACAACTACAACAACAGGTGAAGGCTAATGAAAAAGGCTAAAAAACAAGAAATGTCAAAACAAAAGTAAATTATGGCAGGTCTATACTGATTCGGCAGCTATAGAAAATATAGAATCGTTGTGAAATTTTCTGCAAAATTTTCCATAGTATTTCCCAAAATTAAAAAAACCACAAAACCGAAAAAAAAAACCACTTGCCAAACTAACGAAATATTTGCCAATTGCTTAGCCAAGCGCAACGCACAAGCTGTCACAGTGCGAAGAGCAGGCAACAACAGACAGACATCATATCATAATGGGATGGGGAAATGACCCTCTGAGTTGAGTGGGCAACCCATAGACTAATTTCATATGCCACACGACATGCAGGGGCGGGGGCGTGGCTGTGGGCGAGTGAAAGAATGTATATAGCATATACTATATGAATAATTCTAGCAGAATGGAAATTCTTTTCAAGCCAACGAACCAAAACTGACAGAGTGACAGCTTCAGCAAGGCAGAGAGTCAGAGAGAGAGAGAGAGAGGGGGAGAGAGAGTGAGAGTGAGACAGAGCGTAAATAGATTGCTTGCATTATGCAAATTCCATTGCAACCCCTTCCCCATACTACTTACAAGCTCTTCTCCTCGCTGGTCACCGGCTGCGTCTTGTATCGATCCCGGTAGAGATCACGTCGTAGCACGCTGGGCTTGAGCAACTTGGGGCCGGCATAGCTGGAGTCATTGTGAAAGGAGGCGGTGTGCTGCAGCGGGGATTCCCAGCTGGTGTTGGTGCGAGATTGAGGCGATGATAGCGATTCCATTTGACGTATGCGTTCCGCAACGGAAATGTTCGATGAAGACGTATTCGGAGGCGTCATGAACTCCGTGTGTGATGTGTTAGGCTGTGCTGGTGCTGCTGCTGCTGGAGCTGCCTGTGAGATGGTTATGGCATCGAGTGCAGCAGCCAAATCTATTACTGGCGCTGCATCCTGACGTTCCAGTGAGCGTGTGCGACGCTTGAGTAGACTGGCATCTTCCCCAGAACGTTGCTTCGAAGGTGAATCTGTTTTAAGTATAGGACGCACTGCCTCTAGGCCGGCTCCGCCTAGCGTATCGCTGGCATCCTGATTCAGACTACTCAAATCGAACTCCTCGCGGCTGCTCTTGCGGCTACTCTTCAGTATTGGACGTATCTCATGCTCATCGGCCTCTCCAAATGATTTCTTCTTAAGTATCGGTTTGGGTGGACGTGCAGCCTCCTCGCTGGAGGTGCTCTCCTGCTTCAGAATGGGTCTAATGCTCTCGTGCTCCTCACCATCCTCTAGGCCACCCGTGAGTACATCATGTGCCGCCAGCAGCTCTGCGGCAGCCAAGGTAACCGCTTGGGAAATGGAAACATGCTTCGACACATGTCCACCTCCATCCGAGGGCGTCGATAGCGAATCCTTCTTCTTAAGTATGCTATGCGGCTGACATTCATTGGCCGATGGGCAACCATCGCTCTTGCTGCTATCGTAGCTGCTCTGCTTGAGTATGCCATGTGCCTGGCCAGTGCCGCCGCCGGCTCCCGAGCTAAGCGTGCTGCCTGCCTCCTCCAAGGAGTTGCGACGTGCTGACTTGATGAGAATACTCCGCTCATCTGGTGAATGCGAGCGGGAATAGTAACGTGATTCATCCAGGCTGGAACGTTTCTTGAGTATGCCCTGCCGTTTGTTGCGTCCACTCGTTGAGGATGGTGTGTCCAGCACGTTGGCCGAGAAGGTCACAGGGGAAGCGTTGCTCGAGGCGCTGGAGTTGCATTCGCCGAACGCGTGTTCCTTCTTCTTGAGTATGGATACAATTTGATTGGGTGCAGGCGGTGAGTTCTGTGTGGCGGAGGCTCCAGCTGCCAATTCGTCCATGCTCTTGCGTCGTGGCTCCGACTCCTCCTGCCCTGCCTGCTCTGCGATTTTCTTAATCTCTGCCAGCTCCGCTTTGGTGCGTTCGTTAAACTTCTGCGTAATGCCATGTGCCTGACGCATTGACTCCGATTTGGAGGTGGACTCACTGCATGAACTCTTCTGCGGCGATTGCAGCAGCTCACGCAGCGAATCATCATCCCCGGGCAGCAGTGGACGCGCCATGCCCAATTCGCGACGTCGCCGACGACGTGTGGAGGCAGCCTCATCTGTAAGAAAAAAGGGAGGAGCGTAAGTAGAAGTAATCTCTATGGGAATCCCTAAAGCTAAACAGGGAGAGCAACACAAATTCAAGGATCAATGGCACGTGCAGTGTTTGGGTGGATGCAGCAGCTTGACATAGTGCAAGGAGCACGTTGGGCGTATGCATATGCGGAGCAGATTGTCATGCAGCACGAGAAGATGCTGATGCAGTTGCAGTTGATGTTGCTGCCACATGGTGAAACACACTGAAACTTTGTAATCGATGCGACGAGGCAGCTAGCCCAGTTGACGTTGCCGAAGCCAAGTGAAGCTTGACGTGTGACCAAATCTAGAGCGGATTCAGCCGCTCCCTGCTGCGTTGCCTTTGTTGCTGTTGTTGTTGCCCCACTTACCGCCATCCTTGGTGGCTTCCTCGTTGTATGAACGATTCAAATTCGATTTACGTTTGGCGGATTTATCGCGATCTCCAGCGCGACGTGGCAGCGGCGACACTTCCGGCTGGGGGAAGAGAAGAGAGAATCAGTTAGATATGTGTGAGAGAGGTAGAGAAAGAGATTGATCTACTCACTGTGCTCTTGTGCTTCTGCACCGGACTGAGCTGCAAATTGGTCAGATTATCACGTGGCCTGCCGCCGCCTGCTCCTCCTCCACTGGTGGCATCGCTGCACAGCGTCGAGCTACGCGGACGCATATGCAGCGTACACTCCGCTGACTTGGCAGGCGGACTTAGTATGCCGCCCGTGAAGTGCAGCTCGCTGAGGTTCTGCTTCATGGGCAAATGCTGCGCGTTGGCCACCAACGGACGACGCTCTGCCAATAGATATGCCGGCTGTGAGGCACAGCGTGCGCTGCTCAAACGACTGGAGGCGCCGCTGCTGGGCTCCGATTGGAAGCCGCAGTTGCTGCTGCCGGTGCTTCCCTTTGGTGACAATTCCGTGTTGCTAAGGCGACGCTGTGCCGACGTGGAGCTGGGCGAGCTGTAACGTTGTCGCTGCTGCTGATGTTGTTCCTCTTCCTTTTTGCGATCTGCGTGAGGGCGTGGCAAATGATGTGGGGGAATATATAGACAGCATGAGATGAACAGTTAGTTAGGAATCGATCACAGAGATTAGAGAGAGAGACAACAAGTGCTACGACAGGAGAAGGTAAAGGAAACCATAACCAGGATGCAGTACAAGTAGTAAAGGAAGAGAGCAGGAAGGAGCTGAGTGAGCGAGAGAGAGAGAGAGCGGGAACTCACCAAGCGCTGCGGCACGTAGACGACTCGCCTTGGTGGTGCGCACCGCTGGCGATGTTTGTGGCGGCGAACAGGATGAGTTGGTGGAGCAGCTGCTGAGCAATGGACTCGCCTGCTGCGGGGGCGTGCCAGAGATGGGCGTGTGCGCGTGTTGGTGTTGCTGTTGATGATGATTGCTGCTGGCAATGCGCAGCGGCGATAGCAAACTTTTGCGACGCTTCGAAGGCGACGGCGTCGCAGTCGCTGCTGCTGCGCCAGTAGCAACTGTTGCTGATGCAGCTGCTGCTGCTGCTTGTCCCGCTTTCAGCACAATTAGTGGCGCTTTGCTTGTTGTTGTTGCTGTTGCTGTGGCTAGAGGCGGCATGGGCGTGGCGTGTTGCTGACTGTGGTTGTTGCAGAGGCGACTAAGGCGGCTGCGACTGTTGCCGTTGCACGTGTTGCTGTTGCTGTTGTTATTGTAGCTGCTGTTGCCGCTTCCAGTGGCAACTTTTATGTGGTTCGCTGTGTTAGTTGTTGTTGTTGTTGGCGGAGGGAAATGCGTAAGTTTTGTTTAAGAAAAGCAAATGACTTCAAGTTGCGTGTGTGTGCGTGTGTGTGAACAGGTGTGCGTGTGTGCGTGTGACGTTGCATAATCAGCTACTGCGGTAGCTGCAGGGTGTGTCAAGGCAAGCCAAACTGCGTTTGATTGATTGATTGATGCGAATTGCTGACAAATGGGAGGAACCGCAATAAGCGAGGGGCGGACGGGGGGGAGAGAGAAAGAAACTTCCCAACTTTGTCGCTAAATGTCATAAGAGGCGAAAGTTGTCAAGTGTTTGCAGCTGACAGGGATAGCAGCTAATGAATAGCTATCGAAAGATGATGAAGATATACGTAAAACCTCATAGGAAACCTGAACTAGGCAAGCAAAATTCAAAAGATTTTATAGGAATAAAAAAAAAGATACAATTAAGAAAATGCTCTAAATAATACCAGAAATCTATTTTAAGCTGGAAGTTAAAATAAAGAAAATAAAAAGATGATAATAGTATACAGATTAATCTTAGAAAACATTAGCTAGCTAACAAACCTTCTAAAGATTCCCTGTCGGCAAACTGTTCCTAAGTTAGCTCAGCAGAAAAAACCCGAAACTGATAAATCAGCACTAGAAATATCTACGCTATTAATCAGTAACTTTTATTCATACTACAAGCTACGTATTTCTCTTTTCGGCATATTCCCCACTAAAAAAGTACAAGCCATTTATTATAGCCATATATGTTTGTCACTCTCCGACACTCCTCCCCGGATCTGACTTATGCAATCATTTCATAATCCCCTGGCAAACCTTTGACTCTAACAGCGAATCATCTGCCACAACGCAGAGAGAAAGAAAGAGGGGAAGAGATAGGGGCAGAGAAATGCTTGACCAACAGATGCTATGGCGTTCATTGCCTTCTCCTCTCTTTCTGTCAGAGATCAGTAAACTTTCTGCTGCGAACATTGCCCTAGACACGATTCCCGAAAAAAAAAACCAAGAAACAAAAACAATATTACTAACAAACCCGCATGTAGCAAAAAACAACAATGAATGCCGCTTAAAAAAAACAAACAAACAATGAAAGAGATTCAAAGCCAACCACAAAAAATTGCAAAATTGTTAAATATTGAAATCGATACGTCGCGCGTCGAGATCGAGAAAGCAAAACAATTGCCATGAAATACAAAAATTTAAATATCAATTTAGATTTTCATGAAGTCGTGGAGCGGGAGAGGGGAAGTTCCTGACACAAATCGATCTTCATCAAGCAATTCCCGCCTTGTTTATTAATATGAAACTGGCAACTGATGAAGCGTGTGACATATCCAATCATATCACCGGGTCATTTCCTATCGCTGCTATGCTAATTTAACGATCCACACTCGCAACTTTCTCAAGCGACGCCGCCTATGTTATGGGGAGCTTGTTAAGATGTTTGTTTTTCTCCAATAAAACTGGAAGGAGGACGCCAATGAATGAATGAATGAAATGCTGTAAGCTTTAAATTGATAATACATAGATACGAAAAAATTGGGCACAGCCTCGCCGTCTATCGTATCTTTCTTTCTTTCAGTTATACCTATTAGCGATTTTACGATGTCTTTTCATTTGCCTAAGTTGCGTGAAGTCGTCTGTCTCTATGAGAGCGTGTGACTAGTCGTATATCTTTATAAAACCCAAATGACAAGCAAATCTATTCAATTTCGCAAAACTATACGACGAACTATACAAGATTTGATCGGCTCTTGTGCAAAATTTGCTTTAATCATAATATTTTTTTCGAAATTGTTTTGAAATTGTGCAAATTATTTTATATAATTTTGCGCGCAGGTGTATCGAGATCTAGATTGATAGATTATAGCCAAGAGAGATCTCAATTATTTGCGTTTATTTTTCGTGAAGGTCTTCTTGCTTGATTGACGCGGTGAACCGTACAAAATCCAATTTAGTTCAAATTACTTTTAAGTGTTTCTCGAGAGAGAGAGAGAAACGTGGCAACAAATGATTTTCAAATGGTTTCTGCAATTCTGCGCGAAAATGTTGACAGCGCCCGCCGTGAGAAAGAGAGATAGAGATATCTATGTAGAGTTCAATTTCGACGGCGCTACGGGTAGCTAATTATGGTCTTTTGGTGGGAAAGCTGGACAGAACGAATGAACGAACCTAATGAATGCGTAAAACCTTCAAGCAAAGTTGAGCTAGGTGAATTTGTTGATTGATTCGAGATGTCTAAACTAGTCGTGGGAGAAAGCTAAACTAAACTGCAGCTATAAATAGAATTCAAGTAGAGAGCAAACGTAGTATCAGGTAACCAAGCAGGAAGTAGCTCAGCCAGGATATGAACAATAACAACAAAAAAACGCACCGAAACTTGTTTAAGGATTGCAAACTGGTTTGAATCAAGAAACTTCAGAGACAGCTTAAAGTGAGGCTGCCGCAAAAGGATGTAGGAAAATATGAAGTTATGGCAATTATAGAGCCAGAGATAGACTCAGAAAGTTTTGAGCACAAAGGATGAAACTTTTTTTTTGGGGAAAAGAAGGATAAGCAGGCAAGGAAAATACAACGAGACAAGTAGAGAGAGAAAGCACTTGAAGCAACAGACAAGATAGACACAACAGAAAAGTACGTACAGACAGCATGAAGCACGTAGACAAACACAAACACAAGTAGTAGGATAAATCTTGGTGGGGTGGGAGGAAAACTCACCTGAGTTGCCTGTGTTGGGGCGTAGAATGACGGATGCGGACGCGGACGTGGACGAGGACGCTGGCACGTTGGCCTTAGGAACTTCAACTTGTTGTGGTTGTACTCGCTCTGTTACGGTAACTGTTTCTGCTGCTGCTTCTGGCGCTGTCTGGGGATGATCTGAAGCTGTCGCTGTCGCTGCTGCTGCTGCTGCCGGCTTGGCATGTGTCATCACAGTTGTGGCGGCCGTTTCATAGGCGGAGCTGTTGCCGTTTGTTGAGGATTGTGGATCGGTTAGTGTAGCCGGCGCCGGAGTTGCTTCCGTTGTCTGTTGCTGTTTACGTGTGGGCGATGGCGAACTGTAGGATGAATCGCTGTGATAGCCCGCGTTGTGAGGTGGCGGCGGCGAGGAGTGTCCCGCGCTTTGACGGCTCGCCGAGCGTGAGGTGCGCTTTATGAATCTGCAGGGTGAGAGAGAGAGAGAGAGGGAAGATTAAGTTTTAGTTACAGTTGATTTACTTTGCAATTTCTGTTACATTTACATGAATGACTGCAGTAGATATAGGAGCGAGATACTGAAGCTGGACTTGGCGCAAATGTATCTGTCAGATAGCAAGCTGTGTTATCTCACAACAAAATCAAAGCGAATGTCGGATGTGTGTGCGTGTGTGTGTGTGTGTTTGGTGTGTCTCGTTTTATTTAACGTTTTTCGAGTTCCGCTAGACGCGACGCCGCTGCTGCTGCTGCTGCTGGACGCCTTCAAACACGCTCAACAACTGCCGACGGGCAGACCGAAAGTGAAGCGGGTAACCCAAGCTCTGCGAAGAGCTCGCAGAGCAACAGAGAGAGACAGGGAGAAAGAGAGAGACCGATCGAGCCACAACAACAGCAAGCGAAGCTAATAACAAGAGGTTTTTTTCGGTTGTTTGGGTTTTTGCCGCCGCTTTTGTTGTATCTGCAAGATACAAACACACAGCATACACACACCTAGTACACACACACACATAGCACACACACGCCCGCAGAGAGGCCAACAACAAAGTGACTCAAACGCCCGAAAAACCGAAAACCACTCAAAGAGCGAAAATTTGCACATTTGAGCGCAGACCAGGTACACAGATAGAGATACTTGCGCGCGCGTATCTGTCAGATACAACACACACAATTCGTGTTGCTGTCGCTGTTGTTGCTGCCTCTTTTATCTGCAACATATCAAGAACAAAGCGCAACAAGTCTGCCGAATTGTCGTTTATTTTTGCATTTTGCGCAGGTAGAGCCAAAAAAAAGTATCTCAATGTCGTCTGTGTAACTGATATCCACAACTCACTGTCGGGGGCAACTCTGGCTGTCAGCCAGCCAGCTGTTCAGCTGGTGGCAACTTAGCAATTACAGTTACAGGAGTTTCATTCAGACTGTCTGACAGATTGCTCAGGTAGTTCTTCCCGCAGGCTGCCTTTAATTCGTGTGTCGCGACGTCTTCTGTTTACCCTATTAAGCACTACATACATATACATATACCCTAGTCAGACCTTGCCCTTGTAAAGCCAGGCAGGCATAATAATTTTGGTTTATGAAGTGGGTAATTCATAAAATCTTGACAGACAGTCAGACAGACATCAAAGAGGTTTGACAGCCGCAGTAAAAGGCTTACAGAAAGATTCAATTACGGTTTGAAAATACTATAAAAGAAATACTACAAAAATACCAAAAAATACCATAACATACTAGAGTACTTTTTCGGAGTTTAATTGTCATGTAGTTGTAGTTAGGGTTTTCATGTTTTTAATTGAATTCCCCGAAGATGCCTATCGAATCCTCGTCTAGACCCCTCATCATCATTATAGCAGTTCAAGGGTATGTCTAGCTCATCATCATCAGCGACTGTCACGTCGATTGTCAAACTGGAAAATTCCATTTGACAGATTTCAATACGTAGCTGCGTTTCTTTGGAAATTGTGAAAATTGAGCAAGAACTTTCCAACTTGTTGGCCAAGTGAGGCCAAAGGAAAAGCTTTTAATATTTGTTTTAGCCGAAAAGGAAAAGTGATACCAGAGACCGGTTAACGGCGGCGGCGTCGACGGCGACTGCGCAGCTGCAGCTGCCCGAAAGCGAAATCAGGACTAGAAGAAGAAGCAGCAGAAACCACAGGCAGACGAGGCGACGCGTCGCCGCAACGAACTGGGCCAAGGCAGATGCAACCAACGAGTAGACGACGACAACTTGGCCATAAAATTAATGGTCTAGATGCAGCAGGGGAGCAGGTGAAGAGAGGAGTAAAGTAGGGGAAGAGGGGGTCCCCATAAATACCTCACTTAATTGAAGGCATTCAAATTTTTCTCAAATTCTACGTTGAAGGCAACATTTTGGTTTTGTTTTTGACAATTTTCTACTCTTTCCTCTACTTCTTTCTTCTTCTTTTTTTTTGGGTTTTTTATTTCCATTTTGTGGCTGTGTCGCTTGTCGCTTTTATGAGGCATTTTTGTAGCGAAAGCCGACGACGACGATGGAGGAAAAACTTGTCGCACACTTTTCGGGTTTTCAGTTTCATTTTTTTTTTTCGGCCCGTCTGTGCAACAGGTGCTTTCTAGTGGGGCGTGGCCAGAGGGGAGGGAAGGGGTCAAGCGGGAGGGGTCACTGTCGACTTCAATGTGCCATTCCATTTTGATATATCTCATTATAATTGATGGAAACGTCGAATCGCACTAACCGTGTCGTCGCACAGATTGAGGAAAAAGCATGAAAGAAAGAAACATGAAAAGACAATGGGACAATAAAACGACAAATCAGAAAAAATCCAACAAATTTTCAACGAATTTTCAACAAATTTTAACAATAAACAGATTTCGTTTTTTGTTTACAACGCAGACAATTTGTTTTGGAGGCCCGGCTTAATAGAGGCGACCGATCCGATCCAGCCATTGAATTGTGTAACAAATACGTTCAACGCAGACAGACAACAACAACAACAACAACGACAATTGTATGCAATTTGTTGCGTTGTTTGTTTGTTTGTTGCTGCTGTGGTCAGGACAGGATTAGAAGGAGAAACGCGAAGAGGCAAGGCTTATAAACGGAAATGAAGAGTGAAGATTTTCGGCTTAATGTTGATAGCTCACTTATTGCTGGGGCCTAGGGGGATCAGAAGAGGTTGGACGGGGTCGGCAGAGAGCGCCAATGATTGATTAACTGTTTGCCTCGTTTCACTTTCGTTTGTTAATCAGCTTGTAATGTGAGTAAACAAAGAAAAACAAAAATTTCAATGTTTATGCGGCGGGGGGAATGCATGAACTCGAGAGTTAAGAAAATATTGCTTTAGATCGTTATATCTTTGTGGCTGAAGTCATGATATCTGCACGCATGAACATTGGCAAATATTCTCGAATATGCCGTCAGCTAAAAATATGTTGTCCAGACGCGTGTAAATATTTCATCAGCTACTTTAGTGGCAGGATTACATGAGGGCGTCTGGCTGTGCAACACGCGACTCGTCCGCACTAATGGCATACACGGCAAAAACAAAAAGAGCAACAACAACAATGATAACAAGGACGACAACGAACTAATTATGCGCGTAATTGCGTCTAAAGCGACAGCTTGTTATAGATACAGATACAGATACACGCGCAACCGAAAGATACATGACGGGGTGTGGGGCAGAGTTTGAACTTACCTGCGCGCATTGCTCGCCTGATTATGATGATTCTGTTGTTGATGACGATAATTGGATTGGGATTGCGATGCGTGTGGATGTTGATGAGCTTCTACAACGCCTACAATAGGAGATGTTGATGCAGAGAGCTCATGTAGCTGCTCGGTATGATCGTAATGATGTTCGGGATGATGATGACCATTGGCGGCGCCGTTCAGCAGCTGAACGGATTGTATGGTGGAGTCCAGCTCCTGTTGCCAGCGCGCCAGCGTAGCCAGCACATCCTGTTGCTGCACCAGCTCCGACTGCTCTCCCCTTTCTCTCTTCTGCTTTTCCTCTCTTTCTGCCTGCTTTTTCTGCTGACTGGCCAAGCAACTCTTCAAATCCGGCAGAGACATTTTCGGTGGTTCAACATACAGATGCTCCGTACTGAATGGTTTACCCACATGTTGATTCTGTATCTGAGTTGCACTGTACGAATAAGGCTCCAGACTCTTGGCCAGACGCTGACGTAGCAGCAGCGGCTCTTTGACCTGCTCCTTTACCTCCTCCTTCTTGGCAGCAGCAGCGGGTTCAACTGTTGGCTTGTGGAACTCGGCGGTTATGCCTTGTAGCGCCAAATTGGTTATCTTTTGACTAGGATGCAGTGTATAGGGTGATGCCTGATCATCATCATCGTCATCATCGTCAATGGAGCTGTGGGAGTTGTTGTGGACATGATGGGGTGGCTTCATGGGCTCCCCCAGTTGCTGCTGGTTAGCACCGCTCATGGTGTTCGGCTTGTGGCATGGATGCTGCTGCTGCTGCTGATGCTGATGCAAAGGCCAAATGGTCGCCAGTGTACTGCTGTGCTGTGGACCTGGCTTTGTCGGCTGCTTCTCTTCCTTCTCCTCCTCCTTGCCGCTGCTGCTGCTGCTGCTTGTCGTTGTGTCGCCCACGTCGAGGCCCTTCTCCTTGCATATTATGTCGTAGAGTGCGCTTATTGGACGCGACTCACTGCGCACACGCACCGCACGCTTGGCGCGCTGCTGATAGCGTTGCGCGTGGCGACTGCTGCGACCGTTGCTGGTGTTGGTTCCTATTGGAATCGAGACAACTACTGGACTGGCCGGGGAGCTAGCTGCTACGGCAATTGGTGATGATCTACTACAATTACTACTACCAATATCAGCTACGTTTTGGGATTGTATGAACTGTTGACCTGTTGTGCTTGTTGTTTCGTCACCTTTGATAGGGCTCACAGATGGTGGCAAGGATTTGGCGCAACGTTCCTTGCTGCTTCTTTGATGGCGTCTGCTTGAGCTGCTGCTGTTGCTGTTGTTGCTGTTGTTGCATGCAGCGTCGCCAAGTCGAAAAAATGCTGCACGTTGCTGCTGTTGTCCTATGGGCGGTGGTGCCACTGTGGCTGTGCTGCTCTTGGGAAATGAACGCTTCTCCACCAGCTGCGTACTGGGCGTGCTATAGACACTGCGATAATTCTCATTCAATGCACCCACATCCGATGCATTTGGTGTATGAATGCGCAGCTGTAGATCCGTATAGTAGGCCGGCGTTGTGTGATGATGAAAGTGCGGATGTTGTCCACGATATGAGGTGGATGTGGAGCGACTAAGCGATTCGTCAGATATAAGTTCTCGTTTCTGTTGTTGTTGTTGTTGTTGCTGCTGGCAGCTTGTTTTGGCAGTGGCGGATGCTGTGGATAAGTCACTTGAGGCCGCTGTGGTTTCTGTGGAGGAAGGAGCAGAGAAGAGGGGGAAGGAAACATGTTAAAACAAGTAAAGAAAGTTATAGTCGGGCATACTCGACAACAAACTACCCTGTATATAGTATATATCCATGTATATGTCGAAGCAGAAAGTTGAGACTTTAATACTTTCGTTACAAATCAAATTCAAAAGAGGTTTTTATGATTTTCGTAGGCGGGGGGGCGTGGCCTCTGAAATTTATAGTCAACTTATAAAGCACAGAATATACAGCAATCTTTATGCCAAATTTGGAATCTCTAGCTTTGATATTAGCTGAGATCTGTGTGTTCATACAGACGGACAAGGCTCAACCGACTCGTCTAGTGATGCTAAGCTAGAATGTTAATACTATGCGGGCTCTGCCACGCCTCTTCATGCCTACTACTTACATCTATTCATACTTGGCATACCCCTTTTCTGACCACTTTCAATGGTCGCAGGGTATCAAAGGCTCGCTCAAAGGCAAATGCAATAAAAATCTTCATTTAGCTAAAGTGCCACCCCCTTACCCCCCAGAGGTACTAACTATTTATGTATGTATGTGTGTTTGTTGCTGCCTCTAATTCACATTTCCTCGTAAGGTTAAGCAAATCTTGGCAGCAATTAAATTGCACCTTAGCAGAGCACTTGCATTACGTCTACGTACGAAGCGTGTCAAGGTGAGGTGAGGGTTGTGCAGGCTTTTTATAGCCAACAACGCCTACAACGACACCCACACACACACACTCACATATATAAGGTGCTAGAGATGGACACTTGACTTTGACTTTGGCAACGCGCTGCACTGCATCGCGCGAGCATCTCATTATATTAGCCATGGCAGGTGCGATTAGTAGAGAACGTCGTCAGGCAGGCAGGGCAAGTTTTTGCCGCTATAATTAGGCGGAAAATTCTACTAATTAAGCAAAACGAACAGGTGAAATTTTCTGGTGTAATTTGCAAGAACTTTGCTAGTTGCGGGTTGCGTAGAAAATATGCTCGAATGAAAGTAAGAGTGGGTAGAGCAAAGAGTTGGGAAATATTAATGAATGTTAAAGTAGGGACTAGGTTAAGATCTCTTACTATAAAGGTCAGTTCCATAGGCTCCGAAATTGTAGTAACTTAATCTAGCTATCTTTATGTCACCTACTCATAGTTAAAGTTAAATATATAAATATAATATAGAAAACAAAAGCTAACATTCTCTCTACACTCTGCCAGACCTTGTCTATAGGTAGGCTTCCCATTCCCTTTCACATTCCTGCAGTCCAACAATTCAGATTGCAAAAGAACTTATAGCACACGACACGATTGCACAGACAGCACGTGCTCGCTTAGAGCTCAACGATTTGACTTGATTTGACTCGATTCGATTTCGATTTCATTGCCAACTCTTAATGCACTTGACAGTTGACAGTGGAGCAAACTCACACATACATACATTAAAGACCATCGTCAATTTGCTCAGCTCATTAGAACTAAAAGCGCCAAGCGAAAATCCCACAAAAGTCTTTGGCAACATCAGCACAAAAGTCAATTCAATCAATTAAAAATGAGAAGAGCGAAAAAAAAGAACATATTGAAATATGTGAGGGGGAGAGACTCTTCCCCCTCCCCCTTCCTGTACCTAAGTACTTAATTGTTGTGGGCGTTTAACGGCCGTGGGCGTGGCAAGGCTGGCGCTCTGGCAACGTTCATTTAATGTTTTAATTGTTTAATTTTTTTCCTCTTCTTCTTGGTCTACGTCTGCGTTGGGTTTTTGTCTGGCGCTGCGTGTGTGTGGGAGGAGGCGGAGGGCAAACCCTTTAAAGCGTTGATTGGCATTAAGCACGGAAGAGGAAGAGAGGAATGGGAAGGCATCTCTCTGGTCTGGTCGACAACATGCGTGTCGGTTGTTTATAGAATTGAAACTATGACAAATGCTCGCCCACATTTTGCCAACTTGTTTTCTGTGTCTCGGTTGCGCTCCCCTTTTGTGCGTCCCCCCTTTGCCTCCGCCCCTCCTCACTGTTGCCTTGATGTTGGCTCTCTTTCAGGCGTAATTGAATTAAAATCTGTCTGCAGTGCATATACTCTGTGTTGGCGAAAGTAAAAAAGGGTATATTGGTTGTGGAACTTGGCAAGAGTGTAGCTAGATAAAGCGTTTACTACAAATTTAATTCATTAAGCTGTTTATTTGATTTATATTCTTTGCTACCCAACTTTACAAGGTATCCACAAGTCCACCCTTTTCCCCTACTCCCCCGATTCTTCATTTACTCGCTGCTGTGTAAGTGGCCCAATCGCGTAATTTGATTACACGCTGCACTCTCCTACTCCGCCCCTTGCCTGCTTAGGCTATCCCTTTCTCTCTCTTGCTCTCTTGCTATCTCCCTTCCTCTTACTGTCTTTATAATTAGTGCACTTGTCAGGGCTGCAGCAGTAGCTAAAATGCATTTGCAATCGATGGCATTCTCTGAGCGCAAACAAAACCTTACAGCTTGATAAGATATCCAAGATATACGTATCTATATAGTATAGAAGACAAGGGCTCTCTCTCTCTTTCTCACTTCTCCACTTCCGACTGTACAAATATTTAGCTTTCGCTGCGCTGTCGTAATTCGCAGTGCAAATATGTGCCAAGTACTCTCGATAGATACATAGATAGAAAGGTAGATATAGAGAGGAGCGTCTTGCGATAACGATTTCGTGTTTGTGTGTTAATTGTTTTCAACCGTTTCGAGCTTGAGTATATGTCATAATAAATCAGATATTATACTATAAAAATATAGCATATACTTTATAGATTGCTCAGTTCGTTGAGCTGTTGCATTTGTTGACCATTTGGCAGCGAAATTTATCTCGATTTACCCACGATTTTTTTTCATATTTGTGTGTAAATTCATGAAATTCTTTGGTTTTGCTTTTTTCCCCATCTGTCGGGGTATTATTTATACGAATTAAAATCTGATTGCTCATTGCGCATTTTTGGCATGTCTCTAGTGTGTAACAGGTGGCTGGTCTAGTGAAATGAATAGATATAGAGCATGATAAGATAGATCCCATAGAACAACTACCTAAGCAACTTATAATCCCTATAATCTTTATAAAGTATTTAATAACCATGTCAGTCGATTATACAAAGTATATCAATTTATAATAGAACATTACGTTTTTATATTCCCTCGCCAGATGGCGCTGTCGTCATATGTTTTTGTCATTAATTCAAATTGCGACGTTGAACCCGACAATTTTAACACTCCCACGCACAGATACACATACTCACACACACGCACTCAATCAAATGATGAAAAGTCAAGCCCCCTCAGCACCTCCTCCCTTCTCTCCTGCCCCTCTCGACATGTCTGACAGCTTTAATGCATATTTTAATGCAAAATTGAAGGAAAAATAATTGAAAATAAATATTTGCTCAGCGCAAAAATTTTTTATTTTGAAAATATTGCGCTGTCATTTCTCCTGCAAACATTCTTCAGCACGAGAGCGAGCCAACCTGCTCTCATCTCCCTTCCTCTTCCTCTTTGGATTTAAAGCTGACATTAAACTTTTGCCAGAAAATGACGGAAAAATTTCGACTTAATGTTTGCTCTAACACAGCATGAAATGTTTTATAAATTTACGACTTGCATTTACGCAATTGCTAAATTTGTAATAATTCGTATAAACCACCCAGAAAGCTATAGGCAAACTGCCAGATCGCGGGATTCTCCACTCTTGGCAAGATTTGCATGCCAAAAAAAGGAATATGAGATAAAATTGTAACACAGGAACTGGCGCACTAGGGATGCCCTCTGCATGGAACTGTAGCTTGCTGAATAAGGAATATATCTTAGCTTTAAATAGCTGTTTCTAGCTGAATGGCTATTCTTTTGGCTTGCTTTCGATAGCAGATAATATAATCTTTATATAGCTTTATGCCTACCAAATTTCAGCAGCCTAGTCCTACGCATAGCTCAGTTCTCTGAGTTATCTCTAACGTTAACCCTATGTAACTGGGTAAATACTCTTCTATTTAGCTTGTTATTAATATCAGCTTCAACTGTAAAAATATATGCTTGTCTATATCAAATTTCAGCAGCCTAGCTCTACACGCAGCCAAGGCACTAGTGCACTGATATACCCGCTTGACCAACCCCACAGATAATCCTAATAAATAAACTAAGCCACACGAAATGCATTTGCAGCGCATTTCTTGGCAGTTTGCCGTTTGGGTTTATTAAACAAACGATTTTTGCACAGTTTTTCTTTAAGTTTTCTTTTTCTTTTTTTAGTTTTGTTGCATGTGAACGATTTGTTTGTTGTTGTTGTTGTTGCTGTAGTGTGCGGAAAAGTCGGCAAACTAATTATTGGCAGGAAAAACTGAGAGTTGACTTCGCGTAACTAAACCGCTTGAAACAACAACAACAACAACAAATGGTCTGTGTGCAACATTTTTGTGGCTTCAACTGCGTATTACCAAACGCTGCCTGTCCGTCTGTCTGTCCGTCTGTCTGTGTGTGTGGCAAGCTGATTGATCGATTGCTTTGCTTTTTAGCCACGGGTTGCATAATTAATATGGAAAGTGGAGAGAAACAGAAACAGAAGCTGAAACCGCTTGCCGCTTGCTACTTGCCACATGTGGCCAGCGCGCCGCAGTTGCCGTATCAAATTGTCAAGGCTTGCGGAGTGAGAGAGAGAGAGAGAAAACTTGCCTCGCGCAGGCAACTCAAAATAAAAACTTGAATCAATATTGAAAGAAGCCGAAAGAGACAGACACAGAGTGCGAGAGAGAGAGAGGGAGATAGACAGCAAAAAACTGCAGCGCCGTTGCAGATGTTGTTGCAATCGACATTGCCGCGTCTCGGCGACGTTGTCGTTGTTTACAGTTGCAGGTCTTATTTTTAAACGCAAGGGCAAACTGCCCACATCGACGACGTCAAGTGGCAGCACACACACACACACACACACAGACAAACTGTGCCTCCAACTGTTGCCCCCTTCCTGTGCGCCTCCTCAAGCTTTTCTTGCAGTTCGCCTCTAAAAATAACATTCGTTTTTACGCCGCCTGCCAATGCAATGAACAAATTTAATTATCGATAGCAGCAACAACAACAGCAACAACTCTTGCAGAGAGTAGGCCATCATATGGCCGAATCGATCTTGCATCTTTCAACTGTAGATCTTCCTCTTTGTCTTGTTGCACCATAAAACCGCAAGTGTTGAAATTCCGCCATAAAAAGCGTTTAAGAGCTGTCAAACTGTTGTTGAACTATAGAGGGGGAAGTTCTTAAAGTCCCGAGATAAAGTTATCTAAATTGAGTTGAGAAAGAGAAATAACTGCAGCTGAAAAACTGGAAAGAACCGAAAGTGCTGAAAACTACTTAAAAAACTTAATAGTTTTTTTTTTGGTTTACGACCCAAACTCACAGTCTAAAATGATATAAGGGTTCAGCTCTGGTATTACATAAACCATCAAGCTGAACCTTGCCTTTTGTTCTCACAGTCTTTTTAAATATTTATTTTCCTCACTTACAACAAATGATATAGTAGATCTTAACGCACAGACAAGCCGAATATTAATGACTTTCCTATTCATTAGGGTTAAACCTGTTGATAGATAGATGAATGATATATGTGATGTGATGCCTGAGCTAATCGTCTTTAATTTGTCTCACAAAGTTCAAAGCGATGAACCTTCCCTGCCATCTTTAGCATACGTTCTGATATGTTTAGAGCCCCCCTAAATTGTTACGAACTGCTCGTTTATGCATGTAAAGAAGGGCTTTAGACCCTCTGTCGTCTCAAGGCAACTTACAAATGCTCATTGATTGGAACAACTTTATAAGCCAAAAAACGGAGAACCCAAAACGTTTGGGTCGATTGTTTTTTTTTTTCTGGTTGCCGCTCTTTAGCGTCTTGGGCACTTAAGCCCTTAACAACCAAATAAAATTGGTCATACATCAAGGCTTATACAACAACAACAACAAGAACTACAAAAAAAGGCTACACAATTTGTAAAAACAATCGAAAATCGAATAAAAGCTTTGGCCTGCAGCTACAAATGTGACACAATCTTTGCCTGGTTACGGTTCGGCTACGGGTTAACTTTTGCCCTCTCCTTTATCAGGTGCGGCAAGAGGGCACGACAACAACAACAACAATTTGTTGTTGAACAAAAGCAATACAAATCATTAACTGTTATTAAACAATGGCAAAGAATTTTTATATATGCAGCTATAGGAAATCGCTGAGATAGCTGGACGTCGGCGACGACGCGAGATTCTATAAATACACTAAGTGGCGCATAGTGTATGAGTTCATACGTGCGTAGGTAGAGTGTGACTACGTAAATACCCTGTAATCAAGATTGTTTCTATGGCAACTATGTACGTGTATAACAGTGGAACTTATCAACTATGCTTGGGGGTTTACAAAGTTATAAAATTATGTTTTAAGAAATTCTCCTGATTTTTTTTTAAGGAATTTTATAGGATATAGTGTTCTGATTCCTATGAAATTTTAACTGTATATAGAATGGACTATTTTGTTTAAATCCTTATAGTTTCGTTGGACTAATTTAAATTTCAATAAAGTTATCTGCGTATTACTTTCATAATTCTTACGCCTGCTTAATGTTGACAGTACGTAAACCTGGATCGACTTCCCTATAACATTAGCAGCTGTTAGACTAATCGATATTACTTTCCCAAAAACCAAATCCAAACAATCAACAGATGTTTTGTCAAAGCTTTAAAGAGGAAACCGAAGAGCATGCCAAAGTTTACCCTATGTAACATAATATATATAGTCAACGGATTTCCCTATAAATGGCGCTACACCTGCGCTACACAAAAACGCAATTACACAGAGGCCACTGCAAATCGTATCAGGCAGCGATAAGCGGCAACCAGATATAAATAGATAGATATATTATATATATAGTTGAAGTTCGAGATATCGACAATACTAACGATAGCGATAGCGTGGCATATCCATGTTGCCGCTACTCTTGCTCAATTGCAGCTGCAGCTGAAAGTGTTGCCGTGGGGGGGCACCGACCGGAGGGGCAGCATGTCGCTGCGGGCTATCCAGATTGAGCACACCTTCGCGTATAAGACACTCCTTGATGGCCAACATAGCGTACACTGCACTACACACGAACAGTAAGAAACTAAAAGCTGAACACACACACTATGCAGCTAGATGTAGGTTTTATTTTTGGGTTTAGAAAGTAAGGCACCGTCACCGCGCGTCAAGTGTAACAACGCGTCTTTTTTCTCGATCTTTTTTGCGTCAATTTTATTTTCAGCTGTTTCTTATTTCATTCGCATCTTGCTTTAGCTTATTTTTTTTTTTAATTTTTTTTTTTGGGGGGGGCTGGCTAGTGTAGCATATTTTGCCAGCGAGGAGGCTGCGGCTGCACTTGAGGCGAAAATAGAAAAGCGCTTTTCACTCGCGTCAACTTTACAAGAGACTCGACAAACGGGACGACAGACGCCTTCTTTGCCTGCTTTTTGTTGTTGTCGCGTTTGTTGTTGTTGTTGCTGTTGTAATTTTCCAAGCAAGCACAACACTCGCAAGTCGTCACACAGTTCTCTCTGTCTGCGTCGCTGTCGTCCGTCTCGGCGCTAAACGTTTTTGCGACTGAACACGCCGCCGCTGCTAGACACTACGAAAGTATCTAGAACTCGCGCCGTCGTTCGTTCGTTCAGTTCAGTTCAGTTTGCTTTGTTGTTGTTGTTGTTGTTCTACGATTTTCATTCTTTATCTTTGGGACTCTACGAAGCAAAAGAATGAAAACAAAAGCCGAACAAGCTGCTCGCTCGCTCTGCTCTCTTGCGCTCTGCACGCTCGCTCTCTCTCGCTCTCCACTTGCTTTCCACGTGCGTGTGTGTGTTTGTGTGAGTATCTATGCGAGTTGGCGCTGTGTGGTGTGCGTGCGCGCGGTCTGTAGTAGAAGCAGCAAAATCAAAACAAAACGAAAAACGTGCAACGGTAGCAGCTACACCAGAGAGTGGGAGAGAGAGAGAGGGAAAGAGAGAGGGAAAGAGACGAGGCCATACCCCCCACTATACGTGCTGAGAGCAGATGATGCTCAGCTGATGCAATGCGTGCTGTGGCTCTGCGGCTGCGGCTGCTGCACACACAGCAGATCGATGGGTCAGTGCAGAATCGCCAGCACAGTGGGGCAAGTCGACTAAAAAGTGTACAAATTTTGAAAGAATTTTTTAGAGGAATATTTTAAAGAGTTAAAAAAATATAATATATATAAATAAAAAATATTCTGCACAGTGGGGTTTTATACGAATATTAGAAAACATTCTGCACAGTGGAACAAATTAATGAAATAATTTTAAGGATTTCTATAAAACACTGTAAATTTCCATATAACTTTTTAAGCACTTTCAAACGCTTCCCTGCCCACTGTAATAATTATGTGCGAATGTGCCTGCCCCCCTTTACAGCCACCCCTTTCAGATAGAACATGTCACTGTGCTGCTGCTGTTGTTGCCACTGGCTACCGCATCAAATCAACTTGGCCATCATCAACGGGCATTAGCTGCAGCCACAAGCGGCGACGGCGGCGACGGCGGCTCCGCGTGTGCTTCACATGTGCCGTGCAAAAAAATACAACAACAACAACTGGAAACAAAACTCATTAAGTGCCGCAACAACTGCGAGATGTGGCAGCATGTTGGGGCAGCTACAGAGAGGAAGTGAGTGAGGGCAACGGCAGGGGGCAACATTATCTGGTTTATGAGGTTGGCCAACGGTAAATGCTGCTGCTGCAGCAGAAGGAGGAGGGGGCGCAAACGGAATCTCAGCTCTACGCACACACAATAAACACACTCACACACACATAGTAAAGCGCGTCTAATGAGTGTGCGTGGCGTAATTGAGTTGTCTGCGAAAAGGATGCACATTATACAGCCTGAAATACCCTGCCTGCAAAAAAGTAGCACACAACATTTGCATAAACTTTTGCTTTTACCCTCGATCTGCTAGCGCATGTGTGTGTCTGTGTGTGTGTGGAGGATTTAAATATTTATAAAGCCAGTTGGCCTGGCTGACAGTGTGACAGCCAGCCAGCCAGGCAGGCAGGCAGGCAGCCAGTCTGCGAGGCAGGTTGACAGTTTAGCCCTGGTTCATATGTCAAAAGTCAAATGTGAACTTGTGCTAGTTGTGGATTTTTCATTGCTTTTGCAGGGAATTGGGGGGGCGGTGGGCGTGGCCCTTTGTGGCTTCTAGTGGGTTTTATGAGCTGCAGAATGGGTTCACTTTTTTTCCCTCTTCCCTCTTCGTTTTTAAATAATTTTATCAATTTTATTGCATATGCCACGTGTGCTTGGTATGTGTGTGTGCCCCGAGTGCGTGTGCGTGTGTGAAGGTCAAATTGTGGCAGAGAGAGAGTTCAAGCTAATTGAGTTTCTTGTCCGACAATTTCCGTTGTGGGCGTCAATTTGAATGATGGATGCCTTTTGGTAGCTTGATTGCGCCGCACAGCCGGATAAAAATGGATGAATGAAGAGAGATTGATGATTGGACGGATGGACTGGACTGCCCTGCCTGTTTGATTGTCATGTGAATATGGTTATTTTTATGGGCCTGTGTAATTGAAACTACTAAGCGCCACCTCACGTCGGTTTAAACCAGACACTGATTTATGTTCGCATGTAATTTGTGAGGTATGCAAAGCAGACAAGGAAAACTTGACGCAAGTGTAGCTCGGTATCTTTAAATGTATCTGTATCTTTTAGTTTGTAGCTAAAGCTGTGTAGCTCTAGATGTAACTAGTAAAGATACTAGGCTGCTGTGCGGAAATTGGCAGCGCTTAAACGCCCACGCTGTGCCAAATCGAAATAGTTCAACAAAGAGGCTTATTAATAAATAAAGAAATCTATCAATAAATCTATAAATATATCTACAAATAAATCTATATATATATATCAAAAATCTATTTCCGTAATAAGCTCGATTGCTTATTGTTTTATAGCTTAATTGTTAAGCTGCCAAGTGAAGGCCAAATTTGGCAGCTTTTGTTTGCTACTCAGTATACCCTGCATAGTGTATGGCATGAGGTAGGTATAACTCAAAGATCAACAGCCTGAGAAGCTGGAAAAACAAAATTTGTTTACAGCTCAACGCAGCGTGGGTGGCTTTGCGAGACAGAGAAAGAGAGAGAGGAGGAAAGAGACGAACAACATGCTATATAGGCAGCATCTTGTTGATTATACGCTCGTTCTGTAGCTGAATTAATTTACAATTATTAATTAATGTGCAGCTGTGTGTCGACTCGCGTTGATGACGATGATGATGATGATGATGATGATTTATGTCATAATTACTTGCATTAATATGCAGGATATGCGGCGTATGATTGATGTGATTGGCTTCGTGTGTATATTGCGCATACGTCAGGTAGGCCGCATTATTAATGCACACGTTATGGCCATGACGGGCATGTCCAAAAAAAGCGAAAACAACAAAATGAAATGAAATGAAACGAGGGGGAGGGGGAGGTGGAGGTGACGCAGGAGCAGGACAAAGCAGCAGACGAGGAAAATGAAGAAATTGCCTTATTTGTGCACTTTGCAAATGACATGAATAAATAAGAGAACAAATTGCAAAGAGTGCTCGGAACAACAACAACAACAACAGGCATTACAACAAGCTATAGAATACAACAACAACAAGAACAACAAGAGAAGAAGAAGAAGAAGCAAAAGCAGAGCAATGGCAATACAAGCCATAAAAGTGTTTTGGTTTTTATGAGGCAGGCCTGGCCAAAATCGTCGTCGGGTTCATAATACGATCAATGAAAGTGGATTAAAGACACACACAGACACACACATGCACAGGGGCGCACACACACCTGCCAATTGCAAGTGCAACCTACTTTCATTGCAACAACAACAACAACAACTACAACAGGCCGAATGACACGCTTGCAACCATGTCAATATTAGTTACGCCCATTTAACCAGTTTAATGGGCGTGGCGTTGCATGTGCCAGGCCAGTGGGCGTTGTGTGTGTGTGTGTGTGGGCGTGGTCGTTTTTTTCCCCGCTTTGCCAGGATGCACAACTTTGTTGCAAGGCTGCAACTGCTGCTGCCACTTGCCACACGCTGCTGCCTGCCAAGCGCATTGGTAAAAGCTTCATAAATTGAAGCGCCTTGTTAGCCTTGTTGTTGTTGTTGCTGTCGCAGCAGCAGCAGCTGGCAACCATTTGGCATCAAACATAACGAGCGAAATTCTAAGCCAGTTTTGTAATTTAAGCAGCAGCAGCGGCAATACCGCCAAAAGGTCAAGCTAAAAGGATGCACAGCAGGAGAGCAAAAGAAAGAAAGAAAGAGAGAGAGAGAGAAGGAAGAGCGCCATAAAAAAGCCAAAGAATGCATACAAAGTCGATGCTTACTCTATATAGCAGACAATATAGTGGCAAGTTGTCGCTGTTGTCGCAGTTGTTGCTGTTGTTGTTGCATTGTTTGCACACTGCAGCGCAATTAGCGCAGCACAAGAACAGGCAATCAGCTTAAAGGTGCAACAGTGTAAATGAGAGAGAGAGTAAGAGGGAGTGTGGGAGGGAGAGCAAGACAGCGTTGCACTTAAACTGACACAAAATGGCAATGAAAACGACGACGACGACGACGAGGCAAAACGCAAGACGCAGTTGAAGTTGACGCATGCCATGACAGGCGACTGCAAAAGTAAATTAGCAAGCGACAGATAGACAGGCAGACGGACAGGGAGACAGGGGAAGGGGTGGGTGAGGCAGAGGCAGACGTACTCGAGTTAAGTCAAGAAATAACTTGATCAACATTTGCCAGCAGCATAATTGCGCAGCGCCATTTAATCACAAATTATGTTATATATTTAATTTGTGGCGCATGCCGGAGGGCAAAGTAAGTAAATGGGGGGAGGTGGGGCAGGCAACACGTTCTTGCCACAGTTATTCAGTTACTCTGCGCCTCGTGCCAGTTACCATGGCAAGCGACTAATCGACTTTAAGCAGAAGTACGCGATTGCCACAGCGGGTACTCGCAGCTTGCACTCACTCACTTTGCAACTCGTGCGCAAATCGCGACAACAATAATAATCCAGTCTGCTTTTGTCATTTAATCTGCTTTTCTTTTTATTGGAAATATTATTATTGTCAGGCGATAAGTAAGGCAGTGGGGAAAAACTGCTGTGACAACAGCTGACAAAGACTAAGCTAACTATCAGCGGAAAAGTAGGTACAGCTTAGTAAGGTGACTGTATGCTCTGTTTTTCTACAACAGAGAAAGAGCTTTAAGTAGCTTTTTCAAGCTAAAGCTATCTGTGTAAGAAAAAGCTTACTTTTAGCTTAATATAGATTAAATGAAAGCTTTCAGGAGCTTTAAAGTTAGGTGAAGGCTAAGGTTAAATTCAGCCTATACTATGAACAGGAGCTTTCAGAAGCTTTTAGTTTAACTTGAAAGCAAGCGTTGCCCCTGAATTCTATCCTTTGCCAATTCTTGTAGTTTAAAGCTACAGTACACACAGCTACAAGAGCTTTTTGCATAGCTTTCTAGCATTATAGCTGTACCTACAATAAAGTTCCTCCTTTCAAGCAACTTTAAAGCTTAAAGCCCCCACTCTCTTTCACTCTTCAAACTCCTTAGCTTATTAGGCATTCAATGAACTCAATCCCTAATTCCCCTATTGATATCGATGAGTAAGACGCACAGCACGTGAAATTCCCTGCAGTATTTTTGTTTAGAATGTAAGCCAAGCTGCAAAGAGGGAGGGGTAGGAGATAAGAGTTCGCTTTCGCTGATAATGTCAACGTGCTCGCTCGTTCGTTCATCTTGCAATGACGCGCAAAGCGTATCAAGCTGACGCAGGGAACAACGGCACATGCGGACGAACATAGACGACATACATACATTAACAACAACAAGAAAAACACCCTAACACAAAATACTTTGCACATCTGGTGCGAAGTTCTTTTTTTCTTGAACTCAAGTGAACCATAAACTAATGCGAATTCGAAAATAACAATTCAATTTTTTTCTAGCTACTCGTCTTGTAGGCGGATCTCAAATGTCAAGCGGAAGCCAATTGCGTTTTGTTGTTGTTTTACTGGGGAATTTTTTTTTCAAAATTGATTTTCAAGGAAAAACGCAGACACAACTTGATGGGGGGGATTATCTATGCCAGAGCTTGTAGGCGGAAAATAATTTGCATAATCCTAAGTGCAGAAAAAACAAATTACTTAAGCGCGCAAGAAAAGTGAATTAAAATAAATCGAAATCAAAGCTGACCATATGCGGTGGGGATTGCCGAGCTCAACTTGTTTGTTTTCCGTATTTGCCGGATACACAGGATATAACTTTAAAAGTCTGAGACTCTAAGTCTTGGTCCAATCTTAGTTTGAAATCGGGCAAGGGTAAACACAAGAAGCAAAATTTGCTTGGTTTCCCTATAGTTTGGAGTAGTCGACTAATGAATACCCGCTTAATAGCTGCACATAAAGTAGACATAAAATTGCGCTGGCAATTTGAAGGGGGAAGGGGGCGTGGCCAAATTCTAAAACACAAGACCAGCAAGTTTGGTAGTTCTAGCTCTCAGTGGTTCAATTCTAGGTTTACATACGGACAAACGGACAGCCGGACACGTCCTTATCGACTTAGCTCTTGCTGCTGATCAAGAATATATATACTTTTTAGAATCGAAAATGCCTTCTTCTTTCTCTTACATACATTTTCAATAGGTCAACTTTATATATACCCTTCTACTCCATGAGTATCGGGTATAAAAAGGTGAAGCGCAACAAAAACAAAAATATATATCTTCATAAATATCAAATGAAGCCATTATTGCTTTTGTTTATCCAACAAATTGGCCACTTGCAAAGCAGGGAAAACACTTTTTTGAGGCTTATCTAAGCAGCGTCGTGTTGCTTTTGTTGTCTCACTTTTTTTTTATCATTATGCGCACTTTTTTCGCCGCAAACTACAACAACAACAACAACCATAACAATGCAAACTTGACGTCGTATTAGGGTCAAGTTGATTTTCACACACAAAGACACACACAACTATGTACACAACTATATAGATAGTTATATACATATTTATTTTGTTGATATTGCATTGCGTTTGTTTTCTTTCTTTCTTTCTTTGCGTTTTTGCGTTTTGCTTTTCTATTTGTTTTTGTTATTGCTTTGAATTCAATTTAAACTTTTCAACGTCAATGCACATTGCAAATTACTACGTGGCCCTTGAAGGTGACAGAGAGACAGAGAGAGAATTGCATTTTATGATGACTTAGCATTGTCTAAAATGTCGTTAGGCTAGTCCCAATGGAGCGGGGTCTGTTCTGGGATCTAGGGGAATTGTGGCGGCGTTAGCTGCAAATCTGTCGATCGATATGCAAAGCAGCATTTTGACAAATCCATGCATAACAAAACAAAAACGAATTTCAATTTGATTCATGATTCATCAGGTCTGACGTAAACCCTCGCCCATAATAACGTTTTGCATGGGAAAATTATGGCAAGTGTGCGAAAAAAACTATGAATAATTGAATTTTCCGCGGTGTTTGAGAGAGGAAAATATTAAAAATACATCGCTCTTAATTATGACATTGGGCTGCGTTTTGTGGTTTAATTTTGATAAGCTATGTTGACTTTAAAACTAGTTAAAACCACTGCACACCCTACCTATCAAAAGGTCCTGGAGCGACTTTAAACACCCATAACTCGGTTAATACCCAACCGATTTTGCTTTGGCATATCAATTTCTTCATGGTTTTGGTTCTAGTTTGATAAAGAGTCATAATCTGGGAAATTTAGAAAATTTAATTTTTTGACATTTTTTTCATGCTACCCCCTTACAAAAATTTCAAAAAAATTTTGAAAATTAAAAACCTCTGTTTTTGGTCTAAAACGCTTAGGCAGGTCAAATAAGGTATAAAAATCAAGTTTACAATGTTTTTTTAGTCGAATTCTGAAAAATAACGCCAATATACCGTTTTTTCCATATTCCTGTTCCGTACCAACTGATTGCCTGTAGGGTATACAATAGTCAAGCAGTTCAGTCGCTAACCCCATTTGTTTATTTTCTCAAACACAACAAGTTTTTCTTTCCCATGAACTTGCCACAATCTGCGTTCGAAAACGCACTCAACAGGCGCATTGGTGAATAATTTCTTGATTGATTGACATTTAACTATGAAGTTTATATGCAAATTGCATCAATTACCGAGCGCGTCAAACGCACAGAAAACATACATAGCAAATCAAAGCAGAGGGAAGAGTAGGAAAACAAAATTACAATTTCAAATTGAAATCAAATCTCTTGTCAATTTCACAAATTTGTTATGCAAGATGATGCCTCCGTCGCGATGTCGCGGGGATCACAAGAGGCAAGACAAAAGGAAAAACAAATATGGAAAAATAATCACAGAGGCAACAACTTCAATAAGATGCGATGGCGATGGCGATGAAGATGACGTTTCGACGCTTTGATTGTGATGCAAATGCAAAATGAAATGCATGAAACATGCCGCACGAAAAACAAAAAACAAAAAGCAGAAAAAACAAAAAAAAAAACTAGATGCAAATAATGATGCTGGGAATATGGGTGAGTCGGCTAGAGTCGACTTGCCGAGTCGGGGTATCTTTATAAATTAATTAACAAGGCGTGACATAATAATCTAGCCGGCAATATTTGCATAATTAGCTTCAGGCAGGCAATGCCAATCCTATAAAGTAGCACACACAAAAGCAAGGGCTGACAAAGGGGGAAGGAGTGAGAGGGGGAGGCACATTAGCTGTGGTGTTACAGCGCATATACCCTGTAATAGGGCGCTTAAATGTGATATAAAAATAAAGTTGATATGCCTAATCAATAACCATAAAATAAATGAGAATTAAATGTTGTTAGATGCTGTTACAGGGTATCTACTAGTTGAAAACCTGTGCTGCAGCTTTCTGACATGGTAAGGTATTTATAGTTAAGAAACGTATGCGATAAATTTAAGTTAAATACCTTTACAATAGAGTTCACTTGCTTTTACAGGGTATCTACTAGTTGCTCAACAGTACTATAGCTTTCTAGCATGTATTATTTTTAAAAGTATGAAGATCTAATCAATTGGTACAACATAGTTTGCCCGAAAGTAAGTTCACCTGCCCTTACAGGGTATCTACTAGTCGTGCACACCCTCCCGCACATTCCACCGCTTGCTTTCATTGCAATTACGCTGATGGCCAACAATTTGCCAGCTGAATTTATGTTACTCATGTCGGAAAAACTCGGGAAAACTCGGATACGCGGCCATTCGTTAAATTGCATTGCAGGTGTGGAAAACTGTGCGTACCATGGTCATTCTACGAGTGTATGTGTGTGTGTGTGGAAAATGCGGGCGCAAATGAGCAGAAAAAAAACTAGGCAAATGGCTTTTGTGGCTACCTATCGCACATAGATGCAAAAGAGAAAAACCAAAGCGATTTTTACCGATTTGCGCTAAATGTGAAACGGAAATCGCTTTAAGAGTTGCCAACTGCAATTGTTCGACTTGCTATAATTGTTGTTCGAGTTGTTGTTGCTGTTGTTGTAATTATTGTTTAGATTTTAGTGTGCGCAAACTGACGACAGTTTCGCCTGGTTGCACGTTACGCGCGTGGGTCGTTTGATAAGTTTGAAAAAGTTGAGTTTAGCCAACCCAAAGGGCACTGTCAATATGAAAGTTATGCCAGCAATGCACTTAGTGTGGGAGTCTAGAGTGTGGGAGGGAGAGGGGAAGAGCAGGAGGGGGCAGAAATATGTGTGGCAGCTAGTGCAAGTGCGGAATTCAATTATTGAGGCTGCCTCAGGGCCTGTAAAAACACACAAATTCCGCACAAAGTTTAGCGACAGAGAGGGGGGAGAGAAAGGGGGAGAGCATATGAAGAGAGACAGAAATATAGAGCAATGAGTGCACTTGCGCTGTGCCAACTTTTTTAGTGGAAAATATTTCAAGTTTATTCGTGTTGCTAAAGTTAAAGTGCAGCTCCGAAAAAAAGAGTGCTTAAAAAGTTGTTAAAATACATTTGAAAAGTAACGTAAACTAGGTAGACTAGCGTCATTAAATCGGCTGCCAGTTGACCCAGTTACTCTCTACTCCCTCTTCCCTCACCCCTTTGCCCTGTAATCACTTTCATCAATTTGTAATTCAATATCCATTATGTGAGTTGCCCGAACAAACCCATTCATGCGCTTGTCATCACGAGCTCATTAACAATCCTTGGCCTGTCCACCCGTTGCTGACCCCCTTCTCCTCCCCCTTCCCCCTACTATACGCAATAATAATACATGACTCCATTTACAGAGCTGTCAAAATTGTATGTCTATCAGTCGCTGGCAACAATGCCGAGATGAGATAGAGCAAGCCGAGGCAAGCTAAACCAAGCAGAAAAGTATCTCAATACAATGTTACAATGGTTGACAAAAGCTGCAGCAACAACAGTAACAACAACTGAGGCAGCAGCGCCATGGTTGACTGCACCCGCATCAATGACGGGGGTAAGTCGTCTCCTACGCCCACAGCCCACACTCGAATTGGTACCCCCTCTTTGCCCTCCTCCTGATCTATGCCAGGTCAAACAACAATGTGGAGTAGGCTCAGGTCTGACAGCTGTCACTGGGAATTTTTGGTTATTTTGTTGCCCGTGCCTGTCTTTGCTTGTTATACCCTTCGCACATTGAACAAGTTCGAAAAAGGGTATACTAAGTTTTTTTGTAACAGGCAGAAGGAGGCGTGGCAGAACCCACAAAGTATATACTCGTATATTATGGTTTAAAATCACTTGACGAGTCAATTAGGCCATGTCCTTCTGTTCGTCTGACTGTCTGTCCGTTTGTCCGTCTGCATAACTACATAAATTTCTGCTATTATAAGAGCTAGAGACACCAAAGTTGGCATAAAGCATTCAGTATACTATATGCGCCTGTATTCTAAATTGGAAACCGATCGGTTTATAAACACAAAAGTTATGCAAGTAAAAAATTTCCCTAGTTCTGCTGGTAATAGAAGTAAAAGACTTTGTTGTTAATACGGTGGGGCGAAGGGTATCTAACTGTTGGGACTGTTCGACTGTAGCTTTCCTCACTTGTCTCTTGCACGTCGCCAATCTTTGTGCCACCTGACAAGGAGGCGAAGGCTCAAATGTGCTTATGGCACAGTTTTAGGCGACACATACCGCACACTCTCGGGTTTTTGTTTGTTTATTTAATAGACATGATGCTTAAGTTCTTTAGTTCTTGTTGTTGCTGTTGTTTTTGTTGTTATTGAGTGTAAACAAGGGAAACCAGACAGCAAGGACAACAACAACAACAAAAAGAACTCAGCTCGCAAGCAGCCATTGACGCATAGCTGACATTTTGTGTGACAATCGGGCTGCGTCTCTCCCCTTTTGCCCCACTCCCCCTCCCTCATCCACCCACGCCTCTGGCAACAGCAACAACCTTTGTCATTCAATTGACGAGGCAGGCAGGAAGCCGCGGAAGGAACCAAACAACACTCCACTGAATGACGCACAAGAGGCACAAAGTAGCAGCAAGTATGAAGAGGGAAGGGAAAGCAGAGACCGACACAGGCAGCAAAAAGGCAGACAAACGCTGTCGATAGACATTTTGTAAATGCTATTTTCGGATTTATCGATTGAATTAATACTTACTTAGCGTAATAAGTGCGGACGGACGAACGAACTGAGCTGAATGAAGAGTTATCTACAATAACTACGCTTCAATGGCCACGACTCAAGAGATTTTCACAAATCGATTTCCCATCCCCACACGCAATTCAGAATACCTTCAGGCCATAATTTAAGACACCTCATTGACTGTCAATCTTCACTCGCTTCTCCCTCTCCCCCCTCAAGTCTTTATGACAGTTGTGAATCATTCGCATGAAAAATGATTCCACGAAATTGTCAAAGATAAAAAAAAGTGGAAACAAATTAAATGAAAAGTCGAACGAGAAACGACGAGTACGAAGAAAATTACAGCTAAAAGGCAAGGAACGAAAAAAAAATGAGAAGAAAAGTGAAGCACACATAAAAGAAACATAAAGAAATGTAAAGAAAAGTGCAGAAAGAGATTTATTAAGCGTAAGCAAAACGAAAAAGCATAAATTTTATTTGGCCAAGGTGCGGAGAGAAGGGAAGGGAGAGTGAGCGGGAGGGAGCTGCAGCTCAGCTTTGTTCAAGGCCAGTTGCCTTGGCAATGGGGGCTCAAGCCAGATGATAAACTTGGTGGGCGTCGCGGGCGAAGGTTAGTGCGTGAGAGAAAGAGTAAAAAAGAGAGATAGAGAGAGAGAAAGGGCGAGAACGCTTCTTTGGCATGTCGCCTCGGAAATTGACTTTGCAACTCGCGACCTTTTGTTGCAACTTCACCGCTACACTCACTGACGAACCTTGGCGCAAGTTCAAAGGTCAGCTCGATATAGCATTACAAAGTGTAGTGAAAATACTGAGACAGCACCTTGAAAATGTTACCACAGTGGGGAGTATTTTCTAAACGTCAAGTTACACACCCGAAAGAAACTGCAAAATTCAACGCAAACTATAATTAAATAGTTTATAATTAAATGTATTACGTTCAATTGCAGCCACAATTGGCATAATAATTAAAGAGTGCAGTGCTGCGAGAAATAGGTAATAGTTTATAGTTTTTTGTTTTCGGTATGACTGCATATAAATTATTTATTTTCCATTTAGTAAACACAAAACAAACATGCATTTTTGCACTAATTACCACATTATTGGCAAAAATATTCAAATGATGAAGAGCGAAAAGCATTTTAATTTGTTGAAATTTTTCCCCCATAATAAACTGCAAATCGACCACATATTTATGCCCCGCAGTGCACCCACACTTGCCATGCAGAACTTAGCCATAAGCAGGCTGGATGAAGCATATGGTATGCTGGTTCATTAACTGGCAAATACAATTCCAATTAAATGCCATGAAATTTGTAATATTCCAAAAACAAATTACAATGCAATGTTGGAAGTTGGCATTGGCATTGCCATGACAGCAACAACAACAACAACAAGAGCAGAAGAGGCAGCGGCAGCGACAGCGGCAGCGCTGCAGCAGCTGGGCGTGCAAACAAAACGCACGGGTGACTGACCCAACAACAACAACAACAAGAGCAGCAACAAGAGCAGCAAACCCACAAGTACAAGTACAGTAGGTAATGTGCTCTCTCGCTCTTTCGACTTGCTCTTACTCCACACTCCCCACGCACACCCCTTCCACTTGTTCACAACGCTCGCGCGCTCTTGAATTAAATTAAGGCAAATTCGCGCGATTTAAGTGTGAAATAAAAAACGCACAAGAAATTATTTAAAGCAGTCGCTGCTATAAATAGATTCTGCGTTTTTGATAAGCCGACCGACTACTGCGCGACTGCGACATGTCTAGAGAGTCGCGCAGCGCCGACGCATTTAGCTAAAAATAACAGCAACGGGCTGCGCGTACGCAGCGACGCAAGCAGAGGGCAGCAGCAAAGGCCGAAAAAAAGAGAACAGAGAGATTAACTAGCGCTATGACAACAGCAAGTAGTGTACAAACACACGCACACGCACACACGCAGCTTAAAAGTAGAGCGCGACACAGGCATTTACCGTTGTAGGTAATGTGGTTGACATGACATGTTGAAAATTAAGAGACTACGCCGCTCTCTCTCTCTCTTTTGCTATCTGTCTGCCTGCCGGCGGGAGTGCAACGTCATTTGCTTTTATTAGCTTTTCACACAGAAATTAACACCCAAAACGCAGTCGAAGTCAATAAACCAAGAAAAGTGAATCATTTGTTTGACATAAACAGGCATAAATATATACATACGTAATACTTACAATTGCTGTCGGTCGGTCGGGGGTGATGTGATTTATAAACTTTTGGCAATCATTTTAACTGGCACTGTACACGCTCTTCGCTCTTCTCTGTCGCTAAATCGAGCGTGACAATAAACGAGAAAAAAACAGCAACAACATGTGGAATTGCCGCAACGGCAGATTTGAAACGCATTGGTAAACTTGTTTAATAAAGCACATACAAAAACGTTGTTGTTATTATTGTTGTTGTTTTTGTGTACACAAACAAACGAACAGACTCTGACTCTTTTGCACACACACACTGACACACGCGGGCGAGCGCGTGCACGCACAGAAAAAATAATAGCAACAACAAAACACAGCGGAAGCGCAATGCAATGCAACAAAAGCTCAGCTTAATGTAGTACTCGCTCTCGCTCTCGCTCTCGCTCTCCTACTGCCGCCAACTGAGACGCGACGCAGCAGCCAGAACTTTACGGTTGTTGTTGTTGTTGTTGGTAGGTATTGTAGTTTTTTTTTTCACTTTGCCTCTGTGGATTGCCTAACACATGAACCGACATCGAGCAGCGCAGAAAAAAGACTGAGCTGCTGCTGAAGTTGCTCCAAAGCGCTCCAAAGCCGAAGCCGACGAAGCTGATGCAGAAGAGAGAGAGGAACGCGCGCGCGCTCGGCTCGGGCCGAACAGTGACGCGGGCGCAGCACAGAGTTGACTTACTGTGTAGGCGGTCGCTCTGTTGCTGCAGTCGAAAGAGAGCAAGAAGTCATTACTGAAAAGGGAAAGGATCAACGCGATTGCCGAAAAAAGCAACAACAACAACAACAGGCGCAGCACGAACTTGTCAATGTCATGAGCGCGACTTAACTAAGGAGAGCGAGCAAATGAGAGAGAGCGTAAGAGGAGAACTTAACAGTGAGAGCGCGTGCATCTGCTGATTAAATGGTATTAACTTCATTACGAGGAATTAGAAACTGACTCTCTCTAGCTGCCCCCCTCTCTCACGCTCTGTTCTGGTTCAATAAGTGTCGTGCAGACACTAATGTTGATGCGTTCTGATCAGAGTTGTCGAGGTGCCTGCGCTAATAAGGCGGTTGGCGGCTGGCAATGCAGGTGCCGTTAGTTGGCTGGACACGATGATGACGGAAAGGCGCGCGCGGAAATGTGGAAATGCCATGGAAAATTGCTTAATGAACCGTTTGCAGTGTGTCGGGCGTTTCACGATTGCTCCAAATGGCAGTCGTTCTAGCCAACCAGTCCAGAGATCAGATAGACAACAAGTTCAATGCCATTAGGCATGGCAGCAGCTACTACTACTACTACTACTATTTGCCAGTGCTGCTGCGTGCTGCCATTTCTACTACTACTTTTTCTACACTCTTTTTTTTTGCGGGATTAGCGCACGTAAAGGCAGATAAATGTGTGTAAACAAGGCGCGTGGCAGTCGTAAAACACACTCGCACACACACACACACACCTAGCTTTGTTGCACAAATATTTATTGTATAGGATATAAAAGCTGCATTTTTAGAGACTTTTGCGCAGGCGAAACCAGCAAGCAGCAACGCGTCGGCGTCGGCGTCAGCGTCGGCAGCGACTGCAATTGCAAAGTTTTTGCCAGATTGAACTGAATGGAAAGATTGGAATGGGTTGGAATTGAAATGGGCTAGCTCGAAAGCAGAGCTGAAGAGATTGCCTTAAGCAGCATTCATCAGACAAAGAAGGGGGATGGAAAATGAGGCAAAAGAAAAAGAAAAACCGCGAGATATTTTCCTGGATTTTGATTACACTTTGCAGACATCATAAAAAAAACTTATACGACTTACGCGCAGTTTATATATTTTCAATATACTCTTTGATTGCATTAGGCACCTTCACGAACCACGTAAAAGAGATAATCGAGGGATTATCCACTCGCACGACCTGTGACTCACCTGTAACGAAAGAGAGAGAAAAAGAAAGGTAAACAAATTAGAATCAAATGAAAATTTGTGAAATTCGTAAACCCTAAATGAAGTCATTGCCGGGGCACGTGTTTTCCCGGCACGAAGACAAACAAAATGAGCTAATTAATTAGCGCAGCACAGCAAAGCGATAAGGCGAAAGCAAAACAAAGTAAACAAAGCGCAAGAAGGGGGCCGAGCAAAGGAAAACTAACTCAAAAACTCTGCACGTCACTCAAATGTGGAGTACGTGAGTGCGGGCGGCAAAGAGAGCGGCAGAGCGGCAGAGAGAGAGAGCGCGTGTTGCGTTGCGTGCCTGTGTGGGAGTTCGCGCTTTGAGTGGCTTTTTTCGAGTGTCTGCTGCGACGGCTTTTGAGTTATGCGACAGCTCAGCTTGGTCCGCAGCTCTGACGGACTGCGCTGCTGCTGCTGTTGTTGTTGTTGCTTTTGTTTTATTTGCCTTTTTTACATAATTTATGTAGCGCCGGCGCCAGCGGCAAAGCAAAGTGAAAGAAGAGAGAAAGAGAAGGTCAACTTCCTTATGAGTTTGGCTTGAATGTGGCTAAGTGATTTGCGTTATGTGTGGAGAGGGAATAAGAATATATATGGGAGCTTATACAGTTTTATAGGTTATGTTGCGCTCATTGTAGTTTGTTATTGATAATAGTTTTATTATTTTTCTTTTGTGTAAGATAAAGATGAAGAATAAGTTAAGTTTTAATAATTAAATAATTTTAATAATTAAATTAAATGTATATTTATATGGATATTTATACTATTATTGAGGTTATGTAGCGTGTGTTGTCGCCTTTTATTTATATAAAAAAGAAAGATTATTAAGAATTTTTAGAAATAAGCTCTAAAACTCTTAAGTTCTTAGCACATTCTATCAAATTTCTGCTCGCATAGCTTAGCTTGAATAAAGCAAACATAACACCGGCCCGTACAAGAATATATATTATATCTGCATTAATGAAAATTCATAAATTTTCTGCACATATTTTCCCCGCTTTCCCTCGCCTTTTTATCCTACTTTTATGATACGACTCTCTCTCTCTCTCTCTCCCCTCTCTCTCTGACTTTTTAATTAATGAAAAGATTTTTATTGCCAAAAAGTCAGTCACGTGTGGCGACGCTAGCTCTACTATAAAACACCCGACGGGTTAAGGGGGTGTGGAAGGGAGGGTGGCAACACTGATATGTTTGTGGGGGTGGGGGCAACGCGTCTAACTGGCGTCGGGAAAAAAACATTTGATGAACGTCCTCGAGGCCGACAAAGCTTTGGCTATGATTTATCCGCCATTGACTTAAAGCTAAAATATATAGCTAAAATAAAGCTGAAACTTTTTTACAGCTTCTCAATTTCAGCAATTTAACTTTTTGCTAACTCGATTTGCCATTTGACAAGGACACATATAGATGGGGGCGGAAGTGGAAGGAAGGTCTCGCTTTGGCATTTCCCCTGTCACTTTTTGGACATAAAGAAAACGTAGAAAACTATGCAAATTAGCAAAGAGGGAAAAACCCAAAGGAGAACGAAAAAAAATACGGCTAAAGCGAAAGAGAGCTGCGTACCCGGCTTCAAATTGAATTATGCAGATTTACCGGGTGAGGGCCGAGGCACATCAAAGTAACGCTCGCATTGCGTGTGTGTTTGCTTGCTTACCTTAGCCAGAGAGCCTTGAACCTTGAACCTTGACCCCGCCTATGCATTGACCAATTTTTTGTCGGGCAACTGGAATATTCCGATTTCTATATAGTTAGGTCTACCATTTGCCTCACTCTCTCCTTCTATCTTCTGTCTCTAAAATTGCACTTTTCGTGTATATATGTGTATGTGTGCGTGTGTGTGCGTGTGTGTGTGTGAGCGAGACAACAAGAAACAAGCAACAATTGTCGGTGGGCGGGGTATGAAAAAAATTTTATATTGGAGGAAAAAGTAAAATTTGAAAATATTCTAAAGGAAAAAATTATGTTAAAGCCTCAAATTGTTGGCCAACTCGATTGAAATTGAGACAGGTAAATGGTAAATGGGTGTACGTAGCAAGCAGGTGCGAGCGCGGGCGGATGCTGGACTATGGGGACTAACAAGCCCACGAGCGACGACGCCGACGCAGACGCCGACGCCAACGCCAAAGTTGACGCCAACAGCGACAGCCAAGTGCAGCCTACGTGCTGCAGGCAAAAGAACAGAGGGAATTGGCGCAGTGGAGTAGAGTTTGGTGACTGCCAGATACGCTGCGTATCAAGTTGAAGGGAGTATGGCTTAGACCGGTAGATACCCTGTAAAATTTAAATTAAGTTTGGACGGACAAGCAACTCTAAACGAAAAGGAATTCCTAAGCAAATCAGTCTGAAATTCTAACCTTACCTTCCACCTAACCTCACTTTGCTAGAAACCTAACCTAACCTCACTTAAGCTGCTTGCTAATCCTATATTTTCAATATTGGCTTAAAGATGTTTTAAAAAATGTTAACTAATCTGTTTCAGGCATTCCCATGCCCCCCTTTTGCCAATTTACAGGGTATACCATGCCTAACCAAGTTTACAAATTGCGCCTGTTGTCGTTGTTGTTGCTGTTGTTGTTGTCAGTTGTCTCTGTTGCCTGTCAGTCAGCCTGTCTCTACCGCTCGCCAGTCGCCACCTCCGCCGCTTCCCCAACTACCTCTCTCTCTCTCTCTCTCCTGCTGCTGCCCGCTCAATCTTCTCTTCCTTGTCAGCTTAATGATGCAGGCCAACGAACAACAACAACAACGGCGGCGGCGGCGGCGAAAAAGCAATGCAAAAGACAAACCAGCAAACAATCAGTTGGCAATTTTCTTTTATATCCGACTGAATGTTGAAATACTTTAACTGTTATTTCGTGCATACGTGCACATAAACCGTTATAATACGGTTAAAAGGTAGGTGTATGACTGGGAGACAGAGAGGCTCCCCCTCCCCCCCCCCTCACCCAGCATAATTATGTTGAATCATTCACGTATCTGAAGGATACCAAAAAGAAGCGAGAGCAGCAACAGCAAGGCAAAGGAGGTGTGTGTGTGCGCGAGTGTGCGAGTGTGTGTGTGGGTGTTGCGGCTTTATGGCTGTGCAGGTAGCGCATATGTCGCTTCAGGTAGGGGAGAGGAGGGTGGGGGGGGTAAATAGCGCAACATGAATCTCACTTTTCGAAAGTATCTTTTCGCCACGAGCTGCCGCAAAAAACAATGTGAGAACGTGAACGTGCACGTGCAAAACTTAGCGTGACAGAGAGAGAGAGAGAGAGGGAGATAGAGTGACAATCAAGCGAGTGTTGTCAAAACTATAAAAAACCATTTGAATGCTTCCATTTCTATTTTTTTTTGTGTCGACAGCAGCAAAAATTGAAATTCAAACGAAATCAAAACTGTCAAAGGGAAACCCCCCCAAAAACGATATGTGAGGTTAGGTTGCGCTTTAGGATGAGTAGAGCTCTGCTAAAAGTTCTCTGTAATCCTAAATAATATAAAGGATTATATTTATAATAATCTGCAGCATTTATAGCTTCCATTTATAGCAACTTCCACTAATTTTATAGCCTCATCTAAGAACTCCTCCCGCTTCCACTCTCCAAACTTGAGTTACTTATTCAGTTTCCCAGAACACACGCTTATGCAATCAGGCAGAAGCCGCAGCAAATACAATGAATAAACGAGTATGAGTACGAGTCACTGAGTGCACTCATTCCAAGAAGCTCAGCAGCTTCTCAGCTGCAGCTCAGCCCCGGCTCAGGCCACAGCCTCAGCTCATTTAGCATTCATTGCATTCACAGGCAACTTTAACTTTCAACGCAATCAGGCAGGCAAAATTTCACTTGTCATAGTCGGAGGAGGGGGAGGAGAGGGGGGCATCTATAGAGCACATTAAACTCTACACGGAGCAGAAGTTAGCATGGTAGCTGCGACCACAAAATCGCACACAATGACTTGAAACTACCGAAAAACCTCTCTAGAAATTCAAGTAGAAATGTAAATAAGACGAGAGAGATGCAGAAATAAGAAATAAATGCAGTAAAGGAGGGGGGAGGGGGAAGGAGCAGAGGAGTCTGTCTAGTAGTCTGTCCCGTAGACAAGCTGAAGGATAAGAATGAACTTGAGCAACAACGAAAAGCTCGTGCGTTGAACTCGACGTCGCAGAGAAGGCAGGGAAGAAGAGGGCGAAGCGGAGGCGTGGGCGTCTGTTGCTTGGGGGCGTGGGCGTGGCACACTAGCGCCAGAACTAAATGCCACTTAAGTGAAATGAATTGCAGAAAGAAAGACAGAGAGAGGGAGAAAGAGAGAGAGGAAGGGGAAGGTGGAACCACAAAACAAAACAAAACAAACATTTTGGTCTGTCCATGAGAAGCGCAGAGAAGGGCTGCAGCACATATGGAGTGTGTGTCCTCGCCGGATTAGAGACTAGGCTGCGCACAATTTCCGAAACTTGCTGCATGCCACACACAGCGTGGCAGCGCCACGGGCTGCTTGCGTAGTGCGTTCAATTTCCTTTTAATTGTTGCAGGCGCAAGCACTTGCAATGCCAACACACACACCCGCACACACAGACTCACACACACCCACACACAACACTCAGTTGCACCCACTTGCCACACTCACTTGCCACTTGCCACACACCTTTAGAGACACTTGTCGCCTTCGCTTTTCCTCCGTTTTTACTCAGTTTCTTTCTCCGCCGCGTTTTTTGCGGGCCTCTTTCACTTTTTGGCCAAAAATTTCGTCTTAGTTTTTTACGTCAAATTTAAATACGAATTTCCTTTTTTTTTGTTGTATTTTTCGTGTCTCTTTGCCACATGCGCGTGCCGCATCCGCCACACGTTGCGAGCTGCTGGAAAACTCTGCGCGTACTGAGGCGACAGATGCGACGCTTTGTTGGTCGAGGCGTAGGCCAAAAACACACAAAGGCAGGCGCACACACACTCACACACAGACAGAGACACACACACACACACACTTGGCTAAGCAAACAGACTGAGGCAGGTTACAAGTCCTGAGGAAAAACAGCTGATTCCTTAGCCGGTTTTCATGTGTTTCTTTTGTATTTGCAGCGTAAACTTTTTGGCGGCGAATTGGCGCAAGTCGCTCTCTCTCTCGCTCTCTCTCAACTCGCTCTCTCGCTTGAATATTGTAGCTTATGCTCTTTAAAGGGTACACTGCGCGAAATGGCAGAGAGAAATTGTCCTTGTTTGCTTATGTTGCTATAAAATGCTAAATATTTAACTATTTATTGTATGTATTATATCTAATTTCAGTCCTAATACTCTACTATATTTTTTTTTAAATTATAATTTATTCATTTATTTTTATAATATTTTTTTATTTATTAAAATTATTAATATTAAACATTTTAAAGTATAATCTATACTTTTCAATAATTTGTGATTTTAAATTATGACTATTAATTTGTATTATTATTATTTTTATTATTATAAACTTCAGTTCAAAATATATTCTATACTCTTCGAAAAATTATTTATTATAACTTATTATTTGTTTATTTTTATTTTACTATTATTATAAACTTTTGTTCTCTCAATATTTTCTCAACTTTATCATAATTATTTTAGTTAGTTCGGCTTTAACTTTCTTGCACTTTCAATTAGTCAGATGGAGTAGCTTGTTGAGTAGCCTCCCCCTCCCTGTCTCTCCCTCTCTCTCTCTCTCTTGCCTTTTATTTACGCTCACTCACGCACACTCACACCCCTCTCTTCCCTCTCTCACACTCTGTCTACAAACCGCACTCTCTCTTGCATTTTCGCCCTTGCACTCCCAACTCCCCTCGACATGCCAACTGCGAATTCGCCGCAACGCACCCCAACACCAACAAGCCCCCAAGCTAAAAAGCAACAGCTACAACAACAACAACAACCCTCGCATCGCATCGCATTTTGTTTGTACCTGCGCAATGGAAAAGCCCCAAAAGAATTTTCTCAAACAACGACAATTTACACACGCTGCACCCCCGCAGCTCCCACTCCCCTCCCTCCATACTCCCCCTTCGCTCCCTCGCTCCACTTCCCCCTCCCTCCTGCACAGCAACCGCAAAAGCATTGAACAACAGCTCCAAATAAATGTTGTGCTCCCAATTGACAAGGGGTAGGGGCTGAACAAGGGGGCCAGGGGGGCGTGGCAGCTCACCGCAAACGAGGCGACGCAACAGTAGCCAAAGTCGTTGCTGTAGCTGAAGCTGATGGCGTAGCCGCGGCCCACACTTGACCGCAGCAGCGCCGCATACGTCTATCTGTCTCTCTGCCGCCACACGCGGCGTATGAGTAACGCGCAAGCAGCAGCAACAACAACAACATTTGCCATCCCCTCAGGCCAAACTGCAGACAGAGTCGACTCCCTCCCCTCTGCACATTGCAATAATTATTATCACTCGCTCGACAGACACCGAAAGGATTTTCGCAGCGCATAATTAGGCACAAGTTGTGGCAGCGCGCGCGTAGGAACGCCCACTTGGACACGCCTACATTGTGTGTGGAAATATAACTGTAAATAACTTGAGAACGAGTGCGGCAGTGCTTGAAGTGGCTAAGGGAGGCAGGGAGGGTGGTGGGAAGGGTAAGTAAAGGAAGCAAGTTGTAACAAGAGTTGTAAATGGTTTGCCTCAAGTATTAAGTGTTTATAGCGTATAGTATGCTGATTCTTGGGGGAATTGAGTGCAATTATGTGTGGGAAATATAGGAGCTCAGCTAACCAGGAAGTTTCATGGGGTTAGCTATAACAAAAGTTAAGTTTTCTATGGGAATAGTTGGGAATTTATATGGAAACTATAAGATATAGTTGTGCGATTGGCATCATTTCGCTATATGTGCTTTATAGCTATAGGAACAATAGCTGCAACAAATTTCAGCAGAATCGCTGCACAGGAAGTCGAGTTATTATAGCACATTTCATAAGATAACTTAGGTTAGGAGGCATTTTCGCAGCCCAAACTGTGCTCCTTGCGTCTACATTGAGTTTCTGCTTGAAATATATAACATAAGCTGCTGAAAGAGAAAAGTTTTCCTACATTTTCCACTCTACCAATGGGTTATGGTTGTCCGATTTAGTATATATACCTCTTAGCAATCATGGCTACTGCTACAACAAGTTTCAACTGAAACCCCACAAAGCTAGTCGAGTTATTACTTACTCCAACTCTTGCTCTCAACTTCAACTACACAAACTGCCCTCGTTGAAGCTACGCTTTGGGTTTATTCTTTGGAATATATCACATTAAATTGGGTTAAGTGAGTTATGATTATTTCAAAAGGTGGGCGTGTCTCTGGCCACACAGACACACAAACACACAGACTACTCTCTGTGTCTGTGTGTGTGTGCGTGCTTTGTGTGTGTTCCTTGTGCGCCTTGTCGAGCAGCCTTATTTATGACAGGCAGGCGAATTGCGGCCGTGTCTTCTACTAGTCTGAGCCGCAAAATATGCCTAGTTAGGGTAGGCAGCAGTTGAGAGGGGGAGGGGGAGGGGAGTAGGGGTAGCAGACCTCTCCATACGTGTGACAAAAACAAATTAGAGCTGTGACATTTTTATTGCTATTTAGTTTTGCCTGCCCCGGCCCAACTGGGGGCGTTCTCTTGCTAGCAGGTTGAATGAACCTTTTGTTGTTGTTGTTATTGTTCGTTTCCCTTTAAAGTTGACTCACAGTAAATATTGATTTTCGGCAACGTTTTTATACAATTAGTTCAGGGAGTTTGGGCATTGTGTGAAAATAAAATCTAGAAAAATTTGTAATAAATTTCTAAGCTGTTTTTCCAAGGTAAACAAGAATTTGCAGAGATTTATTTCCATTTTTTTCGAAAATTTTGAGGCCTCATTAGCGCCCGTTGCGCGTAATTAGGCAACAGCTTTGCTTTTGGTCTTAAAAACAAGGCTCCTTCGCCGGGGCAAAAGGTCAGGCGACCTGCAGTTGAATGTCCTTTTTATGCCGCGCAACAGACGTCGCAGCTCGTCTTTCATGCCCCACGCACCCCACCCACACAATTATCGTTAGACTTTCGTTTTTTTCTCTTCTTTGGCTATTTACACGACGTCTGTAAACAGCACATAATATGCGTATTTCTTGTATTTGTCGAGTTTCGATTGACTGCGACGGCGGCGGCGTCGGAGCACGTGGACCTCATAAAAAGTTTTAACCTCGCGTAACTTTTTGAGTGGTTTTTGGGGGCAAACTTGGCAGACTTTATTGAACATGTCGAAAATGTGTAGTAATAATATTGATGCAAGTTGTTTATTATTATTTATTATTTTTTTTTGTAAGTTATTCTTTCAAACTTGGCTTACAAGCGCGCGCTTCAGCCATAGATGGCGCCAGTAACAAGTTAGTCGCTACACAAACCCATGACACACAAGCAAATAACACAACCAAAAGCTTGCGCCATAGCGGCGACACAAACCCAAGCTTAACATGCCGCTGTTAAATTACTTTTAAAATATCCCCACACAGTAACAAAAATTACCTAGAAGGGAAATTTAAAAAAAATGCTTATTGGAATAAGATTTAGTTAATTTTTTAGCAACAACAACAACGATAAATGCTGGAAACTTGTTTCATTTATTAGTCAAACGAATTTTAGCTGTAGAAAGGAGTTCATTAGCTTTTAAATGGCTAAATTACGGGCACATAAAACGCACAAACACAAGGCAAAAACTAATTAAAATCAAATAAAAAAACAAAAGCTTTAAAAACAAAAAATAATGTTGCACATTTTTGTCTGGTTTTCAAATAACATTTTTATTATTATTAATAAGATTTACGCTCGCTTTGTTTAATTCATTTAAATGATAACATTTATGTATGAGAAAAATTATAGCGAAAACTTTACTACGTAAAAATAAAATTGAAATCGTAAGGAAAATCTCGTTATTTTCAACACACATATATAGGTTATATATATTCTATATAAAGTATTTGTTTCTGACAACTTAAACTATTAAATTTTGAGCTGAAAATATACAAAGAGATTATGAGAGAATGTTGGATGATTAGTAAATATATATGAGAGAGAATATAATATAATAAATTGATCGCTTCTTCGTTGTTTGTTTCATTTACAGCGGGAGCATAGTACAAATTAAATATTAAGTATGTTAATTAATTAAGAACGTAATTAAGTAAAATCATTGGCACAAGTTGCAGTCAAATTAACATTAAGAAAAATTATGATTAAAGTCGAAATTAGTTTCGTGTTAAAGTTCGTTTAAAATTGCACGCACAGTGGGGCGAAAACAATAAATATATAATTGGTATGTAAATTAAATTAAACATAATTTCGAGAGAATACTTTCGGTCTACATTGTATTGTATGCAATAATAATAATAATATAATGTGAATAAACAGTTTCTTTTTTCTGTTGCAACAATTTGCAACAATTTGATAACAACTTTACAACAACAACAGTAAAAACGACAACAAATTGCAGCAAGTTTTTTAGTTGAGCGCAATCGCTATAATGATTATTACGCCAATTACGATCAGGCAGAGCGTGAGCAAATCGTTGGGCGTAATCAGGCCCACTGTGCAGGCGACAAGTACGTGCTCGAGCGTTGTCAAACCGTTCGCCGCCGCCGCTGCAGCGCCCCCTGGCCGCATTGGCTGCACACTGCGCACTTCGCCGAAGACAGACAACGCCTTCGTGCTGGTCGTCGGCTGCTCCTCCTCCTCCTCCTCGTCGCGCTCTGCCGGAAGTCCTTTGCGACAGCGCAGCGTATCAGTTTCACTTTGGCTGCCTTTGCCGCTGTCGCTCTCATTACGTGCCAAAGTATCCCTAATTGGCATATCATCGACTAAGTTGTCTTTATCGCTCTTCTCTTCGTCAAGTGTTGCTGTTGTTGTTGTTGTGGCTGTTTGTGCCTCTTGCTCCACTTTCGTTTCGTAATTGAGTCGCACCTCGGAAATGCTTAAATTGATTTGTGGCGTCTCGTAGACGATACTCTTTCTGCGCACCATCGGCGCTGCGCTTGCGTCGCATTCGTCAAGTTCGCTTTCGTTGAGTTCGTTAATTATGCTTTCGTCTTCGAGTAGTGTTTGCTCAAGCAGCGCTTCGTCGAGCGCCAGTTCTACCAGCTGATTGTAGGCTAGTTCGTCTTCGTCCAGTTCGTTTTCGTCGAGTTCGTCTTCGTCAAGTGCTGTTTCGTTTCGTTCTTGTGTGTTTTCTTGTCTTCTGAGACATTCACTGGCCAGATCATATACTGCATCACTAAGTGTAGCTGTTTCGTCAAGTTTGAGAGCTTCGTCAAGTTCTTCATTTAGCTTAATTTCAGTTAGTAACGTTTCAGCTGTCTCGTGTGCTGGTTCCTCAAGTTTTAAAGCTTCGTCAAGCTGTTCGTTAAGTTGTAAGTTAGCTTCAGTTGAGTCTGTTATTGATTCGTCAGGTTTCAATGTTTCCTCTTCTTCTGTCTTAATCTCACTCTCAACCTGTTCCCTCTCTTCCCTCAAACTCTCTAGCAACTCTTCCTCCGTGGGCAGCGGTGGAAACTCCTGCTCTAATGCCCTCCCAGCCCCATCGATTTCATCTTCCTCCGATGCACTTATCGATACCTCCGATACATAATGCTCCCTAACCTCAAAACGACTATTGTAAGCGGTGTGCAGCTCCAGCGAGGCATTCGCTTGACTTCCAACACCCCCAACTAGTGGATAGTCCGCCAAGCTGGCATTACCCGAGTCAGGATTGGAGGAGGTCTCCTCCAGCGAACTCAACGAATCGAATTGCGTCTGCTCCGTCGCAGGCTCCCCCACGCTTCTATCGACCACAATGTTGACTTTGCTTGCATAGATGCGATTGAAATTGGGCGATAGCTTCAGTTCCGTCTCCGTCTGCAGTTCGTGCTCCTCCTGCTCCTGCTCCTGCTCCGTTTCCGGTATGGTGGCTAACTTAGAACTACTATGACTACTGCAATTGCTAGAGCTACGGGCGCTGTCATGATTAGTGGGCGTGGCATAGGCAGCATCGCATTCAGGCGAGGATTCATCGAGCTCGGGATTAGTAGTAGTAGTAGCAACAACAACAACAATGGGCGTAACGAGCTTGGCGGGAGCACAGCGGGTATTAGTAGCGCCATCTGGCGGCAACGGGCAGGATTGGATGTTGTTGCTTGCGGGGCCTGCATCATTACCTGTGCTTGCTGTGCTCAACTGTGGCTGCTGCTTGCGACGCAGCTGCTTGGGCTGCTCCTCAATGCCAAAGATGGCGGCCAATTCCTCACTGGAATTGTACTGCGAAGGCGACGAGGAGGAGCGACGTCGACGCTCCCCGACGGGAGTCAACTGCAACGGCGGCGAAGTCGACGGCGATTTGGGCACAGAGGAGGAAGAAGTCAGAGCGCTGCTGCTCGCAAGGATTTGACTCTCATCATCCGGCTGTGCATTGTGATGCGTGCTGGTGCTATTGCTGCTGCTGGGCGTGCTCAGTGTAAGATTGTTGTTGCTGGTGCTGGTGTTATTCGGCGTCGATTGCACATCATACGATGTGGTGCTGAATGTCTTGATGGGATCAGTGCTGGGTGCATGATAGTCGCTGCTCTGCGACTTGATGTAATCACTTGAGGAATACGGATTAAATGAGGTAATGCTCGAAGACATGGGACGACTGGCATTCGATGGACTCGATGACTTGGCCAAGCAATCGCTGCTCGAACTGAACGAGGAGGCGGTGGTCGTTGGATGCGTTGCATAATGATGATGACTGCCGGCACTGACGCTGCCGCTGCTGCTCATGCTGGGCGCCGTGGTGCGTTGGTCATCTGTGCTGCTGCTGGTCATCAAGATGGTCTGATGATGCTGTTGCTGCTTCTTTGCCTGCCGCTCGCACTCCTGCATGATGGCATCGATCTCGTCGAGCGCCTGCGACTTGGCCTGCGCACGCGTCTTGCTGCTGCTGCCTCTGCTCTCTGCAATGGGACAAATGAGAGTGGCATCAGCTGCAGCTGCTGCTGCTGCTGCAGGAGCAGCTTCTCCATTGTTCATCATATTACATCCGGTCAGGTTGTCGTAGTCATGCTCCGTTGCGGGCGTCTGTGGCTCCTCCGTTGCCTCCTGGGCCAACTCGCTTAGCTGCCGCATGCAACGCACTGCAATCGCTTCGATCTTATCCGATTGTATGGGATCCAGTTTCTTGATGAGATGTGGCATCACTAGTGGCGCCGGCTGCGGCTGCTCCACCTTCACCTGCAGCGCTTCGTGCACCACCACAGGTGGTTCAGTGGTTACAATGTCCTTCAAGATCTTCTCACACACCGCATTCGCTGCCTCGGATACTTCATCGATGGCGCGTATAAGTTTTCCCTCCTTGTGCAGCTTGCGTGGATTGTGCGCCAGCTGCTCTGCCTCTGTTGGGGTGGGTGCATCCTGGTCGGGCAACGTTTCCAACAGCATTTGGCCACAACGCTTGGCTGCCTCGGACACCGCTTCAATCTGCTGCAACTCCTGCTCCAATTTCTGTTGCTCCGCATTGAGTTTGGGTCGCGCCGCCGTAATCAGCGCCTCCTTGCGCAGCTCGTGCAGCTCCTGCGAGAGTTTGATGCTGCTGGCCTGCGCATCTTGCGCTATCTTATTCAAGGCATCCTCCAGCAACGGCTCCGGCGTGAGACTCTTGCGTGGTGCTGGCACTGGCAACGCTTTCGGCACACTCTGCGCCTCATCCTGGCCCAGACGCTCTGGTAGCTGCGCTATGGCACCACCCTGGCTGGGATGACGGAAGGGTATGTGTGGCTTCTTGTGTAGCTCCTCATGCTCATCCTGTGCCTTCAGTTTGCGCAGCAGATCCAAGGTGGCTGGTGTATCGCTAGTCTCCCCACCCAAATTGGACATGGACCCAGCACGTTCTATGCTCCTGGTCAGCTCCATGTAGCTACTCAAATCCCCACCAGAAGGTTTGGCTGCATCACGCTGTATGAGATTGTATATATTGGCGGATTGTGTCCGCGTGGCACGTTGTTTCTTTTGCATGGGATAAATGAAGCTGGACTTGGGTCCGGGGGGATCTTTGCGCAGTGCACGCACTGCCAAATCATCTTTGACTATATCCGGCGAGCCACTCTTCTTCTTCTTTGCCACTGCAGCATGACGCATTGTGGGCGGCTCCACATGCAGATAATCACTTTGCGGTGCCGGCACTATGGGACCCACAGGTATGCCAAATGGTGGCTGCTTCTCCGTGGAGCGATGCTGCAGATTCGATAGCTGCAAATTGCGATAGGCTACATCATCACGCACAGGATCAGGTTCACCCGCTGGCGAATCCTCATCGTCGTAGTCATCCGCATGCGCCAGCGCAAACTTCTCAAAGTCACTCGGTGTGGGCATGCGCGGCTTGGGCTCCAGGCGCACGGGCTGTGTCTCCAACTTGGGCTTGGACTCCACTCGGGGCTCTGGCTTAGCTTCCGCCTTGGCCTCAGGTGGCTCGGTCAGTCCCAGCGACTTGTATATGGCCTCCAGCTCATTGATGGCCTCCTCCAGATTCGCTGGCTTCTTGCGTGGAAAGTAGAGCGGCGTGATGGCCGGAGCACTTGCCTTGCGCTCCGCAAACACTGGCGCCGGCGCCTGTTGATGCTGCTCCCGCTTCTCGGCCACATATTCCTCATATTTATTGGGCAAATCCTCGCCAGAACGTCGCTGATAATGATGTGGCATGGAGTTGGTTTTGTGCACATCCCGATGACGTATTTCCACATAGTTTTGACTCTCCCGCTCGCCCGGCTTAATGTGCAAGCTGCCGCACACGACATTCTCTGCAGGATTAGGTTCTGGCGCAGCGCGTTTGGGCTTCTGCACCTCCGAGTACATGGGCATGGGATAGCTGCGCAATTCACTCAATCTAGAGCTAGAAATGGAGCGCGGTTTGGCCAAGGGTTGCGCAGGCTGTGGACGCGCTGGAGGCGTCACCTGCTGCTGCTGCTGTTGCTGCCAGCTGTCGCTGGAGTTGGCCAAGCCGCTCTTGGAGGTGCGCAACATGCCACTCGAGGCGGGCGGCGTCTCCAGCATGTGTATGGGCTTGCGGGAACGTGGCGTGGCATCTGCCACATAATGAAAATCGATGCCATTGGGCAGAGATTTCTTGCCGGGCAGCGCATTGCGTTCGGAGCGTGTGATGAAACGACGATGCGCCTGGGTGGGTGCGCTGGCAATGCTGCCACTTGGCTGCGAGCTAAGTGAATGCACCGATTGATAATGCGGTGGCTGCCAAATGCGATCGTCGGACACGCAGCGTCCGCTCTGATCGAAGGCATACGAAACGGGACGCAGATCACCCGAACTGGAACCGATGTGTCCGCTGCTACCCGTGGCCTGCACACGACGCAGTGGATCACGCGGCGGTGGCGGAGGTGGCAATGGTTTGCTCTGCATGCGTCCGCTCGCGTTCTGCAAATGTATCTGACTGTCGTAGCTGATGCTTCGCTTGCCATCGCTCTGCATGGAGTTCTGCAGCGAACGTGGCGTCGATTGCTGTGGCTGCCACTGCACATAGGGAGCGGCAGAGGAGGGCGTGTTGGCAGCTGGAGGCGGCGCCTGATAGATGGACAAGGGCACCGGCTGTGTTTTGTAACGATGCTGCTGCTGCAGCTGTTGCTGCACTTGGACAGGCACACCGCCATGACTGACCTCTCCATCCCTGGACAGTCGCTTATAGTAACGTTCATTGCGTGCCGCACGACTGCGGCGACTCTGGCCCGGCGCACCGCCATGCAACGCCTGTCCGCCACTGTGTATGCTCTCATCGCTGCGATATTTGGAGAAGGTGGAAGAGTTCAGCGAGATGAGCTCCTCCTCGCTGGAGTGTGGCTGACCCGCATTGACACGACTGCCACGTTGCGCGGAGCGGGACTTATGTGGCGGCGGTGGAGGTTGCAACTGTTGTGGCGTCAAATAGAGTCGCCTATCCAGCGAATTGCTGGAGCGACTATAGTAACCTGGCTGATTCTGATAGTAAGGCTCGGGGGGCACCATTTCCACGGGCAGAAAGAACTCATTGTCCACATGCTGTGGCTTCGGTGGTGGTGGCTGTGGTGGCGGCACGGCACCACCTTGTGGCACTATGTGATCAAAGCCCAGCGATTTGTTGCTTCCCCTTGCAGACTTCCCTTTCGCTTTGGGCTTGCCGGCGCTCTGTCGCTGTGCGGGCACAAAGCCAGCCTTGCGATCCTCCTCACTGGAGCTGGCACTGCACTCTGCCGCCGCATCCTCATCCTTCTTCTTGCGAAAGAGTCGCCCGAAGGACCATTTCTGTTTGCCTGTCAATTGCTGCGCGGAGCCACTTAGGCTGTGATGATGTTGTGGCTGGTGATGATTGCGTAGACGCTCCATGTCCTCCTCCAAGTTGTTGTAGTCTGTGCTATTTGTTGCTGTTGTTGTTGTTGTTGTTGTGGTCAATTTGTTGTCGTTGTGTTCGTCGTTGTGCCGCTCATCGGTTAACTGCAGCTCCTTGGGCAGCGGCAGCTGTGGACGCCAAGTGGTTTGAACAGTCTGCAAGAGAGAGAGGGAATATGCCGATTAGTGAGTGCAAAAGAGAGGCGCATAGAAATTAATTTGAAAATCAAGATAAGTTTCGGGTTTAAACATTCGTTTTATTTGCACTTAATGGGTTAAGGCATTGTTGTTGTTGCTCAGGTAGACAACAACGATAAGATTTCATTATTAACTTGGCTCAAAGCAAGCCAAGAGAGATAAGACAAAAGGCAACCAACACAAACCACACAACACAAAACAAAGGCAAACGAACTATAAAACGAGCGGAGAAGACATCTCTAGCTGTCGATGGGCATGTTGGGTTTATGGCATACCCTACGGTGGGGCATAGAGGAATTGTAATCAACTATGGTATACTAAGCCGAACAGATCATAGAAGATTTGACAAGTAACTCAGCTTGATGCACTCTAATGCCAAAGAGACATATCTCAATGTTTATATAGACTACTACATACCCTACACAGAGACATAAAGATGTTGTATAGACATAAGAAAAATTCGGAAAAATATTTCAAATTTTTAACTCTTCTGAAGCTCATACAAAAGTCGCCTAAGCCCTGCACTTTCTGCTCACTCTCGCATTGCTTGTCTTTAATTTTTAATGGCCTCACGTCGTTTACATGACAACAAACACACATAGAAGAGACAGAGCTATAGTCTGTGTAGTCCAGGGTCATTGGTCTCTCTCTTCCACACTATCTCCATCTCTATCTATCTCCGGTTTGCACTTGGCGTACTTTTCGCCGCGTACTTTTGCAATTCTTTATCAATCAAGAGCAAATTTACATACGACTTGTAGAGCTCCCACGACTTCTACGTGAATCTAGCTCAGGCTTTCTGCACCTCTTCCCCTCTCTCTGTCTCTCTCTCTACGTCTGCATGACGGAAGCAACTCATTATCATACAATTTAGATACTTAACGTAATGCTAATTGCTTCGTAGAAACTGCCAAGCTGAAGGCAAATTGTAAGACCAAAACAAATCTTATCAATCAAAACTAAAGAAAGATAAGGCACAAAACTAACGTTGATCAATTTTAGCTTTCAAACTATTTAATCTTATCTCAAGTTCAATTTTCGGCAAATTGCCGCACATAAAAAACTAATTAATTTCACTTGGTTTTCCGCACTCATTTCAATTTCAATTACGAAGACGAATGAAGAATGAAAAATAAACAAAATTGCGTGTGAAATTCAATTTCTTTTTTACTGTTGCCGCTGCTGCCTTTCCATATTTGCCTGCGTCTCTTTCGAATTTTGTTTATAGAATTAACCAAGGGGGGAAAGCAAAAAAAAAAGCTCTAAAATTGGGCGTGGGATTCATATTGTAGATGAGGCATCATTTCCGCTGCTTACGCCATTGAAAAAAACGCCTTGCTGACGCTCGACAATCTTCAATCATCTACAATCTACCATATAGGCAGATTCCTCCATAAGCAGAGCAAGGGTTACACTTGTCTTATTAATAACTCTTGCGGCCGTAGGGCTTAATATAAACAAATAAAGCGAAGATAAGCGTAAACATGATATGAGGCAAGGGAAGGGGTGGGGATTACGAGGCGAATCGAATGACATTCGATATGCCTCGAATGCTTATTGAGGATCATTACGCTTAGAACACATAAATAATGAGATAATGAGCATGTTGAAGGTTGGCAGATCACTTGGAGACAACGATCAGCTTACAAGTTGCGATCGTAAGGCAGGAAGTTCTAGGCAAAGAGCAGGGGAAGATGTGAGCAAGATGACAGAGGATCGTTTCTTACGATCATGTGTCAATATGTAAGAGGAAGAATAGAGGAAGGCCAAGCTCATTGAGGATCAGCAGCTAGACACATTGCAAACTACGATCTTATGGCAAAGAAAGATCACAGAGGATCAACTGTCGCTGACTAACTATCATAGCTATAGAGGATCAATGATCGACAGTACTATGATCAGTTTACACACTGATCACACAAACTTCTTTACTAAAAACTATTTCAAATTTTCCACAAGAAGAAGATCACTGATCAACACTGCTGTGATCCCTCTAGAGCCCATTAAAACTATTCCAAATTTTCCACAAATCCCTCAACACATTAGAAACTGATCTACCAAATCGATCGATTCCACTCAAATTCCCATTTCAACGTAAAATGTTTCCCCCTGCCGATTTCGACACGTGTCAAGCGGTTGCATTTACAACATTTGTCCACAATGATTTATGGATCAAGTTCCGTATCTGTGTGTGATCTCGTATAAAAGTCACAATTTTTCTAGGTGACTCAGTTTAAAGTCAAATTAAATTTTCTCATATTTTTTTGTTGTTGTTGTTGTCTGTTTTGAGTTTTTCGCTATGTCTTGTTGAATCTATGTAAATTACATAGAGAATTTTGGGAATTTATAGCGTCGCAAACAGCTGCGTAATGTCGGGCAAAATGCCAAGGCACAAATCACTCATACGCAGTGTGCAACGCGTGCCTTATGGCGTAAGCAGGAAAAAACACAATAGACACAACACACACACGCACACGCACAACGTGAGACAACTATAAATAAAACACACGCACATTTCCAGCTCTACAATAGAAGAAATTTCAATTTGGATTTCTTCTTGCGATATTTTTTCCCCTTTTTTGAACTTAAAAATCGAAATGGCAAATCTTATTTGAATGCTAAAAGAATTGCGGAAAATCTATGTGAAAATTTATAAATAAATATTTGCCGCTAGTGGGGAAAATTTCAAAGATTTACGCGCGCGATTCTTGCCGAATGTCTTCCGAGTCGTAGACTCGCCTTAACTCAACTGATAGGAAAGGGAACAAAACTGTGCACGCGATCGCATGAGAAAATGCGCCCCCTACAAAAAAGCTTTTGCCTCGAAGCTCTTCGGGATCAACAAAGAGTGCAGTCAGTTAACTTAAGAGAGCCCAAAGAGCGTGAGTAATGCTTAAATTGTGCGTGAGCAAAGAAAGAACAAAGCAAAAGAGCGCAGCGTAGCCTGTGGCCTGTGGCAGCATTTCAATTAAGTAAATCGAAATGATTTTCCATTTAGTTTTTAGAGATCATTAAAATGGGATTAGAAGAAGTCAACGAACTGCTCCACGCCAGATCGAAAGTGTTGCGTGATCAAGAGAGGGAGATGGCGAGCCCTACGATTAAATGAGCATTTGGGAAATAGTATAAAGTAAATAATCGAATTCAATTAGGAGGCGGCTAAAATATGCGCCCCGCCCACCCACACACACACACACACACACACGTCATATAGGAATGAAGAAATGTGTCAGCTTTTTGTTTTGGCTGTCGCTCAACCTAAGAGGCTCGTTAATGTCACGATGAGTCCTACATGCCAGACACGACACAGTAGAAGACACAGTGGGCTAAATATAGCCAAAGCATAAAAGGTTAAAAACTTGAAAACGAAAATGTTCTTGCAGCTTTTAGGTAAATGGGAACATCTTAGCTTGCATCTCTCTCCGTCTTGTAATGCGGAAGAAATTTTGCGCAAAAGTAAAAGTAATGTTTGCTATCTATGGGATAAGTTATCTTTGCTATAAATAGTCATTTTGTAATATGGGTCAGTGGGCAAAGTTTTGGCAAGCGTATGCAGCAGCTACACTGACAGAAATTAGCAGTGAGTTTGAGTCTGAACTCTGACTGTATTTATAGCTCAGGCAGGCAACTTCAAGGCCTGCCATAAATCGATGCGTATATAATTTTTCTGAATCCTAATTGAAATGGGGCCAAACGAGTGAGTCGGCATCAAATTTGCAGCTGTTTCGCATTCGAAAATGTTAATGAACTGAAACTGCAACTCATTTGTTCGCCTTGTTTATGATTTGCTGCTTAATTAGCGCAACAGCGAAATTGCAGTATATAAATTCAATTTATTTATCGACGCATCGCTATAAAAAAAGTTTAATGACTTTTACCTTATTATTTTCCACTGTGTGTGTGTACGAAACTTCAAACGACAATCGAAAAGAACACACTCTCTCTGACATGTTGTCGGGTGTATACACTGCAATTTATTTAGCTTACTTTGCAGAAATTAATCACAAGATTTGTTCTGACTGCTGTCTCATTAAAATATTTTATTTTTTCAATATATTTATACAGTCAGAATTCCAGCTAAAAAAAAGTGTGTCATAGAACAGCAACCGCAAATGCAGATGAATTTTGATAGAAAAAAGAATTTTATTCTTATGCAAAATGACTGAAAGTTGCTTAAGTTATTGACTGAAATATACCCTGCATTTGATCTTTATATTCAGAAGAGCTGACATGTCAAATTTAAGCACTCTAGCTTTCATATTTCCTGAGATACTTAAGGAATACTGCTTTAAGTTGATATTTATAATACCCTATATAATATAGAAAGTAAATTAGAATAGTCTCATGCTTTTACTAAGAGCTTCAGCTACTAAATTCCCCGAAGAATTCTTATGCAAAACTAATGAAAATTGTTAAAGACTTAAGAGCTTGACTAAGACATTCCCCACATCACATAGGATGTTAATTAGAACTGACATCATCAATTAACCCATTCCAGCTTCTCCATAATTACACAGATGACTTGGCATACAACGCCTTAAACTATCTGTAAAACAAATCTATATAGACAGAGTATAATTATGGAAATGTACAAACAAGAAAGCGCCGCAAGAATCTATCGAAAAATGTCTTTATCAATTTGGTTATCAACGTTGAAGCTTTTTGACCCATTTCTGATGTGAAAGTTTTTGCTCTGGAGGAAAGTTATATAATAACTATGGTATATCAAAGAAATATCCGACAGACAGAGAGACGAAAAGACAGAGAGAGAGAGAGAGAGGGGCAAAGAAACAGGTGGTATTCGGGCATGTTTCCACTTAGTTGGCTGAGGCGTCGACTCGGACACGCCGACAGCTTAGCTAATTCATTAGGGATGCTACAAGTTTTAGCCGAAAACCAACAACAACAACAACAATGGGACGAGTTCTGGGCCCATCCATGCATAATCTATACTAATTTCATAGACCTCAAGCCACATTTTCTAGGGTCAATGACAGGGCCCAAAAAAAAAAAAACGGAGTTAGCCGTTGGTCAACTGGAAAAAGGAAGGGCGAGGAAAAAATGACTTCAGCTGCAGGAAAAACTGAAAATTGTTTTTCCATTTATGCACAGCACGTGTTGCATATTCTGCGTAGAAGGGGTGCAAGAAGAAAGAAGGAAGCAGAGCGAGAGGGAGAGGGGGGGAGGCCCATTTGTTTATACAGCACGGCTAATGAACACTGCGTGATATTGTTGCTGCTGCTCTGGCAATGCGTGAGTGCACACGCGATGAGCGAGGGTGGATCGAGCAGTGTTGGCAACAGGAAGTTTAGAGCTGCATATCATACATATTATTACTGGCCCCGGCTCTATGGTTGTTGCTGCTGCTTTTTGGGCATTTTTAATTATGAAATTTCGAGGCGGAAAAATTATGTAAGAAGCGTGAAAATTTTAGCTTGAAAATATCTACATATCTCTCTCTCGCGAATTGCCAATTAAAAAGCAACCAAAACCCGCCAAGTTTGCAGCGTAATTCTGGCTAACTATTTTGCATATATCACACACAACAAACAAAAACGTAAAGAAATTTAAAAACTCAAAACCAAAACTTGTCGCTTTCCATTTCATGACGACGGGCAATGAACTTTTGGCCAAAAAGCCGCCAAAAACAAGCCAAAGCGCTGCCCCACAGATATTTGACACGCAGAGATCACACAAGACAGGACGGAGGAGGGGGGAAGGGTATATTATACCGTGCGTTTAGTTATACAAACTTTATTATCAACTTTCACTGGATATCATTAATTTTCACCTAATTCGTACGCCAGAGGGCGCTGCTCCACATGCAGTCCCCACGTTCAGTTAAATCGATTTTTAATTGCTCCAAAATGTGCGTTGGCTTTGGCTTTAGCTGTTTTTGGAGGGGTTTCACAAGCAGGTGGCAAAGTTGTATTTTATTTTATGAATAACATATGAAAATTGCCGAAAGCTTTAACTAATTTGTAGCATTTATATTTATTTATTGAAAAGAGACGAAGACGAAGAAGATGTGGAGGAAGAGATTTGCATAATTACGCAAAAGTGTTGAAAAGTTTTGAATGATATTCAATACGATTCGTGGGAAACTCTGCGAGTTGTGAATGAATTTCAGGCGACAGGTGCAAGGCAGGTCTAAAAGGGAGTGGGAGATTATTGTAGATTTCATTTCCGACAATCATTTCGTTTGTAACAATAACAGTACAGTTCTTTTATAAGAATCCACTGCTTGGGGTTTGTTTTGCCTTTGCGTTTACATTTTGCGCAATTAAAACATCAAACCGTGTAATTTTTATGTGCGATGCCTCAGGGGCTCGTCTGGAGGCTGAAAAAACAAGGCCCAGAGAGAGAATACACAATAAAAAAGACACAGAAATCAACATGAAGCTGCGAACGCGTGTTTACCTTAAGTTATTAATGAGTTTTTGTGGAGAGAAATACCCTGTAATTAGGTGGGGAAACTTGGGAAACTATTTAGGCTCAAGGTGAGCTCGAGTTTTAATTAAAAACCTCTTCATAGTTATTGTTATAATTAATCGTTCATTTTAAAAACACTTGAAGAAATTATCAACTAGAAATCTGCTTTAAAATTGGGGGAAATTTCCATACTCCTTTCCCACTCCTACATAGGGTATTTATACTCTACAGACAGAATTAATTTAATATAAAAATATTACGAAGAAATCTACCTAAAAGGTAAGATATCAACAAGATCTTCACCCCCATAGGGTATCTTTGCATCTCTGTCGACACACGCCAATCCCTTCTATATATATGTATAAACACATCTTCGTACTCCGTTAAAGCTCATAAAGCGGAACAATTTCTGTTAACAATGCATTTTTTTGCACGCTTTTTGGGTTTTCTTTCACTTTTTTTTGTTAACAATTTTTGTGTTGTGTTTTTTTGTCAGTTTAACAAGCTATTAACACGTTGCCAACGCGATCGCGACCGCGACTCTGACTCGCCTGGGTAGACCTTGACCCAGCATGCCAAGCGTTCCAATGTTAACTGGGCGTTTTAGGCAGTCTTTACTAAGGTTTTATCTCTTTTTTGTTCCATTTTGGGTAATTGTTTTAAAAAAAATGTGCACGCAAAATTGCGTAGATTGTGTGCACAAAAAAGAGACGTGCGCGGTAATTTCCGTAATTTTATATAGTACACTATACTACAAGTTGTGTATAGCAATTGCTCCATGGCCCCATAAACAAACAGAAGCAAAACAAAAGGCCGAAGAAAAAACGCCGAAAAGATTCACATGCGCTTTTGTTTATATTGCACATCATATAATACCAGAAACAGCCGAAAGCGTATTACGTAGCTCGTCTTTTTCTCGGTTTATGAATAGAGACTTTTGCAAATGAATTTTGCCAGGGATTATGGAAGAATATATATATATATACAGATAGAAGAGTTTATTTGTATAATAATATTATTTTTGTTTATTATGTTATGGTTGCGAAACTTGGCGTACAAAAAAGAGGGTATGCTTGGCACTATCTATGAGAAGAACTTACTTGAAACTGGGAGTGTTCCTAGGGTTTCAATATAGAATTACTATGGGATTGTCAGCAAATTTGCAGGATAGTTAGTTAGAAGGCTTTTATATATGCTTACGAAATTTCAAAACAATAGTACAACAATTGTGAATTTTAACAGATTTTTCTTTTAGAGGAAATAATCTTTTTCAACATTTTGACACTGCAGAGCAACTGTAAAGTTTACTCATACATTTATCTATTTTACTCTGCTGTTTATTTTCACAAATTTTCAGCTTTCGGCATAAATTTTCAAATGTTCATCTTCTTCTGTTTTCATTTTCAGTTTGTTGAATTTTCTGACAGTCCGCAAATTGTGTGTGTCTTGGCAGACGAACAGAACTTAAGATGAGCGAATAATGTGCACTATATAGACCTGATAGATATACATGTTGTGCCATATATACTTTGGCTTATACCTGCGAATTGTTGGCAGTTGAAATAGTGAATATCGAATGCTTCACAAGTGAATCACTCAAAATACTCGTAAATCACAAACTGAATTTCTTGTGATATAAAATATAAATTAATGATTTTTTCGCTGTGATTTTTTGCTTATTTTTTAATCGACTTTGGGGCAAGGCCAAGTGGCATGTGATGTTGAAGAGGAAGCACGCAATTTGCATGTGCTACAATGGGTTAAATAGACCAAAATCATGTTATATGCGCCACATAAAAAATAATTTCAACGAGCCTCTCCACATCCTTTTAGCCGGAAGCGAACGCTTTACATTTCCGGCCAGCAAACTGCAGCAACCTAGTGGAACTTGCCCGTGGTAATTGAATAGTCAGCGAGCATGCGATTACGATACGATATAATCATATACACAGGCAGAGAGAGATGGAGATGCAGCGTTTCAATGGGGCTAACAAACTGACTATGGACACGTGTGCCAAATCGCGCCGTCAATCTGTCAGTCCCCCCTACCTACCTAGCCGGCGGTCTGGGCCAACTACGCTGACAGTTGTTCTACATTTTCGATTGAAAAAGTGTGTGTGAGGCGGCTGGGCTTTTATGGCCCAAGGTGCGACCCTCGTGGCGCATTAGTTGCAATTATTGTGGCCTCTTGACATTCTTCTTTATATTACACCTCCCTTTTAACAGCTACGCACTATTGATTTGAGCCTAGAGTGACTTAAAGTGTCATCGATTAATCAAATAAGCCAACATAAAACATCATTAGCAGGCCAAAAAACACACACGCTGCAATTGTGCCCAATGAACTTGCCCCCTTGGGGGGCTTCAATTCGAAATTCGAGGGAAATTCGTTAGGGCAAAGTAAGTGTTATGGAAACTTAATTGGATTGGGAAAAAGCTTAAAATAGCAACAGCAAAGGGCAGGCAATAATTACGCACTTTTCTCTTTCTGCCCCCACAATAAGAAGAAGACCTGCCTCAACAGTGGAGGCGTTGCAAGTTCAGAGAGTTCAGTTTTTTCTTTGGAAATTTGTTGTAATTTTATTTTTATCATAAATTTTTATAGTTTGCCTGGCACGTTGTGTGTGGCACATGGTTAATGCAATGGCCAATAACAACTCTATTATGTTTGTAGTACACATGCTGCATGTGAGGCAAGAAAATCGGAATTAAAAATGCTATAAAAACATTACTGAGGCGTGTACAGTGGGCATAGCTTACAAAGAACACAGGAAAAGACAGGCAAGAATGAAGTAAAGAGAAGTTTTCGATGGATGGGTAAAAGACAAGAAAAAACTGGTTTAGTGAAACTCTCTAAAGTTTCGATTATTGAATTACTATATATTATTATTGTTTTATATTTTTTGTTATTATATAATTATTAATAGTTTTTTTCTATTATTATTATTGTTTATTATTCTTTAAACATATTTTTATTATATTTTATTTTATTATGTATATTTTTATTATTATTTTTATTATTAAATATTGTTCTTATTATATTTGATAATTATTACATATTATATTTTATTATTTTATTATTACTGATATATCCCTTCCCCTTTCAATTTGCCCCACTGTACTCAAGCCGCAATTCCACAATGATTTTTCTGTATTTTTCCATTATGTACTCTCTTTACTCTCCGATTTTTCCTTCTACTTTTTACGAGATTTTTACACACTTTATTGTTACAGTTGTTATTGTAGTTGTTGTTGTAGTTGCAACAGCCTCACGTAATAAATTTCATTATGACCACAGAAATTGCCTCGACTGTACGTGAAAAATAAGTACAATAAAGAAAAACTATTTACAAAACAATTGAGAAAGAAATTCGATTACGCATGGAAAAAACAAAAAACTCGTACAAAACAGAAGTTTACTTTTTAAAAAGCTAATTGGCAGCTTATCAGGAAATAATTTACAGCATTTATTAATGGGTGGCTTGATAAGAGGTTTGTCTTTCAATTAGACACAGCATGCGTTTTCAAGCTGATCTTTCTTGTTTTCCTTTTCTTTTTCGATCTTTCAGCTCCATTTGCAATGCCTTTCAAACTGTCCCGGCCAACAATTACACAATAACCAAACATGTGTCGCGGCCAATAAAAGCCCATTTCATCAATGTCAGCTGCGAATCGATGTATGCATATGCCATGGGTTTCTTTCTGGGAACCCACATCAGACACTTTGTGGGGCTTTTGAATTTTTTGGTCAACACGTGCGGCTATTATGCCGTAGCTCAATAATTTTGCTTAATAATGCAGCAAAGCAACAACATTGATTGAAAGCATTAGCTGGATACGTTGAGGGCCAATCGAAACGATTATGGTCATTAGGAGAAACTGTTGTTTGTTTGATTGACCGAAACGGAAATAGACTTGATGGAAGAGTTAAACAAATTTCTAACCAAAATTCATCAAAGGGTTGGGAATCTCTTTAAATTTCAAGTAAATTAGCATATTTCTAGCTAGTTCTAAGAGCTAGCACACTTAAATTGCTATTGATAGCCTTATAAAATCAAATCAAGCGACTTTACCAAGTTTCATAACTCAAATCGTGAAGGGAACCCAGTTCACATAGGTTGTCAATCAGTTTCTGCCTATAGTAATGCGCTTTGCAAACATTTATTGACTCCATAAATTGGCTAAGCCAACAAACCAAAACTAACAGCATTTTTTTTTTGGCTGCTCATCGCATTTAAGTCGATGTTTTTATAGAGCTAGTTTGGTTTTTCTTGGCGCTTACTACGAGGTTGCCAGCCTATCGAACATTCGCATCAATTAACTGAACAAACAGATACAACATCGCCTCTGGTTAGTATGTGGCTTGGGGGCCTTGCCATGCCTTGCCTGGTTTCATGTCCAACTACTACTACGCTGGCTGCTGGCTGGCTGGCCTTAGTCATGCCAAGTTTATCACGAAACAAGTTTTCCGAATCAAAGTTATATCGAATTACATATTGGCTACGTGCGTCAGTCACTAAGTTCCGCCTATGGAAACGATTCTAATGTTACACGAAACTGAAGGAAAGACAAAGTAATAGTCGAAAGTAGACGATAGTTAGATACCCTGCGCACAAATTTGAAAGAACGTTGCATAAACTTTCACTAGGAGAGAGTTCCCTGAACAACAAATTCGCTGTGGGGTTTGCCACGCCTCTTTCTGGTTCCTATAAACTTGGTATACTCCATTTTCATACATTTTCAATGCCCGCAGGGTATAACAACTTATAATAATCGAAAAGCCTAATTGAAATTCGTCTTAATACGCCCAGAAAACTGTCAGAGAGAGCGGGGGAGATAAAAAACGAGTAGGAAGGCGGGGGAAACAAGTCGACGACTAAATGCGTTACGAGCCGTTGCATTTAGCCACGCCCCAAAACGACAATGAACTTGAACGACCCCATATATATAATATATTCAAATCAGACCAGACAAAAAGGTTTCTTTCCTACCATTCCCTACCCTTTCAATGTTATTGATAAGGCATGAAATGTGAATGTCAAAGATAAATCATGCAACACGCAGACAAAAGAAAGAAGAGATTCGAAACGGGGAGCTCAGAGAGTGTGGAAAAGTTCCACTAGTTTGTTTTACAACAGGTAGTTGCAGAGAGAGACGGAGAGAAAGAGAGAGCGAGAGGAAGCGAGGCTGAGTTGTAGTTTTTTGTTCTTCATTTTCATCTGCTTTCCAAGGAATTACAGAATCCTGCCGGCCCCAGTCAGGTAGTCAATTGTATTGAGGTGTGTTTTGTTGTCAGCTCATAAAATCGTAAGAAAAAAGAATACCCCAAAGAGAGTTGGGTTTATATAATGCCCAAAGGGGTTCAAAGACATTTCGATGGGGATTCGAACTTTAATTGCGTGTGCTGTGTCCATGTTTCACATAAAAAGGACTTAAAGGTAATTAAAATGATACATTTTCCTTCGTTTTTTTTTATTGTAGCCACGCCCAATCAATGGAATGCCAGGGCAGGCCCAGGCGAATTCCTAACCCCGCTCTCAGGGTAATTACTTAAGAACGAAGTTAGGATCACATTGCAAATGACTCGTTACTCTTCTCTGAGTAGAAACGTCGTTATAAAATCGAAACCAAAGCAACAAACCGTACCCAAGCTGAACCGCACCCAACAATCCAAATAATCCAAAACCACAGACTGCGTTACTTGAGATCAGTGAAATGCAAAAAGATCGAATGAGGCGAGGAAGGAGCATCCAGTCGAGTGTAAATCTAGAGCAAATCAATATCAATAACAATATCATGTTAGATCACTCGACTCGCATTTCAAACTCGGCAAAGTTGTTGACCCAGTAGACGGCGACGCATATAACGGACATATAAGAAAGATCAAGGTCCAAATGACAATCGCAAAAACCTTCTAAAAAAAAACTAAACTGAAAATTACTTGAAAGATTTTATCAAAGTCTCGGCAAACTGTCAACCGATGCCTGCCCGTTTGATGTATGGCATTTATAAGGCGCAGGCAAACCCGAACCTTATCGCCACAGACCGCAGATCATTTGTCATTTGTGTCATATACATAGTTGTTGCCTGCTCGAAGTGTTGTTGTTGTTTAGTTTGGTGTGGCATCTTCGTTGATTATTTGTGGATGTGTCGCAGTCGAAATGTGAGCATTGTTTTTGTCTGAAAATTGAGTAATCTCTGGCTGCTCCGGTTTGGTATGCGGCGAGCGCGACGATGGGTTAGCTGAGATTAGCATGGAACGAATGAAGGGTTTCAAATATGATGACAGACAGTATCGAATCAGGGGTTGGCAAAGTCAACAGAGAGACAGGCAGATCAAGTAGGCAACGGAATGCGGAGAAGTCTCAAGTAATAATAGCAAAAATCAGTTATCTCTCTTTCTCAATTGAAGTTTAATGTTTGCCCTGCGTAATTTGATGATTCACTTTGGGATGACCAAAAGCAAACACAACAATTGTGATCCGTTTATGGTCTGGCCAATGAATTTGGCATTCCAATCAGAGAGACAACAACAACAAACACTTGACACTTTGAGTGTGTCTACAAACTCATCTCTTGCCTTTCACAACTTGAATCGAATCGCATCGCATCGATTATACAATTAACTAATAGCTGTCCAATCGGTTAACTGGTTAGCTTTTTTTTTGGCAAATGTTGCAATTACAATTTGATATGGGGTAGGTAGGTTGAGTAGACCCACCAGGCAGCAACAAGTCGCAACAGGCGGCATCTCTTGCCGCAACCCACGTACAAATCGCAGGTGGCCCACAAATTGTTGACAATGCGTTGGCGTTGAAAGAAATTGCTCTCGTATTGATTTGATTTATGTTTCGACAAAGACGTTTTTGCAAACTCACAATACAGAAATTGGGTTAATTGTTAGAGTTGTTGGTCGAAACGGTTAAAGGGCCAAAAGCGAGGCATAAATAGAATAGACAAGTTTTTTGCGTAGGCTGTAGAAAAAGTACTACGAAGCGAGCATGTGGGAGCAGATCGTAAACATGAGAGAAGAAACCTTGAAAAGAAATAGAAAGAAAATTGCTACAAGCCGAAGAAAGCCTGGGAAAGAGTTCGAAAGAATCTATAGCCTAAGGGGAAACTGATTAATTAAAAGACCAACTGCTTACACAATATGGCGCCAATTTCATTATAGTTTTATATAATTCGCAACTTTAGCTGTTAAAAAGCTTGCAAAAGTTTATAAACAAAGCACTCTGAACGCTTCATAAATCATGAAAAATGGGTTGGTTGCATAGATTAAACGCTAAGGTGAGCAGAGAAATTTGCATGGCAACTCCATTAGCCGAGAAAAAGCTAACAGTTATGGCTTATATAGTGAAGTTTTTTAGCCATGAAATTTGGCAACTCTCCTTCCTCTATCAATACACTTTAATTAACATGTTACTCAGGCTATGCGCAATAGAAAATCTATCTATAGTTTTCATTCAATTAAATTGCTTTGTTTGCTTGGGCCAAGAACATTTTCACTGCAGTCCGAGGAAACAACCGTTAAATTGTTTTTTGGCATTCCATTTACCATTTTGGTATTTTGTTTTTGTTCACATTGATTAAATGCATTGATCATTAAGAGAGTTCTAAGCCCGAACAAGAAACTAGTTTAGACAAAAGGCAGCAGCTACAGCTTCTAGAGAGATAGCGGCAGCTTCCTGCCATTAGACCGAACCGAAGCGAACCGAACCAAACCGTTGGCCAGATGAATGCTGAAGGTAAGCCACATTTTCGACACCGAAACCCAAGCAAGCAACACACAAACACACACACACAAAGACACCTGCTGCTGGCCAAGCCAGGCCGTTAGCCAAGCCAAGCTGCAAGACAATGGGTGCTTGCTGCGGCTGAGGCTGAAGCTTGGCTCAGAGAGACTACGGCTTGGTATGCGCTTTATAATTGCACTGCGAAAACTGACCCACTTAGTGGCAACACGATGCAGTTGTTTTGGCCAGCAGCAGCAGCAATATCAACACACACACACACACACACACCCACACCCAGTTAACCATGCTAATTGAGCCTGCTACGGTAGCTCAAAAAGCCAAAAAGCTGAGGGCGCTTAAAAGCCCGCAGAACACAAAGAGCCCCAAAGCCAAGAAGAAAGGGGATAGAGGGAGAAGAATTGAGTGGGAAGATTGTCAGCTGAAAGAGCTGAAAATGCATTTGAAAAGCGTGGCTAACAGTTGAGTTGCAGGGGGGGGGGGGGGGAGATAATACCCTATAATTTATGTGCAACAATACGGACAAAATTAATGCGACACGTTCACAAGTCTTTGAACTTTTAATGCGTTTCGAAAGTTCTTTTTGTATAGCTACCGAGAAGAGAGAGAGAAGAAAAGGGCATAGAATAAACCCCCCTATGTATTGAGGTAGAGCTTATCTAAGTACATAAAACTAGTAACATTTTCATATTCACTCATATAGCAAACCTGGCTGTATTTTAAGTTTTTTTCGGTCATTTCCAATCTTTTTTTAAAAAGAAAAAAAACAAATCTTTTAATAAATTTTTTATCAAATTAATTTAGTAATATCGTTTTCGCTTCGCCTTCCCTCTCTCTCTCACTCTCTTTGAAAGCATGGACACATTGCGTCAAACATATAACAAACTCTTTAGGCGCAAACCCAAGGAAGATGATGAGCTCGGCTCGCAGGAGGTACTGGAGCTAATGCAGCAGCGACAGAGGGCACCGCTTGATGGACCCATCGATGAGGAGGATGCAACAAATGGTATGCTTGACGTTGCCACAAGCGCGTCCCAACCTGTTTCCCATTTTCGATTTGAATTGACAACGGCAGACCCGCCCGCTGAAATAGCAGGGTATGGCCCAGCGACATATAACATCGGCGAAGAGGGATCCATTAGCTATCAGGTGGAACTGCTCAATTTTATCGATCGCAATGCACCGCAGGGTTTCGCCGCCAAGTTTCAGACACTCTTGCCCTTCCTCGGCGTCAGTTTGGTATCGTGGCCGGCCTATTGGCTGTGGCGAGGCTATCATTGGCAGACGAGAAGGCGCTCCGAACGCATTGGCGTGTACATCCACAGGGTGAGTGCGAATCGATCGGGTGACTCGAGTCATTCGGATAACCCGAGTAACTGAATTACTCAAAGTAATTCGAATCATTCGGATTACTCGAGTAACTCGAATCATTCGGATAACTCGAGTAACTCGAATCATTCGGATAACTCGAGTAATTCGAATCATTCGGATTACTCGAGTAACTCGAATCATTCGGATTACTCGAGTTACTCGAATCATTCGGATAACTCGAGTTACTCGAATCATTTGGATAACTCAATTGATTTCAATAACGAAAAACTAATGGGAATAACCCCTAACTCTTTTTCATTTAGACCTTTCAACATGCCAAGGTCATGCAGTTGGCCATATTAAGTTTAGGTCTCCTAATGGCCACCATGCCGCGCATATCCTCCAATCCCCTAGAGATGCACAATGTCAACTATGAGAGCAATAACAATGAGGCTGACTCCGATGATGATTGAATGATGATGCCTGTGATAATAATACCCAACAAAACAAAATAGGAGGCTATGCCAAAAAAAGACAAATTCTATGTTTTGAAACACACACACAAAAATCAATATTGACTTTTAAGTTAACACAAAAAAATTCAACACACTATTTCAATATTGTGTACAACTTTTATTTTTAGGCTCACAAAAACTCTTCGAAATTCTTGAATCCAAATCTAAAAAAAAAACGAAAAAACAAAAATATGGGCGTTACGGATTATCTACAAAGCGTTAAGAATTGGACCGTTGGCAAATTATGGACGTCCGACCGTGATGAACATGCGAGGTCGAAGCGATTCCCTAATTTGGGTGAGGACATACACAAAGTGGTCCATACGCCAGAATTTGAGCATGTTATGAATTCAGCATCCCCATTTCTGCTGGCCAGTCTGGGCGCTTGGCCGGGATATTGGATATATCGGGGCTTTGATTATCATTCGCATCGCCCGTATGTGCCGCTTCCCATGTACATTAGACAGGCAAGTGGACCCCACATCACATACTCCTCTCCAATGTTCTTGCCCAAATTCTCTTTTCTTTGGCAGACTTTCTACCAGGCAAAACTTCTGCAAATTGTCATTATGATCGCGGGCATCGTACACATTATAAAGGAGCAGAATACAGCCCCAATGTTTTCGAGGGATGATTAGGAAATGATGATGATAACAACATCTTGGATTATTTGTAGTTTATTTTGGGTCGAATTAATTTTTGCAAGCTGCGCATTGAACTCACACTGCACGTTTGCTGAAGTTCGTATCGGCTTTTGCAGTAGGCGTCCCCTACCCCCCTCCCCCATTCTACGATCCCAAATAGAACTCAATTTTCTCAAAATTCTTTCTAGAAATGTATAATACGAAGAAAAAGAAAAACATGTGCCAAAAATGAGATACACACAACGAAAACGGTAACGAAAAAAGAATGTAATAAAAATACGATTGGATTTATCATTCACTGTTGTTGATGTTGTTTCTGCTCCTGTTCTTCATTCTGCTCCTGTTCCTCCTTCTGTTTCTGCTCCTCTTCCTGTTCCTGCTCCCGTTCCTTGGCCGCGGCCTGCTTCAGCGCCTTTATTAGCTCGGCCAAGCCATGAGGCTCGACTACACCCGATTCGAGCAAATTCATGCATATCTCAATGGCTTCCGGTTTAAGATCTACATTCACTACATCCATCATGCCTTGAATAACCACAAGAAGTTCCTCACGCCTCTTGGCATTCTCTGCTGAATCGACGTTGTATTCTTTCGACATGCTTCCAAATTTGGTTAGCAAAACAAAAAACAATAAAGTACAAATTGTGCAAGCAGCTGAAAACTATATTTAAATATTTTGCTCGGACTGCTGAGACTGCGTTGGGCAGGGGGGAAATAATAAATCAATTCAGTTTCATGGGAAACAAACTTAGCCAACATTTAGCTTGCTTGAAGTTCCGTTCCGTTTCGGTTTGTTTTTTTTCGAAATTTAAACTCTATTTCAAGTTCAGAGTTCAGCGAGCGTCGCTTAATGAACCACCTGATCCAGTTAACACTCAGACATATGCATATATGTATCTATTGAGAGCGCCCCCCTAAGCTACAACAACAAAAGTCGCTCGCGGTCAACTGGAAAGATAAGTTAGCTACAAATTAAACAAATTACTCGAGTGTGAGTGTATTAGTGAGTGTCTGTGTGTGAGTGTGTCTCAGTGTGAATTGCAGCACGCACTGCAAGCAGGGGAAGGGGTAGGCACACACACACACACACCCCGAGACATACAGAAATCACAGTAAGTAAGCAATTAATAAGCAAAGCTACAAGGTCAGGCTGCAGTGCAGCTAGATACCCTGTATCTAATGTATCAAAAGCTGTGAGGAAAGTAAAAAAAATTTACATAAAATTTCAGGTGCTATAGAAAGATCTGAAACTTAGCTTAAGTAACTGAAGCATCTTAATAAAGTATCTAAAAACTGGAAAAATGTTTTAGAAAATTTTTAACAAATATTCTGCTCATCCTTTTACTACAAAAAAGTCTTAACTAAGTTCACATGGCTCTGGAAAATTTTAAAAAATATCCAGCATATTTTTCAAACATTAAAGATCTTATATAAATTTAAATTAACCACAAAACAATATTAAGTTTACCATATCAACTCTCTTTTTCCCAAGCACTTGGCAAAGCTAATCTTCCCCACAAACACGCCCCACAACAACTGCACAAAGACTCTGGCTAAATGCAGAAAATCATTCTTAGCTGCAAGTGCAACTGTTGCTCTTGTTGTTGTTGTTGTTGTTGCTGTTGCAGTTGTCTTAAGCATGTGATAAGTAAAAGCAAACACTCAATTAACCAAGCGTTGCCGCCTCGTGTTGCCGTTGTTGCCGTTGCAGTTGTTTGTGATCTATGCTATGTGATCTACCTGTACAGGTAGTTATATCTGTAATTGCTGTGGTAGTAGTAGCGGTAGTCGTCTCTCACCTGTATAAGATACATTCTGCTGGTTGTTTTAGGCGCACAAACACACTAAAGATACACACGCGGGCTGGCACACAGACACATGCACAAGAACCCAGTTGAATGCTAATTATGCTGCAGTTCTTCAAACTGCATTTACGAGAGGGTTGGGCCGACCAAGAAGAGACAGGTATCTTTTTTGTATCTCGCACTCGCTCGTATCTTGTATCTTTTTTCTTTCGTTGTTGTTCTTTTCTTCTTGCCTTGCTCTACTTAGAATGCAGCTCACTTTGTTTCTCTCGCACTTTACGATGCTGCTGCCCAGTCTATTTACTTTCGAGTTTAGCGCAATTGTTTCAATTAAAAGGAAATTTGTAAACTTTCCCACTTGATGAAAATAAATTGAACGGAGAATAATAAAAAAAAAACTGTGGCTTGGCAAATGTTTCCCACTTCGTTCGAAGCGATTTCCAGCGCGAAGTAAATTATATATGTAGGTGTCGGGTTCAGGGGTTCCGAGAGGTTCCTCGAGGGCGGTTTGGCTGTCTCTTATTGTACGATTCTATATAGACTGGCTATATAAGAGGCAAATAGTCGACAGCTCTTTTAAAAAACGAACGAAAACGTAATGGAAAAACGAACTGGTGCAATATGTTTCTTGTTCACTTTCTTTGGGGTTGATTACGCGACCGCAGAATATATATAGTATATATGATTTTTATGTAGTGCAGCTGTTTCGCTTTAACTTTGCGGAATATATTAATTTTTGAAATATTATTTTGGCCTGGTTGGCGGCGACCTGCGTCACGTTAGTGCGGCTTGTTCGCGCTTCACTATGGTAATGTCTTTCTTGTTTGGGTCCCGACTTTGGGCACTGGGAATGCCTATACTGCGCTAGGGGTATTCCGTTTAATCGATCAAACAATTTTCAAACGCGTTCGCGAGAGCTCAATGTGCTGGAACGTGAGCACTTTGAGTTTGCGGGGGAATTTCGTCGAATGAAATTTCTTTTTTACACACAAATCGGGTGCAATTTTATTTCTTAATTAATTATTATTTACAGTTCGTTGGCCGTTTAAAGGGTGTTTCAGTTTAGTGCATTTTTAGTTAGAAAATCGGTTTTATTAATTTCTTTTTTTATTTTTTGTGCAGCGCGTCGCAGGTGCGTTCCGTGTGCGAGTTGAGCGCGAACTGAGCGGGCGGTTTGCAAGTTTGGAGCGTTTTCCAAAATGTTGCGGCGCAGCAGTTCGGCTGCGTTATCAAACGCGCTCGAACAAGTCGTTTACAAATTCCATTGCCTACTTTCTGGGGCAATTTCAGGTGTCAAAAAGGGGGGTCAGGAAATCCGCTGCTACCGGGTTGCTTTTGCATATTTTCTCTTCTAAATTTTACTAAATTTTCTTAAAACAACAATTAACAAATTGCAAAAGATTGCAAAAAGATTGATCAACACAGTTTCCCAAAACAATTTCGAGAAATTTCAAATGATAATTAAAACAAACTGCCGAAAAAACTGCTTGTTTTTTCGCTAACAGCGCGTTTCCTGTGAAGTTAAGGCAGTGTCTGCTACCTGCTCGCACTGCTTGGAATTTTGCACGGCAAGCAACAACAAAACTCGGTTAACTAACAGAGGTTGCGTCCAGATGCATGGGCATACCGCTGTTATGCTCCAAATGGCACTGTTAAAACACGAACGGACATGTTCGACTGGACAGGCCAAGTTGTGTTGTGTGTGAGAGTGAGAGCGAGCGCACCTCGCTTGAGTTGCATTCGAACCTGCCTTCGTTGCGTCGCACTTGTCGCATGCGCCGCTTGTGGTTTGGAATTTCGGTTATTTTTGGGGTTTTTTGGGCCCCGCAGGGTCGTTTCTTTCCCGAATTTAGTTCAATTTGATAAGTAATATGTATTATGAGCTAAATTGACTTAATGCGTATTAAATGAGCGCACGCATGAGGAGGTAAATTGAAAAGAAAAGCGGATTATCTTGTGAGTGCGTAGAATCTTTTGTAGAGAAACCACAACCTACTCGCTCCTTTCCTTTCCCCTTTCCTTCCCCCTTCTTGTCCGTGCAACGCATTGCAACAGGTTCAGCTCGGTTCAGGCCTAGCTTGGAAACGCTATAAAATCATAAGACCATAATAATTAATACCTGGCCAAACTGACCAAGAGACCTGCCTGCCTACCTCGGGCTACCCCACCACAAAGTGCGTAACCATTGTAAAACAGGAAAAAAAACAACTTGTAAAACATTTCATAACCTGACACAAATCGCAAAATATGACGAAGCAACAAGCAGCAAGAAGGCGAAGAAGAAAAGGAGATCGGAAAAAAAAGAAATATGGAATATTCAATACAAATTGCTAATCATTGCGGCGCCCTCGACACAAAAGTAGGCGTGGTCGCACAGCTGACAGGGCAGCCCAAAGAGATCTCCCTATGGAAATGAAACTCTTGCAAAGCGAATGTGTGGCAGACAGGCAGTGGCTGCGGCAGCGGCAGCGTGATAAATGCGGTTATAAAAACCTGCAATCAGGCAAACGAAAGTGAAACAAAAGCGCCGCCGACAACAAGGCGAACGACAGCAACGGCGACGGCGAAACTGAACCAAGCGAGAGAAAAAAACTTGCAATTTCCATTTTAATACGCAACAACTTTCGGCTAGAGGCTGCAGCGGCGCAGCAGAGACAACGCGAAAGGAGTCGCCTGTCGCCCCGTGTGGATGCTGTTGCACTGTGACTGTGGCATGGCAAAACGTGAAGTGGCCGCCAAAGTTGTTCCACCTTCCTCTGCCTCTCTCTCTCTCCCCCTGCTAAACACAGCTGCGCGCGCACGCCTCACTCACTCTCAATGGAATACCAAAGCTCTGAGACGCCCATGAGATTGAAAATGCACAACAGCAGCAACAACAACAGACAATAGCAAGGCAGACTTGGCTAACCTCCCCCCTCGTCCCGGTCTTCCTCCTCTTGCTGCCTGTCTGGCGGATCGTCTGCGCCTGATTGGGCGCTGCCAAAAGCAGTTCGCCTGACTGTGCAGCGGGCGTGTAGCTAGCTGGGATACTGCTGGGTATGTCATCAGCATAAATTTTACTTCGCATTCATCATAATTTCCCCATGCATTTAATTTGTGCTATAAATTGCCGCCCCCCACCCTTCCCGCGACTGCAAAATGGATGAAATGGCCAAAAGGGCGTCCCATCCTACACACGCTGCACACAGATGCCGTGGCTCGTTATACCCTGCTTGGTTGGGTAAAGGCTGTGAGGGTCTGATGAGGTAGAGATGGTTTTGAGATGCTATAGAGTTAGTGGATTCATTGCTGACCTTGGTAGAATTGGAACTGTTTATCCACATCCTTGCTAACCTCCCCTAAAATTAGATTTCTCTTCTGGAATTTCATAGAAATGGGACATTCGGTTAGTTTCTAACCTAAACTAACCTAAGCTAAATCTATGTTAGCCTCCCTTCAAGTAAGAATCCTTTCAGAGATTTAATAGTATCACTATTCCTTCTATGCCAACCGAATCTATGAAATCCTCACAGTAGGGAATTCCCCAATGGGATTTCCTGTAATTAGCAAGGTTTCCCTGGCTTCATAAGCATTGCTTACCTTACCTAAACTAAAATCTATGATAACCTCATCTAAGATGTCAGAAGACTTTATCTTAGAGACTTAATAGTTTTACTATCTAACCTTATCTAACCTTAGATGGTCTTTAAAGAATTGATAGATAAGTAGCTGATGCACCAACCTGACCTCAAGATGCTATCGTTATCTAACCTCATGGGAACCTTTCAATTAGTAATAGAAATCTAACTTCGAGATACTTTAACTTGGTTAGGTTGCTGTATTCGGGAGCTCTATTTGTTACCAATTAAATTCAAAAACAATTTCAATCGAACTCCAATTAGACACCCTAATAAATGCAAACACACTCAAATGCTCTCGGACAGTAGCCCTCGCCAATTGAGCTGAGGTAATCAGTGACGGCGCTGCCCACGCGGCACTTTTCACTTTCACCTGCAGTTAGTTGCTTGCTGACTTGACCGCAGGGTTAACTGCAGACAAGTCAGATAGAAATCCCTGCAATAGCAACAACAACAACAACAACAGGGAAAACAACACTGATTACCCAGGTGATTAACAAATGAGCTGGAGGCGCATGTTGCAGCTATCTAGCCAAATGTATTCGCAAGATAGCAAAACAAACTATGAGATACGAGACGAGACGAGTTGCGCCGCGCTGTGCTGCGTGCTGCAGTTGTACAACAATCAATAACAACAACAACAACAGCAACAACAACAACAGCAACAACTGCAACAATGGGAAAACCAGGCAGACAGAGACTCGTCGTCTGGCCGCGGCTGAGCTGAGGTTAAAGATCGTTAGGCGCGACAAGGGGTCAGGTAGGACGACGACGATTGCGACGATGGCGAGGCAAGTACTCAGCCGTATCTCATGGATTCATGAGTGCATTCATATTCGCAATCAACGCAGCCGCCTGCGCAAATGAGGCATTCAGCTGAGATGACTGCAAGCGCGGCTGCAAATGAATACGATAATTTACGACCCCAACTCATTATGGGCTACGCTCTTAGGACGCGCCTGCTAATGGATATTTTTTATAATGGCCCCAGCCAGGTATAAATCGGAGCAGGAATCGGAATACCTTTACTTCCTTCCGACTTGCGCAATCTGCTGGAGTGTGTCCTAAGCAAATAATGCGATTGCCTTTTGCATTTTTATTGACTTACGCAACGATTTCCTTTTTCATTAGGGGAGCACAAAACTTACCTGCAAAATAGAAAGAGAAAGAGAGAGAGCATTAGAGAGAGATGCCAGTTGTATTAGTCATTTAGGTTGAGGGAACAAAAAGGTCTTTTCACAAGGCGATACGATTACATTGGCCGGGTCTGGCTTGGCTTGGCGAAAACTACGCATGGAAATGAAATGATTAAGCAATTTCCGTTGACATGCAGTTTTCCCCTATTCCCTCTTTGTCCCCTCCTCATTCCTAAGGTAGTCAACTGCAAGCTAAAGCCACCGGAGATAACCATAAATCAAGTTTCCCATTGAGTTTTCAATAAGCGCGCGTCGCGTTTTTCCTTTTCTGTTTACGCGGTAGCCCCAAAGGTGATGCACGAGGTGCTGCCTAATGATGCCTAATGAGGCTTGAGGAGAGCCATTATATAGCTATAGAGCTGGGATTCAATTGAGTAAAACCAGTATAAAGATATGGGGAATAGATAGGGAAGGAATTCCAGGGAGAATCTGAGCGAGATATGTTTGTTGTGGATAGACCAACCAGAATGTTGCTTAATGCTTAACTTCATTAGGTTTTTGACTAATCAGTAACATGTACACAAGAACAAATAGGGTATTACTATATTTTTGTGTGGAGTTATGAAAGTGAAACTCTAAGGATAACTTCTTTTAATCATAAGGTATGAATATTATCTGCTATATCAGCAATAATCCTGTCATAATCAATAATAAACAGAAAAACCCATAAAAAGGTCTTCTAACCTCAAGCAATTGTACTTGGAATGAAGTTTGACCTACTTAGCTCCACATTATCAAAAGTTAAACCTAAACTTTTTAAATGTGGTTGACTATTTTACCATCTAAGCGTGTCTTCTATCATTTTTTCGGACATTTCTTGCGTTCTTTTTCATATATCATCCATTCTGTTGCTAGCTAACTTTAATTAGGCATATCTTTTATACAATACCTGATCTCTTTCAATGAGTTACCCTAGCTAATATTACGAAAATTTCCCCACGCTTATTGATACATCTCAGACTCATAGCCTCATACATAACAAACATATTTTTCCCATATTGATATCTTAACTCGTCAAACTAATCTTGCTCATTGCGAGTCTACGCCTCGCAGTACATCCCCCCAAAAACGTAGACGAAGAAGATGTTCGACAGCTGCTTGAGAGGAGAGATGCCAGCGGTATTTGATGGATGGGACAGACGGACAGAGAGACGGACAGACGGACAGTCAAAGAGTTGTAGGGGGGAAGACCTGTTACGCGACAGGCAATCGCCAACATATATATTGGTGTGAAATTATTTGTCTTGCGAACTCAAAGATCTCTCTTTGAGTTGGAAGCTGGGGTTCGTCTCAGAGTTCGAGTTGTTGTTGTAGTTGGTGCAGAGTTCAATGGACACACCGTGCACACACACAAAAGGGTCTTTTATTTCTTCATTTTTATGGACAGTTAAACAATTATATTTGGTATTTACAGCCAGTTGACTGGGCAGCAGCAGCGAAATATGAGCTCTGCAGCGTGCCAGACAGAGACAGGGAGAGAGGGAGGTATGCACACACTGTGCGAGATGTAAAGATGATGCAACAGGCGGGTGGACGGGCAAGGCTGCGTGGCAAACGGATCGCATGAAGGCGCGGAGAGTGGGGAGGGAAGCGGTAGAGAGGGGGTAGAGTAGGGGAAAGAGAGTGCTGCTGCTTTGCAGAGGGTCTCTCTCCACAGCATAGTTTGCCACTTTCGTTTTTCCCAGTTTGCAGGCAACTTTCGCAACTAGTCGATCGATGCCGCTTGCCGCTGCCGTTTGGTCACGTAACATTCACATCGAAATTGACCATTAAGAAATTCTCGCCATGCGCTGCACCCACCCACCCACCACACCCACACATCGAACCGGACCGCGCTGTGGTCGGCATAAATCAGACAGACGCACACAGTGAAAACTTGCAGGTTGCAACTTTGCAACAAAATCTTTATTAAATACCATAGACAATTTGCCGCAGCGCGAGGCGTGCATGAACTTAATCAGCTAGTTTACAATCTGCCATTGGCCATTTCTTATAGACAATATGCACACCTAAATATAGCCCATGTGTGTGCGTTGACGTCAAGAGCATGGATTCCCCTCACTTCTCCCCCCCCTCCCCTCGACTCCTACTGCCGACGCCCCTTCGTTTAGCCAGATGCAATCTTAGCTGCCGACACGCATCGAGAGAGGGAGAGACGAGCGAGTGCGAACGCGTCAAGAAATGCTCAACTAAAGTGAGAAGTAGCATATGGTTTCATGTATACCCTACAAAGGGAGGAAGCTGTAGCATTGGACTATGATAAGCTGCAAGTATTGGCATTAAAGATGTAGAAGTTCCGTAAATATTCTTATAAAAAAGCTAAACAGGCTACAAATCCAACGAAAATCCTACATTTTGTATGAATCTATCTGAACTATCGACTTTCTTGTGTATATTCAAGGTATATACTCTCTTTAAAAAGAAAAAAAGTAACGAAAGCTACAGTCAAGCGCGCCTGACAGTAGAATACCCTACGCCCAATTGCGAAAAACCGTTGCAAACATGTTTCAATACTATTCCATCAATACATTCCATCTGCCACGCCTCCTTCTGCATCTTTTCTTAACTGTATCTGTATGAAACTTATCAAACCATATATCGAGCAGAGGTACAAATCTGCCAATCTTAATCCATCTTTAATCTCAAGTCAAGAAGATCTAAGTATGTTTCAGATACTCTTTATAAAATGGAATCTATCTATCTATCTAACCATCTACCTACCAATTTCACTGCTCCCATCATTCAACCTCATCTCAACAAACAAAAATCTTGCCCTACAGAGTATCTGTCGTTCGGCTTATTGCCCTTTTCGGCGACTCCATACTACGTGTTCAAGCAGAATGCAACGATAAAGCAAAGATAACGACAGGTAATATGAAAAGTACGCCCGAATATGTGTTTCGAAAATGCTTTTGCGCCTTGGCCTAAGTGTTGTTTTTATTTCTCCCTCTCCTCTACCTTTTTTTTCATGGTTTTTATTTTAATTTTTTTTTATAGTTTCTACCATGTGTGTTGTTTTTTATGAAATCTTTTCGAACTAGGTGCGTTTTCTTGTTGTTTTTCCAGTATTTTTTCTTGTCGCACTCTGCTCGCATCAATTTTTGTAAACTACTCACGTGTCTCACAGTTTGACGCACAGGCACGTTTCAACTCGTTGTTGTTGTTGTTGTTGTAGTTGCTCTTTGGGATTTAGAAATTTGTTTTCTATGGGCATTTTTATGTTAATGCGTTAAGCTAAGCCAGGCTAGGGCTCTATCTATGACAAACTCCACTGCGCCAAGAGAGTTCACCATGCAAAAGTTTCAGTCCCAGAGCCAGGCCAATCCTCGACAGCTTGACAAGCTTCTTGAGACAGGCAGCAGGAGAACATGTTGTGAGGTGTGTCGAGTCGTTGTTGTTGTTTCTGCATTGTTTTGCGGCGATTTAATTGCCAACTTATATGCAAATTGTGTAATAAGCATTTTGTTTGCTGCCAGCCTAAAAACAATGTCAGAGCTCTAGACTTCACGCTATAGAGCTATAGTATACGATCTCTATGCATGTAAATCGTTTTAAGGCGCGAAACAATTTTACCATTTGCAGCCCACGCATTAACAACAACAACAACTCGAACTGAAGTTGAAGAAACGTGTTTGTGTTTAGTGAACTTGAATGAAATGCCAAGCTCGAATTGGGTTACAAACACACACAGACAATCCCCATGGGGCTATATAATTATATCCGAGAAAACAATCATAATGCATTGTCTTTATATGCAAACTGACAAATAGCGCAGTCGGCACAATCTGCATAACGCCCACACTCTCACAAGATATATGATAATGGTCTGGAAGTCAGGCTGAAGAAAATTAACAGACAATTTTCAGCTGAAGTTTAGTTTATCATTTAGTTCGGTTTTAGTTGCCAATTGCCTAGAGATCTTTGCCTCTGATATAGGGAAATCTGCTACTTTCTACTTTAAATACAATTTTCAAATCTCTATCCTAAAGCTTCCTGACAGCTTCCACTTACTTAACTTACCTATGAGGAAATGCAGGAAACCTTTTACGTATCTTTTAAGTTAAGTTTCGTTTTCAATTTCCTGCTATACATGCTTCAAGAATATTTCCCCACTTAAGCTAACTGTCAACTCAATTGAGTTCAGTATCATTAGCTCAAATCTCAAAACTAAACTAGATCCCAAATGCGACAAGAGAAACCTGTCTCCCATTGAGCGAAGCTCAGCCAAGCTTACCCCAAGTCGAACTCATTAATCTTCATTTTAAATCTATTTCTATTTCTAATATTTAAATAGTGTAGAGCAGCGTGTCAAATGCTTCGTGTTTCATTAGTTTGTTTAGGCATCCAACTTCACTGAATTGTCATAAAGATTGAAAGCGTAGAGAGCAGAAAGGCTCTGTCAATATCAATAAAAATACTCCATACAAATGAAATCTTGACATAATTAAAAGCTAATAAAATCAGTGAAATTAATATAAGCTTCGGATTGGAGATTAAAGTATCAATATATAGATTGCATATCGAACATCTGGAGCATATCAATTTCAATCGAATTGACACCCGACATCATCCCAATTTTAGGTCTCCACTCTGATACCTCCAATCTCTTACCCTACTCTGACACACTACTCTCTTGCCCTACTCACATTGTCTGCAATCGTAAAACAAACATTTGATAATCGAATTTGATGCGGCAAACTTTAATTAGTTACAATTTGAACGTTCCCCTGCAAATTATCCAAGCACGCCGGACGAATCAATCAGAGCCGCCAAGCGAGGCGCAGAGATCGCCACCCAAATTGAGTTGGCATCCGAAAGAAAGAGATACCACCACACACACACTCTCAGCCTATCTATCGATCGTTTGCACTAACAAAACATGGAGCAAAACAATCAACGCAGCAGCAAAAAAAAAAGAAAATAGAAAAGAAAAAAACACCAAGATTAATGAACAGAAATTGTACATTAAATTGCTCTCGAGTCGAGTCGAGGCATATGCGAAAAATGGACTTTCACTTTCGCAGCCAAGTTGAGTGAAAAGCGTTTTTTTATCGTATTGCTAGCAGACCCTAAATCGAAACTAAAGTTATTTCTATATATTGTAGATAAAGTATCTGACAGATACAAGTCACACGCAATGCAAAACGCATTGAGCACGCAGCGCGAGGGTTGCGCTTGTATTAATTGGATTGTTTATAGTGGGGAGGGGGGGGGGGGTTGCCTTGCCAGCGGCCTATCTTTTTATTGACCTCTCCTAGAAAGAAACTGAGTCAACGCACATGCCCCCCTTTTTTATTGACCCAGTTACTGACTGGAGAACAGACACTACTTTGAGGGTTAATTTAGATTAGCGCGAAGGTCGTGGCAAATTGGCAAGAGATATTCATTTAGATATTCGCAAAACTATTCGAATGGGCTAAAAGAAAAATTCTCTCTGGCGTTTATTTTTATAGCAAAACAACAATAAATCGATGTCGTCAGTTTGCGTTTTATTTTCGCACAATTTGCTTTTGTTTTTCTTGTCCAAAAAAAATTAATGTCTAGTCGGCAGGGAATATCTGTTTAAAATACACACGCAGAATTTATGTAGCGACAAAATTTTGAATTACTATTGAAAAGGCTAAGAAAAAATGCTTTAAATTTTCTTGGTTTCCCAACACATACATATACATGTTTAGAAAGCAAGAAAAGCTGCTAAAAAAAATGTCAGAAATATTTACTATATTTTTTTTTTAGTTTATGCACGCTGAATTGTAGAACGGGAATGGAAAAGGGTAATTTAGTAGTGTGGAAATTTTTAAAAATGTCTTTATGTTAATCAGTAGAAATCGACTAAAAGTTAGACAGATAACACCCTTTATAAGACATAAAACTTCATATTCTTCCAACCATAACTTTCTTAAAAATCAAGCGATTTTCAAGCGGAATGACATTTTGTTCATGGTTTTACTTCTAATTCGATTTGGCATTCAAATTCTATAAATCTAAGTCACAAAAATTTTTTCAAAAATTTCCATTTCCCTTACAAAATTTTCAAAAATTTTTTAAAAATTTTTTTCTTCATTTTTGATTTGAAATCGATTAGGCAAGTCAAAATTAGCATAAAAATTAAGTTCACAACATTTTTAGAGACAATTTGTTGAAAATATTGAGGAAATACCCCATTTTTGCTATATTTCAAGGCAGTTTTTCAACTCTTTTGCTTTCCAATTAAAATCAACGCCAATTCTCTATATAGCACAGTTAATTTCTGGCAAAGATTGCCCGAACTTGCAGAGATCTTTTTCCTGACAATTTTCGCGCACATTTGTCATATTTAACGAGCTATAATTACGCGAAAAAGAAACGCCAAGACGTAAGGCGACCCTGATATTATATACATACATATAGTACATAGCTATATAGTACGCAGATCGGCAAAACAAAATATGTCACATTATTTTGTCAAGCGCCTGCGATGTCGTTGCTCTTACTTCGCGGCAAACAGAAGATACAAAGTATACCAAAGATACAAATATATCTGAAAGATTTTCCAAGATTTTCCCAGATATTCTTCGAAAATATTGTATGTATTTTTGTTCGCGCGGAAGTGCGCGTGTCGTACCCCAAAGAAAAAAACCATTTAAGCGACTTTTCTTTTGGGAAACGCTTGTTGAACAAGGCATAAAATATATACATAAAAAAAATTGCCAGAAAGAAAGACACCATAAAATACTATGTACTTAAGAGAGCATAAAACCGAACCACTTAATTGATATTTCTGCTGCGAAATGTCTCTATATACACGTACATATGTATATACAGAGCGGGACGTCTGTGAGTCGCGCTTTGTGCCAAAGTTTTCAATATCGATGCCAAAACGCTGAGCTGCATACCAAATGCGACAAGTTAGTTTATTTCCTTATGCGACGACAAACAATGCGTATAGGCTACATAGTATATCTATAGCTATATCTATATGCTATATACACACATTCGTATAGATCTACTCAAACGGCGCCCTGTGAGCTGCATAAACAATTTGACGTCAATGGAAATGCTATAGGGAGTATAGAGAGCGGGGCTAATGATTTTATTTGGCATATGAAAATCTGCGTTGAAAATAAATCAAAAAACATAAAAACGAACACACAAATTTGACTGCGAAATGCCCTGTAAACAAACTGAACTAATCTCTAAAATTTTCTAAAAATATTTTGGTTATAGAAAACTAGCTAGTTTATCATTTTAGCGGCCTGCTTTCTTTCACATTGCTGCCACCCTTTGCCGGCACGTTCAGGCCTACAGGGTATACGCAAAACGTACAACCAAAAGCTATTAGCCAGCGCCTTGAAAGGATTTTTTGGCAATCGTCAGCGACAGAGGCAGCTGCTCCAAGTCAATTTATGGCCCAGAGGCAGAGGCAGCTTTTTTTCGTTTGCATTTGGCTTTATAGTTTATACAGTGGGCAAGAAAATGCAAAATGCACTCAACGCCTTTTCAGCGCTTTTCAACCCCCTGCAGCGCTACAAAAATGACTCAGCCAAAGCAAAGCAGAAAGCATAAAAAGCGTCAAAGGGCGGCAAAGAGAGAGAGAGAGATGAAAAAACGGCCAACATTGAAAAGTAAAACAAAGGCAAAACAAATATTTAGCCGGTGACCCTTAAAAAAGCAATATTTGACATTTGTGCTCAAAAGATACATTTTTAACAAGCGCCAAAAGAGGCCGCGCGTTGGCCAGCACAACCCAACGTAAGGTAGACTTTTAGCGGTAACTGTAAGGGAAAAACTATTGGTTTCTTGGCATTAAGATACTTTATAGTTGTCATCATAGATAGCGGAATTATCATAGATAGATTTCTGCATTATAGTTCAACTTGTCGTTAAGCTAATCTAAAAGTATCTAGCAGATACAAAGTAAGTTTGATATTGTAAATGATTTATTGCATTACTCAATTCAAATTAGGCATAGTGAGTATCTAACATCGCGTTCGTCTATTCAGTCTGTATTTTCTCTGTGGGATTTAATTGCCGACGCATAGATCCAATTTTAGACGCACGGCCAAACTAAACTCATTGGGAGCTGTCTGAGTTCTAAAAAATCAACGAAAAAAACAACTATGGGAAAAAAAACAAATGTAGCTATCAGACCAGACAGAACTCGAAAATGTGCTGCATGCCGCATAGTTGTGTGGGATCCTAAATGAAAAACAACAGAGAAGAAACTTAGAATATATAGCTACACTGTTAGAAAAGAAAAGTAACATATAGAATCATAGTTCTCAATTGCTTTGCTGCGCAGTGTAACAACTTGTAATTGATTCACGATAGCAAGGAAAACTTTTTCGGGGCGGATGCTTCCCGATCGATGTTTATAAACAAATCGTGGCCAAAAATGGGCCGAACACTTTGGCGATACACAGGTACACAGAGATACTCACACTTATGGCGCGTACTGTACAGCATTAAAAACAACGAACTGCTTCAGCTATCCGAAAGTTTTGTGTAGAAATTTGTTAAAGAAATGCCGTCAATTTTTTGTTGTTGTCGCTGCACGTTGTCACAGTAACACACGCACACACACACGCAAGGCACGACCCGGCATGCGGCATAGTTCGAGTTACAGTTCGAGTACGCGATTCCGATGCCGAGTACTTTGGTCAAGCCGACGAAACCCGCGCGCGAAAAGAAAACAAAACAAACGCAACGAAACAAGAGAGGAAACTATTGATTACTCTGCATGCCGGGTGCGAAGTTATGTGGAGTCTTTCTTCCCCGACTGTCCGTCCCTTTGTTGTGACAAGCCGCAGGGCTAAACTGTTGACAATCCAATTAGCAGTTTCACCTGGGCTGGGCTGGGCTGGTCCGACGCGACCACAGGGCGTATGCGTAATGCGTTACTTAAATCGTAGTTGAAAAACTTTCAAAACAATTCGATCGAAATTCGAGTAGAAAATTTAAGAAAATGTATTTTTTTTCTTTTTTGTTGCTTAAAAAGATCATAAACAAAGGCGACGGCGACAGCGACGGAAACAACGACGGCGGCAGCGGAAAAGCGTAAAGAAAACCCGCCACGGGCACGCGACGCGCACGAGAACACAACTAACGTAGAACTGAATGGGTTGGAAAAGCGGAAAATTTGTATACGGCACACAAGGCGTAGCACTTGCGCGCTCTCACTCGAGAAAATTTAGAAAGAAAAGCAAAGAAAAACTGCTATTTTTGCGAGCGAAGAGAAAGAAAAACGACTCAAAGAAATGAAAACGACGTAGCAGATGAGCAGCAAGAAGAATCTAGAGAGCAGGCAAAAAGGGGAAGAAGCAGAGGGGAAGAGAGAGCTGAAAGCAAAACGTCGCGCCGGCGTGCAGCAAAAGAAAGTGAAAACAAAATGATGGATTAGCGCCAGATTAAACAAGCTAAGCAGAGAGAGGGAGAGAGAAGAGAGTGGGAAGGGAGGCTGCATGCTAAAGCGAGATAGCTGCACTCTGCAGTTGTTGTATAATGCGTGTTTGCACGTGTCGCTTACCTTGACAATGCAGCAGACGACGCTGCACACATAAACAGCTGTCGCAGGTGGCGGCGCGTTACTCCTCCTCCTGCCGTGTAGTGCTTCCTAGCCACATCTCCTACACGTCCTTGACCGTAATAAACACGCGCGCTCACTTAAAACTTCTTTCTAATTCACAATTTTACACTGCACTTCACTTTAAAAACTCATTTAACTTTTGGCGCCAGTTGGCGCTCACGCAATTTGTTGTTGTCGCTGCTCGTTGTTGTTGCTGCTAAAAAGCCGCTTGTCGCCGCCATTGAAAAAAACGCATGAAATGCCGCAAAACTTACCTGCATTTGTTTAGCACACACGCTCAGCTATATATAGAACACTTTATTAAGCAATATTTAACACAATTTATCACTGCAAAAGTTTAGGCAAATATTACGCGCCGCGCCGCGCATCACGAAACAAAAACACGTAGAACAGCTGAGAAGAACCAAACGAAGCTTTGTTGCAAAACTTAGAAGGATAGAGGTTATAAACCGTACACCGTGTGGGATTTCAGCGGCGCCGGAGGCACTGTGTGTTGCGAACCGATAGGACGTAATTAGAACACTTCGCGGCCGCGCATTTTAAACGTTATTCAATTCAAATTGTTTATAATAAAAAGAGTCAACAAAACTTGTGCACTTAATTTGCAAGCGAGTTGGCAGCACTGTTTGCGGCGGTAGTGTTGGGTAAGGAGCGCAAGGCAGTGAACAGCTGTTCGTTAAGTGAGCGCATTTCGTTAAAAGAGCTAGTTTAAGAAGTTGCCGCAAGGGGTCGCTGCTAACAGATTGTTAATTTGAATTTGTCTGAGCTGGCAACACTGCAAGGGCGCGACTTTTTAAAAAGTTTACTTTATTGCATTTTATTCTATTTTTGTAAGCTTATTTGCCATGTGACACTTCACCCGCAATGGGACTATGACACAGTGGGCAATTGCGATGCCGTGTTATCTCCATGGGCGCCGCACAGTGGTGGCAAGTAGAGCAGATCCAAATGTTGCTGGTGGGATGCATAATAGGTTTGCCGGAGGAGACGCAGCCAGGAAAGCGAGCACCGCACTCCATGCAGGAGGGCAAGCTAAGGGCAGCAGAGAATTAGATAAGGTAGCAGGCAAAGAATTCTCGAAACTCACTTGTCGGGCACCATGTTAGAGCAGCCATAGCAGGCAACGGTGTCGGCCTGATGATCCTCTGGCTCGTTCTTTGTGAAAATGCTCACCGCCAACTCCTCGTATTCCTGCTGCAACTTCTCGGGCAGAAAATCCAATGATTCCAGTTTCATAAATGCCTTGGAGCAGGTCTCGAAGGATCTGTCCGCACAGCTGGCCAGTGCGAGCAGGCAATAGATATCCTCCACGGGCAGCACGTCATCATAGTCGCGCAGCCGCAGCGCAGTCACCACAGCACTATGCATAATCCCGAAGCGCAGTTGCCGCTGCGCCAGCAACATATAATGATAGGCCTCGGCGCAGTGCCAGATGCGCTCAATGCACGCGGCATCCTCCAGGCTAATCGAATCGAGCAAGGTGTTCCTATCGATGGCATAGTCCAGCTGCGGCGTAGCCATAGATTTCAGGTAATCCTCCGCCAGCAGCGCAGCCAAGATGTAGATCTTCTTTATGCGCAACATGGGCGCACGTCGTTCCACCTCCTGCTCTGCCAGCTTGCACAGCAGACGCGCTGCATCCAGATACCTGCCCGCCTTGCGCTGCAACTCAATCGATTCCGCCAGGCGTCCCTCGTTTAGCAACTGCGCTGCCTGCTTGCTCAGCAACGTGTTTACCTCGGGCATTTGGAACTTTTGCGCCAGCTCCACGGCCTGTCCCCATTGGCGCAGATTGACGCATGCGTTGACCGCAGCCTTCTGATCGCCAAACTTCAGATAAGCCTGCACAGCTTCGGAGCACATGCCTGGCAAGGAAGAGAAGACATTAAGTACATTCTTTCCCTCCACAACTACGTCTTAACTTACCCACTGAGATCAGCATCTCGGCCAGCTTGGTAAGCAAGGGACTCTTTTCTGGCAACTTATCCACACACTGCTCCAGCTGATCGAACTGTTCCAGATGATACAGCGACTCCATGAAGCCCTCCAAATGATGCGACTTCTCGTAGTACTCCCTGGCGCTCTCCCAGTTCTTCAGATTGGCAAAATGATGACCAATCTCACGCCAAGCCGTCTCCATTTGCTGATCCGAAACGCCGGCGCCGCCCATGCGATACAGCTGCACCACGCGGAACCAGTCGCAGAGCGTCATGCGCAGATCTATGGCCAGATCCCTGAGAGAAAAGGGAATCATTAAAGGAAGTGAAATGGGAACAATTAGGTGCCCTTCCCCACCTGCGATCTGCGTCCATGTAGAGCTTCTCGGCCTCATCAAACTCGCCATAGAATGCGGCAATCTCGGCGCGCTGCAGGATCTGCGAGTTGATATTGCGCAGTCGCTTGATCAACTTGATGCCAGGATAGTTGGCACAACGCACGAAGGCATTCTCGGCCGTGTCCAGCTCTAGTTTCTTTAACGCTGACTCCGCCAGCAAACGCCACAAACGTGGATGCGGATTATCCTCAATAAACTGCTTGGCATCCTCCAATCCCACATGCTCTAGCAGATCATCTGTATCCCGCAGCGACTTCACACGCAACTGAATGATGTGCGAAGCATTCTGCAGTTCGCCACAGCTGATGATGTCATCCAGCAACACACTAGTGATCTCCAGATCCTCAAAGGTGCAAATGTAGCCCGAACACGAAATAGGCTCCTCCGGATCATTGCCCCTAAAGATATACATGCGTGTCTTCTCCATCAACGCCAGCAGCAGCGGATTATCCTTGGCCCAGCTGACGGCCCAGACATCCTTACGCTCCACGCGACTAAAGTTCAGCTGCGTCTCCCGATTGTCATCCAACTCGAGGAGCGTCATAACTCCAATGTGATCAATAATAGCAGCGCGACTGTAAGCAAAGGGAGTATGAGTTGAAGCTGGAGAGGATTATGCTCTTTACGGACTTACGTGGAGTTGCAGTTGATGGCAATCTTGTGCACCTTGGTGTGCAGCGAGTGACGATTGCGCAGCGCCACATTGGCCACGCTATACTCATTAATGACGCCCGATTCGCGTGCAACTAGCAGCAGCTTCTCCGACAGAGCCAGTGCGCAGATGGGATCATTCACACGACGCTGTTGCTCACCTTGCAGCAGCAAATCCTTGGCCAACTCCACGCCTGTGGGTGTATCATCTATGTGAAAGCGACGCTCCTTGCGTGCCTTGACGCCATGCAGATTGGAGGAGCTCTGCAAGAGAGAAGGAAGGAAAGATGGATTAGGATGAAAGCAAGGAAAGACTACAACATTTCAGGCAATGCGCATGCGCTTCTTATTCAGTAGATGTACAACAAAGAGTGCCACAAACATGTACAACAACAGCATGACAATGGCAGCCAAGTTGCCCAGCTGCTTGGGATCTAGCAAGACGTTCACGAGCCCGGTAAACATGTTGGTCAGCAAGAAGAAGCTCAAACCGTTCATGTTTAGCGATTCACAGATGACATAGACGCCACTGGTGTCCTGCATAGCTGCTGATTTGCTGCTGGGCAGCAACTCATCCTCATCCAGTGGCAACACGCTATTCACTATGAACTCCATGAAGAACAGCGCCAGAGCCAACATGGTGCTGACTAAGGCAAACATCCACATGACATAACCCAAATTGCAGGTGCAGCGACAGATGCCTTCGACGTACTCGCTGAGCAACATGAGCAGCCAAAAGAGCAGCGACAGCTGCAGCAGTTGCTTCATTCTGTTCACCATCTCTTGGTATGTAAAGCAGGATTTCGCTATCATCCATTTGCCATAGTGCATCGCAAGCAGATAGATGACCACAAAACCAGGCAACGAGACAATGCCCTCACGATTCGCCGAGACAAACGTAGGACGTGGTTCGTCATCGAACTCCACATATTCCGTTAATCCCTGCAAGAGTGCATACTGATGGCACAGCAAGATGCCTGCAAAGCAATCCATAAGAATAGTTCAAGCAGAATCCGATTCAGCTCAACTCACTGACTCCCAGCGGCAGCAGCAGCCAATCCTTGCGAAGGGGATAACTCACAAGCATGCCCAGCAACTTGGTCAGGCCGAGTATAAAGTATGCATTCAAATGCTGTCCATACTCATGTATATTCTGGCCATAGCTAAGCATTCCAATGCCCAAGGTGCGTGCCAAGCCTAGTCCCAGCAGCGGCAACACTGTCTTCACAAATCCACGACGCAGTGCAGCCACATTGACGGCACGTCGCGATGTCATGCCCATGGAGAATACAAACAGACCAATTCCCGTATCCATTAGCTGTGCGCCCATAAAGATGCACTTGTGGTAGATCATATTGAAGCAATTAAAGTCTACGGCAAGTATGCAGATTGCCGTGAGCAGATGGACTAGCGCACGCAGCGTGGACAACATCTGCGGGCGTTGGCCTACGCGGAAATAGCTACGTTTCCTAGCGCGACTCAGTGCATCCGTCGTGTAGATGTAGTGCAATGAGAGAACGAACATAATAAACAGAAAGTGATAGCTATAGTTGCTAGCCACTGTGATAGAGAGCACACCGGGCAGCACAATCAGCGGGAACTCCATAAGGAAACGTTGGCTCGAGCTATACCTGCCATGCAGCCAATGCGTCACTATGCGAGCGACTACAATGCCAGCGAAGGTGTTCAATATAACAGCCAATGCCTTGCCAACACTCGTGAGATCCTCCAATGCATCTGAGACATACTCTGCATCCATTGAGACGCTAATTTCGAATTACTTCCCTTTGTTCCTAATCTTAAGTTGTATATAATGATTGCCCACGCAAAGCCAAGCTGATGAAAGACTAGAGTCTGCTCACCTTGGGTGTATGATAGTGCCAGATGAGTATCTCGTCGTGGGAGGCAATTGCCACATAACTGGAATTGATGCCCACAAAGCGTGGCTTGATGTCGGTGTACTTGGCTAAAAGCGGAAAGAGCATTAGTTAAGGCAACTAAGGATTCTCCTGCTGCTCCAACTTACAGTCCACAGTGGTGCCAATGGAGTTGCACAGCAGCAGCTGATAGACACGATCATCGGGTGAGGCATTTGGACGTCCTTCTAGCGTGCTCAGTGCAATCTCCTTCATGTTGCTGCTCACACACTCCACGCCAAGCACGCAGTGCTCATTGCTCGCAGCCATACACAGCGTAGGTTCCACTTCCTTGAGAAAACTCTGATTGGATACGGTATTCCAGAAGGTAATCACATTCATGGGCGCCATGACGCTGCTGCTCGAGCTGCTCGGGCTGCCATTGCCGCTGCTATTTAGAAAGACCACCGTCTTCTCAAAGTAGCACCAAATATAGTCGGGTCGTATGTTGGCAAAGTAGATGAACGAATCAACAGCCATGGCAATGCGCAACGATTTGCCCTCCCAGCTGAGCGAAGTAATGTCGCTGCCTGGCACTTTGAGCGTGCGATAGAGCCTGCCCAGCGGCGAATAAAAGCACACCTGATTGGTGTCGCGCAGCGGCGAGGCAGCCTCCAAAGTGGTGCCGCATATGGCCAACACGCTGCCATCGTGGTTCCACTTGGCATCCACGTTGCGCATGCCCGCATCGAAGGTGGCAGGAGCTACAAGAGGCAAGGCAGTTTTGAAACTGGAGCAAAAGAATCTTGGCCTCACTCACCATCATCATTCTCGTTGCGCATAATCTGCACCTTGCCGTTCTCATAGCAAATGACCAGCACGGGACGACTGCGATTGTTCACAGGGCGTCCACTAAACCAACTAATGCTAGCAATGCGCTGCACGCGACTGGAGGAGCTGCCCGACAGAGTCAGGCACTTGATGCCCACCTTCATCTGTCAACAGAGTCAACGATTAGAGATATATCTGTCTATACATAAAACCTACTCACTGCAAAATTGCCCTGGTTGTCGTAGAGATGACACTCTCCATTGGTCAATGCAAACAATATGAGACGATTGTCTGGACTCCATTGCACGCCGGACAAATGCGTATTCTTCAGCTCCTTGCCAAAGATGCGATTGCCATCAACAGAGCCCACAATAATGGCGCCATCCTCATACACTATGCAGATCTTAGCGCCATCCGAAGTCCAGGCCATGCCGGCCACAGTGGATTTCTTGCGATCATTGGTCATCTCCTCGTACCAAGCATTCTTGTACAACATCCAGACCATAATGACGCCATCTGTGTCCGACGAGGTCAACTTTTGCTGTGTATCATTCCAGGTGACCACCTTGACCGAACCTTTGTGTCCATCCAGCGTCTGATTCATGGAAAGATTCGACACGGCAGCCAGGCCTCCTTTGTTCTGGCCATTGTTGGCAGCTAAAAGAAAAGAATTGGGTATATTTAATAGATTAACATGGGTGCCACTTGGCAAGCACTTACCCTGATCCAACTTGAGCACCTTAAGCAGCCCCTCGGTGCCGGCGACCGCAATGTAACCCTCCTCCTTGTTCCATGCGATGCAGTTTAGCTTCACATTGTTCGGAATGGCAATCTGAGAGGAAATATAACATAATAATTTAATTATTTAAAAGAAATATAGTTTCACTTACCTTCTTGCTTAGATAGACAAACATGTTTGACCAGTTCTGCGTTTTCCGTGAAATTTTCAGCGACTTCTTCGGCTTTTGTTGTGCACCTGCGTCAACAACCTCTGCAGCGAGTTGCCATGGCAATTGGAAATGTTGTCGCTCAGCTGCGCAGGCGCTTTCAATTGTTTTGCTTTCATTTGTTTATGTTACCCATATCAACCAATGGTTATATTATAGATTATGATAAACAAATACTAAGTTAAATTTGCGTTATCGTAATTTATTGCCGACACTTTTTTGTTTACAAACAAATTTCAATATGGCGAAAGAGAGCGTGAGAGAGCAAACGAGCGAGAGCGTATGAAAGTGAACCTGTCATTCACAATAAGCTGCGCAGTGTTGGTAAACAGCGAAAGCGCCAACCTGTTGCTTGTAACGTTTATTTGTATTGCAATTGCAAACAAATTTAACAAAGTATATAAAATTACATAACACTTACTACAAGGAGGTACACCAACTATATATATATTGACATAGATAATGTCCGCACATGCTCGCTCAACGTCACTTTCATTATCAACCTCGCGCGGTATAATTTAACGGACTTCAGTTATTGCTTATTTTATCTCTCGCCCTGTTCGATACGATAAACACAAAAAACAAACAAATTATCTGTGTACACCCCCTTATAAATCTATTGACAACTGAGCAACTGAAGCAGCCACTTGACCCTGTTGCCAATATAATTGACTAAATTCCGTTATAAATAATACTATCACAGCCAGGTAGAGACGAGCTAACCTTGCTATATGGCTCAATTCCTAAGCAATGCGTATGCGTTTCCTGAAGAGTTGGAAGACCGCAAATGTGGCTAACAACATGTATAGGAGTAGAATGAACACCGAAGTCACATCCGAACGATTTTCGGGCTGCAGAAAAATATTCACAAAGCCCGTAAGTAGATTGGCTATCAAAAAGAAGCACAGTCCATTCATGTTAAGGGATTCACAGATCAGATTGACCTGTGCGCCCACCTTTTCTACGGACTTCTGTGTGCTGCTCGCCGCACCCAACTCCAAGCTCTCAGGCCCACTCGATTTCGTATCCAAGGGCAACACGGCGGCAATAATGAAATCAAAGATGAACATGGTGCACATTAGAATCGTTGTGCACATCGCGGTCATCCAGAAGACATAGCCCAAATTGCAAGTGACGCGAGAGATGCCAAAGAATTGCACGTTGACCATCATTAGAAACCACCAGAGCAGGGAGAGTATGAGCAACTGCCACAACCGTTGCACCATTTCCGAGTAGCTAAGCTGCGTCTTGGAGATAAACCACTTGCGCATATAGATCCAAATCATATACATAGCCACAAATCCGGGCAAAGAGAAGAGACCCTCCCGATTGGCGCTCACCACTGTGTCACGCGGCTGATCCTCATTCATCACATAGTCCGAGATGCCGCCGGCAATTAGACCAATTTGATGGACGAGCAAAACACCTGGAAGGTGCAATCATTCGATTAGATTGTAAAACTATTTCCAGTTGTCTAAATTTACTCACCGAAAGCCGCTGGCAACAGGTGTGAATCAGCGCACAGCAAATAACTCAGCAGGCTGCCAAATAGTTTGGTGAATCCAAGCGTGAAGAAGGCATTCAAATGCTTTCCATACTCATGCTCATCCTGTCCGTATCCAATGGTTTCTATGGCCACAGTGCGTGCAATGCCTAGCAGTATGAGCGGTGCAGCCGAATGCAACACATTGCGACGCAGCTCGGCAAGATTACGCGGGCGCCGTGACACCACGCCCATGGTCATAACAAAGAATCCAATGCCTGTATCCATTAGCTGCGCTCCAAACAGCTTGCTCTTGCGAAAGGGACGATGAAAGATATCAAAATCAATGGCCAATATGCAGATGGCTGTGATCAGATGATTCATTGCACGTCCAACGGTTAGCGTAGTGGATCGCTTGCCCAGATCGAAATAGGCACGACTGCGAGCACGCGACAGAGCACCAGTTAGGACAATGAAGCAGCCAACTGCCAGGATCATGCCCACAACTAAATGCAAGCTATACTCATGCGTTACAGTCACAAACAACACGCCCGGCACAACGATCAGCGGGTATTCGATCATATAACATACCGTTGCACTGACTCTCCGACATAGCCTATGCGTTGCAAGCCGAGCTAATATAATACCCGTGAATGTGGTAAAAATGACCACTAACGATGTAAATGATTGATCGATTGATTCCGCTATACGCATATCATATTGACGCGGCGGGATTTCGGTATACGACGTTATTTCCGCTACGCTAGCCATGACGATCCACTGGATACTGAGGTGCCATGGCGAAAGGCAAATTGATTGCTGACGAAAAAGTGGCCAACTATAAAAACGTATGTTCTATACATTTTGATAACAGCCAACTAATCTATGTACAAAGTATATAAGCTCTGTTTTCGTGTGTATATGTGTGTGTGTGTGTTAACACAAATGATAAGCTTTAATTCCAAAGACCAATTGGCTAAATGTTTAGCTTTGTTGTTATTAGCAAATCAAATTTGCCGCCCTTCAACACTGTAGCGTTGCAACGGCGGCGCAACAGTTGTGTGCGCTGAACCGCAGCACGATAACTTTGTGCGACTCTGCAGCCCTGACATTGCACAACACTCAACAAGCAGAACAAACGAAAAAAAGAGGGCTCGCCTCGCGTGTTGAGTTGATAAAGAAACGCCAAATAAGACGCAGCAAATTTTTTATTACGGCATTACTCATGGCAGCCGGAGCACATAAAAGACGCTGCTGGTCACCCGGTGCAGTGTACCAACGCCTGGGATAACATAAATGCTGCAAAATTATCGTCGCAGTGTATTAAACAACAGTTAAACGGGTGAGTGCGAGTGTGTTTGCCGGTACACGTGCTGCCGACGTCGCTGCCGCTGCCTCTGCTGTTGTTGTTGCTGCTTGCGACATTGTAAATAAAAAGGTGCGAAATATCGCAGCTAAATATATAAAGTTAAATACGTGTGCAGAAATTGTGCTAATTACGCAGTCATAAAGCTGCAATTTAAAATAAATATTTATTTACGTGTGCAATTTGCGCGCTGAGTGTGACGTCATCAACGCTGCTGCAAAAACTTTGCCAACCAATCGCCATGCAGCTGCGAGGGGCTTGGCCGCCGACACGCGTTGGCAGCGCTGCGAGAGAGTATGAGTATGTGTAAGAGGGAGTATGTAAGTGTGTGCGTGTTAGCTTGCCTATTGATTATTTCGTTACAATAAGAGTATCACGTGCTGAACGCCTGCCCGCCTCCCACGCTGCTGCTGCCTCTCGCACAGATCACTCGTGGGCCAAACAACTCGCTCTCGCTCGCTCGCACCCTCATCTAGCCGCATCGATAGAGTATCAGTTGAGTTCAGTTTGTCGCCAACAGCGCGAGCAGTCGCAACCAGAACGACAACGCGGAAGTCTCAATTATTTAATGAGCTTATTTGTTGCTGTTTTTCTGGTGCCTTTAATTTATATTTTGTAAATTTCATTTTACGTAACTTCAACGGCTGCTGCGCACTTGCGTTTCCATCTCTCAAGGGTGTGTATGTGTGTGTGTGTACCGGCAACGCGTCGTATAATAATATAGATCTATATATATATAATGCAAATTGTAAATTGCAAATTGCACGGCGCCAACGTGGAGTGTAATAACCTTTAACCCAGACGAGGCTGATTGGCAGCGCGCTGTCGTCAACTTGATTTACTATGTGTATACCCATCTCCCTCCCTCTCTCTGTGTGCGCCTTATCAGCTAATCGGCACATATGTTTGTGTCAGCAAACACAGTAATAATCACTGCAAATACAACAACAACAACAATCGAACCTGTGTCATATGACACTAAATGGTAGCTAGATACACGCTACACTCCGCTCACTCCACACACACTAACCTTTGCTCTGGCATCGAGTTTGTTGACCAAGCGCGTCGAGTTTCATGTTATCGTATGGGGGGTACTATAAACTATATATAGTATTACGATTTGCACTCATATTGCACACCTGACGTGGCTCGTTTGTTTACATTGTTCTGCATACGATTACCCCATAATGTAAATGCAATATTCCGATTTATACGATGCATACAGTCAACAAACTGTATAACGAACTCAGTAATATATATACGCTTTCTTTTCGAAATTCCCCAAGTGTTTACGAATTTTAAATTCCCTTTAAATCGTTATCTGTATGGCAATCCCGTGTGTTCGATTAGGTTTCTTTTAATATATTAATGAAGTCAAACAATAATTATTGCATAAAGCATCAACGCATTCGTATTGAGAGTAGGAAATTTCCATTTCACGTTTATGACCGAAGCCATGAAATACATACATATATAATATATGAATTTATTTCTTGATATATGTGTCTGTGCGACGCTCTGTTATTTATAGAGCTCTCTTGGTCGAAATGAATGAACGCACACACCGGCGTGTACATCTACTTACGCACACATAAATAGATTAGTTGTCTTGCGAAAGAATTTCGATAATTACGTGAGAGTCTTGACGCCGGGGGCATTGCAATTATATATAATATATAGCTATAAAATTCGACTTAATTTAACTGACACTGTTTATTAGCCCGTACTAAACGTATTTGCATAGCACATACATCTATAAAATTTAGCACTTTATTGCCTTTATAAACAGATAAAATTCCCCAGTTATTAATTGTGCATAACATAAGTCAACTGCGTCACTAGATTTATGGCCAGCACTGTGTGCAAATAGAAAACGTATGCAAAGATATTGTCTTTTTAAATGTCAAGGCTGGCGGTGCGAAAGAGCCACCCACCCACTTGGCTAGACATGCTCGAGCTGGTATCGTAGCCTCCCCCCTCCCCCCGCTCTACCCGTATACCCCTTAACCGGCTTGTCTTATCAGCTGTTCGGCTCGGGTGCTGCGAGTTCGAGTTTCTCAAGTCTCGCCAAGTCAATAGACGACGCAACGTTTGTGTTGCTCTCTGTTTCTCTGTTTGTTTTCAATGCATTGAAAGCTCTATATAAATACACACACACACATGTATATATATGCATATCTCTCTCTATGTGTGTGTGTGTGTGTGTGTGCTGACGCGCCTTCGTTTTGATAGCCCGCGTTTGGCTCGGTCCGCTGTCACTTGTTCCCTGACTTTCAGATACTTTTTGGCGCTTGCCTTAGACGGATGTCGTGTGTGGGTTTTTTTCATAGTCCATAGCCAAAGCCAAAACCAAAATCGAAACCCGCTCGCCCACTCTCCCACTCTCTCTCTCTCTTTGTATTGATACAAGTGTCGGCATTGTTGGCTCTTATCGCTGCTTATCAGAGGAACCCACACAATAACAACAACAACAACAAAATGTACGTATAGTCTCACTATAATTTAATTCATAAGGAGCTGTCGTCGGCGTTGAGGAGCATAAAAAATACTTTTATGAGACCATTTTACGATCATCGATAATGAGAGTGAGTGTCAGACTAACCATAATTAATGCCACAGTCGTCTGGCTAGCCTGGCTTATCAGTCACCTGTAACAGCAGACATTGTCAGCCTGAAATCTAGCTACAATTTTACAGATTAATAATCCCTAATGAACTTAAATGGAATATTACCAAGTTGTTTGACTTTCAAATAGACTTTGAAATCTGTGATTTTTTGGCTTTTTTCATACGCATGGAATTCGGCTCGTAAATACCCATTGACATCACTCGATCATCGGTTTAATCGCTTTGCAACATTTTTTTTTGCGATAATAAATACATGTGTTTACCCTGCGTGTGTGTGTGTGTGTGTGTGTGGGGAGGGCTCGACCGTTAGACCGACAAAAGCTTTTGGGGCTTGTGTTGTTTTTCGTACCCCCCGTCGCCGGCGCCAAGGGGAGCGCAGAGTACAAAGTCGCAAGCGAGCAAAAAAAAAAATTGCTGTGTGTTTGGCAAATTAATTAGCACTACGTTTAGATCGTATCGTAGCGGCATGGCGTATGGCGTATGGTACATGGTATATGGTATAAATAAAAACAATGCAAGAAACACAGTTACTTCTTATCGAGCCTGGCCTGATAACGTTTCGTATGCGCGTTTATTTCGATTTCCGCAATAAACTGAACTATTTTTATGTAATCGATTCACGATCTGCGCGCGATCGCTACTAGATCTATACTATATATGTGGGTTCTATATTACGTTCTATACTATATAGTTTCTATACTATCTTCTCATTCTAGTAAGCATGACGGAGGGCAAAAACATACCTAATTCCAGCGCCGATGTGCCATTCCGTAGCAAGGAGCTGCGCAAGCAATCCCTTATCCAGCATCCAACTGGCCTGGTGGGTGTCATTGATGAGGGCACCAAGACAATTGGATTCTCCATATATACCACACCAGATTTCAAAGAGATAGCAGCACATCGTGTGGAGCTGAGTGTTATATCACCTCAGGATGGCTGGTATGAACAGGATCCGTTGGAAATGATGGCATCGATCAATAAATGCGCCGAGGAAGCCATCAAACAGTTGCCCGAGTTGGGTTTCAGTGTCAGCGACATTGCCACCGTGGGTATAACCAATCAGCGTGAGACTACCATTGTCTGGGATGCTGTGACAGGTAAACCACTGTACAATGCCATCGTGTGGAAGGATATACGCACCAGCAGCACAGTGGAGCATATTGTGGCCAAGGTGCAGGATCCAAATCATTTCAAACGCAGCACTGGGTTGCCCATTTCCAATTACTTCTCGGCGCTGAAGATTCGCTGGCTCAAGGACAATGTGCCCGAGGTGCGGCAAGCGTGTCGCGAGAAGCGCTGCAAGGCGGGCACAGTGGACAGTTGGATTGTCTGGAATTTAACGAATGGTAAGTGAAAGAAGTTTCTCTTATGATCATGTTGAGTCTAACCCTTTGCTTACCCAGGTGCACTGCACATAACGGACGTGACAAATGCATCGCGTACGCTGCTCATGAATCTGGAGACGCTCAACTGGGATCCGGTGCTGTTGAAGACCTTTGCCATACATGAGGATATGTTGCCCAGCATACGCAGCTGCTCGGAGGTCTTTGGCAAGATCACGTCCGATCGCAGTGCGTTGCGTGGCCTCACATTGAGTGGCATCTTGGGCAATCAGCAGGCCTCGTTGCTGGGACAGATGTGTGTGAAGCCGGGACAGACAAAGAACACATATCGTTCGGGTTGTTTTCTGCTCTGCAATACGGGTGATAAGCCCGTGTTCTCACGGCATGGATTGCTCACCACCATCGCCTACAAGTTGGGTCCAACGGCGCCCACAACATATGCACTGGAGGGATCTGTTTCTGTGGCTGGTCATGCGTTGTCGTGGCTGCAGCAGAAGGTGCGTCTGTTGCCGGACTCGCGGGATGCGGAGAAATATGCAGAGCAGGTGCCAACGTCGGGAGATGTTTACTTTGTGCCCGCCTTTACGGGTCTCTACGCGCCCTATTGGCGGCAGAATGCACGTGGCATCATCATTGGACTGACACAGTTCACACGCAAGAATCACATAGTGCGAGCAGCGCTGGAGAGCATCTGTTTCCAGACCCGTGACATCTTGGAGTGCATGCATCAGGAGTGTGGCTATGAGATCAATAAACTGCACGCCGATGGCAAATTGACCACAAACAATCTGCTCATGCAACTGCAGTCAGATACTGCCGGCTTGCCGCTCTTCCGTTCGCAGCTAATGGATTCGACCGCCTTCGGTGCAGCCATGTGTGCCGCTCAAGCGGATGGCATCAATCTGTGCAAATTTGAACCGGAGAAACGTTACTATGAGAATGTGCACTACGATACGTTTTTGCCCACCACAACAGAACAGGAGCGTGCCGAACGCTATGGCAAATGGAAGCGAGCGGTGGAGCGCAGTCTGGGTTGGGTAATCAAGCAAAAGAAGACCATCACGGATACAGAGGAGAATTATCGTATGCTATCCTCACTGCCTGCTAGCATCTTTCTGATCAGCACCTTTGCCATGCTGGTGCATTCGCTCTCCGCCAGCGTTAAACCGTAGACAACGAAGCCAAGACGCGCGCCCGCTTGCAGTTCCATGACAAGTGCATCGATTCTTTTCGGTTGTGATAATTAATTACTTAACGGTAGTTCCAAAATTGTAAATAGTTCGATGGTTAACCTAGCCCAAACCCCCCTCTACATTTCGCGCTCTCTTCCTCTCTCTTTGTGCGAAGCACTCGAAAAGTCACTTGTCTCTAAGTTTTGTTCGCTTAGAATTAGTTGAAATATGTTTATAATTCGTGTACTTATGGTATCTTATCGTCCCGTCTGTTTTCCCCTATGTGTTCGCATATGTTTAGTGTTAGTTTCAAATTTCGTGAACATACACAAATATTTATATAGTATACAAATATATAAACCTATATATCGGATATTGTACATAGCCAGTCTTCTAATAAAATTGAAAATTTTATAGAAAAATCAAAAGACAAACATGGAAAAAGAAACCAATTATAAAACCCCAGCGTAACTCTTGACTTAACTAGGTAATACCTAACTAACTACCTAAAACAAGTACAGTAAGCATACGCTAATTGCAAAAGAATGGAATATTGTGTTTATTTTGAAATAAAGTACTTAAGTTCAGCTCAACTTTGGCATAAACCAGTTGGATCCGTCTCTCTCTCTATATTTTGCAAGCAAGTCGTGGCGAATGAGCAGTGCTTTATTCCTGGAAATTGGCACATTATCGTGCACAGATATGTCAATAACCTTGAGGATTAACTGATTAACAAACAACTCGACTCGATAGGGGGTTTTGTGACACACTTAAGTGTAGATACTAGAAGGAATTTCAAGGTGTGTTTGGCTCTGGAATTGCATTAGGAATTGCACTTGGGCTTGCCAGGGCTATAAAAAGGTTTTGCAATTGTGCCCACAGTAAATTCCATTTTAACGATATTATGCAACAGTAAATTCTTAACGATATTTTGCTACACGACAAAACCTTCATAGTCAATGCCCACTGTAGCCCCGCTTGCCGCAGCTCATTTAAATTGGTTCTACAGATTGCTTAACAAACTACACTCTCTCGCTTGCTTCCTCTCTCTCTCTTTCTCTCGCGAACACACACACTCATTCACACAGCAACAACAAGTGGCTTGAGCTCGGCTCAGGTAGCGCAGGTAACCAAAGAAGCGGCAACAACAGCAACAAAACAAATGCTCAACAAAGAAATTGATTTTCACTGCGCACGGCTTCGGTCTACACCTTTAGAATTTTTACTGAATCAGTGCAGAGCAACAGCAACAACAACAACAACTGTAAGAGCAGTTACAAGAGGCGGCAACAGCAACAACAACTGCGCAAGGCGGTCAAGAACCGGAATTCATTTGAAGTTTTAGGCGCGCACCTTTTTCTTTTGCAGCCGCCTTGCGCTCTCCCAAAGAGCGCGTATGCCTGTGCCTGTAGATGCGAGAGAGAGTGCGAGAGCGTAAGCAGACAGTTCTCTCTGCGTGCCTTGCTATTGCAACTTTATACTCCCACACGCACGCACACACACACACATGCACAGGCATAAGCGCTCTTGGTACATGAGCGAGCGCCAACTCTCTCTCTTGCTCTCCGTCACCTCTCTCTCTCCGCACTCAAAGCGATCCTCGTCGCCTCGCATTGCCTTTAGTCGCCGCGCAACTTCAATCGAGTTCGCTTCGTTTCGCGTGTTGTTCTTGTTCTGCTTTAGCTTTTGTTGTTATAATGGTTGTTATTGTTGTGTCTTTTTGTTTATGTTAATTCGATTGTGTTAGCTATTTATTTGGGCTTGCGAAAAAAGCGAACCATACCGCAGCATTGGCAATAAATTCGCCTCGATTTATCGTGAAATTGGAAGCGTGAGAAGGCAAAGTGAAGGAACTCGGCACGCTCAAACATGTCGTTGCCGTTGCTGCCGTTGCTGCCGTTGTTGTTGTTGTTGCCTGTTGCTTGTGGCGCTGTGCGCTTTTGTGTGTGTGCCGTGTGTGTGTAAAGCATTAATAAGCATTTGAAGTTAAAGGGTCAAACCGGTTTAGTCAGCCAGCGCCAGTGGCCTGCGCCACTTGGAGGAGCGCAATGGAGGCCCCCGCCTCGACAGCAACGACGACGACGACAACGTCGGCATCCTTGCAACGTGTCGCCTCGCAAGCGAGTCTCGTCCAGACAGCATCACCGGCAACAGCTCATCACTATCATTATATACAATATCCGGCGCACTATCTGCAGCAGCAGCAGCAGCATCAACAATTGCAACCTCAGCTGCTGCAACAATCCGCCAGCTCATCCGCTGCGGCGCAACAATGCCAATGCCCCTGCTCCTGTGGACGTGCCACAGCCACAGCCACGCAGCAGCAACAGCAGCAGCAGAATGCCTCCATGGCTGTCGCTGTGTTGGTGCATCAACAGACAACCTCGACGCCTCTGAAGACGCAATCAGCGCAATCGCTGCTCAATCATTCCTATCAAGCGCTGCAGGATGACGAGCAGCAGGGGCAGCATTCGCAGCCACAGCCACGTGAACGTCTCAACCTGCCACTGGACACATCTGTTGGCTCCGCCAGTTGTGACTGTGATCTGGAGTGCAGCTGCGGCGCCTCCAACAACGCTTCGCTGGCGGCGCAGCAGCACAAGCGCAGCCTGCTAGCAGATGCCATGCTCGGTGCAGATGAGATTACCGTTAGCGAATCGGATAACAATAGCACCATGATCAAGAAGAAGAAACCTCGCTCCAGCGCATCATCACAGTCGGCGGGTCAATTGCCATCGAAGACGCAACCCACGGGCAGCTGTAACGATATCTACCATGATACGGAACTAGAGATTGCTGCAGCTGGTGCCAACTCTACTGCAGTGGGTAGCATCAAGTCGCAAGGACTGGACGACAATCGGCCGCCGTTGCCGCCACGCCCACCGCCCCGACCACGTAGCGCTGTCAATGGTTCAATTGGTAAGGATTACTGTCGTTTCTTCATTTGTGATGTGGAATTGTAGATGGAAAATATTCTTTTTAAATCTCAATACAATAAAGAGGGGGTTTCCCGTATTATTGGATGAGGTAAAGAAATACACGTATAGAGTGAGATCTTTATAGATATATATATGGTAGAAAAGGGAGAAGAAAAGGTTTTTCTTAAATATATATCGCATTGAGTCCTTGCAAAAGTTTCTATTCTATAATAAAAAGGATATACTGTAATGATTTGGGATATCCAAAGTTTATAATCCTAGCTCACTCAAAAAATCTCATTCGATCAGTTTCAAATCGTATAATAGAGAACTCGGGAAATTTCTCTTTCGTTAAGGGAGTTTTTTATACCAAATTCTCTTTAATCTATAAAATATTCTTGAACTAAAGTGTTCCAATCACATAAAGTATAAAAGTAACCTCAAAACTTAAAGTTTTAATTCCTTTTCCACTTACTACAAATGCCAAATTTTCATTAGGGTGAACCTTATAAACACTTACCCAACAAAAATCACAGTTCCCAACGTAATAGTTTCCCGCACAGCATCCGCTCCGCGCAAAGCTTCCTGATTCCTTTTGGCGCCTGCGCGCTCCCTTACTCTCTTACTCTTTTCTCTCTCTCTCTCGCGGGAGACTTCCGTGATTGCAGCTGAGGGTTGGTTTGGTTTGGAACTGTGTTAATGTCAGTCAGGATTTTGAGTTGACACCGTTCCGTGTAATTGCAACACGCACTCCCCATAACACAGAGAGACGCCTTCCCTGCTTCCGTGTACACGCGCCTTGCCTTGCCCTGCCGCACCTGCCCCGCACCCGCTGCTGTTCCAGCACCAGCCTTAAGCCTCCACCCTCCATACCAGCTCTGTCACTTGTCTCGCTGTCATCCGCCTACCATCTAAGCTGCCCCAGTCCGCGCAGCTGCCAGTCGAGGCATCTCAACTCGCGACTTTGTGTATAGATATTTTTCCTGTGCAGTAAAAAGAACATAAAACAAAAAAGAAAACGTTGCAAAAAATATTGAAAAAAAATATTATTGGAGAGACCCTCACCAGAGCACAAAATCAATCTGGTTACGTGCGAAATGTTTCTCTAGAAATCCGTGTCCGCGTCGCTAGGGCAAAATTGTTGTTGTTAATTGGTTTTCCCGCCTGAGCGCATCCCGTTAGTGCATCATCCTGTTTCAACATGCATGGTTATCCGGTAATGCAGTTCGTGCAGTATAGCATGCCACCACCGTGCTCTTGGGTGCCAGCACCGCCGCCCACATCCGCAGCGGATGCACATCATCGCGGCTCGTTGGGTTAGACAGTTACCAGTCACCCAGACTTGTCCAAGTTGTTTGCTAATCTCTGCTCTTTCCCTCTTCCTCTAGCTCATCGTCATGGCGCTGGCATCAAGAAATATGTGGTGTGGTGCCTCATCTGTGGCGGCTTTAGCTGCTTGCTGGGCGTGCTCTTTCTGGGTGTCTACTTTCTGCTACATTCCTATACCATTACTGTGGGCAACTTTGAGACGGTGCCCACTTTTGTGCCTGCCACGCTGGTAAGTTAAGAAGGAAGTCATGTAATCCTGGCCAGAAATTAAGTCATTTTCTTGCGCAGCTTATACTTACGGGCGTCTGCATCATGAGCCTGGCACGTCGCCGCAATCGTTACAGCTATTTGGTGAGTTCTTGAGGGGATAAATGGCCAGCAACGCACTTAACTGTCTTCTGTCTCCTCTGCAGATCAAGCTTTCTGGCGCCTGTGGCCTTGTCTCTGCCTTAACCTGCGCCCTGGTCACAGTGACCACAACCGTGCTTCATATGAGTCGCCTGCAGGCGCTGCGGGAATGTGAATATGCGCAGAAGACACGCACCTGCACCTGCTACTCGGATTTGATTGAGTCCCAGGTGGATCGCGTGGACAAAGGTAGGTTCAGGTGCAGCCCCAATTGTGGCATAGCGTACTCAGCTCTTTCACTTCCTTTCAGAAGGCGTGCGTCTGGTCTTTGATTCACTCTCCGATTGCGGCGTTGTCCATGGTTCCCTCTACTCCTGCCTGCGCGCCATCTTTGGCCTGTCTGTGGCGGGAGTTCTCATCGCCGTCTTCAGCTGCATGTTGGTCTATCAGCTGCTAAGTCACGAGCGCAAGAAGATGTACTGGGAGCAGCTAGAGCTACGCTGTCGCTCGCTCTATGCCAGCCAGGCGCCTCCGCCACACAGCCTGGGCGCACTGGGTGCTCCAGGACGCATGCTCAATTGCCGTTGCTGTGAGCAGTGTCACGCCCATCGCCAGCTGACGTTGCCATTGCAGGCCACCGCGTATCCCTGGGATGAGGCCAGTGCAGCGGTAGCAGCAGCAGCCGTAGCCGGTGGTGCCGGCGCCGAGCAACGTTTCTGGGCCACACAGCCGCCAGGGAACTTCTACTCGCCCAATCCTGGTGGCGAGGAAATTGTTAATGGCAACGAGCGTGCCGCACGTAGCAGCAACAGTGGTTGGAGCTGGCCACGCATGCCTTGGCAACGCACCACACCGGATGCAACGCGTCGCTTTCGCCAGGCGGCAGCTAGTCCGGATTCGCAGTACGGTTTTAGCTCGGCAACCGCTGTAGCCGTGGCCGATGGCAATCAGATGCTCATCGAGGAGCCAACGGTAGTGGGTGGCGGTGCTGGTGGTGCCTACAATGCGTTGCCGCCTCCGAATGCATTGCCCTACGGTGTGTGGGGTCCTCCGCCGCCCTACAGTGATCCCAATAGTCCAGCACGACGTGGCTATTATCAGTATCTACAGGCTGGAGCCTGCCTCATGGGGAATCCCTCGGCTGCAGCGCTGATGCCACAACAACAGCAGCAGGAACAGCTGCAACTGCAGCAGCAACAATTGTCACAGCAGCAACTGTTGCAGCAAACGCGTCTCTGTGTGTCCCAGCATCAGGGACAGTCCGCAACGCTGGAGCGCATGGAAGGAGGCACAGCGGCATCGGCGGCGGTGGCACGTAATGCCGTCTACAAGGCCAAGGCTGTGGGCAATGGTGAGTACGAGAACACGCACTCCGACAGCGATGGCTGCAATGGCTGGGAACGGGATCGTTGCTCCAATACATTGCCCACGCGCAAGCTGAAGAAGCGCATTGAGGCGGGCGCCAAGAGCATTGGACCGCAGAACAATGGCAGTCAGCAGCGTCCCAATGTGCAGCAGTTGTTTGCCTGCGATGTGGCCAGCAAGCAGCAGCAGACGGAGCAAGTGCAGCAACAGCAGGCACAGCAGCATCAGACCTCCTCATCTCAGGCGGTTAATGGTGTGGAGAATAGCGGCTATCAGGATTCAAATGGTGCCATTGCCAAGGGACAGACGCCGGCAAGTGGAGTTGCTGCTGTTGTTGGCGGCGATGGCCTGGAGGCAGCCGAATCGGAGGTTTACTTTGCCGATGTCAGCAGTTGTTGCAACATGTCCGTGAAGAATGACAACTACTATGACAATGCGCAGCGTGTGCATCAGGTGCATCATCAGCATCAGCATAGCAATTGCAGTCACACCAGCAGCAGCAATCAGAGCAGCAGCACCAACACCAACAACACGAATGGTGGCAACAACAGCAATGAGGATTATCTGGCACAACGTTTCGGACGACGTGAACATTCCATACGCAGTCGCCTGCCCATACCACAGACACGGCTGGAGGATGACTATGAAAGCTCCAATCTGAATATGCCCACAATGAAGAGCGCCGCTCTGGAGCAACAGCAACAGCAGCTGCAGAAGGACATCTCGAGGCAAAGCATGTGCTCCGTAGAGTCCGAGGCCAAGACTGAGTTCACTGACCTGTCGCCATCGACACCATGCGGTGGCGTGCTCCCCTTGCCGCCGCCGCCTGCCAACTTTGCCAGCGATCCGCCCGCATCGGCAGCTGCCAATTTCGTGGCCTCATTTCCATATTCCTCAGAGTCTCAGTGCCTGGAGGCACATCGTCGTTCCACAAAGAACATACACGAACTGCTGCTGGCCAGTGGCAATGGCGGCGGCAGCAGCTCAACTGCAGGCGGAGATTCGGTATCGCCAGCGCAATCTCATTACGAAATCATAAATGATCGCGATCGCGAACGTTATCAGTTGCAGCGCGCTGGCGCCGGTGGCGGTGGCTCTAGCAAACATAAGTCCAAGTCCAAGACACGTTCGCGCGAGCAGCTGGACATCTATGGCGCCGGTGCGGGGCCAACGGAGCGTTCCGACTGGTCCGATGGCAGCGGATGTGGCGCATTACGAGGCAGCAGTAAGCGTTTGTGAGACGAAGTCGAACTCTTTGTCTAGGTTTCATTAACAACAACAAGAATACACAACACACACACACACTCACCTATACAACTCTCATACATGTACTATCCGTCTTCCCTTTGATTTGTGAACAGATCGTCGTTGCATAATGTAATGTTTGCCATCCAGAAACGACTCAGCTGTAATCACACACTCTCCTTTTTGGTCAGCTATGCTTTAATTAATAATATTTTATGCCATCCTTTTTACGTAGCATACACCTACATATACCTATACATATAAATAACGTATATACATCATATTGTAGTATTGAATTGAATGTTGAACTTACAAATTGTAAAATGCTAGCAACACGAGGATAATCGATGAATTAACTTAATATTATACAAATTATGTTACATTTACCTGCGTATTTACATAGTTGCATACATTTATATATACATGCATACACAATACACACATATATAGTTAGTTAAATGTTAGATTGCAAGTTAAATTTATTAAACAAGTACACGAATCATTTTAACAAATTTGACGCGCCTTTCATTTGTTATCGATAAGTTTAAGCGCCAGTGCTGGAAAAAATACTCGCAATTGCGCGTGAGTATATATCGATAGCTGCAGCTGGTAATCGCAATCATATTGGCAAACGTTAATTAAAAATTAAATTTGGACTTTTATTACGCACGACATACAATTTCTGCTTGCAAAGCAGCAGTTGGAACAAATTTACAAATAGCTAAAAAACTATGGCAACTATTAAGCTGGTTAATGTGCCAAGCTGTGCAACAGCATGTAAACAAATGTGGCCGTTAGACTTAAACTAACAACGGACGCGGCAGCGTTTTTGCGATCCGCAATGCTACCATGGGGTATCTCATTCTCGGAATCATCAGGCACAACTGGTACCGCAGCCTCGTCGGCAGCAATCTCTTCTAGCGCCAAGCTGGTTGCCTCATTGATGGTGCGTAGCAGTGGATAGTTTTGAGTGATTCTTCGAGGTGCTGATGTAACCAATCTGAAGTCCGCATAGGTATCCTCATCCAGTTCGCAAGTGCCTAGGAAATCATCGGTATCCACAGACCAGACCATAACACCAGCCAGTCGCTTCTTCATGGCAAACTTCACCTTGTTTGCAATGGAACGAGAACTATCGAACGTGACCACATTCACATCCTGCGTGAAGACATTGCGGTCGGATCGTGCCAACATCTGACTGGTTTGTGCATCCCACTGTTTCGTCCAGCCTGAAGTTTTGTTGCTCAATATATTACAGATCTCGTTGTACCCAAGGAAACCATCCTCCCGCGTAAAGGGTCCACTGAAGCCAACACCGTCGCTGGCATCCTCGGCATTGCCCTGGCCAGCAGTCTTAAAAGTGCGTCCATAAAAGGGTAGACCCAGCACCAGCTTAGACGGTGGAGCACCCTGTTTCAGCAGATAGTCGATGCTGTATTGCTGCAATAAAGGATTCAATAAGAGCTTGGCCTTGTAAAGGAAACAATTGACAACCTACCACACTTAATGGATCCATGGCAGACACCGTCAGCGGAGAATTGTATCCAATCTTCTTATCCCAACTGCCATGATAATCGTAGCACATAATGTGTAAATAATCCAAATAACGTGAGATTTGTCTAACATCATAGGCCTGATCGATGACATTCTTGGCGGCGCCTATGGCCGACGTAAGCAACAGTCCGTAGTTATCAAACTCCTCTCTCAGCTCCTTTGTGAGCGCAACAAAGTTCTCACGATCCGATGGACTGCCGCCACGTTGTGTGGGATATTCCCAGTCCAGATCAAGACCATCGAAGTTGTAACGGCGCACAAAGCTCGCCACTTGCTTGACAAACTGTTGACGCAGCTGCACATTGGCCACAAGCGTGGAATAGTTCTTTGAGCCCTCATTCCAGCCACCAATGGCCAAGCTAACCTTCAGATGTGGATGACTGCGTTTCAGACCTGTCCATTTCTCGTAGCCACCCTTGCCATATTCCTCTTTCAGATCCTGCCAGGGATCTATAACAAACAACATATGGCTTACAACTAATTTGCATATTTTGTGGTTGCCAACTTACCCAGCGACTTGATGGCAGACTGCGTGATGTCTAGGCCTGCGAAAGCATAGACAACATGTGTGCACAGGTTGGGATCAAAGTTCTCAATAGCATAGGCACCCTGGCCAGGTCTATAGACAGCCCACGTGGAGATGTAGCAAACAACCACCTTGTCATGTGAGGGTCCTGCAAGTGCACAAAGGGGTTTTTTAAATAAGCAACCCCCTATAAGGTTAGACCACAAGGCCTCTCTTCTTACCCGTCCTAGCGGAAACGGAAGCCCAAAATGTGCACGAAACTGCAGCGAGCAGTAATAGCAACAGCCTCTCCTTCTCCATGGTTCCGCCTCGTTCGCGTGTCTAAAGAAAACAAGTAAATATGACGAATTGAGTAAGCGCCGCTTAAGTGAACTGCGTTCAGCGAATGATGGAAGTGTATATAGTACATGTATATGGGGGGAAATCTAGGAATACTTTGTAGCGCTACAAGATATTTTCAATTAAGCTCAATTATTGTCTTTAATTGAGACGCGTCTGTGCAGCAAACGCGACATGTGGAAAAGTGAAAGGCAAAAAAGGCATTGCCAAGAATCATGCTAACCCGCCCGATTCCCGTGTGAATAAGTTGACGATGAATCATCATTAGCATCCTCAAGTATTGCAGAATTTCAACAGAGAGGGTTTTGCTAAGTAATTTATGTTGATAGCTTCGTGGAACCAGTCTTGGCCCTTGCAGTCTATATCGCTGCACTTTTATGGATATGCCAAAGCTGACCACACCGCATCGCCGGCTTGCTCTGTGTGGGTTGTGAAACCTGATTCTCAACTTTCGCTCCCAGTTGATATTCTTAAGGCAATGCAACCGTAAATGAATACGAATTCGAATACGATTGCGAATATGAATCATTCGTCTAGTTCAGGACAGGTTCACTCAAGTCAAATTGGGTCTTGTCTTTGTCTGCCGCACTTATCAGTCATAATTATTATTGGACAAACAATAACAAAGTGATTGATGATAAGGAGGCAGAAGAGAGCATAAATAGATAGTTTGCAATAGGCACCAAGGCAGGCTAACAAGCTCCGCAAGGAAAATCAATTTCACTTTCCGGTTGCTTTCAAGCTCAGCTACTTTGTTTTTGCTGCATATTGATATGTCTTTGTTTCTTCTTTTCTTACATTATTTATTTTTGTATTTCTTTTTATTGTGAAGTTAAGGAAACCGGAATACGCAGCGCGTCACGAGCTGCGCGAACATGCGAAAACAAAATTAAGAAGTGAAACGAAAACGAGAGGAAAAAACCAGATAGCGAGTTCAAGAACTCAGCTGAAGATGTTTTTTTTTTTTTCGTGGAGGGAAGTAGGGCCTCAAACTTTTTGTGGGGCTTAACGCCTAGGCCACGCCTGCGCAGTGCAAATGAATAGTCGTGCATTGTGTATGCGTGCGTGTGTGTCTGTGTGTAAGCCAATTAGCGCCAACTTGAAAGCTAACTTCGAAGCACGCAATAAAGAAATTCACTTCACCAACTACACCTTGCTGACGTGCCAGGTGCGTTTTTCAATTAAACTTCATCTTATGTATGTATCATACGTACAATTACAATTTTATTGCCTCAAGACGTGCTTTTCTACACCCGCTAATTTACCGTTGCGAACGCGTTGCTACCAATAACTGAACTTCGTCGTGAAACTGGCCACACTGCGAGCTGCGCGATAGTCAAAGACGAACTCAGTCAAGCCGAACCAGCACTCCAGCCCGAAAGAGCACCGTACCAGCAGGCCGAATAAAGCAGACTGCGTGCTCAGCTAAGAGACACGACGAGACAAGACGAAGGCAGCTGCATGACGAAGAGCGCGACTCAAAAGCGAGCGAGCGGGAGCGTAAAATACGCACAGGGACGCAACTCAGCCTGACACATAATAGTTGAATAAGAACAATTTATAAAACTATAAAAACGAAACTTATGTCAAAAATGCCATTTAAGAGCAAAAGCTTTTATTAATTAAAACACCAAGCCACAACAAAATCGAACAGCAGGTTTAAAAAACAAACAGAAATCATCGGTAACAACGACGTGCTTAAGTTATCGATGTTACTTAATTGCTATTTACAAATATCGTACACGCAGCCCTGATCAACTACCATCGCTGTTATATTTTCTTTGTTATTCTACGTTGACGGTCGACAATTGTGCTGCCTAATATCACAAGGGCCACAATAAAAGCAAAAAAATAATTTTCGGCAAATTACCAAGCCGCCCATTGACTTTGCGGTATGGACGTTGAAGGGGAGAATGTGTCGGATATGGCAACAGCATCTAAACGGCGAAAGCGCAACAATTCCAATGACGAAGCATGCAACGAAGAAGATGGAGGCGACGAAGCTGCTGCTGCACCGAATGCAACGGTAGCAACAACAGCGGCAGAAATAACAGAAACATCAGTGGTAGCAGCTGCTGGTGACGCTGACATAGTTTCAAAGCTGGTTGGGTAAGTGTAGGGAGGTAGAAAGCTGCATGCAGCAGGTATTACAAAGTATGATCGATTTTTACGGCTTTCGATTTCAGGAACAGAACAGAGACAAACGACACCGTAAATAGCTGCACCAACAACAATAATACGAAAAGCAGCAGCAAAGAAGATATCGTGGAAAACCCCTCGTTTCGAGAATTTGTCGATGACAACATCAGTACAGAATATGCCGATAATAACAGTAGTAGCTCGCAGTCTGAGAACTCTCCCCTCTCGGTAGCTCAGGCAGCTTCAATTGAAGACACAGCAATAAGTGAAGCTGTGGAAAGGCAGGAACCCGCTGCAGACAATAGCCCTGTTGGCATTGCTCTTGACAGCGATGATTATGATGATAATGAGGATAATGCCGAAGACAATAATGCAGGTCTCGCGCTCTTTTCTAATCGACCACGCATGTTTCGAACTCGGTCGTATCGCTCCAATGTCTCAGTTTCGCCTACCAGCAGCATGAGTGAAATATTGTCACTAAGTATCCATGCCAATGATCCAGAAAGCGAACACAATGCTGATGACGATGTGGATGCTGATGCCGATGAAGATGATGATGGTTATGAAGCAGCGTCGCCGGCTGCAAATGCTGAACATGAATCTCGTTCGCCTCCATTTCGGGAAATTGTCGAGAGCAGTTCGGACTCCAGCGTTTGGACTCGCGCCTACTCGTCCAGCAATGAGGATGCCGATTCAGTAAGTGATCAATTTGCATAGAATAGAAATAGAACCTTTCGACTTTAATGTCAGACTGAAGATCACTTACGTAGCGCACACAGCCGGAAATACATTAGTATCATATGGAGAACTGAAAGATAAATAGAGAAAAATCAAAAATGTTTTTTTGCGTAAGCTTAGAGAAATAATTTGTAATCTTGTTTTGTTTATTACCTACTTTGCAGGATGATGAATTCGACGAGAACGTGGCGAATCCTGCTGACAGGGCACAAATCGAGACTGCTGTCAACAAGGTGATGTGCAAGTCGAAGCCCTCGCACTGCTGGAACTTGGATAGAGAGCTAATGCATCGAGAGAATGAACTATTCAGTCGGATTGGCTGGCGTGGTGGACACACATCGGTGCAGAGTTTCGGCCGGGGATTCTATGGCACGCGTCGTGTGGTGGAGACGATGAAATTGCTGAACGTAATGTCACGCCATAAGGGCTGTGTTAATTGCCTGAACTTCAATCGTTCTGGTGATCTCATTTGCTCCGGATCCGATGATCTCTCCATTATTGTATGGGACTGGGCCAATGGCAAACCAAGGCATAGCTTTAAATCGGGTCACGGCTATAATATATTTCAAACCAAGTTCATCGATAGCGCTGGCTGTCTGGATATTGTCTCCACCAGTCGGGATGGTCAGGTGCGTCGTGCTGTCATACCACCATCGGGCAGTAGCAGCATAAAACCGATGCGCCTCTACAGTCACAATGATGCGGTGCACAAGCTAGTCATTGTGCCCCAGAGCCGGCATGAGATAATGAGTGCTGGCGAGGATGCGGCTATCAAACACTACGATCTACGCTCCAATACGCCCACCACAATGCTGCGCTGTGTCGATGATAAGCGACGGGTACGCCTTTTCAGCATATCTCATCATCCATATATGCCAGAGTTCTGCATCAGCGGCTCGGATGATAAGCTAAGGGTCTATGACATGCGTAGATTGCCCAAGTGTGTACACGTTATGACGCCCAAGGATCTAAAGGACGTAAGTGCATGCTTTGAGCCATGTGAAACTCTATACTAAAATACTAATTTTTCTCATTGCGAACAAAGATCACACAGATCACTTGCGCTGTCTATAATCACAGTGGCAGCGAAATCCTTGCCTCCTATGCTGATGCAGGTATCTATCTCTACGACAGTCGAAACTACCAGGATGGCGAATATCTGCATTCCTATGAAGGGCATATGTACGTGTATCCATACGACAGCAAAGTTCTGCTGAAGTTGAATTCCCTTTTCCTTTTACAGAAATAGTCGCACCATTAAGGGTGTCAACTTCTTTGGACCCAACTCCGAGTACATAGTCAGCGGCAGCGACTGTGGACACATTTTCTTTTGGGACAAGAATACTGAGGCTATTATAAACTTTATGAAGGGCGATGATGGTGTTGTCAATTGCTTGGAACCACATCCATCGATGCCGGTGCTAGCTACATCGGGGCTGGAGCATAAAGTCAAGATTTGGACACCAAATGGTTCGCCTAAACCGGTAGGTCCACAGTCACACGACAACTATTTTAAGCGCCTGCCCTAATCTCTGTTCAACTTTAGGAGGTGCCGTGCTCGGATGCACTACAGGAAACATTGCAGCGTAATTTTCGACGTAGCCTGGTGGATGTGGGCGGTATTGGTCTTGAAGAAATTGTGAGGGAACTGCTGAATCCTCTACCCAATGAGGTGAATTCCCCTGCTCGCGGTCGCCGCCCAAGGCCTGCTGCGAACAGCAGTTCCGAAGAGGAGAGCGCTGACGGCAGCTTTGCGCTGGGCTGTCAGGCGCAATAGATATTGCAATATCGTTCGCGGCGGCGGCGGTATAGCACATCGATCCAAAGTCTTGTGTATAGTTTTTGCTTTGTGATTGCGGCAGACACTTGAAAAGTTGTGTTGCAATCGTGCATGTGCATATACATATATATGTATATATATATATGTCTTTTTATTTTTATAATAATGATTTTTTTAGTTGCGAGCATCTCAAAGTTTGCGAGCGAGCTCTACGTTTCCAAATCTGTGAATATACCAATAAGCGCGCTAATATTCTAATTTTGAACAATGTCTAATAAAATTCACACACACACACAAATCCGTTCTTAGTTAATAAAGTTTGTTTAGTACAATAATTTGTTTTTTTTTTTTGCTTGTACCGACTTTAAATATCGATTATCTGTCAATTTATCAACTGCTCTTCGAATGGTTCACAATGGCAGCACTGTACAGCACTACAATATTTGAATTTGCGCAGACTTTCAATAACGATTAGTTATCGGTTTGGCTGCAGCCCTGTTGAAAGGATTTGAATTTGTTGCAGTACACTTACCTACACTATTTGGCACTCTTAGCCCTGGTTTAACGAGAAAACATTTGATTTTATAATGCGTGAGTTTTTCCTCTTTATTTCGTTTTTGTTTGTTGTGTTGCGACCACTTTAAATTGCAAGCTGCACAAAAGCATTGTATATTGCATGAAGGCGCGCTCGAAATCCAATTTAGAACATTCACATGTAAGCACGCAGACGCCTCAAGGAACAGTTTCAGTGTATACGTTTCTAGTCGTGTCTCTTTCTCTCTCTCTCCTAAATACTTCTTATAGCTCAATCCGCCGCCTTAATCGTTAGTCTGGCAGATGAGCGCAACGCTACGCTTGACCCAATGCGAAGCCTTTTCGTTAGTGTTGAGCAGCAGCGGCACCACATAATTAGTCGAGTGTCCCGTCGTGGAGAGCGTACCTCGGCGCTCGGCCGTCTTGTAGAGCGGACATTTGTATCGTGTGCCCTCGAAGAGTTCCAATATTCTAAGGGGGCGGAAAAAAATTACCGGCATTACATACATAAGAATCTTGGGCAATTGCTCGGCCAGTGCATTTTGTTCCCAGTGCCAGCGAGCACCCTCCAGGAACAGCCCATTACAGTAGATACCATCTTCGGGTGGCTGTGGCATTGTCTCCACCTTGAGCACATCATAGTCAAAGGTTAACGTATCGATGGGTATCTTATATTTTCGTGCAAAGTTCTGCATGGCACCAGTGAGAAAAGCCTGGGTGAAAAAAAAACCTGATAGCCAGAATGTGGGCGGTTTACCCTCCTCATGCCATGTGTGCAGCCAATTGAGACGTTTATAAAGATCAGCAATATACGAGCCCAGGGGCTTTAGACAGGGATACGATTTACCCATCCATTTCTGTGGAATTCGATTGAGTTTCATGGCAATCATTACATTCTCCAGATCCGGTGTCATCACAAGGATGCCCTTGATGGCCAGCGCTAGATTGCGACAGGAGTCGCGTATTTCCTTTTGTAGCTTGAGAAAACGTTCCATTTCCTGTACCACAACTGTGTTCATTGATTCGTTATAATTGACGGGATACTTTTCAGCAGCTCCCTCGATGTCCATATCTGGTGGCATCTTCGACTCGATTTGTCTAATTGTCTCCAATACCATTTGCTCTGGACTAACGCCAGCTCCAGCTGTGCCCGCCGCCTCGGAACCAAGCAGCAATATCATCGAATCCAGCAAAGTTTTCGATGTTTGCAGATCACGGGTTATGCCCGAATTGGCGTGCAGGCCATATACCTCAGGTGGTGCCAGCGATGGCATGTTCTCCTCCAGATAACGCAAAATCTCGCGATGCTCCGTCTTACGTGGCAATATGTAACGATCTTCGTTGGCAAATCTAAATTTATTATCCGAAACCGCAGCGACATTGCAATAGTCCGCCAGAATGGTGACAATGCAACGTCTGTCCCAGTTGTCTGTCACACGTCCGCCATAGTTGCACTCACTTGTCAGGTAGGAGATGGCATCGTAGGGCACATGCTCGTACTGATTCAGCAGCATCTACAAAGTGGGGGGAGAGAGAGACGTGAAACGGAGAAAGAGAGAGAGGCGGAAAGTTGTAGGAAACCTACGCTCAGTTGCAGCACAGAGATTTGCAGGTCGGACTCATTGAATCCGTAAGGTATATTCCAGCCCAGTGGACCGTACTTGCGCCGCTCCTGCACGACGGCATGGAAGAAGCAGATACCAAAGAGCAGGCGTGTAAAGGCGCGATCCTGCTTGGCACAGCCCGAATAAAATTCCGGATCATTGATCGGCTCCGAGTTGTACGAGCGCATTAGATTTTCCTTCAGCCCCATGGGCGGTTCATTGGTCATTTTAACACCATTCTGTAGTATGGTTACAGGGAATATGGGCGTCGGATATGCCGTAAGCCAAATACGAAAGTTGGCTAAAACGAAAACAATTGAATCAAATAAGATGGTAACAGGTTAGTCGCTCCAAAACTCACCCTGCGTATTAAATGTGTCCATGTTCTCCCACAGATACTCCAACGTAGGCATCCACGACGCAGCCAAATGACAATTCTGCAGGCAAACCCAGTCGCCCATTTCCTGAGCATTCTTAATCATTGCCGTCGCTATCGGGCCCTGTCCCTGTCCCAGCGAGATGCTCTGGAATGACTCTTCCTGGTTCATTTTCTCGGCAAATGCCAGCAGCGAACCCATAGGATCGGCACCGGGTGAGAGGATGAATAGCAGCGGAGTCAGACAAGTGGAGTCAGCATATGACTTGGAGATATCAAACTCCGGTGGCGTCACAAACTGCTCTCCAATTGTATCCGCAATGAAGTTACGTACGCCAATAAACACCGAATCAGGACGCAGAGCCTTCAGGATAATTAACTTTTCAAAATCGGTGGTCTTGTCGTGCCATGGTGGGGGCAAACGTTGTGTCTCCGGCGAGGTGTGATCATAGATCGCTTGCCAGGCGGGCAAATTATGGCGGAATGAGTCCACAATGCCTCTCAGCTCCTTAAGATCCTCCAAACGCAAAAAATTCAACCAGACGCCATCGGGTATCCACTTTGGATTCGGATTGGGTGGCAAATTCGGTTGCTCCTTGGCATTCGTGAGCAAATGCGCGAAGTGACGCATTTCCACCTGACCTGTGCCGAGCAGGATGCGGGCGGTGAGTATGAATGAGAAGAGCAGCTTATCCTTCTCGAAAATGGAACGGCAAACGTTGTTGTACAGATTCCTAGTAAAGCCATCGACCAGAAACTTAATGCGACGTGGCAATTCTTTGGATTTGTTGGCCGTCTCTATGGAATACATATAGAGATTGATATACCAATTGAGTGAGAACTGATACATGGGATCTATGTTGGGCAGATCTGTAATGGAATAGTACAGTATGGAGGAATGCACTGCAACCGGTTTGTAATTCAAACGGAATGCTTCAATCTTCGCTGAAGTCTCTTTGGCGGCTTCCTGCTTTACTGTAATATCTTTGGACAATGTCTTTGAGTCGGCCAATATACCAATGGCTGCCTCATTCTCCAATATGTCACCCTCGCTGGAGGTCAACGTTTTCAAGATCATATTCTCTGCATCGAGCAGGGCTCCCTTATTGGCTGCCGCCTCGGAGGTGAGCATAATTCGCAACTCCTGTAAATCTGGACGCTCTTTGGCCACCACAATACTGAGTAACTGATCCATTAGAGCATTCTGAGTGAGTGCGAAATTAATCACAGTCACCTTGTTAAACGTCTCGGGCAGAAAATGTGGATTACGCAAATTGCATGTCATATATAGACGAAAATTCTTATTTGCCGGCACTATATTCTCACCCAGACTGATGCACTTGACGCCACCCACTATGAAAGTCTGCTTGGTCAATATGGGATCGAGTGGAACCTCAAGCTCTTCCTGCACATTCTCAATGATCACGGGGTAACCATATTCCAGCGCCTCGGCAATGATCTTCATATAGTTACCCTGATTGAACTTGACGCAATTCAAGCGATTCCTGCGCTCCATGTTCTTCAGCCAATTGTTAGCCTGACCCTGTGGATCGATGAAGAGACTGTAGCGACTTGAGTTCGCGCAAATGATGGCATTCTCACTGGAGAACTCATCGTTGGGTAGACCATCTAGCTGCCAGTTCTGTATGACAACCTCCTGACCCAACACGGTGGTGATCGAGTACTTGGTGGAGCAGGGTATTTGCAGGTCAACGCATTTCTTGAACCAATCACTGACGCACGTGGAACGATATTGCAAATTAACAGCCGATAAGTAGGCAATGATGCCGCAAGAGATGAGCACATCGCCGGGTAGATGATCGTACAGATCTTGCAGATCTTCTGCTGCCTTATTCCAACGTGACTTTTCTCCGCCGAGGCCACCAATCAATGCCTCCGCGCGTATCAGTTTATTGCGGCACAGCTCGGCATGATCCTCCGTGCGTTTCATCTCGGCATTGGCCTTGTCCAATTCTATGTTGAGCAGCGCCACCTTCTCTTCAAGAGCCGCAGCCATGGCACGTTTCTCTGCCAGAAATGCCATGGTGTCAGCATATTCCTTCTCTGCCGCAGCCAACTTGGCCTTTTTGGGCGCCACCACTTTGGCAACATCGTCGTACATGTCCATGGCGATAATCCATTGGCACAAACCCTTGGCCGCACTGGATGCCTTGGCCACTATGGCCGGCTGGAAATCCTTATTGGGTATGAACTCTTTACGTATACGTTTTATGGTCTCAGTCGGAATGTTGTCCTTGTCGAACTCCTTGAGAGAGGGCAGGAAATTCATGTCGCCCAAAATGCGCTTACTGGGTCCCCAATAATCCATGACCATTTTACCTGATGCCGGATCCGGTATACGCTCGGGTGGCAAACCCTTCATTACGCACACCGCTGCCATGACTAGCTTAATGACAGGCGGTGGATTCTTCATGGACTTCACCAACGTAATGTCCGCCGGCTTGAGGGTGTTTAAGGCGCCGAGCGCCTCCTCTAGCACGGGTATAGCCTTGGCCAAATCCTTCTCGCACTCTCCCTTTAGCACCTGAGCCTCTTCGGCTTGCACTGAAGCAACTGCTTCATCCAGTTTCACCTGCTCCGCCGCCTCATTGGCTGCCTGCGTCTCTTTGCTTATCATCAACATCATGGCACGTGATGATTCCGCCAGGGCTAACAGCTTGGGCTGCAGTGCACCCAAATCCCGCTGCATTATCGATATGGCCGCTGCTGCTGCAGCCAGTGTGTCCAGGCCACCAATGTATCGCATCTTTGCCTGATAGGTCTCCTGCTGCTTGCGATCAATCAAGGTCTGGAACGAACGGATAAGCTCGATAAACGAGGCATTGGTCTGATAGATATGACGACTGGCCATCTGACAGAAAGCACGCGTCGTCGCAGCCGCAGTGGTATGGAAATACTGGCACGTATCCATAATAGCCAACTTGATTTCCTCCGAGGGCACATTCACATTCACCAGCGACATCTTGGCAATCATTTGCAACGCCTCCTCGGGCCAGCTATCGTACCAATCGATGGTGCAGCAATTCACCAGCGAGGGATACAAACGCACCCGGGTGCGTAGGGCATCTCCGATGGGTGAGAAGCTCAGAATGATGTGCAGCTTCTGCTTGCAACGATTCACAAAGAAGGAGAACACCTGCAGCGGCGATACATCGATATTGCGATTACCACCCTGTGCGGCCAGGCGAACCATTTCCAGCACCTCCTGTTTCTCATCAATGGGAAAGATATTCGGAACTTCACCCTGATTGAGCAGACAATCGATGTCCTGCAGAAAGAGTTCCATTTTGATTTGATTCTCTGTGATGAGGAATGTTGTATGCTTGTTCATGCCGCCTGCCTCCTTGAGAATAGCCTTGATATCGTCATGCCATTCATTGGCACCATAGTTCTTGGTGATCTCCGGTTGAAAGAACGAAGTCGATACCATGTTGGTGGCCAGTTTAGTCAACGATTGTCGTCCCGAACCGCCTAGACCGATGAGCAATCCACTGGCACCTTGTATGGAGATGATGCGACAAATGCGATTCAGATGCAGCAGCGCAAAGGTAAACAAGGTAATGTCCATCTTATTACGCCGCGTGGAATTATAATCCTCCAAGCTAGCGACAGACAAACGATGGAATATCTCCATGCTGGGTACCTCCTCGTAACGACGCTCGTCCGGTTCATTATCCTCATCGAAATACATGCCAAAGAAAACGCTGCAGGCGGCGGTCATGGTGAAGACGGGATCGATTTCCTGGAAAAGCAAAAACTCTATATTAACTTCACTATATCTTCTCTTCCTGTAATCCCAACTTACCTCGCAGTACCGCTCAAAGATTGTCTCCACCTTGTCCCTGAAATTAAAGCGCAGGCATTCGTTAAGCTTCTCAAACATCCATTGACGATCCACGTCGTCCACCAGACGATCGTAGAAGACGCGCATGGCCTCGTGATACCAGACACGCACCAGCATCTTCTTGTCATTCACAGATTCCTTGCGCACCAAGGTGCAACCGGTGACAACACGTGCCATGTCACGTAGATTGAATATGTAATGCGACTTGGAGGGCGTGGCACGTATCTCAGTCTGCACCAGCTTATAAATGCTCTGCGTGGCAGCCACAATTGAATTGGCCAACACAAAGACATCCTGTCCATGTCCAGTGCGACGGAAGCCATAGAGTGCGACATTCAGAAAGACACGATAACTGGTATCATCGCTGAACGTGTTTATAGAGTAAACATGGAAATGATTGAGGAACCTGGCATAGACATCCTGACGACTGCCACCTGGTAGGCCACAGGCGCATATGATCAGTAAATTGTGTATAAAGATTTTGGAACTATCTTTCAGATCATAGACATGACCATAGTCGAAATATTGACGCAGCAATTCCAGCGGTGGCTGTGCGCCGTAGACCTCCTTTACGGGCATATTCATGTCATCCACAAAGATGATGCTCTGCATACCCTTTGGCGGCCCATAGATGCCACGTTTCCATTTCTGCAACTTGGCTATGATCTGATCCTGCGTATTATTTGCCGATATCATGACGGTGAAGGTAATGAAGCCTGTTTCATACAGATCCGGATTTAGTTTGTTCATCAAATAGTTCTGTATGTAGACACTCTTGCCCGTGCCCGTGGGTCCAACCAGTAACATGCGCTTCTTGTGATGCACATGCATTTTGAGTAGGTGAATGTAACGCACTGTATCCACTGTGGGCACTATGACACCCGTCTTGGTCTCCTCTACCTCTGTGCGCTTGGCTATATCAGGCAAATAGCGCCAGCCGCCACGCTGCTTAAATTGAAATGAATAGTCACAGATCAAACCCTCCAGCGGTGGTGTTATCTCCATTTTGCCCAACACTGCAGGCATCTTGGCCTCGTTCTCGTAGACCTTTTGAAGAGTTAAAGGAGTTTGGAAGCAGACAAACAGATGTATTACCTGCATTACTCACCTTGCGCAGAAACGCATCAAATTTCTCGCGTGAATTGGTGTCCAGCACGCCACCAACTCCCCAGACTAGTGCATAGAGCAAGGAAGCCTGTATGTAGCTCTGCAGATACTTCTCATATTCATCGGGATTCTCTTCAATCCCCTCATCCATTAGCATATCAATGATATCAAAGGTGGTCATAAGGCAATTAAACTCGCCCGGCTTGATGAACTGTGAGCAGGAGCGACGCACAAAGGTTTGACACTGCAATGGGAGGTGGTTCAGAGGGATGTGAATAGACTGGTTGAACTCCCCCTCTCTAGACTTACCGGCGGCAATAGCCATTCCAGCATAGTTATCATGTACTTGCGATTTTCCTCATCTGCCCAGCGCGGATCGGCCTTCTTTAGCCATGTGTTGGCAAAGGAACGCCAACCCAAGGTGGCGGGTTCCATGTAGATCATGCCACAGCGTGAGACGGTGGCAGGTGAGGCTTGCGATAGATCCATTACCTCAAACACCATGGACATTTCGTTGGACATGGTTATCACTTCACCGCTGGTCAGGCAAAGTTTCTTATTGTCATCCAACACGGTGTTCATGTTCTCAATCCATACAGCATCCACGGGACCATCGAAGACAACCTACAAGTTTTGAGTATTACTCTGCATGCCAGAAACCAACTTAGTCGATACTTACCCACTTTCTATCCGGTGTGGGTGTCATGGCAAAATCTCGAAAGATTCTAGCCACAAGGCCATCGGTCCATTCATACGAAATGGGATCAAAGGAGCCATAGAGCTGATTCATTGTAATGGACTTGGGATTCATAATGCCCATTTGAACGTGCTGATAGTAGGGGCTCTTCGAGGGCGCCTTCACTTTCAGGGTTGAGAGCACCTTTGATAGCACCTGCAGTGTTTTCGACTTGCCCGCCAGTGGTTCACCGACCAACATGAAACCATGTCGTACAATAATCATCTCAAAGGTTTGTATGACCTTGAGAAGGAAACTCGGAGCCGGCTCTAGGATCATTTCCGCGCAGACGCGTTTAAATTCCTTTTCCATGAGCGAATAATCAATGTGCGGCAACTTGATGCCCGGAAAGATGTCCGAAATGATGCCCTCGAAGAGTGGCACATCGAATGACAGAAACTTGGGTAAATTTACATCGATTAAGCTACGCAGCAGTAGAATATCCTCCACTTCATCGGGAAATTGTTTTTTAATGTTACCACACGCGGAGAGCACCGTCTTTACAGCTCGCATGCCGTAATCGTAGTGATTCTGCATGGATAACTGCTCCGAGCAAAGGCGATAGGTGGTTACGATTTTTACCGCCAACTTGCGAGCATCGACAAAGCCATAGGAATATAGGGAAATCTCACCGATCATGGCATAATCAGGCACCATCATGGCCACCGAACGGAAGAGCACTTTAAGATTATCGGGCAACTCCGAACGTCCAGCATAACCGGGATTCATTGTGATGCAGACATAGCAAGCGGGATTAAGTTTCAATTCGGTGCCCTCAAACATGAACTTCTCCGCATGAGCGCGCACGGCTTGTATGATCAGCAAAATCTGCTGGGCTATGACAGACAGCACCTCCAGCTCGATACGATTGAACTCATCGAAGCAAGCCCAGGCACCGCAGGAGGCTAGTCCCTTAAAGAATTTACCCATAGCCTTGTAGTCCAGACCATCGGAGCAATTGAATACCTTACATTGCACGGCCAGAGCTTTGGCCAAATCCTTGGTGGTCTCTGTTTTACCCGTTCCAGCAGGTCCTTCAGGTGCGCCATTTAAATGCAGCTGATATGCTCCCACCAGAGTGCGATAGCAACGATCTGTGAGAGGCGTGATCACCAGACGATCTGAGTTACCCAAATATTCATTGGCAAAGGGGACCGTTGCGTTGATAATCCGCACCAGCATGGTGGAATCCTCCCAATAGTATCGCATTTGTGCCAGCCACTGGAAGTCATATTCGCTGCTGATCTTTAGCCGGATAAGTTCCTCGATCACATCCTTGGCATGCACATCGATGACAATCAGTGATTTGATAGTGATTCTATTTAGGTTGGTGATCACCGGCGAACGCACCAGATTGACAATATCATTGAGCTCCTTAGTCAATTCGGAGAAGAAATGATTCATCACTGTCTGACTGCCTCCATAGCTGCGACGCAGGCAGCTGTGGGTGCGCGATGCCCAATAGACTTGCGACACTGCAAGGACATTCATCTGTGGCCAGTGGATAACCCAATCGTTGCGCTTGAGAGTGGGATAATGGTTGAAGGAGAGTTCACTCTGACTGGCCACCGCCTTCAGCATTTCATCCTCTACACCAACAAGCCATTTTTCCACGCTGCCACCCGCGGCTGCTGTGGAGATCTGTTCAAGGAATTTGATGTTCTCCTTGTCGCTGCTTATCATTGCCAACACGTTCTTTCCCGAATCGAATTCAAGCAGATTGATGCCCTCAAAGCATTTGCTCATATGCGGTTGCACACGCAGTGGATCTTTGGTCTCCGATAGAATCTCAAGCATTTCATCGTTGGCCAGAAAGAAGAAACGTGGAAAGTACAGGCGTTTCTTTTCCAAATAATTCGTAACACCCGTCGATATATCCTCGAGTAGTTCGTTGGCCTTTTGCAGGGATTCCAGAACGCCGGCAAGTGGTGCCGTCTCAATGACCAAAGGATTACGCAAGACCAGACCCATGTTACGTGTATAGGTCTGTTCCACAACGCCAAAAAGACGCCCCTCCTCGGGCATCTGGGCAACAATGTCCTTCGACGAGAATATGGGCAACAAATAGATGTAATTCACCTGCACCTTGCCCCACTGATCGAGTGTTTCGTTTACTCGCATGATCTTCTCATACCAATCACGCACTTCCGCTTCGCTGGGCTTCATGAACGCTGAACCACGCATTGTCAGCGTCTTGAGTATATGATCGTCGAGCAGAGCCTGTATATCATCCAAGCTGTTGAGTATAGTCACGCCCGTCTCCTTGTACGGTCCCGTGGGAAATACCTTATTCTCCCACTCCTTTTGCATGGCTACCAAATTGTTCCACAACTGTAGCTCCTTATTGGCACCAATGCTAACGATTTCAAACTGATCGAGTACAGGATCCAAACCAGAGTTGAGAATCTTGCGCAGCGTTGTGCCCGCATCGGGTGTTATATCGAAACCAGCTATGTTCGACATCTCCGTCCAGTGACGCTTCCGCAGCGCCGGATTGCACATAATATTCACTACGTAAACTCCTGTAGTGAAATCCTTGATCGATTTGATCATGGCAACACACAAGCGAATTGGCACCGGATGCTTGTCTGGATCAGGATCTTCGGTTTGACCCTAGAAAGAATTAGGATTGAAATTACTATAGTTTTCAGCCGGCTAAAGATTCCAATGCTAACCTTAAACTTGCAAACGGGATCATCAACCATATCCTGTTTGATTTTGATGCGATAGTATTTCTGATTTTTCATGAATTCCTTTAGATAATCATCCGTAGTTGTTTCCACAAACTTAGGTTCCAGATACTCGAAGGGTCCGTCGTTCCAGACGCTCAAAAAACGCTTCCATTCGATGCAAAGTCTACAGAGCGGAAAACAAAGATTGTTGTAGATCACCCCACCCACTAAACGCCTCTTATCACTTACTTCATGAGATCGGCAAAGGGATACACGAAAGTCTTGATGACCTGCAGCGATGGATATTGCGTTTGATTGATCTTGAAGAGTTTCTCCTCCTTATTTATCCATGCCACATAATCGTCAAAAGTTTTCAATTGATCTATGAAATTCTGTAATACTATATAACTCTCGCGAAATTTATCGGGACGGCTCATGTCATCAATAACCGCTAGCTTGGGCAGCATTTCCTGTATATCCGTGTTCAACTTCTTTACCACCTCCTGCAAATGCTCCTCGAACATGAACTTAAAGGACTCCTGCTGCGATGCATTATAATCACAGATCTCATTGATATCCTTAATCCAGTTGATTGTCTTTATGGTCAAATCGAAATGATATTTGGACATCTGTGTGAGCTCCACAATGTTGGTGCCCACCTGCAGGCAATGCTGTATGCGATCTGTGAGCTCCGCTAGCTTGATCGTTTTCACAGCGATCATGAACTCCGCGCTCTCGATCAACTCCTCTGTAGATCTTGGTATTAGCAGCGCTTTCTCTTTGATTTTCTCGAACTCTGCACATATCTCCTCCTCAACCCTGATATGCTCTCGAATGATAATCGATGTTATGTCCGAGATGAGACTTTCGGCTAACGAACGCAGTCCATCAATAATCGGTTCGTTGTCCACAATAGCCATGGCAAAGTAATCCGTTGCCGGTTCTGCAGTGAGCATATTGATGTATTCATAGTATGTGTTGATGCGCTCGAAATACTCCTCGAACTCGTGAGGTTCCTCTAGAAAGTTGACCAGATTATCGCGCTCATCGATCGAGTAAAGTCCCTTGTAACGCTCCTTAAACCCGTCTATATATTCCGTCAACTCTGTGTACGTTTGTTCGATTATCTCTGCCACCTTATCGCACATATCCTTGACATGATGCTCATTCATTTCAATCTTTAGATAATCATTCACTTGTGTAAATACCGTTAGGCTGTCCACTTGCGGTTGCAGCGCCTCCATGCGATAGCCAACGGTTGAGATTTCCGTAACAATGTCCCCAAAGCAAACTTGTATATTATACATGCTGGGTCGCATCTCGATGCAATCATCCATGTCGTTCCAGCACAAGGATACACGAAACATGGGCATTGTCGTGGGTTTACTACAGATACGAAACATTTCCTCAAACGTGCGTTGCTTCATGTTGTTAACCTCGCGATTCATTAGACCCTCCAGGCCACTCCAGGCACGCTTCCACATGGCTAGGGGCATTAAACGTTTGCGCAACATTTTCTTCAGCACCAACACCAGGCGTGTATACCATGTCCAGCGAAGAAATGTGTTCACCTTGTCCAGCTGATTTTGTATATACTTGCGATAGAATTTATAGGAGAGCGACTCGCGTCCACAGAGTCCCACCTGCTGCTGCTGGGCTCCCATGCTGCTGACGTACTCGAAATTACAAGCGAACTCCGGCAGCTCAGCCACCGAAATACTGAGCACAACACGCATGGGTAACTGAACGATCAGTAGATTCTGTGCAATTTTACGACGATTCTCCAGATATGTTTTATATTTCCGAGATCTTCCGGGCAGCTTAAAATGAAAATCGGCATGGGGTAGAACATAACTTTCGGGATCCTCATCATTGAACTCTGGATGCCGCAATATATTCTTCATGCTGTAGATTTTCATCAGACGATCGAATTCGCCGTGCACATCCGCCATGTACTCCTTCACCAGATCCGGATACAATTTCTTTAGCCGGTCCGAAGCAAAGCTTAGGATCTTTGCCTCAGTTTTCACTAGCATGCGTGGCACAACTATTTTACGCACCTCACGGCGTAAATTGTCCACATAGTGCGACTGATGCAAGGGTCGTATATCCGGCTCTGGGGCCCATGGTTTCTTTGCAATTTGTACCTTTATATCCGCCGCCCGCTGCTTGAGGAACGTGTAGTGCCGTCGCTCATGCACCTCGGATATGCGGAATGTCAGCAAAGGATTCTTCATATACTCCTCATTGTCGTATTTGTTTATGTCCGATGACGGGCGATGCATACGCTCTAGTTTACGGGAATACATGGTGCCGACACCTTGTGCTGTTCCTGCTTGTTTCTTGTGTGTTGTTCCTGTTCATGTGCTAAAAATATAAGGCTGCAGCAAAAATTATTCAATTTGAGTTAAACAGGCAACGACTCTATATTTTATTCAAATTACTTGTTAGTCGTTACTAAGACAACTTGTATTTATTTTGTTTATTTCACGTTCTAAGCGAATTGTTGCCAGTAGCAGCTGGACCAGTTACAAACTGCAGGCGCCATGTTTGATTTCTTCTGTTTTGTTTACATTTCTCATTCACAACAAGCGGCCATGTTGACATTGAGAGTCGAACTTCAAATGCTAATTGGACACTCTCTTTCTCTCTCTCTCGCTCTGTCTATCTAAACTTGTGTATGTATTTTATTTATGCACCGATAACACGATATTAATATCGGTATCAGTAACAATTCGATTGAAAATTACATTACAGATCAGATCAGATTAACAATTCTTGTTTTTTTTTGTTTTTCTTTTAAGCAACAATAATTACAATAATAATTATATATATAGTATGTATAACACTTGTTAAATTGCCTTCAAATATACAATATTCTAAAAAAAGAGAACCCCGAATTGTTCATCAAAAAACAGCCTTAAGTTTATGCAGATGTCGATAGTTGTGTGTGTGTGTGAGTGTGGTGTAACTATGTTTTCTTTTTTGGTAGGTAGGTCATAGGCATAAGAATAGCTTACGGGCGATGTAGGCGGGTGGGCGTGGTGTTTTCAGTGTATGTATGTGTGTGTCTGTGTATGTTTTGAGAAGATTCTTGTGCGCTTTTTGGGGCTTTCGTGCGATCGCAGCACAACACGTAAAAGTTATACAATTTGATAGTTTCACAATACACATAAAGTTGTTAATGAGCGTTTGTTGTTTTTTGTTTTTTTTTAACAATACATTCGTATAAAAGAAATTGCACATGTTTGATTTTTGACAATGCTTTTTTTGTTAGGTACGTTAAGCGTTTCTCTCATAATATTTCATGCGAGATTCATATATGTGTGCGTGCGTATGACATAGCTTAGTTTTAGGGGAGGGGAAGGAGCAGGAGGGGATCTCAACAAACCAATTGCAATAATGAATGATTCAAGTTTAGGTTGTTTGGTTGTTTTTTGCCTAGTCATTTTGGTCATTAAAAAGTTAACACTGACGACGACTCAACTTATTAATTGCTTTCACACTTGTTATCTCTCAAATTGCAAGACATAATCCTTGATCGGTCCTGGCAGATTCAAACGGTTGACATTCTGTGCCATCTTGCGATTCATAGCCTCATAGATGGCCATGCGTGCCAATTGCTTTAGGCTACGCGGCTTGCGATATAACGTCGAGATCAACGCAATCAGTTGCTCCGTCTTCTTGTTCGGCACTTGGGCAACATAGAAATTGTGCAGTGACTTGAGGCAATTGTAGAGCGGCTCATGCTCCATGGTCAGATAGAAGAGATGGATAATGCGTGTGAATGTCAGTTGCGGATCGTTGAGTATAAATTCCTTTTTTGTTATCAGTATAATATAGTAAAAAAGCAGATAGCGTGAATTTGTGCGAAATGAATTGCGAAACGTATTGTCGCCCAATGCTGCAGCTGCTCCTCCTCCTACTCCTCCACCACCGGCGCCGTTGCCCACTGCACCGCCGCCAGCGCCAGCTGCTCCTGCTCCACCTGCTCCTCCGCTGCCTAACGCCTCCCCATAGCTGGCAATTTCGCTGGAAAAGATCGCAATACCAGGCGTTGTCTTGCTACTCAGCACAATATTCGGATCGGCGCCATACTGTATAAGCGTCAGTGTCAGCTCATAGATGCATTCCATGTCGTGGCATGTGCGCACGTTCTGCACCATATCCATAACTGCCTGCAGAATGTGCTGATATGTTTTATTGCAGTCCAGCCCGTGCTGCAGCAGCAGCAGCAGAATGTTCTTTATAAAGTCAAAGTTTGTGCGTTTCTGTGCATCACAGTTAAGCGTAAAATTCTCGCTGACCGTAAAGACCAGCACGTGTAACGGCTTGAGGTTCGCTCGATACGAACAATTGGGATTTGCGCCATGCTGCAGCAAGATGCGTATGCAGTTCAAATAGCAGACCTGCAAGGAACACGTTTTACGTAAGTAAGTCTTAAGAACAGATAGGCCTTCTACTTCACCTTCATAGAATGCGTAAAATGATGCAGATGATCCTTGTTGATCAACGGCACCAGTAGCACCATAATGGGCACGGAACCATCGCGGCCCACAATGTTGGGATCACCTGTCAGATAAAGAGAATTGATTACATAACAGAATACTAAGAGAGAAGCAGCAGCACTTACCGTCCTCCCTGATGAGCATGTTGAGTAGCTCGTAGCAGACCTCCCAGTCGCGTAGATGACGGAACACGCAGGCAATGGCACTGTTGCCAGCCTGATTGATGGATGGCTTGGCACCGTTTTGCAGCAGGAAGCGCACCAAATGCAGCACATCCCATTTGCTCCATTTGTCGTAGCCATAGCGTGCCTCCTCTAGCGCATAGCGCACTATCAACGCATGCAATGGTGTATTGCCAAGGGAGTCTGGTGCATTAATCAGCTCCTTGCAGCCACGTTCGAGCAGTATGCGCAATGTGGCCTGTGTATCCTCGGCGCATTTGCGTGCAGCAAAAATAACTACAATGAGTAGACATTAATTGGATTCTCTATCACCTAATGCAGCCATCAATCTACTCACCGACATGGAGTAACGTCATCTGTTGTGTGCATGTGCGTACTGTGGTTATGGCACCGTGTTGTATAAGCAGCTCCAGAAAGCGCCCATCGTGCAGTACAGCATGATGTATGGGATAATATTCATCCATGATGAGATTAATCTCCTCGGAACGTGTCACCACAAGCTGCTGCACACAATTCCAGGCGCCACGCTCGCATGCCAAGTGCAGCAGAGGCTTCTTGGCTCGAAAAGGAATCCAAGGCTCTTCCATTTTTTGTGTCATCATGCTAAGCACGTTATACTGATCGCCTGATTAAAGAAAACATTAGATTAGTTTAGGGATTACCACAAGAAATATATTAACATCATATACCATCGATGGCATAGCACAGGGCATTCTGTAACTTCGTATTACGACGTTCGCGATCATCGTCCACATTGCTGTGCCACTTGCCACTCTCCTCGCAGTTATGCGAATGTGCGCCTGGAAAGCACATGCGTGTGTCTGCATCGATGCGCGCACCATGTCGCAGCAACAGCTCCACACATTCCTCATAGCCGCGCAGCGTTGCTATGTGCAGGGGCAGGGAGCAGGGCGCTCGATTGACATCTGGCCGATGACGATGCAGAAGCCATTTGGTGAGATCGATGTGATTGAGTCCAACGCTGCGCTGCAGTATATTGTAGCCGCAGTCATCGTGTATGACCAGTATATTCTCGTTTTTGGGTATCTGAATAAGCAAACTTTCGAGTGTTTGCAATGAGATTTTCGGATTGGCACGCAGAATTTCGAAAAGCGTTTGAATTTTCTCCTCTGTGGCCTTGGACACCTTATGACCATCACGATGTGAGAGCAATGCCGAGCCCGAGCGAAACACTTGGCTCACCGAACCGCCCATGACGCGTTTTCCAGTCTCCTTCTACTCCTCTTTCTCGCAGCGATTGTTTTTCAATGAGGATGCGTTTTGGAAGTTATGTGTTCAGTGTTGATTGGGCCACCTTTTTTCAATGCCAGTGTGCATGTTTGCGACGCAATTGCTTCTTTTTGGTGTTGTGCTTTAATTGCTCGAGTGTGCGTGTGTGTGTGTGCGTATTTGAATGTGGCTCCTTCTTCTACCTGCACAGAAACAATAACAATAAACAATGCGTAGAGCAGGCAGCGTAGAGGCAACGTAACAATCAATACAGATACGCGATGCTTTCACACATTTGCACAGCACAAATCAGCACTTGGCACAGCACGCACACTGTATTAGTTTATTCCATTTGTGATTGAACATTTTCTGTGAGTGGTTTATACATCCAATTCATTATTGAACTGCATTTTAATAGCGTTTTATTGCAAACATCCGAAATTTTTTCTACGCTGCAATTTGTAAACCTTAATCGACTCAATCTCTATATCAGCTGCTTGCATATCGATTCGATAACACAAAAGCTTACACAGCCCTGGTACATGTGCATCAGTGATGGTAGCATAGCCATCGATATAATCATGTTGGAGAATCTGGCAACACCAAACATTGTTGTGTTTCATTAGCGCGCGAAAGAGAATTTTGTGAAGAATTTTGTTTAGGAAAACGTTTTATTTCTGCAACAATATGTCAAAGCGTCTGGAGTGTTCGTACGAGAACCTGAGCAGCTCTTTCCGGCAGCTGACCAGCGACTATCAAAAACAGTTCTTTCATCTGTACGCTCATCGACTGGCCGAAATGACGCGCCTGCTGACGCCGATGGTGGAGAAGAAATGGGGCAAGGAGGTGCCGATTATGAAGCTCTGTGAGCTACGCGGCGAACAGGATATACAGTGCATCATCATAGGGACCATCTACAAGCATCAGGCACACAAGCCCAGCATCTTGCGCGACATCTCTGAAGAGAATCAACTGGCACCTCAGCCACAGCGACAGAATTACTCGGAACCGGGAGACAAGATTATACTGGAGGATGAGTTGCAACGCGTGCGATTGCAGGGCGATCACCTGGACGGATGTTATCTGGCTACAGGTGTTGTGTGTGCTGTCAAGGGCGGTACCGATTCGGATGGCTTCTTTAATGTCGAAGGAATGCTATTCCTAGAGAGTGGACCACAGAAGCCATTGGCAACGCGTACAAAGGGCAGCAAGTTGGTACTCGTTTCCGGCTTAGATCAGTTGCAGGCACACAATTACGTCGATGCCTTAAACATGTTTCAGTATTGGCTTAGTGGCAGCTTCGGCAACAATGACGAGGCGCAGTCGACGGTGCGACTCATTGTCGCAGGCAACTCGGTGCGCAGCTCTGCCGTGGCTCATGTGCCCACGCTGCAGATAGCACGCAGCCAGGCGAATGCCAATGACACTGTGCAGGCAGTCAGTCAATTGGACAACTGGTTTGCAGCCTGGGCACGTGCCCTCTATGTCGATGTCATGCCCGGCGCCTATGATCCAGCCAACTTTATGTTGCCTCAGCAGCCATTCCACAAATGCATGTTCCCGCAGGCCGGCAAGCTGTCATCTTTTCAATCGGTATCCAACCCCTACGCTTGCCGCGTGAACAGCGCCTCGGTTGTTGGCACCGCCGGGCAGAATGTAGCAGATATGCTGCGTAACACATCGCTGGACTCCGCACTGGAAGCACTACGCTGCACACTCACTTGGGGCCACATAGCACCCACCGCACCGGATACATTGGCCTGCTACCCGTACATCGACAGCGATCCATTCATTATGAAGGAATGTCCGCACGTCTACTTTGCCGGCAACTGCGAGTCCTACGAGACCGACCTGCATGTGGGCTCAGATGGCAAGCGGACGCGACTTGTGTGCGTGCCCAGCTTCAGCAAGACGCAGAGTGTTGCGCTGGTCGATCTGGAGACCCTCGACTGCCGACAGATAAGCTTCAATGTGGAAGCTGAATAAAGATTATATGCTAAAATAAATTGTTTTATATAAATCTGTTTGGTTGTGAAAATTTATTTGAACTAGGGACTAGGTGGTTTGCAGTCAGTGTACGACGGGTCCAAGCGGCTCGCCGCGTATGTTAGCCAGATCCAAGCGGGAATCGATGGTGTCATCTATAAGGCCAATTACTGCAATGTTGTCGCCACGAATTATGTGCAGACCGAGCACAATTTGCTCGATGCCCGCCGTGGTGGAGAAGACGCGTTCATGGCACTCGTCGATGATGATGTTGATGGTCTGGTCGAATCCCTTAAGCGTTCCTATAAAGTTACGTCCATCTGCAGTGATTATGGACACTGTGTGGTTGATGTAGGACTCCAAGCCGGACATGGTGCCAGCTCTCTATCAATGTTTTCGACAATCTCTTGCAATTTAAAACCAAAACAAGCGCAAATATTCTTTGCTAGGAAAAAATGTTTGGTGAGAGCGAATGACAGAAAAACTATCGACTATCGATATTTACTAATCAACACAAACTATCGCAAGAGTAAAAGGCATCGGCACGTAATCAGCTGTTCGCCAACTGCTCATGTAATCGAAGAAGAGGCTTCTCCTCGTTTTGCTTTTAAATTAAATTTAAAGAATTAAAAATGCTACGCCGCCTTACACAAATTAGCGCCAAGCAATTGGCGCGCACACAATCAACAGCTGCAGCTGGCGCCAAAGAGAAATGGGATCTGTATGCTGGTATTCTGGTCGAACGGTTGCCGGTGGTGTCCAAATCCCTTAACGAAGTGGAACGCCAGTTTCAGGACTTGTTGTCGAAAGTGGAGTACGAGAACAGTTACAAATCCGACTTTGAGCTGAAGCACGAGCGAGATTTGGTGCAGGCAGAGCTCGTAAAACAGGGTAAAGTGCAAGTGGATCTAGATGAGACTGTCTCGAAGCAAACTGCACAAGATCTTAAGGATGCGTGGAGTGAAGAGTTCAAGAAATTCCAGCTAGCACCACGCACAACAGCCGACGATGCAGCCAAAAAGACCACATCAACAAACCGCTGCTTGGAGGATACACTCTTTCTGGTTGTGCAACAGCAGCTAGGACAGAAGCAGCACCTGCTACTCCCACAGGGCAAGCGCGAGGAGGGCGAAACAATGCGACAGACAGCGGAACGTGTGCTCCGCGAGAAGTGCGGCGACGAACTGAAGGTGTTGTTCTATGGGAACGCGCCCGTCGGCTTTCACAAATACAAATACCCAAGCAACCAGCGAGCCGAGAGCGTGGGAGCGAAGATCTTTTTCTACCGAGCCTCACTGCGAGCGGGCAATGTGGGCACGACAAAGGAAACGAAGGACTCGGCTGTCAAATACGAATGGCTGCCGAAAGAGGCGCTCAACAAGAAGCTAACCAACGAAGCCTATGTGGAGAGTATCAACAAATTCTTGTTATAATTTAAATGTTAAATAAAAATGCTTTTCAAATTGATAATTCCAGAGATTTCCATTTAACATTTTTAAGACATGCAGCAATAAATATATTTTATTTGCAATATGTTAAAGTGTAAACACATACAGAGGCAAATTTCTTTATATATTTGTATTGTTTGTTTTTTTTTTATAAAATTTGTGGTTTTTGCATATTTTACTACTTGCATTTCGTACAAACTGGAAACAACATAAAAAAGAGAGGCTGGATATTATTGTTATATAGCATGGTAGTTAGTATCTTAAATTTGAACACCAATGCGATTACAAGACGTAGAAAATCGAGTGTATATATTGGAAAAGCAAAGCTCTGCCCGAGTATATGGCATGCTATAGTAGACAACTTGCGTATTGCTCTTGAGTATTAAGTATTTCTATATAGTATGTATGCATGTATATTTTTCCTAACATTTGCCTGGCGTTATGTCAAAATTTAAGATACCTTTTTGGAAGGGAAATCAGGAAATAAAAAACTGTAAATTAAATGCTGATAAATATTTGTATTGAAAAGTGCTGTTATTGTTTTTGTTTTTGTTTTGCATTCATAGTGGCATTAATTGTTGTTCTTAAATAAGCATAAAACTGTTGGACTTATAGACTAAAAATTATCGAAAATAATCGTGTAAATATATATTGATTTTTTTGTTGTTGTATTTTTAGAAATAGATTGTAAGACATTTTCTCAGGCGCCATTCGAACACAACGTAACGCGATTTAGTTCTGGAATAGCGTTCGTGTGAAATCTATATAATCTAGAGCATCTTTGATGGGCTGGCCAGAGCGTGGTTCTGCGTAGGGTTTCATGCGTTGCACACAATAGTCCGCCATGTCCTTGGTGAGGTTCTGCAGAAGAAGAGAGCGAGGTTAATACCAAGGTATCGTATATGTTGATTCATTTGGGGACTTACGCAATAGAGCTCCTCCTTGGTGACGTAGGGGCGGTCGGCGGCAGTGATGGCGCGGAAGGCATTCTCGATTTCTTCGTAGGATTGCACATTCTCGGTTTCCTTGGAAATCATGAATGCAATATATTCCTGCAGTGAAACGTAGCCATCGCGGTTGGGATCGACAACATCGAGTATAGCCTCAAATTCTGGATCGGGCTGTCCCTCCTCAACCATGGGCAGATCGTAGCCAAGAGCGCGCAGACATGATTTGAATTCCTGGTGATTCAACTTGCCACTCTTGTCCTTGTCGAAATGCTTGAACATCATGGAGAATTCCTTGAGTGAATCCTCAGAGACACCAGAATGATTACGCGCCTGTATCTGTTGTTCCAAATTATGTTGCATACGCATCGACAACTGATCCAATTGATCCCATTGTTGTGCCAGTCCCACAGTCGAATGTTCCGTGTAGCGATTATCCAGAATCAAATGTTCCTCCAGCAGTGCACCAAGTTCCTCGATCTTCTTCAGATCAACGCGACGTGCACGCACCTCTGTGGCCTTGACGCGAAGTGCTTCCAATTGCTGCTCCAACGAACCAGAGCCTTCCATCATCGATGTTCTATATATAGTTGGGAATAATCGTATGAATACGAGTGTGGCAAATACATAAAATATTAGTAAGGCACGATATAGAGCTCTTAGGTGTTAGATTTCTTTCAAGTTATAATGATATATAATATGCATAAGAAAAGCAAATCTTGTTAGAGGTCTGTTTTGTGGTTAAAGGGCGGCAGATAATACGAATTTGGAACTGTTTTTTAATGGGCGGCGTATAGCTAATTTGTTGTTCCTTCATGTTTATATATACAGAAGTGTCTTAAGGATTTTCGAGTGTGTATGGAATTGTCTAAGCAATGACACAAACTGGACATCAGTTCGCATCATAACTTCGGCGGCAAACAGCGCTTTGGGTAGCTGTTAGTTTTGTGTTGTAGTTTTCAGCAACTTATAAAGACGATACACAAAAATCTTTTCTATTAAGCGAGTTGATAAATAAAGTGGAAAAAATAATGCCAAAAAGCTACTAGAATTTATAGTTAAAACGCTTTGGAATATACAAAGAGTATGCAGAAAAATTTTGCTTTTACTACGTTTTTATATTTCATGTTCTACTGAATTTTTCACATGCTAAAATTTAGATTTATTTCTTTTGGAGTTTAAAAAAAAAATAATAAACTTGTTAAGTGGTTGGAAAAAAGAAATTGAGTAGAGAATTTTGAGAGAATTCGAATTTTTGTAACCGTTGAAACGATCAATCATTAAGAAATTGAACGCTTTATCGATGCTAACGGTGCGCTAAATGCAGCTAGTATATCGATTACGCACTAGAACTAAGTCCTTCAAATACTTTCGCTGCTCAACTATAGATATATATTGTATATAGATATATTTACAAAGCAAAGAGGGAAGCTTGGGAAGCTTCTCCTCTTTAGGTTTTAGTTAGTGGAGCGACGCAGCTGTTAAACTTTTAGCTTTTTTTTTGCCATGGCAAACAACAACAATAGAAACGGAAATATAGAAACAATAAAACGATGTCGCAGACGAGAAGCGAAAGCCCTGAGGCTTTCTACTTCTACTCCTTCTTCTTCATTACCCTTGTCGATTATAACCCAGCATATAATATCTAGAAGAATAGAATTTTCAGTTTCAGTTACGCTTATTTCATTGGATAGGGATAACTGGAGAGTCAGTGAGAGATTTAGAGGGAGACCACAAGAGTTGTTTTTTTGTTGAGAAAATGAATTGAGTGTGTGTGTGTGTGTTTGGGGGACAGATAAGAATCGGGAATAACCAACACACACACCAAATAACACATTGACATCAAGACTCAGAAAAAGAGCGTGATATGGTAAGGATAGACACAGACTAAAAGATCGTGGCGGAAACTCACCTAGTTTCGGTTAGCCATTGATGGAAGAGATTGGCATGCTTGGCGAACTCCTTGCGCAACTTGTCGTTCTCCTCCTGACGCTTGGCCTCCTTGGCAAGTTCGCCATCGCGTTCCTCTATGATCTTTTGCAGATTACGCCAGGTCTCCTCAAGAGCTTCCATGGTGAACCATGTGTATGGATTCGGTCCAACATTAAAGCTCTTGATCTTCTGGTCGAGTGCTGCCAATGCCTTAAAGTCAGCTTCGGCCGATGAGAGAGACGCTTGGAATTGTGCGTGCGCGTCACGCAACGCGCGTATTTCTTCGATCGAATTGCAGCGAACAGGATCAGTGAGATCTTCTTCGGCATTTTCGAACCAAGAATTGAAGGCCGAAGCTTTCTTGGCAAATGTCAAGTAGAGTTCCTCGATTTGGCGGAATTGCTCCTGCATGGCCAGTAAACGTTGTTTCCTTGTATCGGATGCATCGCGCAGCTTCTGCCAGCGTGCAATGACATCGCCATGACGTTTCAATATAGCCGGCGACTGGGCGTGATTGGCATTAATTAGCTGATCCTTCAGTGCACTGATGTTGTGAATGCCCTCCTGTTCAAAGGCATTGAGACCTGGAAAAGAAGATGCACAATTTAAGTACACAAACTCCATGTTTATTTCATCTCAACCTTCTCACCTGCATCGAATGTCTCCTGCTTGGTCAAAAGCGTTTGTACAGTGGACAAATCACGTCCGTACTCATCGGAACGCACATAGTTCTCCTTGTCATCGATCCAGCTCTCGACCACATCGGCCTTCCACATGAACTGCAGATAGGCCGAGTTGTCGAGCAAAGCACCCTTGCGACGAGCAGCCAGAGCGTTAAGGTTCTCCAGCTTGTTGCGCAGCTGCTGGCAACGTTGGGCAATCGAATCGCCATGATGATTCTTGGCCTCAACCAAATCGCTACCCTGTTCGCAGATAAGCGAGCAGCGATCCTTGTGAGCAGCAAAATCGGTCTCGAAGGCATCGTGCTTCTTCAGCAGACCCTGAACGGCAGCCATGGAGTCACCATAGTCCTCAACCGAAAGCAGTTGCTGCTTCTCGGTAATCCAAGCCTCCTCTTCCTCCACCTGAGCCAGGAATTGCTGATAGGTCAACGATTCATCCAGCTTCTGACCACGTGTGGCAGCCAAATTCTTAAGCTCAGCCCAAGCTTGGTTCAGAGCCTTCAGACGCTGCTCAATTTCGGGTACACCCAAGTTGGAAACATCCATGAGCTTCTCGCCGGCCTCCTGAACGGCCTGGATAGCTGGCTCATGTGAGGCCAATTCTGCCTCAAGACGCTTGTGCTTCTTCTTCAGATTCTGCACACCCGTCAGATCGCGTCCGTAATCATCGGAACCGACCAACAACTTCTTCTCCTTAATCCAACTCTCCTCATCGGCAATGTCACGGAAGAACTGATGCAGGGTAAGTGCCTCGTTTAGGCGAGCCTGACGGTGGGCAGCCAGATTGCAGATGCGCTCGTAACGTTCGTTAATGCTTTGACGCTTCTCCTGGATGCCAGCAGTATCGAATTGACCGCTCTCGACCAAGGAATCGGCCTGGTTGTTCATGTCCTTGATGCGGTCTTCGTGCGCAACGATATCCGCTTCGACCAACTGATGTTTCTTCATGAGGTTTTGGACTGAAGCCAAATCCTTACCAGAATCCTCAGTGGTCAACAAACTCTCGACCTCGCCCAACCAGAAGTCCAAATCCTTGACAGCAGCGATATACGTGCGCTGCTTGTTGGCCTCCTTCAGCTTCAGCGACTTCTCAGTCGTCTTGTGCGTCAGGTATTCCCATTGATCGGCAATTTGTGTCAATCGCTTCTGCACAGCATCCTCCGAGCCACTGCACTGCTTCTTGTCAATCAAATTGCCACCCATCGCCAGCACACTCTGTATACGATCAGCATTGGCAGCCAGTTCAGCCTCGAAGGCTTGGTGCTTCTGATGCTTCGATTGAATGTTAGCCGGATCCTTGTAGCTCTCCTCGGTGGCCAGTTGCAACTTTTCGGCGATCCAGTTCTCAATCTCATCGGCATCACGCGAGAATTGCTGCAATGTCTGCTCATCGCCCAAGCGCGAACGCTTCTCGATCAGACCCTCCTTGAGGTGACGCCAGCGCTCGAGCACCTGCTTGCGCTTATCGTCAACCAAATTGGAAGCATAATGATTTTGGGCAATCAATTGATCAGCAACCGATTGCAATGCAGCAATCTTTTGCTCGTGTCCATTGATGGCCTTGTCAAAGTCCTCATGCTTCTTGATCAACGCCTCCACATTGCCACCGGCATTGGCATCGTCTTCGGAGTTGAGGAAAGCCTCGCGTGCCGACATCCATGACTCGGCCAACTCACAATCGCGCATATACAGCTGCAGATCAAGATTCTGCTCCAGCTGCAGACGACGCTCGGTCCAAGCCTTCTCTAGATCTTCACGTGCCTTGGCCAAATCCTCGATCTTCTCCTTGATTTCAGGCGAGGCATAATGATTAGCCTGCAGCAGCTCATTGCCGAACTGCTCGAAGGCTCCGAAAGTGCCAGCGCGTGCATCGATCTCCGTGCGATGTTCCTAGATGCAATAAGAAGTTTGATTAGTTTCGAGATCTTTATAAATTTATGGAGTTTCATTTAACGCCAGGGTTAGAGAACAACAAAGAACGATTTTTGGCTGTGGTTGTATTCGTGGCAGCTTAGAACAGTTTTTCGATTGGTTTTTGTTTTAGTCAAAGAACACAACAAAACGTCGAACAGATGAGATGACTGCGAGCTAGGGTACAGAGAGTAGAAGAAAGTGCTTTACAGTGGGTGGAGGAGGGTTAGATTGGATAGACTGGAGTTAGGGAAAGTTGTCGGAAGAGTTAGGAAAGACAGAGATCTGTTGAGATGATATCCTTAATGGCGACTGCAGTGACTGAAAGATGAGAGTTTTATTTATGATACGATTCAAGGGGTGTTTTAACAGAGCTGTGTGTGCTGGGTTAAACGACAATGAACAGAGGATATAGTGTGTGTATATATCATTTGTGTAAGCATTATTTCAGAACAATGTGAACAAATTGATAACATAAGCTGAGCGGCATCTAAACGATAGACTCCTCCAATTCAAGTGCAAATCCGGGGTAAGTAATTTCAGCTTAAGAAACAGAAACAAACTGCTATAGCGTGTGCCAAGTAAGTAAGCTTGTGCCGTAATAAATTTGGAAAGGCGGTGGCCAAAGAACACAAGAACTTAGAACAAACAACAGAAGAACATGAAACGTATAATGAATGGAAAAATGGATGGATGAATGGATGGCAGGATGAATGGATGTGGTGTTGGTATACGAGAAGAACTACCTCGTCGCTATTCGGCGATGCGCTGCTGCCCAGCGTGAACTCAATTTCAGCACGACGTGCCTGTGTTTAGAGATGAGAAACAAAACCATGGATGGGTTTTTTTTATTAGATAGATTTGTTTTGTATACATGTTGAGCATGAACCGTGAACCATTGTTGTTGTTGTTGTTTTTGTTGTTTGCAGCAGACGTTGACATTTGGTATTTTGTTTTTGATGATGAGTAGGATGGGGGAATTGTTGAAGGGAACGGATCACCGCATAACAAAACAAAAGAGCGCATTGAGAGAAAGTCAAAATTAAATGAGAATGAAAGGATCAGGGGAAGGTCTAATGAAACCAGAATTTCGACAGTTCTCGATTGCACTTAAGCAACGAGTGGAATCGAGAACTGATAAAGCCAATTTGATCTATCGTAAAGGGGAAAACCTATGGGTTGGCAGGCATGGCATATCATGTACTACTCTTATCTTACCTGATGACGTTCGATCAGCGCCTCGGCACCAGTCACATCATTGGCCAGCTCATCGGAGGTAACCAGAGACATCATTGAGTTAATCCAGGCCAACAGATCGCGGTAGTCGCTGAGGAAACGCTGCAGATCATACGAGTCCAACAGCTTCTCCTTACGTGCCGTTGACTTGGTAATGATTTGATCCCACATCTCATTGATTTCCTTCTGCTTGGCATAGGTTTGCTCAGCAGTGTCCGGATGCGATTGCATCAAACGGTTGGCAGTCTCGTCCAGCTGACGAATCTTGTCACGCAAAGCGGCCAAATCACGCTCAACACCCTCGTGCTTGCGCTGCAGGGTCTGCACGCTACGCAGATCCTTGCCCAAATCATCGTTGTTCAGGGCATTGGCCTTCTCGGCAATCCAATCCTTGGTCTCATCGATGTCACGATGGAAACGCTGCACCTCATGGGCGGAGCCCAATTGGCTAGCCTTCTCGGCGGTCAGAGTTTGCAAGTTGTTCCACTTCTCATTGAGGTCCTGCATCTGAGTCTGAATCTTCAGGGCAGCCTCCGTTTGTCCCAGCGAAGTCAACTGCACGGCGATCTCATTCATGTTAGCCAGACGCACCTCGTTAGCCTTGAGGTCATCGTTGAAGTCATCGAACTTCTTCTGCAGTACCTCCACCTCCTCGAGGTCTTCGCCCACAACATCAGCGATCTGAGCGTGGTTCTCCTTGTCACGAATCCATTGAGCCAAATCCGCAGCCTCACGGACAAGCACGTAGGCCTTGACGGTCTCGTTGAGCTTGTTCTGACGCTCGCGGGCCAAAGCCAACAGGTTATCGTACTGCGAGTTGATCTGGTTCTGACGCTTGGCAATCGAATGATTGTCCACCAGGTTCTGCTGCGAGGCACTCAGACCGGCCTCAATCTTCTTGATGTAGGCAGCGGGCACAAAGCCTTGACGGTCATTAACCTCCACCTTCCACCAGTCCTTGTTGTTGGAGTTCAGCAGCGTCAGGACATCGCCCTTCTTCATGGACACCTCACGTGGTGACTTCTCAGTGTAGTCGTACAGGGCAACAACGCACTCCTTGCCGGTGATGTCCACCACAGGAGTCTCCTGCTGGCGACAGTTCTTGGCCTGCTCCTGCAGTGCCTGAATGGTGTTGCCAAAGGCTTCCAAATCGGAAACAAGCGCCTCATGCTTCTTCAGCAAAGCCTCCGATGAATCTTCATCTTTGCCATAATCGCTGCCAGTGGCAATTGGCTCCTTCTCACGCATCCATGACTCAGCTTCATTGGCATCGGCAAAGTATTGATGAGCCTGCAGAGAATCATCCAGATCCTGCTTGCGCTGGTTGGACTTCTCCTTGAGCGTGTTCCACTGCTCCTGCAGGGCCTCCAGACGCTGACGTATATCATCGCTAGCAAAAGGCTGATCCTTAAGCATATTCTCACCCGAACTGATGACATTCAACAGGCGAGCCTCATGGTTGTTGATCTCGGCCAGCACAGCTTGGTGTTTCTTGATCAGATTCTGCACACCAATCAGATCGCGTCCACGGTTTGTCGATGCTGCAATGGGCTCCTTTTCGCGTATCCAGGCGGCCTCGTCCTCGAGGTCGCGGAACAGTTGCTGCACCTGCAGCGAGTCCAACAGATGCTGCTTGCGCTCGCCCATGGGCGCAGCCAGGGCGGCGTAGCGTGCAGATAGATTGCCCTCCTTGTTGCGAATGTTGTCGGCATCGAAGTGACCGGATTCGATGAACTTATTAGCGGCCACATTGATGCTCTCAATGCGATCCTGATGGGCCATCACGTCGGCCTCCAACAGAGCATGCTTCTTCTGCAGATTTTGCACCGAAGTCAAGTCCTTGCCATGATCCTCCGACAGCAGTTGTCCCTCGATCTCACTCAGCCACAACTCAATGTCCTCGATGGTGCGATTGAATTGCTGCTGCTGGCAAGCCTCATTCAACTTGGTTCCCTTCTTGTCCGAAGCCTGCACCAGGGTCTCCCACAGCACAACAATCTCCTGCATGCGCGTATTGATCTGATCAGCGGCGTAGTGCTTCTTCTCGATCAACTCGCTGCCCACATTGGTGATGTCCTCAATGCGCGACTTGTTGGCATTCAGCTCGTGCTCAAAGTTCTGATGCTTCTGCATCTTTCCATTCAAGTTGGTCGGATCCAGATAGCTGTCATCGGTGGCGAACTTCAGTTTCTCACTGATCCAGCCCTTGGTCTCATCGCAATCACGCTCGAATTGCTGATAACGGTTCGAGTCTTCCAGCAACTGGCGACGCTTGGCGGACTTCTCCTGCAGAGCGGCACGACGAGCAAGCAACATCTGGCGACGCTGGGCGACATCGTCGGCAGCATAATGCTGGCCATCGATAAGCTTAGTGGCAAAGATATCAAGCGCCTTGATCTTCTCTTCCTGGGCAGCCAAACTCTTCTCAAAGTCCTCATGCTTCTTGATCAGAGCCTCCACGGAATCCAGCGAATCACCCAGATCCTCATTGGCCAGGAAAGCCTCCTGTTTGGCCATCCAGGTGTCGGCTTGCTCAGTATCGCGATAGAAAAGCTGCAGATCCATGCACTGCTCGTACAGAATGCGACGATCTTCCCACAGGGACAACAGCGAGCTCTTGTCGTTCTCTAGAGCAGCAAGTTTCTCCTGGATTTCGGCGGCAGCATAATGCTCACGTTCCAACAGCTTCTGACCCGATTCGGTGGTCAGCTTGAAGCTATCCTCACGAGCATCGATCTCACCCTTATGCTCCTGATGACGCTCCAGCAAAGCCTCAGCGCCAGCCACATCCTTGGCCAACTCATCGGCCGAAATTATGGCCTTCATGCCATTGATCCAGGAGACCAAGTCACGGAAGTCAGCAAGGAAACGATGCAGATAGTAGGATTCATCCAACTTCTGCTTGCGCTCGCGTGCCTTAGCCGTTAGACTCTGCCAGTAGTTGGCAATCTCGGCCTGCTTGTCACGAATCTGATCGCTGTGATCGGCATGAATGGAGCACAGACGCTGTGCCTCAGCACCCAGAGTGGATACCTTGTCCTCCAGAGCGGCCAAATCACGCTCAACACCCTCATGCTTGCGCTGCAGAGCCTGTACGCTGGCCAAGTCACGTCCGTAGTCATCGGACGAGAGAACAACATCCTTCTCGGCAATCCAGGCGACAGTTTCGTCAGCATCACGATTGAAACGCTGAATCTCATGGGCACCGAAAAGCTTCTCCTGGCGCACAATGGCCAACTGCTTCAGACGCTGCCAGGCCTCATTGAGTTCCTCCTTGCGCTTGGTAATGGTATCCCGCTCGGGATGACCATCCTGAATCAGCTTGTCGGCCAACTGGTTGACCTCAGTGACACGGTACTCCTGCGAAGCCATATCCTTTTGGAACTCATCGAATTTACGCTGCAGCACCTCAACATGCTCCAGATCCTGTCCAAATTCATCGGCAGTGACAAAGGTTTCCTTGTCCTTGATCCAGAACATAACCTCCTCGCATTGACGCAGGTATTGCACCAAAACCAAAGCCTGCTGCAATTTCAGACCCTTCTCGGCCAGACGGCTCAGGAGCAACTCCCACAGGCGATGCAAATCATCCAGACGATGCTGTATGGTCTCTGATGCAAAATGCTGCTGATTGATCATCTCCTGTCCGGTGTTATCCAGCGACACGATGGCATTGCTATGCGCTGAGACCTCAGCCTCGAAAGCCTGATGCTTTTGAATCTTGGCCTGCAAATTTGTGGGATCGCGATAGCTTTCCTCGCTTGCCGCCTGCAGTTTCTCATGGATCCATGACTCCAGCTCATCCGCATCACGCTTGAAGTACTGAAAGCGACGCGAATCCTCAAGCTTCTCACGCTTCTGACGTGTCTCGATTTTGAATTCATTATAACGTGAGAGCACTTGCTCACGACGCTCCTGAATATCCTCGACTGTCTCGAGGATTTTCACCTCTTTCGGTGTAAAGTTCTCCATTGTCTCTCTTTCTCTCTGGCTGTGTTTCGTTTAAAATTTTTCGTTCGTTTTTTTGGGATGGGATTTTGCAAAGTTCTAAATTGAATTTAATCTTTAATACTGCTGCTAAGTTAGTTCCTCATAAATTCCAGTGCCAAAGTTTGCCCGTGCTCAACTGAAGAGAAAAGAGAGAGAGAGAAAGAACAATAAGTGAGTGAGTAACAATTAATGTCAATTAGCTTTAACCAGTCTCAGTCCCAGCCCCAGCCTCAGAGCTATGTTTGCTGGGCGATTGCATAACCCTCGCTCGCCATTCAGCAAATCGGCACAATGACACATTCAAGCACACACACACACATGTACATAAACACACTCAGATATACACATATACAACCCAGCACACACCGACAAGGCAGACCGCAGCTTTACAATTAGATTAGTTTACGCACTTTGCACTGCACAGTGGTTTGAAAGACATTGCGCAATGCTTATAAAAAAATAAATAAACAAATCAAAACAAACAATTGACAAATTAACAAGTCAAATTTGATATACATAAATAATATAGAATTCCATATATGATCTTTATAAGTTTGTTTGTTCTCTGAGTCTCTCCCTTGTCATTCCACTATCTGGTGACCACATTAACCGGCCTCGTCCCGTTTCCCGTTTCACATGAGCACGTCAAATCCGTCAGGTTTTCAGCTCTCAATTCTCGTTGACAGTGACGCAATCCGCAGTCGCTATACCAATTATCGATAAGCAGACCCCGTCCTGCTCTTATCTTATCCGACAACAGGGAAACATTTCGGAAATTCTTCTTTATTTTTTGTGCAAAAATAGAGTTTTATTCACAGCAAAACTATGTTAGAAATGGGGGAGTAAATGATAAAAAAGTTCGCGTATGACATAATCGAAACAACTTTTAAGCTTAAAAACTATCCAAATCTCGCGACAAATCCGCAAGCATTTCCATAAATAAATGCGACTTTCCATCGTCGTCCTCCTCCACGGAAGAGCTGTGTGAATCACCTCCAGCTCCCCGTTTGTCGTGAGTTTGCGAGAGCTGCTGCAGTAGCTGGGAAAGTGCATTCCATACAGGCGGCAACCAGTTTTCCTTAAAGAGCGGCATAAAGAGTTGATTGAGCTCATCCAGAGAGAGTACACGAGACGCGAGCATGGCATGTAGCAGGCGCTGCAGCAGCTGAAAGTTTGTCAGGTTCACGCTCAGTTCTTGCATAAAGCCAACGTTGAGCAGGGAATGCAGAAAATCTGGAGCCGTTTCCTTGGGATGCAAGTGAGGTGATAGCCAAACATCACAGCTGGTCGAGATGAGCTGCTCTGTGAAGAGCTGCGGCTGTCGGCAGATGACCAGTTGGAGGAGACGTAGCAGCACAGAGCCAAGCAACTGATAGAAATATGTGGGCAGTTGTGGCAGCAATGCTGCCTGCCTCGTACGCTGCAACAGCTCCTGCAAGTCGCACATGTGACGCAAATACTCGGGACGCATGTGCAGACAATGCACCCATTGCTGCAATTCGTGCAGTAGCTCTGATAGACTTAGCTCCCCGGTTAGGCACATTTCATTGCTGCTGGCACTGCCCGTGCTGGCTTGCGCAATGGACTTATTGACGCGACACACCTTGCTCGCAATTTCCTGTAGATCACCCTGATAGAATGTCGATTGCAGCACGTTCGCCTGTACCCATTGCTTTAGCTGTATCTGTGCCTGCTGTCGGATGAGGTGAGCATATGTGCGTCGCAATACCTGGTTGGTATTCTCGGGAAGCAACGCATTAAGTGATTGTTCAATGCGCTGGTCCAACATGCCCGCCACCTGCTCCTCCCACTGCTGACTGGCCTGGACAAGTGCCTGCTGATAGATGCGTTGCAAATCGCGCAGCACTTCCTGCTGTTGTGTTGAGCTTATCTTGTTCACCTGCTCATCTGCTGCCAACTTGCAGGGCAGTATAATCTTCTGCTGGGCATCTTTCACCACACACTTGAAGCTACGCTCCGTGACAAACTCCAAGAGGCGCCGCGTTGAGGCGTTCTGGGAATGCAGAAAGGAATCGATGAGCTTGCGCTGTTGCTGCTCCTGGGGAGACACGACTGAAGCTTGGCTGCTGTTGCTCCCCTCCGGCTCAGTTACTTGTTGATTCTTGTTGCTGGAACTGTTGCCGCCGCCGCTACTGCTGAGCTGCTCCAGGCGTGTGGTTATATAACGATAGCGTCCATTGCGCTGCGCCTGTCGCTGTGAGGGTGTTATAGCCACACGAAACTCGTGCAGGAAGGGACATGCCACCGGAAGCAGCTGTTCCATCAATGAAGCAACATTGCCAGCTTTATCCGCAAAGCAAAGACTCTGCAGGCAAATCCTAACCAGATCCGCATTTGCTTTGCTTGTCGACGTCCGCTGACTGTAGTAGCCACTGCTGAGTGCTGGCTGGGATTCAAGTAGCCAACCAAGGCAGCTGCGTGTGATGAAGAGTGCACAGGACTGCAAAGGCTGTGGAGGAATGGCCTGCGCCTCAGCATATAACGCATAGAGCAGTTCCAATGTGGACAAGCTGGCAGGCAACTGCAGTGTGACCAGATCCAGCATAATCAAATACTGCACCAACCAAGGCAACGTGATGAGCAGCTTGCCACCACGCATGGCACGCTCCAAATGCGTCCGCATCTCGAACGGTGGCTGGAACTGACGACGCAGCTGGAGCTGCTGTGGGCAAACTTGTGTGGCAGGTGAACGGTTGTAGGGCAGGGCATACACATAACCCAGGAACTTGGCTAACATGAGTAGCTCGGCCATTGCCTGTGGACGAACAACATAAGGCGCTGCAACTTGCTCCGCACCGGCACCACCCTCCTCCTCATCGGGCTGCAATTGTTGTAACTCGAAACTGGAATCATTATGTCGCAAAAGTTGTAGATAGAGCGCAAGCTGGAGCTGCACAAGAAATGCCACAGAGCCGCAAGAGCTAATGAAGTCACGGAAAAAGGCTTGAGTACGTGGAAACTGATCCTCAACGCTGGAATTGCTAGTGACCAAACGTTGTGCCAGCCGATTGAGACGCTGCTGGTCCAGCTTAAGTCCCAGTTCTTCTGGCGATTCATGTGTCTCGCCGCTGGACATGAGCAACTGACTGACAAAAAGCTTGGCAAAGTGCGCCATATTTACAGCATGTTCCGACTGCTTAAAGATCTCCTGAACACGCGGCTCCAGCTCCTGACTAAAGTTAAACATACGATTCAGATGCGCGACTTCCCAATGCTTTAGGGCCTTGTAGAAGAGATCGCGTTGCGCCTTGAAGGCACCGAATTCATTTTGAGAAGGAAAATTCTCACGGGAATCCTTATCGTGCTGGTAGTAAACATTCTGCTGCGATTCTGGTGCTCCAAGTGGCGTAGCCTCCCCTTTGCATTGCTGCTGCTTGCGCTGATAGGTGGCATCTAGTTGTTCCTGCAGATTCTTTGGCAAAAGTCCAAGGCGCGCATGCTGCAGCAGCACAGCCAGCGATTTGCGATCCAATTGAAGTAGCAACTCCTCCTGATATTCCAAAAGTTGCACCGCAAAGAAAATGCATTCCGTGTGGCGTGACAAAAGTGAGAGCGGTGAAGCTGACTCCGCCTCAGGACTGTCTGCATCCACGGCGCGTATATTGAGCAATTGCATCGCATAGCTAAGCTCACTTAGCACACTTGGCACCAGGTTCAGATCCATGAGATGAGCATAGATGGCAGCCAAGACACGCAACTGCTTGGCATTGCTAGCATTCTCCAAAACGATTGCAGTCTCCGGCTCTGCAGATCTCTGTGCATCCTGTTCTCGATCCTGTTCCACGCAGGGTACTGGTGCCTCGCTCTTAATCTCCTGCTTGCGCAGCAGCAACGTTTTACGTGCCTCCTGCTCCAGGGCAGCACCTTGACTGCGATCCAGTTCACAGCTTTGTGAGAGGCGTAGCAGATTGTTCTCGTTGCTAAAGGAACTAGTGTCTCCAAAGGAACTATTGGCCGAAACATTCTTACTGATGGTCATGGGGAGCACACGACGACGTGGTTTCTGCGACTTGGCATTCTCTTGGGAGGCTGTTTGATTGAGTGCTTGCGGCGTTACCTTTTTCCTCGAGCGCTGTTGACTTTGATTGGGCGTCGCATTGTTTAGGAAGTCACCAAGACAAAAGCTGCCGCCACCGCCTGCTCCACTACGATTGGATGAGCGCTCATTGCTCTGAGGCGTGCTACAAAATTGGCTACCTCCAGAGCGACGTGCCGCCTGTAGTTGTGGCGTGGCCTGTCGCACAGGCGTGGATACATTGCCAATGCTCACGTTTCCAAGCAATTGCTGAGATTCATTGAGGGACTCTTGCTCCGCAGTTGCCAATGGCTTTGGTCTGTGCATGGGCGTCAAGCATTTAGGCGTATCGGATTCATTGCTTGCACTAGAGCGAAAATGCAACTCCGTATGCTGACGCAGTGCAGCCAAAAAGTAGATGGCAAAATCCTCCAAGCTGCAGCCGATTTTCTCCTTCCCCTGCTGGAAATGCGCACGAAATTTGTGCGGCAATTGCGTCCTCGACACTGTCTCCAGTTGTTGCAGCAGCTGCCGCAATTGTTGTTCCGGTTGGTCCTCAACATGTTCCATTTTTAGATCGATTTATTTATAGTTTCTTTTTCGTTTATTGTTTACATATAATGTTTGACACATTGGAGCGTTTTCAAAACATTTCTCTCTCTCTTTCTTTCTCTCTGACTTGCGGCACCGTTTCCTGCAACGGAAGATGAGAGAAGAGAAATTTTGCTTGTACGCTCTTTTTGTCTTGCTGTTTGTTATCTATTTTATTTTGTTTGGTTTGTAGAATTTTTTTCTGCTTCTTTTTTTTACTTTTAGTTTTTTGATTGTTTTCCTTTTTAATATTTTGCATTATTGTTTCGAAATCACTTTCACACACACACAAACATTAAGAAAACGCTTTTGGAAAGAACAAACTAAAAGATATTGAAGAAAGCCGATAGATATCTAAATTTGATTAAGCAATTAGTTTAGTTTTTGATCACCAGAACATTTTTTATTAAACATGCAATTGAAATAACACTACACAATGCTGGAAAATAAGTCTAATGGGATTGATTAGGAGAAAGACAGATAACTTAAGTCATCTCATTTTAATATATTTATGAATTAAGTTTATAGGGTTTCTTATTATAATTAAGGGTCACCACATAACCCATTAAACAATAATTTACCACAAAATACTCTTAGTTCTGATAAGAAACATTCTAAATGAACATTGAAATATGAATTAATAATGAAATGGAAGCATAGAGTTGTAAGAGGTGACTCCAATTGACTTCAATGACATCATCGCGTCAAGTAAAATCGCAGACAACAGGGTGAGTAAGGGAAGAAATATATATACAAATACAGTCACATTTGTATTTCTATCTGAATATATTTCAGTCACGCGAGTGTTACAACAACAACATCACCCCAAAAACAAAACACAGGGCAGGAAATTGAAAAACATAGCCTAGGCCCGGGTTTCTGTTTCTGTTTCAGTTTGGGTTTTGCTTTCCGTTCGTATTCAAAGCAGCCGCAAAACAGAAACCCAAAACACATACATACACACAAGCAACTAAACACGCACACAGCATTGAAGGCAATTTAACTGTTTATCGCGTACAAAACAAAACAACAACAAATAACGGGTGGTGTTAAAACAGCCAGGGAGAGCGCATAGCGGGAGTGTGAGGGTGAGCGAGAAAGAGAGAGAGCGGGAGCGCGAGCGAGCAGTGCATGGAGTATAAAATTTTGTTTGGAATGCGGAGAAGAGCGAAAGCATGGTCTCTCTCTTATTAATACAAATACACAGACAGTCACACACCTCACACGAATACACAGCGAAGCGACGGCTACATACATTAATTGAAGTGTCTATCAGAAATAGCTGGATGACGTAATGCACGCAGCTTGGAATCATGAGCAATAAGTATGTTCAATTTACACGTCTCGAAAGGCAGCCGCTAAATTAAATCATTGCAATAGTAGCAATTTTAATTATTATAATAAAAATCAAATACTGCTACGAGTTTATCGAATTAATTTAATCGATACCGGCAAGCCGCGTCCTACGCATACTGTTCGCTGCTGTCAAAGTCAAGGACATTTGCATTTTAAAACAGGTTCCGAAATGGAAGCCAAATGCAGAAATATTGTAAACATCAGAAATGCATCTCTCTCCCTCAAAAAAGTCGAGCCTGCTCGTTACCATTGCTTCTCTCTCAATGTCGCTCTCTCGCTTTCTCTCGACTGAAGTTGCCGCACACCCGATGACGTACACATAACACACATACATTGACATGTACGTGCTTGTTAAAATGGAGCTACTAGATACTTTTTTTCACATGCAGCTTGGATACAGATTTTCACATTGTTCAGCAGACTATTAAGTAACTAAGAGCATTTCATTGAAGGTTTTAAACTACTTTAATTAGTTTTTTTGCACAATTCCAATTGTTAATTGGATTTTCTATGTGTACATGCAAGGGTGTGGTGCTGACCCGAAAATTGAAAATTTTCACTCACACACACACGCACGCACACAAGCCGATTTTCAATTACAATTTAGAGCCAATTATTCGTTGAAAAACAGTTAGTAACTTACACTTTGGTGATCTCTATATGTTTAACAATGAATTTGTTGCCTTTTTATGTTTAAATAATTGATTTTCAACGTTTTTATTTCTTTTTTCACGCAGCACAAAAATACCACGAACTTGCACGGGGGCAGCACTTTACAAAATGTAGAGTTCAGAGGTGAGACACTATGAATTAGATGAAAATATCGATATTCGATTATCGTATAACTATTTTGTATCGATAAGAACTACAGCTGTTATTTTTAAACGATTGCAACTTTTATCTTTATTTGCTTAACAATATTTAAATATATATGGTTAGCAAATGCCAATTTTACAGAAAAAATCGACATATTCTATTATTTATACAATAACAGCTGTTAGTTGCACTTAAAGCTATTCACACAAATACGTAAGCCCATCAACGTGAATGGCACGCACTGCAGCTGCGAAACAAAAACAACTAAGAAAACAGTTTCTAGTGGGAGTGGCGATTGGAGAAGAGCATTCAAAATGGATAAGGATAAGCAATTTGCGCAAAATCAGCTAGGTTACTTGGTGCTCAAAGATGATGGAGCAGTTCTCGAATCTGGCGGCGAACTGAAGAATAATGAGGAAAGCGCTAATGTAATTATGGGTTTGCTACATCTAACCGAAAGGTAAGAGGAATAATTCCCACAACGCATTTAATGTTTTGCTAATTATTTCTTCTTCCGCTCCAGCATCGATGAGAGCTTCATACCGAACAGCAGCTGCGAGCGGATCACCATTGACTACGAGCAGCATAGCTACAGCATCTGCATGTCGAATCGTCGCATTTATATTGTGAAACGCAGCAAATCTCAAAACGGCGCCACGACCAGTTCATCCTCTTCGACCAGTGTGTACAACGACGCCAGTGAGGGCGCCAGCAGCGTCGCCACCACCACCAATCCGACGAGCACGAGTAGTAACACAGTATTGGCTTGAAAACAGCAGACGCAGCCCAGCGCCTGTTGTCGTTTCTGCTGGCGGCAGCGGCTCAAGCAGAACGCAGATTCCGACGGGAACAGGCATTACAATTGGAAAACGCCATTTATTTATCTGATCTTGCTTTTTATTTGTCAAAAAATACATCATCTGTGAGCTCTTGTTCAAATATACGCTTTGCTTCCTGCGTCACATCCAGCAGCGTTGCTTTACTCTTGCAGAGAATCACGTAATACTGTCGCCAGTTGCAGCGTCGCTTCACAACCCAGAAATCATTGGTGGTTTTAACCTGCACCTCCTCCGTAGCTGCATCAGCACCAGCAGTGCTATGATCAATGGGGCTGGCCAAATCTGCTATGATACTCATCACATTACGCGGTATACTCTTCTGTATGGTCTTGGCATGGCGATATATATTCGTATGATGCTTAAGGCTCTGCTCATTGATGAAAAGGTATTTCGGCGAGCTATCGCCGCTGTCATGTTGTGCTGCACCCACGTTTAGCTTTGAGACTTCGGTAGCAATGTCACGCGCCAGACACGTCAGCTGCGGGCCCATGTAAGTGTGCAGTTCCTCATAGAACTCGGCCTTCGGTGCGTCCTGCTTAGCTGTGAGTACAAAGAAATTCAATTTGGATTTGAGCTCTGGAAAGAAGCTGAGTTTGCTTACCATCAACAAAGAGACAAAGTGTTAAGTTTAGAGCACGATAGACAAGCAAGTAGTGCGGCTCAATGCTACCATTTGCGTCCAGGTATATTGTAAGTGGTTTCACTTCCTCTGCATGATCGGCATGCACGAAGCCTCCATTGCGATAGGTTTCAGCTGAATTGTCATTTGTCGCTGTGGCCTGGATGTGAGCGTGCAGGCTAAACAAATCGCTGGCACTCAGTTTTCCGCCGCACACAACCTGCTCGTTGTACAGCATGATGCACTCCTTGATGGCGGGGAATGTGTCGCAAAGCATACTAAAGTTATGTGCGCGCAGGAACAGTGCCTTGTCTAGGGCCAGATACTGAATGGAGTGTAGCATGTCCACAATGTCACAGTTGTGCAGCTCCTTGAAGCTGAGCAAATAACGTTCGTAGAACTCCTTTAACTCAGCCGACAATATTAGGCGCTGCTCCTCGGCAACGACAGCTGCAGAGTTGGCAGTAAGCTTGCCCTGTAGTTGGCCATGGTGGAAACGGTACATGTGATAACATTGCCGCAGCACAGCATGGTAAATGCGATCAGATACTTCGCCACCACGATAATCCGTAACCTCAACGCCATCCTTGAGCTTAAATTCCTTGGGCACATTGAGCACCATTACCATCCAGAAGCCCGGCTCGGGCTGATAGAACAGCTGTGTAGTTTTCTGCGTGTGCAGCGCCTTGCAGTCATCCTCGCTGGTAAACGTACTGCGAGAGACACAACAACAAATGTTATGTGTGCCATAGAATTTTCCAGACAATGACTCACCCAGTAAACGTTATGATGGCCTCACTTAGTCCAACATCCTTGATTTTAGTGTTCAGTTCGATATCATTTGGATGATAGAACAGCACCTTCTTGTGCTCCTGTAGACAGACATGTTTGTAGGCGTTTCTATTGTAGATTGCTCAGTACGTTACTCACCTCGCCCTCCTTTTGTCCCAAGCTGGAATTGAATATATAGAAACTACGCAGCGTAATTTCCACACGCTGCAACACTTTAGCCATTTCGCTTTGAACAAAACAAGCGGATTGACTTTGTCGAATATAAATGGGCAGCATTCACTTCATTGATTCGTGTTGCATTTTTGCCATTCACAACGAAACGTTGACAAGCACAAAGAAAACACGCCATTCACACATGGCAATGACATTCAAACGGGGACGGCTTATCAACATTACCCACTTCCACCCACTCCAACTCAAACAAGCAACGAATTTACTCCCAATCTTTGGGCTGGAGAAAACGTTAGCTATGGAGGATGGATATCCAACCCAATTCAGTATAGATAAACCACAGAATTAGAAATAATAATTAATTTATTGTGAATGTTATTTGAATTTGAACCAAGAAGCCAAACGTTAAGCCAGAAGAAACAGCAGTTAATATAGAGAAAGGCTTAATCCTTGAACTTGTAATTTTGAATTTGTCTTCCTGTCCAATGTATTTTTGCAGAAAAAAGAATGGTGCAACTCTGTAGCTTATAGACCTCAGTGTGATAGTACTTGGTTAATTCATTTATTCTTGCACGTTTATTAAGGGTGGATCCTAAATTAAGCTTGGCCACCACGCAGACGAAGGACCAAGTGGAGGGTAGACTCCTTTTGAATGTTGTAGTCCGAGAGGGTGCGACCGTCTTCCAGCTGCTTTCCGGCGAAGATGAGACGCTGCTGATCTGGGGGGATGCCTTCCTTGTCTTGAATCTTAGCCTTCACGTTCTCAATCGTGTCGCTGGGCTCCACTTCCAGGGTGATGGTCTTTCCGGTCAAAGTCTTCACGAAGATCTGCATACCACCACGCAGACGGAGGACCAAGTGAAGGGTCGACTCCTTCTGGATGTTGTAGTCCGAAAGAGTACGGCCATCCTCCAGCTGCTTTCCCGCGAAAATGAGACGCTGCTGATCTGGGGGGATGCCTTCCTTGTCTTGAATCTTAGCCTTCACGTTCTCAATCGTATCGCTGGGCTCGACTTCCAGGGTGATGGTCTTTCCGGTCAGAGTCTTCACGAAGATCTGCATACCACCACGCAGACGGAGGACCAAGTGAAGGGTCGACTCCTTCTGGATGTTATAGTCGGACAGAGTGCGACCGTCTTCCAGCTGCTTTCCGGCGAAGATGAGACGCTGCTGATCTGGGGGGATGCCCTCCTTGTCTTGAATCTTAGCCTTCACGTTCTCAATCGTGTCGCTGGGCTCGACTTCCAAGGTGATGGTCTTTCCGGTCAGAGTCTTCACGAAGATCTGCATACCACCACGCAGACGGAGGACCAAGTGAAGGGTCGACTCCTTCTGGATGTTGTAGTCCGACAGGGTCCGACCATCCTCCAGCTGCTTTCCGGCGAAAATGAGACGCTGCTGATCTGGGGGGATGCCTTCCTTGTCTTGAATCTTAGCCTTCACGTTCTCAATCGTGTCGCTGGGCTCGACTTCCAGGGTGATGGTCTTTCCGGTCAGAGTTTTCACGAAGATCTGCATACCACCACGCAGACGGAGGACCAAGTGGAGAGTCGACTCCTTCTGGATGTTATAGTCGGACAGAGTGCGACCGTCTTCCAGCTGCTTTCCGGCGAAGATGAGACGCTGCTGATCTGGGGGGATGCCCTCCTTGTCTTGAATCTTAGCCTTCACGTTCTCAATCGTGTCGCTGGGCTCGACTTCCAAGGTGATGGTCTTTCCGGTCAGAGTCTTCACGAAGATCTGCATACCACCACGCAGACGGAGGACCAAGTGAAGGGTCGACTCCTTCTGGATGTTGTAGTCCGACAGAGTGCGACCGTCTTCCAGCTGCTTTCCGGCGAAGATGAGACGCTGCTGATCTGGGGGGATGCCCTCCTTGTCTTGAATCTTAGCCTTCACGTTCTCAATCGTGTCGCTGGGCTCGACTTCCAAGGTGATGGTCTTTCCGGTCAGAGTCTTTACGAAGATCTGCATACCACCACGCAGACGGAGGACCAAGTGAAGGGTCGACTCCTTCTGGATGTTGTAGTCCGACAGGGTGCGACCATCCTCCAGCTGCTTTCCGGCGAAGATGAGACGCTGCTGATCTGGGGGGGATGCCCTCCTTGTCTTGAATCTTAGCCTTCACGTTCTCAATCGTGTCGCTGGGCTCGACTTCCAAGGTGATGGTCTTTCCGGTCAGAGTTTTCACGAAGATCTGCATACCACCACGCAGACGGAGGACCAAGTGGAGAGTCGACTCCTTCTGGATGTTATAGTCGGACAGAGTGCGACCGTCTTCCAGCTGCTTTCCGGCGAAGATGAGACGCTGCTGATCTGGGGGGATGCCTTCCTTGTCTTGAATCTTAGCCTTCACGTTCTCAATCGTGTCGCTGGGCTCGACTTCCAAGGTGATGGTCTTTCCGGTCAGAGTCTTCACGAAGATCTGCATACCACCACGCAGACGGAGGACCAAGTGAAGGGTCGACTCCTTCTGGATGTTGTAGTCCGACAGGGTGCGACCATCCTCCAGCTGCTTTCCGGCGAAGATGAGACGCTGCTGATCTGGGGGGATGCCTTCCTTGTCTTGAATCTTAGCCTTCACGTTCTCAATCGTGTCGCTGGGCTCGACTTCCAGGGTGATGGTCTTTCCGGTCAGAGTTTTCACGAAGATCTGCATACCACCACGCAGACGGAGGACCAAGTGAAGGGTCGACTCCTTCTGGATGTTATAATCGGACAGAGTGCGACCGTCTTCCAGCTGCTTTCCGGCGAAAATGAGACGCTGCTGATCTGGGGGGATGCCTTCCTTGTCTTGAATCTTAGCCTTCACGTTCTCAATCGTGTCGCTGGGCTCGACTTCCAGGGTGATGGTCTTTCCGGTCAGAGTCTTTACGAAGATCTGCATACCACCACGCAGACGGAGGACCAAGTGAAGGGTCGACTCCTTCTGAATGTTGTAGTCGGACAGAGTGCGACCGTCTTCCAGCTGCTTTCCGGCGAAGATGAGACGCTGCTGATCTGGGGGGATGCCCTCCTTGTCTTGAATCTTAGCCTTCACGTTCTCAATCGTGTCGCTGGGCTCGACTTCCAAGGTGATGGTCTTTCCGGTCAGAGTCTTCACGAAGATCTGCATACCACCACGCAGACGGAGGACCAAATGAAGGGTCGACTCCTTCTGGATGTTGTAGTCCGAAAGAGTACGGCCATCCTCCAGCTGCTTTCCGGCGAAGATAAGACGCTGCTGGTCTGGGGGAATGCCCTCCTTGTCTTGAATCTTGGCCTTCACGTTCTCAATGGTATCGGAAGGTTCAACTTCCAAAGTGATGGTCTTGCCAGTCAATGTTTTCACAAAGATCTGCATTTTAAATAATTCTACAAAAATAAAACAGAGAGAACAATTTAGCAGCTGAACAATCCTAATACTGAGTATGAATTATAAATCGACATTGGAAACCGTAACGTTTCACCCCGACTGCTTTGTGTCTGGCTTATGTATTTCCCATTTGGTGTTTCCTCCCTTATCAGAAAAAAAAATATTCTCGAACAAAGAAAGCCAAAGACCTTTGCTCAACCCCATGGACGGCCATTGCTCTGATATGAATTACTCATAGACGTTTGTATGTATACACAAAATAAAATACTTATTTTAATTACGGAAATTTGCATAAATTATAATTAAACGTTTACTGCGCCATTGCTGATCTACGTCACAAGGCGTGCATATACTGATGGATATAAATATATAGTATTTATCTTCTACATGCATACGTATGCAGCTGCGCATATGGATGTATATGTATGTACATAAACTGGAGTGTGTATGTATATCTTCTCGAAATTTTCGCTGACGTCACAAACTAATTTCACAATCTGGCAAAGTGCTAAATACGCATTTTATTTACGCACAAACAGATTATATATATTATGTACTTTTTTGCAAGGGCATTCGTACAATTAGCACAAATACATAAAGCTAATTGTATATATGTATGTACGTATAGATATACGTGTCTGTTAGACAAAGGAATTGGATAAAAAAATGGCTGCGCTGCATACATACATATAAACCAACGAAACAGATGTTTTAATGCCTTTAATATTTATTTTTATATTACCAACAAGGTCTGTTTGCAGAAACTTACTTTTACTTTACTTGATTTACTTTTATTCACTTTTTCTTATATATTCACACCCAAAAATCAATTTCTGCAATTGCTTTTTAATTCACTTGTAATAGCGCTTTGCTTGTTTGTCACTTGCTTTTCTTCACGATAATAATGTCTGCTTCAGTTTGTGTTCCCTTTTTATAGCCTCCGCTAAGTGCAGGGGAAGTTTTTTATATTTGGTTGGGAAATTTCTAGATCTCTAGCGCTGTCCCTTTTGCACAGTAATTTTGTTTACTTAAAACACAATTCGCGAGATGGCATTTAAATAATAATGCCTTACCTTCACAACACTGTGTTGCTACAATAAAGAGCTCTATTAATAATTTAAAAACAGCTTTGCAAGAGACTGTAAAACTATCCTTTTAACATATGTTTTAATGCGTAATGCAATTGCATTTGTCAAGAGATGTATTCTTATCTCGCTCTCACAAATCGCCCAGAGTTGCCACTATGGCGAAAATTATATTTTACAATTCATTGGCCTGGGCGCCAAGGGAAATTCTACTCAAATATTATTGAAGAATTGTACTCACCCAGTACTCACTTCCGATACGCTTGATAAAGTTGCGTTTAAAAATATTTAAAAATATTTGATTTTCTGCTGAAATTTCACAATTTCTATTTCGTTTTAAGTATTCACTTTGGAAGTTAAACACAAAATGAAGTTTTTAATATTATTGGACATACGTTCGTTTCTAGACAATAAATGGTTTTCTCATGGCTTACTACGATTTGCATATGTTTTGAAAATTTGTAACACTCACCACACAATAAAAAATGTTACGATTTTATTAACAAATTCAAGACAAGACCTGTTTTACGTGCTGATTCAACTGGCTTAATGAAAAATACATGAAATATTCTACAGTTTGACAAACGAAACAGCGCTTATTTATTTGAAAAATTAAGGTGTCACAAAAGTGTTGCCAGGTCAGCTTTTTCCTGTTAAAGCTGGCAATTTTCAAAACACAAAATGTTTAAAAATGCGTTGAAAACAATCAAGTTGAAATAGCAGTGTGTACACAATATTATTCGATAGGCGCATGGAATAATGTGTTCAATAAATATTAGGTGCAACTGATCTATCGATTTAACTATTGAACTGCTGTTGCGATAGAACTAGATATCGATGTAGTTAGTTAACTTCATCACATCGCAACAAAGGCAGCCCATCTTTAGTGCAAAACATAGCAAAAAAAAAAAAAAACAATTGCGCGACAAATAATTTTAGAAAATAGCTTAAAAACACAAAGTCTAAACAATAGAATCATTGTATTGTGCTTAGAAAGACATTGCCCAGGGCTTTCAAAGTACACAGAAGTGTTTTCGTGAAGCAGAAGTAAGTGTTCGTAGGACTACGTGTTTTTTTGTTTGTTGTTGTTGGGTTTATCAGTGCCTCAACTTAATTCACCTTTCCATATGTATCTTCTTGCTTTGTTTGTGTTCGTTCGTTTTCGTTTAATACGCAATCCGAAAACAAGCTTGCCCAGCACAGTTTCGATTTCTATGACATGTTTTAAAATAATTTCACGTTCAAACATGTAAATCGTACATGTGTGTGGGTGTGGGTGTGTGTAGCTGTCCTTTGTTTTCGCTACCTGAATTCCGTTTGTTTTCCACCCACTCTAAAAGCAGCTGTACCTTTTTGCAGGCAACAAACACAGACACTATGATGAGCCTGCTGGGCCGAGCCGATGTCGATGCGGGCGAGGTTTTAGTTAACTTCAATCAAAATATAACGTAAGTATTAACAGTAAATAAAGTGTGGTAACAATTTTTTTGGTACTTGTTTATTAATATTTTAATCCGATACGATAGTTCATTGGCTGCGGCCACAAGCGGCGGTTATAGCCTTTATAGTCTGGGCTCGGTTGATTCCACACTGGACAAAATCTATCACACAAACAGCGATAATTTGCTCCTGGTCGAGCGGCTCTTTGAGAGCTCTCTGCTGGCCATTGTGTCACAGAGTGCTACACGCAAGCTAAAGGTGTGTCATTTCAAGAAGCAGAGCGAGATCTGCAATTACTCCTACTCAAACACAATACTGGCCGTGAAACTGAATCGTGATCGTTTGATTGTTTGCCTGGAGGAGTCGCTCTATATACACAACATACAGGACATGAAGGTTGTGCACACTATACGCGATACACCATGCAATCCGCAAGGTTTGTGTGCTCTCTCCTCCTCGTCGGAGCACTGCTATCTGGCCTATCCAGGCAGCGTTACTTCGGGTGAGGTGCAGATATTCGATGCCATTAATTTGCATGCCAAGACAATGATACCCGCACATGACACTCCGCTGGCGGCTCTTGCATTCAGCCCATCGGGCACTGAGATAGCCACGGCCAGCGAGCGCGGCACCGTGATTCGCGTTTTCAGCTCCCAGGATGGCAGTCGCTTATTTGAGCTGCGACGTGGTCTTAAGCGCTGCGTCTCAATTGTGTCGCTATCGTTTAGCACTTGCGCCGACTACTTGGTGTCCAGTTCAAACACGGAGACGGTGCACATATTCCGTTTGGATCGCAGCGCTGCGGAGAACACTGATCATGGGAAGCAGTCGAGTGACGATTGGATGGGGTAAGTGATAAGGTGTTGGATATAAATTTTTTCAACTTGTCTGTCTGTGGTTCAACTCTCAACACACTCGCATGCACAAATACACACCCACCTGTCTCACCCATTGGCGTCCAGGTTTATTTTGTGAATATATCTTTTGCTTTGTATTTTTTTGTTTTTGTTTTTGTTTTCGTTTTGTGGCACTTGACATTTATATCTATTTTTCTTTTCTTTCATTTCTTCAATCAACCAACCACCCAAAAACACCACCACAACCACCACCACCACCACAACTCATCATGTCTATTCTCTCATGCAAGTTACTCGTTTTTTAGATACTTGAGCAAAACGGTCACCAGTTACCTGCCCACGCAGGTGACCGATGTCTTTAGCCAGGGTCGTGCATTTGCTTCGGTCACGCTGCCCGAGGCTGGTGTGCGACGCATGTGCGCCATAACCACGATACAGAAGCAGCTGAGGTGGGTAACTTTTTATTATAGTTAAATCCCACAGTATCACTTATTCGAATCTCTTCTGTAAATTACAGGTTATTGATTGCATCGCAAGATGGTTACTTGTATGTCTATTCTATTCCCTCGATTGAGGGTCAAGAGTGCCAGTTGATTAAGCGCCATGATCTGCGCTTGGACGACAACTATGCCATGGATGTCAAAGGTGCCTACTGCCACAATGCACATAGATCTGTAGAGAATTGAAAAAAATTGAATTTAATCAGTTGATTCACCTTCAGGTCTTAACAGTAATGTTAGCATTGGTGGTGCTGCTGGGGTGCCTAGTGGAGCTGCAGCTGCTGCCGCCGCCGGAGGTGCTGGTGGCGATGGCAAGGGTAACGAGAAGCCTGGCAGCTCAAGTGCTGGCGCTAGCTATGCTTCTGCAGTTAAGGGTGACGAGCCCGCTGGTTCCTCCTCCTCCAATTAGGTGCAATTAAACTCATTTCAACACTATATGAAAAAAAAAACAAGAACATAAACATGATAAACAACAAGAAAACACCAACAACAACAACAACAACATAAACTCACTCCTCAAAGTACTAAGGACGACGATGCTAAAGTGATTGGATTTGGCTCATGCAGCTGGCGACATTGATTGGCGACGGTGGCTCGTATGGCGTCAAACAGAAATAAGTAAATAATTGAATTAGGTCTTAGACTTAGCTTTTAACTTTATCAATGACTATTCTTCCTCGGTTAATAAGCAAAAAGTTGAAATGTAACCATCCTCAGAATTGAGTGACTCGGCGGTGAATTATCCCACAAAGCAATTTGTAGTTTTAAGTTGTCTGTTTGTGGCGTGCAGCCATTGATAGGAAAATGCTTTTTTCATACAATCTTAAGTTAGATGTTATACTTTTTTAAATTTATCATACATTTATATATTTTTGATTTCACATTTAATTCAAATTCTTATGAAATACATTGCCTTTTTAAATTTACTGACATTTTTTATTTCACAACCTGATGTATTGACAATCCACCGACAACAGAATGCTATTATTTTTGGTTAATTATAAATAGCGCTTTTTGTTCTATTTTGATAAATCGTCATCAAATACATACATTCATACATACACGTACATATGCATATATAAAATATCAAAATGAAATGCAAACCAACAAGAGATTGAGTGAAAAAAGAAACATCAAATTAAAGTGTGCAATGGAGGAACAATTTTCGGCATATATAGTGAATATATTTTGTACAAAGTCAAACATTTTAGAACATAATATTTAATGGAGTTTACAAAAATCATACGCAACTTTATTGTATTCAATAAACTACATAATTTATTATGACTGCAGACTAATATTTAAATTTGGCGGACAATCGGAGTAGATTTGTAGTATTTATCGATATTTTGTGATTAACTTCTATCGAACTGCAACACAGTAAGTGGTAGCCTCACTGAAAAAAGGGTGGCAACGCTAGCTAATAATATTTTCTGTTTGGCGTTCTGCTTCTTACTTATTTAATTTGTCCAATAAATTGTTTATAGGACATCAAGTATTTGAGAATTTGTGTTAGTTAAAAGTTTTAGAAATCGCCGCGAGCGCCATGAAGGAGAACAACAAGATCCTTCAGCTCATTAACGTGGCATGGCGCGAACGATGGTCAGACTCGCAGTGGGGCATCAATATAAAAAAGGTACATAAAATACAAATGGCAAAAATCGAAATCCGTTAATCATCTGAAAATCTTTACTTAAAGACAGTGACAATAATAGTGCATTGAGAATTTTGATACATTTACTTAATTCAGTTACGGTTCTTCATTTGGTACTCAAAAACCGGCTGCTCCGCTTGGGCCAGGGCTAAGACAAGCTGGCGTTGCTTGACTGATAAATTTCGTGGAATACGCACCTTTAATGTGACTATGTGATTACCAACACCTTCTTGCGAGCGCACACCCTTGTTGGCCAGCACCACTTGTGTGTGCGACTGTGTGCCGGGCTCGACACGCACCTCGACATTCTCGTAGAGGCCGCGCAGCTGAAAAGTTCCACCCAGTATGGCATCCGATATGTTTAGATATTTATCCGTAAAGATATCATTGCCAACGCGGCGGAAATATTCATTATCCGGTACCTTTAGATGGTAGTGCACACGCTGCTTTGTGTTCGGATTATCGACGGTGATTACATCGCCTGCCTTGGAGCCCGAGGGCACTACGACAAGCACCTCAACATTGGATATAATATAGCCACGATTATCGCACGTCTCGCAATCATTTCGATTTGTAAATCTCCTGCCCTTGCAATGACTGCAAGTGTTAACCGATGTGTAGGTCATTGTCTTCACGGTCAATTTACCGGTGCCATTACAGCGACGGCATGGCTCCCTGCCCAACTCGCGATTGACCATCAGCTGTGACTTGCCCTTGCAGTCTTCGCATTTCTTGAGGTAACGCAGATTGACACGTTTCTTGCAACCAATTGTGGCTTCCGTAAAAGTGAGTTGCAAATCGAAATCGTTGCCGGTTAGTTTCTGAATTTCTGTGCGGCATGATACTGGAATGCAATAACGAAAGCTTGGATACCAACAAGTGCATCACTTACCCTGTTTAGTGTGAACTTGTGGTTCAGTTTTTATTTGCGCCATGTCGACGTTCATGGGATTACCAGCTTGCTGTAGAAACGCCTGTTCGTCCTTAATACCGCCAAGTTGATCATATTCCAGACGTTTTGTCTCGTCCGTCAGTATGTTATAGGCATTGGAGAGTTCCTGAAAGTGCTTGAGCTTCTGTTCGGAATGCGTTGAGTCTGGATGATAACGTTTGGCCAGCGCATAGAAGGCGCTACGTATTTGCTGTACTGACGCATGTTTATTCACACCTAAAACCTTATAATAGTAATCCTTGGGTAATCCACGCTGCTGCTGTGGCTTTACCAAGGCTGTTGATTGCGTTTTACCCGACCGACGCATCTCTGAACTACGATCTGGATAGTAACACTCCTTTTTGGTGCGAAACTGATACTGACTTATCCATCGCCGCAAAAAGGAACAACTGGAGAGGGCGGCACAACCAAGGCCACCTGCTCCAATTACTCCTCGTCCCATTTTGTTAAACTGTTGATCCATCTCGAACAATGTTAGGAGTGGACGTCGCTTGATTGCGTCCGTCAAACTGTTAAAAAAGCAACCCTCTAGACGAATTAAATTTAAACGGAACATTTTAAAACGCGATTAAAAACGAAAACCCAAGTCGAGTACGGAATCCGTAATATTTTCGTTGCTGGGTTAAAAATTGTGGTCTGGCTACGTTTGTTTTGTGTATGTAGTGCGTTTCAATAGCCGGAATTTAAAACTTTAAAACACATTTCAAATCACATACTGACACATCGATCAGTTGGAACTTTGTTTAATTGGGATTACGTTTTGTTTTGATTCCATTTATAGGTGCTGCCACGTGGTGTAAGCGGTGATGTCTACAATCTGGCGGATTGTCTGCTGCAGCAAGCTGTCATTGGCTCCACAGCGAATCCGGTAAGAGGGTAGCACCAGCAATAGCAACTCTTTCTCTACTCTAATAATAACCTTAATCCTTTTGCAGCTGGTGCTAAACTATCTAAAGCATTCGCTGTGCGCTCATCTCGTTTCCCATGCGGCTGTCTTGCGTTGCATAGCCAAGTACGACAAGCTGGGACGCGTCTATTGCGTGACGGCATTGCTGGAGTTTCTGGTCAGCATCATTGATGGCATCACCTGCCGGTAAGTCATTAACTTTTCATGCATTATGATTGTTACTAAACATATTTCTACTTTTTCAGTATCAAATCGGAGGAGGCTCTGCTGCCCGGTGCCGTGGTGCAGCTTGTGCTGTGGGTTATGCAGATCTTTGCTGGCACCGTGCAGCAGTATGAGATGCGTGGCGAAATGAGTGCCGAGCAGTCGTACATGCTGGATCAGTGCTGTCAGCTCATAGAGCATCTGTCGCAACAACAGTTTCTGCTGTCCATGCTGTATGTGGGCTGTCACGAAGAGTTGGACACATTGGACAGATTACGCGATGTCTATGCCAGCATTAAGGGCTCGCTGACCAACTCCAATCTCACGCTTAGCTCAGCAACTGCAGAGCAACAGCTGAAACAGTTGGCATACATAGATGCCAAGAATTTGGAGCTGCAATCATTGAATCCACCAGCTGCAGCGGAGAAGATATCGAGTTGCGTGCAACCGCTGCTGGCCGTCGAGGTGCTGCTGAATCCCTGCAAGGATACCTCGTTTTATGTAGCCGAGCTGCAAATGCTGCAGCGCCTAAAGGGCTACTCAAACACTCGCCTGTTCTATGAGATTATACGTGCTGGCTTCCTAACGCTTAGTAATGTGGCCGACACCACACCGGATACCATGTGGGGCGCCTTTATGTTCTACACCATGCCACACATTATCAAGCAGCTGCATGCACTGCAGCGTGTGCCGGGCGAGCAGCCGCTTCCTGCGTCGACAGACTATATACCCGAGCTACTGGAGGCCCTGGAGTTGCTCATTGAGGATAACCTGCTGCTGGATTTTATGGACACAAAATGCTCGTGCAATATCATCGAACTGCTGCTCAACCATTGGACCAAACAGCAGCTGGTTAGCGATGTGCATGTGAAGAAGTTCGCCAGTCAACGGTGAGTTCAATGCTCTATCAATGATGAAGACTCTGTTCAACGTTAATCTTTTCTAGGGAACCTGCATCGCAGCTGCTGAAGAAGTGCAACAATGGACAGCATACACCCTCGAACATAACATTCATAAATCGTGCCGAGGTGCCGCTATCGGGTGTGCTGAAGACGCTCTGCACCAACAAGGTGCAGGACATGGTGAATGTGTTGTGCCAGGTGCCGGTGGGCAACAGTTTCGAACTGATACTCTCCGTGGCCACAGTGGAGGGAAGACTCAAGACATTTGTCTCACGTTTAATTCAATGCAATGAGAACTCCAAGCAAATTCCTGGCGAGCTGGGCAAACTCTCCATCATTCGCTCCACACTCTTTGACGTATCCTTCCTCATGCTGACCAGCATAGTGCAAACCTATGGTTCAGATGTGAGTTCACTTTGTGTTTGTTTCTGCAGTTTCTTATTATCCGTATCCATTTGCAGGTGGTGTTGTCAGAGCGTGGTGACTCCTTCTTTGAGAAGTGGGTGCGTGAGTGCATGATGGAGCGCAATAAGCTTAAGAATCCTCGCCAGATATTGGCGCTGTGCGACGATAGCATTGTTGATGAACTTCTGCTGAGTCTAAGCAAACCAGAGGCTGCACAGCTGAAACCAAGCACCTTAACCTGGCAAGATATATGCCTTAATTTGCCAGGCGTGTTGCATCATGTGCTCATTGCCTGGGAGCAGGAGACGCTCTCGTCGGCGGATGTCAAGAGCATATTGGACAACATTAAGCGACGTCTGTTTAGTTTCTCTGTGTGTGCAACATCTTTTCTCTGCGCCTACATGTACTCGGTGCGCGAAACAGAACTGCTAAAGCCTCTGAATATGATTCAACAGTTTCTAGCGCCACTCACCAGCGAAGAGCTGTCCAGCCAGGAGAACTCCAAGGAACGTCTGGCGCTCTCGTATCAGATTATACGCAAAATGCAGCACGATGTGCATCCCACGCCAAACACCAAGTCGCGTCTAATTTCGCATACGCCACTGATTGAACAGTTTCGTGAATGTTGGCGCTCAGTTGCCGAGGCTGGACATCTGCCAGTGCGTGCAGCACAAACACTGGAATCTTTGCTGCTGGCAGGAGGAGCCTCTTGGCTAGTTACACAACTGGTAGAGCAGCTGCTAAGCAGCAAATACATGCGCGACATGGCCAAGTGCATGGATATTGTGTTTGCTGTAATGCATCTGGACATTGAGCGCAATACGGAGGCGTTGCTGCAATATGTGGTCGCTCCGCTGATACTCCGACGACAGGGGTAAGTCTGGACACTACATAACCAGGTTAACTGATCTCTAATGACATGCCTTTGCAGCGATGACATCAATGAACCACAATCACTGGTCCTGGCACGCTTGTGCGTCTATTGCATTATATCCTGCCTTGAGTCTCGCAGTCCTGCCACACCCGCCGTGAAGAAACGTTCACGCTCGCACGACGAGGATGAGCTGCAGTCGGCGGTGGCCAATGCAGCCAAGGTGCGTAAGGTCATCGGTGATGGTAGCGACAATTCGAATGATTTCACCGATGCCAGCAGCGCTGCCACCAATGTTGCTTCGCTGCTAGGCACAAGCAATGCCGAGTTGCGCACGACGCCGCATAATCTGAAGGAACCGCTGCAGTCGAGCGTCAAGCATATCTTTCGCGTCTTCCTGCAATTCGTCAGCGGCGACGAGCTCTCGCCCAAGGCCGTCTTCGTCTATCAGTTCATATCGCTGCTGGTCGAGTGCGGAGGCGAGCGGGTGGTGCCTGTGTTGCGTCTGTTGCCAGCGCATCTGATGCAGCAACTGCTCAAGGTGTTGGCCACCGATGATATACGCGTTGGCCTCATCAGTCGCCTGTATGATTTGCATTTACATGCCGGACGACAGGCTGCAGTTGCCGATCTATGCCTGTGGCGTAACATGCAGCTGGCGCGGCATAGTATTCACCTGTGAGAAGGAAGCAGAAGCTGGACCAGCTATCAATATGAAAGAAGAGAAAAGATGGCCAAGCGGGTTTAATTGATAAATACTAAATGGGAACTTATATATATTAAAACAAGAATAGAACAGTACATTCTCGCTTCTCTCTCTCTCTCTCTCGCTTCCTTTATCATTCTCTCTCCCAATTGTTAGTAATTCCAACCCGATCTTGACTATATCAATGTGTGGTTAATACGCGATATGGCGGATCACATCGCTGGGCAATATACATAGACGACAATAAATTGGTGACTCGAATCGATTTACGGTAGTTCGCAGTTGTTTGTTTATTACGGTAATTTGTTGCTGCTGCTGTTGTTGTTGTTGTTGCTGCTGCTGTTGGTTGTGTTGTTGCTTCTGCTGCGGCCAATTGCCTGCGGTAATTGTTGTTGTTTTTACCACTGTTGCCCCCCATCGTTGTTGCATCGTTTTTTAATTCCATTTCTTTGTTGTTAGTGCACTTGCTGCTACTCCTGTTGTTGCATAAAATAATTAAAAAAAGCGCCTTCACATTTCATATCACGCATCTTCAACTGGGAGGCAGGGGTCACAGTGGGGGGCAGCAGAGAGCGGCCGTTACTTAAATTAAAGACTTTTGATTTCCTATATCACTTGAGACAGCATTCAAAGAAAGTCTCGCCAACACAACCGCCGCGCATGGCTTTCTTTACGTTGTATTCAAACTGGCGTCGGTTGCTTTGCAGCACATCGGCGGCTTCTTTGTTAAGCGGATCCTCGGGATTGGGTTCCTGCAAACGCATAAGCAACAAGTCATTAAGTTGTGTATATAATGTGAATTGTTTGTTTCCCTCGACCTACCAAGAAAAGAAATTGCAAGCCATAGACAACGGAATTGATGGTCAACACGGGATTCCAATCCTCGCGCAATATGTTCAAACACACATTGCCCTCCAGATCGATGTTCGGGTGATATACTTGCGTGGCGCACTTCACTTTAGGCGGCTCGTGCGGATAGTTGGAGCCGACACGAAAATTAAATACGAAGCGTCCATCTCTGTAGAAGCCCTCATCGGGTGAGATGATCAATTTGAAGTTGAGCAAATCGTCGGATTCGGGAAATTCCACTGCACAAGTTTTTGGCAGATTCAGTTCGTTAATATCTGTAAAAACAATTGCATATATATATACATATGTCATGTTTTATTTCTAGAATTTCACAATGATTGATTGATGATTCGTAGTTATTGCAATGGGCGCGGGAAGAGTTATAGTACCTTTCTGTATGCGCAGTTGGGCAGCAGATGCCTTCTTTTGCTGGCCTCCGCGAGCCGTTTGATCACCTTCCTTTTTTTGTTGCTTTAGCGAGAAAAGTTTAATCATTTTGCTATATTTGTTTGCCCTGCGCTGCTGCTAGCTGGCGTCGTCGTCGTCGTTGTTGTCGTCTTTCTGCTTCTGCTGCTGCTGCTGTTTCGACTTGCTTGCGGGGAATTGAGCGTTGCGTCGATTTGCGGGCTGATTGGTGAAATCTTTATTTATTGTGCAATGTGTTTACGCATTTTTGGAAGTGTTAATAAATGCCTATTCGATTGTATTTATTTTTTAATGTAAATTTGTCATTACCTTAAATTTTGGTTTTAGTTTAGTTTCAAGTACCTTCCTTCTTCTTCTTCTTGCTCCCTTCTGCTTTGAGCTCTTCTTCTTCAGTTACAATTTCTCTGTTGTCATTCGATAGTTGAAGCAAGTGCGATGCGATGGTTGCGCAGCATTGAATGCCATCAAGGTTATTGTGAATGGCATAATCGATATTTCTGTTGTATCGACTTGCCACCACAATATTGCCACATGTTTGCGTAGAACGCGCAAAAACAAAACGAATTTGTTTTATTTACAATGTCTGCGGAACCTGAAATAGCCAAAGATGCGGTGTTGAAACGAAGTGAACGTATTCCCGAGGGCACGCCACAGGTGCAGGGCTATGACTTCAACCAGGGCATCGATTACAGCAAATTGCTGGAATCCTATGTGCACACCGGCTTCCAGGCCACTAATCTGGGTTTGGCCATAAAGGAAATCAATAAAATGGTGAATAAGTTGCACTGCCTTTCGCAGAATTATTGAGTACTAAATACAGGCAGTTGGATTGCAGGGCTAAGCCGCTGGACGCTGAACAGGAGGATGTACATGAAGGTGATGACTTCATCAGGCGTCGCACCAATTGCACCATCTTCCTGGGATATACCTCGAATTTGGTGTCTTCGGGCATGCGTGAAACGCTGCGCTTTCTGGCCGAGCATCGCATGATCGATTGCATAGTGACAACAGCAGGCGGCGTGGAGGAGGATTTCATCAAGTGCCTGGCACCCACTTTTATGGGCTCCTTCGAGCTGAACGGACGTGAGCTGCGCGAGCGTGGCATAAATCGTATTGGCAATCTGCTGGTGCCCAATGACAACTACTGCAAATTCGAGGACTGGCTAATGCCGCTACTGGACGAAATGCTGGAGGAGCAACGCAGCAAGGGCACCGTGTGGTCACCCTCACGCATCATACAGAGGCTGGGCGAGCGTATCGATGATCCCAGCTCCATTTACTACTGGGCAGCTAAGAACCAAATACCCGTCTATTGTCCCGCGCTGACAGACGGCAGTCTCGGCGACATGATGTACTTCCATTCGTTCCGTCAGCCCGGTCTGGTTGTGGACATATTATCCGATCTGCGACGCCTCAACACTATGGCTGTCAAGGCGGTCAATTCGGGCATGATAATTGTAGGCGGTGGCCTAATCAAGCATCACATTTGCAATGCAAATCTAATGCGCAACGGTGCCGATTACTCCGTGTTCATCAACACAGCCTCCGAGTTCGATGGCAGCGACAGTGGAGCGAGACCAGATGAGGCAGTTTCATGGGGCAAAATACGCAAGGAGGCGACACCTGTTAAGGTCTATGCGGAGGCCAGTCTAGTCTTTCCGCTCATTGTGGGCGAAACCTTTGCCAAGCGGCACTTTAACCACAACAAAGAGGCCACAATGTAATTGTTGCGCATAGATAAACAAGATATATATATGTATATAAGTAAAAATATAGTCATGGTATTCGCTACGTAACGACCAGGTCGTCTGTGGCCTGCCTAACAGCCACTTTGGGCCACACAATAAGCAACTGTAGCTGTCTCCAAAGTGTCGTGGAGCACTAAGAAAACTGCCCGAGCAGGCAGCAGGCAGGAAACCATTAAGCGTCGCAAAATGTGATAAACACAACACAAGCGGAACATCTTAGCGCGACTTCTTCAGTGTGCAGTTGCAGCTGGAGTTGCAGCCGCAGCCATCGCCTTGGCTGCTTTTGTAGTGCACTTTGCCTAGCCTGGCCACAGCTGGCCCATTGTCATACGCAAAAAGGCAACTAAGTCGCAGCGTAATTGCTTGGGGTTTGCTGTGCTGCGCGCACATAAATTTTCCACGTCGCTGGCGACTTTTCACTTTTGTCAGATTTGGACCAGCTCCTCCTGCGCTCTCGCTTAATAGTCGGAAATTGTTTTGGGAACAATGCATTCGTATAAGCTCGCCAAATTTGTCATTAATTTTATGTCGCTAATGTTAGCGCGCGTTCGCTCGCATCTCAAATTTCATTGTTACTGCCCCTGCCGCATTATGTTCTCCCCCCTTCCTATGCTTTTCGCCTTCCTGCTGCGCTAGAAAGTTTCGCTGTCTGCTGTCTGTGCGCATCATTAAAGCCAAAAAGAAGGAAAACTTTTTCGCACACTTACTTTTTCCGCAGTCTTTTGCCATTTTCCACCACTTTTGCGTTTCCCGCAGTCCTTCGACAGTTGCCGCTGCTGCTGCTACACATATTTTGAGCTATTGTCAGCAGCGGAAACGCGACAGGAAGGACACAGGAGGAGGCAAAGCTGCTGCTCGAGCTGTTGCAACTGCACATTTTCTTTGGCAACTTTTTTGCAGCCACAAACTTTATGGGCTTTTTGTTTTTGATGCTAGCAGATAGTGTATATATGGAATATATAGTATGTGCAAAGTTCAGCGCCAGCGACGTCAACTTATTTATCAAATTTAGAACATTTTTGCCAGAGCGAGACAAAGACACTTTATCTAGCGACAGAAAAATGAAGCTGCAATTTTTCGTTGCATACTTTTAGGCAGCGCACAAAATTGAAGCGATTGGCAGCATTGCGTATGCCCAATTTACGATGCCACCACCCTTTGGGCTCACACACACACACACACACACATACAAAGTGCTGCAAACTTGCACAGAAACTTCGACTTGGCAGTGGAAAATCAATTGCACTTATTATCCTTGCGCCATTATCGGCAGCCACCACGCACAGGCAGCGGCAGCTTTGTCGTTAAGAAGTGCTTAACTGCATGCTGTCATATCTAATGCCAACTACACACACACACACACACACGTACACACACTTAGAGCGCTTAAAAACTAATTACGAGCAAAGCTGTTGATGTTGTTCTTGTTGTTGTTGCTTTGGCAGCCAAGGATGTGCTTTGCCTTCCTTTCTTTCTGCTGCTGCGCCCCGTGCAGAGGAAACGTTCACGCCAACTTGGCCAACTTACTTGCCTTGTTGTTGTTGTTGTTGTTCTCTGGCCCGGGCAAGTTTCCAGTGATTACGAGCAAATTAAAACTACATTAAAACTTTTCTCGAGTCCAGTTGCCCGGCAATTGACAGCTTTAGCCACGCCCACACACGCACACGCACTCGAGGAGCAATTATTGATTTTGAAGACAATTGAAAAATTGAGCAAAAACATAAAAGAAATTATATAAAATATATGTACATATATATATGTAGTCACTTGATCCGATTCAACATTGGCTTGTGCCGTGCTCAGTGCCTCCTCCTGCCGCTGCTCTGCTCTTGCAGCGCCTGCTGTGCTGCACACTGGTGGAGGCGGAGCAGCATGACGAGGTTGTGGTGGACGGCAACGGTTCGCAGTGATGGCAACTGCACAACTTCAGCACCGGCTCCTTTCGCGACGGCTGCCACTCGGAATCGCATTGCGTGCTGCTGCTATCCTCATCCCGATCCCGCTCCCGCTCCCGATCGCTGCGATCCTCGTCGTCGTGCTGCACTCGCTGCTGCTGCTGCCAGAAATGATGCTCGCGATGGCGTAGATCGTGCAGCTGGCGCTGCAGCTTGTGTCGTGCCTCATCCAGTGCCTGCTCCTCCTGACGCATTGCCTGCTGCTTGGCCAGGTATGTCTCCTGCTGCTGCTCGAACAGCTGATCGTACAAGATGCGCACATTCTTCTCACGACGCTCGCCCGCCTGCTCGAGTAGATTGTCCAGCACACGCTCCAGCTTGCGATCCAGCTCGAGCAGCTGTGGTCGCGAATCGGGCTCATCGGCCAGCACATCCTGCCAGCAGGTGGCTAGGAAATTAAGTGGTCCACTTGCTGCCGACCAATCCTTGAGCCGGCGTATGGCCTGCTGTGTGCCACGCTCGATCTTGATGAGCAGCGCCTGGCCACGTTGCGTGTGCAGCGGCGAGAGGGCCTGACTCTGCTTCACCTTCTGCTGCCAGTGCGAGTCGGTGTCCTTCAAGCGCAGCTCATTCTCCACAGTGCGCGCATGCAGCTGCGAGATCTCCTCCATTAGCTGCTGATTGCGCTCCGTCAGGCGTTCGTAGTTGGAGGAATTGGAGCTGGTTCGCATCTCGTTGCGATGCGTCGATGGATATGCCGAACGGCGACTGCTGCCGCCGCCATAGCTGGAGCTATTCGTATCCCCGCAATCCGATGCAGCGCTGTCCAAGTCCAGCGGGGGCAAATGTGGCTCCGCATGCGGCTGCTGCTCTTCCTGCTTCTGCTGCAGCCCCTTACGATGCTCCACCTTTAGCACCAATCGCTGCTGCAGTTCCTCCTTGAGTTCCTCTTGCGCCTGCACTTTATTCTCCGGTTCGCCGCAATTTTCAAGTCTTGCGAGCACCTCGTCCAGCGGCAGCCGTAAATTGTGTAGCTCCGTAAATGGTTTGCCCAGTTTGGCCAGTTCCTTGAGCTGACTGTACATGAGCATCATGAGGCAATTGCGCGCGTATTTCTGTTCACGCGGCGCCTGGGCAAACAATTCCAACCAGCGCGCCCCGATGCTAAAGTCCTCCTGGCTCAGGCACATCGTGTACACATCGCCCATCATGCGTAGCTGCATTGTGTAGTGTCTGTCCAGCAGGTTCTCATTCATTTCATCCATTTCTCGCACAGTTTTCATTTTCACAGCTCACAAATGTATAACAAATTTTTATGGTTATTTTTCCGAATATTTTCTAGTATTTCTAGACACGATTTGCCTGAGGCCTGAAGGTACTGAAGGTATATTTGAAGTGAGAGTAAAAGTTTGAGTGACGGGCGAGAGAGGGGGAAGATGGAGTGAACGAGAGACTGAGGAATGGTCAAGTTTGTGTCTGCTCAACTGTTATACTGAATGCGCTAGCAAACTTGTTCTACAACCACAAACATTTTTTCGTGTGAATTTTTTATTGCATACTTTCAGGCGGCGCGGGGTATTAACAATTTTTGAGGCCCCCTCAGTGGGCTGTAAGTTAAATCAAGCAATTTAATTTTGTAAATCTTAGAAAAAATCTAAAAAAATATATCGAACTTTTTTAAATAGTCTACATTGCATTTAGTAAAATTGCTATGCTGTATTCTATGATTCTTATTATTATTATTGACAAATTCTCAAGAAAGACCAAAGACCTCAATTGACTTGGCGAGTTATGATAGCTGAAAGTGCAGGAAACCCAGTTTGAATTTGAACGGAAGTTGCTCATAACTTTTAGCTGCAAATTTTTGCAACGTTTGCAGCGAGGTCAACGCTTTTTGCTGTTGACCCCCTTAGACCCGTCTATACGGCGCCCGCAGTATAAACTTTTCGCACCTTTTGCCTGGGCAGGCAAGGCAATGGCACAGAAATGCCGCAAATACTTTTAAGGCAATGCCACGCCCCCTCTTGCTCTCTCTCTCGCACTTCCGTTTGCCGATAAGCCGGCAATATGCCATGAACGAGCTGTTTAATTTCTCAGCCGTTTTGCTCTGGAATTTTTTGCTTTCTACTCATAAATTGCACAAATTCCTTTTGTGCGCATCAAGCAACGCGCGCGCAACTGGAGCAGGAAGTGGCAAGGGGGTGGGGGGTCAGTGATGGGGCCTGCCACATCTAATTTCTCTGCATGTCCTGTGCACGCTTATTAAAGTATAAATCATTTGATGGCGCCACAGCTTGCCGCACAGCCTCCTTCCTCTGCCACCCCCTTGGAGGAGAAAGTGCAGCCAAAAAGGAAACCAGCTTCAGCTTGAGGTGGAGGTGAGCTGCTCTGTGTGTGTGTGTGTGTGCGGTTCCGGTGCCTGGCCAGCTTGGTCAAAGTACATTATCGTCGTCCTCTCGTGCATGTTGCAACAAATGTAGCAGAAAACCGCAGCTGAGAGTAGTGCAATTAAATACAGGAAATAATGGCCACCGCAGCAGAGCAGCACGAGGCAAAGGCGGAGGCAGAGGCAAAGACTGGAGTAGTAGCAGCGTCGTGGCAGCAGGGGCAGACAGTGTTGGGCATGGAAGCACTCGCAGCTGCATCTTGACCTGTGCAAGACTTTACTCCCGTCTAACTTGGTTGCCAGGGCTGCTACATGGAGGTCTTGCCCAGGGGGTAATTACGCCGTCGAGTAAGTTATGCGACTTTTGCGCCTGTTAAGAAGAGCTAAAACTGCATAATGTGATGATATATAACTTTATAAAAGGTTTGTTGTCAAGTTATAGAGATTAAGTGAGTAGTAAAAACTTCAGTTTCAGTTGGAATATATGCTTGATATAACTTTAACTTAGCTAGACAGTGTGTTTAGCGCATTTCTTGGAGTGAAGTTGAGAGAAACTTGGCGAAATTGAGTAATATGCTTAACAAGGTGTTAGATAGTATAGCCATAATGAAGTTATATAGGGAAAGGTTGCACTTTATAGAACTTAAGAAAGAAATTCCTGAAATCTTTAGTATTAGTTTCTTTATAGGGAACTTATCTCTAGGGATCTTGACAAGGCAAAGAGGTTTGTTTTTAGCCTCTACTTTTTGCCTTGCACATGGAGAAACTCTAGGGAACTTGGCAAGCTAAAATGGTGTATTAAGCAGGGTGTTTCATAGTCTATAAGGAGTTACCCTTTCAGCAATCAAGTCAAGCTGTTTTGCTCAGCATTCTTTTGATTACGTACTCTCTAAGAAGTTCCCTTAGTCAAGCAAGTTTAAACCGAGTTTCAGCCGGAATCTTTTGGCCACTTGAACTGGAATTCCTCTCCAGCCTGGCCTGCCTGCTTAGTAGCTCTCTCCATATGGACATGACATCCAAGGCTCTTTGCCAGCTGCTGCTGATGACTTGAGCTTGGTTGTTGCGGTTTTTGCAGACTTTGACAGCGACGAGTCAAAGGAAAATATTGCATAATGCAATTTTCAATTGCCAGCTATGAAAATATAGTATAGTTTTTTATGCCACACACACTAGCGTGCATGTGTGTGAGTGTGTGTGTTGGACTTTAATTGAATTCTATGTGCACTTAAGCGGCATCCGTTGATAATGAAATTCTGCAACGAAATTGTAGACGAAAGTGCGACGAAAGGCAAGCGTCGCATATTTTGTTGCTAGGCTAATGCAAAGTTTTTTCTTTATTGCACAATAAATAATGCCAAATGAGGGGGCGGGGCAGGGGGGCGTGGCACATAGCGAATGCCTGGCAACGGCAATGGCAAAGGCGAAATTGAAATGAAATTAAACTGGAGAAGTTGTTCGTGGAATTTGCAAATGCCAAGCCAGGCAGAGTAAGAGAGAGAGAGAGCGAGAGCGAGAGAGGAAGGGAAAGAGAAGGAAGGAGCTGCTGCCGTATAAACATATTTTATTTTATTTGATTTGATTTTATATTTGATTTCATTTAATGCTTTATTTTACGCTTGCAAATAATCGATTTGTCAGTCAGTCAGTCAGTTTGCATGACTATTCGTTCGCCCATCCATCCATCCATCCATCCAACCATCTACCCATTCGTCAGTCTGTCCGCCTGCCTATCCGTCCGTCTGTCTGTCTGTCTGTTTGACTTTCAACTGGAATGTTGGGCCAAGTATGAGCAGCTGCTTCAATATTGCGCATAGCATAGCGCGCACACACAGAGGCGTACGCCATAGCAGCGCGTGTTGCGTACCTATGTATGTGTGTGTGTATGTATGTCTACAGCGTATAGGTGTATATACTATAAAGATATATACATACACGTTGCGCGGAGATGCCTGAGCGGGCAGTGCATGACTGGCAAATGCCCTGGCTAGGGGGTTGGAAAGAGAAATTTTCTAGATAAAAGAGAAATAACAAGCTACAGATCAATCATCAATCATGATGTAGATACTATTTATTACTGGAGCGTCTGTTTAGGCTTGCTATAGTCAGTTGTCAGTGCGATAAAGGCGCAAGTTTGCTCTTTAAGACACTAAAAGTAACTCAATCAGGCAAAAATACCCACATACATCATGATGTATGCTTAGAGTAGCTTTTAAAGCTAGACTATACCCAGGAGGCAACAGCGCGATTTCTTCTACAAGAGCTTACTAACATAATAAAAGTAGAACACGCACTTTACATCAATCATACATCATGATGTACGTGTAGAGCATCCTCAAAGCGTGTTTTTTCGATTGATGTTGAAGTTTATATAACAATTTCTCTGCTTCTTCCTATCATAGCCGCTTATAAAGTAGCATCAATCAATCAACATGATGTATGCTTCGATAAGCTTTGTACCTATAAATTTCATCAAATTCAATAACTAATTAGGGTATTTGCCCGCCAAATCTAACACAAGCTCTTCGTTCTTCCCTCTTTCCTACAGCTTACATCATGATTGAACACTTAAAACCCCACACAAGTTCTCTTCTTTGAAAGTACTCACCTGTGTTCGTACATTCCCTGGCAATTAGTAGTTTTTGCACAGCACAACAGACACTCCATTCAACTCTTTTTAATGCCACTTACAGGGTATATATGGTAGAAATTCCTTACGATTGACTTCGCTACGGAGTTTTTATTGATTGATTTTCAATGGAAGCTGAGCGAAAAGTGAGCGCCAGTTCCGGAGCAAGCAACAGACAGACAGGCCAAACAGACAGCGAGGCACCAGCTTGAGCTCGTGAGCTGTGCGTATGTGTGATGTGCTTGTGCCGGGCGCACGTTGCGTATGCTCAATATTGCGATGATGGCCACGTAGCACAGTTAGTTGAATCGAGCTGCTGCTGCTCTGCAAGTTTGCACAAGATATTCAAGCAATGATGAAGTGTTTTTATTGTGTTTATTGGCATGCGTTTTAATGAACCAAACAGGGAATACACAGCACAGCAAGGAAGGGGGGACGTAGTCGACTCCATAACGGGCCAATTTCCGCAGTAGAAAATGCACAATACGCGCAGAGTACACTGCATAAATACGGGGTTATGGCAGTCGAAACTTTTTTCATTAAAACTCTCGACGGGAGCGACAGAGACAAAGGCAGAGAGAGAAGTAAAAGCTGTAAAGAAAGTGCGAGCGGGTAAGGCAGCCGGATAAGTGAGTGCAAAATGTTATTTTATTGTCAACAAGCAAAGTTGCAAGCAGAGAACGAAAGACAGAGGGAGAAGAGGAGAAGAAGTAGAAAGAGAAGGGAGACAGAGCCAGCGCCAAAGTAAGCTACAAAACTGAATTGTTGTGCTGCCAAAAATTTATTTAATATGCAACATAAACATAGCAGAGTTGGTGGCAGGACTTTGCAAGGACGACAAACAACATGACACGCTCATAAACTCATTTGGGCAGCAACCAGAAGAAGAAGAAGGGGAACAACAACAACCGCAAGTCAACTCGCAGCTGCTCTGCTTTTTAAGAAGCCAGCAATTTTTAATAATACCTCAAGGACTACTCGTGCCTGCCTGCCCGCAAAGCCATCATCAAATATGCATAAATGTTGCCCCCTCAGGTTGTTGTTGTTATTGTTGTTATTGTCACTCTCAGTTGTTGTTGTTGTTGTTGCTCCCTTAGCTATGCCACAACTGTGCCCACAACTTTTTTCATTAATTTAGAGAAAACAACTCAGCCAGAGCAAACTGCCTCACGCATTAGCCAAAGCGATTAAACACCTCCTAGCCCCCCGCCACGCCCCCCCTTGACAACGCCTCTGCGTTCAACACCAAAGTCAATAAAAATGTTGCCACAACTTTTGCCTGCCTGCAGTCATTATCAATTTATGCCTCCCTAGTGAGGGGGGCGTGGCACAAATTTTGGCCACAGCTTATACATACATAATTTTTGTGCAGGGTGCCAAAATTGAATTGATTAATAAAATATGGAAGGAAGTAGACTCCCCCCCCCCGCCCCCTCGGGCAGCTGAGGCCTATTTCTAAATAACTTAAAAATATATAGAATTTCTGCCAAGCTGCCCCAATGAGCTAGTTGCCGCCTCACTTGGGGGCAGCTACGCCCTGAAGCTCTCTGACAATTTGCAAAAATTGTTAATTTATGAAGGCTGCTTGGTGCTAGCCTAAGTTGGTTGGGGTAGGTGCTTGAACTGTAGAAGTTATGCCAGCGATAGGGACAAGAATGTATATATACTATATACGAAAGATACACCTTATGTTTCTAGCTTTCTACTGCCTCTCATTTTGTCTGCTTATGGGGAATTAAAGAGAGAGAATCACATGAAGCGAAGCCCTTATATCATTGACTTTATAATCATATTACTGCACAAGATTCTATATCATTCTATATCTATTGCATAGTTAACTATACTCTTCTCTATGCCCTACTCTACACTCTTTTTTCACTTCGATAAACAACGTAGGCCATGCTCTGAACTTCTCTTATAGTTTCTACTTCTATAGATAAACCTCTCCCTTCAGTTCGCTTATCTGCAGCTTCTCATTATGAATCTTAACGATCTCAACGAAATACTGGATGACTATCAGATAAGGACTATGCAAGTGCCTAACCAATTGGAGGAAATAAAGTATCAGGCAAACTTGCAACTGATCCAAGCAGAGAGTAAGATAATAAGAATTATCAATGAACTGAGGGAACTCTACAATGCCGAGCCAGAGGAGATGGGTCAAACTCAGTGCGAGCATCGGGAATCAAGAGCTACGCTTCGTATCAGATCAGCAACAACTTTCCGATGCAGTCCACGCAGCAGGCTAACAAGGGAAACAGATGACTCCAGACTGATGAGCTACTACGAAACGGTTAAGGAGAATCTACCACAGAACTGTCAGCAGGAAGTTCCTCCACCCGATGTCAAGTACAATGACATGCTGGAGCTGATGGTCAAATATAATGAACATGTCAAGGTGGAGAAGACGCGTCACAGCAACCTGCCACAAATGAGGGAAGCATGGGAGCACATTACCAGCAACAAGGAGACACTGCATCTCCTCAAGAGCTTGCGTTACTACACCAAGGTTGAGCAGCTGCAGCAATTGAAAGGGCAACAAAGCTGGCTTAAGGGATTCCTAGCCGGAGCCCATTGTACGCTGCAACGTTATGCACGTTGCCATGGCTTGAAGCGTGTTCAAGGCAGTTTCGAATTGTTTAATAGAATCTGCAAGGACTACGCTCCGCTGCCCGCTCCACAAGGCGTTAGGCTAATCAAAATAACTTGAAAATATATAAAAATGCAAACTGGACAATCTCTCTTCTTTTCAAGCTGGCGAAATTGCAGTGAAATGGTAATTGGGAATGCAACTTACCCAGCATTTTCTGCAAGTTGTCATTAATGGCAACATGTGCGCATTCCCTTTGTGTGGCCACAGCAGCTTGCCATGCGTGTGTGTAAGTGTGTTGCACATGCATGACGCATGCCAGCTAATGCCATTTGCAACTCTCGGACATCAGCTTGACCATGTTGCCATGCTGCTGGCAAAAGACAAGTTGCTTAAATAATCATCAAAAGTGGCGCTAAGTGCCGCATCCGGTACGCATTCGGCATGCCCTTTGCGGCTGACAGAAGGAAGCAGCAGAAAAAGTGGAGGAGTTGCAGCGGCAGCAGCTGCAGGCGTTGCAGCAAGCTTAGAGTGAAGTTTAAGCTTACTGTGTGTGTGTGTGTTGGTGTTTCGCTTTCGCTTTCCGCTCGCAATGCCAGGCATAATCTCTGACCCAAATCCTGCGCCCAGTCGGCATGGATGACGCCTTAAAGACACACACTAAAAAAACAAACTGTGTCACATGGCAGCCGCTACCTGCGGGCAGACAGCAAGGAGGACGCTGTGGTAGTGGCAGCCTGCGAAAGCAAATATTGGCACTTGCCTCAATAACCCGGTAAGGGTAAGTCCTTAGCTTTGTTTGCCTTCGCTGCTGTGCGGCTGTCTGCTCTGGGCGTGCACATCTGCCACCCCCCACTCAAAATGGGTCACAAATGTTAGACGAACTGCAGCAACAGCAGCAGCAGCTCTGGCCCGGCTTTGGCCTGTGTCAGGCTTGGATTAACATTTGGCTGGGGCAAATAAAGCGCCCAAACTTAAGCCGGGTAATCATTTTCTCCCCCTGTTTTTCTCCTCTCCGACTCCGCTGGATGTGCTGCAACTTTAATGGGGGCGGGAGGAACTTTAAGCGACTGTCTGCAGGGCGTGGGGCGTGGCACTTGCGCTTGAATTAACAAATTAATGCAGCAAGCGCTGCCGTCGTCCCGTCTCGAGTCCCTAATGAATATTTATCAACGCGTTCTTTCTTTCTCCCTCTTCTTCTCCTTCTCGACTTGTGCTTTAGCTTGCAGCCATTTTCAAGCTATTTTTTCAGCGGCTGCATTTCGATTTTCAAGCTCTAATTTAATTGCAGCAGAGAGAGAGAGAGAGAGGGGGCGAAGGACGACAGCATCCGTTTCCGCTTTGGCACAACATCCGCTAGCTGCGACAATCGCATTAGAATGCGCTGCTCTTGTCGCCTTGATGGATGAGCATTGCTGCAGCTGCCGCAGCCTGGGGTGGTGCATGTCGATCATTGCACCTCAGCAGCCAACTGTGTGGAGTGGAGTGGTGCCTGCTGCTGCTGCTGCTGCGGCTTAATGCACTCATTTAATTGCATTATGCCGCAGGTACTTCAACTGCCAGAGCCCAGGTGGCATGTGGCATGTGGCACTCAAGATGACAACAACAGCAACAACAATGTGAAGTGAATGCTGCATTAATTTGCATATGAAAAAGCAGCATGCAGTATGCAGCCTTGTTGCCTGTTGTTGTTGCGGCTCCTTGATACATTGTTGTCGTCCTGCTGCCGCCGCCGCCGCCGCCGCTGCCTGTTAATGAAGTCAAGAAGCTGCGGCAGCAGGAAGCTTACATAGTGTCGAGTCAACTGACAAATACATATACATACATGTCACTCACTGCGCTCGTGTGTGTGTGTGTGTTTATTGTCACAAAACGTATGTATAATCCGTGCGTATACGTAATATGCCACACTGTCTGTCTCTCTCTTTCTTTCTCACAATATTGCACTCAGAATTTAAAGCATCTGTGCTCGGCCAGCTTCAGTTGCTGCACTGTTTGACGCCTTAGCTGCACACAGCAGTTGCACGTTTGATTCGCCGCCGCCGCCACTCCAATGTTGAGGTCCTTGCGCAGCGCATTGTTTATCCATTTGATTAGGACATCGGCTCCGAATGCATCCATTTTGGTGCGCAACGCTTGATGTGCCTGCGCAGCGTCATCGTTGTTGCGATAGACAACGATGTAGGCATAGCGCTGCGGTTCGTACTCATAACAGCGCAGCTTGACGTAGTTGCAAATGCGTCGCAACTCCTCGTAGACCTGCAGCGGCGTCAGATGTGGCACGTTGCGCAGCAGCAGCTCCCGCTTGTTGCGTGACTGACGCACTTGTATGTTCATCTTGGAGAGCCTGAAGCGTAGACGCAATCTGCAAAGGGAAGGGAAAACATATCAGCTACGTCAGAGGAATATGCTTCCCTCCTTACTCCGCCAAGGCACGCTTCATGTTGCGCTCATCGATGTACTGCAAATAGGCATAGCCACGGCTGGCGCCTGAGAAGTCGATCTTAAAACGCAGCTTGTACACGTCGCCCAGCTCGATGGCCACCTGCATAATGTCCTCGGGCGTGTTAAGTTTGTGAATGCATGCGAGAAACAGCTGGAAAGTACAGAGTTAGCATAAACAGAGCTCCTGTTGTTGTTAAATTCTACCTCGCCGGCTCCTGCCTCCAGTGCCACAAGCTGTTCGGATGATAACGCTTGCCTTGTAATCACATAAAGCGTGCCATTTATTTGAATTTTACGATATTTGGGCTCCAGTTCGAAATATTCATTCATTTTTCGAGCTTTTCCAAAAGAGTGCAAGACGCGTGCGCAGCGTTTTTGGCTAGTGTTGAAAAGTTTTGGCAGCCATATTGGCTGGCGTTGCAGTGTGGCCATGCAGTTGTCCAGCTGCAGTTCGATAGATATTCAAATTTCGATAATAAAATATCGCTGCATTAGCGCTTTTATCGAAAGTGCAAAGGGAGAGTGGGAAAGTAGCCGCTGCACTGAGCGTTGCCAGATAGTTTGCAGCTGCCAAATGCATAGATGTTGCTTGTTTTGGTTTTTGTTTTGTCGCTTCCTTCGCTCATGTCTTTTTTAGCACATGTCATGCCAGGGTTGTTGCCTTGGCTGCTCTTGTTGTTTTCGTTGTCGTGTTTGGACAGGTCGCGCGTGCTTTTTCTTAGCTCATGTTTAACAATATAAATTTATGCGGGCCACGCAACTTTGGAGCTGCCAGCAGCAGCCACAGACCGCAGCACCTACACTTCGTAGCTGTCGGTCGCTGTTGTTGTTGTTGCTGCTGTAGTTGCTGTAGCTGCCTTGTTGTGGTTAAGCTACCACTGGGTGATGGCAGAGGCTTAGTGCCGGTAGAGCAAAGCCTGAGAGCGCAACCGTCCTGATGCACTCAAGTGGCAGCTGCCGCGCGCTGTTGCCGCCTCTGTTGCTGTTGCTGTTGCTGCTGCGGCTGCTTCATTTTCCTAATTTATACGCGCGCAACGCTAATGAAAATTTGCGTGGCAAGGCAAACCGCGTGCTTTGTTCGCGTCTCCATCGCCCTCACAACCTACTCTGCACTGCACTGGTTCTTATTGTAAACGACGTGGCGGCGTTGGGACTGGCACTTCAAGGTGCACGTCGTACAAATACTCGGCGCTCCACTTGAGACCCTGCTGCAGTGTGCGCGCGCTGTGTTGCCTGCGGTTGGGGGAAAGTTATGCGCGGTCGTAAAACGCTTAGAGACAGCAACCCGCAGGCATCATAATCCTGTCACGACAGCAGAGCCCCCTTTATTGTCCTTGGCGTAGTTGGGCAGGGGTTGCAGAGTAACCAATTAGTACTACGTAAAAACAACGTAGGCTACGCGGCGCGTTCAAGCTTTACGTATAGTTTCAACTTCTATAGGAAAATTCATTCTAACCCACGTATTCAACTTGAATACAAGTATCAAACGTGAAATTGAAAACAATATACTATAAACCAAATAACTGTAGAATGGGTGGACCATGCGAGCAACTCTTGGATCGTCATTTTAAGCAACAGATAAGCCAATTTGGACCGAGATTTATACAGATGGCCTGCAAGTCGGATCAGAGCATTATAAGCTATTGGCTGCAGATCTTCGAGGCTGCACCGCGTGCACAGAAATGGGCTAGGAATTGCATGATGCTATTGATATACGGGCATCTGGAGGAGTTTGGTTATCTGCAGGTGCCCTTTACGGATATGCGTAATTGCGGCAGAGATCTCAATGAAATACTGGACGGCTATCAGGGTCTGGTTATGCAGGTGCCTAACCCAATGGAGGGAGGCGATATGAAATATAAATTCGAAAATGTGCTAGCTCCATCATTTCCCGTGACGCGTAATCACTTTGCATTCATGATGAAAAACTCGCAAAAATGCTCCCAATTATCGCTGAAGCGTTCGTCTGCTCAGACCTTTATTCCCAAGACGCTTAAGAATGTCGCCTTCGAGGATTGTGAGCAGAGATCGCTGAGTAGCGTCTTGACTTCTATCTCGGGGCAGACGAAGTTTCCGCACGATTCGATTGATAAATATCAGACCAACACACAGCTAATCAAGGTAGAGAGCAGGATAATCAATGAGCTGAAAGAGCTCTACATGGCTAATCCAAATGGAACTTGGCAATCCCAATCCGAATCGAGTATACAATGCACTGAGTCGAGAACTACGATGAGAACTAAATCAGCAACTACCTGCAACACTAGGGGCTCGCAAAGACCTGCAAACAAAAGATCTGATACGGATGAATCCAAGCTGAAGTATTACTACGAGAAAATCAAGGAGAATTTACCCAATAATTATCAGCAGGAAGATTCCCAGCCAGATGTTGGTATATACCCCACAAACTCTGGCAACGAAGTCCAGTTTAAGGATTTGGTGGAGCTGATGGACAAATACACCAACTACATCAAATTGGATAAGTTGCGTCTGTCACGTGGTAAGGAAGTAATACCGGATTTACAGCAATCGGCAAAGAGTGCCAAACCCCTGGACCTAAAAGAGACATCGAAAAGGCTAGCGCAGAACGAGGAGATTCTCGCGCTGCTGAAGAAGAACGAGCAGCTGCGTCGCGAGTGCCTGCGCTACTACACCAAAGATGGGGTGCTGCGTTCACAGGTGAAGCAGCTAAAGGGTGAAAGAAGTTGGGCCCGCGGACTAGTGATCGGGGCCTATCGTGCGCTGCATCGCTATTTACGTTGTCGCCGCTTTGTGCGCGGTCCCGGCAAGTTCAAGGAACTGCAGAGCTACAAGCACGGCTGGCGTTGCTATCGTCACCTTCTGCTGGCCAGTTGCGTGCCCTATTGTCGCTCTCATCACATGCATTCCAAGCTCGATAGCAAGCGGCAGTGGATACTAATGCGTATGTCCCATCTGCTGCATCTCAAGCAGGTCTACTCGCACATTGGTAGCCTGCAATTCGATCGCATGGAGTTGCTGGAGCTTCTACAGGGTTTCGAGCGGAAATATCTGAAGTTGGCTAACGAGTTGCATTTCCTACTGTTTAAAATTGTTAAATAAAATTTTAGTTTGTTTCGTTTCGTTACGTTCTTTTTTGCGTTATTCAATTACAACCTGACGGTAAGCGAAACAATAGCAAAGAAGGAGAAAGAAAAAGGGGAAAATAAATAAACAATCAGCTCGTAAACAGCAGCTACTAATTTTTAATTATGCCAAGCTGCCCGTTGCAGCGAGCAAAACAAAGAACGAGCAACAGCAACAACAACGACAACAATGAAGGTAATAAAAAATGGCTGCCAGCTGCGCGCGTTGTAAGCAGCTGCAAAATTAGCAGCACAAAAAGCAGCAGCAGAAAGCGCATAAAAAACAACTCAAATGTCGCCATGAGCGCACTTGCTGCTTGTGTAGTTGTAATTATAATTGTGGGCAGTGCGGCAGTGTGGCAGCAAGGGGCGTGGTCAACAGGCGAAATGGTCAATGAACTTGTCGTAAAAGCAGGCGAAATTTCCACTTTACATACAGTGCACCTTGTGCGGGCAGTATTTAGTATTTTTCTCCCGACCAGGTGGCAACGCCAGCCAAATGTGCGTCTCACCCTTTGAATGGCAATTTGCAATTACAGGCGGTAGCGACGCAGTGACTTTGCATTTCTTCATGTTTGATCAAACTTTGCACTTTTAATTAGGCAAACCTGGGCGTCTTTATTGTGTGCTCACTGTGTAAGTACATGTGCACACACACATACACGCATACGAATGTCTTCATCAGCTTGCTACTATGCAAATTTATGGTCTATATTTAGGCATTTGCACAGCAGCAGAGGCAGCAGGAGCAGCAGCAGCAGAACTGGCAGCTTCTCAGGCTTCTACGTCTGCGGCTGCATAAATTAATTATTTATGGCTTGTGAAACATGTTGCTCAACAGCAGAACCCATCCACACCCCCGCTCCACCGCCTCTCTGCTGTAGTTGTGGCTGTGGAACATCATCATCGTATTGTTTGTTCAGTTGCGGATGAGGCAACGCCTCGACGACGACGACGACAGCGGGCTTATCTAATAGAAATGATCGCAAAATATGGTCTTGTTTTCAGTATATCTTTGTCTCCCTCACTCGCACTTGCCTCATGCCTCATGTGGATGCCGAGCACGCACACATAATTATAATTTTTACAACGTCTAAATAAACGCAAATATCTTATGCATAAAGGCAAACGAGACGAGCAGGAATTGCCAAGACTGTGGCTGGAAGAGAGCAGCAAGCGCAGAGAAAGAGAGAGAGAGAAGAAGAGTGTACACTGTGTGTAATGAATGGCGGACCAAAGAAGGCGGTCCAATACAAACAGAAAAGTGATTGCAAATTCTAGAAAAAATGGTAGAGTAAGTTGAGTTCGATAGAGAATACGTTAAAGCTTGTTAACGTAACACAAGCTTCAACTACTGCATAACATAACCTCAATTTTGCATAACATAACCACACATTTTCTTAACATAACCTTAAATTTGCATAATTTTTGCGCACTTTTAGCCTAAATTCGCCTTGCCAGTGCTGTCAAGTGCTGCGGTAAGTGTATTCAGGCATTAACTTATGTCAGATTTTCTTTTTCCTCCTTGCCGATTCTCTCATTCTTCTTTTATACGACAATTTCAATTGGCATTACAATATAATTTATGCGCTTTATTGCGCTCAACTGGTCAGCAGACACATATTAATGACGCTCTCACGCTCTCCTCAGCCAGCCCAGACTGACGTCAGGCCAGAGAATCTCCCCAGGGGGCCAGAAGCTATAAATATGATTGACACGCCCGTTTGGTTTGTCAATCAAATTTTGGATATTCCACGGCAAACAACACGCCACAATGCTGCTCAAAGTGCTGCTGGTAAGGGAGGACTCTATATATACCATATATATATATAGATCTATCTATCTTACTCACTCTACTTTCTCTGGCAGCTCCAAGTCGCTCTCTGCCTGACGCTGCTGTGCGCCGGATGCGTGGCTAAACCGCATCTGTTGGCCGCGACGCCTGTGGGCTATGCAACACCAACGGGAGGCTGGATAGCAACGGCGGCTGCAGCAGCGACGCCAGTTGCAACTGTGCCAGCTTATTATCCGGCCTATGCGGCGTATGCGTATCAGCCAGTCTATTATGGCGCATACGCCACGTATCCCTACTATGCCTATCTCAGGCGTTGAGGCAGGATTAGTTGGAGTCATTTAAGGCGCACACATATGTTTGTGCCTGTGTGTGTGTGTGTGTGTGTGGAGGTGTGTTGTTGGCCTAGGCTCGAGTAAATTGATTAGATTTTCGTTGGAGCGCGTGAAAATCTCATATTTTACGCTGTTTTTACGTTGATTCGATTTGGCGGCAGCTGTAAATAAAAAACATTTATGAAATCAACAGACAGACAACGCGCACTCACACACACACACACACGCACACACACAACACACGAATACACACACAACCCACACGTCGAATTAAAAAAGGAATCAATAAAAAAGAAAAACCCAAAAGCCGTCTGCCTCCCTCCCCCTCTACCTTTCCCTCTCTCTCTCTCTCTTCTTTTCTATTTGTAGCTTTGTATCTGTATCTGGCACATGTATCTGTATCTGTATCTGTTTGTGCTTCTTTGGCACAGCTGGTGAGCGCCGAGACAGTGGGATTTTCATTTGGGTCCTTTGAAATTTGCTTACATCTGCGCATATTTTCACCTGCACGTCTTGCCAAAGGCAGCCAGAGAGAAAGAGAGAAGAGAGAGAGGGAGAGGGGGACACATGTCTTTAGGGTTCTCTCGCACATGTGTGTGTGTGTGTGTGTTTCTTGGTAACCCGCTACTGATTTACCCGACGTGTATAAATCTTTTATTCATGTAATCCATTTGGAAACACGTTTGCACATGATTGTGTTTATTTCGAAACGGAATCTGTTCAGCCAAAGTGTTTGAGTACGTTTTGTGTGTGTGTGTGCGTGTGTGTGTGCTGTCTTGGTGTGTATTCGATTTGAAAAATCGTCAAAATTATATAAAGTGAATACAAATTTTATTTACTGCGATTTTATTACCAGCTACGTTTTGCCAAGACAAAACATTTCTCAAAACGGAATCCGGATTCAGTATGGAATTATTTCAGATTTTGACTTGATTTTTCTATATCAACTTTGTAGAATTTATTTTAATTGCTCGTAACTCTTAATGTGCAAGGGGAATGCCATAAATTAGAGGAATTATCTGCGGGTAGGCAGCGCTGCTCGAAACTAAGGAAATTGCATAGGAAAACTTCAGTGTTTGGCCTAAAAAGCGCAAATTACAAATTTGAGGGCGGTGGGCGTGGCACCAATAATGTAAAATATACTCTAAGGAAACTGCATACCACATTTGATGTCTCTAGCTTATATATTAGCTGAGAAAGACGTAAATGATCCAAACGATTCGGAAAGGGATCCTCAGCTAGAATATATATAGATATACTACTCAAAAGCATCTATCTAAGTGCACAAATCTAATAATATAACTTTCTAGATTACCTTTCACCCATGCACTCCTGCTTTACTGCCTTTTTACAGGGTATTCCACGGCAACGGCAAAGTGCACAGACGCATTACAATGCTGTGTGCATGCGGGGGCGCAAAAGTTTTGCAGCTTGATGCTGTTTTATTGAATAAAAGGTCATTAAATTTGGACGCTATCTGTTGCGAGAAGTTGTGAAATAGCTGCAGTCACTCGCTGGCTTGGCTACCTGCTCCCCGCTCCCCGCTCCAGTTCCCCCCAATGCCCGCACGACGACTTGTTCTGCCACGCACTTGGGTTTTTACAAGACTTTTCCGCTTACGCTGCAAACTTTACAACTAGTTGGCGTTTACTACCTGAGCAGTGCCAGAAGGAGGCGAGGGAGAGGCAACTCCAAGAATGATGCCAAAGTTATGATAAGCAGCAGCAGCAGCAGCAGCAGCTTCTGCTTCAGCTACGGCTGCAGCTGCCTTCTCTGGCCTGGAGGCACGGACGGCAGCAGCTTTCAACGCGCAGGCAGACAAAGTCAAGCAGAAAACTTGACTGCCAGCAAGGGAGAGAGGAGAAGGGAGTGTAAGGAGGGGGAAAGCAGTGAAAAGCGCTGAAAGGACGCGCAGCATATTTCATACAAAACGAAAATCCTTTTTCCTTTTTATATGGAAAGTTTAATCCAGGCAGCAAGAGGGAGAGCAAGAGCAGCAACTGCTCCAGGTGTAGCAGCCCGCAGATGCTCGAATTTCGATAAGGCAAGGCAAATTGTTGAAACTCTTCAAACTGCCCGCTGCCACAAATTGTTGCCATGCAACCAGGAGCAGCCAACCAGGCATGGCGACCAGCCAGGCATTAACCCTACTCCCCATCCCTCTCTGCCCGACGAGTTCATTTGGCCCGCCTAATTTACTGCTACTGCTTGGTTATTTTCGAGCTTAATCTTCAGATCTTTATTTACACGGAATCCTCAACAAATGGTCACATATTTCCCGCTTACTTCTTCAGCAGCACGGGCGCAGCAATGGGTGCGCTGTAGGCCAGAGGAGCTGCGGCAGCGTAGCGAGCAATGGGTGCGGTGTAGGCAGCGGCAGCCAGGGGAGCGGAGTAGGCAGCAGCGACGGGTGCGGTGTAAGCGGCGGCGGCAATTGGTGCGGAGTAAGCAGCTGCGATGGGAGCGGTGTAGGCGGCGGTGGCAATGGGTGCAGTGTAGGCAGCTGGGAAGGCGGCGCTGTGTGCCACTTGGTGAGCGGAGTAGCTGGAGGCATAGGGTGCCACATAGGCAGCGCTACCGACAACAGCAGCTGCGGGCGCAGTGTAGGCCAGAGGAGCAGCAGCCAGGATGCCAGGCTTGGCGGCAGCCACAGCCACAACAGCGAAGAAGCAGACGGCGAACTAGACGGGAGAGAGAGAAGCAAGATCAGACACGATTCCAGTAGAGGATCCTCGAGCTACTTACGAATTTCATGTTGATTTTGAGTTTGGGTTGTTTTTTGGAGCTGTGCGAACAGTTGAAGCTGAGAGCGTTGTTTGATATCGAAATGCTACGATCGTTGGGTTTATATAGTCTGCAAGGCGATGCAAGACACAGACTGGGGCCAGGTGAGTGTGAGCTGGGAAGGTGAGCGGCAATTGGTGACGCATCCAGGGCCTCGTCTGGAGGCCGCGCTTACAAATGCAGTCGGCATAACCGTTAGTCGTTGTCGCTGTTAATGGGCCACTTTTCGCGCTCTGTTGTTGTCGCTGTTGTTGTCGTTGTTGTTGTCGCATGTAAATCGCATTTGGCACGTGCTGCGGCCTTTTGGTAATTTGATTAGGTTTTGCGCAAAAAGCAATTGAAATGCGGCTTCCCGACTCGCTTCACAGAAAGCCATAAACCAATTATAAAATACAAAAGTTCGAAATACATACGCACAGCCAATACACACACACACACACACGCACACTTACACAGAGAGTGTCCCATTTAGCCTGCTTTCTCCAGGGATGAAAAAGCTGTCGTAGCAGCAAAGTGAAGTGCCTTGAGAAATGAAGACAGCTACGTCTTAAGCTACAACTTTAATTTCAATTTCAATTTCAACTACAACTTCAGCTTCAAATTGCTGTGATTGATTAGTTAATACATAAATTAATTAAACTGGTTTAGCAATATTTTCTTTTTTTAATTAAATTGAAATTGAAAATTGAGCTTAGAAGGAAATAAGAAAAGAGCTAACTAAAATAATATGAAGCAAAAAATTTATATGTTCAAAGTAAAAGAGCTTAAGTTGGCTTACTTGATGAAAAAATCTTTGATTTCTGGTCATTATTTTAAAGCTTTCCAGCTGAAATAGTCTAGGAATGAGCATTGGGTAGAAAGCAAAGATAAAAGATTAATAAAGCTGCAGTTCTTAAAGCAACTCTCTCTGAAAACTTAAAATTTTAGGCACAACTTTAATCTTAGCACTTTTTACTGAAGCTTTTAAACAGAAATTTCTATAAAAAGCTCATTAAAGCAGCTTTTAGCAGAAAAGCTTCTTTGGTGTACATATACTCGCTTTAAAACTAAGATATGAAAGCTCTTCTACAAAATATCAATGCCTTCTTTGAAAAAATTAACTAAAAAGCTCTTTAGTTATGTAGCTTAAAATGTAAAGCTTTCTTACAGCGCACACACTAAAAGCTCTCCTCGAAATTGACAATTAAAAGATCATCTTCCATTTAAAACTTATTCTACACAAGCTTTTCAGCCTAAAGCACCTTAAAGCTCTAATTCAAAGTAAAGTATAAGGATATCTTTATAAGCTGAAAGCTCTTTAGAAATAAAGTAAAGCACAAGCATCTCTTAATAAGCTTAAAGCTCTTCTTTATAAATAAACCATTCTTCTACTCTCTCGTGCCATGTCAACCCCCGAAAAGTTCCCTTTGTCAACTCTTTGACTGCAGCCCTGATTTCTTTGCTACTCACTTAACATAGCGTGTCATGCCAATTGGCAATCCTGACAAGCATCCAACCCCCTTTGCTCGCGACCTCAAACCCTAGACGACCTTTGTTGTGCTGCTGCTGCTGCTGCGGTTGTTGTTGGATTTTGGTGGCACTTTGTCATGAATAATTTGCTGCAAGCACTCGAAGTAGGCAGCAGGCGAGGCTGCTGTCAAATGTCTCGCGCGTCTCTAGACAAAATTCAAAACAAAATTTTATAATAGACGCGAGAGGGGGAGGGAAAGGAGTGTGTGTGTGCGTGCGAGTGTGTGTGTCACTCACGTTTTACGGCACTTGAGCGACGCATTAACGCGCTCGCACAGCTGCTGCCACGCCCATTGGCTTGCGCCTTTTTTTATGATGGCAATAAAAAAGGAGCTTGGCAAAAGGAAAGTGGGAAATATTTTACGCAACTTTTGCCGCGACTCGACGCCGATAAGCAGGGGAAGGAAGGAGGCTGGGGGCGTGGCTGCGTCTGCTTTGTGTGCCTTGCCTTTTGCGCCTTTTTGTGCACATTTCTTTTTTAATTACTCGCCGCCACTTAGCCATGCCCCAACAGCGGCAGCGGCAGCCAAAGGAGAGAGTGAGCGGAGGTTAGGGCAGCTTGGCTGCTTTGATATGGCGCTGCGAGGGTCACTTGAGAATTGCGCGACGCACTTGAAATTGCTGTGGCTTTTTTTCGTTCTTTTGCTGTTGCCCGTCAAAGCTTTTAGACGGATTAACCAATATGCAAGTATCATATATAGTATAGTCTGTGTGCCCATATCATTTGGCTGACAATGAAAGAGGCGCTGCCACGCCCATGCGGTTTGGGCCGCAAGTCAAGTGACAAAATAAATATGTTGCTGTCGGAGCTTGGAGCTGGCGGAGACGATGTTGCTGCCGGGTAATTTCAATTGCTGCGATGCAGCATGATTGTGCATTTAGTAGGCGGCCAGCCACGCCCACCAGCGCAGACAAATCTGCCTTTTGCGTATGCACAGTCACAAGGCAAACACTTGAGCAGAGCAGAGTAGCAGCCTGAGGAGGAAAGAGAGAGCAGGAGCAGGAGTAATAGCTAGCAAGCTGGGCGCAAATCCTACCGCCACGGAGGCAGCGCAACTTTGTTTGGCTGCCATGTTACAGACACCCACTTACCCGATACACTCTGGCAACAAGCCTTCCCCTGCCTCTTCCCCTCCTCCTGCTTCCTCCTGCTGCCTCGAGCCTTGTCCATACGCCTTGCAAAATCGCGTAATTGGCATTTTTAAGCAAAATTCACGCTTCAACACTTTTTGTAGCACACACACATCTGTGTGTGTATGTACGAGAGTGTGTGTTATGTGAGTATGTGTGTGTGCGTCTGCCTGTGTCATTGTAAACACCTTGCTACATGCCACACACCCTCATACACACACACACACTCGATACTTCTAATTAGTGAGGTTTAAGCACTGCATTTGCCACGCCCCCCGCCCCCCGCCCACCTTTCCTCCACCTCCTTTTTTATTGCAATTTATGACATTTGTTAATTAATTTTCCATTGAATTGCGGACGAGGCGAACTGTTTGTCAATAAGCTTTTAAGCCTTTTTTAACCACGCCTCCCCCCCTGTGTGGCGAAAGGAATTAGTTAAGGTTGGGGAATGATGGGAAAAGGGAGGGGAAAAACACATTATGCGCATATGGAGCGGAAAATGCAATCAAGCTGAGCGCGAGATGAAAATATGAAATCAGTTAAATCAGCATAAGTTTTGTAGTTGTTGAACTAATTAGTTAATTAATTAAATCAATCGAGTAAAAGAAAGTCATTTAAATGGAATATTAAATAATGAAGTTGGGTTGTGCTTAATCAGGTCAACTGGGTTTACTTTCAATGCAAGTCAATCGGTGGTCAATCAAGCAGTCAAGCAGAGAAAACTGTAGGAAATGGTTTAGATTGAATAATAAAGCAGAAGGGCTTCAGCTTAGTTAGGGAATCAATCAATCAATCAATCAGGCTAATCAATCAAGCAATTTATATGTCAATTAGCAGTCAATTTAATCCCTAAGAACCTAAAAAGAAGACAAGCTCTAGTCCACTTGACTTGTATCTAAATCAATCACTTAATCAGTAGCAGTCAATCAAGCAGTTAAAAGCATAGTCAAGCGAGGCCAGTCAGTAGGTAAACTCAGTTTATTCAGCGATTCTTTTCGTTAGTCAGGCAGCTCAATCGTTGGTCAATTAGGCAATCAATCAGTTAGTCAAGCAGTATCATTTTAAAGTTAAACTCTGGGAGATTAAGTAATTTATTATTAATCGATTCAATAAATCTTTGTTTAATCTACTAGTCTTTTAATCAATGAATGATCAATCACCTCTTTCGTTCGATCAATGTTACCTCTTTTGATCAATCAATATTGATTGACTGTAATCTATCATTAAGAAAGTGAAAAATTGTCAACAACAAACAAACCTCCCATGTATGATTCATGGAGCAATTGTCAAGTTTACCATTCCTAAATGAGGTCAATCAACTGGTCAACCAGGTCAGATCAATCGCTGTTCAATCAAGCCATTAAACAGTAGCTTAAATCGGACACAAGTTACAATCCATTTAGCTCAGCTCGAAATGTCGTTAATCGTGGCCTAAACTGCTACCGTTTTTTAGAGCGGTAATCCCGGCCAGAAAACAACAACAACTGCGACCGAACTGCAGCTCAAGGTCATGGACTAATGTCGTTGGCAACAGAAAAAAAGTAACGGACGCCACTCACGCACTGCGTGGGCCAAGACATTAAGTGAAAGAGACAGCAAGAGGCAGGCAATGAGTAAGTTGGAAAGAGACAGCGGCATTTAGTGAGCTTCATTCAGTGCCATCTAGCCGATTTCTGGCCAAGAATTGCGCATGCGCAACATGGACAACATTGTCTTTGTCTCGCCTCAGTTCGCTGACTTGGCAACGCGACGCGGCACGTGCCGCGCATAGCTAATGATGCCGCGTCCGAAAAGTGCAAGTGTATTCAAGAGACTTGGACTTGGCTATAAAAGCACGGCGATGTCTCCAAGTTGGCATCACAAATCAATTGGTCATTCCTCAGCAGAGTCCAAAACAACCCAAAACAAAATCAATATGAAATTCGTAAGTAGCTCGAGGATCTCCCAGTTGGAACCGTAGCTGATCTTTCATCTCTCGCTCTCTCCCGTCTAGTTCGCCGTCTGCTTCTTCGCTGTTGTGGCTGTGGCTGCCGCCAAGCCTGGCATCCTGGCTGCTGCTCCTCTGGCCTACACCGCGCCTGCAGCTGCTGTCGTCGGTAGCGCTGCCTATGTGGCACCCTATGCCTCCAGCTACTCCGCTCACCAAGTGGCCCACAGCGCCGCCTTCCCAGCTGCCTACACTGCACCCATTGCCACCGCCGCCTACACCGCTCCCATCGCAGCTGCTTACTCCGCTCCCATTGCCGCCGCTTACTCCGCTCCCTTGGCCGCTGCCTACACCGCACCCATTGCCCGCTACGCTGCCGCAGCTCCTCTGGCCTACAGCGCACCCTTGGCTGCTCCCTACGTGGCACGCCCCTATGCTGCCGCCCCTCTGCTGCTGAAGAAGTAAACTGACCCAAGGCAGTATGAAGCCTAGGGAAATGGTGCGCCATGCTAGCCTGAGCATGGCCAGGCAACTGATTTCCCGCCTCCGTCCTCCCTCAACCCAAACCACTTGTGATTTTGCTTACGAAATAAAATAAAATAATAAGTTTCAATCAAAATATATTGAGGTCTTTTCAATCGCTTAATAGTACAGTGGGCACTGGAGAAAGAGAACTTGGCATGTAATAAATACAGTGCACACTCGCTAAACAAAATAAACACTGAGAGCAATGTCAGCTTATGCAAATCAAGTCTGAATAAAAACTGATCTAAATATATACGATATATACACCTATTTATCGGGTATAGCCACTGCCCACTTCAGACTCACCTTGCTTGTCATGCACAGCAGCTGCGCTCACAAATATTTCAGTGGCTTCATTAGCGTCTCTCTGGAGCATATCAACTACCTTGCCGCCGCCGACGACGACGACGACGTCGCCGCAATGGCCCCAAGACGTACCAATTGCCGCCGCTGCGCATATCAATTAAGTCTTGACTATTTGACAGCTGCGGCAACTGATATACCGATATGCATACTATAAGTGTGTACTAGCTATCATATACTATATACATATATATACCTATATAGCACATATCAAAGGCACGCCATATAATTGCTTTATCTGTTTACCCAAATCAGCGCAGCGCATTCAATGGCAAATATGAAATGCACTGACAGAAAAGAGAGGGTGAGTAGGAGGAGGGATTGCTATAAATTGATATCGAAAATATATTTTTTATATATCTATGTATGTTTGTATCTTGTATATATCTATGTTATGTATAAGAATGTTAAAGATTCATAAATAGTTCACAGAAAAAAAGAAAATATAGGAAAAATTATGGAAAAATCCAAAAAAAAGCTTTAAAAATTTAATTGATTGATTGAAAGTATTAAAAAATTGTATAGGAATCTGTTAATATATTAAGATTTTATATGGCTATTCTAAAAAAACATTAAAATTATTTTGAAATATTGTAGAATCGAAAATATTCTTGTAGTGTATTGAGTAAATTTTAGCTTTCTTGCTGTGTAAATATCTTGCACAAATTTTCACACATTCAATGCCAAACACCAACAACTATTTCTCTCAGTGTATGGTTTGGATAATGTTAAATAAATCATTAATTACCTTTTAAATGTCTTTGCAAGTTTTTCACTTACAAAGCTGTCAACTAGCCCAACACTTTCTCACAGTGCAGCCACACAATGCACAGCCAGAAATCAAAAGCCGCAAAGTGTGAGAGAGAGAGGGAGAGAGAGAGAGACAGCGGAGACAACATCCTTGTGCAGGTAGTAAATTAAAATTGACACCTGCTGCTGCTGGCGTCGCTGACGCTGCCGTCGCCGCTGCTGCTGCTGTTGGCGCTAATGAGGCCCGAAACCCAAATGCGTCAACAGAAGCGACAGGCGAAACTCGCATAATGATTTAATGGCGCACACGAGTTCTCTCTAAGCGGCTCAAGTTGCCAGGCAGGAAGGGGGCAAGGGGAGAAGCTATGCTGGATAGACTGTTTGACTTGTTGATAAACTGATAAGCGTTTGGTCAGGCGCAGCAGGGGAGGAGTAGGAGCAGCCACTGCTAGCTTGGCTCTGGCATATTTTGTGCCAAAAACTTTTGCCAATTATCGTTTTTCAGGGAGCCAAACTTCAGCTTCAACTTCCACTTCAACTTCAACTTCAACTGCAGCCATCACGTTGGGCTGACAAAAGTTTTTGACTTTATTGTTGACTCTGTTAAATGTGGCTAAATGGGCGTAAGTGACCAGCAAGCGGGGGAGAGGCAGCACGCAACATGTGTCTGTGGCAAGCAGAAATAAAAAAGGCTACAAAAGTTGCCACAAAATACGCAAATTTTTTGCGTAATGTGGCAAGCATAAGGCAAGCAGGATTATGCCAAAGAGTGTGAGGGAGAGGTAGAGAGAGAGGGAGAGGGAGGCATGTGGCTTGCTTTGCCTTGCAGATTTGCCCCCATACCAAGTTTTCATTAGAAAAACTGACAGCGCGTAAGCAAACTTCTTGCGGTTTGCTTTGATGCAAGAGCGAAAAGACGCATTGGAATGTAAACACGCAGCGCAGCAGCAGCAGCAACATACACAACAGCAACATCTCCTCTCTCTCTCTCTTCTACCTACAACAACAACAAACTGAATACCTCATTACAACAAAGCGTACGTTACGCTGTACTTCACGTTATCCGCATCCGTTGGCATTATGCGGCATTGTCTAGAAATGAGTTTTCGTTGCGCTTGTTGCCATTTTTACGTTTCATCGAACAAAAGCAAAGTACCTTGCAACAACAACAACAACAGCAGCAGGAGCTTTTAGCTGGCAAAACATAAAGCATTAAGCGCACACGAAACGAAGCAGCGGCAACGGCAGATGAACAAGTCCAAAAAGACAAGCCACAAAGGGAGGGGGAGAGAGATTGGGGGCAGCTGCGGCAGCTTAACGAATCAGCGCGTACCCCCAAAACCCATGCCACGCCCCCGCTCTGCTTTTTACCCTCTCTACTTCTTACTGCATACTTAGTTGCATGCACGTATAAGGCATGTGCACTGGTGCAGGCGACAAAGGCGTCGCTTGCGCTAAAGAAAGCTACAGTGCAGAGTGGGAAGAGTTCCACAAAATGAGGTTTATTTTGTATATTTTCCATAATTCAACCCAGAAATTGTTTTAAACTTGACTTTTATGCTAATTTTGAGCTGCCCGATCGATTTAAGGCAAAAAATAAGGATATTAATTTTTGAAAAAATTTTGAAATTTTTGCAAGGGGGTAGCATGGAAAAATGGTCAAAAATTGAAAGTGTTTATAATAAGAAATTTAGGATGCAGAATTAATCTAGAGGTAAAACCATGAAAATAATGATATGTCACATGAAAATCGCTTGATTTTTGACAAAGTTATGCGAGTTGAAAGTTGAGATATGGGATCTTCAAACTTTGTAAGGGGGTAGCATGGAAAAAGTGCAAAATTTTTGAAAATTTTTAATTAACAATATTTTGATGTAGAATCCATACAGAGCTTATATCATGGAGTAAATGCTATTCCCCATCAAAATCCAATGATTTTTGACAAAGTTATGAGAGTTTAAAGCCAGGATTAGGGTGCCTCAAGCTTGCTAAGGGGCAGTTTCCATCCTTCTGCATTCATGCACTTTTGTCGCCTGGCAATCATAATGCTCATAAAGAATTGCAGACTGCAGAGACGCCACAGACGACGCTGACGCCTTCGCAACGCATTGTCGGTTGCATTAAGTAAAGCACGCGGGGCACGATGGCTCAAAATGAAGTGCTGACAACGCGTTGTTGTAGTTGTTGTTCCAGCTGCTGCAATTGAAGTTGGGGATGGCGATGGTGCTGCTGCTGCTGCTGGAGCTGCTTGTGGCACGTCAGATGGTGCGAATGGCGTAAGTATTGCTCCAGCTAAGCGTCTTATGTTCTTAGCGCCAGACCGCACCGAAGACAAAGAATGCGAAATATCTCACCCGACTACCACTCCGACTCCACCTCCTCCCGCTCTCCTTCTCTTCTTGCTGCGGTTGCCACTCCAATGGCTGCACGGCTTTGGCTTGGCTGTTTAATTTACGCGCTGCTATTATTTTAATCTTTTGCGCTACAACAGCGTGAAATGACTTTCACCTGGCCTTTGCCGCTTCTCCTTCTCATGCTGCTGCTCCTCCTTGTTGTTGTGGTCCTGGCTGGTATCCTTGTTGCGCGCACACAAAAGCATTTAGCACAATATTTTTGCCCAAGCTCTGAGTTGTTGACAGCCGACAGGAAGCTGTTGCTTTTGTCTTTGTCCCTGTCAGTTGGCCCCGGGGCCCAGGTGGGTGAGACGGCAAGGCATCAGGCATCAGACAGTGGTAAACAGGTAGCCAGCCTGCAGGATATGTCGTCGGCGGCCGCATGTGCTTCTTGGGCGCCTTCGCCCACGCCCTCGCCCTTGCTGCTTCATTGTCTTATGCCTGGGCTGCCCAAACCTCTGTACCTTGCGCATCATCGCCTGCTTCACGGCGCAAATCTTTTACAATCAGCTTGGCGAAGGCAGAGTGCAGGGGCGGGAGGGCTGGGGGAGCAGACAAACCTAATGCCTCAAATCATTTTCATTTTCTTCGCACTGCTCCCCGGCAAGACGTCGCCGCATTCCTTGAGCGAGGCGCACTCAAAGCGCTTAAGCTGCCTGTCCTTTTTTGGCTTTTGCCGCTGTTGCTTCTTCTCGCTCCTCCGAGTTTCTTCTCGTCTGTTGCTTTTTGCACTCTATGCCGTAACATTACAATATTTTCAAAGATTTACTGACCCATGTTGCGCAGCGTTCGCAGCGTTCTTAGCTTTGCTGCAAAGTGCAAAGCGCTGTAAAAATATTACGTATACGTTGAGCGTGCAAGTCGGGCAAGCGTAAAAGCGTCGAATTCAACAGCATTTGCAGGGATTTACAATGCTGGCTAAAGGTGCTGCCTTAGCGCCCACACGCTACAGCTACAGCTTCTGCTAGTGGCGAAATCATGGCAAATTATATCTACTTAAGCTGCTGAAATATTCCGTGACTCGCTTCGATAAATTCTCGCCTCTAGTCTTGGCAATTGCGTTAATCAAGTGCAAATAAACGCGCCCGCAGCTGCCTCAAGAATGCATGCGATATATGTGTGTATGTATGCATATAGTATATATGTATGTGTCTGGTTCCATCCGCGCATCTGGTGCGCGCTAAAATAAATAGAATTTTTAAGTAAATTGAAGCGAAAAACTTGTGCAAAGTCTCTACACTTTTGCAGCGAACTTGGCCAACATAACTCACGGGTGGCGGGCCAAGACGTTGGAGCTGGGGCAAGTTGTGGCAAAGCCACTGTGCGGCTTTGGTGGCACTTTTTGCACACGCCGCAACGGCAGCGGCAGCAACAAATGGCGCACATTACAAGGGCCCCAAAGCTACTTGCCGAGGCAGCTAGCGTGGCAAAGACTCACATATTTTATTATCAGCAGGAGTTGGCTCCACAGTCCGTGCTGGCGTCTGTCCAGCCGTCGCTTCTAGCTGCTAGCTCCGCCTGTCCTGTCTGTGCAACAAGGCGCAAAACTTAAGCGGTGAAGACAAATTTTTATTGCCACAAGCCCAAGTCGATTTCGATTATTGACTGCAAGCAAACTGTTGCACAAGTGTAAAATGTGGGCTGGAAGCAGCTCCATGGGTGCGAGCGAGAGCGCGACACACAAAGTGGTGCTCCTTGAGGCATGCAGTCAGGCTGGCAGGCAGACAGCCAAGTGCCTGCTGCCGCTGCTGCTTCTCCATTTGGCTTTGCCTGTCGCGTTCGCTCATTTGAGTCACATTTTATTATTTTCGTGCATTTATCGTATGCTCGCTGGCATTTTATTTTATTAGCGTGACAACTCAATTGATTGAGCCCAAGAGAAATGGCGCGCCGCGAACTCCACACACACACACACACACAGACACGCGCATATGTGCGAATGACTTTTAAATTGCGCCAAAGATGCAGAGGCAACAACAACAAGTGCAGCTGCATATTTGCATTCACAGCGCACGCAGACACGCTTGCCTTGGGCATCTGGTAGCTCAGTTTCATGCAAGTGCAACGATCTGGCAACGACAATATCAACAACGTAGTTTTTCAATTGTCAAATTTTTAATTAAATTACGTAGGCCGTGTCCCCAATGTCAACTGTCAGAGACTTAACGCCTTGCCGTTTTTCCATTATTTTTCATTATTTTCAAAAACTCGTCCGAGCAACACAAGCAAAGTTTTCATATTCCCATATACTCATACGATTTTGGTTAAATAAAACGTGTGACTATAAATATACGAAATAGGCACAATATTGCAAAAATATTTAAAAGTAACTCATTCAACAATGGGCTACGATAGTTACGACGGCACCGAAGTCGCCGAACATAGCGGACAGGAAATGTACGGCGGCAATGCTGGACATAATCAGGTGGTGCCAGAGGATCAGATTGCCGCCACAGTAGCCGCTGCCGCCGCCGCCGCCGAGATACAGCCGTCGCTTAATCGCGTACTCAGCTCGATTGATTATGATTTATGCTTCAAGCATCCATTGGAGCATACCTGGACCCTGTGGCATTGGGAGAACGATCGCACCAAGTCCTGGACTGATATGCTAAGCGATGTGACTAGTTTCAATACAGTCGAGGATTTCTTTAGGTAAGCTCTGCTCCGGGCGTACTTCTCTCCCTCTCTCTACTCTGCCACTTGCAGTGTCTATTATTTCATCAAGCCGCCGTCGGATCTAAAGGTATTCAATGATTACATGGTCTTCAAGGATGGCATACGGTAAGTTCGGCATGGAATATCCTTTGCCAATTGGAACTACAAACATTTCTTGCAGTCCCATGTGGGAGGACGATATCAACAAGAATGGCGGACGTTGGGTTATGTTTTTGGACAAGGATTCCAAGGAGTTTGTGGACAAGTTGTGGCATGATTTGGTAAGCTTGCAGATTCACTTTAACTTGTCTTGACACTCGATTCTTCTGCAGCTTTTGTGCACAATTGGCGAATGTTTTGAGTACTCGGATCAGATTTGCGGTGCTGTCATTAATGTGCGCAACAAAGCAAGCAAGATATGTAAGCCAAGGATGTGACTATGTAGACATATACTAATCCCACTCCACTTGCAGCTCTTTGGACCAAGGATGCCTGCAACCAGCCGGCTATATTGGCCATTGGTCAGAAAATGAAGCAACTGCTGCAGCTGACCGAGGTGGAGCTGCAGTATCAGGTGCACAAGGATGCCATGGTGCAGGCCGGACCCAATGTCAATGCCATCTATAAGATGTAAACCCAAATACCCCATACCCAAAATTAGCGTAACGGAAAGCAGGACATACTAACTAATTAGGTTAAGCAAGCCACTCCACTCCACTCCTTCAAAGAGGATGTGCCGAGTTTAAGTATCGGACCCGGGACTACAAAAAACCGGGGAACAGCATAACGTCTGATCGTCACGTCACTCACATATATATATATATATATATATATATATGTATATATATATATATATATATATATATATATATATATATAGTATATATATATATTTATATAGTATATATATATATTTATATATATATATGCATATCCATTTGGATATTTTATACACCGACATTTATACATATCCACGCGGCACATGTGACCATGTGCTGTAGTTCACGAATAAAGCATCGCACGAAAGGCAAAACTGCGTCGTTGCGTTGGCTTTGTCCTGCACAGGAGACGGACGGGGCGGGGACGGGGACGGGTCTTCGTTTGGTGTAGTAAAAGCCGGCACGTAGTAGCTGCCTAGCCGCACGCGCTCTACACATATCCTTAGACAAGCCACAAGGCACACCGCGCACGTCGTTTCGCCATGCTCCTCCCTCGCTTTATGGCGATTATCCTTTGCGTCATAATTTTGGACATGTCGCTGGCGCGCGCGTTCGCTTGCTCTTCGCATCCTCTTTGGCTTTTGTGTTTATGCCATGCATAGCAAATTGTGAGCAATTTATGAAAATATGTTGGACACGCCCCAGGCGTGCTCTACGCCTCGCCCACATCCTCTGCTGCTGCCGCTGCTTGTAATGCGTATTTGATGTGATTGTTGTAATTTGTTTGGATTTGCCCTCTTATTGTTTTATTGAATTATGAAGTGGCATGTGCTAAATGACACGAACGTGATACACTAGCACACACCCCGCACACACACACCGCACACGCACACGTGCTTTGACAACTTCTTGACGTTTTCATATATGGGGGAAAATTCCTTGCAAGCAATGCCTGCTGTGGTCAGCCCCTGCAGCTATGTGGATCAAATAGCCGGACAACTGCATGACGGAAGTTGTCGTCGCCGTTTCCGTTTCCGCTGCTGGACGCTAGCTGAACAAATGTTGCGGCTTTTATCAAATGCAGCGCCAGCTTAATTGAAAAAAAGCTGCTCCAACAGCAGCTCCTGCTCTGGCTCTGGCTCGGGCTGTTGCTATTTTAATTAAACAAAAAGCGTAAAATGTTTGACCATCCCATCTCTCTCCCACTCTATCGCTCTCTGTCTCGCCCACGCTGCTGTCCAGCTGTTTGTCCAGCGACTTGTCTTTTGGCACGTAAATTTTCTTTGCCAACAAGCACGAAATTGTTTGCCCATGTCGCCATGTAGTGTGTCCTCTGTGCCCTGGCATCCTGGCGACCCATGTCCATTGTGTCCTGCTATATATATATGTATATATAGTGTATATATTCGGACATTCCCCTTTGCGTTGCCAACAAATTAATTGTCTGCTTTGTTTTGTTTGCTGCTTCGCATAAAGTTTTCTTCCTGCGCCGCTGCCGTCTCCCGTGCCGCGCCTCGTCCTCATCCATCCTTCGTCCTGCAATTTTCAGCGTTTTCTGTTTGTTGCGTAAATTGCCACAATTTTCCGTTGCTTTCTATTCGGACTCCCTCCTCGCTCTCTCTCCTCCTTCCTGCTGGTGTCCTTTCGTTTAGCTCATTTTGCATTTACCTCTCTTCCCGCCTCCTCTTTCGCATAATTCAAATGTAATTTCATTGCCACCACCAACTCCCCCGTCGCTCATAATTATTTTTTGATTAAAGATGCTGCTGCCCCCCTCGATGTGCCACGCTCGACCATTTGGGGAGCCCTGCCCGCCGTCATATCTGGCGTATAACTGTCGACAAAGCACCTAAGCAAAAACAAAACCGGAGTAAATTGCGAACATCCTTGAGGTCGATTGAGCGAGGGGGGCGGGGCGTGGCCACTGCGAGAAGAGATGAAAATTTTATGATTTCATATTTTATTTTTAAGGCAATTAGTAAGCCCCTCCGTTGTCCCCCGCCGCCCCCGCTTGCTTCCCCTGCAATATCGAGCTGGATTTTAATTTGAAACATTCTACAGTTTATGTCGAAAGCTACAGTACATCTTCCATTTGCAGAAAGAGAGAGAGAGAGAGAGAGAAAGTGGAAGAGAAAGAGAGCAAGAACGTGTCTGGGAAATTCCAATGATTTTTACAAAAAAAAGTACAAGAATTTTAAATGAAACGTAAGACTTTAAATTGCATTCAGCTTGGAGGAAAAAATGATTTTTATTTATTGCGCAATATAAAAGGCAAAAACGTTGACCAAGCTGCAGTATAATTATACCCTGTAAGCATGGGCAATGGCATTAAAGGGGTGTATTAACTCAATGCTGGCTTTTGTAACAATTGGTAGAAGATGTGGCAGGTTATATGAGGCTATATATTCCTGTACAACATAGAGCACGTTGATAGGGCGCCTGCTAAGGCATGCTTAGTATTGGTTAGCGATTTAAAACTGTGTTGAGTACCATACCTCACTCTCTAGTGTTGGTTAACGTTTTGCCAAAATTTCATTTCAACTGCAGGGTATTCAGTAGTCGCCTACACTGCGCAACTGCCTGCCTTACTTCTTTTAATTTAAGTTTGAGTCGCCTTTGAGCTCGTCTATGACTGCTGCTCTTTATTATTTTTATTTTTGCTGGCTTTTCCTACGGCACAAGTGAATGAAAATCTGCTTGATTTTTCTCCTTTCTGCTCTCTCTCTCCTTCTCTCTCTCTCTCTCTCTTTCTGTGCAGTTCTGGCAAAGTGCACTTGGTAAATTCATAAGGTCGAAGTCGATTTATACGAATTTAAAGGCTTTAACTTGCGAAATGTAATTAAAATAACGAGTGCCAGAGAGAGAGAGAGAGTGAGAAAGTGATGGCAGTGTGAGCGAGACAGCAATGCAATGCAATAATTTCTCGATTGGCAATCAAATTGGCAACACGGTCTACAAATTAACACGTCCAATTCGTTATCAAGTTTCAATATTTAATATCGCCAGCTCGGAAATGCAATTAGAGGCGTTTGCCAAGGGAGACGGTATGGGGCGTGTAACAGCTTTAATTGAATTTATAACAATGCGGCCAGACAGAGAGAGAGAGAGAGAGGGAGATACAAAGATGTAGCATATAATTGTCGAATGCGAGCATAAATATAAATTGCATTTTTCGCATACTTTTTGCGCTGCTCATAATGCACAATGAAAAGGCAGGACGGAGACAGAAAGAGCGAGTGTGAGAGAGAGCGAGAGAGAGTGGGAGTAGCAAACAAAAGAGATGTCGCGCGCATTTGCATTTAAAAATAATAACAACATTAAAAAATAAACTAGTTAAAAGTTGACAACAATGGAACGTCAAAAGCGAAAAAGTTTCCAAAGCCGTGACTCGCCTGCAAAACACATGCAGCAAGGAGCGCAGGGGGGAGGAGGTGGATGAAGTGGAGGACAGTTGGGTGGAGCAACATGGGCACAGACAGGTGGTAACTTTAAACCCTTTTTTAATGCGCCCAGCTCCACGTACAGTGGGCGTTGCTGCTGCTCCTTTTTTGTGCCTTTTTATACACTTTCAAAAGGATATAGCAGAAAGTATATAAAGTTTATACAGGCTTAATCGGTTGAGTTTATAAATATACAACAAAATTATGCAAATATTTCTTATTCATTATAATTTTGTTAATTCCCTAAAAAAATAAATTTATATTTACATAAGTCTACATATTAAAAGCTTAGATTAACATTTAAATTTTACATATAAAAATATATATATTTACAACTATTGGCCTAAAAGGCAGGGTATAAAAGCGTTGGCATGTTTATGTTAACGATTTGTGACTGGTTTTTTGTTTTGCCCAACAATAACAGCAAATTTTTCTAAAATTTCATGCTGCCTCCTGCTTCGCCCCCGCGGGCAGGCGGTGGGAAACAACCCAAGCTATTTGCAATTTAACTTTTCTCCACACACACACACGTACGATAGCCGCACCCGCACACACACACACACACACAAACACACACGGCCACAACGGAAACTAAAGGATGGGCAAGGACACGTAGCCCGGAACAGAGCTTTAGTTTTTAGTTGGCTTTTATTAACTTTTGTCTCTCTGCGTGTGTGTGCGAGTGTGTGTGTTTGTGTGTGAGGTCTATCTCTTCCTGTGTGTGTGTGTGTGAGACAGTTCCACTTATTTTTGGGCATAAAAGTTGCGCTATTACCGAGATTTGAGACTAAGTCGACAATAGTTATCGTTGTTGCTGTTGTTGCTTTTGTTTCTCGGGGCGCTTGCTTTGTGCTCTTTTTTTCCCGTTCTCTCCCCTTTCCACTGGCCAATTTACAGTTTACTCAAATTTCTTGACGGCAACAACAACAATAACAACATTGTCAATGGGGTAGTTGCAGCATAGTGAACATTGATGGGGTAGTAGCTCCATGGACAGACAATAAACAATAACAATAGAGGAGGACAGAACAGCACAGAGAGGGAGAGATGAGAGATAACCTTTTGCACATAGTCCCGTTTTAGGGCTTCCCTCTACCTGGTCATATGCTACTCATGTCGTCGTTTGCGGCACGGCGTGTCCTGTGACTGAGCCTCCGGGTGGGGAGTCACCTCCTCGGATAGTTGTTGTAGATCCTGCTCCTGGCACTGCTCCTGCTCGTGCAGGGGTAGCTGCTGCTGCTGTTGCTGCCCGGAATGCTGCAGCTGAATCAGTTGCTGTATGTGCAGCTTGAGGAGCTCCTGCGTTTCGTATTGTTGCTGCTCCCGCTGTGGCACGTCCTCCTGCGGCTGCTGATATTCCTCAGCCTCCGGGCTGTAGGGCATATACTCGACTTGGAAGTACTTCCTGATGAACTCTCTGCTGATTACATTCAGCTCCAGTCCCTTGGCTAGCATGGCGAAGAGTCCCTTGCCGCGCACTTGCTGCTCGCGCAGCTCCACAGTGGCATCGATATATGCGGCATGATCATCTACAATGGACATGACAATGAGTTCGCAAAAGTTGCGATATACTTGATGGCCAAGAGTCTGGAAAGAGAGAGGCAAAGTGGAAGAGTAGCTAAACGAGCTTACTGACTCACTGTGATCATAAGTCCCGCCACGCTAATGCGCTTGTAATCCTCACCACAGGCCACGGTGGTCATAAAGAAGCCAAACTTGATTAGGAACGGCACCGCAAAGCAATGGCAGCCCTGCGAATACAGTAGCCTGTGTAGGAGCAGCACCATGTTGTGCGTGCGCAGGCGAACACTTATATCGGCGCTCTGCCAGCGGGGCACGAGAACACCCCAATCGGCGGCATTGTGTGCAGCATCGATGGGTAACAGACCGTAAGCCAACCATTTGTAGCCAATGGGCACGTCGTAATACGCTGGCAGTGGCATCTCGGCGCCATCGAACTCCAGGGCCAGTATGAAATCAAAGCGTATGCTACGCTGCACTAGGCCGCGTTCCACGGCAATCACCTGATGGGCAAACGGTACCCGATTGTAGCATAGCGCCTTGTATTGCACATCGTAGACAGAGCCCCAATATCCCTCGATGCAGCTCATGCGAGCGATGGCACGCTGAAAATCCCATTGCAGGCGCATGTTCATGCACTTGGCATTCACCGTGTTGCCAAAAAAGAAAGGATGCGAGAAGTTGGACTTGCTTAGCTGCACGCTGCGCTCCTCCTCGTTAAAGCTGGGCGTGAGCGTGATGGGCAATCGCATGGGCAGAAAAATCTCAAAACTTAGTGGCATGTCCATGTTGATTTCGTTAACCACAGCGCCTGGGGGAAAAGAATGCAACAGGATTAGCAAATACTGATTGCAACTGGACGCTCCGCTCACCCGTCTTGCGCATCTGCCCCAAGTGGTTCTTGTAGAGCGAATTCATCTGGTGCAGCTGTGTAGAGAGCGTCTCAATAATTAGCTTGGAGTCGTGCACAAAACGGTGATGTTCCTCCTCGTCGCCATTTAAATTGAAGGCCATCAACTCCAGCGTGTCCACAAAGCTGAACATAGCGATTTTCATTTGTTTTCCGTGCTGCAAATTAAAACAAAAATTAACAAACTAATAAAAAAATTCACAATTTTTGACAACTTGTTGTCAGTTGCGGCAGCCTTGCCAGATCGCACGCAGCTTGGTGATCAACAAAAGTATGCAAACACACTCACACACGCACACGCAGCTCGCATGCAGTTGGCGTTGCCCTAGTGCGACAGAGATGAATGAATTTGGCGAATGGCATCCAATTACTACGCGCTTTTACTACACAATCCAACTTGTGGATTTTGCGCAGTGGAGCACAGCATCCACTTTTACATGAACGACTATGGCAACGGCATCTCGGCTTGCGGACAGCGCAATGTGAATTCAGTTGCTGTTCGACGTTCCTCGCGTGCGGTTGTGCCTGGTCCCAGTGGAAGCGGGAAGCGGGAGTGCGATTAAAGCCGACAAGCGAAGACACTCTCTTTGACTCTCCCCCACGCGCTCAATCTCTCTCTCTCAACGAGTCAACGAGAAAACGAATGCACTTGTATGTGTGTGTGTGGGTGAGTGAGGGAGTGAGTTATATGCAAAAACAAGAGACTTGATGAGAGCGCGCCGGCGCTGTTGACGTCGCATTTGAAGTTTTGTGTACGAACGAGCTTGCAAGGCTGCCAAAGTGCAATAGCAAGGAAACTGCACGAGAACAACAACAATAACAGTAAAAGCAGCAGCGGCGGTGGCGGCAGCGACAACGTGCGCGCTGTGTAAATAACACAGAGTTGTATGCGAGCTATGTACAGTGAGTAGATGCACTTGTGTGGGTGTGTGTGTATGTGAGTGTGTGTTTGTGTGCGAGTGCGTGCATGTGCTTGCGTGCGTGTGTTTGTTTGCATTGGTGTAGATACTACGAGAAACTGCAGCCAGTGTAAAACAACGTGCACCCGGCAACGGGGCAACAAAAACAAAAACAACAACAATAACACAAGAGGAAGAAGAGCAGCAGCAACAACATTCGTCAAGTTGCTCGACGCGCAAATTTCGCTGATAAAGTTGTGTGTGTGTTGTGTCTAATGAAAGGTGCAGCTCTCTGCTCACCTTTACTTCCTCGTCTTCTTCTTCTGCTTCTTGTGTTTACCGTTGCTTGGCGCGTTGCATGCGCGCAAATTGAAAATAAATTGAATTGCAACAACGTGCAAAAATCAAGCTAAGCTGCTAGCAACAACAACAACAGCAAGCAGAAGTAGAGGAAGAGCGGATAGAAGAGCAACAACAACAACTTTGCTGAGATTATGTGCAAAGTGTTTTTGGTTAAATTGCATGCAAATTTCTTTAAGACTTGGAATAACATAAAAAAAATGTGAACTTTGCGCGCTTTTAACGAGTTTCTATCCAAAACGTTTTTCAAGAACTTTCGACTAAGCGAGCAAGAAGCTGAGTGAGTGAGTGACTTAACCTCAATGTTTTTTTTTTGCCGAATTTCCACTAGTTGAATGTGGTTAGGTTGAATGAGCTTAACTCGATTTTGTTACAAATTTATGCTAAAAAATTTTTTTACTTAGTGCCTATTTGCCAAATTGTTTAAAGAAATGAGGTTAGGTTCTTTTAGAAATTTTAAAAATGAGTTTAATTTCAATGCAAACTGAGCTCGGGCTCGGTTTATTGCAACACTTTGCTCGTAAATCGTAAAGCCTTTTATGGCCTTAGCTATTCTTGATGATATCTCAAGCATTTCGAATGCTTTAAATAAACATTTTGTTCGGCCTCCTACTCTAAGTAAACCCATCTCGCTCCCACTCAGCTTCTCTCATCAATAAGGCATGTGCAGAGTGTATGTGTTTACGGCACTTCTAGCATATGTGTGTGTGTGTGTAATCCAGCTTGCTTATTGTGCCGAACCGCCCCCTGTGTGTGTGTGTCGTGGCCCATTAAGTGCCTCCTTGCCTGCCTACTCCACATATCACAGCCCCCTCTTCCTCTCCAGTTTCGAGGCAAATTAGAAGACACGTTTAGCGACGGTTTCACGTAGAATGTCCCTTTATCCTCAACTCACTCCTTTCTTTAACCCATTCTTCTTCTTCTGCTTCTTCGCTTCACTTTGCTCTCAACCTTTTGCTAATTGCCGCTTAATTGTTTGACATTTTTGCCCTACGTTTCTTATACGTTTACTTTTATTTCTTTATACACACACACACACATGCACAACATGCTTTTCGGCTGCTGCATAGAATTTCAAATTTTCTTTCATTAGCTGCTTTCATTTTTCCGAGCAATTAGGCGGCCACCGAGCAGAGCCCGGCAAGTGACTTATTTACTGCAATTAGTAGAATGGGAGGTCGAGGAGGGGTGATTAAGAAGGGGGAGAAGAAGCAGGAGGAGAAGAAGATGGAGCAAGAGAAGCAGTAGGGGGAAAAGAAGAAGCTAGAGGTGGGGAAGGAGGACTAAGCTGGGCAGAAGGATAAGGAATACCTGAAGGAGGAGCAGGAGTCGTAGATGCAATAGAAGCAGCTAGAGCAGGCAGGACTGGAGCAAAAAGAGCGGGAGAAGCCGGAGTACGGCGCGAGGGAGCACTGCCCTAGGTAAGCTGCATTGTTTCTGGATCAGCAACTTGCAGAAGCTTATGCTTATCGCAGCAGCAGCCAAGTCCAGCGCAGCACAGCCCAGCCGCCGCAGCAGCCTGCCTGCCTGCTCATAAATAATGCTTACACCGGCCGGCTAAAGAGCGAGACAGCAGCACCTAAGAGAGAGAGGGAGAGAGAGACAAAGAGAGACGAGGCAACGTTGCACATTGCCTATTGATTTTATGAACGAGCTGCCGCTGCTGCAGCTTCGACTATATGTGCAACTATTTTGGACGTTCGTTGCCGCCATGACAAACTATAAATCTGTCTGCCGGCAATACACACACACGCACACCATGTGCAGCTGTAGTGGTAGTAGTTGCTGTTGTTATTGTTGTGTGCAACACACACACACGAAATTTATCGATTGGCGCGCACACACACGCACACACCGACTGGACACAGTTGAGAGGACACATCAGGCTGCTGCTGCCTCTGCCTCTGCCTCAGCCTCTGCCTCTGCTGTTGATGTGTAGTAAAAATCGCTCGTATTTCATGCGGAAGTGACCATGCACATACGCACACAGACACACACACACATGCACAGGGACACGCACATGCACTCGTTCACCAAAATGGCCGCCCATGTGCGTAGTAGTTGTAGTTGCCGTAGTAATAGTAGCAGCCGCCGCAGCAGCCGGCAACATGGAGCGATAAATGGATTGGTTTATTTAAATTTTTGCTCGTGCTCGGGCATAGTACGCAGCGGCTTATGTGCCCAGTCGGCCGGCCGGCCGGCCGGCCAGTCAGCAAGCTATATATATCTCTCACTCGGTGTGTGTGTGTGTGCGTACGGCTTTTTTTTTGGCCATGCGGTAACAGCTGCAGCGGCTCGCATTGCGTATACGCATTGTGTGTATGCCGTATACGTTGCGTATGCGCAATTTACAGCTGCTCCCACCGCTTGCGTTGTTGTTGTTGTTGCTGCTGCTGTTGTCATTAATTAGCTCTGCACAACTCGTTGTCGTCGTCGTCGTCGTCGTTGTCGTTGTTGGCAGCAAGTTTCACTTTTTTTCTGCTGCCTCCTCCACTTGCTGCTGCTGCTCCGGCGACCCTAATCCATCATTTGCCACAAAAGTCACGTACGGCATGCGGCACGGTGCGCTTGAAAAGGAAACTTCCACTCGGAAGAAAGTTCATGCAACTTTAAGCGGCAGCAGCGCTGGCAGAGGGGGGGAGAGGGGGCAGCGGGTGCTGTGTGGTTTCTCCCTCTTTTTGCTGACTGCCAAGTTTGCTGTGTAACAAATTAAGAAATCACTTTCACCCCGTCGGCGCCGGCAAGTATGCTGCAACCTGCTGCAGCGCTAGCGCTGTCTCCCTCGCACTCTGCCCATCCCTCTCTTTCTCTGTTTAGCCAAACAACAAATGCCCAACTTAGCGAGCCGCATCAACATTTTGAAGTTGATATATGAATAACGGCAAACATATATGCCAAACACACACCCACACACACACATATCGCACATATACTTTTATTTAGTGTTGGATAACGCGCGACCTGTAAACGTGGCAGTTGGCCAAACGTTTTCGTGTGATTGGCGTGTGACACTTTTGTGGCATCGCATCGCGTTGAAAATTTACTGCAGTATTTCGCGTTTATGTTTATGTCTGCCTAAGGACATGATTGATGTGCGTCACGGGAAAGACGGCAAGGAGGATGCAGAAGTTGAGGCTGACAGCAAAAGATGCGGGCCAGAGCTAGGTGTTTTAATCGCGAAACTTTGACAAAGGTTTTCGAGAAGTTTGTGAGCCCCGAAAGCAAGCAACTTGTCTTGTGTAGCACGCACTTTATCTTATTAAAATATGATAGGGGGCTAGAGAAACTTGGGTTGGAATAAGTTCGGAGCTCCACTTGCACTACGAACAAAGTAAGTTTTCGCACTAGCAAGGCTTCAACTCAGATTTGGCTTAAATACAGTTTCTAAACCTGCAGAAAGTTAGAAAAATTTATAGGGTATGGCCTGCAAAATTGTCAGCTCTAAACGTATTTACCATGTATAGTTAACAATTTATCTACCTCTGCTTATATGTTAATAAATTTGCTATAGTTTCTTCCTCATATTGCCCACACAACTTGTTAAATTTAGCTTACTTCCTCAGTTAACTTGCTTTGCAACCAAAGAAGCTCAAAACTTTGCTGCAATCTACTTTGTGTAACTCATGTAAGCTACTCTTAAGCCTTGTTATCTGCATGTAACATATGGTTTTAGAGTTAACTCCCTGTCTATTTATTATGATGCAGCCTTTCGTATGTCTATCATATTTTTTCTTTGCACATCTTTCCAATATTTTTGAGAGCTTAGGCTCTAAGCCGGTTCGGTTCGGTTCGTTTTTGGCTTGGCTTATTATGTTTCGAGTCAAACTATTGTTTCGACACTACTGCATTTCCCGCTACGCCATCACATAGATATTTGGCAATAGCTGCAGTGCTCTCCCTATCCCTTGCTCTCTCTTCTCCCCCTCCCTCATCCCATTTGCCTGTGTGCCTCCCCTTCGCTTTGACTTAACCCAATATTTTGCTCGTTAGTCATAAAAAACAGGAAAAACAAAAGCCCAACAGAGTGTGGCGTAGTAAAAGCCAAAGGCAAGGAAAAATCACTGAGCAGCAGAGGCAGCAGCAGCAGCAACCCAGTAACAACAACAGCAACAACAACAACAACCACCACCTAGGCAACTACTCAACGGTGGCATCAGCTGTGGGGCTATGTGCAAAAAAGTTTATGACTTTAGACCCATTTTGTCGACGACGCTGAACTCAATTTTTTTGCACAGACACATACACTACATATATATATGTATGTTTATGTATATATACTATATATAACGCTTTATGCCTGTTTTTTTTCCCGTGTGCAGCCACCTTAGGGCTGCAGTTTCCTGCGGTATCTGACGAGCGTTTTAAATGATTTTTATGCGCACTTCAAGCAGCAACAGCAACAACAAGAACTACTGCAGTTATCTCTCGCTTTCTCGCTCTCTCTGTCTCTCTCTTTCTCTTGCAATTTTTCATATTTTTTCAGACTGTAATTAAAGCGCCGCCGCCGCCACTTAAAGGGTATTTCCCCAAAGTCATGTTTGTTGTTGGCCCTAAAAAAAATAGAATAGTTTTCTAAGCGTTTACTTAAAGCTAGTGCAGCGCTGCGAAGCCTAACGGTGCTTTAATATATGTGCTAAGTAGGCTGAAAATTTGATGAGTATTTATAGCAAAGATTACAAGATGTTAATGATTAGGAAAATTTATATTTCTAGCCATAAATCCAAGATAGACAGCTTTTACTTTGAATAGTTGGAAGATACTAGTTAATTTATGTTAGGTATCTTCTGTCTTCTATACTACTAGTTGATTTATACTAACTTATTAGGAAATTTTCAAAAATTCTGGAGGTTTTCTAAAGTGCTTTCCTAGTCCAACTTTAAAGATATAGGAACGATATCTTGCCAAGCTCTAGTTCAATATATTTGCTAGGTAATCCGAAAGTTTCATCAAAAATCTTCGTTAGATCTCTAAGTTATGATGAATGAAAATTTGAAAACACATTTTCCCAGCTCAAACCTTAAGTTATAGCTCTGAAATTTTAGCTAGCACTACTTTAAGCTGTATACCTCAAAAACGTCAAATTTCATGTGAAACGCGCGTCAGGCTAAAAAGTTCTGGCCGTAAAGTACTCTTAGCTTTTTTTTTTCGCCCCCGCCTCTATTGCTGTGCGCTTGTTATGTAGTCTGCATATAATTTCTCTGCCATTGTTGCAGATTTCTGTTGTTGTTGCTGTAGTTGTTGCTGCTGCTGGTTTTGCCTCGCAGTTTTCACAGTTGCAGTGTAGATTTTTCGCTACTCACTCTCTCTCGTTGTTGTTGCTTTTGGTTGTTATTGATTTTCCTTTTTTTCCCTTTTTTATTTTTCTTCTTTTTAGTGTTTTGTCTCGTCGCTTTGCACATTTGTTTGCGGCCAGCCTGCCGGCCGGCGTGGCGCTGGTCTCGGTCGGCCAGTGTTACAATGCAACAGACAGGCCCACTAGGAGCGCTTCCTCTTCCCCCTCCCACCTCTCTCCCCTGGTCTTCCCCTTCTCGCGCTCTTCTTTGTTTTAGCCCGGTTTACCGAGCCTGGCCAGGCTCACTGGCCATGCATTGTATTGATTTTCTGTGGGCAACCCTTTTGCAGCAGCCCAAAGAGAGCGGGAGAGGAGAGAGAGGAGGGGCGGGGGGAAACGCCATAAAAAGTCATTAGTGTGAGAGGCTGCCAGGCTGCCTGGTGCTCCTCTTGGAGTGCATAATGGCACAATTTAAATACGAGTGCGCCATGTGAATGAACCGTGTAGTCAGCAGCGTGCAACGTGGTGGCAGCCAGGCAGTCAGGTTTTATTTTTTTAGTTAAAGGCTGCGGCGAACGCGGCGTATGCGCGATAGATATGTATGTGTGCGCCAGTTCAAGCATCGACTAAACAATATAAAGCAAAAGCCCATTTTTGCTTTTGATTTATTGACACACGTACAAGGAGGCCAGACAGGCGGACAACCAGACAGACAGACGTGGCATGCAACAAGCTAAAGTTGCAGAGAGCGAGAGAGGCAGAGACGAGGCGAATTGATGGCGTAATGATTATCTATTAAAATAAATCACGTATTTGGCAGGCGGCAGCTTGAGCAGCGCGCCAAGTGTGGCACACAAGTCTATAAATTGCACTCGAAGAGGACGAGTGTGAGAGTGTGTGTGTGAGTGTGAGAGTGTGCCAGTGTGTGTGTCTCTGTGTGTGTGTTAGTGTGTTTAGTCGAGTGAAAGAGCAGGCAGACGGCAATTCCCTTTTTGGCATTGGGCACAAATTGCCGCTGACAGGCAAGTTGAAGGAAGACAAGGCAGAGACAGAGGCAGAGAGAGAGAGGAAAGAGAGAGAGAGGAAGTAGAAAGCGCGCTGTAGACGGGGAGACAACGCTGAGTGTAATATAAATATATCGAAGCTGGCTTGAAGTGTTTAAGCCCTTTCTAAGTCCAAGACAAACGAGGCGGGCAAGCAAAAAGTGGAAGAGAAATGAAGAGAACTAAGTGAAATAGACATAAGCAGCGCTTACAAAGCCCAAGCTAAAGCAGCGGCAGCACTTGCCGAGCCTTCAAAAGGCTTAAATCAATCACTCTAGACTCGATGCTAGACTCAGACTCAGACACAGGCTCTCAGGTTACAAGGGCGCAAGGGGCGAAATCGAGGAGAAAGCAGTCATTGTTGAACTTTAGTTTTAGCCTTTTTTCTAGCTTTTCTAGCTGCTGCCATTGTGTCGCTCAACTCACGTAGAATTTATCGTTTTTCAGAACATCCTTTTGCATTTTTCCATAAATTTTACGCCTTGTCGACTTCAAATTGCATTGGCAAAAGCTGCTTAGGCTTGCAGTTTTTAACGCCCCTCTCTCCTCTCTCTCTCTCTCTCTCTCTGCTACCTCTCTGTTGCCCTGTCTGTCTCTTTTTTGCTGGCTTTTTGTCGCACTTTAAACTAATTGCCAGCAATTTAGCCAACGTTGCCAGTGCAATGCGGCGTATGCGTAATATTTATGCACGAGCTTTAGGCTGCTCTCTCACTCACTCTCTTGCTATCTCTCTCTACCTCTCTGTAGTCCCTGCCCAGTGCGCACATTTGCCGCATAATTGCCAAGTCATGATTTTTTATACACCAAAAAGCAGCAGCAAAAAAAAAGGCAAAGAACAAAAGGCAACAAGAAGACTCTACACACACACACACAGACACACACAGCGTTACGCATTTTGGCTGCGCTGATATTCGCACTGGGCATAATTTCCATGTTGCTTAAACGGCATTTTGTGCTTGTTGTTGTTGCTGTTGTTGTTGTTTGATTCGCTACGCTCAGCTCCCCATGGCCAGCTTCCGCTTGCCATTTTGCCCTCTCCCTTCTTCCGCTCCTCTCTTTACACTCACTGACTTCACTTTATCGTTATTGACAGTTTTACTGCTTCGCTTTTTTCCTTTCTTTTTTGTGTCTGTTGCTTCTTCCTCTCCTTCTGCTTCTTATCGACGTCGCTGCTGTTGTCCCTTTTGCATAGTTTCGTTTTGTGCCGCAATTTTGCTTTAGTTTTTACAGCTACCTGGGGTGCTGAGGCTGCGAGAGAGAGAGAGGGAGCGGGGGGAAGCTAGGGTAGGGGAGGGTTCACAGTGCAAGTTAATGTCATGTCAAGCGATTTTGCTCACGTGTTTTGTCACATTTTCGTCTCAGCGAGAACTCAGCGAGAACTGCTTAGGCAGGCTTAGGCAAAGCACATGGGGGAAAGCCGTGCGAAGGGGTAGGGGGGCTGTCACTCTGGGAGTATGATATCACTTCAGTTTGAGCTCAACTTATGGCGCTCCAATTTCGCGCTGATGCATAATTTTTGCGCCGGGCACAGCGCATAAAAATCCGCTCAAAAACGAGGGGAGAAAACTCCGAGCGCAGAACGCAGCAAAAGGAATAGGGAAAAGCGTTGCGGAAAAACGAGGAATATATATTGCAGCCGGGGGAAGCTGCCTCGTTTATCTTCTCTGAGTCGCTTTATGTGTGTGTGTGTGTGTGTGTGTGTGCACAAGTGGTTGTGCGTTTGGCTTGACATGATTAATATCCCCGCTGACATGCGAATCGGCGCACAGTTGACTGACTCCGCGTGTCCGCAATGTCGTCAAGTGAAATCAAAAGCGTTGCGGAAAATCTGAAAAATGCGGGAAAAACAACAACAACTCTAAAGCTTTAAATATGCAGCAAGCGGCGGGGTCAAAGTTCGCACTCACGCACAGTCATCTATTTTGCAGATCACATCATTTGCGAGCGCGCGCGGGCCGCGGTGGCATTTAAAATGTTAATGATTTGCCAAGCGCGTAATACGCAAAGTAAATAAACAACAACAATAACAACAACAATAACAAAAGCAACTACAACAACGCGAGCATTAACTGCTACCGAAATCACAGAACCCCAAAAAGTGTCGCGCAGTGCCAAAAAAAAATACACGAAATTAAAACAAACAAATAAATAAACAAACCGAAAACAAAAAGTGGCAAACAACAACAACAAAAGGGGAGAAAAAAACGAGCCCCAAAAAAAATCTCTGCAAAAACTGCGAGCGAGCATTTAAAATCGGCACATAAAAAATGTAATGGAAAGCATTAGTGCTCATAAAAAATGGATTTACACAGCCTTTTTAAGGCCATCCTGATCCTGTACATCATACGAGGTGAGTACCAAACGTTTTCAATGTTCTCTCTCTCTCCTTTTCTCTCTTTATTCGCATGACAAACCAATTTTTGCCATTAGCTGTAACAATTCGGGGCGGGGGAAAAAAACAACCTATAAAAAACGCACGTTATTCCATGCATATTTTAACAACTATTTTTTATGTGTAGTCGAAATTTAAGAGGAAAAGAGGGAGATTTGTTATTTCCAAAGTGTATGAATCGGCATTAAATCGTGCAGGATTTTATATTCGTGTTGCGCTTGAGTAGATAAGTCGCAGCATTTGTGCAACGCACTTTATTAGATTTGGCATTATGCATATTTTATGCGTTTCTGATGAATGAAGCTTGAAATTGCTCTGACAACTTTTGAAGAACATTTTCAAACTTTACTTAACTTAAAGAGAATGTAAAGTCTTTGAGGATTTCTGATTCGGTCTAGGTTAGGTAACAAATGTGCTTGAAAGCTCTGTTAGTAGTTAAGTTAAAGCTTTGTCGGACAAGCTTGCTTAGATTTATGTTCAATTTTCCATAGAGACAGCAGCTTTCAGTTGCCTTAAAGAATTAATGAGCTTTGGCTATGAAACTGTTCCCTCATATAATGCTATCTCGAAGCTTTAGTGAGCTTCGATAATGATTAGCTAAAGCCAATAATAAGCTTTGTCTTCATCATATTTGCCTCATATTTTTGTGCTTCCTAAGAGCTTTAATGTGCTTTTATAGCTATTTTTTACAAGCTAAGTCAATAATGCGCTTAAGGCAATAATGAGCTTTGCCTTTAAAGTGTTTGCCTCATCTCTTTACGCTTCCTAAAAGCTTTCATGAGCTTTCGCAGCAGCTTCCACAAGCTGAGACAATAATGAGCTTTGTCTTCATCATATTTGCCTTGTTGTGCTTCCTAAGAGCTTTAATGAGCTTTTTTGCAGATTTTAAAAGCATAGGTAATATTAATCTTAAGACAAATTGTTCTCTTATCTTTTGGCGCTTCCTTAAAGCTTCTATGAGCTTTTTAATCAGCTTTCACCAACTTAGGCAGTAATGAGCTTAGGGCAACAATGAGCTTCGGCTTCAATTTGTTACCTCACCTTTGCTTTCTCCTAAAACCTTTAATGAGCTTTTCCAGCAGCTTTCACAACCCAAGTCATTTCACTAATTGCTTTTGGCTGCCTTAAATGCTTCGCATTCACTGCCACTAAGACTGAGCCGCCTTTCTTTTTCTCAGTCACATTCACAGCTGCTTCCTTCATCTTTCTTCCTCTCTTTAGCCAGCGCCTTGGCATAGGCAACACCTTTTTGTTGCACGCGTTGCGCGCTGGCAAAAAATAATTAAGCATCATCAGCAAAGTTTCTTGCGCCTTCATGTTTTCTTGTTGTTGTTGTTGCGTTTTTTGTTGCTGCCTGGCCCTGCTGGCTGTTTGTTTGCTTTGTGTACGCCGTGTCGCCTGCAACGCATACACAGAGTGTGTGTGTGTGCCACAAGCAGTTGCAGTGTCACTTCCCGTTACTTTGTCCACTTGAGGGGCGTGCCCTCTCACAGCGTGTGTGTGTTGATTGTGCAACTCAAAAAGCCAAAGTTATCAGCAAAAGATCAACGGCAGCGCTGCCCCTTTCTCATTTCTTGTGGCAGCAGCTGCAGGCGCTTTTTGTTGTTGTTGTTGTTGTTGTTGTTGCTGCAGCAACAGTCAAAGCCAACGGCTGCAGCTGACAGCGTCGCCGTCGCTGCTGCCGCCGCTGCTGCTGCTGCTGATGAGGCTGATTATGCGCCGCATGCAGCCACGTTGCCTTGGACAATACACACAAAGGGGCAGCCAGCAGTCGAAGCAATGTTTCTTGCAACGTGCAACAGCAACGGCTGCTGCTGCCGCTGCTGCCTGTTTACTTTGGCTTTGCTTTGCTTTCTTTTTGTTTCATTGAGGCTGGGCCAGGCCAGGCGAGGCCTGCTGGCAGTCAGTCAGTCAGTCGTCTGCATAATCTTGGCCAGCCGCCCGCTGTGTGGCTGCTGCTGTTGCTGCCAGTTGGGTGGGCGTGGCAGTTCGTCACAGCGGCAGGCAGCAGCAGCGCAGGCAGCACAGTAACGTGACATTTGAGGTCATTCACATTTCGAGGGCGTGTTGTTGAACTTGGCTGCGATGTTGCCACATTGCTGTTGCATGCCGCAACTGACTGTTGCTGCTGTTGCGTCGGCTGTTGCTGATAATGTTGCTGCTGCTGTTGATCTCAGTGTTGCCACTGTGGCAGCTTTGCTTGCTAAATGCCTTGTTAGATTAGACAATGCGGCAGGCTCTAATTATGTCTAGCAATTAACATGTGAACCTGCCAGCCAGTTGCCTCCGCTGGCTTTGTTGCATGTTGCTGTTGCTGCTGCCTTAAGTGTTGCTGCTGTGCGTCGCCAGCGGCAGCGGCAAGTTTTATGAGTTTCCTTGTAAATGACGATGCCATGCAAAGTTTTTGCCATTGTGTGTCGCTGCCGCTGCTGCTGTTGACTTGGTTTCTTTGAGCTGCAACGTGCAACGTGCAGCAGAAACAAAAGTGAACGTGTGCTTTTCAATAATTCAGTTTTATGGCACAAACTCGCACAACTCGCAACTCAACACAACTTGCAACGTGACGCAGCGCCTTTGTCTTGCCTTGCCTCCCCCCCTTTGCTTTCTGCCACGTTGCCTCGTTGTGACTTTTAAAGTTGGCGCTCATTAACGAAGCATTGCAACAGCAACAGCAGCAGCAACAACAACGTCTGTGCAACATTAATTGAAATGCTTTTCACTTTTTGCCTTGCTGCAGTTGCAATTTAATTGCATACTTTACTGAGCAAAGCAAATAAAACCAACCACAAAGCAGCTACAACTGCAATTACAGCAGCAGCAGCAACTGCAGCAACAACAACAACAGCAACAACAGCAACAGCAACAATAGCAACAGCTTTCAGCAGTCAATACCAAATTGAAATGTTGCATAAAATGTTTTCAGTTCAGAGCCCGAAAAAAAACTACTAATATACCCTGTAGTGTATAGGAGTGTGGGGTATATGCAGTGGCATAGAAAGCTGGCAAAAATAACATAGATTTGCCTTGAGAAATGCGCCTATTAAGGAATATTTTAAAAATCTAACTAATTACAGGGTATAACATAGTCAGACTAACAACTGCATACAATTTTTTATTAACTTTGTGGCTTAAACCAACAATTAAAACCATTCTAACTAATTAAGCACACCAAAAAAATTATTACAGGGTATCTTGCAGTCAGTTTCTCCTGCCACTGTTGCTGCTCTAGCTAAATCAAGTCAATGCGCTGCGCGCTCAACGCTCTGCGTGATATAACCTAAGCAAATACACTCTTCGCATGCCAGCACACACACACATAGAGAGAGAGAGAGAGAGAGGGAGGGAGAGGGAGAGAGAAATACCGTTATGCTTTGTTGCGCACAGACAGATGTTGTGGCAGGTGGCCACACATTGTGCAGGCGGGGCAGGGCGAGGTCGAGCCCCGGAGCAGACGCCTCGCATTAGTCGAGGCTTTTAAGCAGAAAAATGCGTGCACTTGAACCGAGAGGGGGCGAAGGAGAGAGGGGGAGGGTGCACACAAGGGGTGGGTGGAGTAAGTGATATGTGAGAGACGTAGGGAGGGATGCCCAAGCGGACTCTGGACTTGAAATTGCGTTTAAAGCGTTGCCTACTTTTCGGGGCAGACGCTGTCATTGCCTCAATCAAATAGCGTCGTCGCCTGCGTTGCGTGCTGCGTCCTTTTCGGCTTGTTGTTTATATTTGTCAAGCTCTTGCGTGCCCTCGCTGACTTCCCCCCCTCTCCTCCCTTCTCTCTCCCTGCCTCCTGCTTGAGTGTTGCCTCTCGAAAACATCTTTTACTCACGTAGCGTATGCAAATCAGCTTTAACGTGTTCTTCTCGGCTGCTGCCCCCCTTCCCCCTCCCCTTGCCTATATCTTGTCTGGTGTTTCGCTTTACTTGTCGCTGGTTTTTCTCGCATTTTTTTTTCTGTTTCGGGAAATTGCGTTTTCATTTAAATGCCGCACGGCAAAAAGTTTGTCAGCTTTTCCATGGCCCGAAAAGAAACTTGCTGATGCCTTTTATGATACTTTTATAAGGTTCCCGTCTTTCGTTTCGTTTCTTTTTCTGTTGATGTTGCTGAGTTTTGTTTCTCTTCTGCTGTTGATGACGATGATTCTGTTCTGTTCAGTTCTGTTTTGGGTTATGCTGCCGGGTTGCTTCTTAAGTGTTGCCTGATTCCAAAAGCTTTTTTTTTTGATTTAGTGCGCTTTGAAGTTGACGTTTCGCTCTCTTTGCGTCTTTGTTCGTTGAGTTCTTTACATGAGTTTTTCTTTAGGTTCTTATGCGAGAAGTAACTAGATAAATTAGATGCTGTGTTTTTTACAGGGTATGGCGGAGTTTTCACTGCTTAGACATAGCTCAAATGCTACTAAAGTTTGATGTATTTTAGAGAATTTATTGCAAGCTTTGGCTTTAGTTTTGCTAAGGAAATAGTGGCTAGAAAAGCTAAAACTAGCTTTAATTTGACTGATATTTTTCTGAGAGCTTGTCTGTTTCTTTTCTTAACTTTTTGACAGATTTTTTAGTTACATATTACAGGGTATTTTAAAGCTTCAAACTTAGCTGCAACTCCATCAAAGTAAGCTACGTCTAGGGCATCTTTGCTTTTGCATGCGCTCCTCTTCTACTCTCAACTGAAATTAAAGAGCTGTGTATGGCAGAGGAACCTACAGGGAGAGAGGGGGCGTGGCTGTAGGGGCTGCTGCTGCTGCTGTCGTCGCTATTTTCTTTCACGGATTTTCTTCTTAATTACGCGACGACTTGCTTTCAGCTCGACTGCCATTTATTACAGCTGCAGTTGCTGGCGTTGCTGCTTGAAAAGCAAAATGGGAACTAGGCAGGGAGTAGAAATTGGAGACGACGAAATGAGGGAGCGTAGAGGGGGGAGAGGGAGGAGCATTTTCACTGCTTACTCTTCACTCTTTGCTTATTTGCATTTTGTCTATGGCGGAGGCGGCTACGATGATTCGGAGGCGACTGATGGCTGTCGTAACAGCCAGAGCTGTTGTGGATGTTGCTGCCTGCCTGCCTGCTCGCTCTCTCTCTCTCTCCCTCTCTGCTTGTGTTGCTGTTTCTACGCTGCTGCTTCTTGCCAGTCATTTCCGCCCAGCGCCATTTAAATGCACGGCGAAATTTTAATGATCCGTGATAATGACGCGCAATGCCGTTGGCAACGCTTAGAGAGCGAGCTAGAGCGACAGCTACAGCTTTAGCTTCAGCTTCTTTCTCTTCCTCCCCCTCTCTCCTTCCTCCTCTACTCTATCTTCCTCCCCCCTGCAAATAGCTGCTCTGCTCTGCTCTGCTCTTCTCTCTCTGCTTCATTTCCTTTTCTTTGCCTGGCCGTAATTGATTTTGACTGCAAAGCGGGCGCGTGGGCATGGCTGCGCCTCCTTTTATCTGCAGCTGGCCATTTTGATTGACAACGCTGACAAATGGAGCGGCGTGTATTCAATTATGTGCGAAGTGGCAGCAACAAAGGCCAACAACAACAACAACAATGGCACGCGGGGGGCAACCTTATCGAGTTTATCAGGCCGGTCATTGTGTTGCGTTTAGACGGCATTGTCAGTGCCAGAGATGGAGAGACTATATTACCTTCATCATCTACCCCACACACACACACACACATAGAGAGCCAGAGCAATGTGGGGCACGTTGTCAGGTCACATTTTGATAGCATCGCTGGCGACGGCTTTCTCCATTGTTGCCGCAACGCGTGCTGCCTTTTGTCTGCGACTCCAGCAGGTTTTCCATGCGATTTCCAATTAGCTGGCAGCTTTGCGGCCTACGCTCAGGCACTGCTGTATACGTAGGTACCCCTCTACCGCCCCCCACCGCCCACTCTAAACTTTTCTTTGACCATTTGACAAATTTAATTTTCATTAGTCCCGCAAATCTCTCGCTCTGCTTCGAGCACATTTGCCACAAACTTTTATCCAGGGGGGTCAACTAAACTTTATCTTAAGTGACTTAAAACTAAAAACTGCAAATTTAATGCCACTGCCACTGCTGCCCCGCTGTGGCATCAACTTGTGGCAAACACTTTTTACTTTTCACAAACATTTTTGCCTTTTTCGGCGCATTTCCTTTGGGCATTGCAGTTGACAGCGTGTTTGCTCGGCACACACACACACAAACATACAAACACGCACACACATACACACACACACACGCTCTTGCACACTGGCCGCACCGCAACGAAAGTGGCACAAAGTTTGCAACACTTTTTTTTGTTTTTTTTTTTATTTTTCTGCACTTGCTACACAAACGGGACCAAAGAGAGATGTCCATTTTTTTAGGGAGCTGGCAGCCTATTCTCTACGTTGCCCGTTATCTGCTGCTGCTGCTGCTGCTGGCCAATGGCGTCATTTTTCATTTTTTCTCACTGTGGCAGCGTGAAAATTGCTTACAAATTTAGCGTTGCATACTTTGCGGCGGCTGATGAAATCGCAGCAAGGGAAGAGCGAGGATCGTAATTTAACTGAGACTATTAATGGGTTGCGAGGGGAAAAATTGAAGAAATTTGTGCACTAAAAGCTAAATTTATTTTCAGCTATATTTGCATGATTTTCGGCTATATTTCACTAGAATTAAGCTAAGAATCTAACCAAAAATTCCCTCACACATTAACAAGCTGCCTTATCTCTGGCTCTCCTTTCCCTGTTGACAACTAATAAAATTCTTCTCATTTTGCGCAATATAATTAAATTATTCATGCTGCACAGTGGGGAGTGAATGGCAACTTTATGTTTTCACTTCATGAATTTTTGTGTGTGGCACAAAAACAGGTCAGTGCACTGTCAGAGGCGAAACGCCTCAAGTTGTCAGGCAACCGCAATGCAAATATAACTTGACACAGTCGCAGAACGAGTGGAAGGGGGAGGGGGGGCGGTAGTTAGTGGGTTTGGGCCACGCCCACACAAGCGGGCGGGTTGCCTTGACTAGCAAGTGAATAATAAAAAAGGCATAAAAGCCGCATCAAAAGCGTCGCCTTTAAAATACGCCACGAAATTATGCAATACTTGCGCCACAGGCAGCAATTAGAAGAGGGGAAGTGCGGGGAGGCAAGTGCGTGCCGTGGCAGGAGGCTGTATGACAGGTGGGGGGGGTGGCGCCACAAAAGCCGCAACGATGGCCACAGGTAAAAAGCAATTGTCTTCTCGCTTTGTGCGTGCCTTTGTTGTGGTCTCGCAATGCTCATTAAAATTTAGGCCAAGCCGCTGGCAGCAACAACAACGACAGTAACCGCAAGCAAGACAAGCACATTCATGTCTCTGCCACTTAATTTTGGGGCACGAGAGAAGGCGCAAAAAAGTTGTAAGCTTTTTTGTGGCTTAAACCAAAATTGAAATTAACTTTGGCAGGCAGCGTGCCTTACTCATTATCTCCCTCTCTCTCTTACTCACTACGTTCTTTCTCTCTCCTTTGCAGCTGAAACCAACTATATAGTTAATGGATTGGATCTACAGGGACCGATATTTCTACACGAGCCACCGCATCGCGTTGAGTTCTCCAATAATTCTGGCGGCCTCATAGAATGCTCCGGCCATGGCAGTCCGCCGCCCGAGGTAAATTCCCGTTCTTTTTCTCACCAGTTTTCTCTCTCTTTTCTTTACTTTTTTGAGAGCTTTCTACTTTTTTGTGTGGGCGTGGCACTGCCCGCTGCTCGCTGCTTAATTATGCATGCGATTTTAGTTCGCGCTGCCTTCGCGCATTTCCAAGTTAATTGACTACCCGCTGCCCCCTGCCCCCGCCCTTTGCCACACTGCCCTTCCGCCATTAATACCCTCTACTTGCTCGTTGCACGTTTCTTTTCTAGGTGGAATGGACGCCCATACCGCCGCAGCAGGACATGGTCTTTCAGCTATCCAATGGCAGCATGATGTTCTATCCGTTTACAGCGGAGAAATATCGCCACGAGGTGCATGCCACAGTTTACAGGTAAGCGGGGGGAGGGTGTACAGGGAATAGGAGTCCACTTAATAACTGCTTAAATTATTGTTAGATGCAAACTGCGCAATCTGGTGGGCACCGTGCTCAGTCGGGAGGTGCACGTGCGCGGCGGTAAGTATAACAAATTTTTAATTAATTTACAACAATTTTTGCCAGAGCACGCGGCACGCGGCACGCGGCATGCGGCATGTTGATTTACGTTAACTCAGCTAGCTAACCAGGCTGCCAGGCTGCCAGGCTGCGCGCCAGTTACAGCTCTCAGCTTTAGCTTCAGCTTCAGTTCGTACTTTCAAAAACTTTGGCTTAATTGGAAAGTTTTTGGCAGCGCAGCGCCTAAAAGCAGGCAACGCAAGTTTTAATTACTACTGCCAAATGTTGTTGGGGGCGACTCCGGCGACGCGGACTGCGACAAGCGACGCCAACTCGCCGCGAACTCGGCGCTAATTTGGCGCCCAAGCGCGAGAATTGACTCTGACTTTCGCTTAGATGCCCTAAGCGCACACAAGAAGTCCATTAGCTATGCAAAGCGAGTGGGTGGCGAGGAGAAAGGAAGTTAGAGAGTGAGAGAGAGATGGAGAAAGCATAGTCTGGGTTAGGCTAAAACGATTTGCAGTCGAATTTTGCGTGTACCAGTGTGACCAGAGTGTGTCAACTACAGCTTTTTTTTTTTAGAAGATTCGTATAGATCTGCACAAAATAAGACAAAAGAATTAGAAGAAATTTTTCGATATCTTGCTTAGTTTTTGAGTTATATCATTCGGAACTTTGCAGCTTTGCCAGCCCTGGTTGCCAAAATGAAAAAGAGGAGAGAGGAGAGGTGGAGCTAATGAACTCTTGTAAATCTATATAAGACAAAAGAATTAACTAAAATTTTTTAATATTTTGCATAGTTTTCAAGGTGTGAGCTACAGTTTAGCCAGCCCTGGTTGCCACAAAAGAGATATTATTTTTTGAGAAATTAGTTGACGGATTCTTATAATTCTTAACAAAATAAAACAAAAAGATTATATAGCATTTTTCGATATCTTGCTTAGTTTGTAAGATATAGCCTCAGAAAGTTTCCAGCTTTGCCAGCCCTGGTTGCCAAAATAAAAAAGAGGAAAGAGAAGAGGAAGAGCTAATGAACTATTGTAAATCTATATAATAAGACAAAAATTAACTACAATTTTTTAATATTTTGCATAGTTTTGCCAGCCCTGGTTGCCAAAAAAGAGATATTATTTTTTGAGAAATCAGTTGACGGATTCTTATAAATCTCAACGAAATAAAATGAAAAGATTATATAGCATTTTTCGATATCTCGCTTAGTTTGCAAGCTATGGACGCAGAAAGCTAACAGTTCTGCCAGCCCTGGTTTTAAAAAATTAAAGTTTATTTTTAGGCAAATCAGATGATTGATTCTCAAAGATCTCGATGTTATAAGACAAAAAGATTAAATGAAATTTTTAGATAGTTGGCTTAGTTTTCGATTTAAAGCCTACGAAAGTTTCCAGTTACGCCTCATTAATTCACAAACTGCTTTGTGGCTTAGTTTTAGCTTGAAACTCGCTTTGAATTCCGCCAACATTCTAATCGACTTTGTGGCTGGCAACTTTTGGAGTTTTTTTTCAAGTTTTTCAGCCTTTTTTCAGCCTTTTTGCCGTCTACATTTCGAGAGCGCAGTGAAACTTCGTCTCGTTTTTTTGTGCTAACTACGGAAACTTTGGCATTCATTAGGCCCTCGAGCGGGGGGAGGGCTTTATTAAAGTGCATTAATGAACCGCCAGCAGGGCGGCGCTGTCTCTGTCTCTCCCTGCTTCTCTCTTTTTCTTTCTCTTTACTGTCTTTCTCTGCCTGAGTCTGTGATTGCTATTCCTCTTTTTCAATCCAATCACTTTGATTGGCATCGCATGTCGCATAGATTTAGCGGCTCATTGAGCAGCAGCCTGTGTCCTCCACATCCCTCTGTCTTCTCTCTCCTCTTTCACCCCTCTCGCCATGCGCTGCCCTGGCTAAATCTGCGAACAAAAACAACAATTAGCCGAGGCCATAAAAGATATGAATGCCACATATAAAATGGTCAGCACGGCGGGCGGGCAGTCAAGGCACTTGACTTTCGGTCTGCTGCGTGCGTTTAATTAACAGTTCCACACACAGCAAGGGAAAGAGAGAGAAGGAGAGAGAGAGAGAGAGGGGGAGAGGGTAGGTAAAGAAAGAAACAGTTGAAAGCAAAAACACACACACACAGAGTGAGCAAAAAGACAAACAAAAAGAGACAGAGCGCAAAAGATTTAAGATAGCAAAGAGTGAGGGGGAGAGGCGGGAGAGAGAGAGAGGGAGAGAAGGGGAGAGAGTGAGCAAGAGAGACAGAGTGATAGACTGAGAGAGCAGCATGCAAAGCTACAGCGTCTGGCGGTCATTTTTCAGCGCAGGCAGCCGGCGACGTTACGTATACGCCATGTCGCTGGCGTATTTTGTTTGCGGTCGCGTCAGTGTGTGCCCTTCTCTTTCTCTCTCTCTCTCTGTGTGTGTATGTGTGCGTGTGTGTGTGTTGTTTTTTTGCTTCCAGCTTTACGCTTGAACAATTTGACAGCGCGTAGATTTTGGCGCAAAACGTTTTGCCTAATTTGCAAAAGTTGCCCAGGGATGTGGCGTGACCTCTCGCCCGCTCCCCCTCGAAGCTAACTGTAATTTCTCAGCTAATGTGTGCAGCTTGGGGATTGGGGGGGTTACATGGCGCCTTGTCGACTTTTGGCAACTTAGCGATTGCGTTATTTAATTGCCCGCGCTTAGTTTTGCCGGATGCCCCAAGTAGCTCGCTATAACCAGCTCAGGCTGAGGTTAGAGGAGCGACTGCCTGCCTTGCCTGCGGGCTTAGTGCGCGTAATTAGCAAAAACTCTTGACAAATTCTGCTACGCAGCGCTCCCCCGCTTCCCTCCCCCTTCCCCTTAGCAAGATTTGTTTTGGTTTTGTCAGGGCAAAAAAGGCCACAGGCCACGGGGCCAAGGCTGATGAATGATGATGATGCCACAAGCAGCGTGCACACACTGCGAAAGTTATGCGACTTTTCGCTGCACTTACACACACGCACACACACTCAAGTTGTGCATGCATTGCGGCGCAATGTCTGAGCAAAGTTTTGTGATTGAGCCACAAAGTTTCTTTGGGGCTTCACCTGCTCTACATACTTCTGTCAGTCTCTCCCTCTCGCTCTCTCGCCCTGTGTGCCTGTGTGTGTTTGTGTGAAACCAGTGTAATTTGTTCGTAATTAGTTGGATGCACATTGTCAGCCCTACGGCAAGTGCCGCCCCCCTCTTTGCTCTTCCCACTTCTTCTTCTTCTGCCATGCAAATTGCAATTTGACTGTGCAACTTGTGCGCTGCTTGAGTCATAATTTAATAGTCTCTCGCTCGCACTTGCAGCAGCTTGAGCTCTGCCTATGTCTTGCTTATCCTCTTGCTCTCTCTCTCTTCTTTCTACCCTACCCCCTTTCCTCTCGCTGTCAGCACAATAACTGCAAATCAGGCAAAGACTGCCGCATCATAAACATAAATTTGTGCAACAAAAAGTTTGCCACACCCCCTTACACCCTCCCCCCCTGCCCCTTCGAAAGTAGAAAACAAAACGGAAATGAATTTCCGCATACAATCCAAGTGCGGCATAGCGGGTCTATCTCCCCCCTCCTCCCTCCCCCCTCGCGCTGCTCAGTTACTTTGTGTGCGCCCGACTATAAACTTAGCTTTCGTACTTACTTGCCCCAGCAGCTGTCCCTCTGCCTCTGCTTGTCCCACACAATGTTGACTGCCACGCCCAGCTTGCGCCCAGTCATGCAAAGTGCAACATGAAAGCGCACGAAAAAAAACTTTTGCCTTTGCCTCAAAAATACAAAACTATGCAAGCTCCCCCCCAAAAAAAGGGAAGAGAAAGAGAGCAGCAAGTAAAGTTGGGACTGTCCCCCGCAGCAGCCTCCCCCACTCCGCCCTACCCTCGACAGCAATACAAATAATGAAGATACAAAAACAAAATTGCACTAAACTCGACAGCGCCCCCCTCCCCCCTGCCCCTACCCGCTTGGCCAAGAGGAATTATAATAAAATGTTGTCACAAAGTTTTTCCAGTTTTTCATTTGTTATTGCTGCATAGAAAAACGAAAAACGTGCAGCGAAAATGATGGAAAATAAAATACGCCCCCCTTCCCCTCTTCCCTCCCCCTCTGCAAACAATAACAACAACTTTTCAAATTAAACTTTATCCAATTTTTTATTTTTCGGCGCATATTAAAGTTGATGCCGGCGCAGGCAGCGCCGAAGATCGCACATGGCATTCGCTACACAATTTCCACATTTTCCAAGTGCTTTTCCAGCAGCGAAAATTGCCTTTGTCCATCTTAATTAATTTGCCAGCTGCCAGGCTCAAGTCGTAGGCGGAGACGTGCGCGAGAAGGACAAAAAAAAAACGGAAGGAAAAACAAAGCGAAAAAGACAGAGAAACGATTAGGTGTCGCAGCACATTAGCCGTTGGCTAGCACCGTGGGGCAAGGCGTGGCAGAAGTTGAGACAGTTGAAGACAGTTGCAAATGCAATGCAAAAAAAAGGGGAATGGAAATTGCAGAAAAATTTGTTGGCACAAAAAAGTAGGCAACGTTTTTGCACAACCAGCACAGTGGGGCAAGTGCAGCAGCATTTCTAAAAAATAAATTTGAAAGCCAAAACAGCTGAAAAATATTTTGAAAAAATTTTCTCTATTTCAAAAAGTATGCAAAATTTGTGCGAAATTTTTTGCCCTACGCATACCACTGTGCAACGCTGCAGAGCTACGTTTTAGACTGCTTGTCAGTCTTAATTTTGTGCCATGTGCTGGGGTTGACAAGGGCCGTGCTGAAAGGAAGGGAAGGCAGAGTAGAAGGGGAAAGGAAGAGGAAGTAGAAGGAGAAGGGAAAGGGAAGAGGGAGAAGGGCACAGCGGCTTGACGTGCTGCAAATCTTTAACTCAAATTGCCACGTCCAATTTTTAACAGCGTCGCTTGACAAACGGTCACAATGTGCCGGACAAGGCTGCACAAGGCTGTCAACCCTGTTGACCCACCCCCAACTCCCGCCCCGAACAAAGGGTTAAAACGACTTTCGGCTGAGGCTAATAAAAACCCTAATAAAACACGCTGACAAAGCGGCACACAACATAATTGCTTGAAATTTGTTACACGCTGCGTATGCGCAATATTTAAATTTTTTCCATTTATTTGCCCAGCTTGCTGCGCTGCTTTGCATTGTTTAGCTCACCCGTTCTACGCTGCGTATGCGCAATGTTTTGCCTGTTTTTTAATCTCTCATCTTCTTCTCTTTTCTTCTCGCAGTTGTCAACCAGAAATACACGGTGCAGGTGCACGACGAGTACGTGATGACGGGCAACACGGCGGTGCTGAAGTGCCAGGTGAGTTGTCAGTTGAGTCGCAGTGAAAGAGAGAGAGAAAGATGAGCAGTCTCTCTCTCGCTCTCACTTGCCCACAAAATGCACTTAACAAGCGAATTAAATTTTACTCAGTTGCCCAGCAAAATGCTGATCAAATTTGCTTATCTTGGTTAACCTCGGTTTCCCCTTCTCGCTCTCTCTCTCCCCTGGCAGGTGCCCAGCTACATGTCGGAATTCGTAATGGTCACCGCATGGGTGCAGGACACTGGCATGCATCTGTATCCGAACACGGACATCGGTGGCAAGTACACGGTGCTATCGAATGGCGAATTGTACATAAATAATGCGGGGCCCAATGATGCGTACAAAAGCTACACATGCCGCACTGTAAATAGACTGACAGGTACGTGATAATCACATTTTCCCAGCTTAATCGTCCAGTCAGCAATGCCTCAATGGATACAGCTGAGTGCAGCGTACGGTCTCCCCCTGCTTCTTCTACTCCTGCTACTCCATCACATCTGTTGTGGACACACAACTGTTGGCATATAATTAAGTTGAATAATTAATTCATAGCCTCCAGTTTTGGGGCTATGGGGGAATGTGAAATTTGTCCTCGGGCTATGTGTATGTGTGAGAACTAATGCATACGCAAAAATATGACACAAGTTTTGATTATCGCATTAGGCTGTGCATTTTTAAAATTGTCCACAGTTTTGCATTCATTCGATTCGCTCGACAGACTGTGGCAGCTTTTCTGGCTTTCTTTTGAGAGTTTCAGGTGCTTAAAGCATGAGCTTAATCAAATAACACGAAGAGCTTATGTGCTTTCATGTGCTTTTAAGCTTTGGATTACAAATACAGCAGAGTATATAGATCTATTCAAACTGCAACAGCTTTAAGCGCTTGATACAACTTTGTGGCTTAAACTAGTCTCAGCAAATAATGTGCTTTAAAGCTCTATAAAAGCTTTCACATGTAAACAGGTCTTTGAAGTAAGAAAGCTTTTGTTTATCAAGTTACAATATCTTCTTACTCTTTAAGCAACTTTTCCGCTTAAAGAAAGCTTATCACCTAATGTGCTTTAAAGCTCCATGAACACTTATAAATATTACCAAGCCTTCCAAGTAAGAAAGCTTCTGCTTTCAGCTAACTCTGCAGCTTAAACTAACTTCAACTCTCAATGTGCTTAAAAGCTCCACTAAAGCTGCTTAATTTAAAAGCTTCGCTAAAAGCTCAAGAACATTTAAAACTCAATATATGCTGCAACACTTGCTGCATCATTTTAAAGCTTTTTAAATTAGCTACTCAATTGTCTTCCCCATTCTGCCTCTCTCCTTCCCCTCCCTCTCCTCTTGTCTACCTACTCCAATTACCAGTGCCGAAAACAAGCTAATCTATCTCATATATGCATGAACATGCTTAGACTTGCTGCCATTGTATTATTGTCTTGTATTCAGTTCGATTTTCGCCAATTGCCTGGAGCCAATTTCCTTTCCCCTCCCCCTTGTACTCTAATAATAACAATGTGATGCGCTATTGTTGTCATTGTTTCTATTGTTGCTGCTGTTGTTGTTGTAGTTGCGGTTTAATTGGCTGCAAAACTGCAAAGAACATCAAATTATTTGGCTGAACAAATGTATAGAAAATCATGTAGTTTATGCTAGTTAAATTCGCTACTCGTTCTCTCTCTGTATTGCTTGCTATCTCTTTTTACATACGCCCTCTCACTCTCTACCCCCCTCTCTCTCTCTCTCTCGCTCTTTCTCTTTGCCCTCTGTCAATGTTGTGCGTTGTGCATAATTTATGATGCGTGACATTCAATCGCCAAGCAAAAGGGCAAATCGAGCTAGCTAGAGACAAAGAGCGAGAGAGAAGGAGAGGAGTGTGTGAGAGAGAGAGAGAGAGGCAAGCGAAGTTTGCTTGGTCAATACGTGAGATCTTTGCTAGATATTCTTCTTGTTGTTGCTGCTATTTGAAGTTTATTGTGTGTGAAAATGCGCTTTAGCTGAATTTTCTATTAGCTTTTTTGTAGCCAGCAAATTCGTTTGACCCCACATCAATCAATGGGCTAGAAGTTTCTTGAATCTCCCCCTCCTCCATACTCTTTCTTTCTGCCTTCCTTGTGTTTATTTTCTCTTGTTTTATTTGTGTTTTTCTTTCTGGGGAAATTTTCGCCGTGCTTGAGTGGAAATTGTGGAAATGCTTTGCGTTAGGCTTGTGTCTAATATATTTAATTAATCAAAATGTTTGCTATGAAATTTTGACCAGTAAACCGCAAGAGCGTAAACCAAACTGTACGGCATGTATGTGTGTGTGTGTGTGTGGGTGTGTGTGTGTGTTAGCCGCATATTAATTACCAGTGCCACTACACACATAACCAGCTAAACAATGCCAATTGAAGTGACCAGCACACACGCACACACACACATACAGCACTTAGACACATGCCACACACATATACAGACTGTCACACACACACACACTGACACACAGACAGACTGACATTAAAAACTGCTTAGAGTGCACTCATTAAAAGTGTAACATGAAGCTGCTTTGTTAGTCCGAGAGAGAGAGAGAGAGAGGCAGACAGAGATAGATAGCGTGTGCAAGCGAGAGAGCTGCTCATAACTAATTCATTTAGCAAACACAAACACACACACACACACACACGCTCGCACACACACACGCTTTAGCTTGCCTGACACGCTTAATTTAAGCGATGCCTTCACCTGCAGCGCGCACAAAAGCAGGCAACACTTTTGTGTCTGTGTGTGTGTGTGTGTGTGTGGGCAAAAGGGCATGTGGGCGTGGCCGGGCAGGACGGGCCGGGCGGCGCATAATTACAATTTAAACCAAAAATCCATTTATTTCGCACAATAACGGGAACAACAATGGCGGCTAACAATAATACGACTAATGCACAATAGAACAGGCAGCGGGGGAGGGAGAGGGAGGAGGAGAGGAAGTTACCATGCGAGCTGATGTAGCTGTAGAGATGCCGATGCTGCTGTGCGATGATGATGATTATGATGTTCGCTCTAAATTATAAATTAAATTGCCTGGTCAGCGAGGAGAGACAGAGAGAGAGACAGAGAGAGGGAGCGAGCCAGCCGGTCGCCATTTGAAACAGATTTTGTTTGGCCGAGTGGCCCACTTAACACACACGCCCGACCGCCCGCACTGCCCGGCCGGATTAGTTGTACCTTTCCCATGGTGTGTCGTCGTGTTAACAGGCCTAATAGAAATCTATGCGTGGACATGATTTAAAAGGCCAAAATACTGGCCAAAATATCCAAAATGAAAGCCAAATTGACAGGCTGACAAAACAAACACAATGGAAAATTGTGGTTGGATCGTTTGCGTATTTAATGAACTGTGCGTTAAGTGAATAAAAATATTTTAGATAATATTAAAGAAGATAAATATACTAGATAATATAAGAGATAATACAGCAGATTAAATATGATGCAGTAGATAAGATGGCAAAAGATTGATGAAGTAGCAAGCAGATAATAGGGAAGATTATACAGAAAATATTTTAGTAGATGATAAAGCACTAATAAAAGATATAAAGTAGATAATTTTAAGATAATTAAGAAGATAAAAGATGGCACAGCAAATGAAATAGTAGATAAATGAGTATATTAAACAAATAGAAAATATATAATAAACAGTTTAAATGATATAGTGAATAATATGGTAGATAATTAAGGAAAAGATAATGTGATTAAGTAGATAAAAGATAAAGTATCTCATGCAGTAGATAATATAGCAGAAGATAGATGTACTATAGTTAATAATATAGTGGATACATAGTGGAGAGAAAATTATGCAGAAGATATATTAGAGGAGTAGATAGAATATAGTAGATAATTTCAAGATAATTAAGTAGATAATAGATTGTAAAGCAGATGATATAGTAGGTAATGCAGTAGGTTATACATCATAGAGTCATAGTATCTAAAGTAGATGTTAAGGTTGTTAAAAGGAAGATAGTTATATATGCCAGATAAAATTTAAGATAAATCAGGCAAATAGATAATGTGCTGAAGAATATGGACGTAGCTGCGACAGCCTTGAAAGGCCCCAACAGAGAGACGCACACACTCACACACACTGCTAGGCAACACAATGAGCACACTATATACAGACATGCATATTGTACAATATATACTACGCTGCTGCTATATAGCCTTACAACATGCTTCAGAGCATTATAATTCCTTCATGCATAATGAAGCAGCTGCGGCAAGTCAGCGTGCCAGGCCTGACTGACCACCCCTCCGCTCCCCTGCTCCCCCGTATCCCTGCTCTTCCCCAACTCTGGCAGCTTTAGACGCCGCTGTTGCTGCTGCTGCTGCTCTCCTGTTTCCTGGCTCAGCGCATGTTGTGGCATATGCAATCAACTTGATTGCTTTCATTTACTTTTAATTAATTAAAAATACAAGCACACACACACACACACTCGCACACACACATATGCTATGCTATATATGTGTGTATAAATTCCCGTAAATATTCCCAGCTTGTGCTTAAGCCGAAGTCATAAATTTCAGTCGCGCGAATCTAACCGAAAAAAGCCAAACACGCTGCCCGCTGTCGAGCGTAAATTGTTGCTGCTGTTGCCACTTTTTGCTCACTTCTCTTTACTCTTTCCCTTCTCTCTCTCTTCTCTCTCTCTTCTCGTTCGCAGGTGAAATACAAATTTCAACATATCCCGGTCGCATTATTGTAACCGAGCCCAAGGGCATGGTACAGCCGCGCATTAATGTCGAGAAGCATTCGATGCGGCATGTCGTCCTTAATGGCCAAACAACGTTGCCGTGCATTGCTCAAGGACATCCGGTGCCAACATATCGGTGAGTAGCAACAACAACAAAAAAACCATAGGGGAAAATGTCGAAAAAAACAAGCTGAAAAAAAGCTGAAAAAAACTCTACAAAAAAGTCGCCGCAATTGCTGGCAGGGAGCGAGCAAAGGCAGGTCAGGGGTCAGAGACGCTTGCCGCGCATTTTATGACAATGTGAAATATTTAGCACTTTTGCACACCAGAGAAAAAAGTAGACAGACGGACAGACAGAGAAAGGGAGGTAGAACGAAAGAGAAAAACTCTAATAAAAATGTCGAGCAAATTGTCCCGCCAGCCTGTTTACCTGGCAGCATGTCGAGCCTGTCAAAGCGTCATGAATAGTTTAACAAGTGCCTGGCAACAACAGGTACTAATAGATGCCAAGCGATATGGGTGCATGTAGCATGCAGCAAATCGGGAGGTGGATAGAATGATATGGGGTGTAGATATCAATCATATAAATAGCAGCTGCAAAAAAAACTATAGTGAAAAGTGATCTATAGCTAAGTAAAGTGTTGAAATTTAGCTTGATAATGTTTTACATGTATTTAATAAAAATTTGTGTTTGTTACACCACTTATAACTTAGGAACGGCTGAAGCGATTGCCTTGATATTAATTTTATTGGATGCAACTTTATACTAAATACAATATAGGTTGTATTTTTAGGGTGACCATCATACAAAAAAGTTTTATTTTTTTTTTTTTTAATTTTTAGCTATAGCAGAAAATCAATTAAAACTCACCTAACGCTCTTTGCATAGCATTTTGATTTGTAATGCATTATGTATTACTAAATTTCTAAGCCTACAGCACAGTTCATGCAAATAGAAGCAGCTAATACCCAACTACATACATAAAATATCTCAAAAAGCAGGAAAAACAAATGGAAATTTCGATTAGCTAAGCGGCAACTTGCTCAAACATCGATAGCTCCTTGATAAATCGTATTGTATTGTTTGGCTGTTGCCATAAGTGTTACTATATATATTACAAACTGCTGCCTTACAGCACAGTTCATACAAATAATCTAACAATCTAACAGCAAATACATCATTCTAGCTGGAACTTCCCCCGTTCTCCTCTCTCCTTTCTCTCTCTGCCAGCTTGTTGCCTTCTTTCCTACATTCAGTTTCAAGTTTTCATTCAATATTTCATAGATTGTTTATTGCAACACATGTCTGTGCGTGTCTGTGCGTGCGTGTGCGTGCATGTTTGCCTGCCTGTCATTTAATATGTGTCAATCGTGGCAAGCGGCAGCATTTATCTTCTTCTCTGACAAGTCCCGCTTAGCCCAGCTCCAAGAAGATTTCCCACGAGAAGGCGATGCCGTCGCAACCTTTGTGAGTTGTGTGTACTGTGTGTGTGTGCTGTGTGTGTGTGTGCTGAGTGCAAATCAATCAAAATGCGCAACGTTTTATGGCCAAAATGGCAAATTGCTTTTTGAATGCCTTGGCCTCGTCTCGCATGGGAGTTGGGCGCGGCGGAGGCAAGAGACGTGTTGCCTCAAGGTAATCACTGTAGAAGCTGTGCTACACCTGAAGATGCAACTGGAGCCTGGCCTCATCATCGAGTGCTAAAACATGCATTGCTTTTTATGGGAGCGCAGGACGCGACGTCGCCGCCACCGCCGCCGGCCGCACATAATGCTGCAGTGCAGCTTCGCGTCGAGTGTAGCGGATCTAACGTTGTCCTTGCCGCTCTCGCTGGTTGCATGCATAAAAAATGGTGCCCAGGATGCAGGCAGCGCTTGTTTTTTTTATTTGATGTCGCCCGCTGTGCAACAGTGAGTGGCAAGATGGCCCAAACATACACAGAGAGAGAGAGAGAGAGAGAGAGAGAGACACAACGCAGCGAGGCGACAACAACGGCGACTTTTGTTTTGTGTTCTCCACGCTACGCTACGCTTGAAGCTGCTGCTGCATTGTTTTGCTGCCATGTCCGCATCCTGCCCCAGAGTGCTCCTGCTTCGAGTGTCCTATTGCCTCGGCTCAGCTTGGCTCAGCTTGGCTTGGTCCTGGCTTGGGCCTGGCCTGGCCTGGCCTGGCCGGCAGCTCGTAAATGTTTAAATAGTTGGCATGTTGCATGACGATGTCGCGGTTCGTTTGCATATTGTGCAGCTTCTCCCTCCCCCTTTTCCCCTTCGTGTGTATAGAAATATTTGGCCAAATAATTTGCAGCATTTCCAAGCAGCTGCCCTGCCTCTGCGCCTCTCCTTTCTCCGCCTTCTGCCGCAGCCACGCCCCTGCTCATTGTTACATTTGCATGCCCAGCATATGCTGCATGATTTTCCCTTGATTTTCCACGATTTTCCCATGATTTTAATTAAGCAAATGCCGCACGTGGCAGCGAGTTGTGGCATGCAGCATGCAGCATGCAGCATGTTGCAGCGGAAGACGCGACGTCGCACTCAAGTGCAATTAAAGCCAAATTAAAATCAATAACTTGATTAAAAATGCAACACAGCAAGGGGCTAACAGGGGTTAAGCGAGCGGAGGCGGGGGGCGTGGCAAACATCAAACAGATTATGACACGCGCTGCTGCCGTGTTGATATTTCTCAATTGATATTTTTGTGCGCTGAATTAATAAAAAAAAAAAACGGAAATAATAATCGAGAAAAAGGGGAAAAAATCGGGAGAATCATCGAGTATTAATCGAGAAAATAAATCGAGGGAAAAAAAGAGGAAATTGCATGCAGAAATTAATTGAATTTTCGCTGCATGCGCTTTTCTTGGCGCAAACAATGGAGCGAAATTGACGAGTTTTCTTCGTGGTCATATAAGGCATAAAGTATATGCATATATAACTATATATAGTATATATGTCTGCAGTTATGGCTTGACAATCGCGCAGCGACAATGGGCAATCAGCACGCACAGTGTGCAAATTTGTCAAGCAATGCAATTAAAACGCGCAAGTTGTGTATAAAGCAGACATCAAGCTTATATATAGCGCACATATACTATATGTATAACTGTCAAATCTTACGACTTCTCTCTCTCTCTCTCTCTCTCTCTCTCTCCCTTTGCAGTTGGTTCAAGGAGGAAAACGAGCAGCTGCTGCCGCTGCAGCTGAGCGAACGCATTACCATTGTGTCCGCGGGACTGCTCAAAATCACCAAGGTATGTATGAACTCCTTTCCCTCCCCCCCCTGCCCTGTGCTTGCCCCCCCGTGGCAGTTGTCAGCAGCCATGGAAATGAAAGCCAAATATTGTGATTGCCATTGATTTATGCCATTGCAGGCGCGTCTCGAGGACAGTGGCAAATATCTGTGCTGGGTAAACAACACAGCTGGCGAGGAGACAATTCAAGTGTCGCTCACGGTGACAGGTAAGTGGGTGGATAGAGTGGTTAGACTCCAGACCAGCCACTCAAACCAGCACCAGCACATGCTCTCTTTCTCACTCTCTCTCTCTCTCTCTCTCTCTCTCTTTTGCAGCTCCATTGACAGCGCATCTGCAGCCGCAGGTGCAAACCGTTGATGTGGACAAGGATGCACAATTCCAATGCATTGTCTCTGGCCATCCGGTGCACGATGTCAACTGGCTGCACGATGGCAAGCCCATACTGCGCGACAATCGCGTTGAGGTATGTTGCAGCCCTCCCCCTCTCCCTCTCCCTCTACTCCCTCTGTATAACAATTTTATGCTACCTTTTTGCTGGTCTTCCCCCTGCGTAGATTCTCACCGATCCTGCGCGCTTGATTATCAAGAAGGTGCAGAAAGATGATCCTGGCATGTATCAGTGTTTTGTCTCCAACGAATGGGAGCAAATTCAATCTACAGCCGAACTACAATTGGGTGGTAAGTCGACGGGGCGTATACGCAATATTTGTTAGACACATCATCAACCAAAGGCAACAGAAGCAATGACACGCTTCATTTGTGTCTGTGTGTTTGCCAAGTCATAAATTAACGCGCTTGATGACCATATTAATGGTCACTTATGGCACCCAGGCACACGCACACACACACACACACTCACACTCACGCACACACCCTCTTCCCTCTCCGCCTCCGCACACTAAGCTGGCAATTTGCAGCAGCAAATCAAAGTGAAATTTTGCGTCGCGCTGACGACCGCAACAACCGCACAAATAAATGTTTGTCATAATTGCATTTCATTAATTTCTAATTTAGCAAATTGCTGGCATTTCTGCCCACTGTAGCATAGCTACAAATCATGGCAACAACAACAACAACAACCACTGGGGCAGAGCGACAACAATGCGTAGCGCACATAAAACGCAGGCTCTGACAACTTAATTTTATTAGCAGCACTAAAAATCTAGCCACAGCCGCTAAACACTCACACACACACACAGCCTTGGGGAGGGTGACAAACACACACACACACACAGACAGAGAGAGAAAGCCAGCGGAAGTAGTAGAGGGCAATAGAGAGGGAGAAAGGAGCGCAAAACGGCAGCACATTCGCGTTTTTGATTTGCTTTTAGGCACAAACGGAAATTGATTTCGATATATTATTGGCATGCTTAACACACACACACACACAGACATACAAAGCCACAAACACACACACACACTCAGACACACATAGCGACACTCAGCCGCCTTGGTGTTAAAAGCTTCTGCGCCCTCGCCCCAAACCAAACCAAAAGTTTCTTCTCTGTCGCCCATTAAGCGACCGGATATGGCAGCAATTGTGTCAACTCTGCGTGTGTTCGTGCATGTCTGTGTGTGTGTGGGGGGAGTGTGTATGTAGCTGTGCATGTGTGCGTTATATCTGCAAATAAATATGGCAGCTTATAACATACTCAGGCCCGCACTCACACACTCGAAGAGATTTTCCACGCCAAAATTTTTCTTTGGATGTCGCGACATCGTCGACGACGACAACGACGGAAATTGATACAATTTTCATCAGCTGGATAACATTTTGGCTCGCTTGTCAAATGCATTTTCCGCTCGAGAAAAGCCACAGTCGCAAAAGAAATGGCGAAAAAGTCAAAAGAGAAAAAGAAATTGCAAAATGCAGCTGAGATTGCAGAGACAGAGCAAAAAAAGAAACATAAGCAAATATGTGACTTATATATGGATTATATGTATATATTTTAAGTTGATTTTTAGCTTGACTCTTGGGGGTGAAGTTTTAAAGAAAGAAACTTGGAAAGCTTATGGCGTAAGCTAAAGGAAGACGAGTGAGAGATAGCTTAATGAAGGGAGATCTTATGGAGATGATCTTTAAGCTGTTTGTAGTTAATTTTTGTGGCATATTTTAAGGCTTTCAAAGAATCCGAAGAAGGAATCTAGTACAGAAGAAACTAATCCAAAAAAGCTTCAAGTCTAAGCTGATTAAAAAACCTTAGAAACAAGGGTATCCTTTATAGAGCTTATTGGCTTCTTTTGTTTCAATACTTTAATCATTATTTTATAATGAAAAGAAGCAAACGAAGGGTAGCTTAAGCACTTCGGGGGATAAAGCGTTTTGGAGGTAGATCAAAGGGGGATTTCCTTATAGATTACCCAATTTTATGCATAGTCTGTTTATGGATAATTCTCTTTATAGATCTTTGATCATTCCTGTAAGGAAAGGAAAAGGAAACTATGGTGGATTAGCTTAAAGACTAAGCTGAATAAACCACATTAGGGGGATTAGTTCACAGAGTTTATTGGGTAGTTTCCTTTCCATAATATCTATTATCCTAAGCTGCCTTTGGCTCACCTTATAAAGCTCGTTTAGTTTCTTCTTAAGTCTGCAAATCTCCAACTATTCCCCTCATTTATCATCATTGCCTTTTATTGAATTGCCTGCCAGCATATCTCAACTCACACCTAAGCAAGTACACACACACACTCACACACACTGACTAGGCTCATTAATGAAAGCCATTCTCCACCTACCCAAACACACACATAATAAGCAGGAGAAGCAGATAATCCTGCTACATATCGCAAACACCTTTGCCTTGGTCTCCCCTGGGGGGGGCAAGTGATGGAGAATCCATGCACACAAAGCTCTGCTTTAAGCACTCTCTCTCAATCTTCCTTTCTCTCTCTCCTTCTTATCTATCATTTTAGATGCTTCGCCGGAACTGCTTTATTGGTTTTCGGAGCAGACGTTGCAGCCGGGTCCGACGGTATCATTGAAATGCGTTGCCACCGGAAATCCACTGCCGCAATTTACATGGTCTTTGGACGGATTTCCGGTAAGTTTCGGCAACACACACACACACACACATACATTCTCGCATCTTGATAGCGCGAAGCAGCAAGTGAAAAGCGAAAGGAGGCGGGGTGAGAGTTCACACACGTGCTGAGCACTTACTTAGTTCCTGCAACGACAGCGGGCGGAAATGGCAGGCAGCGTTTCCGTTTCCGCATTGCCAGCATATCGTTTTGAGGAGGTTGCAGCAACTGGAGTTGGTGTTGCAGCTGAAGAGTTGGAGCTGCAAGGGAGCCAGCTACATGCATAAATGTTTACGAAACGCGTTGCTGCATCCTTTCCCTTTCCCCCTTCGATGGGTAACCCCTGCTCAGGCATGCCTAACACGCCGCTGGCATTTGCTTTGCTTTTTTTTTATTTCTTTGCACGCTTGTGTACATGTTTCTCCACCTCCTCCTTTCGCTCCTCCCACTACTTTTCGTTTCGCCTCGCATTTTCAAGGATTTGTTTCGTTTTTATTTGCATAAATTTCCATTTTCCTTTGACTCTTACTGCGTCGCAACACGCCCCCCTCTGCTCCGCCCCTTCTTCCTCATCGTTTCCATCGACTAAGCCTAGTGTAAATTTTATGCAATTTTCAATCAATTCGATTTGCATGAATTTTTCACAGCTTTTCACTCGCTTTTCTTCTTCTGGCATAGCAAAACACTGCACTAATTGACACATTTTCTTAAACTCCCCTCCCGTTCTCTTTCCCCTCTCTTTCTCTCTCTATAGATACCGGACAGCTCACGCTTTTTAGTGGGTCAATATGTTACCATACACGACGATGTCATCAGCCATGTGAATATTTCAAATGTGAAGGAGGAGGATGGCGGCGAATACACCTGCACGGCTCAGAATGCGATTGGCAAGTGAGTGTGGCCACAGCTTCATAAATAAAGCACTCACACACACACACACACACACACACAGATGCCTCTACACACGTATACCTAGCACTGCAGCGCCTGTGATAGGGGCATAAAAAGCATTTCCATGCTAAATCATAAATTTAATTGTAGCTTGCCAGAGTAAAAACTAGAACTAAAGTGAGAGAACAGATTGAGGGGGGACTGGCAGATACTCTGTAAATGGAAGCATAAGATAGAGAGAGTAATAACAGCTCTACAAGTCAAGCTGTAGAGAAATTACTGAGCAAGTTATAAGAACTTTATAGCAATATCTAAAGAGTTCTTTAGTTTGCTTGATATTTAACTAATTTTTCGACTGTATATTTTATGAAAAAGATATTGAAGGATTTTGCGTTTTAATTTTGTTGAGTATTTCTAACTTATTGAACTATTTTTCCAAAATATTTTGAAAAATGTACGCCAATTTTTTAACTTTTTATAAATTTCTAAAAAGTTTCGTAGTCTGTTTATAGTAGTCTTCTTTCAGCAGAGGCGTCAATTAGAGTTTTCATATCTTCATGCTATTGCAGCACACCCCATAGCATACCCCAAACGAAACATATGCCACACCGTCTGCCACATAGGGTATCTCACACACAATGGGCAGCATTGTTTGCTGGCAAAAGCGACATAAAATCCAAACAATTTGCCGAGTCAGGCTTTTTAGCAGCGGCAAACTGTATACAAATAGCAACAGACCCCCTACCACTACCCCTCCTTCTAGGCTATATATGTGCTACACTCCCCCTAGCAGTTGCCCCCCACTCGATTTGCCTCGCAGCCTCTGTAGTTTTTTATATATTTTCCTATTTTTTTTTTTGGTTCTACCCTGCTGCATGCCCCACTAAACGTTAGTTATGAGTTCTGTATGTGTTTTTTATACGTTCATTTTACCGCAGGGTCTCGCACAGCGCCAAAGTGAACATCTATGGATTGCCTTACATACGTGAAATGCCAAAAATAACGGGAATCTCTGGCTCTGATTTGATTGTTAAATGTCCTGTGGCTGGTTATCCCATCGATAAAATCCACTGGGAGCGGGGTAAGCAGCATTATATTACTCGCTATATAGCTCTATATATATTTGTATATACATATGTTTGCTTGCTACTCATATTACTGCCATATGTAGTTGCATGCAAACATATCTCTCTCTCTCTGTCTATCTTGACTCGCATGTCCTTTTTTGCTGCTTATTTGTTTTCATCCGGTTTTTGCCTTTCCTTTGCTTTGATAGTTGTTTGCTTTGCCTTTCGGCCTGTGTTTGTTATTAAAAATCTCTTGCACTCCCTCTCTTTCTCTGCTCTCTTGTTTATTTTTTCGCATATCAATGAATATTATTACTGTAACTACGAAATGAACGCTGAGTCGCCCTTTTGGTTTATTTTTTTCGCTTGGTTAAAAATCAATTTAAATTTTCTCTGGCAAAATGAATATTTAACGCGCTGTTTAAGTTGCCCTCTTCAGTGGAGCAGAAATTGTGCTGAGCCAGGCGAAACTTTAATCAAATTAAATGTAAATAGAGTTATAGGGAAAAGAAAGAGAACTTCATGTTTTAAGCATTTGTGAAACATAAAAATTGCAAAAATCTTTAATATTTTTGCCAATTTGGCTCAGAAATTACTTTGAGAAAGATTTTTATATTTATTTTAGCTTGCCTTATCGTTTAAAAACTAAAAATTAGGTTTTTAAATTTTGAAAAAATTTTGAAATTTTTGCAAGGGGGTAGCATGGAAAATTATGAAAAATTTGGAAAAATTTTTAATTTTGAAATCTTTAAAATTTTTAATGCAAATGCAAACTAGAACTCAAATCATGAACAAAATGCTATGCCACATGCAAATCGGTTGATTTTTGAGAAAGTTATGCAGGTTTTAAGATGAGATTCCAATCGGAAAAATTTTGAAAGAGCTGAAAAAATTTCTAAAAAAATTAAAATTTTTTTTTACAATTTTTTCAATAGAGAATCAAACTAAAATTAAAATGTCTACAGAAAAAGCAAATGTCACATGAAAATTAATTAAGTTATAAGCATTACAAATTGATATAAATTTAAAAAAATTGTATAACTTTTTTTCGGTAAAATTAAATTTTATTTTATAATTCTCTATTTGCCTCGCCATTTTATTTACGAATTTGCCAAAGCTTCAATGCATGAATGAAATTCATAATTAAATTTGAAATTAGTTTGAGGCAGTATGAAATGCTGCTTTGATTTCGCTAACTCAATTTGTAGTCGACGGATTTATTTATTTGTTTTTTTTTTCTTTTTTTCTCCCCATTTCCCGGGGCTAATCGTGTTTTATTGCGTCGCTTGTTTCCTGCAAAATTTTTTGAAATTTATTTATCGGGTATATCAAAATGAAGCTTGCTGCATGCCGCACGCCGCACGCTTTGGGCTCATAAATCGCGCAAGTTTGTTTTATGCGATTGCTGTCAAATTAATTGCCGCAACTTTTTCACTTGCCTCTCTCTCTCGCTCTCATTCTCTCTCTGCGAAGATGGTCAAACGCTGCCCATAAATCGGCGACAGCGGGCCTATAACAATGGCACCTTAATCATTGAGCAGCTGCAGCGACTGGAGGATGCGGGCACGTACACGTGCATGGCGCAGAATAAGCAGAAGCAGACGTCGCGTCGCAATGTGGAGATACAAGTGTTGGGTGAGTACACATGGCGTATACGCAATGTTGGTTTGACTGCGTATTGCGTATACGCACAGTGGACCAGGGGTTTTTTAGTTTTCTCTCTCTCAATATTCAAATTAGAAAGTTGCTGCCGCCGCCGCACACAATGAAACTATTCCAATTAGAATGGCAACAAAACTATGCAGCGAGCAGAGGCAGAGGCAGCAGCAACTATTTCCAGCTGCCAGCACTTTTAATGCACATGCACAGAGGATGCGCCTGGGGGTAGGGCAGCAGGGAGGGGGAGGGGTGAGAGGCTGCCCCGGCGTGCCACAATGAAGTCATTGACTTTTGTGCGCTGTCTGCGCCTGCTGTCGCCTGTCGCGCGCTGTCTCCCTCTCTCTTGCTCTGTGCTATCTGCATCTCGCTCTATTGTAATAATTTGCCATGCAACTGCCGCAGCTGCTGCTGCTGTTGTTATCAGTGCGGCAGCTGTTGCTATGTGGCTGGCTGCCTGCCACGCCCCTGCCACATTGATGATAATCTGCGCCGGCTCAAGCCAACTTGGCAATCGTAATGAGTTTCGTGTCGGTGTGTGTGTGGCACATGTTGTTAATCCCTTCTCTTGCCTCGATTTTGTCACCTACAGTGCCGCCAAAAATTATGCCCATACAGGCCATGACGAACATGCTGCGCGAGGGCATGCGTGCGGCCATCTCCTGCCAGATACTCGAGGGCGATTTGCCGGTCAGCTTTCGCTGGGAGCGCAATGGTAAACCGCTCATAGGCACAGGGTGAGTAGAAGCAGCAGCAGCAGATCCCCCAACATACATTAACATGTCTCTTCCTCCCTCCCGCCCCTGCAGCAACGAGGTCATACGCCGCCTAGATGAGTACTCCGCCAGCTTGGTCATCGAGCACATTGCCTCGGATCATTCGGGCAACTACACTTGCATAGCCAGCAATGTGGCGGGCATGGAAAGATTCACAGTGCCGCTGACAGTGAATGTGCCACCGAAATGGATACTAGAACCAAAGGATTCGAGTGCCCAATCGGGCACAGATGTGTTGCTGCATTGCCAATCGGCTGGGTATCCAAAGCCGACAATTACCTGGAAAAAAGCCATCGGTCCAACGCCGGGCGAATACAAGGACTTCCTCTACGAACCGAGTGTGCAGCTCTTTCCCAATGGCACCATCTACTTCAAGAAGATCAGCAAAGAGTCGCAGGGGCACTTTCTGTGCGAGGCCAAAAACAACATCGGTTCGGGTGTCAGTAAAGTGATTTTCCTCAAAGTGAATGGTGAGTACGGGACGCACTCTCCCTCTGGTTCCTGGTTCAGTTATTTATGCCACACCCACTTGCAGTGCCCGCCCACTTTCCAACGAAAACGAAACAAATCTCTGTGGCAAAGGGCAAACAGGTGCACGTGCAGTGCAACGTGCAGGGCGACAATCCAATTGACTTCAAATGGAAAATTCAGGCGACGCAACAGTTTCTTGACGAGTCGCTGGATTCACGGTAAGTCGAACTGAATACACCCTTATACTACTATACTATGCCTAGTCCATCTGTCTGACTGTCTGTTTGTCTGTCTGTCTGTCTTTCTCTCTTTCTGTCCGTGCGCAACTCGATTCATATTAAACTACGTTTTGTGTAGGGGGACACAGTGCGGGTTAGTTGTTTAGAAACAATTTGAGTTGGCAAAGCCTTTAGTAACTATTATAAATATATTTGGAAACCTTAAGTTAAGGCAAAACTTGTATTAAGCTTATTTTAACTTTTTAAGATTTTCCTAATTTATTTATAATTATAATTATAATTAATTATTATTTAAGTAATTTATTAAACTATTTCAGTATTATCTTTTTTCATTTCCTTTCCATCTTCTCATATATTTTCAGTTTTTATTTTTTATTGTTAATGCAATTATTTTATTGTTATTTTTATTTAATTCTTTGAGCATTCCCTAATTTATTTACTATCCCTATTAAAATTATTATTATTATTATTATTATTACTATTATTATTATTATTATTATTATTATTATTATTATTATTACTATTATTATTATTATTATTATTATTATTATTATTATTATTATTATTATTATTATTATTATTATTATTATTATTATTATTATTATTATTATTATTATTATTATTATTATTATTATTACTATTAATATTATTATTATTATTATTATTATTATTATTATTATTATTATTATTATTATTATTATTATTATTATTATTATTATTATTATTATTATTATTATTATTATTATTATTAAATTATTAAAATTAAATTATTTATTTCCTATTTTTTCTTATATTTTCAGCTATTTATTTAAAATTAATTATGTAATTATTTTCAGCTATTTTTATTATTCAAACCTTTTTCTTTATCTTTATTTGTTTTTGTTCTTTTATTTTCCGACCTGTTTCTATGCAATTACCCCGCGCTGTGCGTGCTCAGAGTGCCAGTGCCTGAAATCAATTCCAAGTCGATTTCTTGTCTGCCTCGCAAATTGCTTTTAATTAAAAGAGTTGTGCAAATAGCCAAACTGGGCGTGGCCCAAGCTGCGCTGAATTCTTAGCCAAGGCGTGCCCCCAACCTCCTTCTCTCCCTCCCTCTCTCTCTCTCGGCAAGGCTGACTCAATTGAATTTGCCCGACTGGCAGGCACAAGCACATGCACAGTTATGCCGAAAAGTGTGCGCACAGCTGTGATTCCGCACGCAAAGTTATGCAGGCAGCGCAGAAGGAGGGCGAGGGAGGCGCGCCCACTTTTTGTGCCAGTTTCTGTTGCTGTTTTGCCTTGGCTAAATGGTAGTTTAGTATTTTAGTATTTAAGTATTTTCCACTCGAGTGTATCGTAAGTATTTTAATGTATGTGTATTTCCGGCTCTTTCTCTCTCTCTCTCTCTCTTCCACCCTTTCTCTCTTTCTCTTTCCAAAAACCAAACCAAACTGAACGCAACACGCGTTTTATTTATTTATGCCATTTACTCACACACACACACACACGCGCGTCACGTGTATGCCTACTTGTGTGTGCATGTGTGTGTGTGTTGGCCTCGTTCGTCTTCGTCTTTGTCAACAAACAACAACAACAACAACAACAACTGCTGCTGCTGCTGCTGCAACGTGAAAAACATTGTTATAAAATTGCATTGCGTCGCTCACGTTGCGCAAACACGTATCCGTATCTGCAACTGTAAATGTATCTGTATCTGCATCTGCATCTGCTGCATCTGTATGCGTTGTACGTAAACGCAAAACGTAACGGTAAACGTCAACGTATCTCGCCATATCGTCGTTTGCATGTCGCCGCGTCTGCGTTTCTCCGTGTATCTTGTATCTCTTAAATGCATTTACTTGCATATAAATCACACGCACACACACACACACACACACATACGTACAGCTACACAATGCGAGATCAAGTGCTCGACGACGGCATGGTCTCCGAATTGGGCATTTCGCACACATATCGCCAGGATACTGGCATTTATATCTGTCAGGCGAGCAATGCATTCGGACAGGTAAGTGTGCTCCCCGCTGACACTTGGCTGCCCTGCAACACACACACACACACATACATACATACACAACCAGAAATTCGCACAGTCAGAAGTCAGCGCTGCACGAAAAAAAAGCTAAAGAAATTCGCTGGAAATTGAGAAATTCACTTGACGTGGCAAGAGGTTTGCAGTGGGTAAAGTGAAAACTGAGAGAGAAACGTCGGGTTAGTGTTACAACCTTGACAGCTGTTCTAACCTCACTTATTTGCTCAGTATTACTTTGTTAAAAATCTAGCTGGTTTTCAAGCGTAATGACATCATGTTTATGTCTTAACCTCCTAAGTAAACTATTTCAATAACTGAAGCATAGACAATTAGAAAATTTTTAAAATTGTTTTTTACATATTTTTATATTTAAAAATTTAAATATTTAAAAAAAATGTTTAAAATTTGTATTTTCAAAACTTTGATCAAGTGTTAAAGTCTGATTAAAATAATCTTTAATTTAAATGCCAAAAATTATATCAAAATTGTTTGAAAGGCTTTCTAACCTCACTTTACACCTAACCTCACTTTCCAGTCATTATAACTTGGTTAAAAGCTAACCAATTTAGGGCATGGCTTGATACGCTTAGTTATGTCACTCTTGGGAAAATCTGAAAATAAAAAAAAATTATAAAAAGTTTTGAAAAGTTTTCGAAAAAATTTTTGAAAATTTTAAAATTTTCTCGTTTTCAAATTTAAAATTAGTTAGACCCTTTGTTTATGTCTTAAATATGAAATATGAATACATACTTTATCAAAATTTCACCTTTCCTGGTTAGGGTTACCCTGCTTATTTTTTAGCATTTTTTAAAAATTTTTGTTTATTATTATTAACTTTTATTTTTGCTTTCAATCGTTTGTAAAGGTCAAAGTTAGCCGCAGCAAACAAGTGTTTGTAACTCACTCAAATCATGCTAATCATTTGATTAAAGATACATAATATAATAGTCCATCATAGTCTGAGCCAGCTGCCAGCTGAGTTAACTACATAAACGACTAGCCCCAACTTTGTGGCGGGTTTTGGGAAACTTTGCCAAGTATATTTTCGCACATGAGCTGAGTTCTTAAGCGATTGCAGTGAAAACATTGATCGATCAGCAGTTAACACACTCAACCGCACACACACACGCACACGCCCCGTCTGGGTGCAAACTTTTCGCAGCATTGTTTGCCAACTTGGCTAGAGGGGAGGCAACCCTGTCCTGGCACACACACAGCTGGCAACAGTTGTTAACCCTAATTTATGGCAATTTGACTGAGCCTCGGCTGCAACTGGCGTGTGTGGCCTGCCTCCTCCGCCTTCCTAATCCTCTGCCACCTTGTTGCTAACCGGAAAAACACTTTGCAGGACGAGATGTCCATACAGCTAATCGTGCAAGAGGTGCCGGAGCAGCCAAAGAATCTGCGTATCAATTCGCAGCAATCGCGTAGCTTGCAACTCACGTGGAGTCAACCCTTTGCTGGGAATAGTCCCATTGAACACTATCACATCTACTACAAGCAGATCACAGGTGAGTACGAGGGACAGCTGTGCTTGAGCCTCTCTAATCCTTCTCTCTTCTGCTCCTCAGACATCTGGCAGAATGCGGAGCATATTGACATAAGCGGCGCGCAGACTGTGCTAAACATACAACAACTACGTCCAGCCAAAGCCTATCACATACGCATGTCAGCGGAGAATAAACTAGGCGCCTCCGAGTACTCTGAGGTGGTGCAGGTTACTACACTGGAGGAGGTACCATCTGGTCCACCCTTGGCTGTGCGTGCCGAGCCAAAGAGCTCAACGGAAATCTCTGTAATGTGGGACGCACCGGAACGTGACCATTGGAATGGCATCTTGCTGGGCTACTATGTGGGCTATCAAATGTCGTTGACGCCCGAGGATAAGGAGGTTAATCCCACACAGGGTTTCAGTTTCAAGACCGTCGAGGTGCGCTCACATTTTGGTGGCGAAACGGTGCTAGCGAATCTCAACAAGTTCACGCAATACCATGTGATTGTGCAGGCCTACACGAGCCAGGGTAGTGGACCGCCCAGCAAGGAAATTGCTGTGCAAACAATGGAGGATGGTAAGTGTGGGCGTCAGTCAGCCACCCTGCCAGCCAGCCAGCCAGCCAGTCGGTCGAGCCATGGCACGGGCGCACATTGATTGGATTTGTTAATTGCCCGTGCAGCAGGAGGAGGAGGAGGAGGAGAAAAAAGTGGCGTGTGGCAGGCAGCTGGCGCCGGAGTCTGGCAAAACGTTTAATAAACTTGACTCCCTCTCACACTCTCTTTCTCTCTCTCTCCCTCTCTGCAGTGCCCTCTTCGCCGCCAGAGTCGCCGCAATGCGATGTGCTTGGCTCCACATCGATTTATATCACCTGGTCACCGCCGGATATTGACGGACAAAATGGCAAAATCAAGGGCTACAAAGTGTTTTACATATCGGTCGATGAGCTTTACGGTAAGTCTACCTGTCCTCCCCCGCTCTCTCCCTCTCTCTCTCTCTCTTTTCCCTTTTGGTCTGTCTGCCCTGGTGCCGAATTGTTTGGCTCGCAAATTACTTTAGCGGCATTGGGCATTGCCATTTTGTCTGCGTTTCTGCGTATCTGTGTAGCTGCATCTGCAACTGTATGCGTAGCTGTATTTGTATTTGCCTGCATACACACACAGCTATTGGTTGTTGGGATTTCAGCGCAATTATGCAATGCCATTAACCCATTAACCTGCTGAGTATTTTTACCCAATTGAAAATTCCCCATGGCAGGAAACCCTTTTAAGTGGCAACGATTGGGAAGGAATATATATAGAGCGTGCAGTTTGCTTTGCAGAAGTGCAAGGGTTTGCTATAGAGTTCAATGGATCTTAAGTACTGTAGCTTAATAATTAATAATTCAACCTCATTAGCTTTCTGAACGTTCCCTCTTTTCTATAATCTCATGATATATGGTCCTTCTGTCCGTCTGTCTGTCCGTCTGTATGTTGTAATGCAAACTAGTCGCTCAGCTTTAGAGCTATCTTCATGAAACTTGGTATACATGTTGCTTATTGCTGCACGCTGTAAATAAGTCGAAACGAGCCGCATCGGACCGATATATCGTATAGCTGCCATAGAAGCTATCGGCCAACTTTCATAATTCTTCAAGATATTGCTATGAAACTTTTCTGATATATGTCTAAGTATGTTCAATACATGCTGTGAAAATTTTATCAAAATCGGACAGATATAACTTAGCCTGGAATGGAACCTATCGGCAAGGGTATGAGACTATCGGTGTGCCGAAGGTAGCCTTTCTTGCTTATTCAATTTACTCTCTCCACACAACCTCCCCCACCTGCTTGTCATAATCTACTTAGCCAACACATTATATAATCCAAAGCAGACATAACTGCTCATTATGTCCACGCTGAACTTGATACCTTAAGCCCAAGCTCAAGTTGGGCTTTTAATTAGCCCAAGTCTTTCTCCACTTACCAATCAGTGCTAATTGTTGTTGTTCTCGTTGTTGTTTTGCATCACACAGAAACCGATCCGGAGGTTGTCAAGTCAACAAATCAATACGTCACCATTGAGAATCTGCGCAAATATACAAACTACACGGTGTGGGTGCTGGCTTACACCAAAGTGGGGGATGGCATGAAGACCAAACCGTTTTATTGCCGCACCCACGAGGATGGTAAGTGGCAACCGTCGACGACGACGGTTCAATGAACGCAAACGAAGGCACGGCATGGGCCACACCCCCTTTTGCCGGAGCTGGGCGCGTCGTCGTCAGCGACTCGTTTGCAATTTCATGCGGCGCTTTTTATTTATTTGCGCGCTGCGTTTTTTTTTTCATTGCATTGCAATTGCTTTTTATTTATATCTTCCACTCGTTGTTGTTGTTGTTGTTGTTGCAGTGCCCTCGGCGCCGCAGGCAATCAAGGCAATACCCGCATCCAGTACGAAAATCATAATATCCTGGCTGCCCCCGGACCTGCCCAACGGTGACATCGTAAGTAGCAGCAGCTGCAGCAGCAGCAGCGGCGGCGTCAATTAACCTGCGCTTTGTTTAACTTGAGTAATCATCCGACCTCTCCCCCTCCCCCAGACTGGCTACACCTTCTACATGTCCATGCTGGAGGGCGGACGCGAGGAGGGCACACACAAGCGACTGCTGGGTCCCTATGTGGAAATGCACGAGACAGTGCGCACTCAGGAGTCGGCGACATATCAATTCTGGTTGACGGCATCCACCAAGATGGGTGAGGGTGAGAAGACGCAGGTGGTGACAGTGCCGCCAAACAATAAGGTGCCGGCGCGCATTGTCTCGTTCAGTCAGCGCATTGTGACGCCCTGGAAGGAGCATTTGGAGTTGCCATGCCGCAAAGTGGGTGCACCGGCGCCGGTGACCATTTGGCGACAGGATGGACACAATATGGAGACAAGTGCTAGGAAAACCATTGCCAAGAATGGCACACTCTATATGCGCGAATGTCAGGCCAGCGATGCGGGCAATTATACGTGCAGTGTGGAGAACACATGGGGCAAGGATGAGATTGTGTATAATATTGTGGTAAAGGTGCCGCCAGAGGCACCTAATCTCACTGTGGTCAATACCTATACGGATAGTCTGCATCTGGAGTGGTCGGACAATAGTCATGGGGGTAGTCCCATACTCGGCTATGTGATCAACTACAAGCGGGACAACGGAGATTGGGAGGAGTTGCAAGTGGATGCCAAGACCAATTCGCATTTGCTGAGTAATCTCTGGTGCGGCACACGTTATCAGTTATATATCACAGCATATAATAAGATAGGCACCGGCCTGCCCTGCGACATTGTCAACTCCTACACCAAGGGTAATCCTCCAGTGCAGCCAAAGCATTCACAAATGATCACACACAATTCGACAAGTGTCACCTGTTGGTTAGACTCCTGGGGCGATGGTGGTTGTGGCATACTTTACTTTATGATTGAGTCCAGGGTATATGGTAGATCTACATGGAATGTGGTCTCCAATCATATTCCGCCCACCGAACGCATTTATACGGTCAGCGAACTGGTGCCGGCCACAAAGTATCAACTGAAGGTGATGGCGCACAACAATGCGGGCTCCACCACGGCTGTCTATAACTTTACCACGCTCTCCACGCAGGGAGGTGAGTAGCGCAAGGGGAGTTAGCTGCATAACTAAACTAATCCTGCTTCTTTTCCTCCCTCTTTAGTGCTCTACACCAACGATCATTCCAAGCCCATTTCACATATGAGTGATCTGCCCTTCTATGCCAACTTCAAGCTGCTGCTGCCCATCTGCCTGTCGCTGTTGATGCTGCTCGCACTGGTTGCCGCTGCACTGTTCCTACGCAAGCGCAGTAGGTGTAGCCCAAATCACATAGAATCTATATAATCTTTAACCTCATCCCTTGCAGAGCTCACCAATCAGGCACGTCTGGCCAGCTCATCCATGTCGGAGTCGCCCTCGCTGGCCAATTTGCAGAACAAACAGAATCGCGATCAACAATATCTGGCGGTGCGCTGTAATCCCTCGAGCTCTGCGCCACGTGGCTCCAACTCCAACGATTCGGGCAGCTTTGGCAAGGCCGAGGGCAATGAGTATATCGAGGATATCTGTCCCTATGCCACATTTCAGCTGAACAAGCAAACCTACAGCGAGAGCTCGTACAGCGGCAATGTGTACAGTGGACCATATCATTCCGTGCGCGGTTCATTTGTCTATCACGATGTCAAGCCGGAGAGCTATCATGTAAGTGGGCAGGAGAGGGAAACTATAAAGGAGAACCCTACTTACCTCCCTCTCTCTCTCTCTTTCTTCCTCTGCACAGTCCAAGGAGCCGGAGTACACTAAGGTGCGGCGAAAAGTTGGACGTCTACGCGATCCGCACTCGGAGAGCCAAGGTAATTTCTTGACTCGTTCTCTCTCTCTCTCTTTGTTCCCTTCTCTCTCTCTCTCTCTCTCCGTATCTATCCCCCCTAAACGTGCTTCCACTGTAGCTTTAAGCAAAATTTGCTCATTGTTTGCCTCATCCCTCATCTCGTGCATAAACTCCATATATCTCTCCCCCTCCCACTGCTCCTCCCAGCCGCCCAAGTCTATATAAAAAATCTCATTATCGTATCTAACAAAACTAACATTCACATTGCAAACTTCATCCAATCCAAAAACAAAACCGAAATCGAATCGTATTAAACTGTTTTAGAATCGGACAATCCAGGTTCAACAGATTCCGAAGTTAGGAAAATCCTAACGCTTCACATACCAATTACAGAATATGACACACTCGGCTCCGAGTCCGACAATGATGTGTCTGCACGCGCACTCAATTCGGCCAAATATCGCGCACAACGTGGTGAGTAATCATATTACACATATCAAGTATACGCACAGTATAACAAATTGATCTACCTCCCTCCCGCCCTGTAGATACCCAAGATGAAACGTCATCCTCATCGGAGACCACGCCCACTAGCATGACACGCAAATCGAAGCCCCCGTTTGCGGCCCGCAAATCGGGTAAACCCGGCACCAGCGGCAAACGCCATGTACGCAGTTCCAGCGGCTATTCGAGCCACAATGAAGAGACTACATTTAGGTAAGACCCATCAACACTCTGTGTGTGTGTACTACATATATTGCCCCCTTTGCGAGAGAGCATTTTCGATTATGATTAACTGTCAGTCGCTATAAACATAATTAGAACCCTGTACGTTTAGCATATCCAACTATCCACCAAACTATCAGGACCATATTAATCCACCGGCGCGTTTCTCGGATGCCAATGATCCCAAGACGAAGACACAAACGTCGCCACGTATGCGTGCCAATCAGAAACTACAGCGGGAAGCATTTCAGATCAATGTTTAAACTCGACTTCAGAACTAACTAAAGATGCATTTTTAAAGCCGAAAAACCAAAAAAAATATCGAAAAGCAAAACAAGAAAAAATGTTAAAGAAATTGTAAAATCTGTTGTAAAATCCACCCAGAATGAAAAGAATATAATATGATATTGCTAAAGGACTACACACACACACAAACACTCACACACACTCAGTACTTATACAGTTACATGAACTTCTAACTAGAGCTGCATTTCTTAACAGTTAACGAGCTGCAACAACTAATTGAATACTCAAAAAAATACCAAAAACAAAATAAATAAAAAAATACTGCATGCCGTTTAAACAAAAAACTATTTACAATAACAAAGCGAAAACAAAACCTTTTCGAGTGCATTTTAATTTTTGCCCAAAATAAGAACAACAATAAGACTTATTTACACACACACTGATTATGCTTAGTTCGGACTTGAAAAGCTGCATAATTGAAAGAGAAAAGGCAATGAAAATACCAAAAAAAAAAAAAGTTAAACGAATATGAATTATGCATAAATTAATGTTACAGCGCGTAATCTAAGCATTTAATGTAAAGTAACCCAAACAAAAGGAGAAGCGGAACCGCGGCAGGCCGCGTTTAAAATGTTTTGCATAGCTAAGAGACTTACACTAGACAACATAATAGAGAGACACAAAGGGTATACTTGCCCTATGCCACAAAGCTGCCAGTCGCAAATGCAGAGCATACAACAGTCATAATCAAGCAAAACGAAAACTATAAAAGGCCTAAGGGCTAACACACACACACTCTCACACACTCACACACACACCTACACATTTGTAGTGCAAGAATTGTTTGTTTCCTGGTTTTCTTTTGCCCTTCAATGAGGAAACTTTACAAATGTTAGCTAGTTACTTAAATGAATTAAATTAATTTAGTCAACCAAACCGAATACAATAATAAAATGAAGTGAATAATAAAAATACCGAAGCGACATCTTACAAGTTTATGAAACTGTTGTATATAGCTAAGAATATATATAAATATGTATGTAACATCTAATTATACAAATCATAATGAATACTTAGTGGACTATATATAGAGAGAGAGACGAATGCCCAAGCCAAAGTCGTAAGCCAGCATGCATTTTCATAGGAACACAGAATTTAGCATATTATAGAACTCTCTCTTAAGCAGCAGCTCAACTGATACTTGGTTGCCAAACACCCTACACACACACACTCACTCATACACCCTACTACAACTACTAGTGCTGCTGCTGCTACGATAGACAAGTTTAGTGACATGATTATAGTTTGCAATAGCCAAATACGCAGCAGATGATTGCAGCCCGATTACAAGACAATATGATATGATGAAATACAAATACAAATACAAATACAGTTACATTAAACATACATACATACATACATACATATAATAACATTTAAAGGCAACACGCTGTAGGCATACGTAAAAATGTTCGAAACGAAACAAACTAAACTAATCCAAAAAAATGAAAAAAAAAAAATCGAATGTGAAATTCTTTTTCGACTGCACGAAAAACGTTTTAGGCATTTAAAATTCGAAACAAAAAATAAACGAAAATATTTACTCGGTTGTAAAAGAACATAAAAGAATGCTAAATCTAATCGAAAAAGTTGTAAAATTCCACACACAGAAACACACACACACACACTTATATTAGCACAGTTGATGTACCATGGACAAGACAAGAAATTATGATAAAATGCGAAAAACTTAAGCAAAAACACATTTGGTCTTTTATTTCCACTTCCCATCGATTTGCTCTTGTTGTTATTGTTGTTCTTGTTGTTGTTGCTGTGCATCATATTTCAGATAACAATAAATCGTTTTTATTTACACGACTTGAAAAAACTTCTTGGCTTCATAAAAAAAAAACGTGTATGTTTGTTGGTGTTGGTGTTGTATATATAGATAGATTCAGGCGTTTCGGTAACTTAACATTACAGTACATATACACATATAAAGATTAATATATAGCATTAGTTTCTCACACACTAATTTATATATATATATAAAAAAAAATGAAACAAACGTTCTTTGCAATTGTTGCACTTAAAGCATTTTCAGAGAGAGATTTGTTTGTCTTCAGGTTTCTTCTTTTCTTATCTTCTTTCACTTACCGAATAACTTAGGGCTATACAAATTTTACAGCGATTATTTTTGGGGGGGGTTTATAAAAATGAACAATCTAACAATCCACTTGAAGCGCACTTTACAAACATTTGTAGACAGAGTAGAAGTAGAAGTACTTGGGTTGGGAGCGGGGCTAAAACGCAATTGTTCAACGGTTAACATGTGTGCGTGCGTGTGTGTGTGTGTGTATAAAAAACTGGATTTAAGATTAAAGCGCCACCGACTGATTGACAGACTAAAAACTAATTACACGACAGAGAGTTTTAACATTATTTGAAATTTTTTTTGATTGGTTTTGATTGCTTTGTTGCTTATGGCAAAATATCAGAACATAATCGGTTTGTCCTTGCACTGGTCTATCACATAGCTGGTGAAGCGTTTCAGAAATTTGGGATATTCGCGCTTGTAAACAGCACGTAAGGCGCTCGCCGGTGCCCAGCCGCCGGGATTGACTGCAAAGGAGGAAAGGAAACGAAATGGATTTACAAAGTGTATATATTATATGCCTGATACTCACCCACAGAGCAGTAGGTTACTTTACAGGTTAGATCATCACGATTCAGTGGCTGACCCTTGACATAGTCTTCGGGCAAGTATGTTTGGCAGGCGAGTATGACCGTGAGAAAGATGCGCACGCATTTGCCATTCTTTGACTGTGCCAAAAGATAAGCAACAGATTAGAGAGATATATCATAGCAAATGACCTAGTACTTGCCTCCTGTTTGGCATATTCCGTGGAGTTGTTGCACACCACCCACATGTCGCGTGTGTCTGGATCGAGGCCATCGGTTATTTTGCGCATATGCGACCAGAATTGTGCATCCCGCTGACTGGCGGGCCAAATGCGTTTGTGTGTCTGCAGAAAGAGCAATGTGTCTGCTGAGATTTTCTCCAGTATTGTGCAATCCTCCAGCGTGGCTACAACAAACAGACAAACAAACAAACAGTTTAAATGACATGCTCCACTTTGAGTCCCTCTCTGCCGACTCACTTTCCCAATCGTTGCGAAACTCTGGCATAAAGAAATAATGACACATCTCGCGCGCTGTGACACCCTTCACCGAATGATAGGCCTTCAGGGGATCCATAACCATGCCGTTGACCTCCTCCTCACGTTTGTACATCTTGATTTCGCCCTCGTCGGCAAAGATTTGCCAACCGTTGCCATCCTGGCCAACACCTTCGCGTGCATAGTGCAACTGTTCACGGCACACGCGATCGATCTGTGTGAATGGATGAATTCAATTAGGAAACAATTTGTTGCAGCAAGCGTAAAGTGTGCTTACCTCCGGCCAGAGAGCATGACTCTTGGCCTCCGCACCCGTGCCGAACTCCTCGCGCGCCTCCTCGCCCTCGGCCACAGCCTCGTGCGGCACATTGACCAAAGATTGCGAAATTTGCGATTGCAGCTTTAGTTTGAAACGCAACTGCATGTCCTCCTCAATTTTCTCCAGGCCCGTTTCGACAGCATCAAAGAACTCATCCTCGGGCAATGTGGAATGTGGACCCTCCTATAGAAACCAAAGTGACCAAAAGAAAACCAAAACCAAAACGAAACAGAGACAAAAAGAGAGAAAAAGAGATATGAAACTTGTAATAAGTAAGTCAAGTTTAAGGCTCGGCCTGCTTAATTCTAATGACGAAGAAATGCAAAACGTGCCGCGTATAAATTAATTGAGAATGCCCCCAGCTTTGAGGGGGGCGGCATGGCGCAATCAGGCTGAGCATAATAATGATGACGCTGATGATGATAGTGGATACTCCTTCGCCAGGTAGGTAAACAAAGGCGCGCACCTAATTGTGCCATGAATATTAATTCGTCTCGTCTCGAGCTCATAAATTCTACAAAGGGGCGACGCGTGCAGCAAGCCCAAAACTCTATGGAATAATTTGCAGTGTTAATGGCAAACACTTGCCGGAAAAAGGCTGGAAAAACGGCTGAAAATAGCGGACATCAAGTGGGCAACACTTGTGCAAATGGACACGATGAAGTCATGCTTTAGTTTTGGGCCAATTACTAAAAATGCGGCTTACCACGCTCGTTGCACGCTTCAAAAGAGCAAAGCAGAGAGAGAGAGAGTGAGGTCAAGAGGTCAGCCAGCAAGCAACAACAACAACAACAAGAACAAAACAGAGACAGGCCAGCGAACAATGCGCGAATCCTTCCGTCAGGCGCGAGGGCGCAAAACAAACTGTTGCTCGGCTCGCAAAGCGACAGCATCCTATCAACTGGCGCTCGCTCTCTTTCTCCCTCTCTCTCGCTCGCTCGGAGAGAGCGTGCGCAACAACAAAAAGCTCAAAGCTTTTAAAGCAAAAGGATTACACGCACTTAAATAATAAATCAATGTGTGGGGGAGGAGAAGATGAAGCAGGCGCAGGCAAAGCAACTGGAGCGGATTAAGCAGCCCGAGACGCCACACAAATTATGCCAATTGTGGCGCACACACACACACACACGCGCGAACATACCACAATCTTCTTGCTGCGCTGCAGCTTGTAGCCGCAACGCCATTGAAAACGCGCCGAGGGCATTATGTGCGCCTTGTATGCCTTGTGGCGTATTAAAGCAAATACTATGGAAAGAAATCCAAATACAGTTTCGAATATGTTTCACGCTGCACACGTGCGGCGACAACAAAATTCAACGGTAAATTATAGCCAAGAATTTCACAATAACAAACACAAACACACTCGCACACACACACACTGCGCGTATATCAACAATTTCAGTTTTAGTTTGCCTCGATTTGTTTATGATTTTTCTGAGTACGTGTGCGCAACCCGATCGCAAACCGTCGACTGGCCAATGCGGCCATCCAACAGCGGATCATAACCAGAGCTGCCCAGCCCAGCCCAGTTGCCGATGTCGCCGTCGCCGTCGCCGTCGACGTTGCTGTCGCGTGCACATTAAAGCCAGGCTAAAAAACATTGAAGAAACAAGTGAAACGTTTGTTGAGCCAGAGAGCCGACGAATACCCTATGCTCTAAACGAAAAGGGTTGACTTATGAAGTGGTTAAGTGAGGATGATCAAAGGGTATATAGTTTGATTGGGTTGGCCGTAAGGTAACTAAGGTATCTCTTTCAATATGATTATAAAAACTTGAGAGTTTGTTAACTTGGAATAAGCAGCTACAACTTCAAGCGACCCTGCCCCCTTTTGTAAGGTATATTGGGCATATTGCTCAACCTAATAGCAACTTGCCAAAGTCAGTCAAACATGACCTACTGCAATATTGGCTCGGCACAAAACTTCTGCAACCTCAAACTGTCAAAGTAGCTAGGGCTATATGACTATATGGCTTTAATGTGTGTCTCGCTCTGAGTTCATTACGTCGACAGTGAATGAACTCCGCCGGCGACGACGACTAAGAAGCTAAACAGAAGCCCATCAAGTGGACGCGGCGATAGGCCCCCCCAAAAAAGATTACTTATGGCTAAGCAATGCAATAAAAAGAAAAAAGTTGGTTATCGATAATGGAAGTTTTGGGGGCTGGCCAATTAAAGACTTGCGGATGTAGTAAGTCAATAATGCCGGACACGGGCGGGCGGGGGAGTAGTGAAGTAGAGGCGACAGGTGTAATTATAGCTGGAAAACGCGCGCGCGACGATAAGAATCAGGAACACAGAGGGGGAGGCACAGCGAACACAGCGAACACGGAATCGCGGACGCCCAGAACATGTTTGATAATAATAGCAGATACGCTATATACTGCTACATATGGTTTCCCAGTTCTCGAGTGGGTATATCATATCGACAAATTGTTTAAATAAAAGCACAGCATGTGGCACACTTGCTGCGTACGTACGCTGGAATCGTAATATGAATCGACAAAAACACATGCAGAGTTTATTTTCGGATAGAAACTGGTTGTGCTCGGGCATAGGGCGAGGCGGGGGTGTGTGGTGCGACTGACCACTGGGCAAGTGTTGCAAGTGTTTGTTTGTATTTACAATTTGCCTAAATGCTCAATAAAATAGACACCCCCTACCCAACGGGTGAACGTGTGAAATAGCTGAAATACTTTTACTTTGCTTACCTCGAAATCGGGGCCTGGATATGATAAACGTTTCATCTTTTCAATTTCATCCTTGAACTTTCTGCAAGAGTTGAGAAATACCTTTAGTGCTGCACATTGCATTCGCAGAGGAGGATCAACCTACTTGTTTTGCTCTTCGGCGCGACGACGCTTATCAATTTCACGCTCCAGTTTCCTTTTCCATGATTCATCATTCTCGGCTATGATTTCCAAACAATGTTGCAGTGTACTCAGCACGCCGGCTGTGGTGGCACGAAATGTTATGGATTCGCCCTGCAAGCAACAACAACAACTAATGAGAACTTGAACTTGACATAGTCTCTCTAGCAGCTCGCCTTACCCTAAAGTCTATGGGCTTCAGACCATCGCCCAAATCCAACGGATGTGCATTGTGCTTGTTCACATCGATGCAGGCATCAAAGTAACGCTGCAGCGTCTCTATCTGACCGAATAGTATATCCTTGAAGGTCTCCAGTTCACCGACTTTCTCGCGCAGATTACGCTGTGTCTTCTTGAGGCTGCCGCCACTGGCCAGCGAAATGGTATTCGATTGCAGTGACATGGTGCTGCCATGGCGACGCAATGAGGTGGTATCTGTGCTACCCGTACCCTCTTTATACAGCTGCAGTACCTCTACCCAATGCATGCGATCCTCACTGGTCTCGGCGCGCAGACACCAGTTGTTCAGATTATTGACCACAACATCGAAACGCAGCTCATCCGATTCGTGTGCCTGCAACAAAACGATGAATCATCATTGTTTACATTATAAATAGACGGCGGGCGTCGCCAGCGCGTCCCGCTCGCCAGGGGACTTAACTGACCGTGGTGGTGCGGGCAATTGCTGCGCCATTTCCACCACTTACATCAATGACTTCAATTTGGTATATTTTTGTCACTTACATATGCATGGGTGTGCGTGTCTGTCTGTGTGTATGCCAACCACTATTCGAACGTTAATTGATTGTGCTTTGCTCTGCATTGATTGCGGTGGTTCGCACACACACACACACAGGCGCACACACTCAGGCACACACACTGATAGACACGCGCACACTCGGGCGCGCATTACTCTTTGATTAGTTCAATTAAAAGCACTTGCTCAACTGCTAGCTGTACGCACCTTAATGGCTGCCTTGGACAGGCTGATAGCGCCACGACAGCCGTAGTCCGATTCGGACTCGGATTTGTAGTAGGAGAGCGTGCCGTCCTTGAGTACAATGTAACGCGGCTGCCAGCCGTAAATGTAATTGGTCCATTTGCTTAAGTAGCCACGCAGTTCGATGCTGTTATCCAAATACTCTTCCTCCTCGGAGGTATCGCTCTGTGAGCCAGTGACTGCGGCTGCGGGTGCGGGTGCGGGTGCAGCTGTGGCATCTGCAACTGCAACTACTGCTGCTGATGGCGCTGGTGGTGGCGGCATAATTGATTTGGCTGTTGCGGCAGCAGAATCAGCTGCCGTCATGCTGTCCAGGTCGTTCATGCCAATACTGCGTACGAAATACCTGCAAGCGAATTATGAAAACTTAATCAGCAGAGCAGCCAGCGAGATTAAACTAAGTATATTGCGCCACGTCCACGTAATATATAAACAACTACAACAACAACATGGGCAACCACAATTATAATAACAACAACAATGGAAATAACTGTAGCAGTAATGCCGGCAGCTTGCGTATGACAATCATCCGCACTCGCGATAATATACAATCCAATCATTATCAAGCAATGGTCTGACTCAGTAAAACTCTTGTTCTTGCTTTTATTATTATTTTATTGTTTTTGCCGCTGTTGTTGTTGTTGCTGTTGCTGCTGTTGTTCTAATTGGCATTGGCCCGGTTTGCAGATGTTTTGGGCATTTGCATGTTTGGTGTTTTTTTTTTATTCGTTTGCTTCGATTTGTTGTCTCCGACAGAGAGCTGACGCTGTTATCTCTTACCTGCAACACAAGCCTATTACTGATAAATTTTGCCTTGTTCACACATTTGTGCGATACGAATTTCTCCGGGTCTTTTCGGCGTTTGTGCAAACTTTGTAAATAACGAAACAAGAAAGCAGCTTCGTTTCGTCAGCGTGATAAACCATGCGATCAGCTGTTCGTTGCTTTGCGTTATCGATGTCCGTGCAATCGATACTATCGCAGGGCAATTGCGTGCGCTTTTTAGTGTTGTTAAGCGACTCAAATGCGCAGCGCCAAAATGAAAGTAGCAAGAAAGCAATTGAAAAAGTGTGTAAAATAAATGTTAATTACTTTCTGGCAAAATAATAATTTTAATGCAAAAACTTCCATGTATTGTGCTGCACTGTGTGGCGAAAACGTAGTATTGCGCATGTACAAACAATTCGAATATCATATTTACTTCACATGGGCAACGCAACGCAGTTGTTTTCTTCGATCCTCGAGTTCAGTGTGAGGCGAACGTGTCGGGCTGCTACAGCTTTTTTATTAAAGTATGGGCGATCATAAGATTGCGAAAATTGAAGCCTCCTCCAATCGCGACGCAAACTCGCCACAGTTTCTGCCCGAGGGATACTCGTACTTCCAGGAGGGCATCAAATGGGTTTCAGATCTAATGGAAATCGAGGATTGCGATGCCGATTGGCTGGTGGATGCGGAGTTCATATGCAAACGGATTAACGAAGTGATGTGCAAAAAGGATTGGATCTATAAGTTTGTGCTGGAACATCTGTTGTCCACTGCGACCTTCTACAGGGGTTCGAAAATCGATGTTCCCCTGGATTTCGAGCAATATCTGCGCTTCTATATGCCATTTCCTGTGACGCCCATTTTCAATGCCTCCCAGCCGGGTTATATCAATTTATATGCACCCAGCTCGCATCCCATGATTACCAAGGGCTATGTGAATCCGGAAAATGTGCAATTACTGCTGCGCGGCAATCTGCGCGATGCAATCCAACAGCTAAAGTGCATCTATTGCGAGAGTGGAGTACATTACAAGCTTAACTATCGCACACACGAGATTGGGGATCAGGGATTCGTGCATGAGATACTCGCGTGTGAGCAGCGTGACACTGGCATGCCGAGCATCATTTCGTTTGTCTTTCTGCCAGCGCTGCAATTTAAGTTCTCAGAGTTTCCTTTGCCCACTTTCGTACCGTCCGGTCCAGCCTGGGCGCACTGCAATAACGTGTACTACTGGCTAGCTCTGCTCCAGGTGTATCCACAATACGATCATCGCAGCTTCTGTCCCTATGTGCCGCGCATGCAGTTCATTCAGGACGAACGCATGCTCAAGTATCGCAATGTGTTACGTCTGCTGGTAAAGATAGGCATTGGCAACAATATACCCGACATTTCGGACATCTTTGTGCTAAAGGGTCTGCACTTCTTTCGCCTGCGCTACAGCATGAACTGTGACTGCAATATCTCGCTGGCCACGCTCTTCATGGAGGTCAGTGTGAGTGCCAGACACTGCCAAATCTTAGCTAATCCTCTTTCCATTTCATTGTAGCTTCTCAACATCCACACGAACATCATGTGTAACGATGCCATGCACAAGTTGGTGGTCTTTGGCGGCTGCCAGGAGCATTCCATGCAGGAGGCACTCAAACTGGATGCCATTGCACGCAACGTGTCCATGTTCTACTACATGAACTACATACGGCTGGACCATCTGAAGCATCTGTTTGGACTCATATGAAGCAAAAAGCTTATCGAATTGCGCATGACTCACGTTACGTATACGCAATGGAAACAATGAGGGAAAACACATATGTCAGCTGGAATTTATTCGTATGAGAATTAGAGTATGTATGTCCAATGAGTTTCCATTACGTTCATGAAATGCAGAGAGAGAGAGAGAGGGCTACGCTCGATTTGTTTATTTACAGGGTATACACGCACAATATGATATAACAAATAATTCGCTAAAAGTTAACAACGCCTACAGCTAGCAATAAATAGTTAAATACACAATACGAAATACGAAATAAATAATTATTAACATTAGTAATAAGTTAATTAGTTAATGACTTTCAATGTGCACTGCCTAAACTAGTCGATGGAGAAGCCGATGGTGTGTGGCTCACATGTACACTGCATTCCGATTGAGCTGATTCTGTTGATCTTGCTCCAAGCTATTGGGCAGCAACACTGCCTGCTGCTCCTGATACTCGCCCGCTGGCCTGGCCGTAGTCGACGTCGTCGTTGTCGTCGTCGTGGACGTTGTGGTCGCCTGCGCGCTGTATTTGTTTGCCAGCGCCTTGAAGATGCTCTTGGGGCAGCTTTTGTAGTAGGGAAAACATTCGCCTGGCGCCTGCTTGCCCTCGCCCACACGCTGAGCGCGCACATACTCTGGGATTAGCTCCGCAAACGGTGACTTGGTAACCCTGCAAGTGGAATACATGGAAGTTACAAAGATTGTCTATAGTTCTATCACATAACTAATTATCTCTTCTTACGTCAGAAACAGCTTGGTCATCTCGCCAAAGACGCCAAACTTGTCCAGGCTGCGCGAGTGCATTTCGCAGATGGTGCGCAACAGACACGCCTTGCCGTCCATGCCGAAGGTGGAAAGGAAATCCTCGACGACGCCATAGAGCAGCACACGCTCGCCGCCATGGAAGATGTGCTGCAATCCCGCCGGCAGTTCGGGATAATCCAATAGCTCCTCATGCACCTTGAAGGGTTTGCCATGCGTGCCGCTGCTGCTGCTACGCTGCTCGCTCAGATCGCGCTTGCGTCGCTGCACATGCAAATAACGTGACACATATTCGCCCACCATTTGCCCAGCGCTGTGGCCAAAGGAGCGCGACAAGAAGGGCAGATCACCCAAAGGATTCTGATTGTCGGTCAGGCCAAGCTTGTCGAAGTCAACTGAAAGGAAGCAAGTTTAATCAACCTGAGCGGATTATATAGCAATCTTTACTCACTTGTTACGGGAAAACTGATGGTCAGATTGGAGAAGAATCCCTCGGGCGGATGCCGCACCAGTGGCATGGCAATGGTGGGCGTAAAGGTCAGCGACGTGCCCGGCGGCAGTGCCAGACGACCGTCGTCCGTTATCCAAATCAAACGTTTCTTGCGTATGTGTGGCGCATTTGCCTCCGCGTCGGACTCAGCCTGCACCTCCGCGTCTGCATCCGCCAGCTGTGTGGCCAGCGCGTCGTTAAGCCATTGTGCAGCGACGCTGTGCAACGCGATGAGCAGCAGCAGAGGGAGGCAGGCAGAGGTAGAAGAAGCACGCATGCTGGAATTGAGAATAGAGCAGAAACAAATGACTTAGGCAACAAACTTGGCGAGCAGCAGCAGGAGATGATATGAAATCTCAGTTATGAATGGCATTATTTAACTGTTATATAACCGCATCTAAAGCTACCCCAAAACAATCTCTTTTTTTCATCCAGAGCCGCGAGAGACAATGCACAACTGGTTTGCAACTCGCATCGCCTGTCGAACATCAATGTGGAGCATGTGTGTGTGTGTGTGTGTTGCATGTGGCAGCTCGTTTGGCAAACGCTATGCAAGGCATTTTGTTAACTGTTAAGCGCAAATTCTAAACAAATTTGCCAACAATTTCGAATTGAAATTCCATTTTATTTATTTATTTTATTCCAGTTTACTTGCGTTGCAAGTGAAAGCAAGACACGCGTTTCCTGCTTGGATTTCGCCACCCAAAATGGAGCATTCTCTGCGCAAGGCAAGGCAAGGCAAACGCAACGCCAGGCGTCGCATCTATCACCCGCTTTTGGCAGCAAATTTCACGACGCACTTTTACCGCGAGGCATTGGCACAGTTATTTCTCCTACGTGTGCGTGTGTGTGTGTGTGGATTATGCAATCTGTGCGAGGAGCAGGCTATGCCGGTTAGATGCCTTCAACAAGTATTCTAGATGCACTTTCCCAGCGAAGCATATTCGAACTGGTTGCTGCTGCTGCTGGCGCTCGTCTCAACTGGTTCAACTCGGCGCAGGGGGCGAAAAACAAATATTGATGCGGCAAGGGTTGCTACAAGAGTTTCTCTCTATCGCGAAATTCAAATTAGCAGCGAAACATGACAGAACGACGCAGCGGGAGGCGTGGCTGGCGCTGCCATGCTACGTGATTAGCCATGTGACAGGTGCGAGTGTGTGTGTGCGAAAGAGAAATTGGGTCAGAATCAAAGCAATGTAAAGTGCTGGGCGCATTTTGATATCACTGTCAAAGTGGCTGCTCCTGCAGCTGTTGTTGTTGTTGCTGCTGCTGCCGCTGCTGTTGTTATGTCTATGAAAGCAGCAGCAATTACAACGCACAAGTCGCTCAAGTCGCAACTGCCTGACTGACTGACTGACGCTCTTGGCGTCAGGCGTTGCCAGCGGGCAATCTGCGAAACTGCCTGCTAAACTGTTAAGGATAGTTTTGATTTCTATGGCAACTGCAACTGCCACAACAACAACAACAACAAACACGCAACTGTTGTCAGTGTGGTATGCGACAGAGAAGAGTGAAATGAGTTGCAGCTTATGGCGAATTGGAGCAGACAGCTGTACGCACAAACATACAATTATACACATACGATACATGATATCGCATATATATATCTTGCATTTAATTTCCTGCTCGACTGCCTGAGTCGATAAAAAGAATTCTTTAATTCAATTCGAAATGAAATTGAAATTGGGGTTAACGGCGGAGTTGAGTGCAGGCAAACATTATGGAAGACAAGCGACTCACACACACACATGGCTGCTCCTGCTGCTGGCAAGTTCGTGCCCTAAGTCTTTTGTTTTCAAAGTGCCGAAAAATTGCAACATCGCAACGCAACGTGTGGCATGTGCAGCGCATAATTAATTAGAAACAACAACAAAACAATCGCACGAAAGGAAAGTGCAAGTGCTGCGTGCTGCGCATGTTTGATATCAAATCGCCAAAACTAAAACAGCCAAAAAAAGTCAATCAAATTCGAAAGTCGTCGAAATGTTGTTAGCATAACAATCAATGGGATGCCATTGCACACATTCTTTGCCTGTGTGCTTACATAAGCTGCGCTTGTTTGGTCTGATCTCCCTGCTGGCAGTGCGCTGCTCCTTGACCCACTTCTTTGTACTGTGGCACTTTCGGTGCGCCCAAAAAACCTAAACTCACTTTTCTAGTCTCTTTACTGCTGCTGTCTTTGTTTTAGGGTACGAACTGAAATTCTTGACACGTTTTCACGCACGTTTTGGTATCCTTAACGACTGCGACTACGACGGCTTTAACCGTTATGTGGCTGCACGTTTCGCGGGTCTGGTTTGGTCTATGATATTGGGCCTCGAGCAGGAACCACAAACAACCGCGCGCGCAAACGTTTCAAATTCAACTAAAGCGGCCAACGGTCGAGGCAAGCGATAAAAGCGGCATCGCAGCGCCACGACAATGCACAAGCCACAGAGAGAGAGAGAGGGAGGGAAGGGGCAGCGGGAGAGTGACTGAGGTGGGCAGTAGGCGAGACATTGGCAGAAGCTACTCATAGCCAAAACAACAAACCAGTATGAAAGACAAGGTATACCAGCCAGCTAGACGTGTATGTGTGTGTGTGTCTTTTGATTTCCTCTTGGCCATAAACAGACGGCGATGAGCATTAGGCCATGGAGTAGCTCACGCTGGGCGTGCTAGGAAGTGCTGTGAAGTGACTCATAGTCCTCCCAAGACCTGCAGATTTGGGTCGCAAATTAGTTTTACTCAACATTAATTAATTTCAACAACTTTAGCAGGAGAATGTTGAGGAACAGCAGCAGCTGGAGGAGGAGGCACAGCAGCAGCTGGAGAAGGCATTGCAGTACTCACAGCTGTCTTAGAATTCCTCCGACTCAGTTCAACTTTCCAAGCATAATGAAGACGACGACGACGACAGCTAGACCGACAGGCAGGCCGAGCAAACGAATTCATTAATGCGGTTTTCCAATCCACTTGGCAATCAGTTATATGGCAGCTTAGCCGCGCGTCCAGTTCGCTCTTGGGCCTGGGGTTGGGGTCTCCTCAGCAATTGCAGAAGAATAGCAGGCGTAGAACATGTTTCTGTGGCTTTCGCACTGTGCGTGAGCCGTAACAAGTCGAGAGATCCAGCAGCTGCTTGAAAGTGAGTCTAACTCCAGAAGTTTTTCTCGCTTTGGTAGGAATAACTAGGCCAAGGTTCTGCATATGGAAAAACGATAAAAATTTCATTGGCGAAAATCGCAAGAAATATTTGCAAATTGACAATAAATATTTACAGTAACAATTATGTCGATTTGGTTGTCGAAATGGCGTCGTCATCGAGTACGTGGTGAAAATTTATTGAGCCACATGTAAAGACAATAAATCGTTATCAGAAGCCCCTTGCCTACGTGCGGGTCGCTTTAATGAGACGCACTATCGCTGCGAGTTAATTGACATAATTTCGCACACTCAATCGCTTTCCTTTTGCCATTGCTTCATTTAAATAAATCACAATCCGATTTTGTGCTGCTTGCGCAATGTGAGAAGCGTCAAACAAACGGTAAACGACATTCCCATTCAAAACGTGCGCGCAGTGCTGCAACACGCTGCAACGGCGTCGACAGTGTTGAACAGAACCAGCGCAAAAGCCAATAAGTTATCGATAGCGAACGTAGCTTTTTTAAAACTTGATCATTTTTATTGACATATAAAGCTTGTTCAATGTAAATATTTATTATGTATTCGAACAGCTAATATTTTATCAGTTCAGACAACCACCCAGACGTGCTGCAATAGGTTTATGTATGTCTCTGCGCCGTTTGCGTTGGCCTCCTCGTAGTATGGCAACTTACTCATGCGCGCCAGCCAAGCGGTAACCTTGGGATACGGCTTAAGATCGACGGTAGCGACGGCAGGCAAGGAGGATGCAGTTGCTGCACAACAGAAATCGGCAATGGTCAAAGTGTTGCCGGTCACATAGAGATTATTGCCCAGGAAATTCTCCAGATGCGTATAGCCATCCTTGACATTATCAATCTTTTCCTGCGGCACAAGATCCACTTTCTTGTAGAAGTATGGAACACTTATATTTCTCAGGGACATGAACAGGACACTGGCATCAAAGTACAACCGTTGCTGCACGTGAGCACGCTTCACCAGATCCTTGGGGTACAGCTCATCCGTTTCGCCATACTTATCGACAAGATACGAGCAGATGGCATGTGAATCCCAAATGCAAGTGCCGTCATCCTCCAACAGTGGAACAGTGTGCTGTGGATTCTTCTTTTTGTACTCCTTGGACTGCAGCTCGCCACCCAGTACATCAATTTTCTTGTACTCGAAGGGCAATTTTAATGCGTGAAGCGTGAGTAAACAAGCGCGCACCGGGGGACTTATGTCCACGCCATAGAGTATCAATTTAGGCATTTTCCCGTAACAAACAAGGTGTGAACACACGCGATAACCAACTGCGAATGAATGCGGGGCGTTGCCGGCTTCAACTTATTATAGAACTTGGAGAGAACGTTGTACAATGCAAGCGAGCTTTTTCCTATGTATCAGATGTGCTGACCCTCTGGGAGCTACGTAAGAACTATACTTATATGCACAGCTTTTCAAAGCAGATTCGCAGTCAATTATTTAATTGAAATTAAATTACAATTGGTTTGTCCATTTGTTTATGTGAACGTTTTATTTATATCGTGGGACTTGCAAGTCACACGAGACCCAGCTGCTACTAGGAACATAATTTAATCCAAACACTTTCGATTTTTGCCCTTATGTAAATATATAAAGTTCCATTTCTTTTGCACTATATATGTTATTATCGGTAATACTGTGTTCGGTTTGCTCTCAAGTCCGATAAGCAGTACAACGCTCTGTAATCGCTGTGTAAAAATTAATAATAAAGTATTCCGACTCTTATCTCTGTTATTTGAGTATATATTATTCTTTATCAGGCAATTTATAGCGATAAGAAAAGCTAGTATAAGTCTATGCAAACAAGTTCTAATCAATATATTTAAAATTGTAACGGAATTCCCATACTGCGGCTTAGTGCTCTAACACACGGTAAAGTAAGTATTGTATAAGTATTAAAACGATTAATTATCGATTAAATATTTATTTCATAATTGATAAATTCAAAATGTGTAATACAAAAGTAAATACATGTAAATTTGGAAGCTTAGACAATAGTCACAGCATCTTTGAAAAAGTTAATGTATTTTTCAACGCCGTCGGCATTCGATTCCTGATAGTAGGGCAACTCGCTGAGTCGAGCCAGCCAGGCGGTAATTTTGGGAAATGTATCAGGATCGATTTCCAGAAATGCGGGCAGCGAGGAGACCGTTGCCGCACAGCAGAAATCCGCTATAGTCAGTGTGTCGCCAGTCACATAGGGATTGTCGCCAAGGAAATTCTCCAGGTGAGTGTAGCCATCTCGGATATTGTCAATCTTCTCCTGCGGCACAATTTTCAGGTTCTTCTGAATGAATGGAGTGCAGATGTTCTTCAATGACATGAACAGCACACTAGCATCGAAATACAAACGCTGCTCCACATGAGCGCGCTTCAACAGATCCTTAGGGTATAAGTCATCTGTCTTGCCATACTTATCCACAAGATAGCAACAAATCGCATGCGAATCCCAGATAATAGCGCCATCATCTTCCAACAACGGCACCGTATGCTGTGGATTCTTTTTGACGAACTCCTCCTTCTTCTGCTCTCCTGAGATTAGATCAACTTCGACATACTCAAAGGGAATGTCCAGAGCACGCAATGTCAGCAGGCAGGCGTGCACCGGAGGACTGATGTCCATGCCATAGAGTACTAGCTTTGACATTTTACTTGGATACGGCTGTTGGATGTGGAAACACAAACGAGAGCAAAACTCAAATGAAGCATAAGTGTTGCCGGCTATGGCTATTTATTATCAACTCTTGGCGACAGAACAGAACTTTTGAGGCTTCGTGAAAGCTTTTTCCCCCTAGAGCTACTGCAGGGGCTCGGCCCGACCGGCTCTATGTAATTTTCGCAGCTTTTTGAAACCGCAGCAGATTTTCAATTGGAATAAACTAACAATTGGCTTGTTTATTTACTCTCGTAGATGATCAGCTTGCAAGTCGTCTCGGACTCAGCCGCCTTAATAGGAATTTTAATTTGAGCACAAGTGCAGTAGCAGCCCACGTATGTACATACACCCACACACACTTACATTATTACAAGTTTACATTTATTTTTACTCTTCTTTTCATTTGATATTCTGCGTTTACATTTCATTCGAAGAAAATATCGATACATGCGAAGTAAGCAAATTAAATAACAGAAAATATTTCTTAAATTGAAATATAAATTAGTTTTTGCAATAAACTTTAATTTGAAAATTTCTTATTAGTTTTTAAATTTGACTACTTGCATTCGGAGCTAATTTGCCATTCACAGGAAATCTTAGTTTAAACAGCGCGCGCATGCAAAACAGTGCTGCCAATCACTGTTTCGCTAAGTGTTGCACAACGTTGCAGAGAGTACACACCTGCAAGCAATAGAGTGAGCATAAAACATTGCTATGACCGTGTGGCTACCCTATGATTAAAATAGAAACAAATTAATCCTCAATAGATAAAATATTCCTGATGACAAATCAGTTGCAGACAATTTAAGCAAAATGAAGAACAAGCAGAATACGTAGTTTCTATAAATAGGTTGGCGCACCTGTTGATTGTGCACAAGTATTATTTTTACTGTACATGGTAAGCAATATACCCCATGCATTTCTCTGGCCAGGGCACATCAACACAGCCTTTGTGCAACGCATTTCCATTGATATCAGCCAATTAAAACATAAAATTCAACATTTTCCATGCAATACAATAACTAATTGCACACGCAGTCCTAACAACAAACGCTGAAGCAGGCGCAACGTTTCGCCGCGGACAGAAGAGACAGTATGACGGCGCGCAACCCACAAACGTTGATGGCCCTGCCCAGTGAGGAGAATTTTGACTTCCTGTTCAAAATCGTCCTTATCGGAGACTGTTGCACGGGCAAAACATCGATATTGCAACGTTTCAAGACAGGCAACTATGTGGAGCGACACGGGAACACTATTGGCGTGGACTTCTCAATGAAAACCATTGAAGTCGAGGGCAAACAAGTGAAGGTGAGCACAGTTCATGATCCACAGACGCAATCTGACTGACCCAGTTTGTTTTACGCGTCTCGTTACAGCTACAAATCTGGGATACTGCCGGCCAGGAAAGGTTTCGCACCATCACCCAAAGCTATTATCGAGCCAACAACGGCGTCATCATTGGTGAGTACGCACCGAAAGCGAAACAAGCAAAACAATTAGTAAAATTCGTTATCGTGACCCCAGACGAGGTTATTTTCATGGGGCCCCATTTGTGTTATTGATAAGACTTGCCGCGCACAGCACTTTCACATTATCGTGGAGCTGTGATTTTAATGGCATCATTTGCCACGCGGCCTTATCAATGCTGGAAGTGCTGGCAATTGCCACTTGATGTGTTTACTTACAAGATATTTACCTTCGATTGCAGTTTATGACATCACAAAACGATCGACGTTTGCCAATCTGCAGAAATGGATCGAGGAGGTGCGCAGATATACGGCTTCCAATGTGCTAATCATTTTGATTGGCAACAAGTGTGATCTCGAGGAGGAGCGCGAGGTGGATTTCGAGGAGGCGCGCCAAATGTGTCAATATATACCTGAAATTTTGTTTGTTATGGAAACATCAGCCAAGGAGAATACCAATGTGGAGGATGCCTTTCGCTGTCTAGCCACAGAATTGAAGGTGAGTCTCTTTGATTCCCTTATGGAATTGTTTATAATTCCCTCTCTCTTTGCAGCGCCAACATGATGCCAGCAGTGTTCAGGCCATGGATGACAATACCGTGCAGCTGGGCCAAGGGAAGCCCCTCAAGAGTTGCAGCAGCTCATGCAATCTCACATAGATATCTCACCTCACTATCTCACATTCTCTTTCTCGCCGTATATTGTTTTTATTTGACTTTTTTATTAATATGATTTTGTGATCAATTTTTCGTGTGGCTATATTCGTAGTATTTATAATTTTAATAATCCTAAACTAAACTGTTAATTTTTGTTTATATACTTGCCAGACAAGTAAGCTCTTAATTTATACACCTTACACATTATATGTTTATATATATATTTATATTTATTTTGGTGGCTAGAGTACAAAACAATCTCACACATCATCACAACAAGAACAACATCATCATCGTCATCATCAACGTTAACAAATGCAATGAATTAACGACGTCAATTACGGAGCATGTTCAGTTCAGTAACAGTTAAAACAATACGTCCAATTCCAGTATGTTTAAAACTTAAAAAACTTTCGAAATAAACTTGTTTATTTTATAAATTTATTGGAAGTTATTAATTGGCTGCTTAGATCTGTCTTAACATTAGGCATATCTTCTTAGTACACATACATATAGAATTTTTTATTGAGGCATTGGGGGAGAAACAGAATTTTCATACATACATACATAATATAGTTTAAAAATTTAAAGAAAAGGCAGGAGTTTTTAACTAAAGCACTGTAAAAATTTGCTTGGCTTTGTTTGTTGTTGTCGTCGTCGTCGTTGATAACAACAACAACCACACGTTCGACACGAAAACGCTTTCGGAATTTTTCATATCATTTGTATAATTAAGTTCGTGTGTGTGTGTGTGTCTTTACATTTATAAAAATTGATTTATTTGTCTAAATTAATTGATTAACTATAAACTAGCGCCGTCTGTCTCTAGGTCTGTCTGTCATTTGTTCTTAATGCGCTGCACAATCCACTCGAGTCCCTGATACAGTCCCTCTCCGGTGAGCGCACAACACGCCTGTATGTGCCACTGATGCTTCTTGATGGACGTCAGATCCAATTGCCGCGAGATTTCCGCCGCTGACATTGATCCCTTTAGATCCTGCTTATTGGCATAGACTAGCAGGCTGGCCTTGCTCAAATCGTCATGCTGCAGCATTCTATAGAGTTCGTCTCGCGTCACAGCCAAACGTTCACGATCTGTTGAGTCAATAACCATAATGACCAGCTCTGTGTTCGTGTAGTAGGTGCTCCATGCCGCGCGCAGACTTTGCTGTCCACCCAAATCCCAGACCAGGAAATGTATATTCCGCCAGACAACTTCCTCGACATTGGAGCCAATCGTGGGACTGGTGTGCACCACTTCGTTCATCAGAAACTGGTACAGAATTGTTGTTTTGCCCGCATTGTCGAGGCCAACCATTACCAGTTTGTGCTCCTCGTTGCCAAACATTCGCCATAACCGCGACAACAGCAAGCCCATTTTTATTTGTTGTGATGTTAGCGCGCGGGAGTGTGAAACTGAACGTTTCTAGTTTTTTTTTCTGTTTTTTTTTTCGGTTTTGTTGTTGTTAATTGGTCACAAAACGCACTCCCAGGTATCGCAATCTATGCGCATATGTGTATGTGTATGTATTGCGTCTGTGTGCGTGCGTCTCTGCGTATGTGTAGGTGTGTGTGTGTGTGGGTCGACTACTGTGATGCCTTTGCCTTGCTTTTGTTGTTGCCCAGTGTGGAAGGCCAACTGTAAATTATGCACTCACACTCGCGATACGCTCTCTTAGGGCACACAGGTATGCACAGGTTTGGCAACACTGAGCCTTTTGTTGCTATGTTTATGGCAATTACTTAGTTAATCACTGGGCAGCCACTTGTTGTTGTTGTTATTGTTGTTGAGATTGCACAAAGATTTGGGCAGGCTTTGCTTCAGTTTTTGTGTTGAAACAAAAAAATTGCTCACGATTTCAGCTAGAGATGTGGAGAGCATATCGATATAAACTTATCGATATTCCACAAAGCTAAAACACGACTTTTAAGTTATTACCGTTTGCGATACACTTGATAACAATCTCTTCAGCTGCATTTCAAATTGTGATTTATATTAAAACTAAATTTTGCCTTCAGAAATTTAAAATATTATTGTACATGAACATGTTTTGCCTAGGCGCCTATACATCAATGTGTGGAATACGTTAAAGAGTGTGAAATTTGGAATTTGATCGATGACACTTTTAAACTTATTTCAAAATTAATATTTATTATAATACAAAAAAAATATGAATTGTCTGGTAACGTTTCTGAAGTGCTCTCAGTTTCTGACGGATCCTACAGCCGATTTGGAAATTGATGAACTATCCGAGGCGATTGCAGAGAAGTGTGAAAAGTTTCTGAAAAGAAAACATTCATCAACGAAAAAGCGCTTCGGGCAGATCGACAAATATACCAGAAATGAGATTGTTATGATGGACGAGCTGATACCCTCGCCCAATATTGACCACATCATGGAGGTGGCCATTGATACTGCGATTAGCGATATACAATATTAGGGCAACAAATTAAAGAAATTTATTTCAATACATGAACATCTGTGGTAAAAATCACCATTTCATACAATGACCAAAAAGGAAAGAAACAATCTGAGATTTTGCATTGGCTTAATAAGAATAGAAATTAACATTCTCATAATGATAATAAATTGAATATTAGATATAAAGATATAAACAATTAATATATAATACACAATCTTGGTTAGAACTTCGAGCTAGGCTTTTTCCTTGGCTGCTTACGGACGTGACGCTGTACCTGCTTGGTGGGAGGCGCCAGCTCGTAACGGAATATGATACAACGTCTATCAAAGAAACACTTGAGCTCCTTGGGATCGTATCTATGACCCATTTGCTTAAAGTACATATAAATCTCCTGCAGATCGATGGGCTCAAACATGAGCACACTCTCGTGCAGATAAGGATTGGCGCAGAGCAAGTTGTGCCAGGCAATGTGGAGTGGCAGCAGCGGCTGTGGCGTCTTCTTGGTCACGTTCGTTTGCAGCACATAGAACTCAAAATCATCGCACAAACCCGGCGGCACAGCCTGGGAGAAACGCATTAGTTCCTCTCCAGACGCATCCCTGAATTTGTAGCCTGTCTTTGGGTCAGTTTCGGTGGGTGTCAGGCAATCGGTGCTTGCCATGTGCAGCAGACGAGCACTTGGTTTGCTGCTGGCCACAGGCGTCGACTTGGAACGCACCAGTTGCTGCTGTTGTTGCTCAGTCTTCTTGAGTACCTCTAGGGGCATCATAATGGGATGTGTTTGATTGTAGATAAATTCGAGCAGCGTTACAGCCTGACGACGCTTTAGCGGCTTGATGCCATACTTGTATAAATGCTGCATTAACTCCGCCTCCGAGAGTAGAAAGAAATCAGGCTTTGGTTCGTGACAGATGCGCACCGTGTACACCTGTCCGTTTACTTCCAATTGGTCTGTCCCACCTGTTGCTAGCGCAGTACTGATTGGAATGTCGGACGCGGAGTTGGTTGGCAAGGAAGGGGGGCCTGACAAGGTATCCAAGTTGATTTCACCCATCAGCAAACGATCCATGCCACTGGGGAGAGTATTTATTGATGCAGGAATAGATGAATCGTTCTTCTTATCCAGAACCAAACGATCGAATTCGTCGAAATCCTCATCAAATTCATTTGACTCCGTGTTGGGCATGTTGAGAAGCTCCTTGAACTTGTTATTGGAGTTGCTGGACAGACGCTTAAGTGGTAGCTCTATAGGTGAGTCCAGAAATGAGGCTTCCGCCCAGTTAATTGCCACTTGTGATGCATTTGCATTGTCATCGGTTGGGAGACTGGGCGGCTGTGAGAGCGTGAAAGGTTGAGATGGAGCTGCATCCAAAATACCAAACTCAGCACGTTCCTTGCTCAGAACACTCTGGTTGAGAGAACAAGATTCGCTGGATTTTGTGCATGCTACAGGTGAAGGTGTATCGAGATATGCATCCAAATCATCTAAGGTCTTAAAATATGGCATAGTTTTTCGCTTTGTTAAAGGTGACACGCAAGCAATGTCGCTGCTGCTGCTGCTACTGGACTTATCAAGAGGATCCTCTTGGCCTCGGAAAGTCTTGTCTGCTTTCCAAATGGAGTAATTAATCTCATCATCCGAAAGCAGTATACCCTCATTGTCTGCAGCATCTTCATCGTCATCCTGTGTCAAATCAATGCTTGCATCTGAATGACTGAACGGAGAGGTGCATTTCAGGGCGGGCATATCCGTAAAGGAATTGCTCTTTCGGCACAAGGGACTCTTGAAGCTGTGCTGCAGGTTGAGGCTGTGTTGTGATGTTGCTGTAAAGTTGAAGCTGCGCTCGAATGCATGTTGTATGCTGTCCGATTGAGTGAAGCTAAGCGAGGCAGTTGTTGCTACACTGTGAAATGATGTGGAAGGCAGCGACTTGGCCGAATGATTTAAAAACCCATTACATGGTTCATCCGGAGTCGCTTGGAATGCGTATTTCTTGTATAATACATCAGAAATGGAACAATTATCATCTTGCACAGCATGTTCCTTAGCCAACGTTTGATCTAGTGGCTCAAATTCTTCACCAAATTCAATTGTTGGGCTTAAAGTGCGAGCTGGCAAATCAGGAAGCGAAGTTTGTGAAGTGGTGTCCATTATAAACTCTGGTGAGTCCGGCTCCTCAGTTAGATCTACGAAACTAGCTTGTAGTTGTTCTAGAAAAAAACTTAATATAACATTTTCATCATCATATTAAGTAATATTACCTACCTTTAGTTAGAGTCTTCGCCTCTGTAACAGTCTTCGCTAAAACAAAATTAAATAGTTTTATTAACTGATTTATAATAATGGTAAGCTTGATATATTTACCTTCATCACTGGAGTAAATCTCATAGCAGTTGATCTCTGTGCTGTTTGTTTCGTTATAGACTTTTGGGGACAGATTAAGCTCGGCCAGCACCGTGGGTGTAGCAGCTTCCACCTCTTCATCCGAATCAGCAAAGAGATCGGGTGAAGCACAGCGCGTAGTTTGTGTCGGCACACTGAGTAGCGATGAGGTGCTTGGCTGCAGGTTTTCCTTTTCTTGATTGCTTATCCTGGCACGTTTATCGGGCGGTTCTTTCAATGGACTGATCTGCTTCGTAGGAGTTGGAGTATGCTCCTCTATGATAGTAACAACAGCTTGTTTTTCCGACTCCGAAGGCGTTGCTGTATTCTCCTCTATCATATTCTCAGCTACTAGTTTTTCTAGCTCATCTAATTCCTCTTCTTCTGTCTGTCGATTTCCAAAGTGTGCTTCCAATTCGGCGTAGACTTGCTCCAACTGTTGCTGGCGTTGTAATGCTGCAGCGTTGAGTCGCTTAGGTGACAAGTCGCGTCCCTGAATGGCTGACCAGTTCTTAAGCAGATGATGCGCCGGCGTTTTGCAGACTTCAACCAGACCTTCCACATAATACGCATTAAGATCTTTAATGGATCCTGCGCTAGGTTCGTAAGTGATGTGTGCCTTTGCCTCCAATAGCTGCAGACGTGAGCTAATCAATTGAAATTGCGCCGCATTGAGCTCTTCAGGGCTAGGCAGCTTTGTGCGCACCTGTTGAGCCATTAAGGCGGCTACTTTTGCGTCTACCTTTTTCTGCTGCTCCAGAGGATTACGCAGCGTAAGCGGAGTAAACTTATTTGCCCATTTGCAACGTTTTCCACGCTTGCCACCCGCACCAGGAATGGCAACAATGGAAGCCAGATTGTATTCTGTGGGGAATGTCAGCTTAAGGAACATTTTGACATGGTATCACTTCAGAATACTTACCCTCCTTGGCGGCAGTGCGAAAGCCATATTTCTGTAGTTTACGGCGTACATTCTCTGATGACTGATTGGCAGGGTCACCGACAAGATTCACAACATTCTCCTCTTCGCCTCGTTCGTCTTCTGTTTCGTATAGACGCAACATGCCATATTTCTCTGCCTCCGATTTGGATAGCGCCAGTGCCATTTCAACATCATCCGGACTGAAATTATCTGCTAAACAATGCTGCGCTGTTACCTCTGCAAAGAGCTGCTCATTGCGTAGGAAGTCGCTGATACTGGGCTGCTTCTTGCTGCGTCCCCGCTTGGCAGCAGCTCCGCCTCGTTTTGAGGGAGCTGTCGACTTCAGTTTGGGTGCCTTCTTGGGTTTGGTAGCAGCAGATGGTTGTTGGCTCTCGCGTGTCTTCTTCGTTTTGGGTTCTGTAAACGGATCATCTTGATCTATGGATTCAACCCTTGGCTCCTGAGAACCCACAGCATTTTCCTGGGAATTAAAATACTCGGACAGGGTCATGGGAACTGTGTGTGATCTGGTGCTGCGCGTATTGCTTTTTGGAAATAAAAAACAAAGAAATAAAATATAATTAAAACATTTTATTGGTTAACCACTAACTAAACAGAACTAGAAGCCACACAGGATTATCATCTGCTGCTGGTACCTACCGCAGCTTTGTGGGCGCAGTTGCTTCTTGTAGTTTCTTAAAGTTAGCTTTGCGCGTCTGTCGGTCCATCTTCTTAACGATCCGTTCGCAGCGCTTCGGCCTCCTCAATGGCTTCTCTTATAAATTGCCCTCTGCGTGGGGCTCCAAAGTCGAACAATGCGTGACGATCTTTCTCCTCCTCACTGGTTGTTAGAAACGCCTTGCAGATCTTCTCGTTAGCAATGCGTTGCATAGGGGTCAAGCTAGCAGAGATTGTCGAAAGATTTGTTTATTAATGATATAATACTCCTTGCTTCCTACTTACTACTCTTACTTACCACCAAAGCCCAAAGAGTACCGTGCCTGCTGCAATGCAAGCGTAGGAGAAACGATTTCGGTAGACAAATGACGGTGTGCCTTGTGTGCGTCTGGGTTTTCGCTTGCTAGTATCAATGGATGCCATTACCTTGCTGCGGAGCTATCTATTATATAATTTAAATACACATTTTACGTGCGAGTGAAGGAATCTACAAGAAAACAAACGCAGTTGCGAAATGTGCCGCTGACCAGGGCTGCAGAATAGCCCGTGAGTAAATACTTTGTTTTCACATATTGTTTTCGTGCGTTTTCAAAAAATAAACTCATGCTTAAAAATGTTATTCATTTTAACAAATTGATTAATTTCTAAGAAATCGTAATTAACAATCAAAATGAGCGGCTTCAAAATAAATTTGCGGTAGCCCTTATCGCTGCTTATCGATAACGCTGCCTAAAAATATTCGTTGCTTACAAACTACTCGATAGTTCACTAAACCACAGAACGCAATTAACATTAATTAGCGCAAAGCGTAGGAGAGAAATCGAAATCGTATTTAGTTTTATTTGGACGTTAACAAAGTGCAGGTTGTTGGTGCACATTCCCCGCTGCTTCGGATTAAATTAAGAATCAACAAAGTCTTTGAGTGCAAATGTAAGTGGACTGTGAATTTTGTGATAAGGAAACTGTAACAAAAACTAACGCATAACAACAACTACGCATACAACAAACAATAATAACAACAACAACATTGAACGATAGACAAAGAGTGTAGAGTACAGTAAACAAAAGTGAATGAGATAACAATATGAAGCAGACAAAGCAAACGCAAAAAGAGTTGAGCGAACAGACACACACGCACACATGCTATGTACATGACTAGAATATATAGTTGTGTGGGTGTGTGAGTGTGTGTAACTGGAACCAGATACAACGGAATTTAACATTTTTTTGTTGATTTTTTTATTTCTTTTGCAGAAATAAGCAGAAAATACGACAACAAATTCGATATCAACTAATATAATACGCCCAAGGGTCACATACGGTCATTATTCATCGGATTCAGTTGGATTGAGTGCATCGAGCCGATCAGTCATGGCTCGAGATGATGAGCAGAGAATTGTGGATAGCGAAGAAGTCCCAGAGGGAGAGGAGTCAAGTTCCAGTCGCAATGGACGTCAGGACAATGAGTTGGCACTGCCCTCGGGCGGCTGCTGCATGCCCACGAGCACTAGTCACCGCTTTATGGCGCTGATCTTCATGTGCCTGCTTGGCTTTGGCTCGTACTTCTGTTATGATAATCCCGGCGCACTGCAGTCGGACTTCAAAAGGGATCTCAATTTGACTTCGACGGAATTTACGCTTATCTATTCCATCTATTCGTGGCCCAACGTGGTACTCTGTTTTCTGGGCGGATTCCTCATCGATCGTTTATTTGGCATACGACTGGGCACAATTATCTACATGCTGATCTTGCTGGTCGGTCAGCTGCTCTTTGCCAGCGGTGGCATTCTGCATACGTTTTGGCTGATGATTCTCGGACGTTTTATCTTTGGCATTGGAGCCGAATCTCTGGCAGTGGCCCAAAACAGTTACGCCGTGCTCTGGTTTAAGGGCAAGGAGCTGAACATGGTGTTCGGTCTGCAGTTGTCAGTAGCGCGATTTGGAAGCACCGTCAATTTTTGGGTGATGCAGCCCCTCTACAATTATGTGAGCAATTTCTATCAGAGCAATTATGTGCTTGGTGTTGTCCTGCTGCTGGCGACTCTGACCTGTGTCATGTCACTGCTGTGTGCCTTGATTCTGGGCTGGATGGACAAGCGAGCGGAGAGGATATTGCAGCGTAACAGTAATCCCTCTGGTGAGATACCCAAGTTGACGGACATCTTCACGTTCAAACCGCCGTTCTGGATGGTCTCCATCATTTGTGTGGCCTACTATGTGGCCATCTTTCCGTTCATTGCTCTCGGCCAAAAATTCTTCATGGATCGTTTCCACTACACTGAGGCGGAGGCCAACACTGTCGATTCTCTGGTGTATCTGATTGCCGCGGTATCTTCGCCTGTCTTTGGTTTCATCATCGACAAGGCCGGCCGGAATGTGACTTGGGTGCTTACCGCAACAATTACCACAATTGGCGCCCATGCACTGCTGACATTTACCCAGTTAAATCCATATGTGGGCATGTCCATAATGGGACTCTCCTATTCGATGTTGGCCGCTAGTCTGTGGCCACTGGTTGCCCTCATTATTCCCGAATATCAATTGGGCACAGCGTATGGCTTCTGTCAGTCTGTGCAGAATCTTGGCCTGGCTGTCATCACCATAGTGGCAGGTATTATTGTGGATCACAGCGATAACGATCACACCTGGGTGCAGCTGTTCTTTATGGGATGGCTGACGCTCGCTTTGATTGCCACCTGCGTGATCTGGGCCTACGACAAGAAGCATCGTGGCAATCTCAACATGACGCCCGCCCAGCGAGCGAACTTTGTGAATAGCGCAAACTATCAAAATTTTGAATAAAGAGAAGAGAAGTCGGAGGAGATTTATACAGGCAGCGGAGGAAAAAGACGTCGCATCAGCAGCTCGCAGACCCGCAGCATTCGCAGAACCTTATCAGGATTGGCTGGGTTTTTTATGTTTGTAATTATGTATGTGGGAAATTGAGCGTCGTCATTGATGCGGGAGCATTCTATCTCGAAAATAAGTACGCGATTATCTAAGGCAAAAATGATGTGAATGTTTTTGATGATAATGATGTATTCTGTTATTGTAGTTGATGATGGTGATTGATAATGATTGATATAATGTGATGTGCGCATATTGAGTCGCAAATTGGTATTTACTAACTGGAATTGTTTGTCAAATGATATACACACATACACTCACATAAACATACATACAGACACACACACACATATATATATAACATATATTTTAATTGTACGCTATGTATTTTTAGAGCAATTTATAATTATTACAGTTACTATTGCATGTTTAATTGTGTAAATGTTTTACAACAAATTTTAAATACAAAACATACGAAAAGGAACAAACTCCTATAGGCAAAAATTTAAATCAAATAGATCAATAAACAGAGCATTGATATTCCATTTCCGTTTGCGTTTATTAACAAATATAGAAATCGATAAGATTAACTTAGTCTATTTCCAATCATCTTAAAGATGTTTGCCTAGCTGCTTTAGTTTGTTTTTTTGTTTAGAACATTTTAATGTCTGTCCGCCGCTCGAGCACCTCAACGCATTGTCTGCTGTCCAGGCTGAGCACGCGCAGTTCATGCAGCGGTTTCGTCTTCTCCTCCGCCGATTGACCACTGCGCAGTGTTTCCAGTAGCAGCAGCGCCGTACCCCGTGCTGCGGTCAGCAATTTACAGGCGTCGTGAATGCTATAAACAACCAAGGTGAAGGGGGAGAAATGAAATTGAATTAGATACGCTATGATGACGCATGCATGGCATGTCGTGATTCACTCACCGCTTGAACAGCAGCTCGGGTCGTCGTGTGTACTGGCCGAAGAGCGCAAAGAGCAGCGTCATGTCGTAGTTGAATTGAGCTGCGCCGGCCGGAGAGAACTTCGTGTGCATCACCATGCTCTCCAGCATGAAATCGTCGATCTGCTGTGCGATTAGTCGTTGCGTCTGATTGAACAGATTGGCGGACAGCTCACGTTCCAGATTGTGGAGTAAAGTCACAAGTACTTGAAACATTTCACCACCGCTTGGAGAAAGTATAAATGGTTCTCTGCTATTCTGTTCCGGCATGCTGGGCCAGGCATCGTGTCGATATTGCATTGACTTGGCCTTCATTTCGTTCACAGCTTTGTTGGCCAGATTCTTCATAAGCTGACGTGCCCAGTGCTCTAGCTCTGAGACAGCATGCTCGAACACTGAGTTAATCTCCGTTGCATTGGGTCCTGCTAGCGCAGCATGCAGATGCAGATAGTGCACATTCTCGCCCCACTCGCGTAGCACCATCATTAGGTAGTTGATTGCATTCAGCACGGGTAAACTGGCAACGGCGCCGCTGCTATGTAGCTGCACTAGACGCCGCCGGAAACTGTCGATCAGCTCGAGCTGCAGCTGCAGAAACTGCAACTGATGTCCCGGCTGTATGAGGCCGTAGTAGCGATCCTTGATGGCGTCCAACAGGCGCATAAACTGATCGGCGCATTTTGGTATCTTAAGATCATCGTCAAATGTGTTCGGGTCGATTAGCTGAAAGGGCGTCTCCGCCTGCAGTATGTCATCCATTTTCTCAGCACAAACTGTAAAAGAGCAGAGGGTAAGACTAAGTTTTGGATTTACTGTTGACCGTGGCTTACATCGCTCCTCAAGAGCAATCCAGCGCAGCAGATACATCGGTTGTGTCAGCACTGAGATGGCGCTGGGAAAGCTAGCCGGATAGCCAAATAACTCACACAGCTCTGCCTCAAAGGCCAGCGTCTCATCCACCAGATGAGCAAACAGTATCTCGTCCTGTACAATTTGCTCAATATCTGCCGCTAGCTTCTCAATGGTCAGTTGCACCAGACCGCGAACGAACTCCAGCTGTAAATGAAATAATCTGATTAATAGAACGAATAAGTTGGAGGATTGTAAGTTCTCTCACTCGCAAATTGTAGTCCAGCTTGCCAGCCTTCATAGCCGATGGCTGAAACGTTTTACCCACAAAGAAATGCGTCTCCTTGCCCCAGTTGAGAATCTGTGTGAAGAACCATTCGGGCTTGTCCAATCGATTGGTTTGCCTCGTTCCGGTAAAGTGAAACATGAAACGCTGGCGATAGGGCGCCAGCAGCAGCTCAACCACTTTGCTAATCGGGGGGCAAGCAATGCTGGATGTGATGAATTGCAGTGGCGCATGCTCCTCCGCGGGGGACTGTATCAGGAACATGTACTCCGCCAAGAGCTGCGCTTTGGCAGTGTCACGACTAGGGGAAAAGTTCAAGGGCTGCTGTTCCAAGTGCGCCCAGCGTAAGCTCTTGAGTACAGTCTCAAACTCGCTTGACAGACGCTGCATGAGCAACTTGTGCCAGTAGATCGCAGTGTTTTCTGCATAGGATTTGAGTGAGTGTGCTTGCACTGCCTGCAAGCGACCCACCACGCTGTGTTCGCTGTCATTGCCCTCGTAGAGCGTCAGATAAATGTTAACTAGCTTTGCCTCGTCTTTACCATTGATGGCTCCGCTTAGCGCAGCGCTTATTTCCTGTATGTCCTGCACCAGGCGCAAATATTGCGTCACCTTCTGCAGCTGACGCACTTGCTGTAGATCCTCTGCCACGCCCTCTAACGCCGGCTTGCACTCTGCAAGCTTTAGCTTCAATTTCTCCCTAAATTGTGCCAGTTTCTCCATCTCGAATTCAATGCTCTCACAGACCTGCTGCTGGCATTGAAACGCCGTTTTGTAGCTGGACACATTCTGTGGATCCTCGTAGTTGAGCTGTAAGTTCATATTATAATGTTTAATGTTTCTTTGCTACTCCTGTAATCCACTCACGGTTTGGTTCAAGGCGTGTAACCGTTCCTTGTACTTCTCAAATAGCAGAGCGGCCCGATGTAGCCGGTTCACGTCTTTGCCAATCTCATCGTTCAGTCGCGCTGCTATGCGCAGTTCCATTTCATTCAGCTTGGCGGGCATTTTATACGGCACATTCAATTAACAAGCTATAAACAATTCCGACCACGTATAAAAAAAGTTAATTTGTTGATGCAGTCACTTTGGACCAGGGCTGCATTGTCTATTTGATTAGTGTTGAACGCGAAAATGCTCCAACGTTTCGATGCCACTTGACGCGATAAAGAGCTGAGCGAACAGCGAATAGTCAACATATCGATTCTTTAGCATCGATGTGAATGGCAACTTTCAAACACAGCCGCCAGCAGGTGTTGCATTTGGCGTCGGTCGCTTTCTTAGATTTTTCAGCATACGAAAAATTCAGTGAAAATGTTAACGTCAAAGCAAAAGAATCCTGTGCAAGGCGTTGGGGCCTCTCCTCATACACCGCTGAGTTTTAGTCGCGAGCTGCGTCAGGTTTTGCAGGAGCGAAACTTATTGACGGCCAAGTCAAGGAAGAAAGGTAGTAGAAAGTTGTAAAATTTTAATTTAAAGTTAGTTTGTGTATGCATATATTATCCATTTAGTGTGCTCAATGCTGGATAGTAATTCGAGCAGCCCGATTGGTTCGCCCAATCCAGAGGCAGGCAAACGACTTGGTTTCCGTCTGCAGGCGGTGCAGGAGATTATATCGTCGGAGAAGTCCTACTTGGAGCAGCTCGAGCTCTTGATGAAATATTTTGTGCGTCCACTTAAGGATCAGGCTATTATCAATGCCTCTAACCATACAGCTCTCTTTGGTCAAATCGAAATGATTTACAATTTGAATGGAGAGTTCCTGCGCGAACTGGAATCCAATATGGAAAATGTGGCTCAGGCTTTTCTGAAGATGGCCCCGTTCTTTAAGCTGTACTCGGTATACGCTTTCGATTATCGTGGCGCTCTGTTTATACTGCAGGATTTAATAAGCAAGAATCCAGTTTTTCGTAAATTTCTTGAGGATACTGAAAGCCGTCCGGAGGTGCAACGTAAGCTAAACTCTCTAATGATCGTGCCCATACAGCGCGTACCTCGCTACAAGCTGCTGCTAGAGCAAGTGCTGCTCTACACCAGTCCAGGGGATGCGGACTACAAGTTTCTTAAACGTAAGTCATAAATGGAAACTCTGTTTCGTTTTTAATTTTGTGATTGATTGCCAGAATCCGTTAAGGAGATCGAGGCCACGGCCACACATATCAACTCGTGCGTGGAGGAGCAAGAGATCACGCAGCATTTGATCCATCTACAAAATTCTCTGGTGAATCGCACGCCAAATATTGTAAAGCCCTCCCGGCGTGTCATCAAGGAGGGAATGCTCTTCAAGGTCACCCACAAGGGTCAGACGATCAAGCGCTTCTGCATCCTCATGTCGGACATCTTCATGTACTGCAAGCCTCTGAAGGAACGTCTACCCAGTACGCAGGTTGAGAACTCACTGGAATGCTGCTGCATATTCCCGCTAAAGAAATGCAAGGTCTATGAGATGTTGCCAGGAAATTTTAAACTCACCTGTCAGAACGATGGCATTATCTTTGGCGCAGGCGATCTACAGGTATCACGTACCTGGATAAGATTCATACGCGATGCCATCGATCTGCACGTGCAGTGCCGCAAGACATTACGCAAGGACTCCAGCAAGAGGACACCCATACGCAAGAAGGATATAAAGAAATTTGGCAGCGATTATGTACTGAGTCCAAACAAGCGCAAATGCGTGAGTAGCTACGAGTGGAGTCCACAAGAAATCCAAACTAATCCCTTCTCTTCTTTCTTTAGGAATATGAGAGCGTTTTTCGGAATAAAAACCTGACTACTGACTCTGAGGATGATGCAGAGGAGTCATTCAAATCGGACATGAGTTGTTTCCAGCTTAAGCGGAAGATACCAAATGCTGCTGCAAAATCACAGAGCAGTGTCGCGCCGTCCACAACGACTACCATGTCAATATCTACCTTGTCGGTGACTGTCAAGCGGCCAGCACCGCCACCTCCAACAGTGCATCTGCGCTGCAAGGAGGGCGGGGAAGAAAAACAGCAGCAGCAATCGAGCAAGGAGAATCGCATTTCGAAGCTGTACAAAATGATATCCACCGGCGACAAGGTGACCAATGTGCGCAGCATTCTCAAGCGCACTAAGCCCACTGGCACAGCCAGCGATCCGGATCCAAGCTATGGCTTTGCCAGTCGTTATTCCGACTCCAAGTCTTATTTCCGTGCACACAATGTGGACAATACCATACCAAGAGCGATAAACCGTGAGGATCTCTTGGACGCGGACCTGGGTGATGGAAATTTCCGCGATGTACTCTTTCCGTTGCGCTCCAGTGGAGGCAGCCAGAAGAGTGGCGGCTGGACAACACCCGGAGAGACACTCAGAGCCAGCCAGGAAGATATACTGTTTTCGCCGCCACACAAGAAGCGCGTCAAATTTGAAGATACTCCAAATGCGATCGAGCCGAAGCCTTTCGTGTTTCCGAGCAACAGCGGCGGAAATGGCGCCAGCAAACCCAGCTCGCTGCGTGAGCGTATCTATGACTTCTTTGCCAATCTTTTCTAGTTATATCATGTCATATTCATTTTACATTTTCAGCACATTTATTTAAACCATTTACATTTATATCATTTATTACAATTAAAATATATTCACAATCCTATTAGAGATTTCAAATCTGCAACTGGCAGTTTTGTATGGGCGATGAATCGATATAGTTTTATTCATGAGATTTGGAATCTCTCAGTTCTTTCACACGATGCACAAATTGACCCACATTGTCATCACATATGGCCTCCTGCCATTCTCCATTCCGCTTAAAGTGGGAGCCAACGATAACTGCTTGAGCTTCGTTAAAGTATTGATCTACATTGTCTTTGGTTACGCCAGATCCAATTAACAAAGGAATCTTGACCTTTCCCGCAAGTTCTCTCGCTTCACTGGGGCTAGTTTCCTGGCCCGTTGCAGTGCCGGTTATGATGAGGCCATCGGAGAGAAAGAACTCTGCTGCCTTCGCCGTTTCCAGCAGGCTTACATCTTTTGTGATGGCATGTGAGCTGTGTTTCTTCTTAATGTCCGTAAATACCATCACATCTTCGGCATCGATTTGCTTGCGATAGCGTAGCAACTCTCCGGCACATGCATCCATGTACCCCTCGTCGGCTACATGGCCAAAGATGAATGATTCGGCGCGGATGAACTGAAATTGACAGGCTTTGGCAATGGCCAGCGCCTGCTTGTTGCCGCCGGCGAGCACTTGCACGCCACAGGGCATCTCTTTGGGTATAATGCTGCGCACGGCTTGCGCCACGCGTGTCATGCAGGCCACAATCTCAGGCCCCAACTGACGCTCCCTGGCGTATGGTATGTCATGCATATTCTCCACGAGCACAGCGTCCTGCAGAGAGAATTATATATGTATAAGACTGCAGCTCTTAGTAAGTTAGCACGTTGTTTACATACCAAACCGTGGTTCTTGTACAGCTCCGCCTCCCTTTCGGCCTTTTTGATTATGTGCTCCCAATTGCCGGCATAGCGCGGTGTGCCTAGGTTAAAATTTGTTTATTTACTAATTTGTTAATAATATATAGTTATCTTACCTTACCTGGCAGCGCCTCTACATGTATCATGCCAATTATTTTGCATTTTCCTCTACCAAATATTTGGATAAAACGCTCCATACCAGCTGATAAATTTAAAGGCATATTGTTTGTGGCCAGCGCGCAACATGTGTGTGCGTGTGAGCAGCATGGCAATAGATTAGTGCTGGGCAGTGTTGTGCAAATTCGTGACGCGTTCACTGTGAATGCCAAATGTGAGAGAGTAACTGTTAACTGCAGCTGCTTTGCGTAGTATTTAGTATTTTTTTCATGTGTTTGAATTGTGGCAAATTAAATTTAAAAAACACTTTAAGCTTTTGTGCAACCACATCACGTAATTGTCGTCATGGTGACTCAAAGTTTGAATTGCTGTTAATAGGGGCGGGACAGGGGGGGGCGGTCGTTGTGCTGCACAGCCTGGTAAAACAATGAGTAAAGCCTTATCGCTGCTGCTGCTGCCTTTGGACGTCAGCAAAAAGGGCTACGCTCGTCGATTCCCGTTTCATTGTTGTTGTTGTTGTTGCCATCCGTCCCCTGGTTACATTGTTTGAAAATATGGCGTACGCTGTCCTTGAGTTTGATTTGCTTTGGGCCGGATCACTCTGCACCCGCACCCGCACCCGCCCGTCCGCTGGCCGTGCCTATGTCTGATTGCCTGTGCTTAGCGGAAACGACGGCATCGACGCGACGACGCGACGTCGCCGCGCGTTCGCAATGGCATTCCAATTATCACAGCAACCACCTAGACAGTGGGCAGCAGTTCCCGCTCCACCCCCCCGGATGTGAAACGTTTCCATTTGTTTGTTTGTTTGCCTTGCCAGCGCGCGCATTGTTTCGTTCTGCTCTGTTTTGTTTCGTTTCGTATTGTTTTGCTTTGTTTTCGTTTTTGTTGTACAGTGTGCCAGTTACACACGTATGTTACAATTGCGCTTTGTATTATTTACAATATGTAAAAGTGTTGTCCTTGACGGGGGCGCACTCCTGCGGGTCCATTTAATGGGATTGTGCGCTGCGAGAAGCGCAAAGCACTTGCAATTACACGAGAATATAATTGAATTTCGCTTTGAAGTGGACACGGCAGCGCGGAAAGTGCTGGCAACCCGCTGTGGGAGCTAATATGTGAGATGATATTACTTGCCTTAAATATGTAAGTGATTCCCCTTGGCTGGCGCAAGGATATGGCGTAATGCGCACAAGGTTGACACCTCTTCAAAATGAACCCAATTGGAATGAATTTTTTACACACGGCGTGCAAACAATATAAATTATTTATAGCGTCGATTCTCATCATCATCAGCTCGCACAAGGTTGCTTTTGTTGTGCACACACACACACACACACACATACTCGTTTGTTGCTGCAGTTGCAACAAGTTGTTTCCGTGTTTGCTTTTGTCGCTTGCGCTTGCGATTATGCAGGGTACACACAGCGCAGGTAAACAGTGACACAGAGAGAAATAGAGAGAGAGAGATTGACAGTAGGGTATGGGGAGGGAAGGCGGCTGGCGGCGCGTGATTGTGTGTGCGCGTGTTTGCAGAAAGAATGCATACATCCTTTGAGCAAAGCAACAGTTACTCAAGCTGCGACTTGTGCCGCCAGCGCTGGCTAATTAGTTGGCCATAAGTTTTGGTCAATAGCAAATTAATCAAGCAGCTTACGCTGCAAAAAACTAAAGGCAAATGGGGGTAGTAGCAGCCGGAAGATACTCTGCTCAGCTTGCTGTATGCGTTAAGCAGTTTTTGCGTTGAGTTAAACAAGCTGAGGCTTCCTTTGAATGTCAGGTGAAAGTACTGCATCTTCTTGGTTTATAGGGTCGTTATATGTATGTATATAGCTGAACTAATGAACTCATTTTCTATTCCTGCAGGGTATAAGCCATGCTATAGCTTAATTATTTAATTTCTTTCTTCTTTCTTTTTATGCTTTGCAATCGATTCTTCAATTGAGATTGATCAAGAATTTATATACTTGTCTACTAGTCTTATATACCGCTTTGTTTTACCAGCAGTTATGCCTGCAGAGTATAAGCTATGCCGTAATTAAGCAAATTGCTTTTTATCAAGCTAACAAGTTGTTCCATTTTTGGAGCTAAGTGAAAAGTTTGTCCACCTCCCACCTGGCACCGACCGATTCAATCCGACAGCGGCAACTTGTGCAAAGTGCAACACTTTCAAAAAGTCGCTCAACATTAAAGTCCAACTAAATTTCAACTATATACTCGTATATATCACCCCATTTTGGGGTTTAAACCTATTGCAACGTTGATTTTCTCATTTGTTTATAGAGTTTTGATAAATATGGCATTTTATTTGGTCGTGGGGCGACGCTCTGCTCTCATTAGTTTAGTCGCGCGAAATGCAATTAGTCAATAAATTTAATGAAAACATGAAAACTAGCGGCTCCCATGCAAACAAACAGCGGCGTCGCGACGCCGAATCATTTGCGTGTGGCCATCGTTGTTGGTCATAATTTCTGGCTGCCACTGTCGGCGCATCGATCATTATTTGTGGCAGGGAGCAGGTGCAGAGTGCGGGTGGGTATGGGTAATAGACGCCGCAGCAGTTCGTTAACGGGGCACGCAATACGCGCCGCACGATGGCACAGACGACGTGTTGCAAATTGGAAAACAGCAAATGGCAGAGACAAAGAAAGGTTAGGCAGGAGCTGACAGGACTGCGAGATACCCTGTAGAGCACTAGCCTACGCAGTCTCTGAGTAAGTTGAGCTTCAGCTGGTATGTCTTAGCTTACCTTCTGTGTTGTCTTGAGTCCTAATACTCTATATACCCCTTCGCTCAGGGTTACTGGGTATCCCTCAAGCCGCGTGGGATGGAATTAGTCGGGCCGCTGTCTAAACTAGATAAAGGCCGACTACAATTTTATTAGTTGCGACCTTGAGTGGGTGCGGCAATACGCAGTGCGCAACACACTTGAAAATCGCTCAAAAATTTAAAGAATTCGAGCAGCTTCTGCTCCCCTTTTTATCCTCTAGTCTAATTTCATTTTCATGATACTTTTTCGTCTGCGGCAGCAGCTGGCAAAAACCTGTTCGAGACTTTTCTATCTCTTGTTGCCTGTTAAGTTAGTTGCGAACCGTTGCCTAATTGATTTACGTGACAAAACTTGGTAGACAAGCGTCGCGTCAAAACGCGACTGAGAACAAAGGGAAATAAAAAAACGGAGTGTATAGCATTTTCACTTTTCATTTTGGCAAATTAATGAGAAACAAGGCAAGTATAGAGGGAGTCTGATAGTAACATACCTATTATCCTAGCAGGTGTTTAAGATGATACTTATTTTCTGGCAATCATTCTGTCAGAATCTTCTGGACAGGGATAATTCTGTATACCCGTTTTTAAACATTATCATTAAATAAAGGGTATAATAAATAAGTTTCTGTTGCTTGTTCCGAATGCAGGCGTAAATTGCAAGTGGAGCTGGTAAAAATAACACGCATACGCCACGTGCACACAACGCACTGTAGTAGGTTATAGTTGAGTGGGTAGGGATCGTGATGGAAATACCCTGTAAGTAACTTCAAGAGTCTACACGATTGGGCTGTGTCCGCGCTCTTCCTTTTCTTTTCGCTCTCCACTCTCCACCCTCGACTCTCTGACCCTCTTCTTCAGTTTTACTCCCAAACACTTTCTTTGTCTTTATGTCTTCACTCTTTAATATTTTATGTCTTCTCTTCTTAACCCCCCCAACTTCACAGTCTCAGATAGTCTCCCCCCTTCCCCGTAGCTCCACACACTTCACCTGTCCGCACAAGCTGTGCTCTGCGTGCTGTGTGTGTGTGTGGGGCCCACCTTCACTCCTTGCCGTTTTGCGAGGACAAGGACAACGATTCGCTTGAGAAAATAAAGCAATAATAAAATCAACGAAATTTGTAGAAGAAAACTTTAATTAAACTGCGCCACAGACAACAAAAGTAACTCGAGGCGACGTTTTCGTGACCGCGTTCAGGTGCAAATGCGGTCACACCCTTGAAAAAGCCGAACCAAACCGAACTGAACCAAAAGTAACGCAAGACAAATAAACAACAACAAGAAGAACAACAATAACAAGAAGGATGAGTGTCAGGCGAACGTATTAAAGTTATTTGTACTGACCGCAAAAGGGGGGCGTGGCTAGCTAGACTGAATTGTGCTGCTATCGCGTCGCTTTATCACAAGCAGCAGCTGAAACTGTCGCAACGTGTGGCGCACAAATTAAACGTCCGCGCAGTAAAGTATGCTACGCTTTTTTCCATTCGCCTGCTTAGAGATGGGCACGTGAGAGGGAGATGGGTGAGCAGTGCTGGTCAACTGTGATTAATCGCATTGTTAGTGTGATCGATTAACTACATGGTATTTATTTTTATTGGTATTTGGTATTAATTAGTGCATTTGCAGCTTTCTCGATTGTTCTTTGATCATTCAATTATTTCGATTCATGAGCGTTTGGTATTATTTAGTGCTTACACCATGCACTAGCTAAGTTAAGTTTAAGTGACTTTGTGTGGCTCTTCACGCGCTCATCAACTGCAGGCACTGCAAACCTGTTTAAAGTTTGACCTGGTTTATTTATGTGCGCTGCGCTATACTGTGATAATGCCAATGGTCACAACCGTCAACCGTGACATCCAACCAAAAACAACAACATCAACACAAACTGCTGCGCTTTGCGTGTCTAGCGAACATCGCCATTTTGTTTTTTAACCCAAAGCGTACGCCCCCGCCAGGTACGTAGCTGATTAGATTGGCTAAGCGCAGCGGGATCCACTGCGGCGAAAGCATAATTAGTTACCGTGATTTGTATCGCTTCGCCTGGAGTGTGCTTGACAATCGTTGTTATTGTAGCAGTTGTTGTTGTTGCAGTCGTTGGCGTTGTTGCCTTGCTGACATTGCCAGCGGTGGCCCAGGTACCATTTGCATCGGTCTAAGCTGGCGCAGCACACGCTCTGCCCGGGTATTATGCGCGGCTTAAGCTGCAACGACACCGGCAGCAGCACCACCTGCCAGGCATTTCACACTGACATTGTTTTTGTGGAGCGCAATTAAAGCGGGAGGCATTACATAAAATGCACTTAAAGACGCACTGCCTCCGGTGCAAAAGGCATAAAGTGGCCTTACTCGAGGCATTATGTTTTTTAATGAGCACTGTGGGCTTAACTCTCTCGCCTCGACTCCAATCTTGCCTTGCTCTTCTTGTGCTCACTGCAGTTTCCCGGGAATTTCACATTTAGAGAAGGGCAAATCCCTTGCAGCTTTTGTCCTGGACTCTTTTCATTTGCAAGCGAATGTGATGCAGAACACGTCCAAAGGCTTTGCTAAATATAGAAGCACATAAAACGAATCATGAGTGTGTGTGTGCGAGTGTGAATTTCTCGGTATGTGTGTGTGTGTGTGTTGGCCAATCAAAGTTCTAAAGTTGGCATCATTGACAGGGCCAAGTTGGCAAGCGAAGCGAACTGGTTGAAGTCAAATTAGCAAAAGATAGCGACAAGCTACGAAACTTTTATCATTTTCTGGGAAGCGAAGGGTGGGAGAGTGTGGATGTGCCCGTGTTAGTTAGCTCTTCTGCATGCTTGCACATTGTTGAGCAAGGCAGTCGGAGAGGGAGAGGGAGGTACAAGCCGGAGAGAGCGGAGTAGCGATGGGTATCGGCTAATGCTATCGATATTGTTAGCAACAAAAATATTGAATTGACTATAATATAGGAAATTATAAAAAGCTATAAATATCGTTAATGTATAATATCGATAAAGTATCGATTGCCATCTCTAAGCAGAAGACTGCGAATTGTTGGAAAAATGGGCTCAATTTCAACGTCGCGTTGCCCTGGCAGCGTCGCAGCTGCAGTCATAGTTCAGGTGTAACAATGTCAAATGCACACACACACATAAGCACTCGTACACGCACACATACACACACATGCACAATCAATCAGAGTTATTTGGCTGGCTGCTGGAGCGCGACATGTTGACAAGTAATTGGCAGTAAGCGAGCAGCATCCTGCTCCACGTCGTGCTCCCCACCATGGCATCCACGATGCCACGCATAACACGCACTCATGCACTATGCAAATATCTGAAATCATCCTCGCCCCACGCTGCCTGCCTGCCTGCCTGCCTGCCGCAACCACTGGCAATGGACCACGTTCCGCAGCAGAAAAGAACAAAGCCAATCAAGCGCAAGGAATGACTGCAAAATCTGTGGGCACAGCAAATGCCTTTAATGCCAGGCATGCTGTGCTTGATTCCAACTGCTTGAATGGAACTCACTCCCCTTACCCCCCACCAGCCCATGCCCGCTTCCGCTCGAACAACAACAGCCTTAGCTAGCGTTGCCTTAGCTGCTGCTGCTGTGCGCCGTGTACGTGCAGGCCCGAAATTGGGTCAACGTGCGGGCGGAGACACAGAGCCGGAATGGTCCAAAGAATGCGTAGTCGAAGTACCAAGGAAATAGCTAGAAGATGGCTGGAGTAGGGTAGACAAGTGGGAGCTGCGTTGGGGTAGCAAGGAGCAAGGCCAGCAGCATAAGCGGGAGCGGCAGCGGAAGCAGGTGGGCAGTGAGTGTAGCATACTTTTTGGGGCGCGATAGCGCAGAAAACAAAACAAATCGACGCGAATGTCGCGACTTGACAGCAACATGTTAGCATGACGCGATGTTGTGGGAGCTACAAAAGAGAGGGAGAGAGAGCAAGTCTGAGAGCGTGTTGAAAAAAAACATCGCCAAGAGAGCAAAAGCTTTCATCGCGTGAAACTTAACTTGCGAGTTTAGCTGCTGTTGCTGCATAACCTTCATCTTGAACTTCATGGCCAGCCGATTTTTGGGAGTGTGTAGCGAGAGAGAGAGAGAGAGAGAGGGGAGAGTGTGAGAGCGTGAGTGTGGGCGAGTAAGAAAGAGAGCACGTCTGTCCATTTGCTCACCTACTTTTTGCGTGCAATAAAAACAAATGCAACAGGAGGGTGTTCATTCATGAAAGCTCACACTCAAAAACTACCAACTACTGCGTAGAGCCACATGGCGTGTGCCAGAGCGAGACAGCCTGCAAGGTGGTAATGGGTAGTACGAGAGAAAGAGGCCATGTGGGAGACAAATGAAACGAAATAAATTAAATTTACACTTGAAGATTAATTGCGAATATTAAATCAAGTTGTTGAAACGTTTTTATTTTTTGGGCAGATTAAATTTAAAAAAAATGATAATTAAAAAATTTAGAAAAAATAAAAATTGTTATAAATATATTATAAATAATTTCTAAATATTTAAAAAACTCAGTTTTAATATTTTTAAAATAACATTTATTATTCTTTAATAAATTATCAGTATATTTTTATTTACAGCTTTTTTAAAATATTATAAATTCCATTAAAAACTTCGTCAATTAACGGAAATGAAAATGTTTGAAACAAATTACAATTTGCTCTATTCAAATATTGAATTTAACGGCGATGGCAAAGCTCGCGGCAAAAACATCGCCATGCTGGCTGAGCGCTCTCTTTGGCATTCCAGTAGCTACGCACGCTCTCTAACTGAGAGAGCGCTCTCGCTCGCAACACTCGCTCTCTCATGCACGCACACAGTTACAAGTTCTTATCAGAGCAACAGCCCAGCTGGAAGCAGACAGGCAGGCAGGCAGCCAGTCAGGCAGTTAGCCAGTCGGGACTCGCCTATAAAGGGGCGACACGGGAGCGGGAGCGGGAGAGAGAGAGAGATAGTGTGGGGAGAGCGAAAGGAGAAGTGCCACACACACACAGTGGTCGCACTTTATAAGGTGTAACACGAAACTGGAGCAATTCAGTTCGCAGTTGGCAGGCGTCGCAGAAGGTTGCAAACAACGAAGCAGCTCAGCAGCAGCAGCAACGGCAGCAACAGCAGCAAGAGCAGCAGCAGCAGAGCAAAGGCAACGGCAGCAGCGGTAATAGGCAACAAAAGCAACAACTGAACTGAAGTTGTGAATAAGTGACTAAATGAATGGGCCAATAAGTTCGTAGTGCGCGACGCGGCGTGAACGAAAAGTGAATGAACAACAAAACTAAGCCAAATTAAAAAGGAATTGAATTGAATTAATTTAAATTTGCAGTCGGCAGCAAAACAATTAAAAGCAAATTGCATGTCACTCTGTGTGCGTGTGCGTGTTTGTGGGTGTGGAGCAACTGCATCGTTGGCCATGTGCATTTGCACATAATTGCAAACTGTTGCGCGGTCTGCAATTTAATTCTTTTTATTGCGTTGCGCATAAAACAAAAAGCCATTTGCCACAGCCAGAGCCAGAGCCAAAGCCAAAGCCAAAGCCATTTGCCAGCGGCAACGGCAACGGCAACTGTTGCACATGCCACACACGCACTCACGGGAAGATACACCCGCACCGTGATACTATAACCCATTGGTTTTACGATCGGTTACGGTCTCGGACATGCCACATTAAATTTGCTCTTTAATGTTCCTTTTGCTGTGTAGCCTGCGAACCGTAAAAAGAAAGCAGAGTCGAAAAAAGTGCAAATATTTGTAATAAAGGAATTAGAAAACGAAGATAAACGTACGCGGGACGCAGAGAAAGAAAGAGAGCCAACAAAATTTACGACTCGAATTTGCATTTGCATTGAAATTCCGAAAACGAAACGAAATTATTCCATGTGTAAATGTCTGCAGCTGCATTAAAAACCAGAATGGAGCATTGAGAGCTTAGCCCAGGTTTGTCTATGTTTAGTCCTTGCCGCCAACATTGCCCACTCAAATTTCACCCATATCCGGCGACTGCGGTTGCTGCCTCATTTACTATGCACAATGTAAACATTTCTTTTTTATTGTTTTTTAATTATGTTATGAATCAAAGTGCGATTGCATAAATATTTGTATATTAAATAATTTGCATTTATCATCGCTTTATTTGATTGGAATGTATTAAATGTAGCAGAATGCGCAAAAAATTGTATAAAAACTGTTATATAGTGTGGAGTTTTTTGTGCGAAAAAATAATATCGATTGCAATCGAAGTTCAAGTGAAATATTTCAAATTCAAATGCGTGACAACACTATTATCGATGCTACACAAGTATCGATCTTGCGATACTTTGTAATCATTCAGGGCGAATGGCACCTGTTTACAGGCAGCACTTGTTCTATGACTTAATTCGCTGTCAGTTTTCTTTGTCACCTATACAATTCGGGTTTTTTTTTTATGTGTTTGCGCGCCTGCATTCATTTTGTCATATTTGTTGTGCTCGTAATTGTGTCAATATTATTTGGCACAACATCATAAAAAATAAGCCAAAATCTCCGAGGCATGTTTGCGCAAGTGATGAAAAGCAAATAACGACGCATTGTTTATGAAAGGGACGCGCTTTTATTATACACACACACACACACACACACATACTCGCAGGCATACCATAATGATGTTGATGACCAGGGTAGCATATAAAACGGACTGTGATAACGTTAACTACGCATATGCCATGCAATTTGTTGCCTTTTATCATTCACACTTTTTCCCTGAGAAAAGGCGCAGCTGTTGCCACGGCAGAGCAACAGGCAGAAGAAGTGAGGAGGAATGGAATGAGGGGTACATAACTTGTGTCTGTCCGACAATTAATTAAACCACGCAATGTGTGCGTCCCTTGTGTGTTGTTTTCTAATTAAATTCAACTACAGGCATAACTAATAATAAGCTCGACTTGCAAGTCAAAGTTTTTCGTTTGAAAATCGAAAGTCACAAACTTCGAAATCTAATCAAATTACCGAGAGTGAAGAGCAACAACACGAGGTAGAAACACTTTGCTTATGACACACCTGGCGTATGAGTAATGTGTTTGTGCCACGTGCAGTCAACACACACACACACACACACAAAACACACACAACAAACAATTAGAGGCAAAGAAAAGCAGCGCCAACAACTGTGGCAAATACAAGTCGAGCTGCAGACTGATAGACTAGAGGATACTCAGCAAAGCGCTTGTACGCTTGTGTTTGTGCAGTAGTTGTAGATATGCTCTTTCACGTATTTTACAGGGCATCAGGCGAGCACAAGGTGCGGGTTTTCCCAATGGCAAGCACCAGGCTTTCATGTCAACTTTGTTAATTAAATGAAGCACTTAACATCGGCGACATATTTCGCCTGCTTGCCCCTGCCTCCAGTGTCTCCGCTGCTGCTGCTGCTCTTCAGCCTTTCTCTCTCTGTTTTCTAAACCCCTTCTTCATGTTGTATTCGCTCGTGTTCTTTTCTATACAGTTTGTTTTTTTTTTGCCCCCCATTTCGGACTGCATAATTTGCGCGAGTTCCATTTTAATGACTGACTGAGCCACTCGACAACGGGACCTGCGGGCAGCTGCTTCTTTGTCTCCCCTTCCCGCTCTGTGCTTATCATAATTTTCATTTCGCTTCCGTTTCGGCTTCTTCCTGACCGCGGCAGGCACTTGTGTGCGCTTTCCTAACCCCCCTTAGTCCTCTTCTAAATGGTCAACTTCAAAGACTTCCCCCCTGTGAACATTTCATTAAAACCACTTTCGAGTGTCGCTTTTGTCCCACTTGACTTCTGCCCTTCTTCGCCTCCTGCTCCTCTTTGTCGCACAAAGGTTACAGTTGGTATTCTAATTTGAGTTAAGAACCCCAACTCTTGAAAAAAAAAAAAAAACAGAAACAGTTGGAAACAAGCACAAATATTTCATGATGGATGTTTGTAAATGTTGTTTGCTTTTCCTGCTAACTTTTCCACTCATAATTATTTTTATATTTATTTTTATTGCATTTGTTTGTTGTGGCTCTTGCGGTCAGCTTGCAGGCGTGTCAAGAACACAAATAGTCGCACACACAGACACACAGTCGCACACACATAGAGAGACAACTGTCATAACAATAAAAACATATGAAAATAGTTGAACATGTAGAAGAAACTTTTGCCCTCAGGCAACCTGAGTGCCCCAAATGGCCAAGTACTTTTTCTGGTGAAAATTTAGTTAGTCAGGAAGAGAGAAAGCAAGAGGAAACGAAAGAAACGAAGGTGTTACAAGGTAATTAGAGCTCTGCATTAGGCGACAATGCGCGCATTAACAGGGAAGTCTTCAGCAAAAAATAATTATGCTAAGGAGAGGGAGAGAGAGGTAAGAGCAAGAAAATGAGAAAGTATGCTACGCTAAGTTGCTCTAACTTATTTATATTTATTGTCGAATAAATTGTTTTTTTAGTTCTTGGCCTTTTTGTGCCTAGTGTGATTTTTTTCTATCAAAACAGAAAACTGTTATATAGTGAGGATATTTTGAATTAAAAGTATTTATCGATTGCAATCGACAGTAGTTCAAATAGTTCAAGTGAACTGCAGTTCGATAACTGCAATTTAAATCTGCAGCAAATTGCGCAACACTATTATCGAATTAGTACAACAATCGATCCCGCGATAAATTTAGCCAATCACTGTGAATGGCAAGAAAGAACTGCGCTGTTTGCCCGTAGGCAAGTATGCGGCGCTTATTTGCCATGTAAAAGTATCTCTACGGACTATTTTCATGCGATACTCAGCTTATTCATAATTGAATGTTGCCAGAAACGTATCCAGGGCTAATCTTTTGAGCTATTTGTGCGCTCGACGTACATTATCTATTAATAGTCGAGTGAGTAGAGGGAGGGAGAGTGGGAGAGCAGATTGCCGAATATAATGAAATGAAATTGAATACCTCGCATTGATAGGTATTTTACTTGCCATGACAACAACAATAGCTACAGCAACAGCAACAGCTACACAACCGCCGCCCGCTGCGCTGACCTGTCGCATATGTCGATGTGTCTTCAGCTCTCCCGCTGTGCCTGCTCTTCACACGGCGACATTTTTCGGTTATGGCCTTCATTGATGGCACATCAAATCAGAATGTGAATCAGAATTCGATATTATGTGATGCGAAAAGCAGCAGCTGGAAAAAGGCTGCATAACAAGCAGAAATTTAAGAACAACCAAAGCAATGGGCAATTAACCTTATCAACGCAACGTGACGCAGAGCAGCAGGAGCCGTTGGAGGAGTATAAATAAATAAATGAGGAAAGAAAAAAATGTCAAGAGCAACGCGTCTTGGGGCGACATAACCTAAAAATATAGAAGAAGCAGCAGCAGCAGCAGCAGCAGAAGGAAGCAAATGGTTGCCCAAAATTTATGCCATTAGAGCAGACGGAATGCCAAAGCAAAGGCGAAAGGCAAAGGCAAAGGCAAATGGGAGAGGGACGAGGGGGACTTGGGCACGCCAAGTGGAAGACGAGTGAAAGGTTATGGCAAAGCGAAAAGCAATTTCAAATATTTTCGTTACCTGCTTGTAGAAATTTTTACGTCTTTCTGATTACTGCGAATGCTTTTTCGTGTCATGCTGCGAAGATGCCCTGTAAAATGTAGAGAAACTAAAAGGGGTGTGCCAGATGTGTGAGCAAGTAGGCGCAGGTGTTCGAGAACTTGTATTTGCTGGCCTGCTCATTTACTTATTTAGAGGGTATTTTGCAGTCATGCATGCCCATTGTCTAAGCTGCTTATTGCTTTATATATTTTTTTATTGCTGCTCTGCTTGTTGTTGTGTAATTGTGCGCAAAAAACAGGCGACGCAATGGGTTATGTTAAGTGCAAAGTAGGAGAGGGGGAGAAGACGCTGCTCAGCTTAGAGGCCAGAGAAACACAATTGTGAGTGGCAAACGGAATGCCATACTTGGCTGCGTTAAGTGTCTCTTTTTTGTGAGCCATAAAAGCGAACGAAATGTCAAAGAATGTGCGGGAGGGGAAACTGGAAGTGGAAGAGGAGTACAACAATTAAAATTCAAAAAATCATAGCATACTTTTGCGCGCACAGCTGCTGCACGGAGGGAAACAAGGCGAATGCGTACAGCAAACTCAGCTTAGCTGCGAGTGCAAAACAATGCCAATGTGCAATAAGATAAACAAGCAAAGGAGGGAAGGGAGGGGATGAAGGAAAGCGGAAGGCAGCTGCAAAAGTAAAAGAACTTGCAGCATTTTTGATATATGTTTGTTTTCTGAGCAGGACATACGCTTCGCCTTTGGATTTGCAACTAAGTCACGTATTTCAAGTTGTGAGAAAAACACTCTTGCTGTTGTTGTTGTTGTCGAGTTGTCTCTCCCTGGCGCGCAGCTCAAAACACATTAAAGCAAATTGTCTTGTTTGGGGAACTTGAGCAATTACTTTCGCCTTTGATGCACATTTTGTGCAGCTTTTATGCAGTATTTATTTATCCATCAAGCATCAAAAATTGAGAGCGAAAATGTCATGTGTGAAAGGAGAGAAGAAAGGAGAAGAGACAGCAAGGCGTTGAAAAGCAGAGCAGGACGAGCGAAGTCAAGGCAAGGCAAGGCGAGGCAAGGAAAGACAAGTCGAGCGCAGCAAAGGATGCACAGTCAAGGCAAAGGAGAGTCAAATCAAGCGGAGGCGTGGCAAGTCTCGCCTGCAGCTTGCAGCTGTGGCAAGAGAAGCAGCAGTAGCAGCAGCATCAGCTCGAGCTATTTTTAGTAGTGGCGCTGCGTGTGTGTCGCCCTGCGAAGCTTTCTCTCGCCCAGCTCATTGGCTATAAATAGACACAGTTATAACTTTCCCCCCCTTTCCCAGGCTTCCTCTCACTTCGTTCATAATCCTCCACTGTCTGCAGTCTATAAATAGCAGTGGCAGCTTTAAGCAAGCTACAAACGTGAAGCTTTTTTGTGCTCCGCTTAAGTCAGCGGGAAATCCAATAAATGCTCCCAAAGCAGTTGGCAAATTGCTGCGTGCTTATTGTCTTTAACTGCATATCGTAAAGGGGAATGGGGCGAGTGTATGTATATATGGCTGGGGGGATGTATATGGCTTGTACGCGTGATGTTTATCAGCTTGTCGCATGATTGATTTATGTGCCGACATTTATTATTAATGTGGCACCAACAAGTCAATTGAAACGACCCGCCGCCGCCGAGACTCGAAGCTGCTGCTGCCGGCTCATTTAATATTGATAATGAGAGGCGGCAACACACAGTTAACCCCTACCTGCCCGACCTCCCCTTTTACCCTGCCAGATGTAGCAGGCAGGCGCAAGTGCAGCAGGCTAATTGTGACTCCCTTGGGGTAAGGCGCCGCCTCTATCTCTATCTCTATCTCTGCCTCGGCCTGTGCCTGTGCTCGACTTAACTTCGTGGCTTATACCACATATGCAGAGGGGCAGGCAGGGTGTAGGGGGTTGGGTAAATAGAGCAACTGGCTGGGCTTGTAGTGTAGCGCAAAGGGGCCTCATTAGTTGGCAGCAGAAGCAGCAGCAGCAGCAGCTGCTGTTAAAGTTCTGCGGAAGCAAGGACAAAGTGCAAATTTCCTACCATTGTCTAAGTGTGTGTGTGTGTATGGCAGCTCTGAGCGTGTGTGTGGGGGTGTGCTGCCTGAGTGTATGTGTGTGTGTGTCTGTTAGCCTAAGTTACTTAAAGCCGCCCGCCAGGCACATCCTGCACAGCTCGCTACACACACACACACACATATCGCTTGCCAAAACTTTGCCAGCGCGCACACACACATATACAGACAATACACACACACACATAGGCATGTGCTCAGTTTCGCCCAGGTGCGTCCAGGTGGGCGCAGCTGACTGTTTTATAGCTCAATCATAATTTTTCACACTGTTAATGTGCAAATGCGACGCTTGGACGCACTCAGAGCGAGACAGGCGCAGACAGGGAGAGAGAGAGTGAGACAGACATACAAACAGACAGATAGACAGTCAGACAGTCAGACAAAGGCAGGCGGGGTTCGCACACACACACACACACACATGCGCCGCGCTCAAGTGTGTGTAGAGAAAGTTCTTCAAGTGTTAAATGAGATAAAGCAAACATTGTGTGTGCCCTCGCTAAAGGCATGCCACGCCCCCCTGCACACATACTTCCCCACCCTATCTGGGGGCCTGTCAGTCAGTCAGTCTATAGAGTGGAGTCCTTATGCAGCATAATAATTATTAAATATAATGCGCGGCGAGCGGCAGCAGCGAGAAAAATTATTATTGCATACTTTCGGGCTTGTAGCATAAAGTTGGCAACTTTTGAGCGCCCCTCTCGCGCTCTCGCTCTCTCTCTCTCTCTCTTTCTAATTTATTGTTATGCTGACATTTTGATTGCGCTTTTGCTCTGAGCTCGCGCAGCTCTTCAACGTTTTTTGAGTATCTGCAAATATTTGTGCGCATCCTTTCGAAAGTTTTCTGCAAATTTTCCAAGTTAATTGAGTTTCTCCAGCAAGTGGCGGCAGCTGAAGAGCGCGATAAGTAGGTTGAGCGTGGGGAGAGAATAAGAGAAGAGCAAGAAGAGCAGCAAAAGTAGCAGCTGCTTATGAGGAATGCCAGCAATGTGTGTGAGAGCTAAAGCTAATAGAGCCGATAAATAGTCGCAGCAGGAGAAGGATGCGGAGGAGAAGGGGTAGAGATAGTAAAGCGCGCGCTTAATTTGCGTGGCATTGCGGGGTTAATAAGGTGGAAAAACTAAAGAGATATTATTAGGGGTTGCAATCTGTGTGTGGAATTGTTGGCTTAATAAAGTGGAAAACTAGCAAGATTTTATAGCAAAACAAACATGGCAAGCTGCAGTCGGCAGTTTGGGTAGATATGTAACAACCTCGACAGAGTTTCTAACCTCACTTTTTAGCTATCATAACCTCATTAAAGTATAGTAATTTTCTAGCGGAATAACACTTTGTTTATGCCTTAGTTATTGTACATTTCAAAAATTACTAAATTGATTATCGACTCGACTTTGTTCCTCTTTCTAGCAGAAAGTATAATCTTTAATACTTTGCTTACCATAATCTTTTGTGACTATTTATACTGCCCAAAAGGTATAAGCATATTATGAAATTTCTGTTGAAAAAAATCTATGAAACTTGCAAAGAAACCAAAAAGTGCTGCTGCTTGCTTTGTTCACCCAATTTATTTATAGTTCCCAACTGTCTCGTATTTCAAATCCAGCTTTGAGTTGAAAGCATTCTCTTGCTTTCCATCTCCCTCTCCCTCTCTCTCTCCCTCTCTCTTTCTCACCCCTTCCCCTCTTGCATGTTTACTAAATATTTAAAGTTTTGCCAGATAGTTTCCTCTGTGCGAACCCAACTGTGCTGCACAGTCTGCGCCTATTGTTGGTAAATATTTATGGCCTGCTTCGCTCGCTCTGTGCGCCACGCCCACTTTTCCCCCTTTGCTGCCTGTCAATATTTGCATAGAGCGTTCGATGGATTTGTATGTATCATGTACATATCGTATATATTTCTCTGCGCCGTGAGGCAAATGTCGGCAAAACGATTTATTGAATATGAAGGCGAAATGCAAATGGAAAACGAGCTGCAAAGCACAAGAAGAAGATGAAGCAGAAGGAGAAGAAGCAGAAGACGATGCCGCTTTGGCTTATTAGTTTAAGTCGTAAACAGGAAGTGCTGCGGCAACGGATCTAATGCAGTCAAAGCAACGAGGCGGAGACGGAGAGTGGAGACAGGAGCAGAGCAGAGCGGACAGACATGGCTGTCACTCGGGCTGCCTGCGTAGACGACGACGACAAGGGGCAGCGTAGCGAAAGTTTTTCAACAAGCAGCGGAAGTGCAGCCAAGAAGGATTCTCTGCTGGTTGCAACTGTCAAGCATTTAGTTAACTTCTGACGTCCTCTGTTTCTCTCCCTCTCTCTCTCTCTTTCCCTGTCCCTGTCCCTGTCATTGTCAGCCCGAAAAGCAAGTCAACTTGAGACGAGTTACTTGCTTTAAGGCGAATTCTTAAATTTCAATTTGCTTCCATTTCTCCCTTTTGCTTTATCTGTCTCTCTGCCCCACCTTTGCCTTCTCTTTCCCCCACTTTCTCTCTCTCTCCTTTCTTTGTTTTTGGTACTTCGTCAGCCTTTGCCCTTCCTTGCCTGCATTTTGCATGAGTTCTCGCGAGCTGCCGTTGTTATTGTTGCCCCTGAGGGCATTAGCCAGACACACACACACAGTCAGCGTGTGCCTTGAAAGCTTTTGCTTTTATCGGCTTAGGCGCTGTCGAACACACACACACACACATGCACGCATATGGGGCGTATGCGTAATGTGCGAGAAAATAAACAGAAATTAATTAAAAAATCCTTGAGCCGCGAACTTGTGTGTGCGCTAAATCGCTTGATTACATAAGCAAACATTGCGAGGGGAACTGCGAGCTGCTAAGTCTGCTGCTTACCTTCTACAGCTTGCCACATGCCGCAATGTTGCATGGGGATCCTAATTGAAGTTGTTGCTGCTGCATCGATCATGCTGCAGCTACACGTAACAAGCTAAACTAATGCCACGCCCCTGTGTGCTGTGCGTACGTGATTTATTTGGGTTGTCAAGCGGACAGGAGAGAGAGAGAGAGAGAGAGAGAGTGAGCAGGGTAGAGAGGTAGCCAGCCGAACACGATGTCTATTGCTTTTTTGCAAAGAAAATACACAAGAAATTTTTTAGGCAACAAGCGGGAGAAGCAGCAACGGCGGCAGCGCACACAAAAGTTGCCATTGTCAGTTGTCAAACAATGCGCATAATGCATGAGCCACGCCCCTTGCCCGCACGCACCCTGTGCAACCCCAACCACGCCCCTCTCTCTCTGCACTTGCTGCGCATTTGAATGCCAACTTGGGTTGAGGCGGGGCAACTGTAGAAAGTTTTTCTGTATGTTTTGTGTTTCGACTGCTTTCACTGCTACTTCGTCCGCATCTTTTGCTCTCCCTTTCCCCCCTCCCCCTGCCCTGCGCCTTGGCCCTTGCACTCGCACATGCTGCTGAATAATGGACAGCTTATTTGGGCATTAAGCTTCTTTCAATAACGACGAACAACGACAACTTTGATTGGAAAACTCAGCAGCAGCAAGCAAGGTGAAGCGCTGTGTGGGTAGGGGAGTGGGGAGTGAGCAACAAGGACGTGCGTGGTCACCTACAGGCTATCGAAAATTGGTCAGCATCTCATTTTCATGTTGTAACATTTTGTTGTTCTTGGCATTTTGCTCTTCAGTTTCGCAAATCAATTACCAAACAATGCGGCAGACAAATAATACAAAAAACAAAATATTACAATGGGTGAAAAGAAAAAATATTAAGTAAAAATAATAAGACAAAAAGTGTGTGCGTGCAAATTGCTGCGCTGGGGTATGCACAACGTGACAGACACCTAGCAAAAGCAAAAGCAAACAAAAAGCAATTTTAGGCGGCACTCAAAAGTAGGCAACACTTTTTGTTCTGCCACTTTGAATAAATTTCCGCCTGCGCTCGAAAGTAGGCAACACTTTTTGATTCAACTCTGCTGCTGCTCTGCGCTGCATGACAAAGCGCAAAAGTGTAGCACAATTTGCCCACGCCAAATTGTTTTCCCATTTTCATTTTTGTCTGCGCACAAAAGCAGGCAACACTTTTTGTTTGACCCAACTGGTTGCGCTGCGTGAGTAAGCGAAAAAAAAGTGTAGCACAGTTTGCAGCGCGCGCACAACACAAATTGATTACTTTGTCTAGCACCAAACAGCCATTTAGCCTATTTACAGGGTATTGACGCCGCGGCCAATAGTAAATTTGCCAGCTGTCCGTCACGTACAACAACAATGACAGGGCACAATATGAATAAAAACAAGAAGAAGAAGAAGAAGAACAACAACAACAATGTCGCACTTTATAAAGGTTAAAAACTTTACATGAAACCGACAAAAGCGACAGGCGGACAGGCAGACGGAAGGACTTCTGAGGGGGGAAGAAGAGATGGGAAGAGGTTACACAAATGCCCAACTTGAAGCGACTGAGTTTAATGTGCTTGGGCAGCGCTGCCAGCAGCGACGCCGACAGCGATAACAACAATAAGACATAAAAGAATTTAACTGACAAAGCAGCAGGCAAAAGCACAGCACGAAAGAAGTGGAAGTAAGAAGCAGCAGCAGCAGCAGAAGTAGACGTTGCCAACTACGCAGCGGAAACGGAAATGGCAATGGAAACGGAAATATGCTCTATGACGATAGTCGCAAAGCGTAATGCGAAAACTATGATGAATGATGAATTGCCAAAAGAGACAAGAAATAAACATATAAATGCGACGAGGGGGCGAGGGAATATTGCAAAATATTGATGGATGGACTGCGACTTGCTGACTGAGACAGAGACGGAGCGAGAGCGAGCGAGAGAGAGTGAGTGAGCAGCGCGTCGAAATTCCATTTGAGCCAATTGAGGAATTGGCTTTGCATAAACTAAATTGAGCTGTGCGAGCGACAGACCTGACAGACAGGCAGGCAAAGCAGCCAAGAGAGAGAGAGAGAGAGAGAGCGCGCGCTATAGGCAGACAGACAGCGCCGCAGGCTGCCTTGCCAGCCTAACCGTCGCTTAATGTGCTTTGTATTTGATAGACTCGGGCTCAGTCTCAGTCTCAGGCTGCTGTCTGTCTGCCAGGCGCTGCGTGTTCCGTGCTCCATGTTGTTGTTGTTGTTGTTGCGCCACATCTCTAATTGAATTGTTCGCTATGTAAACGCCAAGCTACAAGCACGTTGCCTGGCCTGCCCTGCTCTGGTTTGGCCTGGTCTGCTCTGTTGGCGCCTCCTGGCACCATAATCGAATTAGATAAGTTAATAACTTGATAAAAAGTTACAGCTGGTTGTTGTTGCTGCTGTTGTTGTTGTTGCTGCTGTGCATTGTTTGCCTGTTGTCGCTGTCAATAAACGCCAAATGAAGTTGCCAACTTGACATGCAAAAAGAGAGCGAGAGAAACACGCGTGTGTGTGTGTGTGGGGCAGAAATCAAAAAGGAAGCGGCAAAAAAAATGATGCCAAATGACAGTTGGAAAACAAACATTAAAATTTGCAGTAGAGAGAGAAAGAGAGAGGGAGAAAAAGAGAGAGGGAGAGCGAGAGCGAGCGAGAGAGCGTGACAGTTCGTTCGGATAACTAATGAGACATGCCGCAGTTGGGCGCACGAAAACATAAACATTTTCAATGGAAATTTATGAAAATTTGCCCAAAATATAAAACCAAAGAGGAGAAGGAGAAGAGGGAGTGGGAGTGGGAAAAAGCGAGGGTAAAGCGAACGAAATCAGAGAGAATAAAACGCGCGTATGATATGCGAAATGTTTGTGCGATAATAATTTCGCATATTATTGGCTATGTTATGGCATGGGCGTGGCATGAATTACGAGCGAGACGTAACCCCCAGAAAAACATGAGAAAACACACACACGCACGCACAACAAACACACACACACACATATGTGTGTGATATGGTGAATGTGTTTTGCCGCATTACGTATACGCAGCGTTAGATTATCGATTCCGAGGCTGGCCGAGCACAATTTATGCGGCCATTTGCGTGTGCGTGTGTCCATTGATGGCTTTAAGAGGCAGCGCCAGTTGTGGAAAGGGAGAGGGGGCGCTACCGCAGCGAGGGTTGCGCGGTTAGTTTGCGTGTCGCTTAAAGCGTTTTGGCCCTCTTTTTTTCTGCTGTGCTGCGCTGTCATAGCTTGCCATAATTATGGCCACCTTGGCCGACAGGCAGCCAGCCTGGAGTTGCTAATCAGTTCAACGCACATTGACCCAGTTAGGCAGTGGCGCAGAGAGGGGGAAGGGGGGGGATTGGTCTAGCAAACACGCCCAGCGAGTAGTGTAAACAAGGCTGTGAAACAGCTGGTTGGCAAAACCTTTTAACCTGAGCTCAGTTCTGGCAGGGTGGGTGAAGTTTGCTGTGCCTTCTGTTGTTGTTGTTGTTGTTGTTATTGTTGTTGTTGTTGCTGCCGTTTCTGCTGCGTATGCAAACCACAATAGCCTCGCACGTTGGCGTAAATCCACTCGACCAGCTCGACAGTTGCCGCCCTCTGGTTGCAATTTAATGGCTTTATTATCGCCATAAGCAGCTGCAGAGCTACAGGGCTATATGGCCTGTCCTGAGCATGGTCGTTGCGGTTGCGTCTGGGCGTGGCAAACGTATTTGCCAGCTCGCAGTGCGTTAAATGAAAGGCAAAGCGAGACGCGCTCAAAGCTCGCCAAGTTGTTGATAATGATGTGTGCACAAGTACAATGCAAGTGTGTGTATTGTGTGTGTGAGTGTGTGTGCATACCTGGCAAGAGGCGTGGCAGCAGCTAGGCAAGACAGCGCAGCGCCTAAGCTGAGTTCTGCCTGCAAATTTGCCTAGAGTTTTCTCTTTGGTTTCCTTTCTTCCCTCTCTATTTCGCCTCTCTCTTTCCCTGCCCACTTTCGCTCCATTTTCGCCTCATTTTTTGACACTTTCTGAAAATTTATATTTATAGTTTTCTTTTCTTTTTGTGGCTGAAAACATATGAACTTTATTTTATTGCGCATACGTCGCGTTGGCCGTGCCGAAATGCGGCCAAGTTTTTAATAAACACGCAACACGCAAAAGTTTCGGAGGCTACGCATAGCTGAGCTCAATTGGACACACTACGAGGCAGACACACACACACACACACACTCTCACACACTGCCTGGCACACTTCAAAAAAGTTGGCTAAGAAATATTTATATGATTACTTAGAGCAGAAAAAAATAGAAAGTTGCTGCTGCCAAACAAAAGGAGGAGCTGCCACACACATGTCGAGGTATGTGTGTGTGTGTTAGCTGTGTGTAAAAAGTGGCCATGTCGCCGTGTTGCCTTATTAAATTAGTTGGCGCACTCAGCAGCAGCAGCAACGCGAATGCGAATGCGAACGCGAGAAGCGCAGCCGGAAGTCTCGCATCATATACAAACTTTTTCAATTTCCTGCGAGCGTGTGAGGGGCAGCAACTCGAGTATGTTCGTATGTGTGTGTGTGTGTGTGTGTTAGTGTGTGTTACGTGCGGCACTTTAGTGGCTGTCATTCAAGCCAAAAGCTGCGCTCATAAAAGGGCGACAACTAGCCCAGGTATTGCCTGCAACTGAGTCGCTTTAACTAAAAGTGCCACGCCCACCGCCCACTGCTATCTGCTAGCTAAGCTCAGGTAGCCCCACACACACACTCGCTCGCGCACACACACATATTTTATCTCATTTATTTCTGGTAATTTACTTTGATTCATCGATTTTGTAACAAATCCGTGTGTAGTGGGAGAGTGGGAGGCGGGGGGCGTGGCGAAGCTATAGCAAATAACATTTTATTGGTTATATTGTTTGGCGCGGCGGTAGCATTATGTGTCGAGCAAACTGATTGAGTTATTGAGCTATTGTTATTTCGCCTGTTTGTGCTGCCTTGGCCTCGCTTGCGTTCCTCATCTTCTGCCGCTTCTTTATCATCTCTGCTGCCTGCTCTTCTGTCGTCTCTTCTCCGCCCCTGCAGCACATAATAATAATAACAATCTCATAACTTTCTGTGCTCGAGCAGATAAAAGCTGTAGCTGTCTATAAACTGGCCATAAAAGCAGCAGCAGCAGCTGCAGGAGATGAAGGGCTACGCGGGTTGTGAAAGGGAAATTAGTCGGCTTAGACGAAGGCTTTAAGATGATTTATACATATTAATCATACGCAACGTTGCACTTGAAAATCAAAGAGAGAAGCGAGCGTCGCTTTTGTTTTGTGCAACCCGACTCTGTGGCTTTCTCTCTCTGAACTGACAGTTATGATAATCAGTTGGCAATGTGAGCGCTTGACGCTTATTTGACAGCAGCAGCAAGAGTCGAGTGGGCGCTGAGCAGGGGCGGGGGGCGTGGCAAGGCCAGGTGAGGTCAGACAAAAGCGAGGCGATTCAAGTCGAGTCGAGTCGAGTCGAGTCGAAGCTGCCCCTGGCTGGAATCAATAACAAAACAAGCGAGAACAAAGCGAGAGGTAGAACGACAGCTAAAAACAATACATAAAAAGCAGAGGGAGACAGGCATAAAGAGGGAGAGAAAAGGAGAGCGAGAGAGAGAGAGAGAGCAAGAAAATTTCATTGACAATTTTGCCACCTGACAACAAAAGCGAAACCGAAGTCCGCAGGCAGCCACAGCGACATGTGTAGCGGTGTGTATAGGTGTGTGTGTGTATAGGTGTGCGTATGTGTGTGCGTTAGGTGTGCGTGTATTTCAGGCATACATGTGTTATTTCGGGGCCAGCTTTACTCCTGCTTGATTGTTTGCAATTTGTTTTTAGCTGCACAAACAGAAAGTTTTATTTTTATGTAGGCCCAAGACGTGTTGGCGCTATTTATAGCTACAACTTCTGTGTGTGCTTAGCATATGGCGGCCATAGCAGTAGCTAAGCAAGCACAACAACAACAACAACAACAACTACGCTGCCAGCTGAACCGATTGCAATAAGCCACACAGAGAGAGAGAGAGAGAGAGAGAGAGAGGGCGCCAAAAAATGTCGTATTGACATTTAAGCTGCCACAAATTGCTTTCTGTCGCGCCCCACGACATGGCCCCTACACACACACACACACACACACACACACACACATTTGTGTTTACTATGCTTTTTGGTAGTCCAAACAGTCGCGCCGCCAACTGCTGCGGCTTATCGTGCGCATTTCCATAACGGCAAATGAAATTTTCAAATTATAACAAATTGAATTTTCACATATGGAAAATGGGAAAAGCACAGTATGAAAGGGAAAACTGTGTGTGAAAACTCGCCAGCCTTGCTTGAGTCGAGTGGGAAAGTTTTTCACACTTTAAACTTGCGTTTGACTTGTACACCTTGCGTATACGTGATTTAGTGGCAGAAAATCACGCATACGCCAGGTGTACATGTTTGTTTTAGTGCAAAGCTAATTGAAAAACGTTTGGTTTTTCCCGGAAAACTCATACAATACGAATTAATTACGTATTTTTCACGCATTGTAACAATTTTCTTGCGAAAAAAATCTGCTTTGTTTGCATTGCGTTTGTTTTGTTCGCTTTCTCTTCGCAGCACAATGAGAGGGAGTGTGTGTTGTCTTCTTAGCTACTTCCGGGAATTTCTGGTATTTTCGTTTTCCAAGAATTTCCCTCTTCAATTGCATTTTGGCAAGCCGATTGCTGCATGTGCAGCAGCAAAAGCAAAGGCTCAGCTCAGCGAGTGGCATGTCATATTAATTGGCAAAGGCAAAGCTGATGAGCTTTGGTCGCCTTTGGTTGCTCAATCGGTCAGTCAGCTGAGCGTAAGCTGTGTGCGTTCAATCAATCAATCATTGAATCAATCGTGGCAGCTTTAATGCTGCCTGTCGCGCGGCGCCTCACTCGCACGTTGCATGCTTTCTATTTATGCGTTGATGTTCTACGTGCCGCAAATAACAAAGATGCCAGCGCAGGCATAACACGAGTGTGCGAGAGTGTGTGCGGGAGTGTGTGTGTGCCTGTGTGTGTGTTATGGGTTTACGTGTAAAATTTATATTGTGCAAATGCGTGGAGCAAAAGGCAACAGTCGACGAGGCAGGCAAAGCGTGCCACGTAGTGTGGGGTAGGGAAGGCAGGCATCTAACATGGGGCAGCGCTGCGAGGCTATGCCACATATTCTGTCAGTTTGTGCCACAAAATGTTTTGCCAGTTTCCTACCAAAAAAAAAGGGTTAGTATTTCATTTGTCTCTCTCCTGCTGCCCTGCTCTATTTCTTCCCTTTCTCCCTGTCTAGTCTTTCTACCTCTCTCTAGCCGCTGCCTACTTGCTTTCATTCGTCAAACTGCACACATTGTTGTCGCATTCGATTTATTTATTTGCGGCAACATTTTTCTCATTTCCCTTTTGCCATTTCTCCTTTACCCCCGCCTCCGCCTCTGCCTCCGCCTTTGCCCCTTTTGCAGCTCTTTTTTTTAAGGCATGGGAAAATATTGACGCTGCCATTAACAAAAGCTTTTAGCGTAAATACAGCTGAAAATGGCATTTAGCCGGCGTGTTTGCCTGAAGTGCTGGACAGTGGGCGCCAGTGTGCGGAGTGCGGGGAAGGGGGGCGTGGCCAAAGCAAACTAAACTAACCGAACGTACGTGCCAGCGGCGGCGAGTCGAGTCGAGTCGACACTTTGACAGTTTTGTCATTGCGAGCATTCACTTTGTGCAGCTGCCAGCAGGAGAGATGCCACTCTGCCGCTAACTCTGCCACTGTCCTCCATGCCACACACAGTTGTCCTGCTGCCACTCCTCCTGCTCTTCCCTTCATTTGCATTGTTGCTGCACTTCCACTGACAGCGCTGCTAAGGGCAGCAAATGGTCAGCTTGGCACTTGGCAGCGCGTCATCGCTTGACCGCCAGACCCAACTGCTCCAATCCTCCTGCAGTGGCAGCCACAACAACAACAACAACAAGCAGAGCAACAACAACAACAACGCGCACTGTGGACAATCGTTTTTGTGCCTGCACTTTGATTTGACTTTGTGCTGTCAATTCGCCGCCGCTGCCACAAAGCAATGCAAGGCATGTGGAGCCGTGTGGCAGCAGCGACTGCTGGTTGCAGTTGCACTGCACCCTATAAACAGCTGGGGGTATATGGGGTGTAGTTGGTCTTTGAAAGAACTGCATACATATTTTTTACTTTTTCATGTTTTTAAATTGTTTAATCTACGAATTTAAAGCATTTAAATCAAAAAAATATAAAAAAAAAATTTTCAAAAATTTTCAAAATTTTTTTAAGGGGGTAGCATGCAAAAATAGGCAAAATTTTGAATTTTTTTAAAACATGAAATTATAATAGAAAATGAATGTAGAAAACAAAACCTGTTCAAAGCGGTTTAAAATATGAAAATCGGTTGATTTTTGACCGAGTTATGCAAGGAAGAAGGTGGAAAAAGTGAGCAACATTCGAAGTTTTTTTTAAAAATATTTAATTATATTAAATACATTAAATTAATTAACAAATAGGTTTTAAGTTATAACAGGGAATTCGGATAGAGCTCAAACCATATTCAAAATGATAAAGAAGTTCTGAAATGTCCAAGAATATTTTTCAATTTTATTAAATGTGCAAATGAAACTTCTTCATAAATATATATGCAGTAAACTGTTGCTTGATCGCCCACGTGCTTTTACCTTCAGTCACTCCATCTCTTTCTCCCTCACTCTCCCCCCTCGCTCTTAATCAACTATATTTGAGCAATTTGATTCCTGATATATGGCAGTCCAAAGCGAATTGCGTCAGTTCGAATGACCAATTCGCAAATGTATTGCGTAGTCGATGTACCTGCTGCCCCCCCTCTGCCACGCCTTCGGTCCCATTGCCTTTTGCAACGCCCACATATTGCGCAAATGCTTTACGGGCGAGCAATCAAGCGTGCAGCTGACAGACAGAGAAAGGAAGAAGGAGAGGGCGAGGCAGCAATAGAGCAGCACGGCCAAAAGCCAAGGCAATTAAAGGCATAAAAAACGAAGGCAACGCTGCCAGTTGCCAGTTGCCATCTAATTTAGTTGGCATAGCGAGCATAGAAGAGTGTGAAGAAGAAAGAGAGAGAGAGAGAGAGAGCAACATGCTACATACAACTTAAGTGCGTAGAATCAACAAAAACGGAAACGGATACTCATGCAACTTGAGCGGAAATGTTAAAGGCGAAACTTGAATGCGAATGCGACAGCGAGACGGAAAAGAGAGAGAGAGGGAGAGATTGCCAAAAAAGACACACACATAGCAAGCTATATACGTAGTATACCCTGTGCATGTTTGTCTTGGGCGTCGAGCATTAAATTTATGTGTACATGCCACCGGGGGCGTATACGCAACGCAGCGCAGCGCCAGGCAACGTGACTTGCCGCGGCATAAAGTCTTGCAAATTGTTGTTGTACCTGCCTAGCTGACATTTTATAGCCTACCCGAGAAAACGGGAGAAACTCCACAATCAACAAGCTTGTTGCGCCTTCCCCCTCCCCCTTTCCCTTCCCTGCCCCCTTGGCCTCAAATCTGCCAACAAAATAAAGCTCTAAATTAGAAAAGCATCACTCGAAAGTAATTGCCCTGACGCGCTAGAGACCCCGCGATTTTTATACTTTATGTCTTGGTTTTTAGCTACGCCCACCCACCCCGCCCCCTCCACTCGCACGTGCTTGGCATAGTAAGGCGCAGGCAGGCATACAGCACGGGCCGAGCAACTAGACACACTTTTTGATGCTGGCGACAATTTGCCTGAAACTTTAATATTTTTAACCCGCCTGCAAAAGTGTCACAATTCGCAGCTCACACACGCACACACACACACACACACACACACATACATATGCGAGTAGTTTCGTTTTAGCCGGAAATGTTTTGGACATCAGACAGGAAGTTGAGAGGGAGAGAGAGAGAGAGAGCGAGAGAGACAGCCAGCAGCTGCTGCTGTTGTTGCTCTTGTGGAACGTGGCTAGTGCCTGCTGGCTGACAGTGACAGCAATTATGCATAATTCATATGACAGCCCTCGGCAGCAGCAGCAGCAACACAGCAGCAGCAACAACAACAACAACAACAAATGCTGCATTAATCATGCAGCAAGCAACGTGTCCAGTTGATAAAACGAAGCTGAACCAAGTTTTATTAATACTTTTAAACGCCTGTCGACAGCGCTAGGCTTACGTTGGACAAACATATATATAGGGATATATGTATATGGCTTTGCGTATTGTTTATAGACTGTTATGGCTTAAAGCTGCCAGGGTTAAAGCATCATGGTGTGGAGTGTAGGCGTAAAAGAGAGATTATTGGGAGAGCAATAAAATAAGGAATTCTCTTAGAACTCAACGAAGTAAGACGGAAAGATTAAATAATTTTGTTGAATAACTAGCTTAGCTTTTGATATATAGCCGAAAGTTGCCAACTTTGTCAGCCCTGGTAGAGAGATTATTTTTTTTTAACGAAAAGCCTTAGTCAGGTAGAGGATTCTAATAGATCTCGAAGAAATAAGACAAAAAGATTAAATAAAATTTTTCAATATCTCGCTTAGTTCAAGAGATAAAGCCGAAAGTCTGTACTTACGCCAGCCCTGGTTAGAGATTTTTCTTGCCAGGAACCGTAAGCAGGCGACAGTCTGTAGTAGATCTCGATGAAATAAGACTAAAAGATTAAGTACAATTTTTCAATATATTGCATAGTTCTTGAAATATAGTCTCTGAAAGTATCTTGTTTGCCCAGCCCTGGTAGTGTAAATTAAAATGTTCGAAAGGTTAAGACAAGTCAACGGATTCTAATAGATCTTGACGAAATAAAACGAAAATATTAAATACAATTTTTCAATATCTCGCTTCGCTTTGGAGATATGACCTGCGAAAGCTCTCAGCTCTGAGTATAGCCAGCTATAAGTCTTACATATAAAAGAAGCTAGGGTTAAACAAATAGAAAAAGTTTCCTTTTTTCAGGACAGTCCTAACAAAACCACAAATTGCTTATAGATCTCCCACAACCACAAACCATTTGCCCTTTTTGAAAAGCCACTTATAATGCGCAGCAAACCCTTAAGTTTTGCTTTCAGCTTTTTTTTTGCTGCTGCTCTCTACTTTCTGCTGCCCAATTAGCGTTATTCAAACATATGTCGAGCTCTATGCAAGTCATTCGAGCTAGTATGCTCTGTGAAATTCTCTCGTTGCAGCAATTTTTCGGTCAATCAAGTATGACAAATTTTCTCATCTATTCGCATCAAAAAATCTATTTATTATTCAAGCTGAGCTGCGGCAAAGGCAACGGCTGCCACTGAGCTGGGACACAACCGCAAGAGCACATGAGCAGGAGAGGGAGAGGGGGAGAGAGTGCGAGTGCGAGCGAGACAACACAAGAGTTCTTCAAGTTGTGCGGGACGACGACGCACTCAGCTCGGGGACTGACCGCATTTTAATGCCTTTTTCATTGTGTGAGCTTGTGTGGGTCACCAGACGCCTTGCTTGGTCACGCCCCCCCCCCGCCTTCCACTCCCTGTTTCTTCGTGCCTTTTCTTGCCTGTTCTGCTGTGGCCATTGCTGCCATTGTTCTGCATTTTGCTTTGCATACTTCGAAGCTGGCAAAATTGACGCGTTGTCATCAATCAATTCGCATGTTCAGCTCGTTTTTTACGCATTTTTCTTGAGGGTAGGAGGGGGTAGTGGAGAGGAGGGGAGGGGTGAATTTTTTATTAATTCTGCACAGCATTTTCGCAGCTTTTCCAACGGATTTTCCAGTCGGCTTGATTTATGACATTTTAATGAGCAAACCGAATGCGCATTGTCAATGGCAGCGCGCGGTAATAAAAGCAGCAAATGCCAGGCAAGGGGGGGAGGAGGGCTGTCCCACCCCCGTCGAGGTCAGTGTCGAGTTCAAGGCCGTGTGTTGTTAACATTTTTAATTGCTTTGCCCTTTTTTTTCGGCTGACGTCGCCATGTACCACGCGTCGTATGCGCAATGCGTGCAATTATCGCTGCTAATTTGCTGTCGCTCTGTCGGTTCCCACTCCCTGCTCGTTGTATCTGTTTTATTGCTTGGTTATTTTAATTAAAAACTTTGCGTTGTGCAGCTGACAATGCCAAGTGGCAGCCTCTGGCCTCAGCCAGCTCCACCCTGCCCCTCCTCCTGCCACATCTTGTGTCTCAAAGTTTTTGTCTTGTTTTTTTCGCTTGCCTCGCGGCCGACGCCGCCTGCGAAAACAGCGCGAGCTGCAGAAGAAGAAGAGGCAGAGCTACTTGTAGCATGCTCACTACATGCTCATAAGCAGCCCGTGTGCGTGTGTGTGTGTATGCCCCTAAGGCGTGCCCCCCCCCTTCCTCATCCCTCGGCTCCTGCCTTGCCTTCTTGTTTTGCGTCTTCGACTTTTGCTATTTTTATGCTCTTAAGAGCATATTAAAGGCATATGCAAAGCATGTAAAGAGCTAAAGCGCTTCACTTGTTGTTCTCGTTGTTGTTGTTGTTTTTGTTGTTGTCGTCACTGTTGTTGCCACCTTGTTGAGGCAGCTGTAATTGTTGTTGTCGCTGGGGGGTGCGCTAAGCCCGCTTAACGTTTTGTTGACAACGCGGTTGGAGTATGCCATAAATAACAGACAGCGTGCACACATACTTGTACGTATAGACAGGCTATATAGACTTATAGATGCATGTGTGTTATAAGCATGTGTGTATAAACTTGCACACACACACACACACGCACGTTGCTTTGCCCTTGCCGTGCGCTGGCAACCGCAATAACCGCAACATTTTATTTTATTGTCTTTAGAAAAGTGCTTTAAAAAAAGTTTGCAGACTGTTTTATGACCGGGTTGATATAGCGAGGTGTGCTATATAGATTTATCATATATATATAAAATTTATTTAATTTTTTTTTTAATATTTTGTATATTTATTTATATCTTGAAAATAATTCTTATGCTTTTAACTTAACAGTCTCAATTCTTTTTTAAGTAAAAGTTGAGTCAAGATAATCAAAGCTTTTCTTCGATTTCAACTCAGCTGTTTAGTTTTTTAGGACCCTCAACTCTTTGTGTAAGCTTTCTCTTGGATATAATACTATTTGATTATATCTACTTATGCTTTCTGCCATATTTCCATCACATTCGCAACTATCAAGTGAAAATTTCCTCTTTCGCAATTTGCAAAAATTTCATTAAACAATTTCAAGCTGATTTCCTCTACCATTCAAGGGGTACTTATCCACATTGAAGGGCTGCTTATCATACCTATGAGTACTTCAGTAACTCAAGCATCCCATTCAACTGGCACTACATATATATGTATATATATACATACATAATCGGGTCAAGCTGTTCGCGTAACTAATTTCCGCTCGCTGCCCGCTTAACCCTCCTCCCTCTTCTTTCTCTCTCACAAACCTAACCAACTGCGTTATAATTCGCGCAATTTTAATACATTTTACACCTGCCCATCAGGTGGTTGTGTGTGTGTATGTAAGAGTGTGTGTGTTGTGTAAACACATGCGGAACTTTTTAATTACCGCACATTAAAGGCAAACAAAAGCGCGGAATAAAAAGGCAGCAGAAAAACTAAAAGAGAAAAAATTTGAAAAAAAATAAAACAAAACTGAAAAAAAATACTTAAAAAAGAAACTAAAAAAGGTAAAAAAATACTGAAAAAAAGAGAATAAAGAAACTAAAACCAGACAGCAAAAAAAATGCTATAGAAAACTCATTTTAATTGCAGCAGCGAACCGCGTAGCAGGCGCGTCTAAAATGCAGCTGAGGCTGCGGCTGTGGCAGGCACTGTTTGCATGCCCCTGTGTGTGTGTGTGTGTGTGCGCCTGTTGTTGTGGGCTGGAAATAAGCTGCAGCCGCGCTTTAATTGCCGCCGCCGCGTGGGCAAACAATTAACTTGGCCAAAGGACGAGGCAACCGCTGACAAAATGAGAACAAAAACAGCGGCAAAAAAAGAAAACAGAGAGAGAAAGAGAGAGAGAGGAGAGGAATGAAAGCGAGCGCAGCATTGGCAGTGGAAATGGAGAAATGAAAAATGAATTTTCATTGCAGCCTTTTGTGCCGTTTCCGCTGAACTTTAAGGCGAGGCAATCGCTTGGAAACTTTTGAGCAGCTTAAGCCTGTCGCACGCACACACACACGCATGCACATGCACACACTCCCTCTCTCTCTTTCCTCCTCTCTCTCCTGCTCTTGTAATTTGCAACAATGTGTGGCGAGTTGCACGTCGCCAGCCAGCACAAACGAGGAGTAGCAGCCGCAGCATCTGGGGGGAACACATCTTGTCAGCGTCGCGCAGCTGCTTGACATGTCACAGAAGCCAAAGCAGACATGCTGCTTATGCCACGCCCCTTTTCTGCAAGATTGGCGCTTGCACGCCCACACAATCGCAGCGACGTCTGTGTGGCGTCCCGTCGCTTGATTGGCGTCAAGAAACGCATCACAGAGCGCAAGGTGACTTTCAAGTTCAAAGGGGGAGGAAGGAGGGAGAAGGGAGAGAGGAGAGAAGAAAGAGGGAGATAGAGATGGAGGAGTGTGGTTATAGGAAAGGGGAAAAGAGGAAGACTGAAGGAAGGAAGAGGTGATAGGGGAAGCAGGAGAAGAAAGGAGCGAGGGCAAGCAGCGAGAGGAAGTAGGGAGATGATGCAGGGAGAAGAAGAAAGGAGAGAAAGGAGGGAGAGGTAGGCGATGAAGTTGGCAGAGGGAGGAAGGGAGAGGAAGGAAGGAGGGAGAGTAAGGAGGGGTCAGGAAGAGGGGGAATCAAAGGGAGTGAGAGGATGGAAAGGCAGGAGGAAGGGGAAGCAGGGAGAGCAACCATGGAGTGAGACAAGGTAGAGGAAGGTGTAAGAGGGTCGCAGGAAGAGGTAAAGACTTAGCAGATGGAAATCACGATAAGGGAAGGGGTTGCAGAGTTCCCCCGGAAAGGGAAAGTACCCAAAACGGGAGGGAACATTAAATATATTTCATGTTCTTAACTCCCCAAAGCTTCTTTTGCTATGCTAAAAATGCTTGTGGCACATTAAAATCCAATGCGGGCAATCGATAGAGCAGAGCAAAGGAAAGAAAGAGAGGGTAATAAAGGGCGGTAACAGGGAGCGGCCCAGGGCAAGGCAGGAGGCAGGAGGCAGCCGCAGGGCAGTTCGACAGGCATGTCAGGCATTTGCAATTAATGCCAAAAGCAGCAGCAACCAAACAAAGGCAGACAACAATCAGGGCAGTTGCCGCACGTTGCCATTGCCACAATTGTTGCAATGTCAAAGGCAACTATTAAAGCCTGGCCACGCCCACTGCCAACGCCCACTGCACAGCAGCAGCTGCTGTTGCCGTTGCCGTTGCCGTTGCTGCTTCTCGTGTATCTGTGGTTTCGCATACTTGACAATTAGTACAGCACAGTACATTAATTATGCATGCGTGTGTGTGTATTGTGCGTGTGTATGTGTGTCTGTGTATTGTCCCTGTGTGTGTGCTCGCGCGTGTGTGCGTCTGTCTCGCTGTCGCTGCGTTTACTCTGACGCCCTGCGAAATTCTCCAATTTCCTGTGACACATGCGCCCATGCCACGCCCCCTGCTTCTACTCCCCCTCCCTCCCTCCCTCCCTGCTCATGTCATACAAAGCCAAAGCATTTTTTGGGCGCACCGCAAACGCACAGACAACACACACGCTTAATACACACACCCACCCCGCTGATATCACGCATACGCCTGGTGCGCCCGCTGGGCTCACATGACGCCTCGTACGTAATTTGATAGTTTTAATTGCGATTTGGTCTTGGACCGCAGCAATTTGATTAGAATATGCTATGCATTTAATGAAACTCTTCCAGCTAATTGGGGGTGATGTGAAATGTGAAGCGAGAAGGCGAGGGGAGTGGGAGGAGTGGAAGGAGTAGAGCAGGCAAAGGCAAGGGAATTGAAAGCAGAGAGAGAGAGAGGAAGAAGCAGAGAGAGACCTCATTCAACTTAACCATATAGATCAGTCTCTACGGCTCCTCTCTTTGTCTCTCTCTCACTCTCTTTCTCACTCGCACTCTCTCTCCCTCCTACCTTCCTCTGTCTGGTGTGTTTTCTTTCTTTCCCTCTCTAACTTCTTCTTTATATCTGTATCTCCCTGGTGCTTTCTTTGTCCATCATCGTTTGTCTCTCCATCTCTCTTTCTCCCTCTCCCTCACACCCTCTCTCCTTCTCACTCTAGCTGCCACTTGTCTTTCAATCAACCAAGCAAAAATTTCTTCGCCTTTTTTGCTGCTGTCGCTGCTGTCACTTTTTGCTGCATCACAGAATTTTCTGTTTTTCTGTTTTTTTTTTGAATCTAGCGGAAAATGCACAAGTTTTCCTGACAGTTTTCCCGCACAGTTCTTCATTGCGTACGTACTGTACGGCTGCACGGCTGCACGTAGCCTTTGTTTGCCGGCAGCTGCTAATTAGCAACGTTTTCACTTGAAAGTTTTCCTGCTGTTTTCTTATTGCCGGCTTTGGCAGCAATTTATCAAAACGGATTTGCTGCACAAACAAATGCAAGTGGAGAAGAGAGAGGCAGGAGCAGGGGGAGAGGAGATGGGGGTGCAGCTGCATCAAGTGCAGCTTTTGACATTTTCTTTTGTAATTAATAGCAGCAGCAGCAGCAGCAGCAGCAGCAGGAGTCGAGCTACTCGAGTCGAGTTGAGTTAATTGAATTCCTGTTGCAGTTGCGCAAATTGCGCATACGCCACGTGTGCTTCGAGTGCGTGTACTTGGAGTGTGTGTGCGTGTGTGTTTGTGGCATGTGGCCTTAACAAATTAAGCAATTTGCTGGCCAGCTGCCGATGCCGCTGCTGCTGCTGCCTCTTGAGCGCATTTATCAAAGGCGACTTCGATGCTTCGGCACTTTGCATGCTCAGGCCACAAATTTCTCCATTTCTCAGGCATCCTTGATGTCAGTCCGCCCTCTAAACCGCTTTGCTGCTACTGTTGTTGTTGTTTTTGTGTTTTGTGTGCTTCTCTATTGCATTTGACAGTGGGCAAACGCCCTCGCCCTCGCCCCACCCCCCTTTCAATTTCAGCCAAAATTTTACGTAGCGCAAACAAAAGCAATGAAAAGCCTGTGTAGAGTGTGCGGAAAATGCGGAAAGTGATGCATGTGCTGCACTTTGTGATTTATGATGATGATGATAATGGGCTGAAATTGCAGCTGCCTCTGGCTGCGGCACGAAGAGCGGGCGGGCGGGGGCGGGGCAGAGGGCGAGCAGCTGGCAAGCTAGTTGAGCCAACGAAGCAGTAAGGGGCAGCTTTGGAAAGCTGTTGAAAGTTCAATTAACATGGCCATAAAACGAGTATAGAATGGCATAAAGCAAGAGAGAGAGAGGGAGAGAATGGTAGAGAGAGAGAAAGAGAGCATGGCTTAGCCGAGTGAGGGAGAGGGGAAGGAGCTAAGCTGAGCTGCAGTTCATGCTGCTGCACTTTGCACTTCGTGCACTCTCTCTGGCAGCCTTTCATTGCTGGCATTGTGGCCTCTGGTGTGATTGTTACTACTTTCCAATGCTGTCACTGTTTTTGCTACTTTTAAAGGCTGCAAGTGCTACTGCTATACGAATTGCTAGTGTTGCTCTTAAAGCATTTACAACAAACTCTCTTGCTGCTCTTTGTTACTTGAGTTGTAACTGTTACTTCAGCTGTAACTGCTACTTTGGTTGTAACTGCTACTTTGGTTGTAACTGCTACTGTGATTTTAACTGTTACTGCTACTCTTAGCCTGATGAGCTAATATTCTTCTAAAGTATGACAGTAGCGCTGATTACTTCTCAGTGTGACTGTAACTGCTACTGAAAGAGACTTTAAGGTGCTGGCACTGCTACTGTTACTTTCTCTGACTGTAACTGCTACTGCTCTGCGAGTTGAAAGCGTCTAATGCAACAGCATTTACGGCTACTTTTCTCGCCAAACAATTTCCTAACTTCATTTTCATAGTGTCTGTAACTGCTACAGTCACTGTTACCCGCACTGTTACTGCTATTTTTAGATCCTGCTGCTTTAAGCACATCTAATGCTGTAGCTTTTACTACCCTGCTTGATGCTGTTGCTGTTGTTTATTTTTAGCAAACAGACTTTTATTTCGCTTTGGTGACTGTCACTGTAACTGTTACTGATATACAAACTGCTACTGCTGCGCGTAAAGCATTCACTGTGCGCTCTCTCGCCTGCTTTGTCATTGTTACTGCTATTGTTACTGTAACTGCTACTTTAGCTGTAACTGCTACTGCGACGGTAACTGTTACTGTTATTGTTACGGTGGCTTCGCGACCTGCTTTGTACCTGCTCGATGGATGTTTACTGCTTTCTCTCTCCCCCTTTCCCATTATTTACCTACCTCTAAATATCTTTCTCTCTCTCTCTGTCGCCGCAACTAAAGCGTATTAACCGCAATTGCTGACGCTTATCGCGACTCGTCTCTCTCGTGCCTAAGGTAATTTATCTGCTGCCACGCCCACTTAAACTTACAGCCCACGCAGAGGCTAAATAAGACATTTGCTACAGCCTGACGCACATTTGTTTCGCTGGCCTGTTTTATTTGTTTGTGCGTGTGTGTTTGTTTCTTTCTCTCCTGTTTTCGATTCACGAATTTACCACAAAGCGACGACGCATTGCGCTACGCTTTAAAGTCACATATTGACTAGAAGTGGGAGGGAGGGAGGAGAGAGAGGAAATGCCAAGCTTATATGCGAAAATAAATGCGAGGACGCTGGCACAGCTGCTTTGTCATTTTCACCGTGCACGCCCCCAAATACGACACGCCCAGCAAGCGTTACACATTCATCTGGCTTGAAAATGGAAAGCAAAAAAAAAAAGAAAGAAGTGTGTATAAAAAACCGGCGGCAACAACAACAACAACAAACGCCGAAAAAAATGACATAAAGCGACATAATAATTTTGCCTTTGAAATTGCCTTACAATTGCTTTGTATATTGCGAGTGTGTGTGTGTGTGTGGAGGGAGTAGGTGGGGATTCGATTCTGCCCACGCAGATTGCAGAAGGAGAGGGAGCGCGCTTATTTTTAACTTTGCCGCATGGCGGGGCGCATCTTGCGCTGCGGCTTGGCGATACGCTGATTCCCAATACGCTGCCTAAAAGCAGACTTCACTTATTTTTAGAATGCGCTTGGGGAAGTTTTTTTTTGGAGTCACTGTCTGAAAGTAGACTGCAGTGGAACTTGAAGCGGAACAGCTCAAAGCAGACTATACTTTTTTTCAAAGGAATTTGTGAAGAAAAGCCTGTGCTGCCTAAAAGCAGGCAACGCTTTTTGGGTAAGCTGCTTGCACATTTTTGCTTGCTGCGCAAAAGCAGACTACACTTTTTTTGAAATCAGAGAATTTAGTGAAAGCCAAAAAAGCAGACTTAGCTTGAGGTAAGATTTAGTATGCTGCCTAAAAGCAGGCTACACTTCAGAGAATTTCAACGCAGCCCAAAAGCAGACTACACACACTCTACTCAGCTTAGCTTCCTACACTTTTCAGCATAGCATATTCAATCGTCGTTGTGGCCTTTATGCCAGTTTTCACTTGCTACTTTATGGCCTGCCATTCAGTTTTATCAACAGGCATTTCTCATATACCAGCCCCGCGCACTCCTCCCTTCTCGTCTTATTTGTTTGTTTGTCAAGATATGCATACGAAATGCTGCCCAGAGAAATGTGTGAAAATTGACTAACGAGGGTGAATGGAGGTGGCGGCGGCAAAGGAAACCCATCTGGCTGGTAAGCTTATTTCATTGGCATAAAAAGTAAATTACATTGACTTCACAGGGAAGTCAGTTCCTCGCTCTCGCTCTCGCACTCCCTCTCTCTCTGTCTTGCCACATGTCGCAGGGCAAATCATTAATAAAAACTACTAAATAGATTGAAGCTGCTGCTGATGTTGTTGTTGTCGTTGCCGCTAGCTAATGGCATTCATTAGCCCACTCACACACACACAACTTGCTCGCGAGTTTCTTAAAGTTGCCACGCCCCGCCTGCGCCCAATTAATCTTAATTAAAGTTTGTGCATGCCATATGTGTGCGTGTTCGTGTGTGTGTGGGCGTGTCAGCAGCTGTTGCTATTGTCAGTGCGTTGTGCTCGCTTCCGTTTCCGTTTCCATTTCATTTAATTGTTATACATTTGTCTGCTGCTTAATGGCAAATTTACGTGCGTCGTATAAATCAACTTTTGCGGCGTCTGATTTATTTTTAGACGCGCGGCAGAGAAAACCAGAAAAAAACGCTGCAAATTGTTTGCGTTTTCGTTTTTTTTTGTTGTTGTGTTGCGCTAATTATGCAACAATCAGCTGCGTGATGCGAGAGGAGGGAGGGGGCGCATTTGCTGACCTTGCATAAAATACGCTGATTACACACACACACACAGAGAAAGAATGAGAGAGCTTACAGCAACAGCTTACAACTGGCAAGCCATTGTTGGCTGCTGTCGCTCAATTGTTTTGCCTCGGCAACAGTTGTCGCTGCTGTTGTTGTTGTTGTTGCCGCTTTTTAAAGCCAATCAACAGGATGTTAATGCCGAGGCAGTGCAGCGCATTGTGCTTGCCTGCCTCGTCGTCAACAATGCGAAAAGTTTTATGAATAAACCAGGCACGACGATGTCAATAAGCTCTCGTTGTAAGTTGCAAAAACTATAGCATACTTGCAGGCTGCAGGGGAATTTAATTTAAAGCAGGCAACAATTTAATTTTCTGTTGGCTTAGCTGGAAGAGAGGGGTGGGTGGGTTGGGAAGTATGCTTCAATTAACTTCATGGCGAATTCTAAAAACTGCTATGCAAGGCAAATAAGTCTCAGCGAGCTGTCTATTAAAATGCAGCGCTCGAAAGTATGCTATGATTATTTTAGTGCTGGCTTAGCAAGCAGTGCGCGTATTCAAGCGCAGCGCTGCTCATTTTAATGCAGCACTCGAAAGTATGCTACAATTATTTAATGCTTAGTCTGCTTATATTTTAGCGCAGCACTTGAAAGTATGCTACGCTAAATTTCAGCGGCGAATTAGCCCGCTGCGCTCGAAAGTATGCAACAATAATTGCTCTCTCTCTCTTACTCCCTCTCATTTGTGCTCTCTTCTATTTCTCGCTTTTATGTGCAAATCAGATTACACAGATTGCGCACCAGCGACTAATCCAGTCACGTTCTCTGCTATTTGCATTTGTTCCGCTGCTTTCCTATCTATTTTCGTGTCCATTTCGTATGGCAGTTTAATTTGTCCTGTCCCTGTTCCATTTTGACTATTAATTAACTCATTGTCCAGTGTCCAGTGCATTTATTATGCCCAACAATGGCGGCAGCGATTAGCGCATCGATGAGTTGAGCCGCCTGGCAGGTACGAAAATTTATAGGCACGTCAAGGTGTTTGTGGGGCCCATTTTGGGGCAATTATTCATGCAGATCGATTAGGCGCATTAGCTGCGCTTGCCACAGAAATGCTTCGCTGCCCACGCGCAGCTGATTAAACGTTAATTACGTCCGACAGAGACAGCAGCGCGAAGTGCCACTTATAGTGCGTCTCTCTCTCTCTCTCTCTATCTATCTCTATCGCTCTCTTTGGCTGTCAATCAAAACGAAATTAATTAAGAGCAACGCCGAAAAAAAGAAAGAAAGAAAGAAATCGTAGCAAATACGAAGTTGTTGCCAGGCCAAATCAATCGATGGCTGCACTTGCCTCTCGCTCTTTCTCCGTCTTTTTTCTCGCTCTGTAGTATTTGCGCAAATTGCTTGCACAAATACAGCAGGCGTGTTGGGTCAACAACAGCAACAACGACAGCGACAACGACAGCGTCGCAATCAAAGATAAATAAAGCGACAGCAGCAGCAGGGGGAATTTTGCTCTCAAGCAGCGCGCCGCAAAGTATGCTACGAATTTCACTCAAAGCTTAAAGGGTGTCTCTTTGTCTCTGTGTGCGTGTGTGTGTGTGTGCGTGTGTGTGTTTGTGTGTCTGTGTAGGTAATTAAAGCACTTTACCCAGCTAAGGTAAAAACATATTTTCCATACAAATTTCGTGCTTATATTTTAAGTCCTGCAATCTGCTTGGGCATCGATTTTAAGCTGCTCAGCTGAATTTCAATTAAAACTAAAAATAACAAAAGCAACAAGAAATTTCTTAGCCTTTGCCTGATTTCCCTCTTCTTCTTCTTCTTCTTCGTGTGCTTGCAGAGCGTTCGTTATTGAGGCAATTAAAGCGGCAGCAGCAACTGAGCCATTTTATAATTACAAAACATAACGAAGATTTGGAAAGCAAATCCAAGAGCTTTGCATTCGCCAAGTTTCCAAGTGATTAATTTCACAACAACAGCAACAACAACAACGAGCTGGGCCAACGAGCACAATTTAAGCCAATTAAGGAAGCTAACAACAACAGCAACAACAAAGACTACAACAACAAGGACAACCCCAACGGGTAACAGCAAATGCCGCCATGAGTTTCCTCAGCTCAATGCAACAATATGTAACAAGTGGCATATCCAGTCTGGGACTTGGCAATCGACGCTTCTCGCTATCGCGTCAGGAGTCAACCGAGCAGCAGCAGAGCGGGCAACCAATTTCAGCAGGCGGCTTGCCCATACCGCAGCAACAGTCGCAGCTGCAGCAGCAACAGCTGCCGTTGCAACAGCAGCAATTGTTGCTGACGCAGCAGCAACAACAACAGCAGCAGCAGCAGCAGTTGCAACATCCGCACGCACCGCTGCAACAGCAGGCAAGCATTGGCAGCGGCCTGGGAGGCAGCGGCACGCCCAGCGTATATGGCGCACCCGCACAGCCCACTGCGGGCGTGGCAGCTGCGACGGCTGGCGGTAATTATCCTGCCGGCGGCGTTGTAATCGGCAATCCGAATGCCACTAATCCATTACTAGGTGAGTTTCTTTAGTTTTCTATTTACGCTTTTGCTTTGCTTCTCCTCTCTGTGTGTGTGGGCGTGATAAATACCTAGCCCAAGGCTTGCCTGGCTTGCCTCTGTCGCCTTGTGGGCGCCAAAGTGTATCAAGATTAATGAAAACGCATGACATGGCAAAGCAAACGTAGGGAAAGCAAAGCAAAAGACACGTCCTCTGGCTTGTGATGAATGTGTGCGGCAATGCGAGTTGGCATACACACAAAAATAATAATAATAACTGTAATTAGTTTTCCAAGCCCGGCCGCATGATATTGATAAATGACACCTGAGATTCAACTGGTTGTCGCAGCCAGAGTTCACTTCATATTCGTATTTCATTTTTATTTATAGTTTGTTCTGGCGGTGTTTGTAAGCAAAACTATTCACCCCGATGCGCGTTCATTAATTGCAAAGCTATCGATTATCATTTGGTATTTTATTTGCTGTTGTTCATTTTCAGCTGGATTACAATGCGCTTTTCAAACGATTTAATTGATACTTTCTGTCAAATATTATTTTTGATACTAATTATTTGAAATCAAATTCAATTCAACTTTCGATGCCAACTATCGATATAAATTGTTTCAATATAGAAATCGAATACTCCTTTTACAAAAGTAATTTTCTACATATATCGATTTCTTGATATCAATATCACTTTATCTCCCAAACTAAGCCACAAAATTTGCTCTAACTTATGCATCACGCATACACCCACATTGTATTTTAGCATCTGTAGCAGCTGTCCACAAAGTTCATCAATAAACACACACAGCATGCATTGCGGGCGTAATCGATGTGGCGGCAGACCGCAAAAATGCAAAATGCAAAACGCAAACAGCAGAAAGTTTTGGTGTGCGCCTTGTGACCGAAAACTTTTGCCAGTTGCGGTTAAATTGGCAAGAGTTGCTTGGCGCAGCTAAAGCAAACTTATCCACGCAAATCCATATCAGAGACACGCATGTTGCACGGAGTTGTTGCAGCTGCAACTCTGGCTTGGCTTTTGATTTGTGAAGCATTTGAAACAAATTGAAATTGGCTTATCTTGTTGCAAGAGCCACGAAAGGGCGGTTTAGAGGGGGAATTTGCCCAAAAACCGCCAATGTGTAAGCGCATTTGTTGCTGGCTTTGTGTGTGGACTGAAGCTCTTTCAATTTTATTGCTACTTCCCGCTTCCTCCCACTCTGTCGTCTCTCTTCGTGTGTAAGTTTCCGCTTTGTGCACGCCGAGCAACTGAAAAATTCTGCAAGTTTTTTGATCTTTTTTTTATTATACATTTTCTGTGCTTTTTTTTTTGTTCTTGCTGTTTTGGCTTTGCATAAGCAGCAGGGGGAGGGGAGAGGGGAAGCCCCAGCATGCCCGTTCATGGCGAAGCCCCAGAAATGGTTAGACAAATGGAGTGGCAGTCGAGTGGCTCGGCAAGGCAGCACAGCATCACTTCACAGTTTTAACTGCCAGTTTGCCATTGTCCTTGTCGCTGCCAGTAGCAGCAGCAGCAGCAGTAGGAGCAGCTGAAGCAGTAAAAGCAGCAGCGACAGCGGCAGCCACACAGATGCATGTCAAGGTTGCGGTTATGTTGCCGCCTCCTTCTGCTCCCGCTCCTCTCAGCCTGTACAGTGTACACTGCGCCGCAGCCGCCGGGAGCACTGCTCACGCCACATTGACCGCATCACATTGACTTCACTTGGCTGACTGGCTGCCTGCCTGCCTGGTTGGTTGCCTGCCTTGTTTCCTTCCTTCTTCCTTCCTGCAGCCTGTTGCCAACTGCCAGTCCATGCCCACACCCACGCCAAATTGCAGTTGTGCCCCCTAATCCATTAACATTCGCCCGGCTACTGTGCTGCTAAGTAGTTCCCATTGTATCTGAAGTTACGAGCGGCATCCAAGTTGTTTATCACAATAGCGCGAGTTTCTAAAGTCACGCGCTGTGCTGTGTAAAAAATGAAATGAATGCGCTGTGTAAATGATTCAGTAAGCAACATGAAAACGTAATTTGACTTATGCGCAGTTACGGACTTTATTTTTGCACCAATTTGGCAGAGCAGCTTAAAATTGTTCTGGGCAATCCGATTTAAAAAGTTTCCTCATCGGATTTAAAAGAAGATAATGGCCATGATGTAGCTGTCGATAAGTTGACTAAGTTCGATAACAATTTAGTATTTCGTTTGAAAATAAGCCTGCAGTATTTGTAAACAAAGACATTCGCCACGAGTGAGTAGGTATCGATACTTACTGAATTTTCGATTATAATTTGGTATGTTAATGCTAGCTTGATTAAAACTCAATCAGCTGTATTTTGTAAACAAAACCATTCGCCCCGAAGCGTATTGCACATGAGTAGGTATCGATTAATAAACCCTTTTCGATAATTATTTAAAATTTAAATTTAAACTTGCTGCAATTGGTAAATAAAACCATTCGCCTCGCTGCGCCTTCATCAATTGCAACGTTGTGTACATATGTTTCCATATTTATACAGTATTTCCTTAATCGAGCAATTTAAATACAATATTTACGCTTTACATAGTCAAATAGAATACCAAATATGCACTCATAACATTTATATCTCTCTCTCTCTTTGTCTGTCCCCAGGCTATCCCAAGCCATTGCCAGGCAGCGGAACTGGGGGCAACTCCTCCGCTGGGAACACGCCCATCAATTCACGTCGTCAATCGCGCGCCCTGGAGTGCCTTGCCCCACCGCGTACAGGTTCATTTCGTAGCCGCAATTCGCCACTGCATCAGCCGGATCCGCCGCCACGACCACCGCTGGCGTTCTGCAAGCGCCGACTCAGCTGGCCCGAGGTGGATCCACGCTCCAATTCCGGGTAAGTGCAGAGCGAGAGAGCAAGCTAGCGCCTAATGCATATTTGATGACGTGCAAAAAGCCGCAAATGAATTTCGAAATTAACTAACTGGCCAAACGGGCGACCTAACTACCGAGCTAACGACAGACCTGCCGGTATAGCCCCATATATAGCAACATGTTTGTCCATTATAATTAACTACAGAGTGAGCTATCCTCACGCACACACACGCACACGCAGGCATATGAATGTGTGAATTATGTGTGTTCCAGTTTAGGGGAAATGCATAAATTAAAGCCAGGCCTAATGAGCGGCCTCTTTGGCAGGCAAAAGGCATCTTAAAGTGCTCTAAGACTCGAAATAAAATGAATTATTTACCAATTAATTAATGTACTTCAATTGCTGTCGCCGTTGTCCTGCTGCGTTTGTTTTCAATGTTTGCCTCCTACACACACACACACACACACACACACACACACAGCCAAACACTTTTGAAGCGACCTTCATAATTATGTAATTACAAAAGTTTTTTCTTCCACACCCGCCCCCGCAGAACGTTGTAATTTCCAAAAGAAACTTTGGGCACGGCCTCATCTAAGTCTATGCAACATTGGCAGTTTCAGATGCGGGTCTGCCTCGCCTCATCCCCTGAAACCTTTGAGAAGCAAGCGCAAACTTTTTGGCCAACTTACAAGCACGCTCTCTTGCACACTCTCACACCCTCACACACACACACTCACCCACTCTCTGGCTGAGATTGGACTGAGCCGGAGCTGACGCCTCTGCTTTGCATAATGCGGCTTCAGTTTAACCTGAAAAAGGTGCGCATAATGAGGAGGGAGCCTCAGTCTTGAGGTTGCATTTAATTAAGCATGAAATGAGATTTTACTAGGTGTTGCTAAAAGAAATATTATGTAGTGCAGTGCTGCGTGCTGTTGCATGCTGCATGCTGCTTGAAAACTTGATACGCCGCGTCCTTGCAGAGTGTGCGTAAAGTGCGAGGGAAGGGGCCGCCATTGTTGTGCATTAATGTGCGCCATAAATCGACTAATTAAACCTGGCGAGTGCTGGGCTGCTGCATAGTTTATCAATTATAAACATAAAAATTAATTAGTCACAAAGCTGTAATTAGGCTAACCGCAGGCATTAAATCGCAGTACAAAAGAGAATGCATTATGAAATCACTCGCTCTCCCTCTCTCTCTCTCTTTCTCTCTGTGAGTGTTGGTTAATGCAAATGTGGTGATTAATTAAATATCGAACGATAACCGCAAACGGTATTTAAATACCACGATTTGTCACAAGGCTCAGCATATCGTTTGAAAAAAAATAACAGCAAAGATAATGAATAATTGCCGCACTAAGCTAAGCGGGAACTCAGTCTCGAGTTGCGCCTGCATTTTGCGACAAGATAAACACAGCCAAAGATATAAATAAATAATAACAGCGCGACAGAAAAGTTAGCGGACGCGCTCGGCCCGGGCAAAGTTTTGCGAAGGCAAACAACGTAGACCAAAACAAAATGAGGAAAATGAGACAGCCGGACAGATACGTTCGCAAGTTGAAATGCGCGAAGAACTTTAAAGTTTTTCGAAAAAAAGCAAAGCCAAAAACAGCTGCGCTAAAAAAAAAGCTGAAAATTAAATTTTAAACAACGCACAAAAAACCGTCAACTTTCTGGCCAAGTTGCAAAACAATGCAATGCCGCGAGGGATGTGCAAGGTGACGATAAAAGTGCTGGCTACACTTGTCGCGAGTGCGAGTGAGAGGCAGGGAACAGTTGGTGGGGTGACAAAATATAAAGTTTATGTACATTTTGCTGAGCCGCCGTCATAAACGTAAAAATTGCCGCTACGCCGGTCGACCAACTTAAGCCGCTTAGCCGCGCTGCCCATTTTTGTGCTGAGTGTGAAAAGTTTTGTAGATCAGATAAGAGGGAAGACAGGGCAGTGAGGAGGCGGGGGGGGGAGGGAGACAGACAAACTGCTTGTTGCCATGCAAATCAAATGATTAGGCACATCATCATCCTGCCTCCTTCCTTGATTCTGCCTCGCCTCGTCTCTCATCTTTGATAAGTGAACCCGTTTTCCTTTGCTCTGGCGTTTGGTATGTGTGAAATCAGTTAGCTGGCGCACTGGGCGTATGATTAATATCGAATTTTCAATAAAACTTTCTGCTGCTAAACATATTTGTAGACAATTAGCATGACAAGACAGGCAACAGCAACAGCAGCCGTAGAGAACTCTCCATATGGACAAAGGGGCCAAAGGTCGACCCTCATCAATGTTGAAATAGGTTTGACAATGCAAATGAAAACGGGAGCGGGCTGAAGTGGAATAGTAGCAGCAGAGTAGGAGGAGCGGGATAGGGGATATGTAAATGGAATACTTAATACTTATGCAGAGCATATTGACAGCGCCAATTAGGCAACAGGCGTACCCGAGTTGGCGAGTCAATTTTCAAAATTGTTTGATAGAGTGTGCCACACACTTATGTACATCTCGTTCGCACTCACTCATGCTAATTCTCTCGCTCTCTCTCTCTCTCTTTCTCTCCCGTACAGTGTGCAGGAAACGGATGGCTCGTATTTTGAGAATTTTACATCGCTCGGCTGGAAACGTGAAAATCGTCGCATGTCAGCGACGCGTGCGGCCGAATCACGTGCCGAGGCTAATCCAGAAAATGAACGTGATCCGCCAGCAACAGAGGAGTCCATTGACCGGCAGGATGAGAAGGAGAAGCTGTACGTTGAGGTTCTGCATACCATAGCGAACACAGTGGGCGCCCCAGCGCCAGGCGGACAGGTAAACTGCTTCAACATAAGTATCTACCTAGCATATGGTATCATAGTCAGGGGGAGGAATAGAAAAATCAATATCAGGGCCAAGAATCATATGAATCTTTGATTAAGGTTACACCCCACACATCGCACACACCGAGCGGAGGCTTATGCAAATAGTTGGAAATTATACAAAATGTATTTTAGCTGGAAATTAACGAGCGCACACACACAACCTTTCCATATGGTATGCATGTTATGAGGGTTACATATGCCCCGGGCTAGACAGACAGACAGATGATTGAGGGACGCCAGTTAATCACATACGTTTAACCCTCGAAATGTTGTGCAATTTAAATGATTAATGCCGTGAACTAAAGCTGCCCAAATGGATTGAGGTCAAGACTTGCTCGTGGTTAGGGTTAGGTATGGCTCGGCTCGCTGCGGTTGGGTTAGGTTCATAATGTGGACGCACACAGCATAGAATTCAATTATAAAAGTGTTGTTCAACTCGGTTTCCGTTTCCGTTTTCATTTCGATTGCGTTTGCCGTTCGTAAGTAATTTTCCAATATTTTCTCAACTCGCCAGGCATAACAATGTTCTGTTCTTTGCCATTTCCTTCCGCTCCCCCATGCTGTGTCTCCTTCGACTGAGCTTCGTTTTTCAATTATCGTTTTTAATTTAACAGTAAGAAAATTGCACAACTAATGAAACTTGAGCTGACTGTACAACGGAACAGTGGGCGGAGACAGGGGATTTTGTGGCGTCGAGGTATGGGGTGAAAACTAAGTAAGTCGGTCGAAAGGGCGAAAGGTTATGGCTGCGTAATAAAAGTTTCAACAGCGGCAGGAAAATAACGTTAGTCCTGCTGTGATTGAGTTGAAGCCGGTCGCCCGCTCAAGTCTCGCGGGGCACCGCCGTGCCCTAGTCAAGAAAGTCGAGTCGAGACGAGTCACTAAAGTTATTTATTCCGGCCCCGGAACGGCTCAGCGGGCGGCTCAGCAGCAGCAGCAGCAGTAGGTTTTTCCTATGCTTTTCATTTCACTTTGACGCTCGTTCTTTTCCGCTTTCTTTTTTCTCTGCATTTAATGGAAAATAATTACAAACAAATGTGAAGCAGTTTGCAAGTGGGTTAATGTTTTAAATGGAAACTAATGGTAAAATAAATGCGAAAAATGAGAGGGAACACGCACAATGTAGGGTATGACGAAGGTCGTGCTGTGCCCGCGCAGTGGCTGTTTATGACAGCTCAGAAAAGTAAAACTTTTAATTTTCTCGCAATTGCAATGAGCTAGCAACAAGTTCAAGTAAACAGCTTGTTGAAGGGATTTAGTCACTCATTTAGTTCCGCGCACTGTGGCTTGAGCTCACAACAAGTTCAAGTGAACGGCTCATCGATTTAGTTCTACGCAATATGGCTTGAGCTCACAGCAAGTTCAAGTGAACGGCTTATTAATTTGGGGCAGCGAACTAGTCGCTCATTTAGTTCATTGTGCTAAGTTATCGATGCTGCTCAGTATCGATACATTGCATGTGCTTGCAGGATCGTTGCACAAATTACTCACTCCATTTAGTATCGATTGCGATACATCGCATGCTAAACATCGTTTGCGCTTGCTGGATCATTGCACATCCCTGGCTTAACGTTTTAAGCTGACTCATTTTCAGCGCGTCCCTAGCATGCGATTGCTTTGAAAAAGAAAAACGCAGACAAATGAGTTTTTCAATCTACCTTCTCCGGCCCCACGGGGGTGCGCTGGTTCTTAATAATTTAGATGGACGCTGCCTAGGCGACTGCAGTAGTCAAAGCAATCAAATTAAAATAATACTCCACCAGAGGAGGAGGAGGAGCAGGAGGTGGCGAAGCTGATGAAAGCGCAACGCAAATCATCAAGTCAGACGGCAGGCAGTCAGGCAGCGCAAGCTAATAAATTCGAAAAGATAAATCAATATGGAAAAATATACGTAGTCTAATGAAAAAGAAAGAAAGAGCCAAAACAATTTGTGATATTGCGACGAGGACGACGACGACGGGGCACACAAAGCAAACAAAGAACATTTTCTGTTGCGTTGGCGGAAGCCAATAAAAAATACAAAAAAAAAAATACGTAGGAAACAAAATGATGCTTCTGTTTATGCTGTGAGAATATGCTAATTTATGCCCCGTTGTTGTTGTTGTTGCAGCTTGAGCTGATGATATTACAATTTTGTTTGCGCGGCGTTGAAAATATTTGCAAATAAATGACAAGATAATTAAATGAAATTAAATTAAATGCGTGTCACAGCGCGCACACGCGGCGTATGTGTAATTTCTGACGACAGACTGTAATGCGCTCACACGCTCTCTCTCTCTTTCTTCTCTCCGCAGTTTGCGCATTACAAGGACGAAATGTATCTGCATGCACAGCGCGCCTTCGGTGTCAATCCGGATCGTCATTATCGCCTGCTGCACGCCTCCGCCGAGGATAAACCAAAGATAATCGTTCTCTCTGCGGTCGTCATCGAGGCGGATGGCCTCGAGGCAAAGGATGCCAATGGTAAGATATGGCACCCCCATCCCTCTCTCTCTCTATTCCCTCTTTCTTTGCAATGTATCAATCTGTCGAGAGTTGCGCGTAAATATTTGCTTTGATTTTGCTTTCTCCCTTTTTTTTTGCCTTCTTTAGTTGCGCAAATTGAGTTTGCGGCCGCAATAATTGCATTATGAAATTGCGCATGAGTGTGTGTGAGTCTACGTATGTATGAGTGTGTGTGTTTGTAAATCAAAAAGCCAAACGAGGCATCAATAAACGCAAATTTAACATTTTTGCCATTCTTATTGCGTCTACGTCTGGCACTGGCTGCTGCCAATGCTGCCCATGTCGCACACAGCCACAGCCAGTGCGACCCATGGCCTGACTCCGACTCTGCCTTCGCCTGCGTTCAATAAATTTGCAATTTAATGCTTCCCATTTTGTTCATTATGCTCGAGAGCAACAGCAGCAGCAGCAACGTCGGAGGCAACGCAATTTCGCATTTTAATGTGCTCAAGGATGTGTAAGGAATACGTTGAGTGCTGTCGGAGATTGGGGCAGATGCAGGGGTAGGGGCCTGCTGCTGCACTGTGCCAGGCAGCCTCAAACTTTCAGTCAAGCATCTGCTAAATGTACTGACTGACGAAGGCAAGCTGCCCCGTGCCCCCCCTGCATCCCCAGCGGCAGCCTGTGGGGCAACAACTCGTTGCCAATGAGACGTGGCTGATGAGTGGCGTCGCCTTTGTTTGGGTCGCACTCAATTGGCATGCGTGTGTGCGTGTGCGTGTGTGTGTGTGGGTGTTTATTCACGTATTTGTAAGCCGTAGTCAGGGCTGCATGCAGCTGGGGCCAGTTCACTACTTAGTTACGTATACGCCCGAGCGGACGAAGCAATTCGATGTTCGAAATGCGTAAAGCGTTTAGCAAACTCACAGCAAAAATGTGTATTTTCCTGGCAGGAAATTCGAGGAAAACTAGTGAAAAACTGTACACATTAAAGTGGCGTTTTCAATGCGTCGGAAAACAGATAAACAAACTATATAAACGATATGTACGCACATATATTTATATGTTAATGAGCGCGCTTAATGCGTGTGTGTGTGTGTGTGTGTGTGTGTGTGTGGGGGGGGGGGAATAAATCAGAAGCAGTTAATAATTGAGCGGCACTTTATGCAAATGAAATGTTAATCATACGCCCCGTGTGTGCGTCTGGCGCCAGCTGACGACAACGACGGCAATGTGTGCGCCTGCAGGCAGCTGCCATTAATTGCTGTTTTATGTCGCTCGCTTTCATTAACCCTATCAGTCTGAACGCCTTTCCTGCTGCCTGCCTTCCCTTCCTGCCCTTGCTTACATTTTCAACTTTAATTTTAAACGATTTTCCTTCTCTCTCCCTTCGCAGGCTTCTCGGATCCATACTGCATGCTTGGCATACAACCGGACGGCGGTCCGCCCGTTTCGCCGCTGCCGCTGCCGCCGACACCGCGCGCCCTTTCGGCGGACATGAGCGGTGGCTTTGATAACAGCGCCACAGACTCGCCGCCGCATCGCAAGCATAGCTTTCGCTTGAGCTTCAAGCGGCGCGAGGGCGCGGGTCGACGGGAGCAGCGCGACTCGCTGGGCGGCCCAGTTCCAGCCAAGCTCATCAAGGCAACGAGCATTAAGCCGCACACGCTCAGTCCCAAATGGAATGAGAAATTTAAATTGTAAGTGACGGTTCACACCGGGCAAGAGAGAACTACCATAGCAGTTAGTGCTAGCCTCCTTTCTCCCTCCCATTGCCGGACAATTGAACAATTGCGCGCGGCGCATTTGAATTCAATCACGTGTCCATTATCGTTGGGCGAGGCAAGCTCCATGCCGGATTTACTTCAAATTATTCAATTACAGCGCAGGCTGCTCCTCCCTGCCCCCTTAGACACTTTGGCATTGCAATTCGATTTAAAAGCTGCCTGGAGACTTCATTTACGCCACGCCGCATGACAAATGTTGCGTATACGCCGTGTCTCTCGCTTGCTTATTTATCATTTAGTATCTGCGCGCTGTGTAAACAAGTCTACATTGTGCTCTGTTATTTACGAGGCGAGGAAAAACAATTTTAATTGCGCCATAAAATCGACAATCAATTTTCAAAACATAATAATAACAACAGCAACAATAACAATTGCAATTGCAATCGCCAACGCAATCAAATTTATGTTTCAATTGCAATCAAAACAAGCAGCAACAAAACACGTACGCACACACACACACAGGAGTATAATAAATGCATGTGTGTGTGTGTGTGTGAAATGAATAGCTAAAGTTTTGAATAGGTTTTCAATTTGAATAGAGTGTATAGAGCTGCCTTTTTGATTTGCGATAGGAAACGAGAGACGGAGAGAGAGAGAGAGAGAGGGATGCATGTGTTATGTGGTTGAAGTTAGAGATGAGTTTGGGCCAGAGAATATCGCTATCGATACTTTTAAAGAGTAATAGAGAGGGAAGTAGTGCCGATATATGCATCTCCTTCTCAGCTAATATACTCCACACACATCATTAACCCCATAATGACCAATAAAACCCAGCGTCACCAAGTCGAATCGATGCCACAAAAAGTGTAGCCTACTTTTGTGCGCCGTCGGGCTAATTAGACAAATTAATGAGCTGGCGACAAGTGTGTCTGCCTGCTAATCGCCCACATGTTTCTGTCTTGTACTTCACAGCGACATCGATGACATCAACACGGACACCTTCCACTTGGACATCTGGGACCACGATGACGAGAGCTGCGTCATGGACGCCGTATCGCGTCTGAACGAGGTGCGTGGCGTACGCGGTTTGGGGCGTTTCTTCAAGCAGGTCTGTCAGTCGGCGCGGCAGGGATCACAGGATGATTTCCTTGGCTCCGTGAACATTCCCATTGCGGAGATTCCCTCTACCGGGCTGGATGCCTGGTTCAAGCTGGAGGCGCGCAGTCATCGCAGCACTGTACAGGGTCGCATACGTCTCAAGTTGTGGCTCTCCACACGTGAGGATCGCGGCAATGTGGCCGAGGAGAACAACGAGCAGCAGCTGCGCAAGATCGAGCAACTGCAAATGGTTTTCATGCAGCACGAGGTGAACACACACGAACCATCGTGGACCTGGTGCGGCGATCTGCCCGGGCCGGCACTAACTATACTACATCAGCTGGCCGTGCAGGCGGAACTCACCGACTTGCAGTGTGCCATGGCCAGGTGAGCCACCCACCCACTCAAAGTGGAGAACAATGTTGCAATTACTTGCTTCTGGTTTGCAGATATGTGGCAGCTGCCAAGCTAAATCGTTCGACACCGTTGGATCCCAAGTTTCTGCACCGCCTGCTGAGCGATGTGGAGAAGCAATGGAATCAACCCAATCAGGAGGCACTCACGCGAGATCTAGAACAATGGCTAGCGGAGGCAATGAATGGTTTTGTCGAGCGTTCACTGAATCAGATACGACGGCATCGTGACATCTTTCCGGCACTGAATCCGCCCTCGCTCATACGACTCGAGTTCCTGCTGCGCTGTCTGGGTTTGCTTGGCTCTATGCGCGCCTTTCGTGCCGTCTGCCCCTTCAACAAGGGTGTGCGTGGCGAGGTGGTCAACGCATTGCGCAAAGGCTCCATCATGTGGGGCCAGAATGTGCTACGCGAATCGCAGCACTTGCCCAATCCATTATCGAATTTTGTAACAACGTTAACCGCCGACATCCAGCTGGGCCAGACCTACTATCATGCGCTCTTCGACAAGTGAGTGAAACGACCCATGATTACACCCTCTTCTCCTGCTCCTCTAGCGTCTTGCTGCAGCATTGAATTAAATATGTGCGGCACGTGTCGCATATAAAGCACGCGTCCCCAAGGTTGCGCCTTGCCAAATAAAATTCACAAACAGTTTAACAAAACAAACAGCGAACATCGAATTTGACCCGTCAACCTTTCCCCTCCCCCTGCCCTCACCCAGCTCTATCTACCCTATGCTAGACAGCAGTATAAATTCAATGGGACACTCGTAACGAATTGTCGTCGTCGTTGTCCCTTGGTTTGAAAACTGTAACTGTAAACGGGACTGCCCGATCAAGTTTATAGTTGCCACTAATCAGTTGGCCAGTTAGTTAGTGCTTTAGTGGCCAATAAAGACCAACTAAAGAGCGTCATTGCGTTGCGTTATCGGATTTGTGAGCGAAAAGGGAGAGTTTGAAACGGAGCAACTGTGGCAACAGTCGCCATTTGCGTGTGCAAAGCGATACATTTTTTGTTACTCGCATTGGCACTAACGTTTTCCAACACTGTTTTGCCTGATGATCAAGAGAGCGAGAATCGAAGATGGCGACGCCTTGTCTAATCAATTGCTTTCTTGAGTATTCAATCGATAAGTGATATCATGCTTTGCACGTTTAACAACACTGTCGATCAAAACGAAAGAGAGCGGGAAATCAAGATGGCGACATATCAATCGGATATTTTCATATGTAATCGATATATCGCTCGTTACATCACCATACGTTTCGCACATTTCACAACACTGTCGATTTAAACAAGAGAGCGAGAAATCAAGATGGCGACACAGCAATTGCCTTTTTGCTCATGTAATCGATACATCGCTTGTCACATCACCATACGCTTCGCACGTTTCACAACACTGTGCCTGTCGATCAAAACGAGGGAGTGAGAAAGAAGAAGCCACCGCAACATGCACTAATCAGTCGCATATTTGCTAGTTAGCGCGCCCATAAAAGCCTTCTAATGGCCACATCAAGTGGCTTACACACATAAGCCCCAAATTAATTGCGCTGTTATAAAAATGTGCTCACGTTTTGGACAGTCGACAGGCTGGCAGGCAGGCATCTTTGATGGTGTGCCCATTTTCCGCTGATGTGTCCAGTAAGGAGTCGGTGGTTTGTGGCATCAACTCCTCCTGCTATCGATGAAAGTGTTGGAGAATGTTAGCAAATTTCTTATAGATGTTGCAATACCTTAGTGATGCATTAAGTTGTGAATTATTTATAATTATAATTTATTTATTTTAATATATAAAAATCATTTAAACAAACTCAATCCAAACTGAACGCTTCTAATTGCGCATGGGGCAATCCTTAAGCTAATTGAAGCATTTGCGCAATTTCAAATGGAAACTTGAAGCCGGCTTTTGTCCATCGATTTTCAGCTTACAAAACAAACAGTGTAAATGCTCGAAGAGAGAAAGAGAGAGAGGGGGAGGGAGAGGGAAAAAGAAAATCCCTTTCAGGCAGCTGCTCATTTTGGTATTCTGTTTTCCACTCTGTGTATTTTGCAGCACGAACGGCATACAGTATTTCAGCATAATCTACAAGCAATACGATGCAATGGTGGGGGACGAGGTGTACACACGTATGGCCGCTGGACAGGTGCCCGGCGTGCGCATGAATCTCTCGCAGTACGCTGTGCTAGAGGGTGATGCGGAACCGGTGGATACGAAACCGTTTGAGCTCTTTCTGGCATTGCAGGAATTCTGCCAACTGAAGCGGCATTTGTCCGCTCAACCTCAGCCGCCGGAGAAGCCGTTGGCATTGAGCAACAGCCACGAATGGTTCATACCGACGTTCGAGCGTTGGATGATGGTCAGCAAAGCGAAGGCGTTGCAGCGTATACGTGCCGCCATACGCATGGATGCCATCTGTGAGGGTGAGCGCATAGTGCGCTATAGCAGCTCATCTGTGGACACGGCCAGCACGTTGCTGAACATCAAGGAATTCTGGAAGGTGATCAATTGGCCCGATGAGGATACGGCCATCATGATGGAATCACAGCTCATCGATGTGGTATGCTCGGCTGCCATGCACTATTGCGATCTAATACATACCACGCTGGCGGACAGTGGTTACTATGAGCAGCAGGGACCGTTTCGCTGTTCGGATGACATGTGCGTCACAGTGAACAATGTGGAGTATGTGCGTCGCACCTTGGCGGAGTTTCGTTCCGATGAGCAACCATTGGAGGAGTCGGCAGATAATTTGCTCGAGTCAAGCCTAACGCACATGGAGAATCGCTGCGAGCGCATCTTGTCGAAACTGGCTCCGCTCATGCAAATGTCACTGCAGAAGGCGGTGTTCCATTTGGCCTGGTCTCCCGATTCGCTGCCTGCCAATCAGGCCATTGTGCCGCTGCTGGAGTATCTCGATTGTCATCTGGCCGCCTTGAATAGTGCTCTGCTTACGAAGAACTTCAATCGTTCGTTGCGTTTCATCTGGAAGACGGTGCTGGGTGAGATGTCCAGGCAAATGGAGACGGGCGATGAGACGGATAAGCCAACGCATTTCCACAAGCGACTCTATGAGGCACTGCAGCTGCTGGTGGACTTCTTCCATGCCGAGGGACAGGGTCTGCTGTTGGAGTGTCTGCACACTGAGGATTTCTGGCGCATCGAGCAGCGTCTGCAGTTCCATAAGACAGATACGGATCGCCTCATTGATATGTTCTATATGAATCGTCTGCGTGAGCAGCTGGTGGCCATCAGTCCTGGTCCCTATGGATCGTTGGCTGTGCGTGCCTATTTCAATCATGATTCGCTGTGCGTGGAGGTGCTGCATGCACGGGATGTGGTGCCACTGGATCCGAATGGTTTCAGTGATCCTTTTGTGGTGATCGAGCTGCTGCCGCGTCGCATCTTTCTGCACTGCATGGAACAGCAGACCAATGTGCATAAGGTGGGTGCAAAGAGGAACATGTAGTGGTGGGTAATGCTAACGTTTCTCCTTCTGCCTTCTCCCTTAGCGCACTTTGAATCCCATTTTCGATGAATGCTTTGAGTTTTCGGTTACGCTGGAGCAGTGCCTCACCGATGGCGCCATGATTTGCTTCACTGTCATGGATCACGATGTGCTCACGGCCAATGATTTCGGCGGGGAGGCATATCTGGCGCTGGGCAATATACCCGGCGTGGCGGACTATAGCACCAGTGTGGATAACTTTCATGGGCTCAAACAGATTGAGTTGCCGCTGATGCAGCAGAAGGACAAATGTGAGTAGCAGAGCCCCTTCCCTCGCCCTCTCCCCCTGCACCTCTTCCATCCAAGCTTTGTTGACTCACTCTCTCTCTTTCGCTTTGGTTTTCGTTTCGCACGGCAGGCAATCCAATTTTGCAAATCCTCGAGCTGCGCATCAATGACAAACAGGCGCAGGACTTTGTGCGCAAACAGAAGGCGCGCTTCATCAATTGATTCTAAGCTGCAGGAGCTGGTGGTATGAGATGGTACCAGGTGAGCCCCAAATCGTTTGAAAAACGTTACCTCCCCTTCCAACCGTCTATCCCCTTAGACCAGAATGCAATCAAATTGCATCTTTCGTTGGATACTACGAGCGCTACCAAGTGTATAAAGTATTAAGGAACACACACACACACTCTCACACATCAAGCATTGTAACTATATTATGTATGTATGTAGTAGTTGTCTAACGGTAAACCAAGAACTCCTCTGTTTGTAAATGTTAGCAAAATTGAAATTCAAATGGTGCATAAGTAACAAGTTACCCGATCGAGAGAGAGAAAGAGAGAGAGAGAGAGTAGAGAGCGAAATACTTGCGAAATTTATATAGTATGTTACATCAGCGTAAACATTTTTAGGGACTAACTAAGTAGAAATCGCCACAGTGTTTGTGTAACTAACTATCTATCGATACGAGCAGCAAAGCAAGCTCTGCGTTCTGAAGACTTTACGTATCTAAAACTGCTGCTAGATCAAAATTAAGCTAAAGATTAACAACTTCGGTTAAGCGATTAACGAAATTCCAGGCGAAATTGGAACATACACACACAGCCCTCTTTCCAGGGTATACATTTTTTTGGGTCAATTTAAGCTAGAATCGAAAACGAAATCTATATAAATAATGCAAGCTAATTCAAAATGTATGCTACGAAGAACAGTGAAAATCTTAAAAAAAAAACAATCAAAATATGCGTAACTCCGAGCTTCTTTAAAAAACACTCCCTAGATACACACACATACACACACTCACCCGAGTATGAATATATATCACGCCCAAAAGGACACTGTGTAACTAAGTCTAAAGAATATATTTGTAAACTATTTTCGGAGCACAGATTTTGTATGAATTTATTAGACACACACCACCTCCTTTCCACACACACACACACACACACACACTGTGCACAGTGAGTGCCTAAAGTAGCCTTCAGCTGTTTTTTGCTTTTTATACACTCTTTACTTGACTTGAGGCAACTCTGAAAATGAAAAACCTAACCTACAAAACAAAGCTTATCCCCTTGGAGAAGAGAAATTGTCGCTTCTCTATTGTAAATTTTGTACTATATACAATGCTCTCTATATATACATATATATACATGTAACGGTTAATAGGGATTGTTTAACGTTGCTCTTAACTGTAATTCTTAACTGTAAAACTGTAAAACTGTAGCCGAACTTTTTATACCTTACGCAAAAGGCAAACGAGAACAATTTTTAAATGTGGCGCAAATACTTATAAAACTATACATATACATATACATATATATACTATACATATACAACTATGATAAAACTGCACAACAAAGAACAAGAAAATCCAAGTCAAATTACCAACAACAACAACAAATATTTTTAATATTTACACAACAACAATTTCACTAATATTAATAACGAAGAAAAACCAAAGTAAAGAAAGAGTATTATAAATGTATATGCAGCGTAACGATAAAGTGTTTTAGCAAGTAAGCAAAGCTATCTATGGGTTCCGTAACTCTCCCGACATACTGTATACAGTTCAGTTAAAGCTTCTACTCCACTTAAGGGTTGACACACACACTGAGTAGCAACCCTGGCTGCAACATCGAACATTGTTATCGAAAGCTGCCCTGAAAGTTAAAGTTCATAGATATCGAAATCGGTTTGATATGTGATACCCTTACAAAAATGTTCATTTCTTTTCTATCTATCAGTTACGTCTATAGCGCAGCCAAGATCTGACAATAGTATATGCTTTCCCACTATGTCAGCTCTCCCATAGTTCTTTTCCGCGCAGTTAGCTCTCTTCCAGAACTATTTTAACTGAACCCACTAAGCATAAAGCATAAGTAAATATATACATATATATTATATAGACAAATGTTGAAGACAATGTTGTGTGTACCTACAATACATATGATATGATTCCTATAACGATATACGAAACAAATCAAATTATGCATATTACGCACTAGCTAAACCGATAAAGGAAACCAAAGGAAAATATACACCGAAAAAAGCAAACACACTGAGTAAAATGCAAAATTGGCCAAACCAAAAGAGACCAAAGGCATTTACAAACCGCAACAACAAAAGAAATACAAAAGAAAACATGTTTTATCCCAAGCCAAAGCAAAGAGTGGACGATTATGAATAATGAATAGATATATATATTACTATACGTACTTACAATTGTTATGCTGATTGCAACAACAACAACTACAACAAGAACCTACAACAATGAGCCCTCCTACCAGAACTTATACATATACAAAAGAGACATATATGTATGCTATATACAAGCAACAACGACTACAAAACTACAACACAAATTAGACAGAAATATATTTTGGATTATTTATGATTTTAGATAAAACTTTACACGCACCCACACGCACACAAATACAATCGCATATATACTATATAGAAACTAGTTCCGTTGTCGTTTTTCGATTAGGTTTTCCCCTGTTTAACTCGTAAGCCAAGACAAAAAGCCAACGTTTACCGCCGAAACTTTACTAACAAAAGTTTTCACTGACTCGCACGACAAAACCCACAAAACAGAGAGAGAGAGAGAGAGAAAGAGTGAGAGGGGAACAGAGCACAGTTTGTAAGACAGATAAATCATTATTTGTGTGTGCTTTACATGTTTTAAAGAACTCCTAACGAGAGCCACGCATCAGGTTCCTAAACTCCAATTAAGTATATAAACAAAATAATAGCGAACTAAATCCGCAACACCAACAACAACATAATCAAATTCGAACAAAAGGAAATTTAACACTAAATACATAATTAATGTAAATGCAAAAAAAGAAAAAGAAAACAAAGAAAAATTTAAAAAATGCTGCAAGAAGAAAAAAAAAAACGAAACCTTATCAAATTCAATCAATAAATGTCAATGAATATTTAAAGTGGTTTTTTCAATGCGGGAATACGAATCGGTATTTTTTCCCAGGCAGCGCCGCTTAAATGGACTAATTGAACAGATTTATCAGGTGAGTGTGATTTGAGTGTGTGTGCAAGAGGTGAGTGAATTGAAAGGTTGCCTACTGAATACCCTTACTTTTAACATGTTTGATATAAGTTTAATTTATTAGAAATTTTAATTATTATTAATTTATTATGAATATTTGAAATGAATTATTATGAATATTAAATATATGAATATATATTGTGAATATTATTATTTCGAATATTTAATTATTTAATATTTAAAAATTTAATTGTGAATATTTTTGATTTTTTGTTAATGTCATAGAAATTCAGAAATATGATTTAGAAGTCATTATTAATTTTAAATAATTTGTTAATTTATTATAAACGTTAAAAAATGTTTTAAAAATATAAAAAAATAAAAAAAAAACTTAAATATATCTTTTATAAATATTCAATAATTTATAAAATTAATTATTAATATATAATAGATAGATAATAATATATTTTAAATTATAGAATTTTTTAAAAATAAATATATATGTATATATATTTCCAGAATTTTTTCCTTTTTTCCCTAATAAATTTCCTTTACATTCTCAGTTCATTATCCAGTTCCAGCTACTACTTTCTTTGATAATGAATTAGCTAAAACCGTTAGCCACACCAGACTGCGTGAAATTTCGCCCACTCTCTGCAAAAGGGACGACCCCGTCGCCTTATCTCTCATCAATATCGACGGGTCCTTGGCCCTTTTGCAGGTCTAGGGATGGAGGGAGTTAGGGGTGACCATCAAAACAAATTGTCGTCGCCGGCAAAGGTTGTGTAGCGAACAGCTAAGAGCAAACAGCAGGCAGCATGTGGCATGTGGCATGTGGCAAGTGGCAAGTGCTTATAGAATTGATTTCAGTGCATTATCCGTTGCCGCCTGCCCCCGTCCGTCCGTGGCGTCGGGCCTTTGACAAGGTTGAGCCGCAAGCAAAGCTTTTATCTAAATTAAATCCACGCACACACACACACCACATATGCCACAAGCACACACAGCATGTGTGGCAAGCGAGCGTGTCGAAGTTGCCGATGAGACGTTGCACATGACGTGCAAAATGATTTGCCATTTGGCGCGTCGTCAAAGTCAACGTGAGGAAGCCCGTTTTAAAGTTGCCCGCAAAAGGAAACCAATTGTTAAAGAGCAAGGAGCACAGACAGAGAGAGAGAGAGAAAGAGACAGAGATAGAGAAAAGAGGTACGAGGGGAATCACTGCAGTTTTATATGCATGCAACTTTTATGGCAGCTGCTGGAGAAAACTTTTTACGACTGCAAGAAAGTGAAAGGAGAAGGCGAAAAGCGGACGAGAAGGAGCAGGCAAAACAGAACAAAAAACATGAGAAATGCTGCTGTTGCATTCTTTAAACAAAGCAGAGTGAAATGCGCACTGAATTCAGACCGAGCGAAAAGCCATTTGCAAGTGCTGACATAGTCAACACGGGGGAGTGTGCGAGGGTGCAACTTGCTGGCCAGCTTGCCACTTGGGGCATGCCGTGCAGCAAGTTATGAGCAGCAGGCCTTAGCAACTCGGCAGTCATAATGACAATTGCCACACAGACACACTGCACCGCCCACTAAAAACGCTTTGCAACACTGAAGTGGCAAGAACTTTTTTTGGCCAGCAAAAACCGACAAATAGAAACTGCAGCTTAAAGTTTAGTTATGCATATTCTTTGCGCAGCGGCTTGAAAGTCGCGAAAAGGAAGAAAAATACAACAAGAATTTCCAAAAAAAAAACAAAATTACAACACTGAGAGAAATTTTAGTAAAATTTGTTTTTAAAACCAAAACCAAATGTCCTTCCGCTTGAAAATCGCTTATTTTGCAACCGAGCTAAGCTTCTGTTTTCTTTGCTTATTTTCTCACAGTGCAGCCGGAAATGTAAGCTACGCCATATTATTTTAGCTCACTCTCTTATTCGTATTCTATCTCTTTCACTCTTTTGCCCACTACATTTCTACATTTTATTTTCTGCCCGCTAGCAATGCGCATAAATTTGAATGCGAATTTTTTATTTAGATGCCTGCAGCATGGCTTGCTTTCTTGCTCTCTCCCACTCTAACCCTCTCCCTTCCACTCTCGCTTCGCAGCTTCAGCAACTGCAAGTGTAGTCAATATTTAAACGAGGCAACGCACACACACACACATACACGCGCACAACTATCGATAGCATCCGTAATGACTTTGGCGCTGCCACACAGCTTAGTTGCAAATTAGGCGTTAAGACTGGCAACGCGTTGCCCTCTTCCCCTCTCCCTCTCTCGAAAATTTGCAAGTCACGTGCGCTCTGCACTGCAGCGCTGACAAGCGAAGCGTCTAATGAAGTGCTCGTGTTCCGGTACCAGTTCCAGTTACAGCTGCCGCTGCCCGCTCTCTCTCTCTCTCTCTGGCTTCTACTCTCCCACAGCTCATTACCTAACCGTAGTCACTGCACGTGTTGCAGAACTTTCGGTTAACGGTTATTAAATGCAGTTTGACAACAATACGCGGCGCCAAAGTGCAAAGTGCACTCAGAGAGCGGAGAGAGCGAGCGCGAGCGCGAGTGTGAGTGCGCTCAATTGCTCAAGCCTCGCTCTTGCTGTAGCAGTCGCGCTCTCTGTTGCTCTCTGAGTGAAACCAGTTTTGAGTGCGCTGCGCTGTTCACTTTTCGACCAGTCGCAGGTGCGCAATTTGTGCTCGTCGATCAGTTCGAGTTGAAATCGCAAAGCGTTCGCCACGCACTCGCGCTCGCTCGCTCGCTCGCGCATCACTCACCTCCCGTTTGTTTAGCCCGTTTTGTCGCATCGCGTTAGGCAACTCCGCAAACAAAACTCACGCTCACACCAATACAACAACAAAGCTTAAGCAAGCTGGGAGAACGCGCAATAAAAATTCAACTATTTTTAGCGTATTACGTGAGTGTCATTTGAATTTTTTCGATGAAGTACGAATCAAAGTGTTTAGAAAAGAAAAAAAGTTTACACTCTACTGCAAATGTTTCTAACATGCGTTGCCCTTTAGCTGCCTGTGTGTGTGAGTGCGATTTGCGAGCATGTTTGTATCTGTGCGCTGTGTGTGTGTGTGTGTAGGCGCATAACTCAGCTTGAGCCAAGCCAAAAACCTGCTGCTATTATTAGCTTTAGCCAAGATTATGGCCGATTTGGCTGTGTCGACTTGAGTTGGGTCGCCCTCTCTCGCTCTCTCTCCCCTTTGCTCTCGCTCGCTTGCTCTGCCCATTGTTGGCGTTGATCCCCTACCGCTACCCGCCCCCGCTGTCGCGCTCTTCTGCTGCTGCCCGTAAATGTTGTGTGAAAAAATCTGCAACGCCTTTCCATTCATGCCAAGCGATTATATCACACACACACGCACGCTCAATCTGACGAGCATGTTGGCTGTCGTTTTGGCCAGAACTAGTATAAGCTCAAGATTCCACACACACACACACACACACGCAGGCACTTTGCATAGGCGACGACGTCATTGATGTATTATTAATATAAATTTATCGATACACATATCGATATACTTGTTTCTCTCTCTCTCCCGCGTGCATTCGCGCTGACAGTGTAATGAAATGTGTGCAACAACAGCGACAACAACAAAATACTAACAACCTGTCGCTGTCGCTGCCAAAGCGTTAACAATAAATAAAAGCGAAACAATAGCAGCAACAGCAGCAGCAGCAGCAACAACAACAACAACAGTTGAATGTACAACAATGAGCAGAGAAGGTAAGCCAGTTTTTTAGCCCACAATCGTACACACACACACACACACACTCACACATTCATCATGTATTTTTTCGCATTTTATTTGGCTCGAAGTTTAGCTGAAGTGCATGTGTCAATGATATAAGCCAGAACTATCTATAGCACACGCACACACACACACACGCACGCACACGCACACACCCTAAGGTCATTTGGCCAACTCTTGAACTACGAACTATAGCGCAAAAAAGCCAAGTGTAATGCGTGGGCGTTGGCAGCCGAAACCGAAACCGAAATTCTCCGCAACGTCTCAAGCGGTTGACCGTGAAAAGGCCAAGTCGTAGCGCTGTCTTTTTTTTCTGCCTTTTATGAGCATGTTTCGCCTTCCTCTTCTCGCTCTCTGCTGCTGCTGCTGCTGCTGCTTATGTCATTTCTCGCTCAAAGATTTGTCGCGGCGGAAATCCAAGCAGCTGTTCATGCAATCCGCAAGCAGTAAGCCAAGTTAAGTGCAGGAAACGATCATTAGTTTGGCAACAGCAGCTCCAGCAAATTTGGCCAATTGCATTTGTCGCTTTTGGGCAGCTGCGCTATGGCTAATTGTACACTGTGCGCCTTAAAAAGCTAGCCAGAAATTTTAGAGATTTTTTTTCCCCTAGTTGCAGATTTCCTATTAACCAAAAACCTCCGCTAATTAGCAGCAAATAATTTATAAAGATTAAAGACAAATGGCTAAGACTTCTTGCTTGCATCTGGCCAAGATCTTTAAACTGCTTACTTGCTACTCCCCATAACTTATCTCTAAATTGAGGTTTCTTTCTGTACAAAGATCGTTTGACATAATGAACTGGCATTACGTTGCGACTGACTGACTAATCTGTTTATAATAAAAACCCCTAGCGGAAAATGTAAAACTCTCTTGCCACAGATATATATCTCCCAGAAGACAATAGACGCATTAAGCAGCGCGTCTACAGCTGCGGTGGTTTTATTCATGACTTGAAAAACAGTTAGGTTACCTCACAGTTTCTTGACAAGTCGCCTGCCAATGCAGCCCACTGTGCCGCTGCCGCTGCTGCTGCCGGCGATGTTTTCGTTGATAAGCGGCAGCTAAGGCAGCGATGCTTGGCGCACGCCATAGCATGTCATATCATGGCATATCATGGCACAAATGCTGCTGCTGCTGCGGCTGCTGCCAATAAAACTAGAAATTCAAAACCAACGCCAGAGGCGGCGAAAAAAAACAGTTTTCTTGCTTGGTTCCCTTTGTCGTTTCTCGTTTCTTGTTTCTTGTGATGACAACGTTTTGATAGCAGCAAACATTTTCGGGTCAATTAATTGGGCATAAACTGTGCGAAACGCTTATCGATCTTAACCTCAATCGTTGTTTTGGAGAGTGTCGTGCCGGCAAATCGTACTTCTGCACGTTCATTCGATGTCCATGTCCATGTTCCCATCGAATTGACAGCGAAAGTTGCGTAAGTTGTGCCCCGACTGGTTTGCCGCACAACGCGGCGTATACACGTTATCGTTTATCGAACACGTTAAGCGCTCATTACATGCCAAAAGATATACACACTATATATATATACAAGTATATATCTGCGTATGCAAACCTCGCCAGTTTGGGCATAAATCAATCAATGCGCTAATCATCGTGTTTATGGCAAACCAAAGTGAATACATAACATGACGATCGTCATCGATAAATGCCTCGAATTGTGTAATCGACACTCGATCTCGTCTTCTCGTTACAACATGGCAAGCCATACAAGTAAGCGAGGCTTGTTCGGGGAATTTGCAATGCAATATGCTGTGCGTATGGCCAAACTACGGAACGACCCTCGCACAACGCATAATTAAAAGCATTTAATACCGATTCGTTGTAACTTTCATTTGACATTTGGATGCTGCTCTGACTTGGCCATAATTTGCAGTGACTGCAATTGAAATGCTCAGACAGGCAGACAGATGGGGGAGGCAGGGGGGCAGACGATGATTTCATCACGTAATTAGTGTCGCGTCTCGTCTCGTCTCGACTTGTCGCGTCGCGTCGCGTTGCATGGCAATTACACGACGACTTATGTACCTGCCGCCGCCAAAGGAATCTGTAGATGACAAATCGATTAATCGAGAACACAAGCGATATTTGTCAAAGCTGGCGACTCAAGCAACTCGATTTGGGCAAATGTAATACATTCTTATGCAAATCCTTTGTACGAACAGTTAACAAAATAAAACAAAAAATTTATATATATTTTTTAAAAGAATTCTTACAAAAAACAAAAGCCCAATCATGATCACAATTAGTTCAGAGCAGCAACAGCAACAACAAAAGGAGATACCTACGTTCAAGTGCGTGCTACTCGGCGATGGGGGATGCGGCAAGACCTCGTTCGTGAAGCGTCATCTGAGCGGTGAGTTTGAAAAGAAATATGTGGCAACGCTGGGCGTGGAGGTGCATCCGTTGATCTTTCACACCAATCGCGGCATGTTGCGTTTCAATGTATGGGACACGGCGGGACAAGAGAAATTCGGTGGCTTGCGCGATGGATACTATGTGCAGGGACAAAGCGCCATCATTATGTTCGATGTGTCATCGCGCATTACGTACAAAAATGTGCCCAATTGGCATAGAGATCTGGTTCGCATATGCGACAGAATACCCATTGTACTGTGCGGCAATAAAGTGGACATTAAAGATCGCAAGCTCAAGGCCAGGAATATTACGTTCCATCGCCAAAAGAATCTACAGTACTACGACATATCCGCTAAGACGAATTACAATTTCGAGAAGCCCTTCCTTTGGTTAGCCCGCAAACTGGTGGGCGATCCTGAGCTTCATTTTGTCTCCATGCCGGCGCTGATGCCACCGGAGATGAGTATGAACGACGATTGGAAGGCACAACTTGAGCAGGAATTGGAGGAGGCGCAGATGGCCAAGTTGCCCTTTGATGACGAGGACATTTGAAGCACCATATCAAAACAAGTTTTACTCACACACCACACACACAACTTCAATTCAAGTTTTATAAACTGCAAATAAAGGTTTCGAATCATAGATTCTGCGCAGCGTTGTCAAAACTTCACTCATGCTTAATACTCGATCAACAAATTTTAAATTTAATTGTGCTTGCGCAGCATTGCCAGCTCGATTAGTGCTAAATTACTTGAGTGGCATCGATTAACTGCACAAAAGTATCGAGTAGATCTACAAAATGATTTGAAATTTGAATTTCGCAGCGTTGCCAGATCAATTAGTGCTAAGCTACTCCTGCTAATTATAAATGGCATCGATTAACTTTGCATTGAGGGAAATTTAAGTATCGAGTAGATCAAAATGAATTGGTACTTTTTATGTACCTGCACAGCGCTGCCAGATCAATTAGTGTGCGCCAGTGCAACAGTTCCGCGACAGACAGCAGCAGCAGTGCATATGAAACTTAACGAAATCGCTGCCGGATTAGAATACTCGCTGCGTTGCGTCGCGTCTCGTAATCGCATCGCATTGGCTTCCAACTGGGCAACATTCTCGGCGAGCAGCTGCAGCAGCAGCAGCGCCAAACGAGCGTGGGAAACTGTGGCTGGTATCGCTAACGCGCTATTCGAATTGGCCAAGCCGGCTGCGGCTCGCCATGGCGGAGGGACGAGGGGGACGGCTGCATGAGTTTGCATATTGGCTTATTCTTGAATATTTCTGGTTGGTTTTGGTTTTTTGTGTGTGTTTGTTTTTGTTATTTGTTTTTCGATGTATTTTGTTATTTATTTTTTTGTGCGCATCAAGTGCTTTGTCAGTGTTGGACAACGCTGGCACTTGGCCAAAAACGGGCTGCCATTGCCAAAGTGCCGTTTTATTGTGCAATTAAAATGTTCGCAGCAAAATAAAACAAAGCGCACACATACATGCATACACATACATGCACATGCAAACCGCGCTGTTCAATGCAAACTTAAATAGAGCCGCAAATACCCAAAGGTAAACACAACCGCACAAACACATGAATGCAATGCAATCTCTGTGTGTGTGTGTGTGTGCGTGCATTTGGCAGTCTCATAAACAGCGATTGTAGCCGCTGTTGTTGTTGTTGTTGTTGTAACTGTTGTGGCTTTTGCAGCACTTGCTCATTGCGCAGCCGAAAAACAAAAGTTGTAACGGTGTGCGCCCCCTCCCCCTCCCTGCCACTTGGGTAGCATAAATAAGCCGCGCCGCTTGCGACTGCGAACAGGTTTACGTTCTCCAGCTACGGCTACAACTATACAGCTTCATAGCATATTTAAAATGCGCATTGTTTTGGCTGCCGGCTGCCATTTAGCAGACCGTGCACACCCGCTTCCCCCTCCGCCTCCCCCACCTTACTAACTTAGTACTTAGAACTGTTTGCCGGCAGTTACAGTTAGAGAAAGATCTCTATCATCGCGTACTGTGTGCCCTGTGGAGCGAGCGAGAGAGCTAATGCAACGCAGCGAATTGTTATTCCATTCTAAATGCGAGCTATTATAATGGATATGTAGCAGGTAAATGGATAATCATCCAGGTGTCCATAGTGCAGTCAGTTGTGCAGCAGTTGCCGGCAAATGATAATGTATGTGGTTTTTATGCTTATTGCGCCCCCTTTCTCTCCCTCTCTTTCTTTGGTGGAAAAGTTCGTTAGGGTCATAGGAAATTCCATGGTAAAAAAAAAGCTATATTTAATGCAATTTGTTAGCTTTGTTTAGCGCACAAAACGCGCTGCCGCTCGCCCATTCGAATCTCATCGCTTTTGTATCATTCGAATCGATGGCAACGCTTTGTGCTCATCATCATCTCACATGGTTTTCTTGCGGATTCCATTGTCTGCCCGACGATTGTTGGCCTAGTCGAGGAGGGTCGTCTTCAATAGCTTTACTCACTTTGATGTTGCTGCTGCTGCTGCTGGCCTAAAGGCTTACATTTTCGGGCACTTCGATTGAAATTAATGTGGCAAACGTGACGCAGTCGTAGATAGCAAGTTGAGGGAGTGGCACCAGGGGGACGCGGGCGGGGGGCGGCGTTGTCCCTTAAGCCCGACTCTATCATATATGCATCTGTCTCGCCGCGCCGTAAGCCTCGTCTGTATCTGCATCTGTGGCGGCAACAGCTGTGGCAGCTGTCAACGGCTTCATTTGCGACGCGGCGCCGTAAGTAGAACCTGGCCAAAATAGAAACAACAAATCCGCAAAGTGACTCGACAAAAGGCAAAACAAAAAAAGATCAAGGCAAAAGGGAATTGAAAGTGTTGTGCAGTGGGAGGGGTGAGGGGGGCTTAGCCCGTTGGGTTACTGCGGCTTTTGGCCAACTTTCTCTGCACGAGTGTTGAGATTTAATATTGTTTACCCACAACAACAGCGGCAATTGTAGCCAGATTTTTGGTATTTTTTTTTTATTTTTAAGCCAATTCTCGCTGGCTTTCTTTCTTCCCTCCATTTCCTCTCTAACTTTTTCTAGCTTTTTTTTTTGGAGTGCGCATTGATTTTAATGGCTCAGCATCGTAAAGAAAAACGCCAAAATTAATAGAGGAAATGCACACACACACACACGCCTGGGCATGTGTGTTAGTGTGTGTGTGCGTGATTCTGGTTTTAGCTTGTTTTTTTTTTGGCGCTTTTTATCGCACTTTCATCGCCCTTCGCAGCTGTGGCGCACTTGGCGTTTTATTAATTTCTGTTAACCATTTGCCATTTCATCTTCTTCTGCTTCGCACTCTCTCCCTCCCCCCCCTTTCGCTTGCTCTCTCCCTCTTGTTGCCCTCTACTTTAGCCCCCAAAAAGATTAGCCGCAAAGCAACGACGCAACGTGAGCGAGTGTTTATGGCTAGAAAGTGTTGTCTTGCAGTTTGCCGTGGTTGTTGTGGTTGTTGTTGTTGTGGTTGTTGCTGTTGTTACCCCATTAACTCAGCCGTCTCCTCCTGCCCCCCCTCCCCCAGGTTGTCAAAATATTTTGCCAGCTTGACCGCCCATTTGAATGTTGCTTTTTTGGAAGCACCAAGAAAGATTGACATGGCTCTGGGACAGTTAGTCGGCAGCATGAGTTGTTGCACAGTGGTGCGAGGTGCATGAGAAAAGAGTGAGCAAAATTTGCAAAAGACTTGCAACAACTTGAATCAGCTTTTATTATACTAAAACATATAGAAAGGGCAAACTGTTGAGCTTGAAGAAGTTTAAAGAAATATTAAAATATATTAATAAAAAGGAAATTGCTATAAGATTTTATTAGTGCTTTTGTAGAACAAATAAAATATTATTTAAAAATTTTAAATATTTTTACCTAGGGTATTTATTGATTTTTGATACTTTCGAAGTAGTTGTGCAAGTTATTTACTTATTCAGTATATCCATTAACGTATTATTATCAATTTAACTGTCTTAGTTTTTTCTTTTCTTTATTATAATTAAAATTTTAAATGAACTTCATAAATGATTTATTTAAAATTTATGTTATTCTAAATTGACATTTCAACGGACTTTTTTAATTATTGATAAATTACGTATTACCTCTAATGCCCTTAAATATTATATAGAACTTTTAATAATTTATGAAAATCGATTATTCTCACCCATTGTCATTCATTCTTCAAGTTTGCTCCACTGTGCAATGCTCAGAACAATTTTAAACGTTGCTCATTTTTCAAAGTTGCGGCCTCTTTTGCCCCAATATGTTTGCAAGACTTGCGAGTGTGCGCCAGTGTGTAACTGTGTGACTGTGTGTGTGTGTGTGTGTGACTGTGTGACTGTGCGTGTGTGTGTGAAATGGGCTTGTGTGAGTGTTTTTAATAGCCTGCAGGGTTAAAAATTTAATGGAAAAACGTTTTAATAAATCAGTTAAGTGGTCTTGCCGCTTTTTTGCGGCTAATTACACGCATTAGTGTTGGCCAGGCCAGGCCAGATCCAGAGCGAGACAGCGACAGAGAGTGAGAGAGAGCAGCGGCTCAGAACAGAACAAACCCGCGTCCACTCTGCGTGTTAACAGCCGCGCGTCGCCGCCTCATGTCGCCAACAAAAAGTCACAGCTTGGGCTAGTCCTGCCGCCCAGCGATGCCACGCCCCCCGCCTCCCTTGCCGCCTTCTGTTGGACAATGTAATGTGGCCCAAGCAGCGCGTAATTTAGCAATTAAAAGCGATTAACGCGCACTCAACGCGACTCAACTCGGACTTCAGACGGCGGCTTCACTTCGGAGCCATGTTAAGCGTCTTACGAGTCTCTCTGCGTCTTGCGTCTGCTCTTTCGAGGTCTTCTTCTCCTGGTTTGCACATCGTATGTGGCTGCAAATCAAATTTTATGCTGATTATTGTCAGCTTGGCTAATGAAAACTTATCAACGTTTTACCGTTTGATTGCTGCGAAAATTGTTAAGATTTTTCTAAGCCAAACTTGTGCAATGCTTTTAGTTTCGATCTGTATCAGTTTTAATATGCAGCCAGTGTTGTAAAAGTGCGTACAGCTTTTGCTGTTTCAGTTCCACTCGTTCTTTTCACTGAGTTGCTGCCGTGCCAATTCCATTCGTTCCTCGCTCAGTTATGCAAAGATTAATCGTTGATTACTTTCCTCTCTCTCTCTCACTCTTTTTGGGTCAATATTGGCAACTGCATTTGGCCAAGTTTTTGGCTCCGACCATGTGAAAGGCACTGCAAGTGGGGCGGTGCGGAGAAGGGGGGCGTGGTCAGTGAATGCCTTGCACCAGTTTATGTGGGTTAACTGGGCCGCCCATAAATTGCAAATTGTGGCACAAGACAAGACAAGAGCGACGATCGCCGGAATCGGGCGGCTATATAACTTTCTAAAACTTGCCGCGGCTCGTTGTGGCAATGAAAACGGTCAACAAAAGCTTTTGAACCTTCGCACGACACTTGACCACAAAGTGGCGCTGCATTTTTGTGGCTCAGTTGTTGTTGTTGTTGCTGTTCGCTTAGCCATTGTTAACAAATGCAAATCGCGGCGAATTAGCTTCTCACTTCGCCTCATATTGTCGACGTCGACGTTGCGTCTCACTTGCTGCGCGTTACGACTTCCGTTTGCGGCCCGACTTCAACTCCAACTACGTCTTAACCCATTGTTGGCCCGGCCGGAAGCGCAGGTGCCGTTTCGAGAGCGAAAGTTGTGAAATCCGGCAGCAACTGAGCTTGGCCTAAGATGGAGCAGGCTGGGAAATACCAAACGCGTTCATATGGGGCAAAATGGGAAACTCATGTTGCGCTTTACGAGGCAATAGGCAAATGCGTTGGGCTATAACTGAGCACACTCCCTGCCCCTGCCCCCGCTCAGCTGTCCAGTGCAGCATGTTTTACGGCTTTATTTATGCTGTTTATGCCGCGTTAAAGGTTACACACACAGACACATGCGAGTTGGCCAAGGCTTTGCGCCAAGGTAAATATGAAAGCAAACACATTTTAATGGCATTCCAGGTATATTTACATTGCCCACAGGAGGGTGAGAGAGCGGAGGAGGAGGATGGCAGTGGAAGGGGGAGGAGGCAAAACTGCCCCTGCTTGGAGGCAAATGTAAACCTAAGAAAACAAAAGCGAAGCCCGAAACCGCATAAACAAATCGAAATGCGGCAAAGGAGGAGAAGCAGGAGGGAGGAGGAGGAGGAGGGGCAGGTAGGGAGAGAGTTGCAAAAAGGCTTTTTGATGCCCGCCAAGTGATAGAAACGCAGTCAGGCTCGACTCTGGGGACTGGCAGCGAGTCTGGGCACCGCAGAGAGGCGACCACACACGGCTGTCGGAGCAGAGAGGGAAGGGGGAGGAAGGAGGAAGGAGGAACTGGGCTAGAGTGTGGTATGCGCGCGTTGTTCGATTTTTCATTTGACAATGATGGCAACGCCCACGTCGCGCGTCCATAAATGTCCCGCTGTGTGTGTGTGTGTGTTTGCACTTGAAACTAGCTGCAGCTGCCTCCCTGCCTCTCTTTCTCTCTCTCTGCCTCTGCGCGGCGCTGCCTGCTGCCTGGACAATTGTATCGCGATGCACCGCCAGGCAAAAGCAAAGAAACAGCCGCTGCAGCGCTCGGATGCAGCATAGACACACACACATGCATATGCACACACACACACACACATACATACCATATATGTTTGCGAACAGCGACAACCTTTAATTGGCCTAATCGAGGCAATAACTCAATTCTTATCAGCAAAGCACAACAAGAGCGACGCGATAAGCAGATGCAAGGGCAACGTCAAAGGGTTCAGCAACTAGTCTGACAACCGCAAAACGAATGTCAGATACCCTATACTCAACACAAACTGCAGATACATTATTTAAACTACAGATACCAATATGTACAGCTGTGTTCACAAAAATAGCAGTGTATGTATGATGATACCCTATACGAGCTGCAGTACCCTATATGAACTGCAGCTAAGAACTGTAGATACCCTATACGAACTATTGATTATCTATACGAACTGTAGATACCCTATACGAACTAAGGATACCCAATCTGAAGCGGTTTATGTTTAGGTTCCCCAAGAGGAGGAGTCCATTTGAACTAGCAAAGTCGAAAGATTTATATGACTTTTCAATTACAAAATTCCCACTGGAAGTCGTAACATCTATGCGAAGTTGTTGCGGCTTTGTTTGGCAGCCAAAATACGGACTATGCGCACTGCAAATACTCTACTTGAAAAACGTTTGAAATTCTACTCAAATATTGAGTTGAATTTCCTCCCGCTAGAATCGCGCAACTTGCAGTTTTCATTACTTTAAAATATTGCTCGAACTTTAACCGGTTTTTCGACTCCATCTACCACATAAAACAAACCAAGTTCTAACAAGTTATATGCGCGACAAAGTTCGCCGACTGAATAAGTTAGGGTATTAAGCTGTAATTAAGTTTTGTCTGCAGTTCGCTGCAAAAGTGCGTTACGGCTTGCAGCTTGAGTCGAGTGTCAGGACAGGCAAGGCCAGACCAGGCTAGGTTGGTGCCCTAAAGGTAACGGTAAAGCTAAAGCTGCAGTCTCCAGTCGAAGGTGAGGGCAGGGCTACGTGACCAAGTGACAAATTGCAGTTACCAGCAAGGGGTGTGGCCGGGAAGGAGGGGCAACTGTTGCAGTTCGAACTTGAAAGATATTCGAGAGGGTGCGCCACACACACACACACACACAGACACACAAATGGGGCACGTCAGCATGGATGCGCTCTGCGTGCCGTGCCCTGCCGTGGCCTGCGCCATGCGGCGGTGCAACGAACTGTAAATCGAATTGGTCGCCAAGGCATCGGCCACGGACACGAGCCGCATAGCAAAACGCAAGGCGAAAGAGTGCCAAAAAAAAAAAGAAAAAGAAGTAACGAAAACGAAAACAATATAAATAAAATGTAAGCTGACATCTTTGGGGGCATTATCAAGTGGCAAAGCGGCGAACTGGGACGCATACACGGAGAGGATAAGGGGGGAAGAGCAGCTAAGAGCGATTCAGGAGCAGCAAATGGGCAGCAAGACGAGGCCTCAGCCTCGAACTGGGCGTAGGCTTTGAGCCTCGCGATCGTTTCGTCTCTCTTTGCATTTGTTTACGATTTATGGAAATACTTTATAGCATCGCAGAAGAGACTTCTCAGCATTTGCCACTTAAATTGAAATCGAATTCGTTGGAAAATAACAAAAAAGCAAAGAAGCACGAAATGAGCAAAGCTCAGAGATCGCATTTGCCCACTGTACTTTAGTTTAGCTAACACACACACACACACGCACACACATAGACAAAACGTAGTCATAACTTTTGCACACTAATTAAAAGTTGAAAACTGGCTTCTAATTTGCAACAGGCAACACAGGCGACTCGCCCCCAAAACTCGCATCTCGCCACGCCAGTTAATTGCAACAAATCTCAGCGTTTTCGTTTTTATTGTCTCACAGGCGGCCGCAGTAGCAGCAGCAGCAACAACAACAACAACAACAATCGTGGGAGCTTCTAGAGCACAACAACAAGAGCAGCACAGCAGCAGCCCGCCCAGCCAGGCCAAAGCAGACTCCAGCGACGCCCCCAAGTGACAAGAGGCAGCCAGAGGAAGACAGAGAAAGAGAGAGAGAGAGAGGAAGAGCAAGCATTGCTGACAGAGCGAAATGCACGAGAGACGCGTCAAGAAGTAAGCACAAAGCAGGGAAAAGAGAAGAAGAGCAAGAAATAAACATAGAATATGCTGAAGTAGTTAGATAAGGCAAGAGTAGATCAGATCAGAGATCAACTGTAGCAGATAAGGGGAGATTCCCCTTAAGACTTAGGGCAGCAAATGAAATCAACTTCTGATCATTTGATATACTCAATCACTAATCTCTTATGCTATTCCACTCAGATTGAAGGGCGGTCACTATGTTGCCACGCATGGCCGCCTCACACCAGATCCGCCATATGTGCACTCGAATCGTGGCTACTCGACAGACGGCGAGGAGTCGCACTCGCAGCGTGCACACTCGGAGTACACGTTGGCGCACGAGCGCATCTCGCCGCAGTCGCAGGGTCATTACAATTCGTCGCGCAAGACACGCGCCCTGCAGGGACACCAGCAGCAGCAGCAGCAGAATGGATCACAGCATCAGCACCTGCAGCACAGCTATAGCCACAGTCAGATGGGCTTGTCCAGTTCGCCGGACAATGGTGGGCCACGTTCGTTAAGCGGGCCACCGCCCACGCGTCAACCACCGCGTGCACCCTCCGCACTGAGCTACGATCAGGCGGGCGATGCGGGCAGTGATATCTATGTGACCAGTGCCGCCTACAAGGCGCCCTCCGAGATTAGGTAAGCAACTGATTAGGTAAGCATGAACTGAGATGGATTAATCAATTGATTTCGATTTCCTCCCGCAGTCGCTACAGCCATCGTCCCGTGTCGCGTGGAGCGCCGCGTAGCGTCTACTCGGTGGCCAGCACAGCGAAGACTGGACGCAGCGGTCGCTCGACCACCAAGCGAGGCGCTAAAATCGAGACCATGTCAGCGCCCAATCCCTTCTGTCCCAATGTCAAGGGCGTCTGCTGTCTAATGCTGCTGCTCAATTTGGGCCTCATTCTGGTCACGCTTGGCTTTGTTATTGTGGTGCAGTTCTATGAGCCCGTCTATGTGTGGTAAGTGGGGCAGCCTCTGATCTCCAGCCTAACCTACTGTAATAATCTATCTTCTCTAGGGTACTGGGCATCATCTTTCTGATCTTTGGCTTCCTCACACTGATCGGCTGCATGATCTACTGTGTTTACGTATGCCGCGACGTCAAGACACCCTCGCAGGTGCGCAACGAGGATCTGTACTGGACGCGCCACTGGCAGAAGAACATTGGCTATACGCCGCAGGAGATCAACTATAAGGCGGATAAATATGATGCCTACTCGGATCGCTATTCGGTTAGCAAGCTGAGCGGCAAGTACTCGGATCGCGAGAGCCAGCGCTACTGATCACACATCGTTCCGAACCGATCCAGGAAAGAGAGGAACTGGCGCATCACTGTGCTTGTCGATTACAACTAGAAAATAGTCTTAAACGGTTTATTAACAAGGCCTCAACGTACCTGCTGCAAGTTGCTTGCTAGTTAGTATGTTCCATTAATCATAGCGAGACCCACAGAGAGAGAGAGAGAGGGAGAGAAAGAGGGGGAATACAAGAAGTATTGGAATGCTGCCATATTTGAGGAAAGTTCTTGGCTAATCGAAGTTCTAACTTAAATGCTTTATAACCCAGTGCAAAAGCAAATAATACAATCTAATGAACAACCATGACACAAACAATTGTATAAAACTTTATTCAAGTAATAAAACTTAATAGTTAAACGGAAATATAGATTGCCTTCTCGCTGGATCTACAGTTACATCTTAGTGGTCGACGCGTATGCCAAAGAACTTGTATAGATCATCGTGGGTTAGGTAATCGGCGTCGCGACGTTTTATTAGCTTCTTAACATTCCTACCTAAAATCCTTACATATTCCCGTCGTTGTTCGGCACTCAGCGGGTCGAGATTATTGTGATCCGGTGCCAGGAAAAAGGGTAGATTGTTTAGTCGCACACAGTGCAGCAAATTGATAAGCATCTTGAGAAAGAAAGATATGTGGTTAACACATTGTCGAAGTCATTGGCTTGATCATTCCACTTACACGTATTAGTATGCGTCCTGGCGCCTGATTCCAGTTCACCCCCTTGAGCTCCACCTCTTTCAGGTAGGCACTCTTCAGAAAGTAGCTCAACAAGCCGGGCATATCGTTGGCATTACGCAGTGCCTTCATCAGGCGCAACGAGTCCTTGAGGTTCTGCTTCTTGTGCAGCACCAGGCGCTCCCAGCGTGGGGCGCAGAGTATGAATGATCTGGGATCCTGCTCCTCCTTGGGATGGCCACGATACTTGGCGGGCACTGCGAACCAGCTGAGTCCTGCATTGCGCGGTTTCGCCAAACTCCTTGGCCACTCATTGGCCGCAAACTCAAAGACGGGCACAAAATCAAATGAGATTTGGCGTCGAGGATTTCGCTTCTCGGTGGCCACCAGCGTGTGGGCCACTCCATATCCGTGTGCAGTGTATTTTAAACTGTAAATACGGCCTTCTTCGCAACGTATACTCTGCATATCCGGCATTACATGTTTTATGTTGGTGCGAAACCAATTTTGCACGGCCAGACGATTTACAAAGAAGCCCTCGTTATCAAAGTGACGCACGCAGTGGCTGGGGCCGTCGGAGGCGCGTAAAAACACGTAGCCCATATGATTGGGCGCATTGATCGGCTGCAGGTTGCAATTCAAGCGGATTTTCACGTGCATATCGAACTCCTCCGGCAACTTGATCTTAATGTCATCCAAATAGCTGCCACCCAAACTTAGGCCTTGGAACGCAGCCCGAAACATGGGATCGAAACGCGATATGGCGTCAATAAATGTATTTTCTATTATTTGCGCATCAGAGGCAAACGTAGCTCTGGTATTATCTGGAAAACGAAGTTTCTCCAATGCGTATTCAATGCCGGCACCAAACGTAAAACGGTTTTTAAGATCAGCCATCGTATACCGTTGAGTCGAAAAGCAGATGATGCAAGCACGGTCACTTTCTGGGAACTACAAATAAAGTAAAAACGCAAGTCGCTTTTTGGCGTGAATTGCGTAGCAGCGAGCTTTTAATTGGAAGTTGATCGTCGTTTTTTACATTGCAAATAATAAAGCATCTGGCAGCACTGTTAATATTCTGTTAGTTGAAGAAGTTTTCTAAACCAATTGATTTATGCTGTTGTGAGCTTAGAATCTGTTAATGTGAGGAGCATAATGTAAAGCGCAAACAGAATGTTATTTGAGGAGCTCTCATCGAATCACATTCTGTTATGCGGTGGCGCGTGCTGTTAAAACTTAGAATCGTTAAGTGAGGAGCAATGCGTAAACAGTATGTTATTTTGAGGAGCTCTCTGTTAAACACCAAGGCGTTGCCAGGTACAATTAATGTGCATTAATGCAGCATTGCTCAATTTAGCAATTCTAAGTTTCATTTTATTGTCATGTTTCATTTATATCAGTCGTTTTTATTGTTCAAATACATATTTTTTATTAAATTAAAATATATGTTTTTAAAACCCGATAGAAATCATACGATAGCCCGGCCTATCGATAGCGTTGCTCGAAAGATCTGTTAATCGGCTGTTATGCTCGATTGCTATGTAAACCCGCCCTCACAAAACCTTTACAGACACAGTTCCGCTCAAAGCGTAGTCGAGTCGAGACGGTGCAGCAGCAATTGCATAGAACATAACAAGTAATTTTGCTGCGTACGCAGATTACAGCGTACTTAAGTGGCTTTAAATTAGTGTGTTTGCGATATATTCAAATAATAAGTGTAATTGCTAAACTAAATGTAAAAATTGGTGCCAAAATACAAAACAAGTGGAAGCGTAAAGTGTTTGAAAAGATCAATTTAAAGCATACGAAAACAAATTATGCGCTGCTGCTTGAGTGTCAATTGAGTGCATTCCTCTTGGGCTCTTTTTTGAGTGAGAATTATACAAATCCAATCAAGGTGCTGGAAAAAGGTAAACTGAGTGCAAGTCAATGCATTTCCACATTGTAATTGTCCAAAAATAGCAAAAAGCGTGAAATGCGTCGTGTTGTTGTCATCGTAATAAAGCTTCTATGCCTTCTTGTTGTCTTACGAAAGTTCCAGTTAGCTTTGCGCTTTCGAGTGTGTTAAATATACGTATGTGTGCGCGCGTGTTTGTATTTGAGTGTGTTTGCATTGTCGTTTGTTTATGGCTCGTGTGCGCTTGTGTGCGTGTCAATTAGCGTTCTTATTTTGAGCGCGATCGCGTCAAAAAGACAGTTAAACCTGTTTTGGCTCCTGCGGTTTTCGGTCTCTTTCCCTTTTACGTTTATTGTTATTGTCATTTGTATTCTTCTTCTTACTGCGCGCCTACTCACACTGTAGAAAGTGGCAGCAGCAGCAGCAAAAGCTGAGCTCGAAATGAAGCGAATTTGCAAACTAAATCTGCCAAATATTGGCTTCGCTCTCGCTCTCTCTTGCTCTCTTTAGCTCTCTCTTGCATTATGGTACAATGGACCCGCATACATATGTTAGCAGTGAGCGAAGCAGCGGGCAATGCGTTGCAAACTCTAAATCAGATTTCAATTGACAATTGTCCGTACGTCCGTCCGTCAGACACGATGCTCGCTTCAGTCTGTCTGTCATGTGGGAAACATATCCACAGTCATAACTCAGACAGCGCTGCTTGTATTAGTATTAGTTGTCTCGCGTTTAATCAGCAGATGTGCATCCAGATACATGACAGAATACACATACACATACATACACACACACTGTGAGTGCGACTAAAACATCTTCGACGCGCTGGGCGGGACGACAGGGGGTGGCTTAGCTTAGAATTATTAACAGCTGCAACAGTGGCGTCCAATTTAGTAGGAACAGCGCAAAGAATGTTACTGTTGCCGTAGTTTATTGATAAACTTATGAGATAAGCATGCTGAAATAACTTCGGATACATATATCGTTTACCTGTAAGCCAAGCAGCTGTTTTGCACAGCTTTCGAAGGCGCAAGGTGAATTTCGTTTCGTTGACTTTGCAAAATGCAAATGATTTAACGCTCAAGTTGGCTTGACTTGTTTATAATATTTGCAATTGACATTGACAATGATTGCCCAGCGGGATTATCGTGAGCTTGACGCTGACGTAAAAGTGTAGCAAACTTTGTGAACTCCACCCAAAAGGGGGAAGTTGTGCCCTAATCATTTCACAGTGTGCGCTGTTATTACTCAGCTTTATTGATAATGCACTCAAGGCGCAGCGCAAGGGGAAACATGTTTACATGGGACAAAGACCCTACCGCGGACCCACCTTCTAGACAAGGTTTTCCATTACGTGACGGAAGAGTTGCGAGAGTAAGAGCTGCAGAGAGGGAAACAAGCTGACAAGCTGCATTCTTGTAGCTGCCTGTTGGCCATCTCATTATTGCATGGCTTTTATCTATTGTTCTTGCCGGTCTCTCTCTCATGCTCTCTGTTTTCTTTCATTTCAATTTAGCTTTTAGCTTTAAAAAGCTATTGCATTCAGCTGAAAGCAAAAACTTGCTCGAAACTGTTGTTGAAACTTCTGTGGGGGAAATTACACAAAAATTTTTTTCAATTCAATTCGGTCTTTCATTTGCGCTATCCGATGACTTGCCTCGAAGAACACTTGAGTATCATATTTCAGCTTTTCATGCATGAGGCTGACGTCTGCGAAATATGACTTAGAACTTTGGACTGTAGTACATGGTAGTAATACGTGCACGACTCTTTTCCTGAGTGCATAATAAAATTGTGAGTTTACTCATGTTTTTAATAACTTTTAACTTTAATCTTTAGACAGTGCGAAATTCGGTTTCTCTTTCACACTCTTTCTTTGTTGTTGGTTTTTTTTTTTTTTGAGAATTCCTGAGGCGTGCAATATTTAAGCAGTGCCTCATTTATCACGTAACCTGCACGTTGTTTGTTTATTATTATTTCTCTATAGTCATAAATAATTGTTGATTCGAATTCGCTCAATTTGATACAAAACATTTGCGCGTCTGAAATTTGAATTTAAAAGGAAACATTTATGTGATTATTGTAGAAAATGTGCTGCGACTTCTCGCTCTGATTCTGATTCCTTCTGGCACGACAAAAGTCTTTGTTTAGTTTTAATCAACTGCGCCATTTAATGGGATTGAGCATCATTTATGTAGAGACTGTACACATACATACATCATATAATATATCTTCAGAGTGAACGCGCACACACAAGATAGCGTAGCGTATAAGAATAACACAAGCAGAGAACTTCAGAGAACTTTGGGTTGGGTACATTGTGAGTGCATAATGCAGTCGAGAAAGAGTTGTTTACTTTTCAATCTTATAAACACACACTTTTCTTATCAAGTCATTAGCTTACCAAGTTTTGCATTAAGTTCGTGTATCAAATTTCATTACTTGGCACTAATAAGTTTGAACACATAACAGTTGGAAATGGTTATCCATGCAGGAAATTAGTCATATTAACAAGTGTAAATATATGTTATATATAAGTCTATAAATTTTCTGAGAAGGGGTTCTTAAGGGGCTCAATCAAACTTATCAAATCGTAGGGGAAGTGTCTGATGAGATTCGCAATGTTTACGCGGCAAACTGATTGGGTTATATTGCCATATAAACATGTATGTATCAGGAAATAGTATAAAGGGGAACTCCACAATAAGCCGAAGAACTACGCAGAGTATTTAATGCTTATCGGGCCAATATAAACCACAATACGCATGCTGCATATTAATTATAGTCGATAAATAAAGCCTTTATGAATGGCAACGGCAGCCTGCAATAATTGAAAGTCAAAATAAAAAATAAAAACAGATGTATCGACTCTTGAATGAATGACTAAATTCTGTAGCTATGAGATTTTCCATTGAAAAAATATTACAAGCACACACACACACATGCCAATAGCTTGAGATACAGATACAGATACAGATTCACTGAGGTGCCGGCTAGTTTTCTCCCCCGCCCCGCCATGAGTCACGCATGTCATTTTCATTTAGCGTATAAAATTAACAAATGTAAATATACACAATAGTCTATGGTGTATACTATATACAGCAGACTATGCGATTGTATTATGTGTATATGGAGACTAGGAAATCAACTTGTTGTAAAGAAAACGTGAAACGAGTCGAAAAAAAAAACTATAATCAAGTTAGAGCGACTGTTATTTACCCTGCAAGTAGAAAGTTCATTATAATTTGAACTCTTAAAGTTTCTTAAAGTTTTTCTAAGAAATAACTATATAAATGTTTTCAAATTTTCATAGAAAATCACGTAAACTTAAACTTTCTGAATCTCTTGAATGTTAATATATTATTTATTGGATTACTACCTATACATAAGTCTTATATACCCCAAACTTAGCAGTTTTTTCTTCGACGCTAATTTATTTTGCATGCTACGCTAGTTTGGAAGAAGTCTATCTGCGTTTATGAGAATCATGAGAAATTATAGAAAATTATAAAAAAATTATTTATAATTTTATAAAAATCACTAAACTTAAAAAATCTCTTGAATGTTAATATATTTATTGTCAATACAAGTCTTAAAAACTGGGTTTATTTTGACGCAAATTTATTTTTCCCCTCCGCTTTTTTGAAAAAAGTTTATCTGCGTTTATGAGAATCATGTGAAATTATAGAAAATTAGGAAAATTCTGGCAAATTATTTATGAATTAATTAGTAGTAATCTCTCACAATTGTTGTTGTTGGTATTATACACCTGCCTAGTGTAGCGCATTGTAATGTCATGCAGACCGAATGACCTTTTTAGTGAATCTGTGCGTTTATTTCATTTGTCCATCCAATCGTTTAGCGACTGGGCCAATTGACGTGATTGTTCACACTCATCGCAAAGTGTTAGTCCATGACCGGATTAGGCATCTCCGGCGCAAGCAAGCACATATATATCTGTATATATACACAGCTGTATATAGGCACTATCTATGGGCATGTGTTAATCCCTAACCCTTAGTCATTCGACAGGGAGTTCAAAGTTATCAGTTAAGTGTTATCAGTTGTAATGCAAAGAAATTGTCTGAGATAGAGCAGACAGATAGGGTGAGTGTAGGAGAGTGTAGGGTATACCTTATTGAGGCGCTTACTTTGTTTTATCTTTATCGTCTATGCGCTGCCTAGACACAGTTAGATAAGGTCAGTTCTTTCCCTACACAATTGCAAGGTTATACGCCGTATCCTTACACACGCTACTATATTTAATTGCTCTGAACTTTTGCATCATTAAGCAAACTGATTTAGTATGCAGCACGTTGCACAGTCCTAGATATATATGCCAGCACGCGATTCATGCCATAACGTAATATAGATTTAACGCTTGATAAATGTTATAGGGATCTGCAATTACGGATTAGAGCAAACAAAACGTATCATATATGTATATATGTATATATTGGTCTGTCTGCGGTCTAGTCACGCAGTCTGTTAATTACTGTTATTCACAGGTGGCACACAATGCCGGCACACACATACCTGCCACATGCCTCATGCGGTGCCATTAGAACAATAATTACATGTTGCCTCATGCACATTTGAAAGTGCTTTCTTTGACTCGACGCGACTCGACTTGAATTATAGAGTATTATTTTAATTAACTACGACATTTTTTTAATGGCTAAGTGTGTAGATAACTATGGGTATTATATGTTAAATAGATTGACAACAATTTCTGCAGTAGACCATAAAAATGAGGAAGCCCAGTTTGGGTGTTTAGATAACATTGCGATAGTTGAACTTCTTACAATGTGCTTGCATAATACCAGACTAGCTTGGTCAATGGGTCAGTTTGTAATTGTATGCTGAACATATCGCTTGGTTTGCTCTTCATTCACTATGGGCCAATTCACACGTAATCTTGACACATTTCAACTGTCGTATATCCAATTTCCAGACTTCGTATAACATAACCCGCCTAATCTGCTTAGCAATTCCGCTGCTCAATTTTTTGCAGCGATTAGGCTAAAAGTTACAGGAAGTTTACGTCTTGGGCTTATCGAGCTAAGCTTCAAAAAATATATATATAAATTTTAATATAGTAATATCCATAGCAAACTTAGAGCGTGATTCAAATTAGCATAAAGCAAAATTTTGTTTGTACTGCCCAAATAAATAAATGACGCATTTGAGAACGCACGCAGCGTGTGTAGTAGTTGGGCAGATATATATTGTACATATATATCATACAGATATACAGACTATATAATATCATATTGTATATGCATGTGTGTGTGTGTGTGTGTGTGGGGGGTCTAAAGTGCAGCGCAATTGAAAGTGAAATGAACGCGCTCGAGTGGAGCGTGTGGTGGGGCGTGAAGAGAGACAGAGAGAGTAGGCAGTGCGAGTGGGAGAGAGAGGGAGGGGGGGGAGGGGAAGGCAGGCTACTGTAGCTGGAACGGAAATGCTTTTTATTATTGTGCTGCATATTTATTATGAAATAAAGAGAGCAAACATAATTTAATTGCAGTTGCAAATTGCAGTGAAAGAATTTCGTGGATTCATTGTTTATTTGTTGCCGCAACATAAAATATATATATTATATATATAGAGGATATATAGAGGTGCATATTAAAATATGTATAATTGGGGTTGCTCGGTTCCTCGCTGCACAAGTCTTGTTCATTGATTCTTTTTGGAATTTAAGCCTGAGTGTACTCATTGATCTCTGCCAGCTGCCGCTCTCTCTCTTTGTCTTCTTCTTCTCTGCATCCCTGTATGTTTTGGAGGAAGGAGGAGGGGGTAGTTGCTGCTGCTGTTTGTGGCTCTGCTTTAAGTGAATATATGCAGACGCACCTGCAGCAGAATCGTGCCCAGACCCTGCTTGATGTAGAACAACAGCGACACAATGAATCCAATCAGGCTGGTCAGGAATATCCATGGAGCTATAAGCATAATGCCCAAAAATATGATGGTATCATTGCCCTTGGCATTGGCCATGCGCCAAAGTAGCTGGCGCTGAAAGCTGCGCAACTGAAACTTGCAGCGCCAGAGACCGAAGTTCAGTTGGCCCACAGAGAGGCCCATGCGAAAGCTTTGCAGCACAGCGCCCACGACAAGGATGCCCAGAAGTTGCAGCAGCAGCAGCGCATGGGTGAAACGGTTGACTTCGCGAAAACGCTGCAGTACCATCTCCATGCGCTCCTGCTGCTGCTCTGGCATTCCGGACTTGGCATAGTTGAAGGCGCGACGCCAAAGTGGCTTGGTGGTAATCTTATTGCCAAATTTCTTTTGATGCTCATTGAACTCGGACTCTGAGTCTGTGTCAGTCGTATAGGATTTTCCGCCCGTTCGACGCATTCCTGCTCTAGATGCTTGTGCCATATGCGGAGTTCTGGGCGTAAAGGTCTCCTTATCCGTTGCTCGATTCGATTGAGATCCTTCACCCAAATGCAAAGCGGGTATTGGCATATCGCCCTCGCCCTCGCCCTCGTAGTGCTCGTTGTAGTTGTTCTTTGTGCATAGCTCCGTCTCATAGCTGCGTGGAGTTCCGCTGCGCTGTCCACGCTCATGGGACAAAGCTGCTGCTGCAGCAGCACCGCCAGCACCTCCGCCCCACATGTTGTGCACGGTTTGCGGCGCTGGGCTGCAAGGTCAAGCATGTAGCGGAGGGTAGGAAAGCGAACTGAATCCGATTCCAACTCACCTGAGCACACTGGGACTGTTCACCGGACGCTGCACCTGCTGTGCCAGCTGCACCAGAAAGGGCATCCCATTGAGGCCGTCGCGCTTCTCGAACGTGGACGACTTCAGTTTCTGCACATTGAAACTGCCGCCAGTGTAGGGAGAGCGTTGCTTTTGCATTATGTGATCCATTAATGAATTATGGGTTTCTGTCTCTGTCTCTCTAGTGCTGTCTCTCTCTGAAACCGTTAGCAATTTGCGGATTTATTTATATATTGTGTTGAAATTTAGCTACGTTTTGAAATGTGACGTCTTTGTTACGACGACCTTTTCGATTTGTTTAGCCTCGCCGAGGCAGAGCCTACTAAGCAGGTGTGACCAGATGGGTTGAAGAAGTATGACAGGTCACTGAGATATCGCTGCCGCGCTCTTTGAATGTTGCCCCTTAGTTCATATTGTTATTAACATGATTAACTTGCAACACTATTTATAAACTCGTATATATCTCTCTGTTTATATATTTTACAGTCGCCTTTGTCTGACTGATTAAGCGTGCAATGAGTCAAGTCTGCACAGATCACTCCACACTTGTTGATGTGCGGAGCAGCTGCAGAGTTATCAGAACCGTAAGGGGAAAAACCACTGCCAGAGAATGGAGCCTGCTGCGGATACTAACGCTGCTTGCCTTGCTGGCCCTGGCGCAGGCCGAGATTATCGAGCTGCTCAGCGATGAACTGGAAGGACCCAATGTGTGCAAGAAGCGCGAGAAGTGAGTAAACAAGAGAGAATCGCAAGCATAAGCTAATCTTTAACCATTTCTCTTGCTTGCAGCTACAATGTGGAGGTTACCACCACAGAGTTGCAAAATTTCCAGGAGCGTGGTTCCACCTGGTGTCTCAATATACCGCCCAGTTGTCCCACCTATCGCATCAAACATCGCGTAGTGAACAAGACGCAAATTCTGACCAAGGCGCGCATTGTGCGCGATTGCTGTGGTGAGTTGGAGACGGGCGAAAGTAGTATAATGCTGTATCTAATCTTGTTCACGTCCTTTTTCTAGATGGCTACGTGCGCAATGGCAGGGAGTGCGTGCCCCATTGCAGTCAGACCTGTCAGCAGGGCAAATGCATTGCGCCGGAGAAGTGCAAATGCTTTGAAGGATATGGCGGACCTGCTTGCAACATAAGTTCGTTTTGACTTTGATCTTACTCTTAATCTGTATGGTAGTTGTAGTTGTAGTGGTAGTGGTAGTAATGTATTTGTACCCTAATCCCTTTCTATGTCTGTGTGTGTGTCTATGAAACGCCTTGGGTGTTCGTGCGGGCGTGGCGCAATTGTCGAACAACTGCGTCGCGTTCCAGCTACATGTTAAGTAGTTGATATATTTCTGCAGAGAGGAAACTTGGCTCCCCAACCTTCCTGCTTGCTTCCTCCGCAAGGGTATCTTGCCGTCGGCCAAGGCCGATGCTTCTTCTCGGTTAGCACAATTTATGTTTTTATTCCGCTTTTTTTGGACTAATCCCTTTTTGAGTTGCAATTTTTGTCTTAAAGCTTACTAATACACACACTTTAAAGCTCACATACACACGCATACACAAAACACACTCACAGGCACACACACACACGTACACCCGGCTATGGGTAGCGCAAACTACTAAACGGTTTTAAGACAACGCAAATGGAACTCGCAGCTGTCAGAGCACCCTGTATTACAAATGTCTCTACCTAATTCCGTGTTTGTGCTGCAGCTCAAGTTAATTGCAAAACGCTAACGATACCGATAACGATAACGCTACCGATAACGATAACGATACATGCTAACGATACTCTCCGTCAGATTGCTCGCCGGGTCTCTACGGCATCGACTGCAAGCTGAAGTGCGACTGCCTGAATAACGCAACCTGTGAACCCTTCAGCGGCGAATGCCAATGCGCCAAGGGCTACACGGGCGAGAGATGCGCGGAGAACTGTCCAGCGGGGAGTTATGGTGAGAAATGTGCAGAGGTTTGTCGCTGTGAGAACGGCGGCAGCTGTGATCACATCTCCGGCAAGTGCAGCTGTGCACCCGGCTATACGGGTCCCCTGTAAGTGGGTCGTCCCCCGCTCCTTTGACAGCCCCATCGACTAATCCACACACTACTTCCAAATCAGATGCGACATGCGTTGCCCCGATGGCAAACACGGCGCTCAGTGCGAGGAGGATTGTCGCTGCCAGAACGATGGAAGATGCGATCCCCAGAATGGAGCCTGCGAATGCACCGCCGGCTGGACTGGCGATGTGTGCGCCAACAAGTGCCCCACCGGGAGTCATGGCGAGAAGTGCCAGCAGCATTGCCATTGCCTGAACGATGCCCCTTGCCATCACATTACCGGACGCTGCGAGTGTCCGCCCGGCTTTATGGGCGAAGTGTGCATGGATGAGTGTCCGCTGAATACATACGGCCTAAACTGCACCGAGAAGTGTCACTGCGAGAACGATGCGGCCTGCAGCCGCACGGGCAAGTGCCTGTGCGCTCCCGGCTGGGAGGGAGAACGCTGTGAGCAGCGCATCTGCCCCACCAACAAGTACGGCATGGATTGCAACAAGACATGCGAATGTGATATGGCGCACACAGATCTGTGTCATCCGGAGACAGGTCGCTGCCACTGCAGCATTGGCTGGAGCAGTGATCAGTGCACACGTCCCTGCACCTTCCTCAAGTACGGCCTGAACTGTGAGCAGAATTGCGATTGCCGCAATGGGGCCAAGTGTACGCCCATCAATGGCAGCTGCCTGTGTACGCCCGGCTTTATGGGTGAGCGCTGCGAGGAGAGTTGTCCACTGGGCAGCTATGGACAGGATTGTGCCTTCACTTGCGACTGTCAGAATGGAGCCAAATGCGCACCGGAGACAGGGCAGTGTCTGTGTGCGCCGGGCTGGCGTAACAACAAATGCGATAGACCCTGTGATCTCAATCATTATGGCGACGGATGCCGGCAAAATTGCGAGTGCCAGAACAACGCCTCATGCAATCCCATCAATGGCAGCTGCACCTGTGCACCCGGCTGGACGGGCAAGCGTTGCGATCAGAAATGCGAGACGGGCACGTTTGGACACAATTGCACGCACCAGTGTCAGTGCGAGATGGAGAACACCATTGCTTGCGAGGCGACGACAGGGCGTTGTCGTTGCAAGCAGGGCTGGCGAGGTACGACGGTTCATTGCACATCATCATTGTACATGCAAATACACGAGGACACCCCCTTTTAACACACACACACACTGACAGACACACCTTGTCCACTTGAACTTGCATTCTGCTTGTGATTCATTGCTCTTTCAATAACTCTAAATGAGACAACCCATACACTCCTAAAGACACCCCTTCTATTACTCAATTCGGAATGAAAACCTTGCTAAATCGAAGCTCTTCTTTATGCCACACACACACACACACACACATATCTGCTGCTCCCTCCTCGCATGCCTTTTCTTCTCTATCCATTTCATTATCGCTCTCACCTTGCATTTTCGTCACATTTTTGCACAATTTATTTGTTTGTCATTTGCCTAATTTGTGTTTCTTGTTTCTTGTGTCTTGCACTCGTTTGCTTCTCCTTTACTTTTGTATCCGTAAACCAAAACCAAAACCGAACCGAAACGAACCCAAGGCGTTAATTGCGAGACGAACTGTACGAGCGGTTACTATGGTGAAAATTGTGATCAAGTTTGCAGATGCCTGAACAATTCATCGTGCGACGCCGAGACCGGCAGCTGCATCTGTGCACCCGGCTGGACCGGCGATGACTGTGCCACACCCTGTCCGGAGGGTTTCTACGGGCTGGAGTGCAAGGAACCCTGCCCGGAGAGTCTGCATGGTAGGTGACTCATATATAAGTTGAAGAATCTTTTGCTAATTTCTTTCTTTCTTCTGCAGGCAATGCAACCTGCGATCATATCACGGGCGAAGTGGTCTGCCGCCCTGGCTATGTGGGTCCCACCTGTGAGCACGCCTGCCCACCGGGTCTGTATGGGCCCAGCTGTCATCTGAAATGCAAATGCGAGCATCAGGCCGAGTGTAACCATGTGAATGGGCAGTGTCTCTGCCTGCCGGGCTGGACGGGTGCCAACTGCAATGAGACCTGCCCGCAGGACACATATGGCCAGGGCTGTGCGCAGCGTTGTCGTTGCCAGAATCATCGCAATTGCCGCAAGAACGATGGACACTGCATTTGTCTGCCTGGCTGGATGGGTGACTACTGCAACTACATATGCCCCGAGGGCTTCTATGGCGAATACTGTATGAATATCTGCTCCTGTGCCTCATCCAATTTCCAGTGTCATGCCGCGCATGGTTGTGTCTGTCGCAGTGGTTACACCGGGGATAATTGTGATGAGTTGATTGCCTCGCAGCGTATTGCAGAGCCTGCACAGGAATGTGAGTAGAAGCACGTAAAGTTCTACGATCCCAGGCTAATCCCTTGTTTCTTCTTCTTCGCAGCAAATAATGCCGGCGTCGCCTTGAGCATGGCGCTGCTGATCATCTGTGCTGCCATCATTTGTGCTGTGTTCCTTTACTATCGTCGCCGCGTGTCGAATTTGAAAACCGAGATTGCCCACGTGCACTACACGCACGACACGAATGCAGGCGGTTGGCCACCAGCTAATCATAACTTCGATAATCCCGTGTACGGCATGGAGTCACGTCTCTTGCCCAATAATATGCGTAAGATGAACAATTTCAATCAGAATGTGCCGGCCACTGGGGACTATGCGGACGACTCCAATGCAAGCAGCAGGGGTAAATATCATATGGAATATATTAAATCCTTTTTACTATATCATTTCAATCCTTGCAGTGGGCAGCTATTCCATCAACTATAACCACGAGTTGTTGAACAAGAACATGAATGCAGATCTGACTAATCCGAATGTTTACAATGGCATCGATTCGCTAAAGGAGGAACATGTGTACGATGAAATCAAGCAGAAGGAAGGCTACAAAGATCCCGGTAAGTCTTCAGTTTTCCATAAAGTTGCGACGCTACCTAACATGCATATAACATACTCTATACGGTATATATTCCCATTTGCAATGCACACATTTGTCATAAAACAGTGAAAATTTATAGCAAGATATTATTTCCTGAGGGTAAGCAAATAGTTGTGCGTCTGTTGTAGCTAGTGTTCACTGTGCCTCGCTCATGTTGTGTGTTGAAATTGAGAAAGTAAGAAAGATTGACTAATCCCGACTTTATATTGCAGATGAATACGATCACTTGGACTACTCGAGGCCCAGCACATCGCAGAAGCCTCATTATCATCGCATGAACGACACAATGCTGAATATCAACCAAGACGAGGAGAAGCCTAGTAATCTGAAGAACATGACTGTGCTGTTGGAGAAACCCGAGCCTCCAGCGGAACCCGAACCGCAACACGAAAGCTTTGACAATACCAATTTAGATGCCGCATCGACTGCATCGCCCAGCTCAAGCCCGGAGCTGAGGAAGTAATTCATCATGCCAGAGTCAATAAGAATATTATATACTATGATATTTGAAATGTGTTTGCATTTGACACGACGTTCTCTATGTAAACTCAGTTAGTGTAATTTATTATTTTAGATCTCTAGTTGTATCATTTGTGTAGCATTTCTTCGTGCAGTCCCTTTCCTCTGTTTCCTTTTCCTTTCTGTTCTTTGTAATTGTCGGCATGTTTCATGTGTACAACGCATTTTTGCTCAAGCAATTGTAAATTTTTACCCTAGGGCCCTTTACAACCCATCAAGAACTCAGAAGATATGGTCCCTACTTTTGTAAATGTTTCGTTTTCTTTTGTACTCGCGATTATGCTCATCAAATCGTTTCATATACACACGTAATGCATATACATACGTACATACATATATATTATATATCGTATACCTTATTTATGGCATACATCTGAATACGTATAAGTACCTCTTCCTTTTGAGAAAAATTTGTGCTGTTGATTGTGTAGAAGTTGTGAATTCGAAATTCGTGTTACCTTTGAGCTCCCCCGACGGAGAAGCTAACAATAATTTTGAAGAACGCAATACGTATACAAGCATAGAAACATACATATAAACCTATTCATATCAGATATTTAAGCATATGGTATTTATATTTTAATAAGCAATATATTTGTATAACAAAAACAATTGAAAACGAAAAATATTTGCCAAGAATTGAAAGTAAACAGGTCAAATTAATTGTAAACGTTGTGAGAAAATTTGTATTATGCGTAAAGAATTGGCCAAATTGTTTGTAGTGTAAATTATACAGTAGATCAAATATTGTTTACTGTAATTCAGTTAATATCAATTCTGTTTACCCGTAAATTTGTCTTTCAAAGGCAAAAATTTGATAAAATAAAAGTGAATTATCGCTCATATGTAATCGAAATATCGCATTAACTTGGCAGCATTTTGTGGGCAAAATTCAAATAAGCTGGGCAGCACTTGTAGGGCGATAATTAAATACACATCAGCTGTTAAATCGATAACAAGCAGCTGTTCGTGTTGCACAGCGAGCGAAGTGTTCGCTAACATTGGTTGTCGATATTAATTTAAAGTGACCCTGAAAAAATGCTACATTGTTTTTTAAGAGTGTCGCAGCCGTGTGTGTCTGCTGATGACTTTTGTGCGCCTGGTGTGTTAGCAGTTTTTGGGATCAAGTTTGCTGTTAACAAAATCCGCCAAACACTTGGGAAACAGCAATCGGCCGCAGGAAGACCCAATCGATGAGTTCGCGAGCTAAATGCACAAGGGAAACAGCAGTTGCAGGCAGCAGCGCGCGCAGTAGCAGAGCTAATTAACAGAGCACCCTAAAAGTATGCTGCGGCTTTTGCAGCTTTTATAGCAGCCACTCTGCTGCCCATTGCTGCTCTCCCTGTACTTGGACAGTCAAGAAAGCGTTCACAATCGACAAATTATCTCGCGCAGAGGAGTTCTGAAATTGCATTCGAAGCGCGCAAACGTAGGAAAAACCGTTTCGTTTAATAAGTTTATTTAAATTATTTAGTAGAAGCATCAAGTACAGTAATTCTGGTTTGTATAAATAGTTTATCGTTTTCTTTGATTTGCATAGACTAAATAAATACATACATACGTAGATACATATACACCCATAGCACAGATTACATCTATGTAGATTCTAGAAGCGTACAAATAACATACAACAAATCAGGGAGCAGATACATATAAACTAATGTTGGATATTGCTATAATTATATTTATTAATTATAATTAAACCGTTTTAGTTTCCTAGCGTGACTTGTTCCTTGTGGAGGGGGGCGTGCAGCATTGCATTGGGCCTGTCAGTCTGTCTACAGATAGCCATGGCCGGCCACCTCGGCTGGTATGAAGCCCTCGCGTCCGTCGCGCGTCTTCACGTAGAACCATTGGCGCTGGTCCTTGGACTCGCGGCACTCACAGAGCGTCACAATTTCACCCTTGTGGACGACAATGCTCTCCGTGATGTAGTCCGCATTGATGGCGACTAGAGTTTGACGCAGGCCATTCTGCTGATGACGCCGCAGGACGCTCAGCACGGCGCCCGTTGGCTGCTGTTGCGGCGGTGGCTGCTGCTGTGGAATGCTCTTTGGATGCAGATGCTGGCCATTGTGGCCATTGGTAATGTACGAAACATTGGAGAGGCGTCGCACCGGCTGCAACTGATTGCCCTGCGGATGCTGATGCTTCTGTGCCGGCTGCTTTGACGTTGCCGTCGTCGTTCGCTGTTGCTGCTGCAGCGTCACATACTCATCGTTGGAGGCGCTGCGCACCGAGGCGGAGCACGAGCCAAGCTGTTTGGTGGAACGCAACTGCGCATAGGCCTTCTCCACGAGCTTGGGCTGCGAGGCGGCACGTAGATACAGTTTGTCCACATGTTGCTCCCCGTACAGCGAACCCGCCAGGCTGCTGCCATTGGACACATGCAGCTTGCTGTTGTTGTTATTGTTATTATTGTTGTTGTTGTGCTGCAGCAACTCCTCACCAGTCTTCGAGCTACGCGGCGTGCGGGCCCCATCGGAACGGGTGCCACCACGCAGTCGTATCTCCTTCTCCGAGTCGGTCATGTTGCCGCAGGGACGCGGAAAGATGTCGGCATTGGATTCCCAGCAGGGCGTGTGCTTCGACCCTCGTGCTGCCGATGGCAGGATGCCCAGTGGCAGGCAACAGGCATAGCCCACATAGCCCTCCTCGGCGTGCGGCGTCTGCACGTACAGCCAATTCTGGTTCTTAAACACCGCATTGACTACCATGCCCAGGGGCAGCGGTATCTCCAGCTGATAGCCACCCGGCCGCGTCTGATACAGTGTGCTGGCGGTGGCCAAGACGACGGGTATGTTGCCGGGAGCAGCGAGTGAGCAGCGCGACAGAAACTCATCCACATTGTGTATTTCGTAGCCAAAGCGTTGCACACGATTTCGTTCCCGTTCGCGACGCTTGCGATGCCGATGGCGACGCTGCTGCTGCGGTGCTCCACCTCCGCCCTCGGACACTGCCACCAGACTGGGTTCCGAGTAGGTGCACTTCAAAGCATCCGCTGAAGCTGCCCCCGCTGTCGTCGTTGGCGTTGTGGTTGCGCCTCGTGCAGATTCTCCGTTGACAGCGGCTCCAGTGACGCCAGCAGCTGCAGCGGCGGCACAGGATCGCGCCTGCTGCAACCGATTGGCCAACTTCTTGCGGATCTCGTTGCGCTTGCGCGCCAACAGCAGCGCCTCACTGTGCATGTCGCTCTTGGGCGCACGCTGTGGTGTGCAAACGAAGAGCAGCTCTTTGGTGGAGGCACCCGCAACTGGGGCGCCAGGAACAGTGCTGCTTGCGCCGCCGCCGACGCCGCAGCCACGTGACACTGCCTTGTCCTTGTAATCCAATAGATTCTGATTGCTAAAGAACTTTTGGTTTACCAGCTGCCCATTGTGCCCGGGTGCCTGATGGGCGGTGGGCGTGGTGGCGTAGCCATTAAGTGGCTCGGTGCCACCATTGGGCAGCTGCTTGACGCGATAACGCTTCTTGGTAACATCCAGCTGTGTGGGCACAGGCTCTGTACGCTGTGGCATCTGCTGTGTATCATTTGCTGTGCCATTGGTCAACTTTATCGGCTCCTTCTCCGCATGATTAAGCTGCTCAGTGTCCCCTTCGTTCGACTGCGTCTGCGTCGTTGGCTGCTGCGGTTGCGGCTGATGCTGCTCCCTCAGCACCCAGGTCAGTGAGATGCGCGGGCGTCGCAGACTCAAGTTCTGACCCATCGCTAGACTGTCCAGTCCTACAGCATGCTGCAGTTGCGGTGTGCTCTTGGTGTGCCGCCCAGCGCCTAGCGGGAGCAGCTCATCAATCTCCACATAGTCGGAGCTATACTCGAACCCGGACTGCAGCTGTTCCTGTGACTGCGACTGTGCTGGCTGTGCTGCTCGCGGTGGAGGCGGTGGTGTTGCTGTGAAATTCCCCACAGAGCTGTCACTGCTGCCGGGTTGCTGCTGGTGCAAGATCAATGCGCAGGCGTGCAACAGATCCGGACAATATGCATCTGGGTGAGAGATGAAGAGGAAAGCAAAGTGTTAACAAGCAGTTGGATTAGGCATCGAGCCGCACCACACTTACCTCGCAGTCCACGTGAGCTGCGTCTGCGTCGACGCTGGCGTCTGGCCGCACTGCCGCTGCCTCCTAATGCGCAGTCGCTGACGCTGCTTTGGTCGCTGCTGCTGCTGCTGCCGGTGCTGCTGTTGGTGCTCGATGCAAACTGTTGCAGTTGCTGTTGCAATTGTTGCTGCTGTTGCAATTCTCGCAGTCGACGTCGACGTCGCGCTTGTTGCCGCGCTGCTGCTGTTGCGGCATGCTCTGCCGCTGCCGGCGCTAATGCAACTGGTGCTGCTGCTGGAGCTGGAGGCGCTGGCTCCGCTGGCCGTTCGGTATAGCAGGGCGGCGGTGTCAGCGGTTGTGGACAGTAGAGTGGAGGCGGTGAACGCAGGCGAAGATTGGCTAATTCACCAGGTGATTCCAAAACGTAATCGTTCTGCGGCGATTGCAGCTCTAGCAAACTATGCGCCGACGCCACCTGGTAGCCAATTGAAGCATCTGCGCCGACAGTTTCGCCGGCATTGTTGTTGTTATAGCGCTGGTAGATGGGCGGTGCTGTGGTAGCTAGAAAGAGAAAGAATATAATTAATACAAATTATTATTTAATTTCCAAATAATGCGATTAAATGATAATTCAAATAACTTGCAGTTATCTTCGCCAGCCCTGGATCTTAGCGGGGGCTGGCGAGTACAAAATGGCAGCCATAATTATGTAAATGTTAATGAGCTTTACAGCGCACTTAGCAGCAATGTTAATAGACAGCAGAGTTGCAAAAGTACTGCATGTAACAGATGAGAGAGTTTATTTGCACGCTCTCCCCCCCCCCTCCCGCTCTATCACTCTCTTCATTGCTGCACTGTGTACTTTTCAATACGACCCATTGACCTTGATGTGCTGCCTGGATAAAACAGATCAACCAAGATGCTGGCACATTAATGAGCTCTCTGTTGCTCTGTTGCACGCTCGGCAATGTTTAATAAAAATTCCAATTATATAGCAGCAGCAGCAAAGCCAAAAACAACACCCCCACACAAAAGGTATTTAAAATATTTGCCAATATAAACGTCAACTTCGCTAGCTTGGCAAGTAGCAAGCAATCCCAGTGTGTCTTCTTCCCCCTCCCCCACACTCTTTCAAGTCTCTTTCCTCGTTTGTGTGCACATTTATATTCGCTATCAAGGCCAAGATCAGCGCGCTTGAAATGGCAAAGGCAAAGCCAAGGCACAGGCAGCAGCAGCAGCAGCAGGAGAGCAAGAAGAAGCTGCCGTAGAGGCGCAGGCGATACGCAAGAAGCGTGGCCAATAAAATTCCAAAACTGATATGCTCAATGGCAACAACGTGCCAGAAGTGAGTAGTAAAATGTTAAAACGTGACGGTATTTCACAAAAATACCAAATATTATACGAGCATCATCCTTGCCTTGCGCTCTTCTGCACTCCCGCGCTCACAGCCGCTCTCTTTGCCGCGCGCTCTCTCTCTCTCTTTTTCTCTCAGCTTTGCTTTCGCTAGTGTTGTGCAGCTTTTGACTGCACATTTGCACAACGTTGAATTTAAATTGTTACACAGTTTGACGAACTACGACTACCCTAACAGTAATCGATAGATTAATCGAAAACATTGCAGGTAACTAAAGAGTTTGAATGCAAATTGCATTTTAATAAGTAAATAAAAATTAAAACTGTTGACCTCGCTAAATATTCTCTAGACTGCATGGCATAGTCGTTATGCCCCACACCCTGCACAATAACTAAGCAAACTGACGAAGCGCAGAAAGGACAAGGCCCTGAGCAGCGAACCCAGCAGCGGCGGCAGCGGCTTAACGACCTTTACAAGGCGGGCGGCACTGACTGTCAGTGTCAGTCAGTTGGAGCGAGAGAGAGGGCAAGCTAATCAAAAGAAGAGTTGCAACAGGCAAAGCGCAGATCGTGCGAGGATTACATGCAGGGGGTGTGACGACAGCGCGTTGGAACAAGGAGCAGTGGGAACAGGCAAGGGCAGAGGGACGCAGTTTGGGACGCCAAGTCATTCAGAGATCGTGATGCTGCGGCCTTTAATGGCCTCTACGTGATATGTGAGCTGGGCGTGGGCGTGGCGCGCAGAGCCAAGAAATTGAAAGTGTTGCAGTGCCCGTTGCCGATGTTGCTGCTGCAGTTGTTGTTGCTCCAGCGACCCTCTAATTAAACGCAGACGAGCTGCCAAATTAGCTAATGACGAGACGAGGCGAGATGAGGCACAGGCGCAGCGGCAGCGGCAACCTGCGCGGCAATTGCAGAAATCAGCCTAGCCAAGTCGGGGCAAACCTGCCACAGACAAGACAAGAGAAGAGACACACACGAGAGAGAGAGAGAGACGCAGTCGACGCCCGACAACATGCAACATGCGGCACCGCAAATGGTCAAAACTCTGACAAATTTGTTTTGCAACTTGTTGTTGTATATGGTTCGCAACGCGGCGCAACAACATGGCCACTGGGGCATTGTCGTCGGCAAAACGGCTTTGGTGAGGCTGGCTATAACCAGCCTGCTTACAGCCTTTGCAACTGGCAACTAGCTCCGCTCTCTGTGGCAGCGATAATAATTCAATCGAGAAATGTCGAAGCGTGCAAATCGGTCGTTTGATTTGTGTCTGCCTTGCGGTGGCATAAAAGGCGCTTGGAATTGATTGGAGCTGCATGTGATTAGTGGCAACGTGGCAACGTGTCGGACGGGCTGGGAACAATGCCAAATGCCACATGCCACAAGCAACTAAACGAAACGAAAGATGAACCCGCCGCCGCCGCTGCCGACGCCGCCTGGCATTCGCCTATGGGAAATGAACTCTCGCCGAGAGATCAGCGCGGGATAAACTCGGCTGACAAATGGCTATGGCTATACGCGATTCCCTCGCACTAATAAGATAAAAGCATTTTAATTGCAACTAAACATGGCATGCAGCAGCAGCAAGTGCAGATGGACAAGCGACACTCCCCTGCCCCTCCGTCTTCTTCTCCTGCCACACTGTGGCTTAGACCTGCGCTCTAGGCCAAACAACTGTAAAATGGCAACACGTCGAAATGGTCAAGACGCACGAGACGCATTGGAAAACATAAAAAAGAGCTGCGCAGCTTAACAGTTGGCATTGTTAGACTGCGAGGTACCCTATGTAGTAGGGTATACCATAGATACTTTAAGGTCTTTTCCAGCCATAACAAACAAGCTGCCCTCTTTCGTTATGCAAATTGTTATCAAAACTCTCGCTTTCTGTTACTCCATCTCTTTCTTCTCTTGCTGCTCCTACCTGTCGTAAATTAAAATGCTGCAGAGTCACATCAAATATTTAACGATCTCGCGAGGCTGCCATAAAAATAAGCCCAAACTACATGCGACGCGGCGCGACGCGACGCAGCACGCGGTCGAAGCTCATAAAATGCAGCATAAAGTTGCTTGATTGTCAGATTGTCGTCAGAGTAGCAGCTGCACCCCCTTCTCTGCTCCTCCTGCATAATCCTTGTTGACAGCGTGCAAAGCATGTGCAGGCAGCTCCCGCTCCCCTCTCCCTCTGCCTGCTGCAGTTCGCGCCATGAATTGTGCAAATTTATGCAAGAAATAATTTACACAAATTCGAGTTTTTTAGCTCTTCAATTAGCACGCATCATGTTGCATGGCATGGGAGACTGTGTGGCAAGCAGCATCAGCATTTTTTTTTATGCCTTTTTAATGTGTGTTGGCTGCCTTTTGGGTGGCCACAGACTGTTCGTAGATTTCAATAGGTGCGATTCTCAAATGCGATCAAAAATCAATTTGAATTTTTATTGACTCGTCGTCAAGGAGTTGTCCCGACTAGAGACGCTCTTGAGGGTCTTCCAAAAGGTTTCCATGCCTGGGCTATGGCAATAAAATTTAAACGTTGCTGCGGTGTCTCTTTCAGTCTCTCCCCCTCTCTCTCTCTGTGTGTTGTGTGTATGTTTTAAGCGCTTTTAAATATTTATGTGCCCATTTGTGGCATCGCTTGGCGGTGCGTGTTGTTGTTGTTGCCCCTGCCACAGCAAAAAATTATGATTTTATGGCGTTAATAAATTTAAATGTTGTGGGTTAAGGCGCCCATTGTGCAGCAGGAGGCGGAGGCGGGCGAGAAAGTTAGCCAAACTGGCCATAAACACCTTTTGGCGCGCTTTAATGAGTTCCTAAGCAGGCAACTAGGCAGGGCCACATTTTTATGGCATTTTAAATAAGAATTCTTTAATAACAATTAAAAGAGTTTCGAGAGCTCTGAAATGCTGCTTAAAGCTTGAGCAATCAACAATAAAAAGCAGCTAATAATATGCATGACAATGCAAGCTGTGTGTGCTCAAGGACAATTTGAGCAACTGACTGCGTATTTAAAGCTCAATGGCCAACTTGGAGTCGAGAGTGCCGAGGCACGTATGCCTGATGGACGAAGGGGAGCCCAGACCAAAATCAAGTTAACAAAAGACAAAACGAGCAGGAGGAGCAAGTGGAGCAGCAGCATAAGCAGTAGGTGGAGCCGCAGCGACTGTCATGATAAGCGTCAAAGGACATGGAACCGGCAGCGGCAGAGGCAGCGGCAGCAAAGCGAAACATTCCAATGCGAAAAAAAACTGGAAAGCAAAGCCAAAGAGCAAGGAAGAACCCCAAGCAGTAGAAGCAGCAGCAGCTGGGCAGGCAGGCAGGGAGCGAGGTAGGTAGGTAAGACAACATCAAAGCAGAAGGCAGCGAGTGCTGCGGGCGGGATGCAAATTGAAATATGCCAACGTTGAACGCTGAAGCTGATGCTGGGAGCCCAAAAATGCCGAACCCGAACCTAGGCCAACAACAAGAGCAACAACAACATGTACGAATGCCGCAGCAGCAGCGGAAACGGAAACGCGCGCGCACAACGCATTTGATTTGCTGCTGCCCATGATGCGTAAGACGACAAGGAGGAGTGTGCAGGCAGTGGCAGGAGGAGTAGCATGGTGGAGTGGAGAATGGGTGTACACCACGGCTGACGAGTGCACTTTGCCCTCTACGGCAAATATGTCCTCAAGTGTCGTTCAGCTTGTGCCGCATCTGAAAACCTCTCAAGAATCTACTGCCACCAAGGAGTCCATTTGCCCTCACGCACGTTAGAGATGAGAGCGTGACGTGGCACGATAGATCTTTAGTAACTTTGGGTGCCTGCTCTCACTCACGTATCCTTCTATAAGCATCCATCGACTTTCTCGTGCCTTATTCACGCACGTTAGAGATGACAGCTTGACGTATTTTACTGTTTGACACTTTCAAACACTGATGGCACGCTCTCATCTCTAGTTTTTATTCGTGTCTTAGCTCTTAGTCGGGTTTGTTCGATATTACGGTCTCATCTCTAGTGTCCTTTACGTGTCTCAAGTCGTGCTCATGCCTGCTTGATATCTAATCTATTTTCCTGCCTCAATCTACTGTCCAAACAGCAGCTTCCTCACGCACGCTAGAGATGTGTGCGTGACACGCATAAACGCACAAGCTATCGGCTGCTCACGCTGTCATCTCTAGCGCGTATGCGTAGCCTGCAGTTCATGCTCTGTGCCTGTTGACTGACGCTATCGCTCACGTAGCCATCCCTAATCTACACTCCCTGCTCGCTCCCTCCTCCCTCACATCAGGCACCTCATGCCTCATGCCCTTTGCTTTGATATGCCGCGTGCTTTATTAAAATTTCATTGTTGTTGGCGACTGAAAAGTCCCTTTGGAGCAGCGAAGAGATAGGTGAGGGGGAGGGAGGGAGGGAGGAGGAAACAGGACATTGTTATAAATTCCAATTCCTTTGGCTAGCAGAAAAAAATGTGAAAAATGCGCTATGTAAATTATTTCAGCTTCCCCCGAAACGCATTTTTTATTGTGCATGATAAATTTTTATTGTAATTGGCTGTTGATTTATGGCCAAAGCGGAGAGAGAGAGAGAGAGGGAGAGATGAGATGCCAGGACTGTAGCTAGATAAGCTCGATTTACCTCGTATCGAGTAGGCGGCTTGTTGGGGCATGGCTAATTAGAATTGAATCCCGGACAAAAATGGAAACTGCCTGCGACGCGGCATAAAAACTAATCGAGGCATTAGCCAAAATCATCTTTCTATGCAACGATGCGTAACCAGCGCGCGGCCACGCCCACTTTAAAGGCCACCCAAGCAGGAAGTGCAGGAGACTCCTCTCTCTCTCTCTCTCTCCCTCGCTCGTTTCATGCCTAACATGGCGAAACCAACGCGCAGTCAAACACCATAAAACTTTATGGAGAACAAGGCTGGAACTGATTGGGTAACAGGAACCTGAAGCCAACTGAGGCACCTCGCCAAGTGGCAGATTTCGTAATGCTTTGTGAAAGATTTCATGGTAATTTCACCGGGTTATAACAATTTACAAATTATGTAATCGAAATTTATTACCCAAAAAATGCTTCAGGGCACGCGCTCTCTCGCAGAAGGAATGGGGATTCTATTCTATGCGCACAACTTTGTTGCTTGGGTGGGCCAAGTGGCAGGGCGGGCGCAGGTGCTGCTGGTATGCATCATACGCAGGTGGTTTTGATGGGCAGCTGATGTAAGCGACAAGAAGCAGCAGAAGAGGCAGCACAATTTGGCTGCAGGCCTAGACGGTCACTTCAAGACGGCGAAATTCTCAACTCTCGCCTGAGATCTGAATGCGATAAAAGCTGATGTGGCTGCAGGCTGAGAAGTGTCTTAGAAGAGAAATGAGAGGTGGACAGTGGGAGGGAGGGAGCAGCGGGAGAGTTAGGCAGTAGAGAAGAGTTAGGCAGGGAGGAGCGAGGAAGGTAGGCAGAAGAGCAGAAGTAGAAGGGGAGAAGCATGAAGGAAGTCGCCTAGTCGCTGCTTCTATGTGCTTTAGGATGAGCTAGCTATGCACTAGGTATACCCTAGCTATACTCCAGCTATACCCTAGCTATACCCTAACTATACCCTCCCTTCAGCTAGCTTTTCTCCCCCATACCCTAGCTACATCTTTACCCCACACCGACGCCTAGCTCTACTCTCCTTGTACCTCCTTAGCACAGATTAAAATCGCTTATCGCTTTAGTTTCATTAGAGCATAAATCAATTGTTTACTTAACTTTCTGCCACTTGACAGCCCCTACCCCCTGCCTCCCCCTTTCTCACTCTCACTACGCTCATTCGACGCCAAGCAGCGTGTCCCATTTGTTTGGGGCACTTTTCGGAAAACTCCAATAATACAGCCATTAAATGCCAACTACTTGGCCATCAAGTGCTTTAGTTTGGCATAAATCCGAACAGCGAGAAGAAGCGGAAAGAGAAGAGGCTGCTCCTGGCAAAAGTTTTAGCTGCTGCCACGCCCATATCCTACTACTCCTACTCCTCCCACTCCTGCACTGTGCATTCGCTTCGTGTTATGGCTTTAATTAACGCCAACTTGTGATTGCGCGCGGGCAGGCAGGCAGCAGAGGCAGTTGCTCCACCCCACACAATTTGGCCAACAGGTGTACAAAGTTTTTTGGGGGGGGGAGGATGCCACCAAAACCCAACACTAAATACCTAGCACAACCTCCGCTCCTTGCCGGGCATTTTTATTTAATTTAGAGTCAAGTCGAGGCAAGGCGAAGGCGAGCAGACGAGTCGCTGTGCTGGCCAGGATTCCCCCCCGCTCCCTCACTAGCCAAGTTGTAATTTCCGAAAATTTACGAGTTTGCCTAGCAACTTTACATGGCTGTGGAGCCGTGGCTAGTAAAAGCTGCGCACTTGCTGGATTTACGGCCCTGGTTTTTTTGGGGGGCGGGGCGGCCTTAGCTTTCGGTTTAGGTTTTAGGCCGTTTCACTTGGGTAGCCGCTGCGCCGCCGCCGCCGCCGCTCGTTGTCAGCGCCTCGTTTTATAGGCAACACATCCTACTAGAGTTAGTTCCCCCTTCCCGCCCGACCTCCCCTTCCTGCCCTTCTCTAGCAACTTGCCTCGTGCTGTAAATGAGCAACTTTTTGCTGCTTTTATACACCTCGACGTGTGTGTGTGTGTGTCTGTGTGTGTGTGTGTGCTTTTTGGCAATTTCGCATGCAGTTTATGGCTGGGCAACGGCAACTCGTGCAGCTGCTAGTTGCCACATGCAGCATGGCTGCCTTCGCTGCCGCCGCCACTGCCGCTTATAAAAGTTGATCAAAATTATAACTACGCCCCGTATAAACATTTTGGCATTGAGGCAGGTTAACCCCCCCTACCCCCTACCCCTTGGGGGCCTACTCCCACCGTTGGGCTGCCCATGTTTTGGGACAATTAGAGTGTGGCTCATTGGCCATAAAGTTATAGAATTCATGGGGCACGTTGCTGGTTGCCTCTTCGCGCCCAACGCATTTCTGCTCGCCTTACTTATTGCCAACTGCAGCACTTTATCCGGCAAAGTTTCGCCAGTTGCGTTTCATTAGTCAGGATTACAGTGTGTCCAGCAGGGGAGGGAGAGAAAGAGAGAGGGAGATACTGCTGCGAAAGGCTGCGCAATGGGTATATCTTAGTTTTATGGCTGCACCATGCCATGCGTTGTGGGTGTTTTTTTTGGGGGCGGCTTATTAAATGCACATAAAACCGACGCGTGAGCCAGGCTAACAAAATTGGAGGCTTGATTGAGGTACTATGCTATAGGGGCAGACAATATGCTCGTCGAAAGAGATATTTGATTATGACTTTTGCTTGCACGCATCAACTCAATTTATGCGAATTGAGCAGTTTGCTTGTAATTATAATTAGAGAGGGAGACAAAGAGAGAGAAAGAGAGCGAGAGAGAGGGAGCAGCTAACAAGTTTGCTTAGGCAAAGTTGCTTGTTTGGGAATTGGCAAGTTATTCGCAGATTATGCTTAATTTTTGATGGATATACTTATATAGTCTCTTTATTACTCGAAACTGGCACTATCTAATTATCTAAAAAAAAAATTAAACTACTCAGTATATACCCTTCTCTTTCACTATATCTATTATAAGTTATATATCTTACCTGTCTGCCTTAGTTGTACTTGTAACTTCTATCTTTGTTATCTTAAAATTTAAAAAAAAATCTTTAAAAAATTCTAAAAAATTTCAAAAAGTCTTTAATGCAGTTCTTGAAATGTAGAATTACTTAGAGTGCCAAGAACCAAACATAAAGTCATGCCAATTGTAAATCATTTGATTTATGGCAAAGTTACTGTGGTTGGCACGTGAGGTTAGAAGTTCTGTACAGAGTGTCTCAGTTTCCCTGAAAAGCCATCTCTTTTTCTCTTTATAGCTATCTCTTTCGATCACCTTACCTCTCTTACTAGTTATATTTACTTTTAATCTATTCTTTTGCTATATTTCTAGTCCTCCTTCTCTACATTTACTCATCTTTCTCTTTCATTTTTCTTGAAACATTTCAGCTCTGATTTACCTATTTATTATTTCGCTGCAATCGTAATCAGTTCGATAACAATCGATTGCTTTGTCAAGTGTTATAATTATTTTTAAATTTAAATGGAGTATAGACACTATAATTATCGTGTGGCATAAACAAATGTGAGCGAGATCTGTGTCGTTTCCGCATTTCACAGAGCAATGGGAATCTCCCCCTATATGATGTTTGATATACTATGGAATGCTTCGATTGGGAACTCGCTTGGTTGAATGTTTGGCATTTCTGGCCCGTTCCACCGCCCTTGCACATTGAGCGACCGTTTCCGCTACGTTGCATGCCCCCATCCCCCCCCAAGCAGCAGATTAGGCGAGAAGCTGAGATTGTTGCCGCGCAACGCCCCGCATTTTATGCGCTAGCCGCACAGCAGCAACAATGCAACAAGCGCGGCAACAACTTGTTAATAATAATTAGACACATGCAAATGCGGCAGCATGGAAGCTGCAACAAGCTCTGCCGCTGCGCGGCCACATCAAATGTAAAATCGACAATCGACACTCTCTAATATGTTTGCTTGCAACGTGTGCAACACCACATGTTGTGGCAATGATGGTGCACCATGGTGCACTGAACTTGTGCCCAGCCACGCAATCTGATATAAAAGCTTGCGCGCTGACAGCCCGCCCAGACAGTGTGAAAAGCGAGCGTGCCACAAACGGTGGCAACGGCGTCAAGATAACATCCGAGAGAGAAAGAGAGAGAGAGATACGGATCAGCGGATTAAAAGGATTATACAACAGTTAAACAGCCAAAGAATGACACAAGTGAGTGGCAAGTGAATTGAAAAGTGAATGTGTGAGTGCATAAAGCTTGTATGAAGCGGGAAAGAGAGGAAGATCACGGACAGGAACATCCCTAAGAGAAGAATCCTTAATAGTCTATCAGATCTTCAAACTTTGTTAAAAACCTTTCAAGATGATCCTCAATCTTAGGCAGAGCTTTCCAAAAAGATATTTAATCTCTAGATTCAATATAAAGATCTGTAATCTTATGGAGAAGTTTGCACGAGGATTGAGTTTTAAGATCTTTAGCCTTATGATGATAGCCAATGATCTTAAGCAAGGATCTTCAATCTTGAACTACAAAAGAGATCTTTTCGAAGAAATTGAAAGAACTTTTCTTACGATCTTCATTCGTAAACCAAACTATGAAGAAGATTTTCGTATTCTGCCTAGATGACAGGGAATTCTACGAAATCATAAGATTCATCTGTTAACCTATTCTCTCTCTCTCTCTCTGCCTCTCTCTTCCAGCAACACCTTCCCGCCAAACGCCTGACAGTGTGCAACATCTTCGCTTTGCTGCTGCTGCTCACAGCAACTTTGCTGCAGGCACGTCGCATCTCTGGCCGCCGCCTGGTCATCCATGTGCCCGTCAAGATGAAGACACACCATCATACACACACAGTCTACAAGGTGTTGCATGGCAGCAGCAGCGCAGGCGGAGGAGGTCATGGCAGCAGTGGAGGCGGCGGCGGCGGCGGCATCAAGCAGACCATTTACAAGCTGGTGGGTTTCTCTGGCGAGGATAGCAAACCGGCGCATAGCAGTCACAGTCACAGCTATAGTCACAGTCCCGGACCAAGTCACAGTTACAGTCACGGCATGTCAGATCACATGGGCGAGATCACGTACGAGGATAAACATGGCTGCGAGAGTGGCAAACTGATGCCCCCCTCGCATCGGGATTTGGTATTCAATCACTACGCACGCCACGACCAGGAGGAATCCGAAGCAACTGACTTTGCCGAGGAGCAGGACGAGTTCATTGATGTCAGGGATGCCTGGTTGTGAGGCAAAAATAAAGTCGTGTGCAAAACGTTGCCGATTAATTATAAAATTCCAGCCCCAGCCCAAACTTCCTTCTTGCCCCAAGCTGCTCCTGCTACTGCTGCATTTGCATGCGCCTCAAAGTAATTACAAAATTGTTGAAGCCATGTCGTACTCCAACTCCAGCTCCGAATCCCCAAGCCAAGCACCAGCCTGCTGCATACGGCGGCATTCCTGGGCACAAAAGCTCGCCAGCTATGAAGTCGTCTCGTTGTCGCTGTCGAAATCGAAATCCGAAACGGATTTGCAGCTCTTCTCTCCTCCTTCTGCTTCTTCTTTTTGTTGTCTCTTTGGCTTCGCTTTGCACTGCCGAATTCGCTGTAATTGGAAAGGGGCAGGAGCGTGGGGTCTGCTGCTGCGGTCACTTCGCGCACTTGAACCCCAACTTAAAACATTTGCATAGCTCTTCAGTCTCAACTCGCAGCCTTGGCATATTTCTAATGGACAATTAAAAGTAACAAAAGGAAAGCCAGATGAGTACGTAGAGGAAGAGAGAGGGAGAGGAGCAGGAGCAAACAAAGGGGATTAGAAGAGGCTTGAGTACATAATGAAGAAACTTATTTCATCTAGGGTTGATTTGAAGTTGTCTTTAAGACAGGTTATGCCATAAGGTTTCAGGATTCAAGCTAAACTGCTGACGATTTAGCTACTGTTGCCCACTGCCTGCTGCTTCTCCTCCTGCTCCTTCTTCCGCTGCTTGACCCCTTATCAATTTAAAGTGTCAGCGCGCAACACAAACCTGGCTTAAAGCCAAAGTGGATCAGCTTTAGCCACGGCTGACATAAGTTGGATTGATCACTCAGTGGGCACCTGCTGCCTCTGCTCCTGCCTCTGCCTCTGCTCCTGCCCAGGTGCCAATGTCGAGTGTCGCGGGTTTGCTGAGGTAATTTGCCTTTAATCGAAGCTGACAGCGTGTGCAGCAGTAGGAACGGGGCGGCACATGATGAATGCGTCTGCCACAGTGTCTGCTCCACGGGTGGGCTGCTACTGGCGCCGACTGGAGACCGAAGGCTGCAGCAACTGTGATATGAATGTGGCTATTTAAAGGCATTTAGCCGGCTAAAGTCCAGCAACAAAGTTACTCGATAATCCGCTGCACAACCAAAAATCGAGAGCTGAGCTGCTTACGAAATGAGGCAGGAAGCAGAGGAGGAAGCGAAGAGAGCAACATGTCTGGCCTGATGAGTTGAGCTGGCCAAGTGAGCTAGCGCCGCTTTGTTCCTCAATGGCGACTGTTATTAAAGTTTTTAAGCCTTTGTGCACACATATTTGCACAGGTAGAGAGAGAGAGGGAGAGAGACAGCTCAAAGATCTCTTGTTAAGCTCGATTTGTGTCCTGCCGCTTGACCATTTCCCGTTCGAACGACGAACGACGCCATCCTTGCCGGGATGCGCATTCAATGTGCGCTGCCTGGCCTGGCCTGCCCTGCGGTCTAAATAAATCTATTGGTTTTCCTAAATGGCTTTTGTGTTCAGCCTCGCCCACTGCCCACTGTCCACTGCCAGCTCCACTGCCTGCCCCAACGTTCGTTCATTCAATCGCTTTAGGCCAGGCAAATATGCCTGGCAATTGGCACATTTCCATTTTCAACGACTCAAAATTGGTTTATCCTTCGACCCACGACTGTTTGGAATGCGCGTTGTGTATATAAAGCTGTTTAAAGAGTGCTTAAAGTGCAGTGTAGGGTATTTGGGTAGTCTATACATACTATATTAGTTAGTTTAAGTGGATCCTATTGACTGAACTTTGGTATTAAGCATGCTGGGTTGATTTATTCAAGTTATCTTCGGTAACTTTTCTACGACAAAGCTCATAAGTCAACTAGCTATGCTCTGCTTTTGTAAGGTAGGGTATTAGAGTAGTATAAATTGGCCTAAGAACTAAAGTGAATACAAAATGTAGAGTAAACTTTCATATTCAGCTCATTGTACGTAACAATCTTTGCTGTAGCGCATGCAAAAGTCAACTAGACACGCTACTTTTCAACAAAGTAGGGTATCGGAATGAACCATGTTGTATAGAGACTTGGTTCAATACGATTCACTTTCAGCCTGCTATCTTTAAACTCCCCCAACTTCTCTGCAGCGCATTCGCAAGTCGCCTAGCTTCGTTCGCTCTGCGCTCTATTCGCTTATGCATGTTCCATTTTGTAATTGAATCGAAGCACCCCCAAAACAGTTCTATAGAACTCTGTGCATAGAACATGTTTACCCTTTGTCTAGCCTTTGATATTTCATTTCATTGGCGCCGTGTATATGTCTGGCTGTTTGCCTAATTGGTTTCATTACGCTTATGTGGAGTACCTTTCTTATGCACCGCACAAACTTCAATAGGGTTTGCCTCCAACTTGCCTCAACATTTACTATCCACTTACCGTCTTTCCTTTTGCCAGCGCGTAGTATGCCAAAAAAACGACGCTCCTGCGAAGCGACAGAGGCAGCTGCAAGAGAAAGAGAGAATGAGATAAAAGTTGTATAAAAAGTTTAAAGATATTTTGCCAAAAGTTGTGCATGGCCAAGGTGCGAGAGCCACTTAGGAGATATGGTTACACGTGTCGTATACGCAATAACAAGTTGCGAGCGAGCAGAGGCCGAGGCGGAGAGGCATGTCCAGTGGGACGGCATAATTTCCACAAAGTGACAACCAAATAAACAGGGCCAAAAAAGGAAAAGTTTCAACAAGGATGCCACAGTCGGTCCACCTGCCTGCCTCCACCTGCCTGTCTGCCTGTCTCTCTGTCTGGCGTGTGGAATTTGTCTATGGCACTAATTTTAACGCCATTAATTTGCAAAGGACGCACAGGTCGAGACGTGATAGAAAACAGGGAGTACTGAAAGAGAGAGAGAGGGAGTGTGGCAGCAGAGAGCGAGAGCGAGAGAGAGTGATAGAATTTTAAATTAAATGGACACAACTTTTATTGAATTGAGTGGAAGCAGGAAGCAGCATGAAGTGGAGCAGGGGGCGAGGAAGGTAGCTGCTCCTTGCCGGGCGCCAAGTGCTACAGCCGCAACTGTGGCAGTGTGTGGAGTTGCTGGCAAAATGGCAGCACCGGAAACGGAAGCGCATTACTCAGCTTCTGCTGTTGCTGCTGCCAATGTTGCTCCGCACGCTTACACGCAAGCCTGTGATTGCAAGAGTGGGCGGCGGGCGCACCCACCAATCAAAGGGAACACGCTCTGTCAAAGCGAGTGCGATGCGAAACCGTAGACCAAGTCGGTGCTGTAAAAGTTGTGGCAAAGTTTTTGATTTCATGATATATTTATGGGCTTCTTCCGCAGCTCCTTTGGGTAATAAACTTTTTTGCCAACCACCCGCTCAGGGCACCCCTCCTCCTACTCCCCTATTAGGATTTTTTTCCTGCTCTTTTAAAGTTCCGGCCAAAAGGATTAAGTTGTTAATGCCGTCGGGGCTGAAAAGCAAAGTAAACATGCATACACGATACGCTTTCCATAGGTCGATGACAAGAAATCGCTACATTTACTGCTGTGTGGCATGCCCCATGCTGTGCGGCTGTGGCATGCCATACTTCTTGTTGTACAAACTGCCTAAGTCCCGGGCAAAATTGTGTACCAGCCACGCTGAGCTTTTGGCCAAGTTGCGACAGCATCAAAGCTGAAATTGCTTGGGCGACTTAGGATTAAATCATCGCATTGTTTTGACGCATGCCGCATTATACCCAGCACACATTGATAGCAAGGGGTAGTTGCAGTTTAAAGAGACATAACTTTTTTAAAACTTATTCAATTAGCGTGTGGAATACAATATTTTATTTACAGTAGAAACCCTAGATCAAAATTTTGCCCGTTTTTTTCATACTACCCCCTTATAACGAATTTGGACATCTTTTCGCACTTAAAACTCTCATAACTTTGTCAAAAATGCTCCGATTTTTATGCGGAATGTCATTTTCTTTAAAATTTCAACTCTAGATTAAGTCTGCATCAAAATATTTAAAATTTATGAGATTCAAAATTTTGTCGATTTTTCCATGCTACCCCCTTACAAAATTTTCAAAATTTTTTTAAAAATTAAAAATTCGTTTTTTTGACCTATATCGATTAAGCTAGTAAAAAAAGTGATAAAAAATGTTTCCACAAAAGTTTCTGAGCAAAATTCTGAAAAATATCGCTAAAAAATTGAATTTTTATGTGTTACAGTGTATTTTCTAGTGCAATATCTTCAGACAAAATTTGCAAAATTTTTTAAAAAATAAAAATGATTTTTTTAACTTATATCGATTAAGCTAGTAAAAAAAGTTATAAAAAAGTTTCCACAAAAGTTTATGAACAAAATTCTGAAAAATAATGAAAGAAAACTTAATTTTTAGGTGTTCTGCAAGCATACAGGGTATTTTCTAGTGTAATGCATTCATTGCTTTCACCTGTTCTAACATTGTTACGTTAATTATGTCAAGCAGCAAACTTATCGGTTAATCCTGCAACCTGCAGCGCACAGCTGCATCAATTGGAATTGTGTGCAAGGCTAATGGAAAAATCGCTTGGGCATAAAATCAATTAAATATTAAATAAACGCTATCAGCAAATAGCAATTTTCCCAGGCCTTCCCTCACTACCTACCCAGCTGCGATTCAAGTGAAATGCAAACAGCAAATTGTGCAACGCTCGCAGCGCAGCGTTTATGAGGCACACACGTAATCCTGGCAATTATGAGAGCCTCCTGTGATTCCCCATCTTTCCAAGCTGCTTCAACTCTCGAGCTTGGTGCTTCCGGGCGCAAACATTATCTCAATATTGTATGGCGAAGAGCTTGAAATGAACCAATAAGCGAATTGCTGAGTCCCAGCTGGACCCAGATAACGGAAAGAACACACACACACACACACTCACTCGAAGTGGAGCGTGCTGCTGCATGTGGCATGCAAAATTCATATATGCAACGATTTAAGCCAGGTGCACAAGAGCAGCCCAGCGCGAGGGTGTTCTGTCTGTCCGCAAGGTTGAATGCTGGGCAAAAAGACTAATTATGTATTCATTAAAATGCCAAATGCCAGCCAGGAACAGCCTCATCTCCTTCTGCTGCTCATCCTCTGTAAAATCTGCTGGCCCTATATAAAAAGCTGTGCCAGCTGCAGCTGCAATGCAGAGTGGCATGTGATGAGTAAGTAAGGAGTGGGGAATGGGGTAGGTTGAACATTTTTGGGGGAAATATGATTTTGCATAATGGCCGAACATTTTGTGTATTCAGATTTTGATTAAAATACTGCGAGTTCATTTGTAGTAAGAGAATTTCCATATACAAATTTGTATTTTACGCTCGAATAAATGATGTGAGGGATTAAAGAGGGGGTTGAAACAGTTGAAAGAACCTAGAGACGATGGGATATGCTTTACAAGTCAACTGTTGCCTGGACTTCGTATACTCATTGGAGTTTCCTAAAGATACAAATCGAATTTCATATCCTTCTTTCTCTCATTCTACTTCTTCCCTATTCACTTCAAATAATATCCTTTTTATTGCTTTTCAGTTAATACTTTATTTAATGCGCCAAAACTTAGAAACTATTCTTAAATCTTTCAATACCGAGTGCTGTTAAGAACTAATACTAATCTTATTATAAGTGAAGATGATGAGGTTCGAGTTGTCCTATTCGATTTCCATTTGAATATCATGTTGGTCAAGTTGGTTAGGTTGGTTAGGTTGGTTGGGTTGGTTGGGTTGGTTAGGTTGGGTTGGTTGGGTTGGTTGGGTTGGTTGGGTTGGTTGGGTTGGTTGGGTTGGTTGGGTTGGTTGGGTTGGTTGGGTTGGTTGGGTTGGTTGGGTTGGTTGGGTTGGTTGGGTTGGTTGGGTTGGTTGGGTTGGTTGGGTTGGGTTGGGTTGGGTTGGGTTGGGTTGGTTGGGTTGGTTGGGTTGGTTAGGTTGGTTGGGTTGGGTTGGTTAGGTTGGTTTGGGTTGGTTGGGTTGGTTGGGTTGCTTAGGTGGATCAGCTTGCACAGTCCGCTATTAGTAAGAGAAGACACCAAAGACGGACTTGAAGAAGCGATAGATAGGTTTGGGTATCTCGACGGCAAAGAGCACAGCGCTGTCCTCACCCTCCTCGCCGGACTGTGAACGTTGTTGGTTAGCCGAGGGATGAACGAGATGCAAGCTGCGTACAATTTCACTGATCTTGTGTGGTTCGAAGTTGCCATCGATAGGTTGATTCTTCGAGGGTGGAGGATAAGCCACAGGTTGCAGCAAGAGTTGAGCGTTCTCCAGGGGTTCCTCAATCTTGATGTCAGGTTGAGGCGAGCTATCCTCCTTTTCCTCAACGCCAGGCGTTACCTGCTCGGCAGTGGCAACTGAAGTGTTCTTACGATCCTTGTGAGCCGATAAGGGCTTAATGGTTAGGAAAATGTGTCCAACTAGTATGAGTCCTTGCTTGTCGGCGGGATTATTCTCCTCCTCCGAAGGGATGCGACGCTCGCTAATGTAGATGGGAGGATATTTATCGCCATAGGCATAATACGGCTTGTAGTTGTATAGCTGATCCTGATCAGTATCAGTTAAGTCAATCTTTGAAGTAGTGCCGCTGCTAGAGTAGGTGCTTGGCTTCCAGAAGGGAATGGGGAACAGGGGCAGAGGGTAGTAGCCGGAGCTACTTCCTTGGTTTCCATACTTGTTGTAGTTGGAGCTACTACTTCCGTACTTGTCGTAGTAGCTGGAGCTACCGTACTTGTCGTAGTAGCTGGAGCTACCGTACTTGTCGTAGTAGCTGGAGCTACCCTTGTTGTTGCTGCTGCTGCTGCCTTTGTTGTTGCTCGATGATGAGGGATACTTGCTGTAGGATCCCGACGAACCCGACTGTACAAAAAGGGGTGGCAGGAAGGGGAACAGTGGCGGTTTGACATAGTAATGATCGTGATTGTGTTCGTGATGCTCGTGGTGCCCGTGATCCCCGTGATGTCCGTGATCCCCGTGATGTCCGTGATTACCGTGATGGTGTTCGTGGTTGTCATTATTCGGCTTCTTCGTCGTCGGCGTCGTCGTGGTCTTTTCTTTCTCCACAATAATAATCTGCTGGGGGTATACAACCTTGATGCGACCCTGTGCCTTCTGCGGATTTGATACCTTCTGCTTAACGTCATCTAGTTTCTGCAGCACCTGCTCCTTCTGTTTGTCAATGGATTGCTCCTCTTCCTTGTGCTGATCCTGCTGTTGCTCGTTTACATTGGGAATCTCCAGTTTCTCAGACGATTCATGTGGCTTGAACTGTGCAACCACCGCGGCAAGTTTGTTCTCCTGCTGTTCCTTATCCTCCTTGGCAACCACGTTGGGAAACTTGGGATGCACCGGCTTGGGTTTGGTCTCTTCGGGTTGAGCGGCAGCAGCTTCAGCTGCAGGCGCATCTCCTTTAACAATGACACTCGACAGCTCTGGCTTTGACTTGGACTCTTCTGGCTTCGGCTGAGCTTCTGCTTTGGCATCCACATTGGGCAACTTTGGCAGTGATGCGGCAGGCTTTGGTTTGGGCTCTTCAGGTTTAGCTTCCTTGACGGGCAGGCTAGGCAGTTGTGGGAGCTGAGCTTCAGGCTTCACCTTGGGTTCCTCCGGCTTGGGGTCTTGGGCGGGCGGCTTGGGCAGCTGAGCATCAGGCTTCACCTTGGGCACTTCAGGCTTTGCTTCCTTAACGGGCACGCTGGGCAACTTAGGCAGCTGGGCGTCAGGTTTAACCTTGGTCACCTCTGGCTTGGCAGGCTGATTGGGCAACTTGGGCAGCTGAGCATCAGGTTTCACCTTAGGTTCCTCTGGCTTCACCTGTTCCTTGACAGCTACACTGGGCAGCTTGGGCAACTGGGCATCAGGCTTCACCTTAGGTTCCTCCGGCTTTGCTTGTGGCTTGACAGGCAACTTGGGCAACTGAACCTCTGGCTTGGTTCCCTCTGGAACTACTGGCACTTCTTCCTTGGGCTTCTCGGGTTTGACAACCGGGGCAGCAATTTCCTGAATAACCTCATTGGAAACCTTGTCTTCGTTTGGCTTGACTACCTCCGGTTTCAGCTGTGCCGCATCCTTGTTAACCTCATTTGACTCCTTCAATCCATCCGACTTGGCCACCTCTTGGGGCCCATCAGGCAGTGCCTGCTCCTCTCCATTTCTTATGATGTTCGCTTGGGCGTTGAACACCAGCAACAGCAGAACCACAAATCGTAGCTTCGGGAGATGAAGGAAACCATTGAGGCAACACTGTCGAACAGGGCAAAGAAATGCACAACTTACCATGTTGAATGTTTCAGTTGCACAAGTGCACTGTGTCTACAATGGGATATTCCAGCACTATTTATACCACAAGCAGGACAAAGGTCTCTCTCTCCCACTCCCCGTTTGCTTATCTGGGCAAGCTAACTAACTACCTAACTACATAGCTAGACAAACGCATTCCATTGCCATTAGATCACAATATAGTTTGGTGATAACAATCCTTAGGCACTTTTCCTCCGCCTCCTTCTAACGTTCTTTTATCGCTCGTAATTCGTAGTTTTCTTTTCTTCTTCTTCTTGTTGCTGCTCACTTAGGGAGGGCGCCAATGGCGGAAAATATCGGAGGAAAAAAACATTGAAATTGCACTTAAGTTCTATCGGGCGAGAGAGTGCCTAGTGGATTGTTCCGTTGTTGTTGCCGTAGTTGCTTCCCATTGTAGTTGTTGCAGTTGCTGCCGTGCAACATGAAAATGCCATTGTTTCGCAGTGCAGCGAGAAAAACGGAAATCTATCTATTCTATGTTTTTCTTTGCTGGGGACCAAAAAAAACAACAACAAAAAGCAGATAGAGCCAGCGTCAAGTGCAAAAGACTGTCAACTGCAAAGGTGCAGGAGCAGCAGGGAGGGGGAAGGAACGGAAGGAGAGTGGAGTAAAGTGGGTGGGAATGAGATGAGTTGGCTGAAGGTTGGGGTTGAGGGTTAGGCCCGCATAAAAAGTGCACAACGCTTGCATATTCAACTGGGGATATCCCCCTCTACCTCCACTCCTGCTCTCCCACCTAGCTGACATCTACGCCAGGTGAACGATGAGCTGCATGAGCGCTGGTCATTGACATGGTAATGGAATATTGAGGGGGAGGAGGCACAGAGAGATAAAGAGAGAGAGAGAGAGGGAGGAGGTAGGGGGGATCCCTTGCTGAGCTTAGTAATTGAAACGACTGTGGACTATGTCCGAACATCCGTTTGATTGAAATTTATGTAGCTCGGAAGCATTTTGCAAGTGACACGCAGTAGAGAAAGAATGTGAAAGCAAGAGAGAAAGACAGAGGAATAAGTAGAATTTCCAACTCTGTTTCAGTTGGAATATTGTAAAGTTTCAAAGCAAGCTCAGTTCTCTCTCTCGCTCTACCAGTTTTCTTGCCAGATATCACAACATTCCGTTGAAGTTATTCTCTGACAACTGAAAATTAGGCAGCAACAGCGCAGTAAAACCAACATTCAAGGATTGCAACAAGCCAAAGTTGATACAGAAAAGTAGGGGGCAAAGAAACAGAGAAGAAGCAGGCAAAATAAAAGACACGGACAGCTGCCACACGAAACGAAATTGTTTTGCGCAGCGCGGCAGATGAGCTGTTGAAATTGCAAGTGCGGCACTTGCTCAATTTTTCATGAGCCTCCCCCACAAGCCGAGAGAGCTGTGAAAAAAGGAACATTAAGTGCAGCAGCAAGCGTGCACAACGGGCACAACGAAGAGGGGAATACCCTGTAGAGAGCACTTAAGTGGAAGTGGAACGTCAAAGGGTAGAAAGTAAAGAGAAGAACTGAATAGAAGCCAAAAATGGCTTTTAGTCCATCTCTAATAAACTCTTTTTAGTCTATCGATAGTTCCTTCAGTGTATCGATAGTCGCTTTAGAGTATCGATAACAATATTAGACTAGATAAGGCTATAGAGTTGCATGGCTAAGCGATTAAATTGTATCAAAGCAAATTTGCACAGTTAATCGAAAGTTTTCTAAAATATCGATAGCTATGGTATATCGATAACACTTGAAGTTAGCTACTTGAAGCGAGTATAGACAGCTTAAACCGCTTCTGAAGAGCAAACTTCATTGTATATCGATTGTTGGTAAGTTATCGATAACTGTTATCGACTATGGATTCATCCCTAGTAACACTTAAATCAATGACAAGCTCTATATATACTCAATCCACGACAAACTGCCCCAGTTAATGCATATTCCCCACATCTTTTGCATAGCGTATCGATATCGCCTGAGCCTCAGCTCGAGTCTGACTCTGAGTCTGAGCACAACCCACACACAAATTGAAGCTCAAAAGGAACCACGCGAAATCTGTGAAAAGGTGAAATTAGCAGGCAACATCCTCGTCTTCCCCCGCGTCCCTCCGCCAACATCTTCGCACTGTGCTCCGCATCGTGGCCAGACAATGAGGCGAGCTGCGGCCCTTGACTTGCACCATGGAACGAGGTGAGGCAAGGCAAGGCAAGACAAGGCAAGGCAAGACAAGGCAAGGCAAGAAGAGGAGTCTCCCAGAGAGATGTATGTAAATAAATGGCCAAGAAAAACGACAAGCGTAGCTGGGGCCCAAGGCCAAGGCAGGCAGCAGGCAGCAGGCAGCAGAAGCTACGTAGCCGCTGCAGCCGGCAAGCCAAGCATTCAAGCGTGGACTCTCCTCCATGGACTCCAGATAAGGCACAACGGCGAGACGCAGGCTACGTGTAGCACGGCAGTCGAGGTTCTTTATTCGCATTTTTATTTTCTGTTTTTATTTGCCTTCTTCTTCGTCGTCGTTTTTGGCCGCAGTCTCTTTCATTTTGGGTGTGTGTGAGTGTGTGTGTGCCGGCGATAAGATCGTTGTATGTCCAGGTGTGTGTGTGTGTGTGCCTGGCATCTGCAGCAGGTGTTTCGCATTGGGTAACGAGTTGGCCCCCAAAACTGGCCAAGTTTATCGCGCATAATTCACACGGCCCGCTGCGAGGCGCTGTGCCAGATGTCCATGTCGATGTCGATGGCGATGGTGAATTTGATTGACTCAAAAGCGAGTTGTGAATACACTCACGCCGCCAGCTGCTCCTTGCTTCCCACACCTCCTTCACCCACTGCCAATAGCTGCCGGCTTTGAGTGCATTCGTCGTTCAACATGTGCCACACGTTCTCATCAACGGCAGCGCCATCACATCCGCATCAGCATACAGCACGCAGCGCACACAGAGCACGTGTAGTCCAACACCCGCCCCTCCCTAGTGCACTCTTCTTCCGGGCTTGCCCCTATTCAACGTCATCTCTCTCTCTCCCTCTCTCTCTTGCACAACGTTTAGAATTCAAAACATTTCAGACAAATTGGCGTCGCTTTCAGCAACGTGTGACAAAATGCAATGCAAACAGAAGGCAGCCAAGCAACCGCTCCCGCATCTTCCTCTTCCTTCCCCCTTCCCACTGCTTCTTGTATTCCTCCCCCTCAGGCTAGCTGGACAATGCAACGACATACAACACGTACAGCAAGTGCCCTTCTTTAATTTATGCCAAAACGTTGCCCGAGCGACGTTGACGACGTCATTTGGCAGCACCCAGAGACGTGGCATATAAAAGGGGTAGGGGGAGGGAGCAGAGGGCAGGGGAAAGGGTTTTGCTAGTACAGGTCGGAGGTGTCGTTTTATATGCAATAAATAAGATGCACAGGCCAAACCCGAGCAGCAGCCTGTGGGAAAAATGTTAACGAGCCAAGTGGCTACGCAGGCAGGCAGAAGGAAGAGAGAGAGGAGCTGGGAGGGACAAGGCTGGGAGGAACATAATCTTGGCTAGCTGTGTATGCATTCCAATGAAGATTTGTTTGGCATCTCAAGTAGCATAGATTATGTTGCTCAAGTGGCTGCAAGTGGGGACTATCCGTTGAACTATCGACTGTACTATCGGCAAAAGTGTCAGCAAACTCACAAAAGACGAACCTAATGAAACATAGATAGTGAGGAGAGAAGCCTCTTACTAAGCCTCTTCTTAACTATCGGTTAATCTAGCATAATGTGCAGGTTTATAGGAAAACTGACGATCAATAGCACTATCAGGCATAATATTGAAAACGTATCGTTAGATCTTTCATTATCATCTTTCATCATCGTTGTAATGGCTTTAATATTGCAAGAGCTTACTATCGATTGTACTATAGGCCTTACTATCGGATAAGCAATAGCTTGATCTACCTAAGGTTTAAAGGGTTGCCTATAGGCTGTTCCATCGACCACACTATAAACCCTTCCCTTCCCTAAACCTATCATAGATGATCTTTATCTTTAAGCGCTCTCTAGGATTATCGACTGATCTGCCATAGACCCGCCAACTATCGGCAATCGACAATCTGCTGAAAACCGAATGAGGCCTCTTCTTGTATTCTGTTAACTGTTTGCTTCACAGACACTTCAGCTAAATGTCTGCTAATTTATGCGATAGTTCACACGATAGTTTCACAGTGTTGCTAATAGAGATGCACACGCGTTGCATGCAACCAAACGTTCTGTAACAACTTGACACTTATTTCCAGCAATTAAACACGCCTACCTGCCGCACACTGCCACCTCTCATCGTGCAACACACACAATGCAACAAAGGCAACAGCGTAAAGACGTTCTGCCTGTGTGACACAGTCCCCAGCCCAGAGCCTAGCCCAAGAGACAACGTGCCCAGGCACTTTCTGAAGATGCCCCCAACCCATCTTTTCCAGCCAGTGGAGGCGCCACAAACGGTGCGTTCATTCATGAGACAAGAATGTGACCCATTTTTGCGTTCAGTAGCTGCAGCAGCTCCTCCTGCCCCGCTGCTCCCTCCCTTCTTCTCCCACTGTCTGTTTCAATGTTTGTCTATATAAGGCAGAGACAGCTATATAAATATGTGAGCAGCTTTTAACACCTTGTCGTTGTCTACGCTCGAGTGGCAGCCACAGGCAGACAGACAAACAGAGTGGACAGTGGAACAGTTGGATGGAGGCACAGTGGGACAGCCTGCACGTGCTTTGGTTAATTGTGCCGCATTATCAATATGAAATTTGAGATACTTTCCCAATAAGTTTAAGCTGCTTCCCGCCCTCCCTCTCTCTCTCCCCCCGCTCTTCCTCTCTCTTGCTCTTCCACTTCCCTCTCTCTTTATTTGGTCCACTTTCAATTAAGCGAAATTAAAAATTTATTACAAGCCACGTCGAAAAGAAAACAAAGGCAATGCTTGGCAAATAGAAAAACTTGGGGTAAAAACGAGAGCAACAAGGAGAGAAAGAGAGAGTCAGAGAGTGAGAGAGAGAGTGGAGTGGGAAACAGAGACATTGCTGTTTATGTTTTCATTAAAAAAAACGTAACGTAGTAAGAGCAAAGGCAGAGGCAGAGAGAGCTGGGAGCTGGGAGCAAGTGCGTCGGTGGATGATTGAGCTGCACAGGGAATCAGGCTGCAGCAGGAAGAGAAAGGCGGGGGGCGTGCCAGCGGTCCGGTTAGTCGACTCCTTTTTGCGTTTTATTTGCGTTGAAGTTTTAATCATTGAAATGACATTGACAGCACGACAGACAGGACAGCCGGCAGCACCGCAGGCAGAGCGACAGGCGGCGTGTGCCTGTGCCCGCAGCAGAGGCCACAGGGCAAATGCCGGAAGTGGGAGGAAGCGGGGGGAAGCAGAGGGTAACTGGCACACTATGAATGCCTTTTTTATTGAAAACTCCACGCAATGTACAAATATTTATGTGGTTTAAGTGATTATTGAAATTGAATATGCTTCATGCTATGCGGAGAATTGCCAAAGTTTTTGTGACCATAAAAAATGATGAAAACGTTGAGGCAGAAACTTCAAAAACTTTGGCAAAAAATTGAATGAAATTTTGGCAAGTTATAAAGTGGAACAAAAGAAGAAAAAAAGATTAACTTCGACACGCCGAAGGTTACTCCACATATTAAATCGGCCGATAGGTTCTATGGCAGCTATACGATATATCGGTTTAATTTCGTTCAAATTTCGACAGCCTTTTAAGGGCATACCAAGACATATATCAGGAAAGTTTTATAGCGATATCTTAAAAACTAACAAAATTCGACCGATAGGTTCTATGACAGCTATACGATATATCGCTCCGATCCGGGTGGTTCCGATTTATTTAGAGCGTCCAGCAATAAGAAACATGTATACCAAGTTTCATCAAGATCGCTACAAAACTGAGGGACTAGTTTGAGTTGAACAACAAACAGACAGACGGACATGGCTAGTTTGACTCCGCTATTGATGCTGATTAAGGATATATATATACTTTATAGGGTCGTATATGTCTCCTAAGGTGCGTTGCAAACTTCTGGCCAAAATTACTATACCATCTGCAATGATGTAAAGAAAGGATCTAAAAGGAACTTAACCTGCTCTATTGGCATAGCCAAAGCTCCAAACAGGTTTCCTTTCAGCATCGATGGAACTTCCCCTTACCAAACTTAAAGCCTCATTAATCACCTTAATTCGCACTTGAAGCCTGCGCTAGTTAAACCACTTAATACCTCAGCTTAAATTTAGCCGCAGCTTAAGCAAAGATTAACTTTAACTTCGCATGTTTGTTGTTGCGGTCGGATTGAAAGAGTTTTTGTTCATGTGGCGCAAAAATAACTTTTTAATTGACAAACCTTTTTCAACACCTTCCTTTCAACCTCTCCCTCTCTCCTTCTCTTTTGCACTCTTATGCGCTTGTTACAGCTTGTTACAGTTGCCGTTGTAATTCAATTAGCATAACGAACATTTATGCTTGCAACTTTGGCTTTGGCTTTGGCTTTTTGCGTATAAGTTTTCTTCAATTAAAACTTTTGACAACGCGCCGCACACACACGAACACGAACACACACACACACACTGGCACACACACTCGTCTCGATTCGTTTCGCCTTGCTTCGCCTCGTATGTAGATTTTTTTGCCATAAATTTGAATTAATTTGATTTACTCGCGCAACTTTCTGTTGTTGTTGCTGTTGTTGTACGTCGAGTACATTTTAAGTAAATAAATTTTACCGTTGCACTAATAACACACTTCCGTTATGGCGCACAACAATGGCGGCGCACTCGGAGGCTACTTCCGCCCGCACACACACAGAGACACACACACACAGCCGGCAAACACTACGTGACTTTTATTTCAATTTTATTTTCATTTTTTTATGCATTTTCGATTCTCATTTTTTATTTTTTTTTTTTTTTTTTTTTATTTCGCTTAAACAAAAGTCGCAGTTCAACGCACGCTTAAGGCGCTGCAGGGGGGGCGGGCGGTGGCTGGTCAGGATCAGCTGGCAAACTCGGCAACTGCAGCTCGAGGCGTAAATGTCGTAGATGCTTTTGTATCTTTCGTAGCTTTCGTATCTGTTGCACGATGCGCGCTGCGAACCACCCGCTAACGACAACAAACGCAGACTGAAACGTATTTTTTTTTTTTATTCGCAAACTGTTGAAAAATCGCACGGAAAATGTAATGAAAACGGCAGAGGCAGCGACGGCGACGGCGGCAGCGACACGAAGCCAAGCAACACACGAAGTTGCAGCCGAAGCGCCAACAAATGTATCTGACAGATACAGCAGCAGCCAAGCGGCAGCATCCAAATGTTGCCAATGCTTGGGGAATGTTGCTGCATGCCACAAACGTGCGCATGAGAAAATGTTGCAGAGCGTGTTGCTTGCCGCGCTGCTGCTCTGTGTTGCTGCTGCTGTTTTTTGTTGCAACAACAATTGTTCTTGTTGTTGTTGGCTTTTTTCGTTTAGGCGGGAAAATATGTGTGCCGCATGTTGCTGTTGCGCTTGCGTCTGTTGCAAGCAGCGTGTAGCTACAAGCCTTGCTGCATGTCGCAGTGATTATTTTGTCAATTGCTGTGACACAAAGGCATCTATCTATCTGGCTATCTATCTGGCTTTGTGTATCTGTGTATCTGTATCTTTGTATCTGCCGTATTTGCTGTATCTTTGTATCTTTGTATCATTCTATCGCCACTAATGCCTTGGCTATTATTCCGCGCCGTTGTTGTTGTTGTTGTCTTTGGCCGTGTCAAACGAAGTTGGGGCAGACACTTAGACAAAGCGTGGTTAAGTAGTTGCACAAAGTATGCGATAAGTTGTGCGGGTTAAGTGTGCGACGCAGCAGATACCCTGTAGACGGAGAATGGTGAAAGCTGATGCAGGAAGTTGGGCTTACTGCAAGCAGCTTTTGAAAGGAATTCATATGTTTTTCTCTTAATTTAAGCTGTCATACCTCATTTTTACAGGGTATTACACATGCTTAACGAAGCTCTTGAGAATATTTTGCCATATTTTGCTTTTAATTTCATTTTTTCAGTGTATCCATTTTGTTCCACCATCCCCCTCCATCAGTCTGACATACCCCTCTTCCTCTTTATCAATTACAGGGTATTAAACGTTCTCAACTTTGCTGTCAAAGCATAAAGTGCGCTTTGTTATACCCCGGAAATCATTTCTACTGCAATTGACATGCTATAGTCAGGCATAGCCCACTTATATTTACCATTACAGGGTATATAACGTTTTATTTGAGCTCCCATCGTTATTTGCTCCACTCCGAGCATATTTTCCATCACATTTTCTTGCAGTCGCGCATACCCCTCTTCCTCTTTATCAATTACAGGGTATTAAACGTTCTCAACTTTGCTGTCAAAGCATAAAGTGCGCTTTGTTATACCCTAGACTTCATTTTTAATGCAATTGACATGCTATAGTCGGGCATAGCCCACTTATATTTACTATTACAGGGTATATAACGTTTTATTTGAGCTCACAGCGTTTTTTGCTCCACTCAAAGCATATTTTCCATCACATTTGCTTGCAGTCGCGCATACCCCTCTTCCTCTTTACCATTTACAGGGTATCAAACGTGCTTTACTTTGCTTGTCAAAGCTACAAAGCGCGCTTTGTGCTTGTGTTTCAAACACCAAATGCAACTACAAAGTGCAACTTTCGAATTGCAATTGCTTTTTGCACAATTGTCGTTGATACCAACAAAAACGCTTAACAATTGTTTACTCATGTATTATGCAACGCAAATTGATTAGCCCTTAAGCTGCGTGCACGCCCGACTATATAGACTATCGTATGTCTGTTCACATATTATTTGCCATATAAATTCCACTCTATAAACACAATTAACGCAGCAGCTGAAACTGTGCGCAAATTGAATTGTTTTGCTCGCATGTGCATAAAATATGCAAATTAAATTTTAATACTGCACACACACACACACACGCACACTGGCACAGTCACACGCATATTTCATTGAATCAATTAAACACGCTCACACCTGCACACACACAGGCACAACAATTTAAGTGCAGCCACAAATTGAAATGCATTTAAATAAAACGATGCGTCGTTTTGGAGGCTGGCAAACCACAGTGCAACAACAACAACAACAACTACAACACTTGCAATCCAAATATCCTGCGGTATTTATGCTTAAACTAAATACGCAAAAAATACTGTTGGTATTTGCATAAAGCAGTAGGAGAGAGAAAGAGAGAGAGGGAAAGCATTTGCCAGTCGATTTTCATTCGTAAATAACTTGCGCAATTTTTAAATTCCAGCCTTTATTTTTAGCATTTAAATAGCTAAATTTGTATAATTTATATGCTTCAAATTTGTTAACAATCAATAAATAAACAGCCTTTATTTTTGGCTTGTAAATAGCTAAATTTCTATACTTTCTATACTTCCAATTTAATTGCAAGCAATAAATTAGCAGCGTCAATTTGGTAGCGTAATTCATCACAGACTTACAGGGTATCTACCTACCCTACGCTACCCCTTCCAAAAACCTTAATCAACTCAACTCTTCACTTTAACTTACCAACGATTTTCGCTTTAAAAATGTTCACATTAAATTGATTTGCAGCGCATTTTCCAAGTGTTTTCCCTGTTTGTGCTGTGGAAAACTCTTGCGAATGCCAAAATGAAAATTAGCGAAAATTAATTCGAGTGCGTTTTACACTCGGCTACAGCCCCCATACACCCCGCACAGAGCAACCGTGTTGGCAACCAGAGCGATGCTGGTAATTAAGCGCTACGCAATGAGTGAAAAGGAAAGAAGGGGAAAAACAGGGAGAGGGCAATGAAGTAGATGGAAAAACGCAAGCGAATTTCGCAACAAATTAAAATGGAATTTAAGAAATCGAAAAAAAAAGAAAGAAAGAAAAGCAAGTGGGCGTTGGGCGTGGCAGTGCGTTGGGCCATTAAGCTGGCGGCGGGGCGGAATTCAAACAAGTGTTGCCTCAGCCACAAAAGCGAAAGAAATGCAGGAGGGAGTGAGGAGTGTGGGGGGAACGAGCGGTTCAAAGCGAGCTTCAAAGTGGAAGGGTGGAAAAATGCTTTAAGCTGCAAGGCGTTTGGGAAGCAACTTCCGGTGCGGCTGCTCTTCTTGGCTACGGCTGTCAAGGGAGATGCAAAATGACACGAGTTGAATTTGGCTAGTTAAGATCGGCTATAAATCTGGCTCAGCAATTATAATTGTAAAGGAAATACATGTTGAAAGATGCGACCTGAGAGAAAGATTCTTATAAGCTTTAATGTGCTTTCAAAGCTTAAAATATGTATTCTTTGCGTAAAGCTCTGTAAAGCTCATAGAAGGAGCTTTTTATGGTCTTCAGTTAGTTAAGCAAAGCTAAACCCCAGAGGAAGTATAGTAGATTGCTTAGAAAGGTGTATTTCCCTAGTATAAAAGCTTTCATTATTAATGTGCTTTAAAGCTCTTTCGAGCAAGCTTTTTCTTCTCTTCACTTATTACCGCAATTTGCGCACTTTACTCCCCGCTCAGCTCGTGTCATTTGCGCACACAAATCCAAATCAACTTGTCGCATGGTCCCAAAAGTATGCAATGAAATTTTGCAGCGTTGCTAACAGCCTCCCTTATGCCACCCCCCTTCCCACGCCCACACGCAGCAAAGCAAACACGCCCACGCCTACACACACACACACGCAGGGAACAAAACGTTGCGTACAACAACAAATTTCTTTATAATTCACAAAGGAAATGCCAAGCTCAAGGAGTAAAGTGTACACAAAACGCACAAGGGAAGGGGCAGGGGGATGGAGCAAGAGAGAGAGGAGTAGAGAGAGAGGGGGTAGAGAGAGAGAGGAGCAGGTCTGCTTAGGAATATGTAGTCCAAATGTGACACCAACATGTGTATGCTCAGCTGGTGGCAGTTCTTGGTGCTGCTCTTTCTGCTCCTCCTCCTCCTTCTCCTGATGCTCCTCCTGCTGATGCTCCTTCTGCTGCTACCTCCTGCTCCTCCTTCTTTTCGCGCTGCTCCACCTCCTCCTGCTGCTGTTCCTCCTCCTGTTCCCTATTCCTCCTCCTGCTCCTCCTGCGTCTTTTGCCTGGCAAAAGGATTACAGAGCATGGCACAAGGAGCCGTCGGCGCGTACTACGTGCGTTTCTAATACGCAACGTTGTACGCGCTGCCATACATCATGCAAGGCAGCCCAAGCCGCCTCCAGGCAACGTCAACAAGAAAGGACCTCGAAGACGACGCAGACGACAGCAACGCTTTGGCCTGACCTTGATTGCGTTTCGCACTCGACTGACTTGGCCCAAAGTTGGCAAACTTCCTGGCCTCCCCTCCCCACTGCCTCTCCTTACTGTGCGCCCTGAGAAACGCATAAAATGTATTTAACACACAATTTATGTCTGCACGAGGCGTTCAAATTTACAGGCCAAAGGCAGGCAAAGGAGGCGTCCAAAAAGGAGTCGCAGCACGTTTACACGGGTTTATTTTATTAGCGTTGCCTGCGACACAGAACGCAGCCTCCCTTCTCCCCCCCCCCCCTTTCTTCTGCTTTTGTTTTGCCATTTGTTCTAGACAGAACCGAGGCAAATTGGCCCGCGGGGTCCATCGTGCCAAAAATCATATGTTTTATACATGGCATACCCTGCCCCTCCTCCTTCCCCTAACAATAACAGCAACTTTTGATGTGTGTGTGTGTGAGCAAAAAGTTTAATAGACTTTACTTTAATATTTTCGCATTCTTTTTCTCTCTCTCTCTCTTTCTTACTTTCTTCCTCTCTTTTGGCGAAAAAGTTTTTATTTTGATTTTATGACGCCGAACGTGCGCTGAAAGTAGTAAAAAAATGAAAGAAAAGGCAACTTGCACAATTTCCATTATTACACATGATCGTATTACGTTTCATACCCTACCAGAGGGTATATTAATTTTGTCAAGAAGTTTGCAACAGCACCTTAGAAGATATCTGCAATTCTATAATGTATATACATTCATAATCAGCAGCAATAGGAAAGTCAAACTAAATGAACATGTCCGTTTGTCCATTTGTCCGTTTGTCCGCAGGTACATCTGTCCGTCTGCTTCTCAGTTTCAGAGCTATCTTAATGAAACTTGGTAGAAGTGCATATTATCCATACACGCTGTAAATAAGTCGGAACGAGCCGCATAGGAACGATATATCGTATAGCTGCCATAGAAACTATCGGTCGATTTTAGTCATTTTTCAAGATATCGCTTATATAGTAACTTCTAGGGTATAAAACCTTCGGCGTGCCTTAGGTAATCACATTTTTGCTTTTCCCTAGCCCTGACTGCTGGCGACACCTAGCGTTGTACATATGCAAACTGTGAGGTTTTAGAGATGTCGCCACTTAAGAACAGAGAGAGAAATAACTGTGAGAAAAAACGATTCCACACAAATCACAGTAGTTTCCAAAGAATTCCCCCAAGAAGTAATGTCTCAACTTACGAGTTGAGAAGAAGAAAATGCGCTGCAAATGATGGAAATGGAAAATGGCAGCAGCAACAACGGAAACTCATTTAAAACTTGAAAAACTTGCAAACAATTATGTAAGAGACCCTGAAAAATGCCCAAATGTTGCCCCCTGCCACTGCTGCCCCTTGGCACATGTGACATTTTCCCAAAACGAAAAGAAAACTTTTAATTTTCCGCAAACGCTTTGAGAGTGAGAAAGAGAGAGAGCGAAAGGGGCTGTGGTGCGACCCTTTTCTTAACGAGAACTTTTCATTTTTAATTAAATAGAAACCACAAACGCTCAAACTAAGCAAGCTCTACGCTTCTTCCCTCTCTCTTTTCTCCATTCTGCCCGTCTCTTTCGTGCAGCAAACAGGAAACGTGTCTGCGGCAGGCAAAAAGTTAGGGATACCGCCTTCTACAATGAAGCTCAATTAGTTAAAGGCAGCGCGAGTGCGCGCTTTGCTCAATCAAAGGCCACAAAAATGTTGCTTCTTAAGCCTCAGACTCGGCTTCAGCTTCAGCCTCGGCTTCGGCTTTGGCTGCGGCCCACAAATCGTGCATTATTATTTGTTTGTTTGGGCTGCCTTATCAGCTGTGTTTTGGCCCAGGGCCGTAGCCAAAGCTGTGCGCAGATCAGATCCGCCGTTTGCGCACAGTGGGGCAAGGCTAACAAATTGGTAAATTGAAGAAAAATTTTTAAATTATACTTTCTATTAAACTAACAAAAATTGTATTTTATTTTAGAATTTTTAATTTACAATTTTGCTGAACTTGCACCACTGTGCTTAGTTAGTGTTACTAATTTACTGCATATTTAATTAAACATTTTTTAAATTTTATTAAAATTTTTTTATTAAAAAAAAATTTTTTTTTTAGCTTTTCCACGTACTTTGCCCCACTGTGCATAGTTAGCGGCCCAGGCGTAGGGGCAATTGCAGTCACGCATCTCACGATTGCGCTATTATATTCTCACCTTATGATGACTGACTACGCGACGAGGCTGAGCCGAAGCTGTAGCTGAACTTGGCCAAAGCCAAAGCCAAAGCCGAAGCCGAAGCTGAAGCTCGCCCAGGCAATTGAAAAGCCGCAAACAATAATTGCAGTTGCTGTGGCTGAAGCCGAAACAAAAAAACGGCTAAAACAAAAACGTAAAGCCAAAACCGAAATTTAGCACTGTAGCACGACTAGCAAATACCCTAGCTGCGGAAACTGTTCTGGTAAGCAGCTACGTTTTAGTTAACTCTAAAGCATGACTAGCGAATACCCTATACCAAGTAAACTATACATGTAATTCATGAGACTAGCAGATACTCTATACTTCCATTTCTCTGCAAACTCTGCTCTCTACACTCAACTTTCTCATCTCTGCCACCTTTACAGGGTATGCCAAACCGCAGCAATTTCAGCGCGCAATGCGAGGGCGCTCATCCTGTGTACCAGGTGCAGAAGGGGCAAGCGGAACAGTGGAGCAGGCACAGCGCGAATTAGGCAAATTGTGTGCAATTTTTGGTTGTTGCGATTGATTGACTCAGCTCGTTTGGCTGGTTTTAAATGCCCGTTTTGTGGGGGAGTTACGGTGAGTGGGCAGGAAGGGGGGTCATAGCTATAACTGTAACTGTTACTGTGTGGCAAACTGTGCTAAGATTCGCATTTCATAACCCGCTAACGTTGCTCTCCCCCACGCGAGTTCACGGGTTCAGCCGGGAGAGCCCGCACTTGTGTGTCATCCCTGCGCGACGTCTACTCCCTGGTCCCACTGCTTACTACTCTCGTGACGCTGGTTCTGCCTCCGTTTCAATGCATTCTATGCCCTGTAGCCATTTTGAGCAGCGGCAGCAGGACGACAACAACAACAACAGCAGCCGCGCTGAAGCACCTTCATTAACATACCAACTGCAGGAAAAAAAGGGGGCCACAGGGCAGAGAGGAGGGAGAGACCGGGGGGGGAGACGTAGTCCCCGCCTATGTAGCTGGAATTTTTAGCTTCATGGCTTGGAATTTGCTGTAATCCGATACAATTTAGCGGCTTAAAGCTTCTGCCTGCTTGACGCTCAAGTTTCTCATCATCTTTTGCAAGCTGCCCTGCTGTTGTTGTTGTTGTTGCTATTTCCTTCTCTCTTACTCTCCCTCCATCTCTCTCTCTCTCTCTCCCCATGTCGTTCGCCACGCAGTGAGGCACGCGCTTGTTTCTTTTTATGCGCCTTCGCTTTTGTTTCTCGAGGGGAAGCGCACAACGCAGCAAAGTGTGGATAGCTGAGCGAGCAGGCAAGGGAAGGGGAAGGGGCAGGGGAATAGAAGGCAGCTAGATACTCCCTGAATGGTGATTAGACGCCACTTCAAAGGCCTCACCAAGCATTTACATTTAAAGCGAAAAATTTGATAGTTAATGCCAACAAGACGAGCGAAGCTATCAAAGGTCACACAGAGCGAGAGAGAGAGAGAGAGTTCAAGTGGCAATCGAAATGTGAATCAGCACATAGAGTTGCCAGGGTAACGCCGAAAGAGGTAAGCCCGTTAAAAGGTAGTCGTTAGCAGGAGTATAAGTTAAGATCCAACCCACTGTTTGAGTCTCTACAGTAGGTTTCCTGGCAACCTAAGGCTTGGCAAACCATAAGTAGTTCGCTATGATATGCTAGTATATACTAGAAATACTACTGCCTGGTATATACTAGAAATATAGTATATATTTCCAGGCAACCTTCTATAAACCTTTGTTCAATGCCCAAGTGTATCTGCTTACAACGCGTAGGTGGTTTCCCAGAATTCCACGGGGTCAACTTGTCTATGTCGCTGGAGAACGCACCCAACCGCCTTGGGTTCATCAAATATGCCACGAAATCGGCTTGTCTGCTTCCCTTCTTTCTTCTGTCAGGAAAACAGAGAAACACGTGAAAAATTATCCAAAAATAAAAGCAAAATCGGAGAGCGCGAACTGCGGAAGGGGGAAACAAGTGAGAGACAGACGAGGAGACAGAGAGACAGGCAGATGGGACAGAGAGCAGGAACAGACAGATGGAACAGACAGTTAGAAGGACAGACAGTTGGCAGGACAGCCAGCTTGTGTGGCATAGACGGCATGATGGGCGCCATGCAAAATGCATGTGGCTAAAAAGGAATCTAAACAATTTTTGCGCAGGCTGCTTCAAAAAGGATTATGTGGTGAAGAATGAGGGGGAAGGCACAGAAACATGCTGTTCCTGCGGTGTTTGGTAATTGTTTTAACGACACGTAACCAAAGCCACTGCAGCACAGCGGGGGGAAGAGCAACTGAGAGAGCAGGGAGCACGGAGCAGGTATGAAACTGGGGGCCATTTAGCTGCAGCAGCGCCTTCTGCGCAAGGGTGCATAATTATGAGGGTGCCGGGATACGCAGCCCGCAGTCGCGGCACTAGCTGAAGCGTTAATCTACACCTGGTCGTTAGCCAAATTGACTGCTGTCAGCAGGGACTGCCTTAGCGGGTTTTTTCTACTCCTCCCGCTGTGCGTTTATTTTTCACTTTTTCCACTCGACGATCCATTAAATTGTTACAATTTTTGCATTTCGCTTTGTTCCTGCAACAACGCTGCGAACATTTCATTCAATTTAATATTTAAATTCAAAGCTAGAGTGGGGGCAGGAGAGGAGGGGGTAGGGGGGGCAGTTTCGGGTCAGAGTTGAAGCAAAGCTCAAATATTTGCTTGATTGGTTTAGCCTTGCTGCAGCTGCGTCACAATTTGCCAAGTGGGAGTGCTATGAATACTCAGTAAGCATACCGAGTACTCACACTCACACTCACACTCGTATTCCCGACTCCAACTCCAACTCCAAGTGGAACTCAGAGTTGCCCTGCTGCTTCGTACACAAAGTTTGTTTGCTGCTGCCGGCATAGAAATCGGAATATGAAATATTTATCTTATGTGAGCCAAGGCAATAGCATTGTGAAATTTTGCGCCGACCAAGATGCAAACTGCAGCTACCAATAACGTATTTGCCCAGTGGTTCAAACATGCAAATACATAGCCTAAATATTTGTTGTTCCACTGCGAGAGAAAGGAAGAAAGGCGAAGAAGTGGGATGTGGTAGGTCAAGAAAAGTTATTAGAGAATATGAATGAAGATACTGAGTAAGGGCTCAAGTTATAATTATATCTTTGCAGATGGTATAGTAACTTTGGGCATCAATAGGGGAGTCGAACTAGCCATGTCCGTCTGCCTGTCCGTCTGTCTGTTGCAACGCAAACTACTCCCTCAGTTTTGAAGCGATCTTGATGAAACTTGGTATACATGTTTCTTATTGCTGCACGCTCTAAATAAGTTGGAACGAGCCGGTTTGGACCGATATATCGTATAGCTGCCATAGAACCTATCGGTCGAATTTTGTTATTTTTAAAGATATTGCTATGCAACTTTAATGATATATGTCTAATTATGTCTTTTAAATGCTATGCAAGTTTTATTAAAATCGGACAGATCTATCGTTAAGCTGCCATAGAAACTATCGGCCGATTTAATATATCCAAAATTTTGTATTTCAAGCTTTATCTCTTTATCAATTACAGAGCTCAAAATTAGCACAAATTTTGCATACTTTAGCCAACTGTATCCTTCTCTACTCACATATCATAACCTTCTTCAATTCCAGCACACTTCCGCGTAACTTTATACTTCCTCTTTGCTTTAAAGTTCTTAAATTATTTGCTCATAATCTGCAGCAAACCACCCTATGAAAATATGATATCAAATCGCTGCAGGCAACACACCTGCCTCTGTCTGTCTACCTGCCTGACAAATGACACTTAAATGAAGTACAAATCGAGCTGTAAAAGTTGCGCTAAGTAAGCACGAAAAATCAATATACTCCCATTCACAACAACAATTGACAGCGTTTTTATTTTTTTTAAGGGGGCTTCCACCTGTCACTTTTTTATTTTCAATTAAATTATCAAAATTACCAAGCAGGAAGCACAGCCAAGTCACAGACAGAACGTTGTGGCGCGCAGGGCAGACAACGCCAACTTCAGCACGTGCTGTCAACGAGGGGAGCGAAAGAGAGAGAGAGAGAGGAAGAGAGAGAGGGGAGACTGGCTTCCAGTTGCCCGCGTCGAGCTTGTCGGTTACCTTCACCTTGGCTGCAATTAATTCTGGTAACATAATCTTCACTTACAGCTTTGTATGACACTAAATCAGCGAGGCATGTGGCAGCGTGGAAGTGGCAGGGGGAACATGCCACCAATATGAGGGTTGTTTCCACTGCGTGTGTGTGCGCGTGGGGGCGTGGCCCAACTGATTTGCAAGCCCTCAATTATAAGGGGGAAGGGCGCACGACTAACTAACACACATATGGAGGCAGAACCTTGACTCGAGCAATGAAATTTAACGCTTTCTGCACTAAATTTAATTAGTTCCATTCCAAAATCGCAGCCCCCCAAAAAGACAAAGACCGCATACTTTCCGCATATTTGCACGCCAACCGATAATTATCGCCTGAAATTCGGTCAGAGGTTGAACGCGCCACAGAGCAAAAGAGATCCGAGTGCAAGAGATACTCCCAAGGCACAGGCACATTCGGCACGGTTCGGTATGGTTCGGTATGGTTTCTTGCATCTGCATGCGAACACCTGAGGGAGGGAAGGAAAGGGGATGGGAGGGGAGCTCTGTGCGCAGGTGGAGCTTGTGAAAGATCCTCTCCACACGCACACATTCATTGGCCATTTCGTTTTCACTTTTGGACGTGCCTTTGCGCCCCCATTCAGACAGGCAGAAGGCAGGGCTGCACACACACACCCAACACACACACGCAACACAAATCACGGTGATAATTCACAGTAAATCACCGTTCATAATCGCTTACGTGATTTATATATAGGGAGTATATTTTTTTTGCTTGCTTTATGGCAGAGAAAATTATGTAGAAATTTTGGTTTATTTTAGGCAACTCTGAAGATTCAGATTTTCAGATACAAATTATAAATTTTTTTCGTTTTAAAATTGCTAATAAATTTTTATAACATTTAATCTTTAAATTACACCTAATTCTGTTTTTACACGATAGAATGGTTCCCGAGAAATTCGTGAAAAAAATCGTGTAAAAAAAGATACTGGCCAAGTACAAGTTAAATCCAATAATTCAATAATTCATGTAATTCAATAATTCATGTAAAAAAGTAATTTTTTTTTGTATTCGTGTTATTTCAAATTATGTCGTGAAAAATAGAAATATTTTTCGTATTTACTCGTGTTATTTCAAATTCGTGTAAAAATAATTCGTGTAAAAACAGAATTAGGTGTACTTATATAAACCTTCGCTTTTATTTCTTATAGCTCTCAAGATTCTTTTTTATTATCATATAATTTTTTTTGAAATTTCTATTAAGTTTTTTGTAAAATTTTTTTTATTTTCAACATTTTTTTTTTGTTTTTAAATTACCAAAAATTAATAAAATAATTTCATTAGATTTATCCCTAGATGAATCTAGCTGTCTATTATATTATTCTTATTTTTTGATTGCTTATAACTCTAAAGATTCTACAATTTAAACTACAATATCTTTTATTGTAAGTTATTATTTTAAAATTTTTTTATTTCATTTTTTTTTAAGTTTTTTTTATATTTTTAATAAAAATTTTTAAAAAATGTATTTTATAAAAATTAGAATTTAATCTTAATTTTAACTTGAATTTCAATTATGAATTTTCTGTCTAATTTTCTATCTAATTTAATTCTCTAATTACATCACTCTTCACTTTCGTTTTCAAATTAACCACAGTAAATGAAATAATTTCATTAAATTGATCCCTATATCTTAATCAATCTAGCTGTCTATTATATCATTCTTCACTTTCGAGTTTAAATGAAACATAAAAATTTAATTACTTTTAAATCAATTCTACGCCTGCAAGTTATATAAAACATTTTCCTTCACGCCAATCACGACTTTTGTTTGGCATGCGGTATATACAAATGTATCTCAAGCTATGCCCAGCCCTGTGCAGGTGTGATCAAATCGATAACCAATGAATGCACCGCCCGCTGTGCGGGTAACAACAACAGCAACAACAACAACAGCGGCGGCAGCAGCAGCAGCATTTCTTGTGGAGTCTCCGCTGTGGATGCAGCGCGTCAATTCGCTTAAGTTTTCGACATGTTGCGCATGTGATGAAGATTAAGTAGAAAATAATTACAAGCTCTGTGAGCTGGGCCAGCGCAGGTGGGGCAGAGCTGGGCGAGAGCGCGATTGCTTTGTGATATGTTTTTGCCGGTACGAAGGAGAGTGTGTGTGCAGGTGTGTGTGTGTGTGCGTAATTACATAAATGGCTATGTCAGTGCGGTGACAGGTCGGCGTCATCGCAACTGTCAGTTCATCTCAGCCTCAGTCGCAGTCGCAGTCGCAGTCTGTCCGTCCGTCCGTCCGTGTCTGGCTCTGTCGATCATCAATCGTGCGAACTTTCCAGCTCCATTTGACCCGCCCACTTGCAGGCAAGGCAAAGGCGGCCCCAAAAAAAAAAAAAAGCGCAGCTAAAACACGTTCGTTTTGCCACGAATATCATTGCCACGCATGGGGGCATGTTGCATGTGCCGCATAAGGCACATAACATACATACCTGTGTGTGTGTACGTTCTCACAGGCTGCACATAAATCGCGTAAAATAAAAAGGGCCAAATCAGCGTGTAACGATACACGCCGGCAAAGGGTTGCAAGAGGGAGAGAGAGAGCGAGAGAGATTGCCACACGGAACGTCATAAATTTTAAAGTAATTTTCTCCATAATTTATGGGAAAATATGATGACTGAGTACACCCTACTGCCCCTACCCCAAAAAAAGTAGCTGCAGTTGGCCGCAAAACTTGCCTAGTTACTTGGCCCAAAAACCTATGCCAAATAGAGTAATTAAATCAATGTGTCATGATATACGAGTGCACGTAAGAGAGAGAGAGAGAGGAAAGAGAGAGAGAGAGCGAGAGAGACTGGGCCAAATTGCTTAAGCAATTCCTTTAAGAACTTTCGCACAGCAATTTACTACGCTTTGGTATTTGGGCTGCTTGAGTTATTGCGCAGCCTGAGCCGGGGTCTGGACGCAGAATCAGCCTGGTAAGGTCTGCAAGCACAGAGGGATTACCTGCGTCTGCGTCGACTGGAGCAGCAGGTCACGATTATCTGCATACGCAGCCGCCAATAATTTCAAAATTGGCGCACTTAAGCGCAGTTTCAGACAGGGGCGTAGGCAGGAGGGGGAGGGGGGGAGGGGGATCACATAATTTGAAAGTTATTTTGGTTGGAGTTAAAATTATTGAGCAATATGCTGATCTGTAAAATCATAAATAAAAATATTTGTACTTAGCCCCCTTTCAAGCTGTTCTCTCCTCCTCTCACTCCCTCTCCAAGCGCTTCTCTCCTTCTGGCATTTCGATAACTTTTATGTTATTAGGTGAGAGAGCTGCTTGCAGGCCAAATTGTCTCTCCCCCTCCCGCTCTCTCTCACTCTCTCTCTCTGTCTCTACCTCACTCTGTCTGCTGCGATCTTGCGCATCGGGATTTGGGATACGTTGCGCCGCAGGCTTAACGATTGATAAAGTCTTTTTATTTACAAGCTGATAATGATGGTGTAGGCGCAGTCGCTTTGGCCATTGCGACGCTTTCGGCTTGTAATTTATGAGCAATTTGGCAAGTACAGTAAAAGAGGGAGAAGCAGCGAAGAAGAGAGAAAGACAGAGAGGAAATTGTAGTGTGAGCAGGAAAGCCTTACTTAGGATCATCAGTCTTCATTCATGCTTAGAACATTATAAATGAATATATGATTTAGTTTCGAACTAAATTCGAAAATCTTTTCACAGTTCATTTTTTTCTTCCATTTTGTACAGATTGATAAGGCAAAGAAAAACGCGCGCGTTAAAATGTCACAACAAAACGCTGAACTCATTTCTCTGCGGCTACGCATATCGAGGCACGTTTTACGATGCACATAAAACATGCAACTTGATGGCGTTTCGAAATAACCCAAAACACAAAACAGAAGACTCAAGACACAAACTAGCGACAAGAATGCTCACAGGGAGAGAGGGAGGCAGAGCCTATGCCGCATGCTCTCCCCCATGCCTAAGCCGATTATGAGCTGGACATAAAAATGTCGCTGTCCAGCGATCTACTAGAATCGTGTTAAGTGTGCGCAGGCAGGCACAGAGGGCCAGAGCTGGTGTCGATGTCAACTCTGTTGCTGCTGCCGCTGCTCCACGCCAGGCTTGTTTGTGTCGCTGCTGATGAGTGTCATTAACATCAAATTACCACAAGTCAAAGTCAAAGTCATCATGCGATGATCAAAATAAAGGTAAAGGGTGAAGGGAGGCAGGGCAGGCAGGAATGCTGCGTCCGACGCGACAGTTAGTTGAAAACTTATGCTACACAAATGAAACGAAAACCACATGAAGCAAGCGCGCACACCTCGCACCACTGTGTGGTCCGCACATGTCCAAGCTGCGGCAAATGCAAACTGACAGGCCAAGCGAAAGGAGCAGCAAGAGAGAGAGAGAGAGGGAAGAGAGGCTGCCAGACTGTTTGGAATGTGTGCGCTGCAAAACTATCGTTATCGATAAGTGTGCATTTTTTATCTAACCTATGATTATCTACTCTGCTGCTACTCCCACTCAAATTAGTCCATGATATATTTGCTATAATTCTGGAAATTCCTCTCTGCCATCGACACTTGGTTATAAATTACTTCAGACCAGTTCTCTATTGAGATTGATCTTGTGGATCTTAATCTTGAGCATGCTGCCCCCTTCCCTTCACCCTACCATGCATAATTATGTTAAACACGCCAAAGTCATTCATAAATCTTTTGGCAACCACCCAGAGAGCCAAGCCAGAACAGGTGGAGGATATCGGGCAAGGGAATATTTACATAGCCAGATATTATTCATTATGCTCTCAATGGGATGAGCTGCTTCACGCATTTTGTTTGGCCAGCGTCTTTTGTAGGTGATAAAATTTGATAGTAATTTATTATCCCCCCCCCTGACAGCCGGAGACAGCGCGCGAGCGAGATAGCTAGATGGAGTGCTGCGAATGGGTTTCGGGGCAAGCGAACGAAATCACAAAATGAAATCAATAAACCAGTCAATAAAAACAGAAACCGAAACAATTTTAAGATGCAAATTATGCAAATGAGGCGCACGGATTTCGTGTACGGCGATAAAAGCGATAGACAACAAAAAAAACAGCTAAAAAACAGACCCAAAAAAATCAAATAACCAAAACTAATACATAGCATTTTTTTTTATGTCTCTTACACAATTTTTTTTCGAATTTTATATATGCATATTTACCAAGGCGCTGCGTGGGCGTATTTAATCAAAAGGGGCGTGGCCAGCTAGTAATAAATATATGCAAAACTTACGTCTGCGCTGCGAAGTCGTTGCCAAAGCTGCGGCTGCTGCTGCGGCTGATGAAGCTGATGATGATGTTGCTGTAGCTGATGAGGATGACGATGCCGATGCCGATGCCGGTGGCTCGCCTTGGGGCCGACAGAGACGCTTCCAAAACAACATCTTATAGAGATGACAACGATAACGACAATGATGAAAATGATGCGGCAAATGCGGGTGTTGCTTTTTATTGCGAAATGTTGTTAACATTTGACACACGGCACATTAATTAACAACATTTATAATTTGCATAAAATTATAATAATTCAAAATGTTTTGATCGCAATTTGTACAGCGAGGGGCAGAGAGACACAACACAGACGCCTCTGCGCACGCGCCACGGCAAGGAGTCGGAGTCGGAGACGAAACCTGGAGACGACGCACGTGCCGCACGTTCAAATGCAACTGCGCGGCTGAGACACAAACGAAAAAGAGTCAAAAGCGGCGACGGCAGCGACAACGACAGCAGCGTCGACAGCGACAGCGACGCGTCGCGAGTCACAGCAAGTGTCACAACAGGTGGCGCTGCGGTGTTGGTGGTAGAAATCGAAGTCAACGTGTTTTTTATTTTCGTGTTTCTTCTCTGGAGTTTCCGCAAAATCTCCCCTGCTTATATGTGGACTTCCGTTAAGCGGGTTTCACGCGCTCGGCCACTTCTGCGCCTCACGACGGTTAATTAACGAATAAAAGTCGAGTCGCTTTTGTGAGCATGGCTTAAACGCCGCAGCGGCAGCGGCAGCGACGGCATATCGCTCCGCTCGCACAGAAAAAAAAACATATAAAAAAAAAAAAATGAAAAAAGAAAATATGTTACACCCAAGCGACGACGTCGCGTTGGAGTTGCCAGCCGCGACGGCAGCGCGGCCCAGAGCCCAGCGCACATTGGGGCCAGTGGAGGCATAAAACAGGTGTAAAAACGATATGAATGAACGTTAAAACGCGCGATAGAGCAACACACTGCACATATGCAATAGATATGCCATATATGCCAGATGAACTTGTAGCCGTTAAACTTTACGATCTCTCGAGGGTGTGGACAATTAGAAGATCGTAAAATGCGGCCAATTAAAAGAGTTATTGATGCATTTTTTGGAGCAAAGCGACATTTCGAATTCGACGCGTTTGTCGGGTGTACGCGGCGAAATTAGAACTTTGAATTTATTTATTTACCTATAAAGTACTTAAAATTTCCCTACTTGTGGAACTTAAATTGCCAGCGTTGCCATATTTATGCACATATCTAAAGCACTGTGCGCAACGCGCTGCCAGCGTCGACTGCAACATTGCGACGTCCAGTGTCCGCCATTTGCCTGCATTGTTGCTGCCGTTGTTGTTGTTGTTGTTGGTTTTTGCCCCAAAAGTGTAACAAGCGGGCGCATTTCTTGCTGCCGCTGCCGCTGCTGCTCTCTCGCCCGTGCAAAGTTCATAATGCACGCAAAGCGACAGCAATTTTTACGTGTTTTTTTTTTTGCCTCGCTCCCCATTTTTTGCATTCTGTTTGCCTGCACATTTATTGCTTTACGCTTGTTGCGTTTATATCGCAAACGACGGCGACTTTATGTTTCTGCTGCGCTGACCAACATGCAATGCGGAAAGCTTCTTCTTTTCACTTCTTGTCTGTCTATTTGACATATTGCACTTGCTTCGCTGCCGACAAAGACGTCGCTGCCGCCACCGCCACCGACGCCGCTGCCAACGTCGCTGCCTGTTCATTAAGCGAATCAGCGTAGCGAAGCATAAAGGCAAATTAACATAAGACAACTTCTTTTTCGACTTCTACCGACTGCCGGTTTCTGTGGCGGAATTAAAGACCCTTTCTATTGCGCTATGTATGTGTGTTAATGTGTGTGTGTGGAGCGGCACAACAAAATTGCTTTGGTCTGCGTCTAATTGCTTTACAAATTTGAAACGAAACTTTTTTGTGACAGGTCACAGTACGTGCATATGCATGTGTGTGTGTGTGTGCGCGGGGGGAATTGTTTTTGTTGCACTCGCGGTCGCGGAAGTTTGCCTCATTCATAATCCACACACACACACGCACACGCACACTGGGATTTGAGTGCACTATGTGCGTCTGTGAACCATGCAATAGCTCATTATGATGATTATGTTTATATTTTCGGATTCTTAAACATTGCACGGGAGCACAATGACTTTTCCGCGATGTTTGCAGGGCTTAACCACTGAGAGGGGCAGAGAGCGCGAGAGAGTGAGAGAAAGCCAACTGCATTTGGTATTTTTAGTACATGCAAAAGTCCAAATTGCAATTATCGATAACAGGCAAAAGTAGCTCAACGATAACTATTGCAAACATAGTGGATCGCAAGTAGATTCTATTAATAAGTATTCAACCAAGAGTATTTCAACTGCGACTTGCCACAAATTGTGGCGCAGTGTGCCTACTTTGCGCTTGCGTGCCTCGAAATTGTTATGAATATGAATATTTATGTGTGTGCAGATGCGCAACCATATGCGCAACATTACCGAATAACAAGAGGCGCGTGGTTCGTTGTGGCAACCGATGCGTTGCGTCGCAACCAACAAAGGCGACCAACAAATTATAACAATTGCAAATCAGAAATTAATTCACAAAGATGCCGCGTCCATTAAGCAAGGATTATCGCGCTGAGGATTTCCAGAAGCTTAGCCAGATGATTAGGAATCATCCGCTAATGAAGATAGAGCCGCCGGATCAGCTGCATCTGGACAAGCTGCGCACACCCGAATATCGCACCAAGTGTGTGATGCGTGCCTCGCTGGATGACATTGCGCTGGGCGTGAGTAAAGTAGCTACCATCAGTGCTCCATCTAATCCATTTCTAACCTTCTTCCAGATCAACCTCTACAAACTCCAATTTGGAACGGAGAAAACGGAGAAAAGCAAGACGGAAACCGTAGGCTTTGCTCCACTTCCAGCTGCACGTAGCGCCGGCACCAAATCGTCCAAGCGCTCGACCACACCCTTCATCAAGGTGCTGCTGCGCAAGACGCCCGTTGAGGTGCTCTTTGAGCGGCCCAGCATGACGGCCGAGGTGGACAGCGAAGAGGGTCGCCTGGTGCTGGCAGATAACGAGCGCTACGAGGAGTTGCTCGCCGGAACGGATAAGTCGCGACGCACTGTCGATGCGGATACGCAGACGATGACGGCGCTAAAGAAGTCGCGCCTGGTCAATACCGAACGCATCTGCACCGATCATGTGGGTTCCTATGTGTCCAATTTTGAAATGTTTGACACCTACAAGGATTTGGAGGCATCTACAAAGAGTGTGCAGGTGCAGGGCGAGCAAAAGATGCAGGTGACCACGTATAGAGTCAGTGGAGTAGATCAATTCGTTGCCATTAACAACATGCCCAGCTTTCGACTGGCTCTCATGCTAACCATGCGTATCCTGGCCAGCAATGTATTTGAGCCACAACAGCGACGCTTTCGCAACATGACACCACCTGATCCACTCGCCGAGGATGTCAAGTTCAAGTATCGCCTGCAACTGTTGTGGCGCCTCAGTCCACCGGCTCCGCATGCATCACATCGCCAAGCCGTGACTGCCATCAGTTTCTGCCCCAACAATGGCGACATCTTGGCTGTCTCCTACGGCGTCTATACCTACTCCCAGTTAAATTCTCCACCGAGACGTGGTTGTGTGCTCGTGTGGAACATAAAGAATCCTGTGAATCCGGAACGTTGCTACGATTACAAGGTGCCCGTGGTGACGCTGCAATTCTCGCCGGCTGCACCGCAGCTGCTCGCCATAGGCCTTCACAATGGCAACATCGAGGTGCGGGACATCTCACTGCCAGATCAGCCTCCGCTTGCGATCTCACAGCGCAGCAGCTCGCCACACTTTGAGGCCGTGACAGCGATTCAGTGGATACAGCGCAGCGATGGAGATGTGGGCGGTGATCCAGAGATTACACCCTTTCTGGCTGTTTCCCAGTCCGGAGATGTAACCAAGTATCAGCTCATCAATAGCCCCTTTCTGTTGGGCTTTGAGCATCAACGCTTTCAGCGCTCCGAGGGCGAGCTGGAAGGAATTCCGCTGCAGCGTCCCACGCAGGCGGAGCCGCTGTTGGCCAATCGCCATCCACAGTGCCTAGAACTGTTGGTCGATCCATTGCACTGGGATCTCTACTATGTACTCACCGATGAGGGCACACTCTTCAAGTGTTCCACCAACTATCCGCTGCAGCATCTCGAGCTGCGACAGGTACACGAAGCCGCCGCTGTCTGCATGGACTTCTCACCATGGTCGCCCAAGTTGTATCTAACTTGTGGCAGCGATTGGTAAGGCATTAGAAGTGCATAAGGAATATGTATTCACCTATATATCTCTTTAGGATCATACGCATCTGGCTGTCGGGCATCATTATGCCGCTCATTCAGCTGCATCATCACTTGTCGCCGGTGCATTGCGCTCGCTGGAGTCGCACGCACGCCACCATCATTGTCTCCCTGAGTCACAGTGCAATTGACATTTGGGATTTGCGCTACAGCACACTGAAGCCCGTCTCCACAACCACAATCGATGCCAAGATTAGTTATACAACCTTTCGGTGAGTTTGCTGTAAAGGATTAGACAACTTTGCTTATGGAGTTTTTCCTTCTTTTTGCAGTTTCACACACTGTGGTCGCTCCATGGCCGTGGGCAACGAGGCGGGCAATCTTCTGATGCTGTCCTTTGAGGACATGCCCTTTCCACCGCACTTTCAGTACAGGCAGCTCAAGCGCGCCATCTACAAGGCGCAGGAATTGTATCCAGATCTAAAGCAGCAGGTAAAGAGCCTGGGTCACTTTGGTTATCCCGAGGGGAAAAAGCAGGAAGCGCAGCAATAGGAGGGAGCTGGAAAAGGGAATGGAATATAAGATATATCATAAGATACAAGATTGAAAGAGGTTTCATACAATAAACCCGTATCTATCAAGAACACCTTTGTTTGTTTTTCACACCTCAAAACCTTTCAACTATCTAAAACTCCGTGGCTTAGCCCACCCACTCCATAACTAACTCACCCAATTGGAAAATCCCTACGCAAACTGGGTTTCCATTTTACGCACTCCTATCGCACTTAACCCCGTTTGGTGGTTCCCTTATCGGGCCTCCCTTAATATTAGCATAATGCCGCTGTGCACCTTGGATACACCTGATAGCCACCAAGTTCACCAAACCAATGGTGACGTCGCGAGGCCTGTGGTTTCTAGCTGCGGTCTGCTTTTCCGTCTTGCTGTTAGGTGAACGCGTCAGCTTGTCGTTCAGTTCAGTTGGTTCAGTTGAAATTGCAACCAGGTACAGTATGGCAGCCCATCTGCTGCGTCAGAATTTGCTGTTGCCCTCACCGCCCAACATGACCCTGCACGAATCGCGTACTCGGCTGCGTCGCATGCCGCCCGCCTATAGCACCGCCCAGACGCCGTTTAGCCGGGACAAGGATTTTGCTCCGTTGCTGCGATATCAACTGGAATCGCATCGCAAGCCAGAGAAGCTGCGACCCTGCAAGGTCATCTTTGTGGGTGACTGTGCCGTCGGCAAGACAGCCATGGTGAATCGGTGAGTTGGAGTTGCGAGCTAGGCCAGTGAGTCGGTTAGCTGATTTCGCTCTCGTTTAGCTTCTGCTTCGACAAGTTCCAGTCAAATTATAAGGCCACAATTGGCGTGGACTTTGAGCTGGAGAACTTCAATATACTAGGTCACAATTTTAACCTGGAGATGTAGGTGCGATGGGCAGTGAGCATTGACTGTGGAGTTTAATGGAGTTCTCTTTGCAGGTGGGACACGGCGGGCCAGGAGCGTTTTAAGTGCATAGCGGGCGCCTATTATCGCAATGCCAGCGGTGAGTAGGATAGTTGGCATGGCTATTCCTTTCTAAACCCCATTTTCTTTATAGTTATTGTGGCCACCTTTGACATGTCCAAACGGGATACCCTGGAATCGGCCAAAAAGTGGCTAACGAGCGCGCTCAACTACAACACGTCGCAGAAACCTTTGATATTTTTAGTGGGCACAAAAGCAGATCTACTGGTAAGCAGATATATATATTAAATTTATTACTGATCTGATACCCTGTACTCAGACCAAGGAGGAGTTCATGCGCATGGAACGCATGGCAGGCGTGACAGCCAGCGAGCTGCAAGCGGAGTATTGGTCAGTTTCAGCGCGTTCGGGTTACAAAGTTACGGAGTTCTTTCAACGTTTAGCTGCCTTAGCATTCGAAAGTGCGATGCAGCAACAATTAAAGGCATTAAACAATGCACCACAGGCTCAAACGGCACAAATACCTGAAAAATCGCAAAGTTTTGGTAAGTCCAACTTAAGTTCCACAAAAGAATATATTTACCTTTCACTTCTTTAATAGATTTACGCAGCTTTTTTGGTCTCCGCACTGACAAACAGAAAAGTGGTTGTGCCTGCTGACCTACACGTATTGGTTTTTAATAATTAATAATACTATCAATTTTATTTGTAAGTTTTGTGCACACAATAAACCGCTAAATTTTCAATCATTAGAGTTGCCACATTTGTAAATAATATGCTATGCTGCCACATTTGTACATTCTTTTCCTCAGCGTTGCCATTTAATCATAGAGCTGCCATTTATTGAAAATGCTGCCACCTAACACTTATTGGCGTTGCCACTTTCCATGATATCTGGCCACGCTACTGTCAAAAATGGTTTCCGCTGATTTGACAATGCCCCTTAGTTCTCCTTTTCATTTCTTTTTCTCGTAGAAATGCCACCTAAAAAGCCAACCGAGAAATCCGGTAAGGATTTTTCATATAAAAATGCGTTTAAAATGTCTGGAATAAACACAAAAATCAAGCCAAAAGCAACAGCAATGCAAAACTATGTGTAGAAATGTGTTAAACAATGATTTTTAAGCAAAAAACGTAAAATATCGAGCGCCATGTTTAGCGCCACGTGCGGTGTGGCTGCGACTCACCTTTGAAAACAATGTTAATTCAGTGTACTCACCTGCAGAGTATTCAGCTCACTCAGTATATGCATTAAAAAATATTTATCGTGCAATTGTTATAAATAATTGAGACTGCAGTGTTCGTCTGCTTGTTGCAGCGTTGCTTCTTCGTGTTTAACCCAACTTATTTGCAGCTCTGTTTACCTCAGTGTTAATTTTTGTGATGTTCGATTTTGACTTACAGCTAAGCCCGGCGATAAGAAGCCAGAGGCCAAGAAGCCCGCGGCTGCCGCGCCTGCTGCTGCCAAGAAGGAGGCACCAGCTGCTGCCAAGCCAGCGGCTGCTGCTCCCAAGAAGGCTGCTGCTGCCCCCGCTAAGAAGCCCGCAACCGCTGCTGGTGCCGCTAAGAAGCCAGCCGCCGCTGCTGCTAAGAAGCCCGCAGTGAAGAAGACCGTGGCCAAGCCCAAGGCTAAGACTCTTGGCAAGAAGACCGCCGCTGGCAAGAAGCCCCAGTCGGTTCTGGCCAAGCTGTCCGCTAAGGCACGTGCTGCTGCCAAGGGCAAGAAGCCCACCGCTAAGGCTGGCGCCAAGCCCACCAAGGGAACTGCCAAGGCTAAGGCTGTTGCCTTGCTGAACGCCAAGAAGGTGCAGACCAAGGTGAGCGAACAAGAAACCCACAAGCCAAAAGGAAGTGTTTACTATATTCCCCCGTTCTCTAAATGGATTATCTAAATAGATCATCAAGGGTGCTTTCGGAACCCGCACACGCAAGATCCGCACCAATGTGCACTTCCGTCGTCCAACAACGTTGAAGTTGCCCCGCAACCCCAAGTACCCCAGAAAGTCGGTGCCCACCAGGAACCGCATGGATGCTTACAACATCATCAAGTACCCGTTGACCACGGAAGCAGCCATGAAGAAGATCGAGGACAACAACACCCTGGTCTTCCTCACACATCTGCGCGCCAACAAGAACCATGTGCGTGCCGCAGTGCGCAAGCTCTACGACATCAAGGTGGCTAAGGTTAACATTCTGATCAGGCCCGATGGTCAGAAGAAGGCTTATGTGCGCCTGGCGCGTGACTACGATGCACTGGATATTGCCAACAAGATCGGCATCATATAAACATGCAAGTTGGAAGCGTACATTTTAGTTTTTCTATAAAAACAAAGTAAATAACTAAGCTGACACGATAGAGCGAGGATGAACGTTTCAATGTTGTCTGGGTATAATAAAAAAACAACTCAAAAACTAAAGCAAAATGGGTTTTGCCTGGGTTGGGTTTTGATTTTCTTTACAGATTAACTTGGAGGCAAGGAATAAAGTGGACTCCCTAGGAAAAGGTAAGTGAAGCATCAACACATTAAGCATTATAACTGACTAATCCATTTGTTTCTATATTTCAGTTCTGCGTTGGTGGAGGTAATCTATAGGATTATATCTATGAATCAGTCTATAAGGTGTGTATATAGCATGGTTAGTTATCTGTGCAGCGTCTTATGATGATATATTGAGTAGGAATCTCATTGAGCTTCAGTCATGCGTTGCTTTGAAATTAATTTATCTCAAACTGAAACAATTTTATAAAGCTATCTTTTTAGTTTTTCTAATTCCCTAAACTAATCAATTTCTTTTCTATAGTTTTCAGTTTGGTTGAAGTGACAAGCGACAGCCCCATGGATATGTCTATAAGGTGTGTATACAGCATTGCTATATATATTTAACTCCTTTATGATGATATATTGAGTAGGAATCTCATTGAGCTTCAGTCATGCGTTGCTATGAAATCAACTTTTATCTCTAACTGATTAGAAAATTTATATATATTTTCCTGATATCAATAACAAAGTAAACTAATTTATGTTCATCTTGTTTATTTCAGATGGGTAAGCATTTTGGAGAGATTGGCATTACTCCTGCTCTTTGAAATACATCAACAAAAAAGGAAGGAACCTTGTATAACCCTTATATTATAATCAAATATAAATAAAACTTTACAATGCTTTTAAATTTGTTGGTGTTTTTATTGTCCTAATGAAATTTTAATACCTACGAAACTGTTTTCGAAACTTGTCATAATGATAATCATCTGTTGCACGTTTGACTCCATTCGGATTGGTCTGATGATGTGCAGGCTTGTTATTTCCGTCTTTATCTTCACGTTTCCGACGACGCTGCTCATTGTTTTCCTCGATGTTAACTAGGAATATTGAAAGAATTATAGGTAGGGGTTCAAGCGTACTAGCCATGCTAGGTACTCACAGCGATTGTGTTGCATAAAGTTGACTGCCATATTGGTGGGCACAAACTGCGAAGGTCCATCCTTTTTGTTCTTGGCATCTTGCAGCAGCTTCTGTTTTGCATCTTCTGTTGCCTCTATGTTGCGTATCTTGGCTTGTATGCCCAGATCCACCTCTGGAATGCCGTTAAGCATCTGGTTGGACAACATCTCCTCGGACCTATGTGACGTAGATTGTCGCAAATGGTCGGGCAGTGCGTACAGGGCAGCATCTTCAGGTGTTAGGTATTTGTGTGCGTCGTTGTCGTCCTGATCCGTCGACTTGTCGTTCGTGCCGCCGCCTTTGCGCTTCTGCAACTCTTGTTCAATGTATTTCATCATCTCTTCGTCTTCGTCTCGCTTGTTTGTTTCCGCTGAGAACTGAGTACCGATGCCCACATCGTATGCATCGTCGGCTTCTTTCATTTTGCCCGATTTAAGTGTTTGCATATTGACCAGGCCGCCCATTTTTACATTGTACGGATCCTTGATAGCCAGCTCCTCCTCTGGCGCGATTTTCTTGCCCAGCGCCAGGCCAACCAGGCTGACGCCATTGGGACGCTGCCGCAAGCGCTGGCGCTCTTTGATTTCGTCGAGGGTGAGCCTAAAATAAGGTAGGTTTAGTTATGGAAGAATTTACAATAATTTGAGGTACTTACTGCTCCTCCTTGTCCTCGTCATCTGAGTTCTTTCGTTGGCGTAGATTCTTCCGCGTTTTCTTCTTAAAAACTACTTTAGTGGACTCTGCAGCAACTTCTTCATTGTCTTTATCCTGTGTGTCCATAGTTTATTATTATAAATTGTAAAACGAATCCACTTTTTGTTTACAAAGTTGTATTTAGCGATGCTACATGTGCGTGAAATATTATCGAGCAGATATAATTGTATCGATATTTATAAAAATAAGTAGGTTGTTTACAATTTATTGTGCCGGCGTTACAGTATCGATAACATATATCGGTATTTGGTGTAGCGCCCGCTTGTGGTACTTTAGTGCATTTAAGATACGGTCACACCGACTCGAATTTAATTGAAAATGGGCAAGGAACGTGGACGAGGTCGGGGACGAGGACGAGGCCGTCATAATTTCCATTCCCAGCCATATAACAAGGGCAACTGGCGTGATCAAAAGAAGGATCATATTAAGAACAGCAATGGCTTCGGTCAGTCACATTTCACCCGCAACAGGTAGAAGAAAAATTTCAAATAACAGCGAAAATTCCTTAGGGCTAATCCGGCTTTTTCCACAAACTGCAGGCAACCACAGGCAAAGTGTACGCTACGTGAAAACCAAGTGGGCATCACAGAGTTCACCAATCCTGACTTGCCTGGCTTTACCGGTGTGCTAAAGTCACGTTTCTCCGATTTTCATGTGAACGAAATCGACAGCACGGGGCACGTGTTGCAGTTGAATGACCTCAAAGTGCCAAAGCTGGAAATTGAACGTGAGTGCGCACATTTTGTGGGGCGTACGTCATAAATTAAACTCTAATTTTTCCGCAGCTGTGGATGAGTCACAACTGGATGAATGGCGTAAGAAACTGGAGAGCATAATCGATGACAACTTGTGGCAGCAAATCGCCGGCTTGGCAACAGCCAAATACGACTCAAGCAGCGAGCAACAAGTGGAAGTCAATGTGGACAGTCTGGACAAGGAGCAACGCACACTGATACATCAGCTAATCAAGCAACTATACAAGGGCAAACTGATATCCAGAACATGTGACCAGCCGGAGGAGCAAGAGGTGCCGGCAATGAAAGTCATACGCATTTTCAAACCCAAACCAGGACGCTGTAAGTGACCCAGTGCATCCTTGAGTTCGTTGTTCTATCATTATTCTCTTGCAGCGGACAATCGTTGGAACTTTCCAGCTGAATTTGTCAGCTTTGTGGTGCACAAAGTCAACATGGACACCAGTGAGGTGGCTTCTACGATAGCGGGTCGTCTAAAGTGGGTATAAAATTATTTGCATACTAGATTGTAGCTAATCCTCTAATTCTTTCGCAACTCAGTCTGCGTCCTTCGCAAGTGAACTACTGCGGCACAAAGGACAAACGCGCCAAGACAACGCAAAGCTTCTGCATCAAGCGCCGTCCACCGGAAGCCATTGCGAATGCCGCGCGTATACTACGTAACGTCTACGTGGGCAACTTTAGCTTTAGACCCACCACACTCAAATTGGGTGATCTGCAGGGAAATCGTTTCCGCATTGCGTTGCGTCATATCACGCAGCCACGTGAGCATATCGAGCAGGCACTGGAGTCGCTAAAGGAACGTGGTTTCATCAACTACTACGGCCTGCAGCGCTTTGGCAATAGCGCCAGTATACCCACCTACGATGTGGGCGTGGCACTGCTTAAACGTGACTACAAGCTGGCATGTGAACTAATCCTCAAGCCACGTGACAATGATGTGGAATTCATGCGCATCATACGCGAATCCTGGTGGCACAACAGAGATTCCGCTGCTGCGGCAGCCAAGTTCTATCACAACAACAGCAAATACATTGAAAAGAAGTTGCTCGATGGACTGGCCACATTTGGGGAGAACGATTATGCTGCTGCACTGCGTCAGATACCAAGGAATATGCTGCTTCTCTATCCACATGCCTATCAAAGCTTGATCTTCAATCGCATTGCATCGCGAAGGATTAAAGAGTTTGGACTACAGTTGATTCCTGGTGATTTGATCTATGTGGAGGAGCAGCAGGCCGTGGATGTGGAGGAAGCAGCTGTTCTCGTTGAGTCAGATGAAAGTTTAGAAAGCGTCGATGAGGATCAAGATGGCAATGCGGATAATCTGCTGGCCGAGGAGTCGATCTTTAAGCGTAAGGTGAGGCCACTAACCGAGGAGGACATCGCCAGCGGCAACTACAAGCTGTCGGATGTGGTGCTTCCGCTGCCCGGCTACGATATAACCTATCCCAGCAATGAATGTGGTGCGTGGTATGAAGAGATGCTTGGCGAAGTGGGACTCTCGTCGGAGCTGCTGCGGCACAAGGAGAAAACCTACGCACTGGGTGGCGCCTATCGCAAGCTGCTGGTACAAACGCAGGATTTGAAGTGGAGTTTCCGCCGCTACAACTCACCTGAGGATACACTGATTGCCTCGGACTGGGAGCAGCTGAAGAACATCGAAGTCACACCAGAACCTGCCGAGGCGGAGGGTAACTACACGGCGCTATTGCTGGAATTCTCGCTGCCCACCGCTGCCTATGCTACCATGTTCCTACGCGAGCTCTTCAAACACGATACCTCGACAGCTGCGCAAATGCAACTGGAGCAGGAGGAAATCCTCAAGAAATTGGCACAAGATATTCCAGCTGCAGACAATGTCAGTGTTAAAACGGAGTCAGAGGAAGCTGAGATGGAAGCGGAGGCTGTAGCTGGCAACGAAGCGCAGGCAGAGGAGCCAGAGCCAGAGGCAGTGTCAGTTACAGACGCAGCCTCGGCGCAGTCGCAGCCAATTTGAATGTAACGGTTTAAGCATAAAACTAAATCGATAGGGAAAATCAATTTACGCGCGCTCATCTCGACTGCATGGGCATGTGTGTGCGTGCGTCGGTGTGTGGGTGCGTGTGTGTGTGTGTTCGCGGCGTATGTAAACTTCAAACCAACCACAACAATAACAATGCGCACGTGAGTGCACGCGTGCTCTCTCACACAGTCGCTCTCTCTCCTCCGCACTGCCTTCGTGCGCGCTCTCTTTGCTGCCTTCGTGCCGCTCTCTTGCGCTCGTTGGCCCTTTGTCGGCAGACAGGACCAGCAGCAGCAGCAGCAGCAGCAGCACAAGCAGTGAGTCCTCTTCCGTTTGTCATTAGTTCGCTGACAAGCGAGAGCTTTGGACGCGCTGCGCAGTTACGAGCAGCGTCAGTGAGTGCGTGAGTGTGTGTGTGCGTGCGTTTTGTCTACATAAATGTTGTAAAAGAACAATAACAATAACAAATAACACAAGCGCGTCGCTTAATAGATTTTAAACAGAAACGGACAAAAACAAAAGGAAACCTAAGGTGAATCATTGTATACATATATAGATATATTGACTACATACCCACACCCACACATTCACATTCAGCAGCAGAAATGCATTTGAGATTTTGGGCGCGTAGTTTTATTTTTTGAAAAAAACAACGTATACTTAATAGCAATAAATAAAAAAGGCTAACAATATTAAGTGTTATCGATTTTGTGTACAAGTAGCAGAAAGGAATTCAAACAATCGAACTGTACATTTACGGCTATTTCGCATTGGCCCTGCATGTTTATTGATTTTTGTGCGTGCCTTCGCCCAAATCAATCGATAATGTGGTGTTAATGCGCTACAGACTACACCACATCAACTAAGGTGGCGGCGGAGTACTAAAGTAGTAACTGGTTTGCGGGCGCCCCCCTCCCCCACCCTTTTGGCAGCAGGGATGGACGCGGCAGCGAGCAGGGAAGGAGTACCCTCATATTATTATTATTACTGCGCCCACAGAAGTCATCGAAATTAATAAACTAAATGCTTGTTTGGCGTCGTCTGCCAACTCCCCCAACTGTCTGCCTGCCTGCCTCCCTGGGTTCGTTCGCCCACTCCTTCCCGACACTCGCCCAACTCCCTTCCCCGCCCCAGCACAGACATGGTTATTGGACATGTTATTGCTTGCGCGCGCACTCTTTGACCAACCAAGCCATAAAACGCTTCAGTTAACTGCGTCATAGTTGCCGCGAAGCTGCTCCTTCGTTCCCTGTTCTTTGATTATGTTCGAAATTTTCTAAAACTAATCAGTGCATTGTTTAGTTAGCTAATTTAAATAAATACATCGTCGATCTGCTCATCGTTGAGGGCACGCAGCGAACATTTGCACAGATAGGCGAGAATTTTCTTCTCTGCCTTGCAGCGATTTGGGCCTAGACCCTGCAGCAGTGCCTCGATGCGTTTCATGAGATCCTCACTGGATGTGCCCTCGGCGGCACTGGCACTGGCAGTGGCTGTGGCAGTTATTGTGGTTATAACCGCTGGCTGTGGCACATTTTGCTCGTCCATTGCCTCCTGCAGGGCATCGTCCTCATCGTTGGCGATAATCTGCTCGGGACTCTGGGCACGCCAACTTACATTCATGGGCCCGGATGTGGTCACCTCGGGCGGCGTTTGTGGCTGCAGCTGTCGCTCAACGTTGCGTTGGCTGTGCTTATGCTGCTTTTTGTGCTGTCCAACGAAGCGCAGTCTCTCCAGCAAACTCCAATCGGATTGTTCCTTCTGCAGTTCACGTCGCAGTTTTTCCCGCATATAATTCCAGCGCGTCATACACGTACTGACTGTCGCCGTTTAGGGGTGGGTTTTACATTGGGTTATTATTTTGATTATAATTGAAATATGCAAATGACATACAAATACATATATAAGATATGTGTACATATGTAATTAGGGGACAATGGCAAACTTACCGTCCGTTTTCAGGGATGTTGCAATGCTGCACCATAGTTCTCTCTTCTTTTTGCTGGAGTCATAGGGTGAGCTGCGTACCTCGCGCTCGTAGAGACTCGGATTAGCGCGTACCAGTTCGATCAGGCGATTATCAAAGTCGGACATGGCACAAGAAAAATACAAATAAAAATTTAGAAAACAATTGAGAGCTTTGGCATCAAAACAAACATGCAGCTCGATAGACCGATTGTCGATTGCGATACCAACAGCAATCGCATGCGCTGGGCAAGTGTTGCAAAACGTTTGCATTGGGTATTTTTATATTTTCGCGCCACTTATCGATTTTGTTTTATTGATTTTGTTTTTTTATGCAGCCGGAAGAAAAAAAAACCAAAAATCCATTAAAGTGAGCAGCAGCAGTTGCATTTGAAAGGCGTTAGACGCCCGCGAGCCGCAAAATGGCCGCCGAAAACTACCATCTGAAATGGGATTCGCACCTGTCCTATCTGAACACTTCCATAGCCACGCTCTACAAGTAAGTGCAGCAACTAGCATAAATAGTTCCGCAGCCTAATTAAATTCACCGCCTTTTGCAGAAATGAGAAGTTCGCCGACGTCATGTTGTACAGCTCGTACAGCAACAGTGGCATCAATTCGGATATACCCACTGTGGGCATCTCCGCGCACAAATTCATACTGAGCTCCTGCAGTCAGTTCTTTGCCACCATGTTCGAGACGGCGCCCATAACAGCGCCCAACGGCGTGCTCTACATTGTGCTTCCGCCCGAACTGAGTCATCGTGCCATACAAATCCTTGTGCAGTATATGTACAGCGGCGAGGCGACCGTCTCCAATGATATACTCAACGAGGTGTTGCGTGGCGGTGAGATCCTTAAAATACGCGGACTGTGTCGCACCAATACATCAGGAGGCGGTGGCGTGGTCAATTCCTCATCGCATGGCCATCATTTGCATCATCAGCGCGAGCGGGAGCCAAGTGCTTTGTATGTCTCGAACGGCACACGTTCAGCCCTGGCGCCGCCACCTCCACCGCCGCCACAGAGCATGGCCGCACAGCTTCCTGGTGATATATACAGCAGCAAGGCGAGCAGTAGCAGCAGCAACTCCGCGCGTTACTCACTCGAACATCATCACACGCATCCGCACCAGCATTCGCATTCACATCCGCACCAGCATCATCAGCAGCAGCAGCAGCACCATCACCAACATCAGCAACAGTTTCGCGGCCTCGGCGCTTCCGTTATGCCAAAGGATAGTCCGGTGATTGTCAAGTCACCCAAAATGGCCAGTCACACTGGTCTGCTGGCCGTGGCGAGCAGCAGCGGCAGCAAGCTTCATGCCGGTGGCATATCCGTTAACAAGGAGGTGGCCATTGATCCCGAGGACAAGTGCTGCTATGCGGCATCGTCATCCAGTCAAGTCGAAAGTCTACCACAACCATCGAGCTCCACAGCCACATCTGTTGCACTTGGAGCACAGCCTCCTCCTTCCTCGGCGCCAGCTCCCATGTCAATTTGCACAGAAATTGGCTGCAGCAGTTGTCCACTGACTGCTGCACCCTCCACCGAGCCCGCAGAGTCGACGTCGCTACGTCGATCCGAATATGTTGACGAACCGCCATCGCTGCCACCGCACTGTGAACGCCTCGTCGAACGCGACGATGTGGGTCTTGTCTTCGAGCGGCGTCTGCGTCGCGAGCGATCCTGCGAGCGGGGTAACGTTCGATGTGCTGCGATGCCTTACGGATCGTTTGCTTTAGCCCCTCTCATTTCAGGTTCCGCCACCCACGAGTACTTCCCGCACGAGGCGCCACCACCACCGCCGCCGCAGCAGTCGCACGCCTACGACCATGTGGTCAAATCGTATGAGGTGCCCGCTGTGGTGGCAACACGTCTGTCCACGGCAACACCACCGCATCCGCACAGTTTTTTGACCATCAAACAGGAGCCCACAGATTGGTCGAGCAGCAGCGCGGGCCAAACGTCAGCGATGGCCAATGATAACCATCATGAGCATAGCCAGGATGCGGCGCTGTCACCAAAGCAGCCGCTGGACTTCAAAATCAACACCGTCAAGCTGGAGGCGAGGCTGACGCCGCATGACGACTCCGAGGAGCATACGCTGCGCGATTACAACAACTTCAAGCTGCTCGTCTGCGAGATCTGCCAGAAATCCTTTGAGGATACCAAGACGCTGGTGCGTCATTTGGGCACACATGGCGCCGAACCCACCACGGCACCAACCAGCACAGGTGTTGGAAGTAGCAGCAGCACCAGCGGCGGAGTCTCCACAGCCAACAACAACAACAACAACAATGGTAGCGGCAGCAGCAGCAACATGGCTCTGCGGGCGCTGAAAACCTACGTGCCAAAGAAGAGACGCCGAGTGTCGGTGAGTGCAGCAACTGTTGGAGCAGAACAATGCTCTAACTCATGTCGTTCCTTCTCTTCCCAAACATTCCCACTCGTATTCACAGCAACAGGAGAACAACATGGATCATGTGACGCTGCTGTGCGATCTGTGCTCCACGTAAGTAAGCATGAGATTTCTATTTGGCTTATACTAATTGTATTCCTATCTTTCTGGCAGCTCCTTTGAAACACCTGCGGAGTGGGTGCGTCACATGAATAGCCAACACACTGAGATCGAGCTGGCCATGTTCAACAGCAAAAAGGATGGCGAACAGAAGGGGTGTGTGTCCTAAGGCCCTGCCTAATCCCTGCCAGCAATTGATGTGCCTTGTTCACTTGCAGCAGCAGCAGCAGCAGAAACAACATGAGCTCCAGCCGGCAGGGCATACCCAGCAGAGGCAGCAGCGCAGCCTCGCCAGGGCTGGCATAAATCCTGGCAGCAGCAGCACAACGAGAACCACAAAACAAACAACAACAACAACAACAAGAACACCTACAGTCAAGCCACGAGTGAGAGAAGCAATAGGTCGTTAGTTAAGTCGAACATATATGTATTTCGAAACAAAATCAAGTCGTTCCAGAAATCAAAAGACAAGAGTATAAAAAAAAACAACTATATAGCAAACTATATATATACATATAGCGAACTAGATCTATAAAGAACTAAACAAAAACAGCAAGAACCGTGATCAAAAAAAAAAAAACAAAATAAGAAATGCATCAAACAAATGAAACACAGCGTATTTTATAGAGAGCAACTAAGAGAAAAACTGATACCAAAACGAAACCAAACGAAACTGTAAACGAAATGAGAAACTTAAGAATTGATGAATCGTCAGGCAACGATGCAAAACAACAACAACAAACAACAACAAAACCACAAAGCAAAACAAAAATAAGAACTTAACACTCTGTAGTATTTTAAAAAATCTATGTAGTTTTTAGAACATAATAACTCTCTCCCATCCAAGAAATTGTACGATAAGCAAGGCGCGCGCGTATATCAAATGGAATTGGAATATTCTGGCAAGCATTACGACGCGGGGTGACCAATGCAGTGTATGATAAAAAATTTCGTGCAGTCACTGCGCCCAATCGGCCGATTTAACAAACTTAATTTCGCTTTTCATTTCAGAGATTAAATACAATGATTTTTATTTTTATTACCAGTTGGTATTTTTTTCTTCTCGAAAAGTCGTTGGATTTCGCCGATATTTTTGTATTTTTGTACTTAACTTGGATTTGTTATTGAATTTTATTTTATTGCATAAATAAGTAAATTTTGTAAATAGGCATAAGTTGTGAATTTTTTTTGTGCCGCCATTTTTAAAAACGATCTTGATGTCTGTGTGTGTAACAAGTAGTTGGATATGTGAATCGAATCGAAAAGTTGTAAAATCGATAAATTTGCCACCTCCCGCATAAAAATATATATATATTTACAAATCCGAGTGATTCTTAATAATCTAAGTAAAAAACAACCACACACTACACTAACATTAATGTGTACAACAACAACAACAGCAGCAGTAAATCGAAAATGTAGCAGAGCGTTTTATTCGCAAAATAAACAACATGAGAAATCGTTTTTAAAAAAAAGCTACCGATAACACATAATAAGAGCGGGAGAGCGCGGGCGGGCAAGAGAAAAAGCTCTCTCGCTCTTTGGGGTAAGAGCAAGCAGAGGCCGCTAAATAAAAAGAGGACGCCGTCGCTGCTTTAGTTCACAGTTGCCCATCGGCATTCACAACGAGCAGAAGCTACGTGCGGAATTTTCGAAATTGAAAATAATTTAAAAAAATTTCAAAAACGAGGTTTTTTAGCAAAGTTCAAATTGCAAAGCATATTAAAATGAGTTCTGGCAAACATTTGACGAAAGGTAAGTCATTGCAAATCCAACCGCAGCCAGATATATTGATCTACACACAGCAATGACGTCACGCTTTATCATATTGATTGTGATCTTCTGGCAGGTTCCCCCAAACCAGTACTGCCCGATGACGGCGTGCCGCGTCTATACTCGATGCGTTTCTGTCCATTTGCGCAACGCGCTCATCTCGTGCTAAACGCAAAGAAAGTGCCTTATCACGCGATCTACATCAATCTGAAGGAGAAGCCCGAATGGTTGGTGGAGTTCAGCCCATTGCTGAAGGTGCCCGCATTGCAGTTGGTCGGCGAGAAGGGTCAACCATCGTTGATTGAGTCGCTGATCATTGCGGAGTATGTGGAGGAGAAGTACCCAGAGAATCCCCTGCTGCCCAAGGATCCAGTGGAGCGTGCCCAGGCTAAAATACTTGTGGAGCGTTTTAGCCCTATTCTTGGAGCCTTCATGAAGATTCTGCTGCATGATGCCAATGGTGATGAGCTCTGGCCCACGCTGGATATCTTCGAAGAGGAGCTGGCCAAGCGTGGCACTCCCTACTTTGGAGGTGCTAAGCCCGGTTGGGTTGATTACATGATTTGGCCCTGGTTCGAGCGTATCAATGCGCTTCCCTTGTTCCTCAAGGAGAAGGGTTACAGCTTTGACAAGCAGCGCTATGCCAAGATCAGCGCGTGGATCGATCGGTTGATCAAGGATGAGGTTGTACAGTCTCACTATGTCACACCCGAACAGCACGTGGCGTTCTGGAGCGGCTTCAAAACGGGATCTAGCAATTTGGATGCGTTGGCATAATTCGAAAGCTCGAAGGATTGTGGTTCCAATCTGTGATGAAGGGCTGGATTGATCTGATTTGATCAGATCGGATCATATGTGCAATTCGATGGCAAAGTAACACCATGTACTTTGCACTTGAGATCTGTGAACGTTTATATGTATTAATTTGTGAGATAACAGTTAGTTCAAGTAGTATTTTATCAGTTTCTTCAACCTCCCGCAAAATGAGTACATACACACACACAGACACGCACACACACCAACATAAAAAACCTGTGTATAACAACTAAAAATTGAAAATGTATTAAAATTTTATTTGCAATATAAACAACATGAGAATTCATTTTTGAAAAAAACCCAACGATAACATTTGCGAGCGAAAAGCTCTAACGCCCTTAAAGCTTTTTGTGCAAGAGGCGAGAGAGAGAGAAGGCATTCAAGCCGCATATATAAACGAACGCCGTCACGACTCAGGCTATAGTTTACAGTTGGCCACAGGCGGCAACAACCGCAAGCTACAAGAATTTTCGAAACCGAAGGCAAGCAATTTGCAGAATTTTTCAAAACGAGCTACTTTGGCAGAGTTAAATTGCAAACTATATTGAAAATGAGTGCGGGAAAACATCTGGGTAAAGGTAAGTGCAAGTGAGCAAGGCGTGGGAAAAACAACAGCACGCATCGCGTGCGTGACCACAAAACAGGTTTTTGGTCTATAAATAATTCAAAGCGAACAAATTAATTATGATGATTTGCTTATTAATGATGTTTATCGCGTTCCGCCAGGTTCCGCCAAGCCGGCACTGCCCGATGACGGTGTGCCGCGTCTATACTCGATGCGCTTCTGTCCATTTGCCCAGCGCGCTCATCTGGCTCTGAACGCCAAGAAGGTGCCTTACCATACGATCTACATCAATCTGACGGAGAAGCCTGAATGGTTGGTGGAAGTCAGCGCGTTGCTTAAAGTGCCCGCACTGCAATTGGTCGGCGAGAAGGGTGAACCCTCGTTGATTGAGTCGCTGATCATTGCCGAGTATGTGGATGCTAAGTATCCACAGAATCCACTGCTGCCCAAGGATCCAGTGGAACGTGCACAGGCAAAGATACTTGTTGAACGGTTCAGTCCAGTTGCTGGTGTCTTCATGAAGATTCTGCTGCACGATGCCAATGGTGATGAGCTCTGGCCTACTCTGGACATATTCGAGCAGGAGCTAGCGAAACGTGGCACACCCTACTTTGGAGGCGACAAGCCCGGTTGGGTTGACTACATGATTTGGCCCTGGTTTGAGCGCATTCCAGCGATAACGTTGTTGCTTAAGGACAAGGGTTTCAGTTTCGATAAGCAGCGGTTTGCCAAGCTCAGCGCCTGGAGCGATCTATTGCTCAAGGATGAAGCTGTTCAGGGCTTCTGTGTCACACCCGAACAGCACACAGAGTACTTTATTAGCCGTAAAGCGGGAGCACCTAAGTACGATCTGCTGGCCTAACTCAAAGCGAACTGATTGCGGTTCCAAATAAACTAATCAACTAGGGTCTGATCCGATCTGATCAGATCAGATAGATGCTTTTTGTGTTGTGTGTTTCGCTTACAAAGTAACACAATGTCCAGTGCAGTTAAGATATATGTACTTTTATGATTACGAAGTAGAACTTTGTTAAATCCACTCTAAAGGGCTATAGTCGACTTACTTATACACTACAAGCATTTTAATAAATAAATGGGTTTTCCCTGCATCAAAATAGCTTGTTATGCCGGATAATCAATCTGCAAATATTACGTTATATTATCAATTATAGTTTTTCTGTCTGGAGTGCAACATGATTCGGGGAAAATTGCTGGATACCTTATCGGGCGACAATGACAAACATTTTTAACGAAATCAAACTTGTATAAACCTGATAAGCCTTTCCCGTCAATGGAATTCTTTCTAGGCATGTTTCACTATACGTCACAGAGTCGTAGATACGCCCTCCCCCCACGAGAAGTTGTGATGAAATAACACTAGGGTTGCCCCATGGCATCGCAGAAATTGGGAATCCACAGAACTAAAGTAACCCTTTGGTTTAGCTAGCGTTTGGTTCCACTGTACTTTACAATGTATGTCACACGCCGCAGAGGTTATCGTTGACACGGCCAGCAAGTTCAGTGCGAGGTAATCCAATCCCAGCAGCTAAGGGCAACTGCAGCGCCAACACTTTATAAAGCCGTTGCGACTGGTTGATCATGGCAACAGTTGGTTCTCGCACACATCATGAGCAGCGGCAGACACTTGGCTAAGGGTAAGCTCCATCGTACGTCTTGCTCCATTATAAAGCAATCCCCTTTGGCAGGCTCACCCACACCCGATGTGCCCGAGGATGGCATCTTGCGACTTTACTCCATGCGCTTCTGTCCGTTTGCACAGCGTGTGCATCTCGTGCTGGATGCCAAACAGATTCCCTATCACAGCATCTACATAAATCTCACAGAGAAACCAGACTGGTTGTTCGATAAGAATCCACAGGGCAAGGTGCCGGCATTGGAGCTGGTGCGGGAGCCTGGTCCGCCTGTGTTGACCGAATCTCTGCTCATTTGCGAGTACCTGGACGAACAGTATCCACTGCGTCCGCTCTATCCGCGTGATCCACTTAAGAAGGTGCAGGAGAAGCTGCTCATTGAACGCTTTGGTCCTGTGCTGGGTGCCTTCTTCAAAGCCTCCGATGGCGGTGAGCTTGAACCCTTCTGGCGTGGTCTAGACGACTATGAGCGGGAACTAAGCCGGCGTGGCACACCCTTCTTTGGTGGTGAACTGACGGGGATATTGGACTACATGATCTGGCCATGGTGCGAGCGACTGGAGCTGCTCAGACTGCAACGTGGCGAGGACTACAACTTCGATGAGCTGCGCTTTCCACAGCTGGTAAGGCTAAACAATCCATTTGCTTATCCCAAGTTCAAATCCTGCTCTTTCCGCAGACGCAGTGGCTGGAGCGCATGAAGCGTGATACCGCCGTGATGGCATTCTTCATGGAGGCCGAGGTGCAGGCCGAATTTCTGCGCACGCGCAGCGCTGGGAAACCCAACTACAATCTGCTGGTAAAGGATGCCTGAGTGGCTGCGGTTTATTTCCATTTTTCGTTGCATGAATAAAGTGCTTAGGCTAATCCTGAAATGCGATGTCATACTGTGGCTTGCCCAGTGTCTTGGAATGTTGGAACTTGGCATGCAGCTGCTCATCCAGTGCGGTTGCCTTGACGGCGGCGTCCTGCGATACCATTTGACGCCACTTGAGCTGTGGGAGAACGAAGGCAGCATAAGTGAAGGTTTCTTTAGGAAATTCCTCATGGAATACTTACAAGCTGCTCGTAGCGCTTGGCGTCCAGTTCGTAGTACTGCTCCGTGTTGTATTTGAGGCTAGGGAAGCGCTCAAACCATGGCCAGATCATGTAGTCCACAATGCCAATTTGCTGGCCAGCAAAGTAGGGTGTTCCTCGCTTGATCAGTTCCTGCTCGAAAACATCCAAAGCATTCTCAAAGTTTTGGAGTGCATCTGCTGGCGCATTGGGGTTGCAGGTCATCACGGGATACACCGCGCTGACCACGTTCGCGAAGCGTTCGATGAGTATCTTGTCCAGCGCCTTCTGCAGTGGATCCGCTGGAAAGAGCTGAGGCTGTGGATACGCCTCATCCAAGTAGGAGGCAATGATGAGCGACTCCACGAGTGCAGGTTGACCCTGCTCCTTTGTCAGCTGTAGCGCGGGCACCTTGCCCAGGGGGCTGTACTCCTTATACCATTCGGGCTTATCGATCAGATCAATGTAGATTGTGTGGTGTGGTATCTGCTTGGCAGCCAGCAACAGCTGAACACGCTGCGAGAAGGGACAGAAGCGCATGGCGTAGACGCGCAGCACACCATCCTCGGGCAGCTCCGGTTTGGTGGAACCTGTTAAAAGAGAAGAGCAGGATTTGCATGAGATGCGCCTGGGCTTAGCTTGCTTCATCTTATAATCTATATATGATCTCCCCCGCTGCAGTTCTCTCAAACACGTGCGGTTAATTCAGTTTCAAACTAGTTTATTTTCCTAAGTACAGGCCTGCAGAATCCTCTTAATAATATCCAATTGGTGCTCCTGTTTAAACGGGTTCAAAGGCAACATCGTAGTTGGGTTTGCCTGCGTGGCGTGTGAACATGAATTTGGCATGCACACGGCTATCCAACGCGACCTGCTTGACGGCTTCATCCTGTGCAACCAGATTGCGCCACTTTAACAGATTGGGATAGCGTTTCTGATCCAGTTCGTATTTGGAGGCCAGTGTGATCTTCAGCGCAGGGAAACGCTCAAACCAGGGCCAGATCATGTAGTCCACCATGCCGATACGCTGGCCACCAAAGTAGGGTGTGCCGCGCTTGATCAGTTCCTGCTCGAAGACATCCAAAGCATTCTCAAAGTTGGTGAGTGCATCCGCTGGCGGATCGGTGGTAAAGAATACGGGGTAGACAGCGCTAACAGCGGGTGCCAGGCGCTCAATGAGTATCTTGTCCTGTGCCTTTTGGAGAGCATCCGTTGGATACAGTGGACTAGCCGGGAACTGTTCATCCAGATACTCGGCAATGACTAGTGACTCCACCAATGCCGGCTTGCCGGGCACAGCGGTCAATTGAACCGCTGGCACCTTGCCCAACGGACTGTAGTCCGTATACCATTCGGGCTTCTCACTCAAATCAATGTAGATCTTGTGGTGTGGTATTTTCTTTGCAGCCAACACCAGGGCAGCGCGCTCCGAGTACGGACAGAAGCGCATCGAATAGAAGCGCAAGACTCCATCGTCGGGCAGCTCTGGCTTTGGAGTACCTGTTAATGACGTATGCACAGGGCAGAATAAGTGGGCTGTGACGGCAGTGGAATAACCGCAAACTAAATACGCATGTGTGTGTGTGTGTGTGTGCTTACTCTATCTCTTGCTACACTACTGGGGTCTACACATCAATCTCTCTCTAAATATAAATAGTAGTGTAGTAGAATGCGTCGCCGGCGTGATAGTTTTCAAGGTCTTCCAGGTGACTTTGAAGTCGCAACTTACCTTTTTTAAAGTGCTTCAGCGGTATGCTCATGATGTTAATGCTACGTTTTGCCAATTTTAAAGTTTTACGTAGTTGATTCGTGTTTGTGCAACAGTTTCCCAAGCGTTTCTAACGCACTATTGATGTTTGACAACAATTTATTGTTTTTTTTCCCCACACAAACGAAGCTTTTATGTTTAACATGAGCTGGCTATGTTAAGCGACTGTTAATCACATAAGATCTGTCAATCAACTGTTATGGCTGTGTGTTATCGATGCTTGCACGAGTATCGCAACGCAGCAAAGTATCGATTAGTTAACAGCTGGAAAATTTGAATTGCAAACACTTATCAATTAATGAGTTTACATTTGTTTGCCCAATAAAAGTCATTGATTTAGTACACTATAAACATAATTTATATTTGCGTTAATTTCTTTTCGTATTTCTTTATATGACAAACTTATAGAATTATTTTGTTTTGAATTTTAACTAAAATTTAACTACCACAGATAGGTTGCAATTACATATAAAATGTATACATATCATATATATTTGTATATATATATATTGTGTGTGTATATAGATACATACATAAAAACATACATAGTTTTTTTCGATTTTCATATTGTGTATTACACATATTTTTTTTGTAGTTGTATTGTATATATTGTATATAATAGATTTATATATATATTTTACGCACACACACATATGTGTTTTAGTATCGATTACGATTACAAGTATATAAAGAAATGCGATACGTTTGTTTTGTTTTCTGTTTGTCGACTATAACGTTTGAGATTTTACACATACGCGATCTTCTGTAAGTATTTCATGTATGTAGTTTGTAGATTTTTCTTGTAGGCTGAGCGCTTTACATAATGCATGTGTGTGTGTTTGTTTGTGTTTGTTTTTTTTTACCGTATTTTAAATGAGGTTTTCGGGATGTACCCAAAATTGCCACTTAACTAAATACATAACTCTTGCACTAGGCTAAAAAACTAGACAAAATGATAACTAATTAACAATTAAGGTAAACATTTATTGGAAATCTTGCAATGTGTGTTCGGAGTTGGGTCGTGTGTGCTGTTCTTTCTGTTTACTATATTACCGTTAGACCGTCGTATCCGGAGGCGGCACAGCTATGGGTTGCTTTGACTCCGATACATCGAGTCGCGTGGTGGCACCTGGTTGAGCACCTGCACCGCCGGCTGTGCCTGCATCCTGTTGATCGGGCGCAATATCGATGCGATGCGCCTTGCGCCAGACGACCAGATCCATGAGGAAGGCCAGAAACATGATGCCAGCCGTAATGCCTGCACAAGCAAAAGGAGTTAAAGAGGAACATATAGCAAAGTTTTCACTTCTAACTCACCCAAGAAGTAGTGTCGGAAGGTGTCCGCATCGTAGAGCGAACAGGCGCCATGCTTGCCACACACAGACTTCCAGAGCAGGCAGGCCGAGTCCACAATGGCGCCATAGATGATGGGACAAGGAACATTGCCAAACAAGCCAATGGCAGACTGTATGACGCCCATGGCCATGGCTTTATCTAGGTGGGAGAAGGAGCAGAGATTAGTGAGGAGTGCAGCATGAGGGGATCCGCCTGGCTTACCCTTTGGATGTGTACAGCGCATGACGAGCAGCATGCTGCCCACCTCGGAGGTGGAATGCATAAATACGCAAATGGCAAAAATCAATATAAAGTAGATGAAGTTCTTGCAGTTATTATCACAGTAACCATTGACCGCCTGAGCATCTGCGGGAGGAGCAAGAGGGCAGGGATTAGCATGAAGACGAGACCAATTGCGCTGCTCCGTCCGTTTACTTACCATCTGGAATGCAAGCACATTGAGAGTAAAGTGTGCGATTATCGCTGGGACGCATCTGGGAGCTGCTGCAGCCGGCATGGCAGGCCGAGATGTACATCTTGCCATCGGTGCCGCAAATGGGCGCAAAGTTCTCCTTATCACAGGTGCAATTGAGCACAGCGCTGCAGGCGGGCTCAATCATGGCGGGACTAGGGAGCAGCAAAACCATGCGGGATTAGCTAGAGAATCGAGTGGAAACTGTTTGCCACCTGTTGCTCACCTGTTGCCATCGCCAGGCTTGTAGCCGGCAAAATCATTGGTGCTGCAGCCCATAAACATGAGCACAATCATGCCGGCGGAGTAGACCAGCGCCGTGAAGGCAATCCAAGCGGCTACGCCACGTGCGGTCGGTTTGCGTTTCAGTATGAACAAACCCGAGATGACAATGCCAATGCCCATGACCAAGATGCCACAGAAGGCAGCTATGATGGCTGCATCGTAGGTGGCCAGCCGAAACTGCGTCTCCAGATACTTGGGCAGGAACGTGTACAGACCCGCAATGGGCAGCAGATGGAAAACGCACGAGGCGGTGCGGAACATGAGTATATCGTTGCTGAGCTGACGACGCACGGTCTTGGGAAAGTCTGCAAGGGATTACAGAGAAGTAGATTAGTTACTGATTAGATGAAGCCTTTCCTGCTCCACTCACCCTTCAGCTTGGGCTTCTCCTCCAGCTCGGGCGCAGCATTGCCTGCCGCGGCGGCTGCTGCCTGCGCCTGTTGCTGCTGCTTGCCGCGCAGCTGTTTGGGAAACGAGAACATGGCAATGGAGGCCAGGAGCATAAGGCTGCCAATGGCCACGGGCCCCAACCACCAGGCGCCAATCCAGCGCGGATCACTGGCATCAAAGCCGGGATTGGCAAAGTTCACATACCAACGCGTGCAGAAGCTGCCCACAATGAAACCGGAGGCGGGTCCCAGAATGCGCATGCCTATGGTCACCGCCATGTACATGGGTGACTGTTTGCTGCCCACATTGTCATCAATATAGGGTATGCCCAGCGTGGCCACCGCAGTCTGACCAATGCCAGAGCTAAGCAGGCTGCCAAAGAAGATGCACAGCACAATCACTGTGATCTTCGAATGCGACGCCTGCTCCAGCTGACGCTGCTCATTGCACTCGCTGCCAGCCAAGGTGCCATTGCCGCCAAGCAGGCAGAGATTCGGATCACTCGAGCTGTTGCTGCTGAGCAACGTTTGTGCCTGCGGCTTGAGGAAAACGCTCGACTGCATCAGTTGCTCGCCGAAGATGAAGTGAGGCAGAGCACACGCAAAGGCTGCAATGGAGAAGAGCACCATGCCGCAGGCAATCCAACGTGGACGATGACCACGTCCAGCAAAGTAGGTAAGCAACATGGCGGTGCTTATTTGACCCATTTCGCTGGCGGAGAGCAGGAAACCCGTTGTCTTCGACTTAATCTGGAATAGCTTCTCGATGGTTGTGATTACCGAGACGAAGTACGTCATGTACATGCCCTGCAGGATGTAGGCAAGCAGAAAGACCACCATGAACACATGCGTCGAGGCAAAGCGTCGCGCCCAGCGGGGACGGCAGCCAAAGAGGCCGCAAGTGGCGCCATCATCTGCGCCGGCGCAATTCAAATCCGAATCAAAGTCAGATTCCTCCGATTCCGAGCCACGTGGCGGCAGCTTGTAGCCACCTGTTAGGGGCGCCTGCTCATGTGCGTATTTCTCGCGCAGATTGTGCCCATTGTGTCCGTTGTGGCCATTGTGCCCGTTGTGCCCATTGTTATTGCTCAGCAGGCCGTTCTTCAGATTATTAATGTCCTCCGATGCCTTCCACTCGTTGTTGTTGTGCCCTGGGGTCGATTCGAAGAGCACATTGCTCACAGTGTCGCCATTGTCCAGCAGCGGCGTGAAAGCCTGCGCCGAGTCACGTCGTCCGCTGTTGGCTCCGCCATTCTGATGATAACCATTGCCATTGCCATTGCTATTCCCATTGCTGGGCGTGCTGTTGTGGGCGTGGCCATTGCCGTTTGCCTTCTGTTGCCCGTTTGAGGAGGGAGCAGTTACGCCGCCGCCGCCAGGTGGCGCCTCCACATCGCTTAGACTCTTCAACATGCTGCACGCGGCGTATACGTAATGTGCGTGAGGATTTTCTGTTTGCAGCTTGCGCTTTCTTTAAGATTTTTGCTGTTGTGCTTTGCAGAAGAATTCTTCGTGATTTGAGTTGTTCTTTTCTTCTTCTTCTTCTTCTTCCTCTTTTTGCTGCTGGCTTAGGTTGATTTGGAAATTTGTTGTTCCATTTTTGTGTTAGCTACATTGGAAAAGCGTTTGGCGGCTTCAGGTGGCAAAATCTCAGCTGCAAGTCGAGTGTGTGTGTGTGTGCAAGTGTGTGTGTGTGCGTGTCTTCTTGTTGTGCCTGGCCAGCAACGAGGTAGTTTCGGTTGTTGTTCTTGTTGTTGTTGTAGTAGTCAGTTACTTCTTTGTTGCAATATGGCAGTGTGTAAGCTGCAAAGAGAGTGAGAGAGATAGGTAGAAAAGAGATTAAAATTAGAGGGAAATTAGTAGGGAAATTTGTGTGGGAAATTTTATCGGCATAATTCTAAAACTATATAATATATTTACAAAAAAAAAAGATACAAAATTTTGTTGAGAAAAAATATTTAAATTTTCTGTTAAATCTTTCTCCCACTCAAACGCAAAGTGCAGCTTTAAGCTGAGCTTTCAGTCTGTTATGTGCTTTCACTTAAGTCTTAAGCTTGCAAGAGCTTTTCTTTGCTTAAACTTAAGCAACTTTTATAGAAGAAAAACTCAATTTTAGACTTTGGCAAGCGTTCAAAGTTTACATAAGTCACGCGCCTTCGGATAGGCAACAAATTATCTGCACTTTACTAGCAACATTTTAATCTAATTGTTATAAATATATAGAATATCTGAAATGCACATCTTATATTTTTTTGGCACAGTAAAAAGCACATAAATTATTAGTCAATTTTTTAAAGATTATTTAAAACACTTTTAAACCGGTTTTTATTTTTTGCAATGCGCCTGTATTATAAAAAACTCACACAATCTCACTAAGTTTTATATAGTATATATCTGCCGGACCGTTATGCGTCGCGTTGTCTACGAGCTGAAAAACGTAACTAAGCGAACGAATTGAAGCGCAGACTGCAAAAAGCGCAACACACACAGCGCAAGAAAACACACAAAAACAGAAAAAACGTAGCACAAAAAACCAATTAAAAACGCGTACAAAGCAAATACTGAAAGGCAGCTTATCAGCGCCCACACACACACACACACACATACACAAATGCAGAGGGAGAGTCGGCAAAGCGCAGTCTACATATATGCATATATAGCACTAGTATATGTAGTATCAAAAAAATAATATAATAAGAAATCGTTGCAAGCAGCAAAAGTTTTTTCCTCTTTTTTTTTGGCAATTGATAAGGCCGCATTCAAGGTTAATTGATTAGGTTTTTTTTGGATTTTGGGGGAACTCACATTGGAGGTATGCGTTGTAAGCTATTTTAGCTGATCTTAAGTGGATCTAGAGGTATATAAATTATAACTTTATTGGTTATTTATAGCAAGAGACATATAAGAAACTTTTTCTTTTAAGTATACAAAAAGAAGTAAAGCTTTAAGCTGATCTTAAGTACAGCATGATATAGTACATATATATTCTGTATGATCTTAAGTATATCTATAAGCTTAAAACACTTAAGTCCCATGCAAACTCTATAAGCCGCGACCATATTAGATACTATATATAGGTTTTTTTTGCTGTTGAAATGTTTATCAACTTAAGATTTTATGGCAGGCTGATTATATACTATATATAGTATATAGTAATTGCACTTTGGGGGATTTGCATAGTCTCGCCTGTGATCTCATCTTTCGTTTAAGTTTATTGCACATGCTGCTCTGTTCTGGCTTAGATCAAATATTATAACAGCTTGCCCCCTCTCTCTCTCTCTCTCTCTCTCCAAAATTTCAATGTCAGTCTAAAAATTCGCATTATAATCTATATTTTTTTTGGGGTTCTCTCTCTCAACTTTTTATTGCGGCACTTTCACAAGTTTGCGCCGCATGGCGTGGTATACTATACAGAATATAATATGCTGTTTGCCAGCCTCGTGTATTATATGTGAATATTTCGTATATACTCTATAGCTATGACACAATCAAATTTCGCATTTCGGTTGTTTTGGTGGCGTCTTCCTCCCGGACTCTTCTTTCTCTCTCTCTCTCTCTCGCTGCGTATCCGTTCGGCTGCAAACGCAGTTGCTGCAGTCGCAGAATCTTATCAGAAAGCGAGCGCAAATGTTGCTGATAATGAAAGTGAAATGAATTCTTCGCACTGCGAGTGATAGAAGGAGAAAGAGAGAGAGAGAGTGAGTGAGAGAGGGAGTGGGCGGTAGATGGCCATGGGTTAAGCATATAAGCACGCGGGAAGAAATGCAATAACAATGTGAGTACGCTATAATGGCCAAGGCCTTGAAATTGCTGCGCATACCCTGTAATAGAAAAACTGGTGGGGTATATATGGTATGGTAGTATTTAAAGCTGTAAATTTAAGCTGCAGCTGTGATGATATTACATATAAGAGACATTTTTTATATAGCTCATAAACATGATGGTCTATAAATACCCTGTAGAAATATGTATAAGGTATATACACTACTTTATAGTAGTCAAAACAAGCTCTGTTCCTTGCTCTCTCCATTTCCAACTGCAACTGCTATTGGTTACAGGGTATGCCATAGTCTATCATATGCAAATTTACCACCTACTTCCTACGTGCTTGCAAAATCTGTTGCGCAAATTCTACGCAAATTGTTGTTCAATCTTCAAGAAGAATTTTCCTTCTTTGCAATTGCGCAAAAGCAAATTTCTAATTTTACTAATTAGACAGGCGCGTGTTGATTTCGCCACTTGATAAGCAGCCAATCGGATGAGATCTCGGCAAGATTCAGCGCTGACAAGGTGTCGAGCTGCGGCAATCTTAACTGCCACAGTGCAGGGTATCAAGGCGTAACTGGAAACAACTGGCTGCAATTTGTTGATTGCACTTGATGGCAGACGTGGGAGAGGGAGAAGTAATGATGAGACAGAGGGAGAAGGGGAGAGAGAGAAGGAGGGAGAAGGATAGTGAAGATAAGACGGAGGGAGCAAGAGATAGAGCAGGCAAACCGAAGAAGGAAAGAGCTATGAGGAGCGGGACAAGATGCAGCAGGAGCAGTAGCAATAGGAGAGATAGAGAGAGAGTAAGAGAGAAGCAGACAGATTAGAAGAGGGAGATGAAGTTGCGGCAAATACTTATGCAAAGTAGATTTGAGTTCGTTCAAATGCTGCACTTGGCCAAGGGCTGACTGCACTGAACTGACTTGCCCGGCCTGGCCTGGCCTGGGCTTGCCTCTTGGCACTCGTCTTGGCTTGGCTTGCCTTGGCTTGGCTAGCTGCCCAGTTACCAGTTCTGTAGCTGGTAGAGAATGCTGCTAAGTACCTGACCGCAGAGGACAGGTAAAGCACATTGAACCCGGGGTGGGTTACTGAACGGACGCCCGCTTTTTTTCGCTCCTCGAACCTCTGCCGCTTCCTCTGTTGCTACTGTGCTGCCTGCTGCCCGCAGCTGTTGCTCTGCCTCCTCCTCCTCCTTCTCCACCTCCAACTACTTCGCCTTCCCAACGTGCACCCGCGTTTGATATTGCTTTAAATTTGGTTTAATAGAACGTTAATTGCTGCTCAATTTGTGGCTTACATAAGCAGCGTTAGACCGCCAGGGGGTGACAAAAAAAGGGGGGCGGATCAAGGGGGGGCCAACAAGTGTCAGATTCGACGAGTGTCAATCACAATAAACGCAATTAAAACCGTTGGTTGCCGCGCGCGGTTTCCATTTCAATTGAACGCAGCGGCGGCTGCTCGTAAATATCGTGGAAAACCAAGAGTTATCAACGCCTAGAATCGATAGGAGTAGCAGGAGGGTAGGGGGGGGGACAGTCTATTGCCAAGCAAGGCTGCTGCTGCTGCTGCTGGGGTGGGGCATTGCGAGGCGTAGCTGAGTGCAGGCGCGAGAGCGAGCGCGCTGACTTGCCTGCAGTGCGTGTCGTTTTTCCGGTTTTTCGGCCAGTTGCAAGTTGTTGTTGCAGTTGTTGTTGCTGCTGCTAGTGCTGCTGCTGTTGGCAGTTGTTGCCACATCTTCCGTCTTCCGTCTTGGCCAACGTCGACAACGGCGGCGACGACGTAACTGCCGCAGTTGTTGTTGTTGTTGGCTGACTAAGTTATTACGCGATCTTGTTTGCCACAGGTGTGTGTGTGTGTGTGTGTCTGTGTGTGTGTTTGCATTTGAATTGCGCAAGCGCAACTATTGCAAATTGCATACCAAGCAGCTCAGTTGCTGCTGCCACTGCTGCATGCCAACATGCAACAAACCAGACACACGGGCAACATGCCCAACTGTTGACTAGACGCTGACAACAACAGCAGCAGCAGAAGCAGCGGCAACAAGTGCCGCAGCCGCAGAAGAAAGCCGCAACAACAAGGCAAGTTAGAAGCAGCATTGAAAGTAAATTGCAGACAGAAGCACAAGAAATGACCGAAGCTGACGCAGTCTTCAGCTCTGCCTCTGCCCTCTTTCTCTGATGTTGCTGCCCCCAGTCGGGGCAAACTTATCGCGCGATCTGCGCATGATGAGCTGGCAAAAAGCGGTTTGGCCACATTTCACTTTTAGCATAGAAATAATTCAGAACGTTTCACGAGATGCATAATGAAATTTAGATATAGTCGACAGTATTTTGGCAGTTGGGTAAATAAGATATAATTTTCTATTGATTTCTGCTAAAAGGTAAACAAACAAAATGTCTGCCTAACATGCAAGTTCACAATTTATTTGAATCTATTGTGAGCACTGTTATTGATAGCAGCTGTTCAAAAAATATCCTTTTGAATTAGGTGGCAGCGCCATGACATTGTCATGTTAGTTAACATTTGTTTACATGTTAACGCACTGAATTGATAATTAATCGATTGTTTCAACTGCATTAATCATTTTATTTATTTGAGCATTCACTCTACTTATGATTCTTTATACCTTTGCAACTTTTCGTCGCGTTACTCAGCGCAGCGAATCGCATTACGATATGCGTCACATTTGTCTATCTAAATCAGCAAAATTGTTGCCGCTGCCGCTGCCCCTGCCACCCTCTCTGAGCGTGCTTTGATGCCTTGACTTTGACCTTCACACTGAAAACCGAAATTGAAGCCAAGCCAAACAGAGCAGACAGAAAGAGAGAGAGAGAGAGCGCGAGACATGGCGAGTTGGAACAAAAACTCAGATGATTTTTTTTTTTTATAAACAAATTTTCGGTCAGACGCAAAAAAAAAGTTTTAACAAATTTGTTTACCACATTTACATATATTATACATTTATTTATTATCATATAGATGAATATACATATAAAGCTATTAATACATATAGCTGGCTAATTGAAGCCGCGTTTCCAAGCCGAAAGTGTCGAAATTAACTTTTGAGAGTGATTCATTATCTCTCGCTCTCTATCTCGCTGTCTCTTTCAACTTTTGTGTTATGCCCACAAAGGCAAAACATGAAAATCTTTCGAAAAGGGGATTATAAAAACTTATATTCGTACAGTTTTGGAAACATACAAAAACGATTACGATTACGATGGCGATTACGATTGTTACTGCCATCGAAATGGGGATTGGGTTTGGGTTTGGGCTGAGGATTACCCGACATATATGTACATACATTGGGCTGTCTGGAAGTGGAACACGCATGTTTATATGGCGACTGTTGGATTGTTCAGGTATTTACATATGTATACATGATTCATGGCGACAAAAGGTGCGGCGAAACAAGCGAATAAACATGCAGGAAAACATTTATTTCACAAGTGTCGCACAGCGAATACACTTAAAGGAAAATTGAATAAAATATGTAAATCGCTAGCAATTATTTTTGGAAAATCCATTTAAGTGTTGTTTTTTCGTTTATGTTTCAAATTATAAAAATTTGCTAGTGCAAACTGAGCGCCAAAATTGATATGCCCTTCTGGCGCAGTGTACACGCCACAGATATTCCATTGAACCGTTTTTTTTTTGCACATGGCCCCAGCCAGTGTATATATATTTTATTTATTTTGTGCTTTTCTTTATGCGCACTTTCAACAAAAACCAAAACCAAAAAGCGCAAAAGACGCACGGGAAGGGGACGTACAGACAAAAAAAAACAAACTTCCTTTTTGACGGCGCTTGTTAAAAATGCCAAAAAGCCAAGAAGAACGAATCGAAAGACGCACGTGAAAAAAAAACATATACCAGAACAAAATTAACAACCTCAAAATGGCAGCGAAGTGTGCATAAATTTTTGAAATGCCCGCAACAGGCGAATGTGAAGCCAAAATACCAAAAAAAAAAAAAACCAAAAAAAAAAAACTAAAAACCAAAAGTAAAAGAAGAAACAAACCTAATGAAATGCAATCAAAAATGCATTTTAAGAGGACTGCATTAAGTCGGGCGAGTCGCGAGTCCCGGGAGCCGTACGCGAAGCTACTTGTGCTTGCCAGGTATTTACCTGGCCCCACAACTGCAGTGAACCGTTCCAATTCGGCTTTCTGCTTGCTATCTGCCTTGCAGATCTGAGAACATGGCGCTGACGTGTGTTGAGGGCAGTCCGTGAAAGAAAAAGATGCTCAAATTTATTTAAGCATATTGCGGAGGTAAAAAAGTAATGAAAATACAAAATAAATTCAAGCCATGGCCTTTTGGTTCGCCCGCCACACACTTTACATTTGTCATTTTCGGTTAACAGTGGTAGAAAAATACCCAAATTGCAATAGAAACCCGCTGTTAAATAAAGTACTTTTTAACATGAGTCTAAATGTCCTTTTCAGCTATCTGGCAGCGCTACGACTGCCCGCATGTAAATCTACATTTGTTTACATGTTAAGTCACAGCGCCATATTTTGTGTTTGCGAAGAAAAAGTTGAAATCGTTTTTAAATCGTCCCACTGTGCTGCGCCGTCAGTCGGCGAGAACACGTTGCAGTCGGCATTTATAAGAAATATACTTAATTTAAACAGAACCTTACGTCTGATTGATTGAGCTGCTGATTTAAGAGGCTTTTTTGGCTCAGGTCCTGGCCCACGAAACGAGGAAATGCGGTGCGTTGAGGTGTTAACTTGCCTTAAATGTTCAAGTCGGTTGGACAGTGCGAAAGTGAGTACCGTTATAACGCTAATTGAAGTCTTATAAATCGCTGAGACAAGACAAGTTTCTGTATTTGGGCTTATTTTTTTTTGTGTTTCTTCTTCTGACATATTTTCGTGGCTAATTTGTGCAGAAAACGCGTAAATTTGTAGTTGATTACGTGCATTGATTTTTGCACTTAACGCCCAATTAGTTTTGATTTATTCAGAAGTAAACATATTTATCTCTGATTCATGCCGTTCCAAGAGTTTCGCTCATTGGCATGCATAGAGATTCTGCGTGTCTGTCTTAGAACTTCACTTCAAGTGTCAAGTGGAATTGGGATGGCAACTGGGGAATAGCTAGATAGATAGGCCTGGTTCTGGTTTGTTCTTTCTTAATCATCGACTTTATTTGTTTATGAATGTACTTAACAGTTTTTGCGCCGCGCTTTTTCGGCTGCCTTTTCCCGGCCCTCTCTCCCTACATAGCACTTCAACTTCTTCAATTGTTTAAAATTCTGTGCATAATTTGCGCTGTGCGTGAATATGTTAATTTTGGTATCTCTTTTTTTCTGCTTCTTCTTCTTTCGCTCTTCCTGTATTGTGTGTCGTGTCTTGTGACTCTTTTGTGAATTTCCACAAAGCGCCAAGTGGCTTTTTTTGGCGTTACATTTTAAATGAAGTGTTTACTTAAGGTACGGCTCGGTACACGCAGACAATTTGTACTTACTTATTGTTTTGTTATTTGTTTACTTTGAAGTTGGCAGCAGACGCTTCGAATTGGTAAAACTGCAAAGAAAGCGGAAGAATGGAAAGATTCATATGAGTTGTGTTTACAGAACAAGAACAAACTTAACAGTTCTAACTCCCTCGCCCACTGTTAAGCGCTAACAGCAAACTGTTAACCGCAATGCTTAGACATAGTATTTAAATGCTAGTAAAAAAATACCTGCCATAAACTAATCTTTTATTATTATGCAAAAGTAATTGCACTCATTTTGCAATCAATAAACTCATATTAACAAGCAGCTGCAACTAAAGCTAAGCAAACACAAGCTCGTAATGTTAATTAACTGGTAGCTCCGCAACGCATTGCAATTGCATTTACTGGCAGAATTCTTGCCATAAAAACGCCATAAAATACAGCAACAACAACAACAACATGAGCTGCAGCACGTTTAGCTGGCTCATAACAATTACAGCAAAAGTGATTAACAACTATAAAACGACGACAACAAGAACCAGAGCAAGAACAACAACTTAGGCTCGATCGGCAAAAACGAGTTTGTGTCGTCGCTTGTGCATTGCGTGTGAAAACAATTTATGAACGAGCATTTAAACAATGTTTTTTTGCATTGCAAAAAACGAATATGCAATAAAAAACGCATTACGGCGGGGGCAAAGTGTACAATGCGAATGCAAATGTTGTCTACAGCAGCAGCAGCAGCAACAACAACAACAGCAACAACTGCAATCGATGTGAACGGGCAGCGACAATAGCTGCACGACAGGCAACTACAACAACTACAAGCGCGACGACAACAGCAACAGCAACAACAACAACAGCAATCAACTGTATAAAAATAAAAGATAAATGAGCGCAACTGTCTGACGGTCCGTTTCGGTCTCTCTCTCTATTTGTGCCTGCGTGTGTGTGTGTGTAACAAAAGCAAGAACTCAAGTAGCATTGCATTGAGATAGGTCAGTCACACACAACAACACTGATACACACACACACACACACACACACAAATACTCGGGCGCGCGCACATAAATGCAACGCTGCACTCGCTGCCAAAGCTTTAATATGCAGTTACAGCTGCAGCGCTGCCACGGTCGCAGTCAGCGTTAACGTTAACGCCAACGGCGACGTCAACTGCTCTAATTACTCTACCCGTAAATCGTTGCTAGCGGTGGGGCATGTATGCAGCTCCCCTACCCCTCCTCCCCGCTCTCTTGCTCTTCCGCTCTGCCCATGCCAGTGTTGCCAAGCGTTGCATCAACAACAACAAAAAGCATCAACTATCAGCATAAAACAAGTTTTTGAGTTAATCTCAGTCTCAGTTTCAGTTTCAGCCGCCGTCGCTGCTACCCGTGCTGCTGCAGCGATGCTGTTGCGTTGTTCTTGTTGCTGCACTATGTAAAAACTTACACAATCGCCGCTGCGCAGCGCAGCACGCACACAAACGCAGCTTCTTCTGCCGCTCAACGATTCACTTTTCTTTGTGCAATTTCAATAATTTTTTGCGCCCAACAGCGAGAGAGAAAAATTGAGTGAGAGCAAGAGCGCAAGCAGAGAGCGCACGCGAGAGAGAGCACAGCGAGCTAAACGCATACGAAAAAAAAAGCTCACAGAGAGCGCAGCGCAGTCGCTGCGCAGCGTTGCCAACTTGCACTTTTTGGACGCGTATCAAATGCAAATAGTAGTAGATTTTTTTTTGCAGTAGAAATGTGAGTAAATGGGAAAATTTTGAAATGCACTTGGTAATACTTTAAGAACTATTTAAAGTAGTTTTTGCTAATTAACTATTATTATTATTAATTATTAAATGCAAATTTCTTGCAAACTTACTGCCGGCTGTGTGAAGTGCAACTGGAACCTACGACAACAGAATAAATAGTGCGCAATAGAACGACGACAGACGCGACGCCCTAGAAACACTTCAACCCCTATGAGACAAAGCTTTCTCTGCCTCCCTGCCTCTGCCTCTCCCTGTCTGTCTGACTGTAGAAAGAGGGTGTGTCTCGGTAGGTTTCGCCTTACAATAGAATCTTGCGCAATTCGCCAAAAATGGCAAAATAAAATTAGACAGACAAAGAACTGTCTAGACAGCGACGTGCCTGGGGGTATTACTATATATACAGCTCTATAAATACATGCACACATTACACATACATACATATCTGCGTCATGCAATGCGGGCAATCAACGATAATGATCATTCGCAGTGTTTGCTTTTATTGTGACATAATTAGTGAAAGTGAAATTGATCGGTGCAGCAGCGGCGCCTGCAGTTGCAGCGGCAGCGGCAGCGCTGTCAATAGATGCAGCTGCAAGGCAGCGCAGCGTGACGTCGACGTTGACTGCGAGAGAGTGTGTGTGAGTGCGCGAGTGCGCGCAGCGAAATGAAAATGAAATTAAAATTCAAAATGAAAATGAAAATATTGCAAAAGTTAGGCACGCACACGGCGAGAGAGAGAGAGAGAGAGAGGAATGCTGAGAGAGAGATGTGAGTGTATGTGTGTGTGTGTGTGTTAGTGTAAAAAGTGCATTGACTCGTTTAACAGTGGACGCGACTACCTAGGAGTGAGCGAGAGAGAACTATCAAATTTGTCTGAGCTCAATTTGATTGCAATTTATAGCAGCATTTATGGCAAATTTGTGTGGCTAATTTATGCACATATTAAATTTAATTATGCCACACTTTGTTTATTATTTAATTATTTGTTTACTTAGCATTAAACGGCTCAATGCAGGCGGCAGTAAAAATGTAAAGTATTTTTCTCGCTGTTGTAAATCAAGCGCAAAGTGTTGCCGCGCTGCACATGTCGTATGCGCAATATGGGCGGCATCGCGTATACGACGCGCTGTACGCAATTGCGGACTGGCACAATTAGCGTAAAAGTGCATAAATAATAGCCAAGCAGTGCATATACAATGAAAATATATAAAACACTTTCGCATTTCGCAGTTTACTGCACTTTGACGCGCTGCACGCGCAACACATTTCGCTGCGCTTGATTCCCCTCATTGTGCTAGTCAATTTGCCGGGCGCATTCATAGTTGCATTTGTGCAACAATGTAGCAGCCACACACACACACATACACCTAGAGTGTATTGTCAACAAGACAAGCAGCAGAACGAACAGAAGCGCGATAAGCGCAAGCAGCAAGTGGCAAGTGGCAAAACTAGTTTAGTAGGAATTTTATGGCGCGTTACTCAATTGAATAAGTGCCACCATGACAGGGGGCGGGGGCGTGTCTCGTTGAGAAATGTGTGTTAAATTGAGAGTGCCATAAATTAATGCGTGCTCACATAAAACAAGTCAACTTAAAATTGCATTTCGCATAATTTTCACAAAAAAAAAAAGTCAAACAAGACAAGCGCAACAGACGAAGACGAAGCTGTGGAGGCAGAAGACTATGAAAAGCGAAAACTGGGTCAACCTGATGCAGCTGCCTACGCAGCTACGAGCGGACGGAGATGTCGTCGGCGTCGCCGGCGTCGTCGCGGTCTATCCGGGCGCAGACGCTACAAATATGTAACTCAAGAGATATGCAAGCTGAAGCCAAATTGTAGCTGTAGCTGCGCCAAAAAAAAAGACAGAAACAAAACAAAATGTATAAAGGTGCGTGGGGCATGCTAAGGCAACAAATACCCTGTAAAAACTTTACCTAAAAGGTACATACAGTCTGCAACTGCAGCTGCAGACTTAATTTATGTTTAATATTTGTTCTTCTTTCTAGCCTAGCATACCCCTCAGCGCACACACTTTTCATGCAGGGTATCTTATAGAAAAAAAAAATATTATAAATCATTTGTAGGAAAAGTAAAAACAGCAGCTACACCATGCCAAAAATTTATGTATCTCTTGGATTTCACCCACGCCGCCAACGCCGACAACAACGTGGGTCAAGTTGCAACTTGTTTTTTGGGCTGGTTTGTGCGCAGTGTGCATTGCGTTTTGGTAATCGCATTCACCTTCTTATCAGACGCAGCAACAGCCGCGCAGACACGCGACAACAACACGAACAACACGAACAACGCCAACAACATTGTTTGCAAATGCGCGTAAAACACGAAACTATTTTGCTCTTTGCATTTTCCAACTGCTTGCGGCCCACTGTGCGCGGGCCTGTCTACGAGAGTCGTGATTCCGATTCCGCCTGCACACACACGTTCACTTTCAAAATCAGTGAAATGTAACCGACAAATGTAAAGAAAACGAAGAAGTGAATTGTTGCCGTTGTTGTTGTCGCTTTAGTTATTCACATTATTCATTTGGCTTACAAATAGAGGTTAATTTATTGTGTGACTTGATCAAATTGCGCGCTGCGCACACATAAAGTACATAAAGAGAAATGCAGCTGCGGTATTTGCCAAGGAAAGTGTTCGAAAATATTTTTGGGAAACGATAATTGAAGCCAGTTATCGATTAGTGGAATTTCGGAGCGATTGCTATGCTGCAGCTAACTTAGCTTGCGGCAGCGTTGCCACTGCGTGTTAGAAAAATGTAAATAAAGCAAAAGATGTTAAGCTGCTGCGTCATCTTGTTGGGTTTTGTGTAATTTAATTTATAGTTTATTGTGAATTTAAAATGAACGTAAAATTAGTTAAACAATTCGGTTAAAATTTGAATTCTAGATGAACGAGTCTCTATCTCACTCACTCTCGCGCTGGACTGTGGCCCTACCACAATGCGAGTGCTGCGGCGCGGCAGTCTCAATGTCAAGTTGGGGCCATGTTATTGAACCAATAACACACAGAGGATTCATTCAGAGAAGATATATGAATTAATGTGCGTGTGTGTGAGTGCAAGTAAGATGCGGCGGAGGCAGATAAAACTGCAAGTGAAGAGAAAACAGCAGCAGCAGCAGAGGCAGCAGAGGCGGCCTTCATTTGCAGCTCGCTGACATTGACATGCTCACGCTGCACACACACACACAAGTAAGTACACACACATGCACGTGCTTGTACGTGTATCTGTGACGTTGACATAATTCATCAAGGCGGCATGCAAATTGTTTGTAACGCTTTTCTTGCCAATTAACGTCAAATGCCAAATAAGTCAAACTCTTTTGGTCCACTGCCACTGCCAGTGGCACTGCTGCATGTGGCATGTGGCAAGTCGATGACGCGCCTGCCGCTTGCACATTCCACACAAGTTTCTGACCATAAAGAGACCGCAGCGCGCACTCGCTGCGTGTTGCAACTGCACTTGACTTACTTTGTGTGCCCGTGTGTGTGTGCGCCCCCCTCTGTCTCTATCTCTTTCTCCTGCTGTATCTGGTAACTGGCAGCGTCGCCATCTGCGCAATGCATTTCACTTTCATTATGATGCAGTCGCCTTTTTGCCACTAAAAATGGCAACGAGCGAGCGCGAGTGGCGGTTTTTCCAAGCCGAAAATGAAAACCAGTTAACGGCATACGCGGATTTTCCCATTTGCTCATACATCCCTCCCCCTCTCTCTCTGCTTGTCTGATTGGCATCAGCTGACAGCTTGGCCTCTGCTTGTGTGTGTGTGTGTGTGTGGGGGAGGCGCCTTGTCTTTTGTCTTTTCATTGTGTTTCTTTAGTTGTTTTTACTTTCTTCTAATAGATCGTTAGCTTTGCTTTGAACTTGCAACCAGCCTTGCCACATTGTTGTTGTTGTTGTTGTTGTTGCAGCAGCTCTGTGCAATTGATTGCTTATTGTTAAATGAAAATGGAAAGTCATTTTCTATGCAGCTGACGGTCTTTTTCGTGGGTTTATCCCCCCTCTCTTTCTCTCTTTGCATACCTTTTGTGCGCGCGCTTTCCCAAAATAAACTACAGAATTTTCCAGCGTGGGCTGTGGCAGTCAGAGCGGGGGCAGCGCCATCTGTCGGTCAAGCGCTTAATTCATTTCGTTGTTGTTGTTGTTGTTGCTCTTTTCCCATTCTTGAATGAGTTCTCATTCATTTTCCTTTACGCTTTTCCCTCGTTTTTATTTTTATTGATTTGCCAGCTGAGCAAACGGAAAGCGAAAGTAATTACAGTTAGTCATGCAATCAAATGGTCGCCCTGTCTCTGCTCCCACACAGAACGTAGATAAGCGCGAGAGAGAGAGAGGGAGAGGAAGAGTGAGTGCGAGTGGGAGCGCATGAGAGCGATAAAAGTGACTGCATTAAATGCAACCCCAAACTGCAAGCCGCTGACTTTCTCACAGTCTAAGAGGCTCTACCCTGTCTCCCCCTCTCCCTCTCTCTCTCTCTCTCTCCCACACTGCTCTCTCTTGATCCTCGTACCTCGACAGAATCAATTTTTATTGGTTACACAACGCCAGCAGCAGCAACAACAGTTGCAGTTGCAGAGTGCATTGAACTCGGTCGGGCGAGTCATGACTTTTAGTACTTCTTCGCCTGCTTGGCAATGGCGCTGCTAGGCGTAGGGTATATTAGCTTGCAGAGGCAGTTGGTAACAGTAGAGGGAATGCATGAAGTTGGTTAGGGTATAAAAGTTCGTTGAGTTGCTTAAGCCTTGAAGTAATTCTTACAAGTTGCTGTGAGGCACTACTTGATATACCCTACAGCAGTAAGAAGCTAGGCATATCGTTTAGAAATATACGACAGTTGCTTTGGAGAGCTAAGAGAACTCTTTACCTCGTATACCCTACAATGCCAGCTCATTTCCGCTTTCATCTGTTGCTCTACTCTGGATACCCTACTTTATGTTAGCGTCTTTCCTGATTACCTCGCACTAAGCGAAGTCTTTACCTCATATACCCTACAATGTTGCTCCCCACTCTATACCCTACTGCAGTTAACTTTTTGTAAGCGTATGCCCTGTTCGTCTTGCCCTGCCAGCAAAACTTTCAATTCTTGTGTCGTGTTTGTTGTAGCTTCCCCCTTGGTTGTTGTTGCTTCTTCTTCTTTTTTTTTTGTGTGTCTTGCCTTGTTTTTGTTGCTGTTGGCAACTTGTCTTGAGCAAATAGCCACTGCATTTTATTGACATGTCTTCACACACACACACACACACACACCAGGCACACACACAGACAGAACGAAACAGTTGCACTTGTCAAAGACTGAAACAATGTAAGTCTTTGGGCAGCTTCCCAAGCGAAGCAAGTTGAAGTTTTAACTGGATTTAAATCTATAAAATATATAGACAAAATTTTAAATTGTTTAGGTTTTATTCTCCTTTAATACACGGCTTATATCCTTCTCTCTCTCTCTTCCCTTTTTAGAAGTGAATTCTACCCTGTATGCCGCCACCAAAGTTATTGCGATTTGTATCCCAATTGCGATTGGCATTCGCATAGGCATCGATGCTGCCACGCCCATCTCGGCTGGTCCATAGATTGTGATTGTATTGCAGATTCGCCTGACGTCCCTGCTCATCCTTGCCGCCGGAGAGCACCACCGAGCCGTGTTGTGGCGAGCGTGCATGACGCACATGCGGAGCCAAATAGGCAGGCTGCTCCAGTGGCACAAACGTGGCTGCAGCTGCCACAGCGATGAGGCAAGTGGCCAGGACGAGTAGAGCGTTGAAGCGGCTGGAGAACATCTTCGAAACGAGGAATGCGAGGAATACTTGTGAGTTTAATTTGTGAACTGCGACTGTGCTGGATTCGAAGACGCTGCGCAGCTTTTATAGCCCACAGTGAATGACAATGGGATTCACCGAAGAGCTGCTGTCCTATCTTTGCTGAAAAAGCACCAGCAAGGGGGACCTTTTTGGCTGGCGTAAATCCCCCACAGCGTGGCTTATCAGCATGTTTGTCTTACAGATGCTACAATATGTCACAGTTTCGAAGAACATTTCGGACAACAAGCAGAGAAAATTGCTCGACTTTTGAATACTCAGTGAAGTTGATAAAAGTTACTCGGAAATTGGCAAGTTTAGAAGTCTCATCGAGGCAAAGGGAACTACGAGGACTACGTATGATATTACGCATATTCAACTTGGTTTTGGACTGATCTATTGAAACGGGATCAAAATATCTTCTATAACTGAGCGCAATGTCAGCTGAGCTTTCAAATTGGAAGAAGAAACCGCAGCTGGACTTATCTCGCTCAGGGGCAGAGCGTGTGACCTGACAGCAGCGGCTTATCAGGTGAACATATTGCATATAGTATAGTTGAAAATATATAGAGCAGCTGTGACCCATTATATAGTATGTTATGTAGTGTAGAGTATATATAGAAATAGAGCTCTCTCTCTCTTTCTCCCTGTGCAACCTATTGACCTGATTTTGCAATGAAACAGATGTGACACAGTGCTAAGCTGTTACTTTATATTACTATACACTATATATAGCATAATATCTGATGTAGTAGAACTATATATTATCATATGATATAGTAAAGTACTACAAAATAAACTTCCCCTTTCATTTAGAGCTTTTAGTGCGACCCCTTGACCCGATTCCGCAATGCATCTTTCCCCCTTTTTAGCTCATTGTGAGGCAGGGGAAAAATTCTGTTGTCATAACTTTTCTTTTCTTTTCAGGCCCAAAGCCTACGCAACGATAACGCGCACGCAGCGGCCAAAAAAAAAAAAAAAAAAACTAAATAGAAATAAAATAAAACAAAAGCTAATAAAAAAATAAACTGAAGAATCATAAAAAAAAGAAAGAGAATTTAGTTCAGGCGAGTTCATTGACACAGAAAAAGAAATCAAAATATTGTAGACACCCCCTACCCCATGCCCGATCTAGATTTTACTTATACGCGCCCACAATCTATGCGTATGCGTATCTCAGCCCCCTCCCGCCTCCCCCCTCCCCTCTCCCTTTGGCTACGCACAATTTTCACGCAACTTTTTAGTTTGGTTTTTGTTGCCTAGTCTCGGCACTTATCGATGCTTAATCGCCGCGCACAACGTCATAGATAGAGTGTACTATAAGTATACCTACCCCCTGCCCCCTACCCCCCTCCCTCCACTCAAGGGGTACGCCTTGAGAATTGCCAATCGTCTGTCGCCGTGAACTTGAATTTCATTTTCGATTATTTGTGAAAGTAAATTTTTGAAGCATGAAACTAGATTCTATTCGAGTTCCGTCGCACGAGAACTGATTTCTAATCAGGCTAGGGCTAGGGCTAGCCTAGGGTACTTGGTGGTAGGGGGGGTACTTATAGAGCGACTGCTCTATGTATGTAGCCGTAATTAGATGTGCGTTCGTCGCGTTCGCTGTCGAGTCGATTTGAATGCGAATACGAAAGTCTTTGAGAGACTGCGACGACGACGTCGCTGGGGCTTTTGTCTGTGTCCATAGATCATTTGCGGGTGAAAGTTTTTTTTCGACTCGCTCGAAAATTGTACACAGTCTCCGCGCTGAGTGTGTGTGCGAGTGTGTGTGGGTTTCATTTACTTTTATTATTCGAGCTCTGGAGCAGCTTATCTATTGAATATCAAGTTATGCATTTCGAATTTCGTTTTGTCACCTGCGGCTATTTATCTTCACCACGGGCTGCTTTTTTTGTCTTAGCGCCCACGGGGCGTATGCGTATTGCGCGCTAGGCAAAGTCGTAGAAAATGGCAAGGCAAAGCGACACGTGTAGCGCCAAAAAACTTTGCCGAGTCATAATTGAATTTTTATGAAGCCAAAGCTTCGAGCGTGGTTCAATATAAACACTTCACGCCAGGCACACACACACACACACACACACACTGCTAGGCACACTCAATGAATGAAAGGCGGCGCATTAGATACTTGGCACTTAGATACAGATACAAATGTATCTGGCGCGGCATACGCACGCTTTCCAAATACATTTGGTATGCTAGGCTCATAAAGGGGCAGCGTCTGGCAGTGTGTGTGTGTGTGCATCTGTGTGTGTGTACTGTGTGTGTGTGTGTGCTGTGCGTGCGCTCAAGATTTATGTGCCGCAAATATGACGACAAAAAGCTTAATAAAATCTGCTGCGAGCGCTTAAAACTTGCCACGCCTCTGCGCTCTTTCTCCATCCCTCTCTCTCTCTCTCTTTTGTTTGCTATCTCTGTCTTTCATGACTTGCTGACTAACTAAGCAGCTCGCATCGATCTATTTATATAACCAATTCAAATCGCATTATATCACATTTTAGTTAGGGTATCTGCGCAGCGCGGCATGCCGTTTAAAGTCGCATAAATTAGACAGCAAATAGATAGATGGATAGCTAGATAGATGTATAGAGTGAGAGAGAGAGAGAGAGTGTGTGTGAGAGAGAGAGGGGCCAAGAAGCAGCGCACATAAGGCACGCACAAATAACATTTATTTGATTCTTTCTTTCTTTCTTGCTTTCTGCGCTTTGCTTTGCTTTTCTTTTATTTTTTAGCACTAAACTCTTGAATAATGTATGGAGCGTAGAATGGTGAGAGGGAGATAGCAAGAGAGGAAGAAAGAGACAGGTAGAGAGTGCGCAGAGTTTTGACAATTGTCTTGAGGCAGCAGCAGCAGCAGAAAGAGAGGAAGCAGGAGGAAGTGGGCGAGCTGAGGCTGTGCCGGCTGTGAGTTGTTGTTGTTGTTGTTGCCACACTTGTTGTTGTTGTTATTGCTTGCTTAAGTCAAGTTCAAGGACTGTCAATTAAATTGAAATCACTTGCTAAAGAGACGACGCAGAGACGAGACAAGGCGTAAACAAGACGGAGCCGTCGAAGAGGTAGAGGCAGAGGCAGCGGCAGGGGGCGGCAGGCAAAGGGGTGTGGCAAGTCGAGTACAAGTTGTGTCAAGTTGTGGCTTTATTTTGAAATCACTTAAGCAGGGCATGCAGTAGGCAGCTGCGTGTAGCTGCGGCTGTGCGTGTGTATCTGTAGCTGTATTTGTATCTGTATCTTTTCTGCACGCAGCTTCGTTTACATTCGTTTTTTTTTTGCTTCTGCCAGCGGATGCTGCGTAGTTACAGCTCAAGTGAGCTAAAGATAGCTACAGCTACAGGCAAAACAGATACAGCAACGACAGTGAGAAGATACATATGTATCTTTAAGTTGTCAGTTTTCAGGGGGGGAGAACTAATTAGAGAACACTTTAACATAAGCCATAAAGAAATTTAAGGCATAGATAAAGATATATGTAGCTACATTAAGAGTTGCAGCAGCTACAAGAAATGTATCTTTAAGATATATTTTTAGAAAAGAAACAGTTAAAAGATACAGAAGTAACAAGAAATGTATCTTAAGGGTTCTTCCTTGCAGAAACCATATCTATAACCTCCTTCTTTAATGAAATACATATAGAAACCATATTTATGCTATTTAGTTACCATATTACTGTATCTACTAAGGAAGAGAAGATGTAGAATGAGATATAGCTAGAGAAACAGCTATTAGAATTGTATCTTTAAGCTCCTTTTCTATTGAAACTCCAAGAGATTCATCTAAAGATACAGCTATAAGAAATGTATCTATAAGTTCTTTTTCTAGTGGAACTTAATTGAAATTTGTATCTACATAGAGAAAAAGCAATTCATACAGAAATACAGGTATAGGAAATGTATCTTTAGGTTTTTTCCATTGAAAAAATTCTCTAAAATCTAATAAAATATATATAGAAAATTCTATCTAAGCATCTTGATTAATTCTTTTAATTTTTCTAAAATAAATTTACTTCATTTTGCCCTCTTCATTTCTACTCGTATTTCTTTCCCTTTCCAAAAGTTTTCCTATGCCACACACACCCCACAAAACTCGAAAAAAAACCCAAATTCGAGTCCAATTGAAAGCGTGTTTTTAGGCCAACTTTCAGTTTTCAAAAGTCGCATATATATAGCATAAGGTTTACTGGATAACACTTGAGATATTCCTCCCAAAAGAGATACGAAATTTGGTCATCGATATGCTTTAAATTTAGTATTAGCTGCATAATTAATGCAGCATTTTGTTGTTAACAAATTAGCATAATAACACAGGCAGAGGAAGGGAGATGAAGAGGGAGAGAGAGAGAGAGAGATGAGAGAAAGAGATGCCGAAACTCCGCACGTGCTCTTGCCTCATTTGAGCCACATTAACTGCGCTTCATCGCACTGAGCTATTTGCAAATAGTGACTAGAAAATCGAGAGCTGTCGAGGTGGGAAAACAAATATATATCTTCCTGCTATATAGCGCCATATATACTATATAGATATAGTATGCTTGATGTGCGATGTGTCAATCTATCAGCGAGGAAGCTTGCGCCGGAAACTGACGGCGTTTGTCACGCACAAATTTAGCAAGAATAAACACGCAGAGAGAGAGAGAGAGAGAGAGAAGGAGACAGAGAGAGAGAGAGAGGGAGACAGAGAGCGAGCATATAGTGTGTGGCCAGTTGGGCCAGATATGTTGCCAATATAAAGCCATTTCGCTGCGTTTACAGACTCAATTTGGAATTTGTTGTTGCTTTTGTTGTTCTTTTTGTTGTTGTTGCTTTTGTTGTTGTTGTTCTTTTTGTTGTTGTTGAAATTTTGTATGCCAAGAATTTAAATTAGTAGCAAATCTGGTTTTTTTTGTTTTCGATTTCGGGTTGGGATTCTTCTGCCGCTTCTGCTTCTGCTTCTTCTTCTTCTGCGGCTCGTCTCTTGTCTTGTCTCGCGCTTGATTCTTGTTTTCCTCTGCTGATTCTACTGTCTGTCGCGTCTGCTGCTGCTTTATCTTCTTCTTATTCCTCTACACAATTCTTCTGCGACGTTCTTACAGGTGGAATGGCTGCCTCGCTTAGACTTGGCCAAAAGAAATTTCGATATTTGGCCACAATTAAAAGTTCTGTATAAAATTTTGCTTTCTCTGGCAGCAGCAGGGGGAGGGGAAGGGGGGAGAGGGAAGAGGGGCAGGCACACTTTAACTGCCCTCAGTGATTTACGATAATCTTTGTGGCTGCTGCTCAATGTGGGTCATATTTGTGCAGGCACAGGAGAATTGCTCTCGAGAGACTTGTGTAATCTGCTTTCTTTACTTCTTCTGCCCTCTCTCTCTCTCGCCCTTTTTGAAAAGTGAAACTCTTGGCCTAAACAATTGGCGCTTTTTAAACATTTACGTTAATTAAATGTGCCACGAAATTTGGCTGCAATTTGCATAAGGCAAAAGATATGGCATATCGAAATGTATCTGCAACTGCATCTCTGCAGCTTTATCTGTGCGTATTTACTTGGGCTCCTTCTCTCCTCCCTCTCTGCCTCCTACTCTTTCTCTACCCTTCCCCTGCCCTGCTGCCGGCTTGTAATTACACAGAAATGAGGCAAGAAAATAAAAAAACAACGTGAAAAAAACGCACAAAAAGCGGGCGGGAAAAAAAAACGAAAACGAAAACGGAATAAGTATTTCATGTTCTTGCTTTGCTTTGCTTTTCGGATTTCGTTTTTTTGTTTTTTTTTTTTTGTATTTATTTTCTTATCATTATTTTGTGATGTGCGCTTTCGGCTGTCCGTCTGTCTGTCCGTCTGCCAAGGGACAGTCTCTCTCTGTCTCTTGCTCTGTGCGCATTTAAGAAATTTCTTAACTCATTACGATTTCACTCAATACGCCGTATAATTGGTTTGTAGGCCGATCCCCAACACACACACACATGCACACACACACAGATACTCAAATAACATGTTTCACTTTCTCTGGCAACCATGAGATACATTTTCGAAAGAAAAAAACAACCCAAAATATTCTGATAGAAACCGAAGGCGCAACAATTATTAACAATTCCATTGCAGATCGCACGATCTGCGGCACTAAACCAGTTTCAGTTCGCGCTGCCCAGCTGGCTATATAGCCGCTATATATATAGAGTATATGCTGTATTTATCTGTACTTACATTTATCGCCCCTATTTGTGTTTTTTATTCATTCAGAACTTTTGCTACGCAATTTATGCGTGTAATTTAGCTGCCTCTCGCACTCTCTCTCTCTCTCTCTTTTGTATTGCTGTCTTGCTCTGCTCACGCTCTGCTGCTGCTGCTGCTGCCTCTGCTGTAGTTGTTGTTGTTGCTTTTAATTCACACAATTTAATTTGTTGTTTGATTATAATTTATTTTAGTAATTGCACACGAGAAATTTCGAATGGGGAAATGTGATCAAAAAACACGCACGAAAATTTTTCGAAAATATTTTTCGGTTTTCGTTTTCGGTTGCTGTTGTTGTTGCTGTTGTTGTTGCAGATGTTGTTTCACTTGTGGCACACGTAACGAGATTGCATTTTGAAAAATTTTAATGAATACTCAAATATTTCTCGTTCTTTTTCCTGCTCGCTTTTTTTTTAAAAATAGAACAATTTTTTCGCCTGCGAACGTGTGTGTGTGCGTGTGTGCGTGAGGCGCGTCACTGCGCTGCACTTGTATCTCGCAGATACACAAACCGTATGTGCGTGTGCGTGCGTGCGTGTGTGTGCGTGAACTGGGTCGAAATACCATATAAAAATATATATAAATTACAATTGACTTTGCTTAATTTCTTGTGAAATTCTCGTGGGGGCGTTGGGTGAGGTCAAAGGCAACACACACACTGTGAAGTAGCAGACGCGACGCGACGGCAAAAGGGTTCGACTACGTGTGCAGCGCGTGCAGTTACAACGACAACGACGACGACGACGACTGAGCGGCAAAAACTCGAGAATAAGCAAAGTGCGGCTCAATTTATACGACAGACCAAACAAGAAGATACACACGAATGAGCTGCGCTGTCGGCGTCGCTGCCACTGTTGCCTTGCGCTGTTGTTGTTGTATCTTAAAGATACACACGATCGGCACGGCACGGCACGGCAGACACAGACAGAGACAGGCCAACAACAGATAACAGTGGCGTCGCCGCCGCCGTCAACAGCGACGCGCACGCAATTAGAACGCTGAGCGAGAGCGAAAGAGAGAGAGAGAGGGAGCGCGTCGCGTCGCGTCGCGTAGCCGGCAGCGCAGCGAGAGTGAATTTTTTTCGCTGCACGCTCTCTTCGCTGCCCGCAGGGGGTGGTGCTGGCAGCGCTGTCGCTGTTATCGCAGGCGTAGGCACGTTGCGTCGGCGGCGGCGGTGGCGGCGTGACTGTGTGCGTGTTGTGTTTGTTTTCGTATGAAATAGTAGTAGGCGCGCCGCAAAAAGCGTAGTAGCTTTTGGTAGTAGCAGCAACGTCTGTTTCAATGCGCTTTGTTTCGTTGCTGTCCCTCTCTGTGTGTGTGTGTGCGTGCGTGTGTGTTTTATTTGCATATATTAAATATGCACGACCTACATTGTTGTTTTGTCGTCGCCGACGGCAAACAAAAACGAAAATTTGTATATAAAGCTGCAGATACACAGAAACATGTCGAAGGCAACGCACAAGCACAAGGCGCAGCCAGCAGAGCGAGCGAGCGAGAGAGAGAGAGAGAGGCAGGCGAAGCCGCATATAAATAAAAACACAGCAAGTGTACATATTAACGCTGCCTCAGCCGCTGCCGCAGTCGCTGCCCCACACTCTCTCGCAGTGGCGCCCGCATAGTTAGCTAGGGAGTGGGAAGAGAGAGAGAGAGACGCGACACACGCACTCACACACACGCACACAGCGTCAGTTCAGTTCAAGCCAAGCAAACCAAACAACAACTCGCTGGCGTCGCCGTCCGCACGCGGTCAAAGGCAAATCCAAACTGAATACGCTCCAACACAAAATTGTGGCCCCAACAGCTGCTGCTGCTGCTGCCGCTGCCTGCGTTGGCGCTGCCAATGAAGTCAGCTGCGGCAGCGCGTTTGCATTTGTGCTTAACAGGCAGCTGTTAATGCGCTGTTAAAGCTCTACAGCGGCCGCTGTTAACGCTGTGCGGAAAGTTCTTTGGCCACATTTTTGCTATTTTATCTCTGCTCTGACAGCTGTTCGCCTGCGCAAGCTTATTAATTATCCTAATTGGGTTACACACACACACACACACACATACAGAGGGAAAGAGAGGGAGAGCAAGCTTAAACTGACGTCATTTTCGCTGGGGCAAACCCTTTGCAAGCCCAGTAGCCTGATGAGCTTTTGATGAAGAGAACGTGCAACAAAGTTTGCAACTTTTTTATGAGTTTTTAATTGAGCTGAAATCTTTTTGTGTTTTTAAATTTAGAACACATTTTGCTGCATGCACAAATTGAGCTGCCAATCATGTACAGATATATATATAGCTAGTTAGATATAGCTGCTCGTATATCAATTACACATTGAGCGCAAGGCCAGCGCGAACGATGCATTAATGAATGATCAAAAGCGAATTGAATGCAAGGCATAGATCGATAGATCGAAGCAGATATATACTACACACACTATATGCCAGCTCGATCCATGTCTGTCATTAGTTTATTAGACAAATTTTGCAAATGGTTTCGATTTCGATTTTGTTAATTACGTGACATGTCAGCGTCGAGACGAGTTGAGTCGAATAGAAAACGAGTTAGACGCGATTGCAAATGCGACTCATTCACCTCGAAGTGTGCATTGAACTTTTGTAACAATTATTAGACAACAACAACAACAAGAGAGACAGCAACAACAACAGCTACGACTGATAGCTGCCTTGCAGTAATTGATGAGCTCTCGCACTATATTTATATTGGAATTCGATTAAAAATGCAGCATAAAACAATGAGGAAAGTGAGAGAGGGAGTGAGAGGGAAATAGGCTGGCAGTTGTCTCCTTCTCTCTCTCTCTCTCTCTGTCCTGCTCTGCTAGTCTGTCTGTCTCTTTCTACATGTTTGTTAAACTGTTTCTGGCTTGTAAACAAACGTTGAGCAAATACCAAAAGAAATTCCAAAATTTTTGTTGTATTGACAACATTATCGGGCTTATCTGACAGTTGAGCTCGACAACTGTTTGATGAGTACACGTAAACCTGGTAACTTATACTATCATATATCTGATAGTATTCATTCAGATCGAAACTGTGTAGCAGGCCAGGAAAGCGCAATGTGGGGCTGGCTGAACTGGAAGCGGAGTTTAAGGATTAGACTTGAGAGGGAGAGAGGAAGAAACAAACAGAGAGAGAGAGAGAGAGAAAGAGAAGGGGAGGGTATAAAGATAGAAAGGGAAGAAGAGAATGATAGAGAGAGACCTAGAGAAAGAGCTCTCTCACCCACCAGAAGCTGCAAAGTCTGCGCTTATCTGCCCGCCTCACCATAATGTGTGTCAGTTCTGATAAGAACGTCTTTTTTATATGTATATAGTACTTATATAGTATACTTACATAAGTTCACATAGCTAGAACTCAGCGCATGCATATGCCATGTACATATTCAAACCATATAGTATCTCCTCCCCCTTGGCATGACTAATTAGCCAGGCACAAAGGCAATTTCTCAGCATAACTTTGTAAAGAGTTGCCAAAAAAAAAACAAGAGAATGAAGTTCTTTGGTTGCGCACTCTTCTTCTTTGTTTACAGGGTATACTGGGGTAGTGCCAGCGCTTGCATAAGCAGCTAAGTAAGCTTTGATTGTAGAGCTTTTCGCGCAAAGCTGAAGCGAGTGATAGCAGCGCAAGCTTCTCGAAAGCTGTTCGAAACTAAAGCTTAGCTTGGCTTGTTAAGATTAAAAAAAAAACTAGAGCAATAATATATCTATATCTTTAAAGTTTTTCCGCAAACTTACAAAACATTTGAGTAAAGAATTCTTGTAAATTTAGCAAAATAATTAAATTGCTTGAAAATTGCTGAAATTCTTTGAAAAATAAATAAGATATTTATACTAAATGTAAAAAGGAAAAGAATTCTCGTAAAATTTATAGAATAATTTAATTAAATTCCTTAAGCTCTTGAGAAGTGTAAAAACTTTTATAAAATTTGTTTCTTAATGGAATTTCTTGAGTAAATAATTATACTATACTATGCAGAGTAAAGAATTCCTTTAAGATTTGCTAAAAATAAATTAATATTTAAGAAATTTAAAAAAAATTGATTTTCTTATCAAACTTTGCCAAGAACTCATTGAAAAATATTCCCTAAAAATGTAGGCACATTTTTTTCAAGGATATACAAAACTTTCAGCAAATTTATAGAATAATTTAATTAAATTCCTTAAGCTCTTGAGAAGTGTAAAAACTTTTATAAAATTTGTTTCTTAATGGAATTTCTTGAGTAAATAATTATACCGTACTATGCAGAGTAAAGAACTCCTTTAAGATTTTCTAAAAATAAATAAATATTTAAGAAATTAAAAAAAAATTTATTTTCTTATCAAACCTCGCCAAGAACTCATTGAAAAATATTCCCTAAAAATTTAGGCACATTTTTTTCAAGGATATACAAAACTTTCAGCATGCCTGCGCTAAGATTAAGTTGCTTTGGTTCTCCTTCTGTTTGTTGTTGTTTTTGTTGCTCTTATGCTTTATTTCGCCACATTTTCGATTTTGTTGCTTTTTGTGTGCGCGCCGTGTGAATCATGAGCATTAAGCATAAAACCGACATTTAGCTGATTGATCTTAATAAGAATTCCTGGCTCCAGGCAGCAGCCGAGGGTGCCCGCTAACGGATCCCGCCAGCAGCGTCGTCGGGTCAATAACATTTTCCAAACCAAAAACCGTTGAGGGCGTTGCTGGAGAGTTTTTTTTTGGGGATTGCCTGCGCAGCATAACAAACTTTGTTTGTTTCTTTACTCCCGTGTGTGTGTGTGTGTTAGTGTGTGTGTTGTGCATTTCCTTGTGCAGTTTTAATAACTCCACAAGGAGCAACGCAGCCTCTCCCAGCTCACAGGCCTGTCGGAAATTGAAGTTTGTCTGACTTGAGTTATGTTTCGCCAGCTTCGGTTACGCTGGCTTCTCCTCCCATTTTCGAATTGGAATTTTATATACACATACGCATATGTAGAATCTGAAGAATCTTGGTGGAATTTTTAGAACGAAATTTGCAAACGTCTCCCGCTCTCTCTCACTCTACGCAGCGGATGTGGCATGGAAATTGTCGCCAAAAGTGCAAAATTTGCAAAGCTAATGCCGCGCCAGAACTAATGCTCCAGTTTTTAGATATCTCTAGAAGGTTTTCAGGTACAGCCCATGTTTTTTTTTCTACTGCCTGTTGTATATTTCATTTCAGGTTTACCAAGTCAATTTTGCGCTAATAATTCCAATGAAATCCAATCAACTTTGGCGTGACTTTCAAACTGCATTTGCTGTGGCGTGTAGAGCATAGGGGGAGTCTAGGGGTTTACGGGTTGTACCAAAATTGCTTACGTAATATAAATATATATTTTGTTTTTTGGACTCTGTCTGGCAATCGAGTTAAATCAAATGCAATCGAGACGAATTTCGATTCGTTGTTGGTTTTGTTTTTGGTCTGCAGTTCGAATTGAGTGCAATTAAAGTAAATTTGATTGGGAGTCTCCCAGTTCAGTCTCTAAGTACAATATGTAGTTCACTTGACCACAGACTATACCCGGCTCACTCTTCGCTCTCTTTCACTCCCGTTTGGCCTTGTCGCTGCTGCCCTTTATGACGCTTTTGTGTGTTTGTTTATCTTCTTTGCTTTCGCTTGGCGCAAACAAAAGGCGTCTAGATTACGTCTACGTCGGTTTGCCTGTCTTGCTGCTTCCCCCCTTTCCCCTGCCGCAGCCCCTCTCCCTGTCTCGCTCTCACTCTCTGCCTATGCCTGCGCCCCTGCGTCTGGCTTAGGGTTCGCCTTGTCTGCGCTTTGTCTGCGGCTGCAGCCTCCTCGCTTGCTCTGCCACGCCGCTCGCTCTCTCTACCTCTCTCTCACTCGCTCTACCCTTCTCACTCTTCTTAGATGTTTAGTCAAGTTTTTGCTTTTATTATTTTGATTCCTTGTGTTTTTTATTTGGGTATTTGGGTTGTCCGTGCGAGCTTTTTGTTTGGCTTTCGCATTTGATATCAGTTTTCGGCACAGTGGGGCAAGTTGCATAGTTGTGGCATATTAGAAAAATTTTGTAATTAAATTCTATAAATATGCAAACAATTGTAGTATTTATTAGAGATGTCTAAAGCTAAATTTTTAGCTTGAAAACCGCTAAATAAATTTATAATTCATTTGAGTTCCCCCTAAAATTTGCTCTAATTTCCAGCGCCTTGCCACACAGTTGCCGAAAAAAGTAGACGCACACCACACACACACACACAAATCATGTCTGGCACTTTATTGTGCGACTGACCTTGAATTTATGCAAATTGCGCAAGTGGGAACAACTTTGTCAAATTGAGAAATCAACAACAACAAAATACAGAATAAAAAACTATATACACGTATATTATAGACCTTGACATTGAGCTTGAAAAGGGCTCGCCGTTTGCTTAATTTATGATGTCAGCGCGTAGCATAGCAAAGATTTATGATAGGAAAGTTTGTGGGAAGTAAAAATTCCCTCTAAAACTCAAGTAGATCAGGTTCTAGAGCTTTTCGGCAAGCTGAGCTTAAAGCACAAAGAAGATTCCAAGTAACTTCCTTCTTGCTCTGCAGCTTCATTTACAACTCACGCATAACTTACAAGCGAAGCGAACATAATAAGCAAAACGGGGCTCGGTGCGGTCTGGGGTTCTTCAGATATCGATAACCCTTATCAAGTGTGCGGCATCTGGAGATGCGTAAAATACAAATTATGCGCTACAAACGACTGCGTGTGTGTGCCTGCTCATGTTTGGCTTGGCAATTGGTTGTGAGTTGCCGCTGCAGGGCGCAACAGCATGGTGGGCGTGGCGCATTTAAATGCCGCACGCCCCCCAGAAGAAATTTTCGTGGCGATGCAAATTTTGTGATATTGAAAGAAAAAAAACCGCTAAAATTGCTGTAATTTAACGCTGCCCGCTAAAGCAAATAAGTTGTCGAGATCTGTAGATTTCATTCTACTTACATATATAGGGATATGAGCATCCACTATATCAAACTCTTTCGACCTGCTACGACTTTTGTGTCGAATTTTTCGAGTCATTTTTCTATATTTTTGTAACTTTATCATCAGCTTAGCTTTTTTTTTAGTTTTCCTAAAAAACTTGTTTGTGTTCCTTACACAAAAATTGACAAAGTATATTCTGATATTAGTTTATTTATTATTCTTTCGAACAAACCAAAATTCAGAAGAAGTGCATACAAAATTTTTTTTCAAATTTGAATTTTTCGATTTCGGTTTCAGTGTCGACAACAACAACAACGACAACGCCATGACAACGAGGGTTGCCCGCCTCGAGCAGGAGGTGAAGAAGCTGCGCACAGAGTTGGCTATAGCGAATCGGGATAAACGCAATATGAAGAATACCACGAAAAATGCCGCACATCCCAATAAGCTATGCGATGGCGGCGATGGTGGTGGTGGTGGTGGCGGTGTCTATAAGCGGCGTGCCGCCGGCAAAACTCAGCAAATGTATGTTAATTATCTGGAGGAACAGATACAGGAGACCCGTCTGAAGTATCAGCAACAGATTGGCGAGGTGAAAATCAAGGCCAGCGAGCTGGAACAAAAGTTACAGAAGGTCTACCGCGATATGGGCTGCATAACGGCAAAGGCGAAGCAGGTGGATAAGATGCAAAAGAATATAGATACACTGAAATCGAAGCTAGAACGACGTGATCTGACCATAGCTCGTTTCAATGAGCAATATTCAAAGTTTTTAACCATGGTAAGAAATTTTCAAACCTCACGCAATGATGGCCACAGACAATCCATTGATATGATGCAAACGCAGACGCAGCAGCACCAGCACCTGCAGCAGCAGCAGCAGCACCAGCACCAGCTGCATCAGCAGATGATGATGCAGCCACACCAGACGCAGGAGAAACATGCTATACGATCGAGAAAACGTGCCATTCTACACGTTAGCAGTGAGAATCTTCAAGATCAACAGCATATCGATACGGATAGCGGTCCCGAGATAATCGAGAACTTTACATTCCTTGGCGAAGCACTCAAGAGGAAACTGCAACGTAATTGGACACATATACCAACGAATTAAAACCAAATACGTTATCTCCTAACGAAATCGAAGAAGTCGAGCAAAACTAGCAAAACCAAAAAAAATAACCCCGCCAAGCACATGAAATAAATTTCTGTTAGTACTGACTTTTTTTTACATAAATTGACCAGAGTTTTATAAAAAAAAGAAGAAAAACGTAGTTTATATCATCGCCTTGCGCGAACTTGACGGAAGTATTCGGTCAGCAATTCCTGAAAATTCGCAGAAATTTCCCTCAAGTTCATTGACAATATATATCGTACGATTGGGTTATTGTACTACCTGCGCAATTCGGGGGAAAATATTGAAAGTCTCTGCTCTGAAGATTATTTAATAATTGCTTGAATATTTCGCACATTTGGCATCACATTTGCAGTGGAACATTGTCACGTCTTTGGCCAACTATCGGCGGCTACGCTTTGTGCACTGCATTCGCATCCTAATGCAAAATTTGCGCTAAGAGGCACGTAGCACATTTCCCATAAATACCACTCCGACTACTCCGACATGGGTCACGCCTGTGGCGCGTCTATTGAATTCTAATGTCTGGATGCGACCAGGAAGTGCGTGCAGCAATCGATCGAACGAATGAGTTGCTCAATTGCAGTTGTTGTGGCAGTTGAATTGAAATTGATTGACCACGCCATGGGAATGTTATAGTCTCTGCCTCCCTCTCGAAAGTGGGCCAAAAGTTCAAAGCGGGGAGGAAGTTGTAGGAGCTGCAATTGATACTCGTTCGACTATCTTATCTTTGGCTTGAGGATGGGCAATGAATCACATGAGGTTTCATGATGAAATCGCAATTGGCATATCTAAATTTTTGGCAGTGTAGCGTGGCATCCATTGGGGAAACAATTTTTGGCCTTCGAGAATAATTAGTAAGCATTATGTTTGCCTTATACAGGTACGCGACGACGACCCTGAAAGCGTTGCTTTGTTACACAAATATTCGTGCTGGTGTGTGTGTGTGTGTGTGCTTTGTGACGTCATTGTCGAGTTGAGTCTAAGAACAAGAACAAAGTAAAAATTGAATTATATTTGCTTTGAATTGATTTCTGTATTAATGCTTAACTAAATTGCGTACATTACATTTATTTATTAAGAAAATTAATCACTAAACGCACTGTAGACGCTTCCATGGCAGTTTATGTGCCCGAAAAGCTGCGAAAATTGTTTTTCATCAGCAAGACGACAAAGAAAATTCCCACAGCGATGGTAAACAACTGCACGTTGATCACTTTGGTGTCGACTAGGGCTTGCAACATGTTGTAGATGCTTTCGCTGCGCACCTCACCGCCACAGCAGTCCATTGAGTAGTAATATTAAGTGCGTTATTTATTTAAATGTAATAAACCAGTTTCTAGCTTTTTGCACTTGATAGATATATATATCACGTCTTTTTGTTTTTGGGCAACGAACAGCTGTGCGAGATTGTAGTTCAAGTGTTGACAAGGCCATAAAAACTATGGTGTTGCAAAGCATCGAAGGCGCTTTGAACATATGGCAACGCCGGCAACAGCTAACAGCTGTTCTTCGCCAATTGCAAACAAATAAAGAATGTAGTGAATCCTGTGATGCTTCAAATCAGCAACAACTATTACGCATAGGATTACGCATAAATAATGACAATAGGGCATTCTTCGCATTTTACTTAACTCTCCCTTGCATGCAAACTAAAACACACCACTCTATTGAACTGTGGACCTAGTTTTATTGGTTTAGTTTTAACATAACTATTTGCTATTGTACGCAGATCGGGGAACAGCTCGTTTATTCGTCGTTGACGAAGTCAGCGGGGTTCTTGCGCAGCAATGCAGCATGCTTACGTTCTGTCAGATCGTAGATCAGGTATCCCACAATGAAGGCTGCAACAAGTGTAAACATTAAACGATGCAACATGAAGTTAAAGGGATTTTCTTCTTTCTTACGTGGTGTGACTCGGAAGATGTTCGAGCGGATGCGGCGGATCATGTTGGGGACACCCTTGCTGATGGCACCAGCAAAGGCGCGCTGCTCGAAGGGCGACAGCTTGTAGGTGATAATACCGTGCACCTTGGCAAGGTTGCCGAAGTGGGCACCATTCAAGACCGAAGTTAGACGCATCTTTTAAGCTGGGATAAAAGTAAACGGGGAATTAACTAAAGGGCACAAATAAAGCCAACAAGTATTTGAATGAAAACACAAAAAGTTATTATAAACATTCTGCACTTAGCCTCAAAGAGGTTATGTAATTTTGCACTGGGAACGTCTGCAACTGTGGCTAGTTTCTTACAATTTGGGCAACCAATTATTGCGCATATTTATAGAGCCCAGCACTTGGCACAATTTTGGCATTTATTTATCTTCGATTATTACCTTGAAAAGTCAAATTTCCGTGCCTTAATTTAGAAAACCTCTAATGACGTCCGTCCGTCTCACCTGCTGTTTGCCAGTCGGGGTATAGGAATATCGATTGCCGTCTACGAAATTTCGATGTATATCGTATACGACATCAAACTTGCTATCGCACTTTTAAATTTATTTATTAAGAAAAATGTAAGGTATTACCCCTATTGTGTTTTCTCTCATACTGGCAACGCTGGCATTAAACATATAGCTTCTCAGTTTCATCGCCAACTGTTTGTAAAATTCGTAATTAGTTTATTAAAAGTATATTAAACCACACAAAAATGGCCGCCAAAGTAGCAAGCAACACAAACAAAGTGTTTCAGAATGTAAGTGCATGTCTGTCAATTGCCGCACGACAAAGTAACCTCACTTTGTACGCCTCACCTGCCTCCGGACATGCCCGTTGACTAATTCCCATTCGGGGTTCTCTTTTTTTTTCTAGCACGATGATGTGCATATATCATTCGAGGATCAACAGCGCATTAACCGCTTTGCCAAGCACAATGCACGCATGGATGATCTGAAAATGGAGCTGGAGATGAAGAAGAATGATTTGAAGTGCGTCGAGGAGGCTCTGGAGGAAATCGAACTGTTCGATGAGGATGAAGACATTCCCTTTCTGATTGGCGAAGTATTCCTCTCACACAAATTGGGCAAAACTCAGGAGTTGCTGGCCGAGACAAAGAACCAGACACTCAGCGAAATTGCCAACATTGAGTCCAAGGCGAAGGTAATCAAAGCCGAGATGGATGAACTGAAGGCACATCTGTACCAGCGTTTCGGCAGCAACATCTCCCTGGAGAGCGATGATTAGATTAACTCACAATACAATCGAACAAGTGAAAATTCTTCATTACAATAGAAAACATTTAATTTAAAACTCCATCCAGATACACTGATGCTTTTGTTTTACTACAGCACCAAAAAATAGTAAATAATCAGTCCGATTATCAAGAGTGTAACCACTGCGCCGCCCAGAAAGATTCGTTGATCCTCTACCAATCTCCGCTCGATTAGTTTCATTGTATGATTCGATAATCCGAGAGTGCTGCCAATAGCCTGGATACGTTTGTGTGCGCCACTCAGTGTCATTCGCTGTGTTATGAGACTTTCCAATATGCCGCTGCCCGATGCGATCATGTCGTCCACACCGCGATGTGCGTTGCCCATTTGTGTATGATGTTGCAGTTCGTAGTCCAGTTGCAGACATGTCTCCGCCGGCGACGTGCTATTTGCAGCGAAACGATGATTCAGCAGTTGCTCTCGTTCACTCTGCTCCTGCTGACGGCGCTGACGACGATCTCGCGCAAGCTGTAGGGATGTATGCAAATGCCTAAGGTCGTACTTGAGCTGATCTATGCGCAACTTGGAGCTCTGTCGCTGTGAAGGCGGCACTTTGAATAACAACACATCGAGTCTGTCGCAGTTACTGTGAAAATTGTGAAATCTTAGCAGCTGTCGTCGGGTGGGGGTGGTGGTGGCGGGTTAACTCACGAGTTGGCCTGGGTTATTTTCACTTGTATCGTGTTCTCAACTTCAAGCGCCTCTTGCGGCCCAATCTGTCCGAGCCGCTGAAAACATTGCTCGATTTCCTTGACGGTGTTATTAGTTTGATGATAGAGCGTTTCCATTTCTATCGCTATCTAGTGCACACAATGACAAGATACATGTGGCAAAATGGTTAAAAAACTAATTAATTAACAGCAACTGAACGAATTATTCATTCGTTTCAAAAAGCTGACGCGTTGCAAATGGTCCAATTGCCTAGGATTGCAGTTGTGTTGATAACGTATCGAGTTATCGATAAGGGGTGGTGTCACCTGCCGTCAAAAGTCTGGCAGCACCGCAACTGCCAAATGTACTAATTATGACCATAACGGAGTGTGCAAGCAAGAAATGTACTAAAATAAGCCAAAACACACACTCTAGGATTAACCACAATGGCGCATACATCTAGTACCGGCGTTGGTAAGAATTTAATTTGTAAAATTAACAATTTCAGAAGGAATTTGATTGAAAAACACGTGCCCGCGTGCACCAGCAAAGTGCTGGCGAAATTTGGCTACCAAAAAAGTGCAAAACAGTGACGAAAACGTGTGCGCAAAGCTACACTTTTTTATTGAACGATGACGGGCCCGCAGTGCTGCCACTGCGCCCCGCTGCTGCTGCTCTCTGTGTGAAAATGGAAAAGAAAGCAAATCGCAAAAAAAAACCGACGACGAAGCGATAAAACGCGAGCAATAATATTTTATAATGGAAAAGCAGACAGGAATTGTCAGGTGGCCATTGCGGCATTTGTCCTCAGCAAATGCAATCGAAACTGCAGTAATTTTTCTTCGTGACTTGACAATTTCGGAGGCGCCCGCACCCCCCACACACACACACACACCTCTTGCCCGAGAGACTGTGTCCCTTTTCACTTGTGTGTGTTTTTTCTTCTTTTGCTTAGCCACTTGGTTTTTATGCTCTTTGCCTGCCTTTGCTGCTGCTCTTGTGCTGCTGCTGCTGCTGCTAGCCAAAGTGCTTTAATTTCTAATTAAATTAGTCGGCTGCCGCTGCTGCAGCAAATTCACTTTGCGCATATCTTCAGCAGAAGCAGCAGCAAGAAAAATTATGTCTCGTGCCTGCTTTGCTTGTGTGCCGTCTAGAACGGGGTACCCGAGGGCGGGGCAAAAGGCTGTGCTAGAACTAACCAGGCAACCAAAGAAACTAACCAATTTAACACCACACCCTTTGCTCCGGCGTTCATATAATTTTTCATTCCACTTACGAAACTGCGTGCAAAGTCGCAACGGGCAGAGGAAAAACAACACAAGACGCATAACCAATAACAACAACACAATACGTGAAAGAAGAGGAAGAGGAGAATCTAGTAGAAACACATGACCCCGCGCCAAACACGCTTCACAGTCTTAATTACAGCCTTTGGAACCAGTTAAACGGAATTCTATAAGTTTTGCCTTTGCTGCGCTTTCGTTTCAGTGGTGCCACGAAATTTCCGCTTACTGGAGGAGCTGGATCAAGGCCAGAAGGGTGTTGGCGATGGCACCATTTCGTGGGGTCTGGAAAACGATGATGATATGACGCTAACCTATTGGATTGGCATGATCATTGGCCCTCCTAGAGTAAGTGCAATGCCTCCCCCTTTTAGCCAAGTAAAAGTGCAGGCTTATCAGTGACAGATTATAGGTATTATATATCTATTCGATTGCGTAAAACGGAGGCAAGTGTAAATTATTCAGAATTGAAAGTACATTTAATTAGAAGCTTCCACACTGAGTTTGTTTATTTAAGGAGTAAACAACAATTGAATTAAACGTAAATGGGAGAAAGAATATTGTAGAAAAATCTTGTGCAAACTGAAAGATTTCAATAGCTTACAAGTTGTAGAAAGTATTCTCGAGTCCTCCTTAAATTATATAATACTAGCTTACCGGCAAATTCCATTAGAAAGAACTGATAAGCAGCTACGCGTAGATAAGCGCGCTAAAAATGACGTCAAAACGCAGAGAAGGTCGCATGCATAATGCATATGTATTGTCTGTGCGAATCCGAAGGAATTTGTGGAGTGTGCGGACAATGAAACAATGCCACACACTCAGTAAACAGTGCTAGCTGTGGTGGAATCGTGTGTGTGGCATGAATCATTTGTCTATGTGCATTCACCATGGTTTGTTGCAGCTTGTGAGTCACCGTCAGCCAGACGAGGTGTTTATGAGAGAGAGAGCTGCGTGCTGCCCCGGCTGTAGTTTCATCAATAGATACAGCTAATAGATACAGATACGGATGCATAGATACAGCTACAAACCTGGCAAAATATTTGTGTAATCGACTCGCTCATTAAATTCAAATTTGCAATTCGCATGACTCGAATTTGTTGTGTTCTCTCTTACTTGACTACCCACCTTTGTTTCATTTTTTATTTCTAGACACCATTCGAGAATCGAATGTATTCACTAAAGATCGAGTGCGGCGAACGCTATCCGGATGAGCCACCAACGCTCAGATTTTTAACTAAAGTTAATATTAATTGCATTAATCAGAACAATGGCGTGGTGAGTATCGAGTGGAATTCCCTTCCCGCAAATCACCTAGAATCTATAACTGACTGTGTGTTACTCTTTCCACCCAACAGGTTGATCATAGATCAGTGCCCATGTTGGCCAGATGGAGTCGCGAGTATACCATTAAAACGATGCTTCAGGAAATACGTAGGATTATGACCATGAAAGAGAACTTGAAATTGGCACAACCGCCAGAAGGTAGCTGTTTTTAGTCGGCAACCGCCGCAGCAGCAACAACAGCAGCAGCAACAACAACAACAACTACAACCATGATAACAGCAAGAACAACAACCACAACAACAAGCAGAGCACTACACACAACTCCTCGAACAACAACAACAGCTGCCCTTAGCTGAGCAACTTTGCCGCAGTCCTGCCTTCGGCTGGAGAGGATGGAGTAGTGGGTGGCTGCAACTGAAGCTGTGCCCTGTTGTTGTTCTTGCTGCATGTGTCTGTGTGCGTGTGTGTTTGTGTGTGTGCGTGCGTGCGTGCGTGCGTGCGTGCGTACGCGCTGTTGGCAGCAACAACTTCAACTAAAGCAAAAAAATATATACTATAAGTGTAATAACGGCAGCAGCAGCAACAACAGCAACTGCAATTGCAACGGCAACAACAACAAGAACAGCTTGAGAGGATGTAGAAGATGGAGCAGGAGGAGCAGCCTCGTCGTCGTCCCTTCCGTCATCGAGCGTCGTACGAATGTCATCATGTTTGGTTAATCACTTTCTTGAATAAGAAATAAAACAAAAGAAAAGAAAAAACAATACAACAACAACAACAACAGCAGTAACAACTCAATGAAGAAACGAAAAAACAAAACAAAAACAAAATGCTAAAGAAAAGTTACATCTATTATTTACACACTCACGCAATTTACAAACTCAAAAAGCAAAGCAAATCCGTAAAAACAAAACTAAAAAAAAAACATTGCAAAAAGTTGAAAAAAGAAGGAAAAGAAGAAAATTATTTGAGAGTTCTGTTTTCTTTCCGAGAGACGAAGTGGAACCGTAATTATTGTTTTGCATAACTAAAAAATTTATTAATTATATATTATATACAAATTTAAGAGAATTTTTTGTAGTAAAACAAAGAAAAAGAAAAACAAAGAAAAAAAAACAAACAAACTGAAAACAATGAACCGAACCGAGGCAATTGTAACAATTAAATTAGTTTTCCTTCTTCTATTTGGGATGTGAAAAAGGAACGATTTATAATCTTTGAAAATTGCGGTAAATATATATATATATATATAAACAATTATACAAGCTCACACACACACACGACTACACACACACACACACACAAACACACACTAAACTGATGAAGAAGTCGAACGGGCAGAACGATGAAAAAAAAAATGATTAAAATAATATTTTAATTTAAGCTTCTAAATAAAACAATTAATAATCCAATAAAAAGAAAAGCCAAAGCGCCTTTTAGAGTTTTTAAAGAGGATGCAGAAATGGAAAACTTTAAATTTCTTATAAATCAAGCAGTAAATATTCCCAAGTCCGTTTCCGTTTCGTTTCAATTGTTTATTTAAATACATAATTTGAATTATAGATTTTTTATACATAGCAAATGTAACATTATCCACGATTCATTTCTCTAGGCTCTGTGCTTGGTTGTGTTTTCCCGTCTCGCTTATCTTCTTCTGCTGTTTTGTCCACTTTTCTGGCTAGTTGTCGTTATGGTTTATGGTAGATAGCTCTTCCTGATCAGAATCTCTGCTTGCAATTGAATTATTTAGGTTTTGTGGTTTGGTTTTTCATGTTATGCTTAAAATTGATTTATTTTGTATTTAGTCGATAAAGCCGCGTTAACACTGCATTTCTTCACGATTCTTCAATAATCAACATTTTAAACATTCTACTTCTTGGGCGCGAAGACAATCTTTCGCGACTTGAGCGAGGACCACTTGTGTCGCTTAATGTAATACGAGATGGCAGTCAGGAAGCCGAGAATGCCAATTACTTTGATCAGCAGCTGCTTGCGATCATCGTGCTCCGGCTCGGATGTCCACTTGAGGAACGTGGCCACATCCTTGGCCAATTGACTCTGTGTTGGCTTTGTGCCATCCTCGTACTCAATGACCTGGGCAGAACGAAAGATATATGAATATTAGCCTTGCTCATGTCGGTAGATTTCTCGACTCACCTCATTGTACAAGACCTGAGCCATGGAAATGGCACCGCCAGGGAAGTACGGATTGAAGTACTGACCCTCACGCAGCACCACGCCGGCAGGTGCGTCATGGTAGCCGGTCAACAGCGAGAAGATGTAATCCTCGCCGCCCTTACGCGCCGACACGATGTAGCTCAAATCTGGTGGGTAGGCACCATTGTTGGCAGCACGCGCCGCCTCCTCGTTGGGATACGGCGATGGGAAATAGTCGGACAACTTGCCGGGGCGGTTGTAGTAGTTGCCGGTATCATCGGGACCGTCCCTAACCGAGATTTGCTCAGCCTCGGCCTTGGCTTCCGTTTCGGTATGGCTGACGCCAACCAGATTACGGTAGGCAATGTATTGCATCGAGTGGCAGGCGGAGCACACCTGCTTGTAGACCTCATAGCCGCGACGCACGCTATAAAAAAACAAACAAACAAACACCAAGTTTCATAAGTATGCAACGACATTCTGATCTCGAGCTTACCTCTGGTGATCCAGGGAGGAGAACAAACCCTTGTGGCTCCAGGGCTGGGCAGGTGAGTGCACCTCACCGCCAGAGGCCTCAACGGATTGTTCCAGGGCAAAGAGCAGTGCACCAACGCCGCCGGTAATAGCTCCCACGGCACCGATCAGCTGTTCGCGACACGCACACAACGAGCGAGCGCAGAGAAGAGTAAACGCGTTTTGAGGTTAGGTCCGTTTGGCTATTATGAAATGCGTTGGAGTCCGTTTGCTGACTTGTACTCACCTTTTTGTTGTTGTTTGCCCAGCTAGAAGCCGTCGACAGGTTTTTGGCCTGCAAGAAATGGGATAATTAATTTCATTGCAAAAACCCTGTGAAAAGTGCACGTATGAATTTTGCATGGAGTTACATAATTGTGGGTCAGGGTGTAATCTGCGACTGCTTTAGGCATACAATTTCGGATTATTCATCACAGATGATGCATAGTTTTTCTGGCATTCGGTTGGATTTCACTTAAAACACACAGTTTGGATGTAATATAATTGCACAAAATGATTTGTATACGGATTGAGTTCGATGGCTTGTTTTGTGGGGGTATCTGAAAATTTTCCTCTTATGCTGTTACGTCGAGGGCGTCGTGGTTCTTTACCTGTTGCAGATTCAGTGCTGGCGTAGATTTTAGCAATCTCAAGCCATTGAATCTTCGCAATGTCGCTGCCATGGTGGCCGGAGTTCAATTTTCTGCGTCTTGTCGTGTAAGGAAACTTAAAGGGCAGCGCGAATCTATCTTTTCCCACTGGCTCTGGGTCGTTCGCTCTCGCTGGCAGATGTTTACTCGCTCTTTTGAGAAATCGTTGGCATTAATAAAGATTGCTCCTCATTTAACAGCAATTGCTCCACACGAAACGCCCACGCCGCTTACTCCTCACTTAACAGCGCTTGCCTCTCACATAACAGAGCGATTTTCCAATTCGCAAAAGTTAACAGCACAAATAACACCGTGCTCCTCACTTAACATCAGTTGCTCCTCACTCGTAACAGCATTCAACGCCCCCGCACTACAGACCACTCAGCTGGACCACTTGAAACGGTCACACTGTCGAAATTTTGCAATAATTACTCGCAATCGAATCATAGCAACGGGTGCATAAACAAATGCAAAGAAAAACGCTAATCATTGTAAAACATTGAGTGCGTATCGAGCGAAAAGCTGCTCATTCTTATAAGACACCGTATAAGAATCCAATAAGATGCCGCAGGAGCAGCCAACATCGTCGCAGCAGCTCGATGACGAAATCGAAAATGTACGTGTTGTGGTGCGATCCAGGCCCATGGACAAAAACGAATTGTCCACCGGAGCACTGAGCGCTATACAGGTGGATAAGATAAATCGTGCCATAACTGTCGTCAAGCCCAACGCCACCGCAAATGAACCGCCCAAAACGTATTATTTCGATAATGTCTTTGACGGCACATCCAATCAGCTGGACTTGTATGTGGACACCGCCCGGCCAATTGTAGACAAGGTGCTGGAGGGTTACAATGGCACTATCTTGGCATATGGCCAGACAGGCACCGGCAAGACATACACCATGTCAGGGAATCCGGATTCGCCACAGACAAAGGGCATTATACCGAATGCCTTCGCCCACATCTTTGGACACATTGCCAAGGCACGTGAGAATCAAAAGTTCTTGGTGCGTGTCAGCTACATGGAAATCTATAACGAAGAGGTGCGTGATCTGCTTGGCAAAGATGTGAGCAAGAGCCTGGAAGTCAAGGAGCGACCCGACATTGGTGTCTTTGTCAAGGATCTCAGTGGATATGTTGTGCACAATGCAGATGATTTGGAGAACATCATGCGACTGGGTAATAAGAATCGTGCTGTCGGTGCCACTAAAATGAATCAGGAATCCTCGCGTTCGCATGCCATCTTCTCCATTACCGTGGAGAGCAGCGAACTGGGCGAGGGCGGAGTACAGCATGTGCGCATGGGAAAGTTGCAGCTGGTCGATTTGGCCGGCTCGGAGCGTCAGTCCAAGACACAGGCCAGTGGACAGCGCTTGAAGGAGGCCACCAAGATTAATCTGTCCCTCTCGGTGCTTGGCAATGTGATTAGCGCCTTGGTGGATGGCAAAAGCACACATATTCCCTATCGCAACTCAAAGCTGACGCGCCTGCTGCAAGATTCGCTCGGTGGCAACTCCAAAACCGTCATGTGCGCCACCATTAGCCCAGCCGATTGCAACTGCATGGAGACAATTTCGACGCTACGCTATGCAAGTCGTGCTAAGAACATACAGAATCGCATGCACATCAATGAGGAACCGAAGGATGCGCTGCTGCGTCATTTCCAGGAGGAGATTGCCCGACTGCGCAAGCAGCTGGAGGAGGGCAGTTTCGAGGATGAGGTGCAGCCAAGTGGCGAGGAAGAGGAGGAGGACACATGCGACGATGAGCTCGAGGCACCGTTGGAAATCGAATTAGAGTCTGCTGCTCCGGCCACAGTCAGTCCCAAGAAGCCGCGCAAGAAACGCGAGAAGACCGACGAGGAGAAGGAGGAGCTTGCGATGCGCAAGAACGAGCATCTGCGCGAGATTGAGCATGCCAAGACCGAACAGGAGCAGCTGCGCAACAAGCTGGTCTCGCTGGAGGGCAAGATCTTGGTGGGCGGCGAGAATCTATTGGAGAAGGCACAAACACAGGAGAAGCTGTTGGAACAGTCGATTGCCGAGCTGGAGGAGCGTGAGAAATCCGAGGAACAGCTGCGTCAGACACTACAGCAAAAGGCCACCGAACGCATAGACATTGAGGAGCGCTACTCTTCGCTGCAGGATGCCAGCACAGGCATCACCAAGAAGATTCATCGTGTCATGCAGATGTTGATGGGCGTCAAGTCGGAGCTGGCGGATCAGCAGCAGGAGCATCAGCGCGAAAAGGAGGGCATCTACGAGAACATACGCAGCCTGTCGCGGGAGTTGGCCCTCTGCGAGCTGGTGCTCAACTCCTATGTGCCCAAGGAGTATCAATCGATGATCAATCAGTATACACACTGGAACGAGGACATAGGCGAGTGGCAACTCAAGTGTGTCGCCTACACGGGCAACAACATGCGCAAGCACATTGAGCACAAGAGCGGCGGCAAGGAGCCCGACTTTGTTGATCTCTCGCATGTGTATCTAAGCTACAACACCGATGGCGTCTCCAATCCGATGCGCGCCAAGTCCGCTCGTCCACGCACCTCGGGTGTGCCGCGACCCACAACGGCGCGACGATATTGAAGCCGTCATGGAAGCAAGGAATCTCTAGTCCCAGTTGTAGTCTCGGATTCAGTTGCAGTAGTCACACCTCTGCCAGTACACTTTCTGGCCGGGATTCGTGCACAGTTTTGGTTTCTTTTGTTATTGCTTTTGCTTTTCTACAGCTTGAAGTTCTTTTGCTCAGCGAGCTTTAGTTTCGCTTGACTTCCAGTTAAATATATTGGTATTATTTTGTTGTTTATTATTATTATTTGTTAGGTGTCTGCAATAGCTGAGAGTATTAACTTTTAGGTTGAACAATGGTGCAATATGTGTTTATATTTAATTTGTAATTCTAATTTATTGTATCTCACTAAGCTTAACAATTATACAAATAGTCGCAACATGCTTAAGGTATATACGTGCTTTTGGCTTTTAAAAATAAATTTAATACACGAAATGTAGCAAAAAAATTAATGTTTTTAACTGCAGTAAAGTACAATCGTATGCAAAATCTACGCTGGGAAGTGCGCTAGAATATTTTCTATCATTCAGCTGAGCAGTAAAACTGAATTTTGGTCAGTTAACCCACAACTGGTTCCGTAGTGTAGCGGTTATCACGTCTGCTTTACACGCAGAAGGTCTCCGGTTCGATCCCGGACGGAACCAAGTGGAAAATTTACTTTTTTTATTTGCTTTCATATTTTTTAATATATTGAAAGTATTTAAGTTTTCTTTATAGCAATTTTTCAGTCCCTGTATTACTAAAGTACGTTATTCCACCTGAAAATCGCTTGATTTTTAACAAAGTTGTAATGTGTGCCAGCTAAGTTTGGAAGTCCTGTACAGGTTTGCATGTCTATAGGCAAAAAATCATTAAAAAAAAAAAAATAAATTCTCAAATCATATTTTTAAAATATATTAAAAATTAAAAAAAGTAATTTTCCACATGGTTCCGTCCGGGATCGAACCGGAGACCTTCTGCGTGTAAAGCAGACGTGATAACCGCTACACTACGGAACCAGTTGTCAAACGCCTGTCTAAGTTCCAACACAAGGCGCGTGCATAACTCTCAGCTACGTTAGAGTCGGTTTGCAGCCTTTTGAATTTGGCCGCAATCACAAATTAAACACCATATCAAACGAAATGCGGAAGTTGTCATGCCTCATAAGTTAAATACTTGTACTTATTTTTATCGTTGCTGGCGAAAGCAATGATGCAGCGTCTGTCAAGGCTTGTGACTCATGACGAAAGTGATTATTTCGCAATGCAGCTATTAGGTCACACTTCCTACCTGTGCAAATTGTGCTGCGCTTTTGTTGTTACCTTTTATAACTGTATCTAATCGCGCTTATCGCGTATCCACGTTTTGTTTACACAATTTGGTTAAATTTGCGGTACTTTACATGCGCCGCTCTCATTTTATGCAGGCGGACAGGCAATTGGTGGAGAATTTCACTCAATTCGCACTCAACACATCAAGTGCGTTATCAGCTTGCTGACGTCACGAATAACAGTAGAATTTATATGTATTTAGTATAAGGCACCCAAGAGCGCCTGTTGCTATGACCCTCCGATTGCACGCTCGTTCGGCCATTCGATCGGGCATTGAATCGACACGCAAAGCCATAAAGAGAGAGAGAGGGAGAGAGAGCGAGCAGCAAAACCGATTTCACTCAGCATGCGAATCAAATCGAGCATGAAGGCAAGAGAGCGCGAGAGAGCAAGTACACAGCACGTACACAGCACAGCCTGAGCAAGGTGAGAGCGCGCAGAAAGGTAAGAAGAGTTAATTTAATGTTGCTTGTTGTAGAGTGATTAATAAAATCAATAAAGTTTAAATAAATTTAAATTAGATTATTAAAACATTACAAAATATATAAATAAATAATATTGAACTATTTAATTGTGGCTTCGCTTGCTCTGCGACTGCTTTGCCACAGCCACTCAAACTTGTAGCGCAGTGTGCGTGAGAGCGCGTTACTCTCTCTCCTGCTTGTGGGCAACATGTCGTCGTGCGGGATCAGGTTGGCTCTGTGAACTGCACGACGTGCGTTGCGTGTTCAGTTGAAAATCGTCGCTCGACGCCGATCGTAAAACGTCTCCGTCCCCCAATACATTGTGTATATCGAAAAAGCGAAATCTCTCGAGAGTAGAGAAATATATATCATATTGTATAGAGCGCGTGAATCCGTTTCGTTTCGTTTCGTATTGTTTTGTTGTCTGTTCAATTTCACTTTAATGTGCAATCGTGGCCCCAACTAAAAATACGTAATAAAATAAAAAATATAAATATAAAACAACATACGTTGTGTGGTAATAAAACAAAAAAGTTTAACGAAAAGTAAAGCAAAGAGAAACGCCACGTTCTCACTCGTATTCTCCAACAACAGCAACAACAACAACTACAAAGTGTACTCAACACATAATTAGTTACTCGCAGCGCCGCCGCACATAGCAACAAGCAGTCAGATAATATATATATATATATATAAAGTTCCACCAAAAAAACCCACAAATTTCTAAACTCCAGAGCCGGGGCAAACCCAAAGAGAAACAAACCAATTTTCCGTGTGGTTCCAATGTAGCCCTTTATGGATATTTAACACGAGCCCGTTGTGTGACTATATAGAAGGTATCGTGTTAAACCCCCCACAATTAAGTTGGAGTGTGTAAAAAGTGATCCTCAGAGTGTTGTACGAGATCTGTAACCAGCCCGATAATTTCATCAGACAAATAGCGCAGTCCTCGCGTGAATCACCAACAATTCAAATTCTCCGGTAAGTTTTTTTTTACTCTATGTTACTATATAGTCGATAAGGGGGGCCTGTCTACACACACGCGGTCTGCCCGTGTTGACCCTATAAATAGTGTGTGGAAATACCCGGGGCGGACGGCACACTCCGGCAGCGCAATATCACCCGAAATCAGGTCAATATTTTGCTATATAATTTACACCATTTTTTTTTGCAAGCCGTTGGCAAATGCGCAAGTTGATAATAGACACGACTCGAAAGCGTTGGGGGTTGTTTTCTCCCGTAGCTACGCAGCATACCTGCCTGCTCTAGATAATTCCAGAGTGTACAGTCTGATAGAAGTCCGAAAGACTCAAATATCATATTTGATTTTGGCAATCAACTCTAACTGATTAGGTTTTGATTGGTTTCGATGCGAGGCCTTTGCCATTTCGTAGTGCCGCACAGCAATTCAATTGGAATTCGCAGCCGGAAATCTGATAGTCAAGGTACACCCCGGCGCGATGAGTGTGCTACGTCCATCGTCATCGTCGTATTAACGTCGTTAGACCTTCAGGCGTTGTCGCGGCACTTCATGATACAAGTTGGGACAAGTGAATGGGGTCACATGAGCTGGGTTGACATACAGTACCAGGCCAGATGGTTTTTTGGGGGGAGCTTATCTGCGGGATAAATGGTATACAATGTTGGCATCCAAAAATAAATGAAGTATTTACGCAGACTGCGCTCGTGCTCGCTCTCTCTGCTTTTATCTCAGCTCACTTCCCATTTCTGCGAAAAATGCTTATCTTTACGTTAAAGTAGATAAGATTTTGCAGTACGGATGATACAAACAGTATTAAAATAGAACTGGTTTAGTTTAAATTTCACTCTGAAACGGTGCAGAACCCTCCGGGATTATTGCAAATTGTGCCTGAAAGAGAATTGAACGCGTTACAAGATGATGAATTTTAGGTAAAACCCGAAAAAAATCTGTGCAAAAAAAAGTAAAAGTCCAATGGCCTAGAGAATACGAAGAAGTGAGGGAGAGACCAAAAATGATAAATCTACTTGAATTACGAGACGACAGACAGACAGAGAAGTCGCCTGGCAACAGAAGGGGGAAGCTGATTCAGATTCAGATTTGAAGTACTCGACGAAAAACTCTAGAAGAGTCGTTCAAAAATTGCGCATGCGCAAAGTCTGAGCGGGCAAATAAATAAAAGAAACCTATAAAAGCACTAGGGGTGAGCGCTTCTATTGCACGAGAGAGGGAGAAGCGAAGGGGAATGGAGTCAGGTCTCTGACGAGAGAAGTTGCCAAGCGGCTTCTGTGACAGACAGACGGACGGACGCACGAACGGACAAGCGGACAAAGAGATAAACGAGCGAGACGCGCATGGAACGTATTGTATCTCAAAGATATGCAGACAACAAATGAGGTCAAAATCCTTGAGGTTCTTGTCCTTCTAAAGAAGAGAGGAGACGGCAAAAAAAGAGCATGGGAATGGAAGAGACGCTTCTGCTTGGCTTCTTCAATTCTTCACTGCCTTTTCTCTTTGATATTGAGCGTCAATTGTCAATCAATTAACTTGCCAGACAAAATGAACTTGTTGCATTCGTTATCCAATTCGAGTTATGTAAAAACAAGTCAGGCTATTCATCAAGATCTTTTTCCATTTTAATTAGTTTGTTAATTGAGACGGGCAGGAAATTTCCATGTTAACTTAAAGACCCCAAACGAAGACAACGTAATGCATTGGCCAAAGAAAGTGATAAATTGCATTTGGTTCATGGGAAAATTGTTGAGAAATTTCTCTCTATCAACTGCGCACTAAACCGATTGTCAATTTCAATTGCATTCGAACAGGCCAAGGGGGAGGGGATCGGGGTAAATGGTTGCCAGTTTCCAACTATGCGGAAAAGCGCATTAAAGTCGATCGCATTCAAAGTCAATTGACAGCAGATTTACATGGAAATGCAGCTAAATAATGCATAATGAAATGTGCAAAAACACTATAAAATAAACAGCTAAAAATAGCTAAATGAGTGAGCTATCATGGAGTGCTTAGTTAGGATACGTTTTAGGTGTATTGCATGCAAAGTTTTAGCTTGGTAGAGCAAAAACTATATGTGCTATAAGGTTGTATGTCAAATTTCCTAATTTACAGGCTTTAAAACTGAGTAATATGATTGACAAGTTATAGATAACATATTTAGCAAGCAGCACATCAAATTTCAGCTCGGTAGTGCAAGGTTACAAGGTACTACAAGGTGCTACACTATCTTAAAGCTTTCAAGATTGACTTTTATGTTTTTATCCTATTTAATTACTAGTTACACGTGTATATATCACTACTATACCTTTTAGTCTGCCTTTACAGGGTATTGCGCTTATGAAAACCTGCTGTGATTGAAAAATGCTTTACTTTCTTGACGGTCACGTGCGATGCGTTTAGCCTCCATGGCAAGTCGGAGCTGATAAGTGCAGAGGTTGTCAGAAATGGGCGCGCGCGCTCCGACTGTCTGTCACTCTACTATAAAGCGCTTGATCTGCTCTGGCTGCTTGCCGCAACGCACTGTGCCACCTGCCACGTGGTGCCCCTAGCCGAGCAGGTGCCGAGCCTAGCCGAACCCAGTCGATTCCGCATCGTGCCGAGGGCCAAGTTCAATAGAACTCTGTGCTCTCTTCGGGTTTTTCAACAACGCAAATGGCACAATTTCTTTTTTTTTTTTTTTTTTTTTCTTTTGCACATTTTCATTTTCTGTTCTTGTCTTTTTGGCTCTGTCGAATTTTCCGCTCGTCGCTCAGCGAATTTCAGCGCTGGCAGTTTTGGTGGAAGCGTCAAGGCGATCGCACGAGATCGCGCAAAGTAAAAAAAAAAAAAAAATTATTATAATAAATTTCGAAAAAATTTTGCTCGTAAAGCATTGACGTAAACGGGATTTTTATCTAAGAGATACTTATGTAGGTGGGCGAGAAATCAGTGCAGACTTTTTGCGGTGACAAAAATAAATTGTTTAATAATAATAAAAGTATTTGAAATATTTTTTCGGGAAATTACAAAATTGTCAGTGATTAATTTTGTGCAACAAACAGCTGAGTGTATCTTGGAGATACTTTATCTATATAGATGTCCACAGTCAATTGAAAGAGGTAAATGAACTGTTTGGATTATAAAACCGATCACGAGCTGTTTCCGTGTAATACATAACCAAAGATAGATAAAACGCAGATCTCAATATAATCAAAAGTGACTTGAGAAAAAAAAACACAATTTAAATTGACATTGACAAGACAAAAAAACAATACGAAGAAAAGGAAAAGAATTTGTTTAGTTGGTGGGAAAATTAGCGAAATGTATATATAGACTCCCCCCACTATATAAGGTAAAGTTTTCTCCCGTTAGCGGAAACGTAGATCGTAATGGAATGTGAATTGTTAGCAAATTATAATAACAATGCAAATCATCGTTTATATGTTAAACAGTTCCATGGGAAGCTAATTTAGTTGTTGTTGTTTACAGGCGAAAAAAGAAAATAGAAACTAGAATTGTCGATTATAAAGTAAGTTGTGCTTATTATAGTTATCAATATAATTAAATTGCTATAAACACTTCAATGGAAAACTTTACAATTTCATTAAGTGCAAATAATATTTATAAAAGATTAAAGTAGGTAAACATGTCGGGGAACTATCTGTAGACTTTGCGTCTGTAAGGTTTTTCCCGCTAGATGCTCGACTTAAATGCTTCTTAAAACGATTTATAAATTATAGTAGAATTTAAACTGATTAGACTTAAATCTATCCTATACTCCATTGAATAGGTTTCCCTCTCTTCAGCTTATTCATTGTGAAATTGATAACAAGATTATCTATCGATTCTACTGTTTACATTATTGATTCAATGAGAGTTATTGCGTACTTATTCGAAAGGGGCGTGATGCGTATCGACGTCGCGACGTCTAGACTTCAGACTCATCGACAGTTCCCTCACCTCGCCGAAATTCCCCATCGATTATATATGAATGAGTTTAGTGCATGATCTGCGTTTAATTAACAGCTGAGCCTCGTATTGATTCTATGTGGGGTGAGTGTACAGTTCAGCTTTTAACTGCGTGCTTAATCCCATCATACCATAAATACTATGACGCTTCGATTCTATCTCGATTAGCTTAGTTGATCTCGCTAAAATGTCAATCACGCGACAAGCTGTCGGCGCATGCGTTCCAGGAATGTTCATAGTTTACACGTGTGTGAGATAATACTATGTATCTATTATAGTATATATAGCGTCTATTACAACAGTGAGATCTCTCTGTTGATATTGTATAATTTGAAATTTGCATAAGCTAATCCTGGTGTCGTCTGGAACTTGCATACTTCTTTCTTACCCCTTGCTCCTCATATCTCCGATTACAGTTTTTGCTTATCGCACGACGCGTGGCAGCCGTCAAGTTAGCAGTTTTTACTGCATTTTGTAGCCGTAATTGATTGACTCGCTATACAAGCGAGTATTCTCTCTTTCAAGTTAGGTTTAGTCAAGCTTTTTTTCGCCAACTTAGCTCTTTCTTCATTCAGCATAAATTGAGGTTCCCACGTCAGCGACAGGTTGTATATATGTTGAATTTTCCAGTGTGTGTGTGTGTTGCCAAGTGAATAGCGGAGCGTTTATTGAATTATTTATAAGGCTGTAGTACTAGGCTAGATAATATCTAGCTCAAAACGCCTATTTATCAGCTAGGGCACGTGTATGCGAAGTGTAGACCGCATGGAGCGTTATGTGATTCCAAACTTTGTTACGATCTGTTGCCTTTTTCTGTTAATACTTTGTTTCTTCGCACCTGAAACATATATTTTGGCATTATCCTGAAAAACATGTTCATAAACTTTTATTGATGTTGAGGGGAAAATTTTCGTAAGGTGTATGCCTTAATTTATTGCTGTTTATGAAAGTATGCATGATTTGTTGAAGGAATCGTTTAGCGTTGCGGTGAAAGAGATGTGTTAATCGTGGCAGGGCATATAAATTATATTAACTTGTTCGATTTTGGAAAATTTCTGTGTTGGTATGGTAAAAATCCAATGATATCACTGCCAGACTGATACACACAGACTGTACACAATCTTATCGGCTTTACGGAATATATACATATACGTGTATTCGACCAGTTGGAAACAGTTGGTGGACACATTGGGAGCGCGACAACGACGACGACGACTAAGTTAGTTAAATATTTACAGGTGGCTTAGTTGATTGATTGGCCGGGGGGGAGAGCGATAAGGCAGGCGTATGGCATTAATTTATATATGACTGTGGACTACCGTTACCACATTGTATCACTGTGAAGTATCGGTCTAACTGATTTTCCTTTCCATAAATCAAAGTCCATCATGTCTCGAGATTCTAAGCAAAAACAACTTTCACGTCTGTTTGTGTCATCAAAACAAGATGATAACGTTAATCAAGTTAATTAGGGTAGAGTTTGTTGCAAAAATAGTATACATCCTACTACTTGACGTCTGTTTATGTGGGATTACGTGAATTAGTAGCGTTTGTTTGGACTGTTTATTGTAAGGTTTGTTTTTTGCTTTTTTGCAACCGTTAGTTATTGACGTCACACAATTCGCGCACATCTCTGGGCCAAGATCTGCGTAGTTGTCAGCTTATTGACAGATTCGCGTGAAACTTATTGACAGACAGACGCGAGAGATCTCTTTCAATTCCATCTACGGCCTTAAGATTTAAGCCTTCAACCTGTAGTGCCTGCAGTCTGTATTTTGAGTACTACATATCATCATCATTTGTGTATACAGATGTACCTACTAGGCTACTAGGGTTGGGCGGGTGCTGGGCTCTTTACGTCTTGCAGCTGCTTTTCGCTTTGTTTGTTTTCATAAGTTGAAACGAAATTGAAATTAATTTCATTTTGGTTCATTGCTAGGCAAACAAATTGATTATGAGCCACAGTGCCGTGAATCAGTCAACGTCCAGACATATTAACCAGGAATTACGAGAACAAAAAGAAAGAAACCTGCCAGTAAATAATACACGCACACATTTCAAAGTTATTAACTATGGACATTTCAATTTTTAAATGAGTTCCAGCGAAATTCGCCAGCGATTAATGTTCATTTGTTGGACGCGTGCACTGAGAGAAAATCGAGAAAATATATATTAAAATAGTTTAAGTGATTATAACTTGGCATATAGCGCACGTTTGCGCTTTCTCTGAACTCATTTAGAATTCCCAAATGGTTTAAGCAACAAGCGCAACATAAGTTGCACGTTTCGCTTATGATTCTCAACTTGTTTTAGTGAAAAGTCAATTAATTATCGCTCAATTTTCTCAAACTACGATGTGCTAGATGAACATTAGCACAATATTTTCCTTATGATTCACAACTTGTTTTGGTGGAAAATCAATCAGGTAACTGTCAGTTTACTTGAGCTACGATCCATTAGATCAACATTAGCCATGCTTCAATTTGTGATTCACAACTTGTTTTGGTGCAAAATCAATCATCATATCACCAGTTTACTGAAGCTACAATTCCTTTCGCTTGTCTGTCGGTTATCGAAGCAATTGTTCTTGGCAGCTCTGATTTCCAGTTCACTTTGCATGCGTCATTCGCTGCGCAGCTTGTTGAGCTTTAACATTGCAAGACAACATCATCATCGGGAAGAGACTGAATAGATATGTCTGGGTCAGCGCAACAGTTGTCGAGACAATACGTCAGCAATAGCGCGGGACCACCAATCAATTTACTGATCATTATATCACATAACTCATATCGAACTGAATATGATGCTTTGAGGGAACGCGCGCGTGCGCGTCTTTATAAACAATGCGACAAGTTGTGAAAATAAACACACAATCTACATAGAACTGCAGCTTCGAAGATCATTTCGTAGCGTATAAACTTGCCGACAAATTGCCAGACAAGCTAAAAAAAAAATAAACAAAACGACGCAACGTTGACCGAGTGAATCGAGTCAAGTCTGGATTTGTGTTTAGGCGCCGCTTTATTGGGGTTATTGCCATCAAATTAATTACCGTTCTCTCTCTCTTTTCAGTTCTTCAAATGGGTTGACTTGTGACATTTAAGCTTCCTGGACCCGGGAAACAAAAGGTAAGCGAACTGTGCGAAGAAAAGCTATACATCTATAGATTACGTAGGATTTGCTAGAAATACTTTTCAATTGTACTTGCCCATTGACTGATTGATCAGCTTTCTCTACGTTCTGCTGTATCTCATGGATCACTCAAGCAACTCAATCGAACAGATACGCTGCAATGTAAAACAGCATTCGAAACGAATAAATCGACTTGCATGATTTCTCAAATATTACGCTATACCCCACGCGCCGCAGATTTCCGATCGATCGAGCGAACATTAAAAGGAATTTGTTTATCTTGTACGGGTTTTTGTGTAGTACAAGTTGAATCTCAATCGGAAATTCTAATTACAAATTGTACAAGATTGCGAAAAGAAATGAGGGGAAAAAAACGCTATGATATTTGTATATATATTTAAGAGTTTTCCTAGGGCAGGCGCCGCCAGAGACCTTGATATGCCGTATATACTCTATAAGGACTGATTTTGATGGGTTATAAATCGAAATTCCACGAAAAGTGACTATAAACATAAAAATAATTAATAATTCCCGCATAGATTGCAAAATGTTTACCGCAGCGTACTTTGCCAGGAATTCGCATGCTAGATCATATTGGAGTGGTACTATATACTTGATGACTTACACATCAGATTTGTGGTTCGGAATATCTCATAAATTTTTTAATGAAGACAAATTACAAAGCGAATTAAATGTGCGATTGTTTATTTTCATACGCTACGGCGTAAATATTTACTCTAATCCAATTGAAATGGGATGTTTCGCGTTTAAGACGTCATCGAAATGGCTAGCAATAATACCTATAGATAAGCTAATATTGTATATACTACAGTATATAGAATGTTGTGTAGATTTCTGTGAGTGCCGGAATGTGTTTTAATATTGCTTTTTCTTTTGTTTTTCTTAGGGATACATTTTGAACGTATTGCAAAAGACACAGATACACAGATACACACACACAGTACCCTACACACACTACTGCAATAGCCCAATACGAAAGAGAGAGAAAGCAGCTCATAGAATTCTGTGAAAGTTTGGCCTAAACCGAACTGAGAACCCAATTGGATTACTGCCCCCGAGCAGCGACACCTCCACCCATGAACCAAGCGGCCGTTTCGCCTGACAGCGCGGCCACCTCCATCAGCTCCAGCCAGCTCCAGCAGCAACGTTCCACAATCTGGCGTAATCGGCCAATCGATTGCCATCAAACTGGGCCATTCCTACGCCGTCCGAGCTGATCTCAATTATAGCGAGTGAAGTGAATCGATAACAAGAGAGAAATTTAGGAATCCTTGAACGAAACTCAGCATAGATCACCGGCAATTGGCATAGTTGGAATCTCCTTTGCTTGCCCGATACCAAAGCGGCTTCAAGACGGACGGAACCATGCTTAAAGTTGTTGGTGCATCATGGCAAAAAACGCGGATAGGGACATATATATTAATCGGAGCCGGTTTGCTGGTCATAGGCGCCTTCTTCATCGGTTACATGGAGCGTCCCGAATACGATGGCACATACTGTGCCACCGCTTTCTGGACCAAGAAGGTTGGCTTTCAAATTGAGAATTGGAAACAGCAAAACGATCTGGTCAATATACCCAAGGGCGTGGCTAGAATATGCTACAAGGATTCGGTTTATGAGAATGGGTGAGTAGCTGGCGAGGAATACGTGTAGGTCACTTACTTATTAAGATTCCCCTCTCCCTCTGCAGTTGGGCACAAATCGAGGTGGAGACGCAGCGCAGTTATCCGGACTGGGTGCAGGCCTATGCGGCGGGCATGTTGGAGGGCACGTTGACCTGGAAGAACATCTACAACCAGTGGGCCAAGTAAGTCAAGACGACTCCTCTTCTACTTGTATCAGCTGCTAATCCTTTACTTTCTCCTCCTGCAGCACCATTTCCTCCTCCTGCGAACGCGACGACAGTTCGCAGAAGTTCTGTGAGTGGCTGCGTGAGTTGCTGATGAGAAACTACGAGTACCTGAAGGAGCAGTCCAAGGCGAAGTCGGAGCATGATCATTACTGGCATCAGGTGCATTTGATACTTAACCAGTTGGAGGGCATGGAGACAGGCTACATACGTGGTGCGACACGTGCACGTTCCGATCTGGAGGAGGAGATTCCCTTGTCTGATTTCTTGCTAATGAACGCTGCAGCAGATATTCAGGATCTAAAGATCTACTATGAGAACTATGTGCTGCCCAATGGCACCGCCGAGGCGGGCAATAAGAACTTCCATCTGCCCAGTGCATCGATGCTTACGAGGATTATGCCACAGGAGGTACCGGCAGCGCCACAGGGTGCACAGTCCACGCAGTCACCACAATCGGCGCAGCAGAAGTCGCTGCAGTTGCTCTTTGGCCACAGCACGGCGGGCAGCTATTCATCCATGTTGCGCATACAGAAACGCTACAAGTTCCACTTCCATTTCTCGCCAGATACGCGCAGCAATACGGTGCCCGGCGTGGATATAACCTTCACCGGTTATCCTGGCATTTTGGGTTCCACCGATGACTTCTATGTTGTCAAGGGACGCCAGGTGCAGTCCATTGTGGGCGGCGTGTGCATTAAGAACGAGAATCTCGCACTGTGGAAGGCTGTGGATGTGGAGCGTATGGTGCCGCTGGTGGCGCGGGTCATGGCCTCCAATCGCATTGCACAGAATCGTCGCACCTGGTCGCGTGCCATGGCACGTCATCCGTATACGGGCGCAAAGCAATGGATTAGCGTGGATCTGCACAAGCTGGGCGCACAGGACAATCTCTTTAATACGCTGGATGCGGATGAGAAGCACGACGATGCGGCGGTTGCGCTGAGTGAGAAGGACATTGCAGCGATTAGCGAACGTCATGATCAGTTGAAGAACATGGTCTGGATTGCGGAGCAATTGCCTGGACGCATGCACATCAAGGATGTCACTGAGAACTTCCTTGTGGCCGGCAACTCCAGCTGGTTGGCCAATGGAGTGCCCTACTTTGCGGAGATTCTAGAGGCGAGTGGCATCTCGCGCGATAATTACAGCCAACAGGATCAGTATCTGACACCCGCCGAGGAGGCGGAACTGACCACACTGGAGGCCGTGGATAAGTTTCTGCGCAAGCACGGGTTCCGTGGTGATCTGCTGGGTGAGGAGTCGATTGCGTATGGCAACATCGATCTGAAGCTCTTCTCCTACAACGCTCGCCTGGGCATGAGCGATTATCAGGCCTTTGCGGGGCCAATCTTTCTGCGTGTGCAGCATACACCGCAATCACGATCGGCAGATTCCACGCAGCAGATGCAGGCAGATCAGGCGGCGCCGGCTTCGATTGGTGATGAACGTTTCAGCGTGAGCATTGATAATGCAGCTGAGCCAGCGGAGTTGGAGCTCATCACGGAGCGTCGTCCGGTGCGAAATGATATGCGTGCGATTGCCATGCGGAAGATTGGCAGCGGCCCCTTCAAATGGTCCACCATGGTCAGCCAGGATCAGGATCATGTCAACCATGAGGGACATCCCGATGAGTGGAACTTTGACAAGGTGTCACCCAAGTGGGCGTGGTGAAACATTCTCTGTAGTTCACAATAGATAGCAAACATATCCCAATCGAATTTTTACACTCGACTACAAATACTGCGAAGCAATAATTGTCCTAGATTCGTAATTTAGATTCGTCCTCCGATTTGTGTGTTCCTAGCTGATAAACAACGTCGTCGTAATTGTGTTGCGTCCATTTTAGTCATAAATTTTAGTTGTGTCCCGTTTCTACAGTGTCGATTATTGTCTTCCAGTCTATATATTTTTTTAAAAATTGTAACTGTCGTAGCATCAAATTTTAGTAAATTAACAAAATTGTAATGAAATAAACAACATGTACAACAGTAAATTTGTATGTATTTACAAATTTATAGTAAAAATGTCTTTCGTTTTTTCTTACTTTCAATTATTTTTGTACATAAATTTTAAACCGCTATTTTGAATCTCAAAAGTTGGCAGCACCGTAAATTGTGACTTGTGAACTAAAGTTGCCAATATTGGAGTCAGTTCATTTTATCGATATATCGATAGCGCCCACCACAACAGCACTGCAATGCCACAGTTGGAATGTTATTGTTCTGTTATTGCCTACAGTTTTAGCCGCATTGCTTAAATTCTGTCGTTCGGTAAGGTTCATTTTGTCCACAAATAATTATTGTAATTTATTTATTGTGGCAACAAAACAAATAAAATCGAAAATAAACCGACGGCACACATACGTTAATGGTGCAGAGCGTGCACATCTGTTGAAAAAACATTAGTTAAATGTAATATCGCATCAGTTGTCATCATCCAATTGCGTGCTTCACTGTTACGGCAAAAGGAAAGCGCAAATGGAAAAAATATATACACACAGGCAAAGGCAGCGAACGGAGCATCGCAGCACAGCACAGCACAGCATAGCAAGAAGGCACCTTTGCAGCGGGAGGCGCATGCTCATCAAGCGGCCACTGCTCGAGCATCTGGGTTTGAATTGTGTATAATTAATTGCGGAATGCATAAAGAATGTGTTGTGCGTGCGGTGAAATGACAAATTAATTATAAAAAGTGCAGACAGCAGGCAAAATATTGTGGAAATGTTTGCGGGTGTGTGTGTGTGTGGGAAGGGGGAGAATCGACCAGCCAAGAAATCAACAGTGCTGTGAAAATATGAGCGGCACCGCTATCGCTACGCAACACTGGCTACCTATGGCTGTCCCACTCAGACACAGGCGGGCGGCCGTGTTTGTTTGTGGGCTAGTTTAGCTATCTGTTTTGATTTTCTCTTCTTAAAATTAAGCGCGCGAAAGGGGTGCGCGTGTACTTTCTTTCTCTCGTCTAAAACGGGAGTGTGGGTGTTAGATGTGCGCTGCGTTTGCGATGGCGTGTGTGCGTGTGTATGTGTGTGTGTGCGTGAGTATCGCAATGTACTCCGCGCGCGCTTTTGTGATAATTGATAAGCCGTGTTTGTGTATCTAAAATAAAGCGACAATAACAACACGCATACCCACACACACGCACACACTATGTTTCTCTCTCACACACACACACACACATGTTGCACACGTTGTTTTTTGCCGCCATTATGCCTGTGCACATACATATGTTTTCTTTTTCTCTTACCGTTATTGTGATTTCTTTGATTAAAAACTAATCATCGTTTACAGTTTGTAAAGAACCTGGGCAAGCAACAGGAAGCAACGACAAGAGAATAAGCAACACAATACATAGCAACGCCTCAAGGAATTGTTTTTTTCCATCATCTTGCAGAAAGCCAAGTTTCTAATACGCAAGAATACATAAATGGTTTCTACTTTCATTGGCCTATTGGGTATGTAGTGGCATGGCAACACAGACTTTAGACTCTAGCCTAACTCTGCTTCTTCTTCTTCTTCGCTCTACAGACATACAATCATGGTGGGAGATACCGTGTATTTCGCATTTCTGTTCATTGTTTAGTTCTGCCTTTGATTTGCCCGACATTGATATAGAGGTGTGTATAAACCAAATCATATTAGCATCCTTACAGTTTTTTTTTCTATATGCTTTGTAGGACCTCGAATCGGCGCTGCTTGCCGATGGTACCAGCGATGAGGATCCAGTTGCCCTAGTGCCCGAATTAATTGTACGCTTGCTAACGGGCTGCGATGCGCTACAATCGGTAGCCAAAGAGATTACACACAGCAACTATCAGATGTTTTTGCGCCGTTTCCTGCGTCAACAGTGTCGCCTGCATCAGACTGAGAATCATTTTGATACAGACATTGATTTCCAATCGCTGCCGGTGCGCAAGCGTCTACAAATTCTGCACGATCTGTGCCACTTTCGTCTGGACTCTGTCGATGTGCAGGTCATACTCAGTAATTTAGAGGCAGACAGTTTACGCGTTGAGCCGCTGGGCTACGACGCCAAGAACTCAGGCTATTGGTATTTTTACGGTACGCGACTCTATCGCGAGGATAAGGCGACAACAGCAACAGCTTCTAGCTCCAGTGCTGCCTCTGGTTCTGGCACTGCCATTGGCAGTAAAGATACCATTTGGCAGGTGATCTGTTTCACCGAAGAGGATTGGCAGAATTTGGCAGCCAAATTTAAAACCTCAACGCATGCTAAAGAGCGTGAACTCTTTCAGATACTGGATGAGAATTTTCTGCCCAAATTGCCGCAACTGTTTCGTGAGCGTGAGCGTCTGAGACGCAGAAAGTAAGTTGTCAAGGCAAGGGTTGTGCCATGCTCATGTCTGCAACTGCTTATGATATGATTTATCCAATAAGTTTCCATATATTTGCTTCTTATACTCATTCTGCTTTCTCCTCCACAGGTTGCTGCAAGTGCGAAACTCCAGTCGCATACGGAATCTCGCTGAGCTGAAAGCACGCCAGGAGAGTGAGCGTCTGAAGCGGGAGCGTGAACGCGAGCGAGACATTATACGCCGTGAGCGACAGAACTCGGCGAGTTTGGCACCTCCTTCGGTGCAACGTTCACGCAGACGGTTAGCACGTCCCGTACTTTAGAGATAAAAGAGAAATACAAAGAGAAAGAGAAGCAACTGGCGACCATTTCACAATCATATATCATAAACGTTGCAAACACAGACAAACAAACTGAAAAAAACAATCAGCAACAACAAACACACACGCACACGCACATCCACAAAAACCATTGCTTTGAGTTGATTACAAATTAATTTATTTCAATTTGTTTTTGATTTTGTGAAACAAAATTTTGCTTGCAATTTGTTTGTGTTCGCTCAAATTGTTATTAAATCTCGTATCAATTCAATAATCGAAACGAATCAGATCGTATCGTATCGAATCACATCATCATCGACGCTTTTATAAGAAAATAACAGGCAGCCACAAGCAAAGTGAGACTGAGCAGCTACGCAAAGACCAAAATAGCCGAAAATTGAAGGACCAAAAGGAGATCGATCTGCACTTAATTTGAGTTTTGCCCATAGTTTAATTTTGTGTGTGCGACAAATTGGTTGGATTTCGTTTTCAAAAAACACTATGAACAATTATGTAAGCATGCTTTATATGATACTCTCTCCTATATTTGATATAATTCTCTATATGGCAATTATTTATTATGATTATGATTATGATTTCTTATGTATGATTTTAAGTTCTCACGCATTCCTCCCCCCCTCTGCCCCACATCATGCGTTCAGCTTCAAAACATCAACGAAAACTGCTAACTAACACAGATCTCAATATAAACATATCAGAATTACTGCAGAAATCGGATAGTTCGTTTAATATTTAAATAATAAAAATGTTTTTCATTCACATTTTTTTTATTATTAAAGTGAAATCTTATAATTTTTTTTGAACAATTTAAATTAAGAAAAATTAATTAAGATGTACGCGTTATGTTAAGATTTTTATAGGGCTGATTTTTACTTTGTTTGACTGCTTATTAATTGCTATATATTATGTCTTTTCTCTTTATATCCAACGCAGATCTCAATCCACATCTACGGCTAGCGGTATTTCAACTTACGCAAGCTCTCTCAGACGTACAACAACAACTAATTCGAGCGAATTTCTGTGCCACAGGGAAACCTTTTGTCTCTCGCCAGAAGACGATGAGAACGACGACGACGACGACGAGGAGGAGCAGCCGCAGCAGCAGCAACAAGACGAAGAACAGCAGCAGCAACAACAATTAGCGCAACAACACGACAACGACGACGACGACGCCGACGCCGACGGAGAGGAAGAGGAACACGAAGAAGAATCTGTTGCTGTGTCAGCAGCATCATCAACATCGGACAAATTACGTGCGCCTAAGCTGCCGCGAGAGAAATCCCAAACGCCAGCGAAATTTAAGAGCAAGAGTCACCATCATCGTCATCATAAGAAGAAAAAGTCCGGCAAGAAGCAGAAGAAACGTTTGCGCGAGCATCGAGATCGTGATAAAGATCATCATAAAGATCATTATCATCATCGCAGGCGACACAAGCATGCGTCTGAGGCAGACGAGGAGTACGAGGACGACAACAACAATACCGACAACAACAACGATCAAAGTAATAGCAGCAGTGCAGCGGTTGCTGTTCGTAGTCACAAGCGACGTCAAAGCCGTCAGCAAGCATCGGCAAATCCTCCCGCTACGTCCGAACCACACACACAGCACGCCATCTCACTCAGTCCCGAGGACAAGGAGAACTTTTGTCGTCAGCTGCAATTGCTGGATACAAACTCGGCGGCAATTGCAGTCGCCACAAGCATTGCAGATCTGAGTTTGCCCTCGCCAGTGGCGGATGACAGCGAGGAGCAAGTGCAGTCAGAACAATCTGCCGCCAGTGGTCAGCCAGTTGTTGCCAAACGTGAGGAGCAGATGGCGCCAGCGGCCAATGTTAAGCTGCCCGGCAGGCAAACCAACAATTCACTCAGTTCACTAACTGGCAATATTTTTATACCAACGGGTGGAGCTGCCGCCGCCAGCTCACAACAGCAACAGCCAACAACAGAATAGCAGCAGCACGTCAACAACGCCAGCGACGACGACGACGACGGAGACAACGGTGCGCTCCAAGAAACAGAAGGCCAGCGCGGTAAACTCCTCAGGCTCGTCCAGTAAAACGGAGCGCAGTGCCACCAAAGCGGAATCAATTAAAAGCAAGAAAGCAGCCGCAGCTGCAGCAGCAACAACAACGCCTTCATCGGCCGCCTCTACCTCGTCGACATCCAGCAAGGCGGAACGACAGAGTGGCGCATATTCGGACAAAAGCGCCGATGAGTAAGTGCATCCATTCCTATTAACCATCTAAGCCGACACACAGTACACAAACTATATGTACATAGTATATATGTATATTGTATCATGTAACAATCATTGCTATTCGTAGAGAGGATCAATATTTGTTGTACATTTGCAAAAGTTGCCCAAGAAATTGCCTAACATTTTGATAAGCTAAACTCGTATTGAATAGAGCCACAGTATTGTTCGCCTCTACCTTATTTGTTATAAACAATTTGTGTACTCTAGCTAAGAGTATTGTTTCCTGCACGTGTCTCTAGACTTGTTTCGTAATTCTTTGTTTACTCACACATCTCATATCCATCAAACTGTATATAATATATCAATTGATTAACAATTTTTACCCATTGTTATTGTAAATTTTTGTACCTACCAAACAACTAAACAACCAACCAACCAACAACCAACCAACAACCAACATTTTGACTGTTCATCATAAACAAAAAAAAAAAAAACCATTCCAACAACAATATGTAGCCATGTAAATAGTACCAACCGTAGCACCACCAACAACAAAAGCAGCTTTAACAACAACTACAACCACCAAAAGCACGCCGCGCACCAAAATCACAACAACAACAACAACAGTAATAATAATAATAATCACAACCACTCAACGACGGAAGCAACAAAAAAAGCAACGAATGCAACAACGTCGCACGGAGTTCATACAACCACATCACATCACCAAAACAGCAACAACCATCACAAGCACAAGAACAACAGCAACAGCAACAACAACCCACAACACACCCACCACCAACACCAACACCACCACCAACACAATCAGCACACACCTCATAGTCATAATAACAGTAACAAACATAAATCGAAATCCTCCGATTACTCACACTCACATAGTACACACCTAACCGTACCCATAACACATAATCTAACAACAATCACAACAACAAAACCCTCACACAACAACAACAACAATTCAACGTACAAACCCTCAAATCATGCGAATATTCTTAGCTTTACCGAAACGGAGGAAGTGCTACAAATCGGAATGCATAAGGTGCTCGTCTATGTCAAGAATCATCGGGATGCATGGCCCTTCATGGATCCCGTCGAGGAGGATATAGCGCCGCGCTATTACTCCATCATAAGAAGGTAAGTATTGAGATATATCTGATTATCACAAAGCCTTAATTGTTGATCCTTTCTAGGCCCATGGACCTGCTTAAGATGGAGGATAAACTGGACAGTGGAGAATATCAGAAGTTTAGCGAATTTCGCAACGATTTTCGCTTAATTGTAAACAATTGTAGATTGTACAATGGGCACAATAATGGTATAGTATAGTTAAATATCTCGGATAGCTTGTACTTACATGTATTTCTTTCCCACACAGAGTACACTGAAATGGTGAATAATCTACAGGATGCCTTCGATAAGGCGACTAAGAAATATTTTGAAAATCTTTCTGATGACGAAGATGATGATCCGAATTTAAGTTACCCCGCCGCCGACTCCAAAATGAATGTATTTCGGGAGAAATACTTCAAGAAGAAGGTGAAAGAGGAGGAAAAGGATTCTTCGGTGAATTCTGCGGCCGGCAAGCGTGTGCCGGACAGCAGCACCGAGGAGGAGCATAGCGATGCGCCAGAGCCAGCGGAGGCTTCGCAGCATGCGCAGAAACGCAAACGTAAGGAGAAGGATAAAAGGCGTAAGAAGAAGACCAAGAGCAAAGCAGAGAAAAGTGCACACAATGATGATATGGATACGGATGAGGAGGATTTGGAGGCAGAGCCTCCACCGCCACCGCCGCCGCCACCAGCAGCAGTAAAGAAAGGCAAGACCAGCAAAGTACTTAAGGAGAAGACTAAGGACAAGGACAAAGACAAAGAAAAAGAAAAGGACAAGGAAAAGGATAAGGAGCTGGCATCTTCTAGCAAACGTGGACGCAAAGCGAAAAGCAGCAGCAAATCTGGCGCGGCAAACAGTTCCTCCAAATCCAGCAAAACGCAAAAGACCAAAAAGGCAGGCAAGAAGTCAATGGCCGAAACGGAATCGGATCTAAGCGATCCGCCAAGTGACCCGCCGTCTAGCGATGATGAGGAGCTGGTGCTGGCCAAAGTGAAGTCGCTGTCGAAGCCCACGGCGCGTACGATAGCGGCTCAGAAAAAGAAAATGGTGCCAGCGGAGTCGAAAGTGAAGACGCCGACGCCAGTGAAGCGACAGCCAAAGAGCAAGAAAGGTGGACGCAGTCGAGCCAAAGGAGAACGCGACCTGGATGATCTGGACGATGATAGTTCCATGTCCGATATGAATGTGAAGAAGCAACTGCCGCCAACAGCAGCAGCAGCCCTAGCAGAATCCGCTGCAGATCTGGAGGAGGATGACAACGATAACGATGCGGATGATGATGATGTGTCCAGATCACGCAGCATGTCACCTTTTAAAGTTGATCTCCACAAGAAATACTCAAAGAGTGCCCTAAACGATGATCTGTCCGAGCTGCTGACCACCGTCAAGAAGGTGACCAGCGCTGAGACAACCAAGCTGAGCGCACGCCACGAGGAAGACAGATCGGATCAGGATTCTGAGTCGGATTTCATGTCGCTGGCCAGCGCTGGTAGCTCCGACGAGCGTCGACGACGCCCCTCGCCGCAGCCCACAAAGCGGGGAAAGAAAATATCATCTCCTTCAAGCAAAAAGGAGAAGGAGAAGGAAAAGAAAAAGCGTGGCCAAGAAAAGGAAAAGGAGAAGGAAAAGGAAAGGGATAAGGAAAAGGAGAAAGATAAGGATAAGGACAAAGACAAGGATAAGTCACGCAGTAGTAAGCACAAGAAATCCTCCGCGGAATCAGCTGCCGCCGCGCAGGCTGCTGCCGAACAAGCGGAGCTGGAAATGTTGCTGCCTTTCATGGACAAGTACGATGTGATCAAGTATCGACGCAGTCGTGCCGCGCTTAGTGGCTCTAGTGCATCCAATTCATTGGCAATATCCGAGGATTCAAAGTCAAACAGCACGAAGAGTGCGTCCAATTCGAAAAAGAAGCGAGAGAATCCACCAGAACCGCCAACGGAACACAAGCGCGGACGCAAAAGCAAGGAGCAGAAGCATGCAAAGGACACAAGTCGAGAGGTGGACAAGCCAGCGAAGGTGGAGAAGGCAGAGAAATCAGAGAAGGCTGAATCCAAAAAAGTAGAGACGCCAAAAAAGTGTTGAGAAAACGCAACGAGAGGTGACGCCACCGCCGGCAGCAGCAAAGATGTCAGCACCGACGCCAGTGACCAAGGCAGAAGCAACCGGCAAGGATGCGGGCAACAAATCAAGCAGCGCAACTACCTCTAGCGGCACAAACAGCAGCTCCAGCGGCAAGGGCAAAGAGTCCACAGCGAAGGCCAACAGCAAAAAGCGAGCGGACAAACAGATGCCACCGCCACCAAAGCCTGCAGAGAAATCAAGCGAAAAATCCAGCGGCAACAAGAAACTGACAGGCAAAAAGGCTGCTGCAGCGGCACAGAAAGCCGGAGCAGCTGCCTCGAGCAGCAATACAAATCTGGAGGCACTCGATGTAGAAACGGAGCAAACGCTGAAGGACATCAATCGTTGGTTGGAGCATACGCCACGCTTCTCTGAGTTCAGTTCGGCAAGCAATTCACCCTCGCGCTATAATCTCTTGGATGACTTCGACTCTGGCATTGGCAGCAAATTGGATGCAGCAGATTTTAGGCGACCAGTGGCACTGGCTACGCCCAAGGCGGAACTGGTGCCCACTAAGCTGGCGGAGGCACTCAACGAGCTGGTCAGCGATACGACAACCAAGTCGAGTATCAAATCGGAAGCGGATGTTTTACCCACCGGCAGCAGCGTTAGCAGTAGCTGTGGCACGCCGCCGCATTCGATGCACTCGGGTAACTCCATTGGCAGCACATCTGCCACAGCTGCCAGTTCCAATTCTGCCTGCTCCAATAACTCTGTAGTGTCTGCGGCGTTACCAGCGATAATTCCCCCCGTAGCCATTGTGGCGCCACTAGTAGCAGCGTCGCAGTCTGCCAAGCCGAAGGAGCCAAGCACTACGCAGCTATTACTGAATCCTCCGCCGCCGCCGCACATCAAACAGCAGATGGCCAAGGAGGCCAAACGCAAGTCTATCAAGGAGAAGCAAGCGGTGAATGCCCAGGCGCAACAGGCCAAGGCTAAGGCGAATGTGATGCGCACCATTGAGCGACTGCAGCCTGGTAAGGCCAAGGGAAATCTTATACAGAATGTAAACAAGACGGAAACGGAGACAGAAACCCAAACGTGTCCGACGACGAGCAAGCCAAAGGAAGCCAAAAACGCACTGACCACAGAGACAAGTGATGGTGCGCCCAAGCTTAGCCTTGGCACTGTCATCAAGACGCAGGACTTTGCACTGGGCAAGACACTGGAAGAGTTGGCAGGCCAAGCAGGATAAGAATGATGCAGCCAGAGACAACGATGAGGAGGAGCCAGAGGCGCAACCAACGACACCCGCCAAAAAGGTACCCAAACCTTTTGAGACGCTGCTCGAGTTGAGTAAAATGAGTGAGCTATCCTCCAAGTCGACATCAGCGGAGGCCAAAGAGAAACCGAATTTAAGTGCTTGGCTCAAGGCTTTCGGTGCACCCAAGGTCAATAAGAAGAACGACGATGATAAGCAGTCAACGTCACAGTCAGTGGGACAGGATGATTCACGTGTGGCGCCGCCAGCACATTCACCCGCCGCGGGGGAGAACAACTTCTCGTTGCCCGTGGCAATGCGTACTCGCAAGCCCAGCACAGGCAGCACCAATTCGGAACGCAGTTCCTTTAGTCAGGATCCCGACTCACCACGCATCGCTATCGATGAACGCTATGGTTCCTATGCAGCCGGTTCATATACCTCGCCCATTTGTGCCTCACCAATTGGTGCCTCACCTATTATGGTTTCACCCAAGCCGAACGATGACATGGGCAAGCCAGCGTCGCCGTATACACTCAATGGCGCCATCAAGGTGGGTTTCTATCAGGACACTACCACAAAGAGCAGTCCGGACAAGAGTTGCAGTCCGCGTGAGATGAACTCACCGTATCCGCAGTACTCACAGCACATTTACTCCTCGGCCTCGTCGCCGAACGTGTCCACGCCCGAGCTGAGCGGCACATCACCCTATGGCGGTGGCAATAGCTATAATCCCTCTGGCTCGGAGGCCTCCAAGACGCCAGCTTATTCCTCCACCTCACCGCTGCCCATTTACGATCAGTACAAACAGCCTCGCTCGCAGGAGTCGGACTACAACTCCTCGATGAGTCCCAGCACACCCAATCCGCATTCGCCTTATCAGCAGCCGCAGAGTTCACCCTACACCACTAGCCACTCCACGCAGCTGTCACCCTATCATGCACAGTCGCCTTATCATCAGTCCGCACACACGCATCCCCAGCAGCAGCAGCAGTCGCAGCAGCCTTCGCATAGTCCGACAACGCAGCAGGCGCTCAGCCCGATGCCCAGCAGCGTCGATTCGCCTGCCTCGTCGGCTGCAACACAACCGCCTACACCGCTAGCGCAATCTCCTGCCGAGCAACAACACTCGCCATATCAGCAACCTGTGCTCTCGCCCTATCAGCAGCAACAGGTGCCGCCTGTGGTGGCTGCATCGTCAGCAGCCACACAACCGACGCCTGCTGCGGTGCCACTGCCAGGTAAGTTCCAAATGATATACTCTTCTCTGAGGGATTCATTCATATTCCCTATTGCTTTTAGCTACCATGGGCAACAAGGCTTATACGCCAACGCATGAGGGCTATCAGCAACAGCAACAACAACAGCAACAGCAACAACAACAGCAGCAGCAGCAGCAGCAACAACAGCAACAGGCCTCAGTGCAGCAACAGCAGCAGCAGCAGCACCAACAACAACAGCAGCAACAGCACCAACAGCAACAGCATCAGCAACAGCAGCAGCAACGCTCTATCTACAATCCCGCCACGCTGATCAATCCGCTGCCAACTTCAGCTGCAGCTACGCTGCCCACACCTGCGTCCGTGACCAAGCCCAGCAGCAATGATTGGAATATGCCGCACAGCTTACTGCCGCCTACCATAACCAACAATCAGGTTACACAACAGCAGCAGCATCAAAATCAACAGCAACAACAGGCTTTGGCTCATCAGCAACAGCAGCAGCAGCAGCAGCAGCAGCAGCAACAACTGCATAGCATGAAGCCCAAGTATCCCACATATGCGCAGTATCAGTCGACAAACGCAGCAGCCAATGCAGCAGCAGCTGCTGATGCTGTGGATACACAACAGCAGCAGCAGCAGAAGATTGTGCCGCCCACCTATAGCAGCGACATGGCAACCTTTATGCAGCATCAAATGCAGCAGCCAGCAAAGACGGAGACACTCATTAATCCACTGAAGCGACCCAACGAGGAGCTGAGCATGGATTACAGTGGCAATAAGATGCCCAAGCTGGATGAGAATCTGGCACAGCAGCAGCAGCAGCAATTGCACGCAATGCCACAGCAGCAACAAGTGCCGCAGCAAGTGCAACAGCAGCAGCAAGTGGCACAGCAGCAGCAGCAAGTGCCTCAACAGCAGCAATTGCCACAGCAGCAGCAGCAAGTCTCTCAACAGCAGCAGCAGCAGGCACAGCAACCTCAGTCGCTGATCAACAAGCAGCAACAAATGTTCAACAGTTTCCTGGGTTCAATGAACTTCAGCAAGCTGGGCACCATAGCATCGGACAAGGCATTTGAGATGTATAATCGTGCGGCTGCTATGGGTTTCCCCAAGGAGTTTGGCAAGGACAGCAGCGCTTGCAACATGCAGCAGCAGCAGCAACAAGCTGCTGTAAATAAGCAGCAAAACAGTCAGCAACAGCAGCAGCAGCCACAGGCGCAGCCGCATCTCACGCAGCTGCAGCCACCACATAATCTAAACTATCAGCAACAGCAGCAGCAGCAACAACAGCAGCAACAACAACAGCAGCAGCAGCAGAAATTGCCATTGCAGCAACAGCAACAGGCGCCGCACAAGCCGCTCAACTATGGCAACACCACCAACAACCTGCAGCAGCAGCAACCACAGCCAGCACAACAACAGGAACAGCAACAACAACAGCAGCAGCAACACGCTCAGCAGCAGCAGCCACACAATGCCTACCAGCAACAGTCGCAGCTGAATCACAACTATGCGCCCGCAACGCAGCAACCCACAGCGGGCAAACCGACGGCAACACAAGCCGCCGTCACGGGCAATGCGAACAGCAGCGAGAGCAACAACATGTTGCATCTGACATCGAGTGCACATCAGCATCATCTCAGTCAGACGCATCATTTGGCTGCTTATAACAAGCCAACGCCGCCACCGCCGCCGCAGACCTACAACAATCCGTTGATGCATCCGCTCACTGAGTCCATGTTGGGTTATCCTGTGAACTACTTCGATAAGAATATGCCACCAGCTGCGCATATGTATAGTGCATCCAGTGCGGCAAGTGCATATGGTAATCCTGCACAGCAATTGCCAGGGAATTATGTGCCTGGCAGCAATGCCGTCGCTCAGCAGCAGCAGCAGCAAGCGCCGCATCAACAGGCACCTGTTGCAGTGCCGCCAGCTGAGGTCAAGGCGCCGGCAAAGCGTGGACGCAAGAAGAAGGCAACGCCAAGTGCAGCAGAAGCAACTGCCAAGCAACAGCAGCAGCAACAGGCAGCGGTGCAGCAACAGCAACAGGCCGCAGTGCAGCAGCAGCAGCAGCAACAGCAACAGCAGCAGCAGCAACAACAGCAACAACAACAGCAGCAACAACAAAGCCAGCAGCACACGATGCCACAGTACAACATGCCACAAATGCCTACAGCTGCAGCTGCAGCCTCATCTGCAGCACATCAGCTGCAAGCTCACGCTCAGGTGTTGCAACAAGGTTTCCAGCTATATGCAGGTCTTAAATCCGGCGGCGTTGCTTCACCCGCCGCTGGCACTGCTGCAACAGCTTCAGCAGCAGCTGGCGCAGCGGGCACCGCACAAACTGCGGCAGATGCGGCGGCTATTTCGCTAAAGACCTCCACTGGAGGCATGGTACCTGGCAGCGCCTTCAACTTTGCGCCCACACCCGGCGCCCTGGGCCTGTACGGCGATCAAACGGCGGCCAGCAGCTATTTGGATCAGTTCCGTGATGCATCGAATCCCTACTACATGCCACCAGCGCCAGCGCACAGTGGAGCCACAGCAAATCCAGCTGGCAATGCAGCAGATAAGGGACAGAATGCACTCAACACTGCCGCCAGTTCGTATCCCTTCCTGGCGGCAGCGCATCCATCGACACGTGCCGCTGCAGCGGCTGCCGCCTATCCGTTTGGACCCTCCCAACTGGATGCCAATTCACAGATTTATCAACAGTATCTGCGTCGCGATGATTTCCATGCTCGCATGATCTTCAATCAGAGCCTGTTGGGTAATCCGGCAGCAGCTGCTGCCGCCGCTGGCTATGGCCAACCGCCGCCACCGCCTGCCGCCTATCGACCCTCGGCGCTGGGCATGACCAAGCCGTATGATATCAATAGGCAATCATGGTTTTAGCAGTACGCCAGCGCCGCCAACGTGGACCTGCAGGGAGACGATCTGAATGCAGCGTCTACGGAGGTGGCAACGTCGTCTGCAGTAGCAGCAGCAGCAGCAGGTGGAGTAGGTGCAGCAGTGGGAGCGGCTGTGCCGGCATCAGCGACAGGGAACAATTCGCAGCGATAGAAGCGCTAAACGGACAGAGAGCCTTATACAATTGTCTAATTTATCCTGATATTATTTATGTAGCCTTAGTTAGTTTACGCTGGACTCGAATGCTAACCTAGTGGATTCGTGAACCTGCCCCACACTCCCCTCTCCCCTCTCCCCATTCATCTTTCATGCTTATTTCTATTGTGCAATGTTTCATCCCACTTTCCTCAGGATTAGCACAAGCAACGACTACACACACATCGTTCGCAAGTTACTTGGTAGTTCTTAAAAGTCTTAAGTTTAAGTTTTTGTTAGATACATATTATATATGATAGTTGCACATATAGAAAACTATGCTATATATATATTTAGTACTAAATGCAGATGTAAAACAAAAAGCGAAAGATTCTTAGAGAATTGTTTCACAAGCTGAACCCCCTTTCCCCTCCTACCCCTCCCTCGACTAAAGTAAGCCGTTACTTTTCAGAATTCAGAGATACTAAGCGTTGTAAATGTAGCTATTATTATTAACTATGATTATGATTATTATTACTGCTATTATTACTACAACAACTATTATAATTATTAACTTTATTGTCTAACTTTATGGAATAATTTTTAAGTTTTTTGTACACATCAACGTGCACAGCGGGTAATTTGTTGAAATATTTATTGATAGATTTCAAAACGAAAACAACTAAAAAACAAAAAAAAAAAACAAAACTAAAATTGCAAACAATTTTTTTAGTTCGTAGAAAGCCAAACAAGTTGTATAAACTTTTGTTAATTATGCTAGGTAAACAACCGTACGGTCTAAACTTAAAGCCCCAAAGTAAACATAAACGTAACTAAACACACACACACACTCTCATCTAGACTCACAGCTCGCATGTGCAACATTCCGCATGATTCAGAATCCTTTCCGGAATCATTTTCGCTGTACATACACACACTCACACACCGACACACACACAAATGTTACGTTTCACAGCAACAAGAACAACAACAACAAACACATCTCAAAACGTAGCTTTAAACGCTGTAAAAAGAAAGAATGAAAGAAAGAGCAACAAAAATAGAATTCAAACGCAAAAGCAAATGCAAATTTATGAAACATAAATGGAAAAAGTGTCTTAGTCGCTATAAACAAAAAGAAAAAAAATACAAAAAAACAAAGCAGCTACGCATGAAGCAAAAAGAAAACACAAACAAAAAGAGAGCCCTTAATTATATATGATATATACATAGATATATATATATATATGGAGGAACACACACAATAAATATAAACTAAACTAATTAAGTTGTTAACGCTTATGTTTTGCAAAGGAATATTTTAAATTTTATAACGATAATGATAGTCTATATAAACGATTTGAAAAAACCATGGAAAAAACCAATCTGTACCTAGAGCGTAAAGAGCAGCAACAAATAACATATTTAGAAGAAGAAGAAGAAGAAGAAAGGAGAAAGCAGCAGAGAACCACAAGCTAAATATTATATTAATAATGCATAACACACACACACACACAGATGCAAATGCATATGTAGTAAAACACACACACACACACATGAACACAAAGTAAATTACAATAAAGAATTATATTGCATATTGTACAAAAAATTTCGTTCCCGATTTGCCACACCCCCTTCCCCCTTCCCTAGCCGCATTATTATGCAATTTTCAGCGCACGCGTTCATTTGCATACAATCGGATATAGCCACAGGTTCGCCACCTTGATCGTACGTCGCTCCCTCGCTATGGCCAAGTGCTATTACAGGTGAAACAACAGACAGTGGGACGTATGGACAGACAGTCGGATACTCGTGCCGAGTCTGCGCAGCTCTTCTAGAAGCACACGATTCACGCTTCAGGCATGGCATTTGGTCGAGCGTTTCCAGCTCGTTGAAAGCAATTGATCAGCTTTAATTATGGCATGCATATTAATTTAGTTCGAGTCGTTAGTTTGCTTTCGCTTTGTCACCTTGCAGCAGCAACACAAAAGACTTAGGAAACGAACCTTTGCGAGTGGAATCCGTGTGGAATGTATTCGGGGGCAGGGAATCTAGTTCAGCATTTCTGATCCCGTTGCTGGGGTTACAAGAGTCGCGGCCCATTAAGTGTGTGTGTGTAAAGCGTGCAAGCAATTAAACGTAAAAAGAAAGATAAATTATACCCTGTACTAGCTAAATGATAATGCAACAATAATCGCTGCCGATCCATACATATGAAACAGTTATACGGAAGTTAAGGATATCAATTAGTTAATGAGGGCTATGATTAATTACAAGTTACAATACAATGCGGATTGTCTAATTTGTTTACCAATTGGGCAAAGACGTCACAGACTGTGATAATTATTCTGCATATTAACTCAATTTAGCAGGCACAGCGGAAAGTTTGATATGCTCTATGGGTGTAAAACACTTAACGCATTATACGCTTCAACATGCTGGGTATATATTTTTAGCACCTTTGTGGACTATGAATCACGGGCAATCCACACACACTCCAAAGACAGCAACTGACGCATTACAAGAACGGAACCATTGATTAATGACCTACTCAGTCAGGCACTGTGCGAGCTATTGTAGTGGTAGTGGTTATAGTGGTAGTACATAGCGTTTGGTAGTAGTTGAGCTTGTGCTGTCCGGGGCCCGGGGCTTTGTTCTGTTCTCGCGCTTTGTTCAGCCGACTTCATCCGGTTGAATTGTTAGCCATTTATATGGTTCAAATTTTCGATTTATCTCTTTGAACTTTGCATTGATTGAACTAATTAGTGGATTTGGGGTATTTTTGATATGATCTCTCTAGGATCTTGCTGGGCTTAAAATAGATAAGTTTCGGAAAGAATTGTAGATAAATTATTCCTAATTTCTGGGTTATGATCAACACATTCTTAATGATTTCAATAATATTTAAAATAAATCTAAATGATATAATGAATATAATCAATATTTTAGATAAAATAAATTATATATATTCTGGTTCAATATGGTTAAATAATCTTCAACTACATAGTTTATCGACTGTTGGAAAATTGGATTCCTTTTAATGATTTTTCAAGGTTTGATCTATATATTTCTTTACATTAAAAATCGAACTTTTAACTATGATATATATTCAGGATCTATTAAGATCAATAATCAATCTTTTAGCTATTATATAATATATATATTCCGGATCTATTTGGCTCAATAAAATGCAACTAGTTTACAGATTATTCCCCTCACACCCCACGTTCTTCTGGTGGAAAATTTGATTCTCATTTTATTAATTATATGTTAAATCTGCATAAATTAATTTCTGAAATTAAAGTGCCGACAATTACGTAACATTCTGTGTACTACATGCAAACCGAAACACTTCGCAGCTATAATTCGATTTTAATGGGAATTTAAAAAATGCTAATTGCTGCTAACAAAAATTATTTAAGACTTCGAGTAGAAGGGGATCGGCTTGAAGTGGGAGGTGCGGGTTTGCACTACAGTCACGCAGCGCTTTTCACGTGCCGTGCAAAAAATTTATATATAAATTGAAAATTGAAAACTGCCAATAAAATACAAAACACAAGCCGTAAAGCATTCTAAAATAGCCTTCCGCTTAGATTTATGTGTTGCAACTTTGCGCACAATTAACGAGCTCGGCAAATAATCACACAATAATACATAATGATCAGCTAAATCGAAAATACCTACAATAGCACCCTCTATAAGTATATAGTATATATATTCTGTATCATTATTATTATTATAGTTTATTGTGCGTCGTCGTTACGTAGCTGACCAAAAAGGTCATAGAATTGATATAGCCGTCGTGTTGTAGCTGCCCTGCCATATGGCATATTGTATTAAATTACAGTCTAGTCAAATGCACGTATTACTTAATCTATGAGATTGGTGCACAGACAGACAGACTGACAGACAGACAGACGGGCCAGCCGGGAAGGTGCTTTGAAGAGCATTCTCAAGAGAAAACATGAGTTTGCCCGGCAACCGCACGGCATATATATTTATTTAACTATTTTCATATGCACATATCTAATGTGTTTTGCGATTTATGTATGCGATAGTTGCTGTAGGGTGCGATTAAAGTCGCGAGAACAGCTTAATTTAGCTGGAGCAGAGAGTCTTGTGCAGTTGCTGGGTGGATTATAGTGTGGGATTTTCTTAGAAGTTTTTGTTTAAGTAGGTTGTTTGGGTCTTTTCCCTTGGGGAAAAGGTTATCCTACGTTCTATGCGATAGTTTTGAAACTGAAGATGGTGTTATGCTTATGAAATTCTTTAGCTATTCTTTCCAGTAAGGAATCTTTACTAATACATATGGCATATAGCAGTAGATAAAAGCCCTGAGTACCTGCAGAAGATCTTAAGAAATTCTCTTTCTAAGCGGATATCTATTTTTATATGGCATTCCAACGATTACAATAATCGCAGTCATATTAAGCTGTAACTCCCTGTTGCTTACAGCTTATGGCATATGCTAGCTCATCTCCCTCTCGCCTTACCTCATTCAACGTTTCTTTAATTATGGCATTACACTTGTAATAGATGCGATTCTGTAGTATTATTTCGTGTATCGTTAGTTACGACATAAATCAAAATGTGACAGGCCAGCGTGCACTCTGCCGCTTACTTTGCCTTGTTGTTGTGCGCTCGTGTTGTTGTTCGTGTTGTTGTTGTCACTTAATCAGAACGGCATGCTTTTACTTTCTAAATTTAAATGACCGGTATAACACGAGTGTGTGCGAGAGAGAGTGTACTCGCTTTATTTACAAGAATTTATATAGTCACATCTGTTTTAGACTTCCGTTTGTGATTCAGCTACAGATACACATACATATATATAGCGGGTGTAGTATATGGTATCTGCCAATTAATGCAAATAAATTAAATTACTCGGGCTTAAAAATAGCGCTACCTTTCCTTCTGCGTACCAGCTGCTGCGATCGATCCGCTGCGGGTCTTTGAACTCCGATTGAAATTTGAATTTGCTGCGCGACCTTAGTGTAGCGGGTGTGGTTTGAACTTGGCCCTGTCGGATTGATTGATGCGATTGTGCAATCAATCGCAAACGTAACTAAAGTATGTAGTTGGTATTAATGCGCTGTCATCGCATATTTCTCTGCTAGTTTCGATAGTTAATGCACCGATCTGAGGATCGGTAATTTATAACATGCGCTGCCTCATCTTTGCCCAGCGCGCGCACGCGTTGATTAATGACTCCGAGATTATATCATTATTGTCGTCGCGTTGTCACGTAGACCAGTTAGTGGGTCTAACTAAAAGTTATGGAATTCGTAACGTCGCACATTAATTCATTTCATTATCCGACAGCAACGCTGTAACGAAAGACTTAAGCGACAAACTTGATTTCCTGCAAAAATTCCGAACAAAATTTTGTGCTCAAGTTCAACGCACACGCACGTTTACGTATATACTATATATATACATTTATCTGAACATTCTCTGGGCGATAATAAAAAATTTGTATTTTTAACCCACACTGAAATAAACACAAATTTCAATTGACATCGGAATTCATATTCATATCGAGCGTCCAATTAGCCGTTATATATTGCCGATCTAGATCTAGTCACTGACTAGATAGGCACCTGGCTAATGTACTAATGAAACTGTTTAACTGTGTTAATTTTATGAGCAGCTGTGCCATAAAATTGTAATTTATTTTAATTTGCACAGTAGTCGCCCCGTCTATAGCTATCACATAGTAACTCTATATCTCTATCTATCGCCATATAGTATGTCCATATGGCTATGTTTACGGCTTGTCTTGGCTCTCTCGCCTCTTTAGAAAGTGCAATTGCGACAATTGACCTTCACGCCTTGGTGCCATGAACTGCCTGCCAGCCCACCATGATAATCCCCCAGTAGAATCTGAATCTGAATCTGAAATTGAATCTGACATAGAATGTTTCTTGATTTTCGGTTGTCTATCAAAGCCAATGCGCAAATCGTTTGCCTTGACAGCGGCACAAGAAGTTTTTTTTTTTGACAGTTCGAACAAGAATTTACATAATATTTTGTTGATTTTTTTTTCTTACCCCCAAACGAGAGGCTTATCAGAGCAAGTCAAGCGAACTGGGCGTTAAGTGGAGTGTGCTAAATACGCTTTACTATACTACACATATATGATTATTATTATTATAATTATTTGCTTAAGAATCGAAGCAAACCTGTTTGGCCACACGCTCCGAAAAACAGACTGGTATATATAGATATATATACTATGCTAGCTATGTTTATGTTTCTCCCTCTCTATGGTATAGAAACCTATTTCCTAGGAAACATTTGGCACAGCCAGCTTATGCAAATCATGATGAAAATACCCAATTTACCTTCCGATCTTCCTCCCTTTGTCTGTTTTTTGTGCCATAAACCGCAGCATTTCCGATTCAGTTTCATCAACAAACAAATTAACACGCCGCAGCCAGATCGGTCAGTTCATTTAGAACGTTGACAACGCGTTCATGCCGAAAAAAAAAATCCCCATGTAAGTGGGAAAATTTATTCGAAAGTATCTCGCGCCAAGCGACCATGACTCAGTTAGTTGCAGTCAGTTGCCTTCCCTCTCTCCTCTCTCCACTCTGCTTACTGACGCACCTTGCCACTTGTGACGTCTGGGGAAGACCAAAACAAGATTGGTGTGGCACGCACCGCAATTATAATGTTTCGCATCTGTTGCTGCTGTTTGAGGGGAATTTGCCAATTCCAATTAAAGCGCGTATGGAAAAAACTTCAACCAGTTTAAATTTCCACAAAACTCACGTCAGAATCAGCAAATGGAAACACTTGAAAACGACAGGTTGCCCCATGCTGCAAAGCGGCGTGGGGTGGTCTTTTGTTTTTGTGTTACGCCTGTCAGCGGCAGCACATATTGATTTTGTCGCACAAGCGCATGTGTAGCTCTCCCCATGGGAGGTAGATGGGCAGCTAATCGGGTCAGGTAGCAGAAAAGCTGCTGTCGAGTGGGCAAAAGGGCCCGTCAATTGCACAGACGGGCCCCGATTAAAATGTTCGATTTAAAAATGAAGTAGCCATAAAATGTTTATAGCAAGTGCATTTGCAGAGGGAAATACAATATATGTATATCTGCATATATACTATATGCATACAATATTTATCGCACTTAATTTTAACTTTCTTTGTGTAGTTTGTCGCTCGGTTCGTTAAACTGGTTCAGTTTCTTTGGTCGCTTTGTTTTTGGGTGCCTCAAGGAGTCCGGGCTGTCTTTCTGTCGCATTTCAACGATAAAATTACAAGTATTAATGAAATTATTCGCATACATATTTTCGGGGGGCTCGTTCGGATATGGATGGTGATTAAGAAGCTTTTAATATATGCAAGATTCACCATCGACTTCGACACGCCTCGCAAATGTAAGGCAAAGCCGTAAAGTCCCCCGAGGTCTAAATATAGTGAGGCAAAGTGAAAGACACGTGTCTAAGGAAATTTTTTTTTTTGAAGTTAGTTAATGAAGGGAAACTTTTGTGGAATATATATATCATATATGGAAAGTTTGTGAGGTGATTGTACTAAGGGAACTCGGATATATCATAAGCTAAAAGTGGATTGCGAGCAAGCTGAGAAAAGATCAGCTGAAGAATGATTATATGCAAATGAATCTGTAGCCGATTCCAGTCCAAGCTCCAAGTACAGTTTTTCGTTAGGTATCTCAAGCTGAGCTCATGCCAATAAAAACAATAATCATATACCCTGTATACTATGCCAAATTGTTCTTAGTAATTTCCTTGGCAATTTATTTTAAGTGCATTTAGAATTCCAGCTAATTATTGGGCTGGCCCGCTGTGAGAGGAATATCTAATATCTGGCAGTTAGCACGTCTGATTAAGACTAATGACAGCCCAGTTCGCTCTGTCTCTTTCTTGGATTCCCCTCTTTGGCATGTTACTCATTGCATTTCGCCAGTTATTGACATAGTCTGCGCACGTCAGAGATCACGAGAGATCTTTGGTAGTAGAGCACAGCGAAAATCCCCCAGTGCAGCTGGGGGGCAAACATTTGTTTATGTTTTGAACTCACGATGACGGTTGTCTTTGCCTCATTTCGGGGGTGTCGCCTCTCGTGATTCGTGGCGCACGTGACGCAAAACATCTCAAAGAAATCACAGAAACCAAACCTAAAAAAACAAGTAAGAAAAGCTACAGCTCAGCGCTAACGACTTTGATATACCCTGCGGGCAGTTTGGAAACCTGTTGCAAACACGTTAAACGGCAGACATGTTATGCCCTAAGCATGACTTATAGAACTACGCTCTACCTATCAAAACTTTGTTAAAAATAAAGCGATTTAAACGTTTCTAAAATTCTATTAAAATCTTTTGAAAATTGTCTTTATTTTTCCATATATACGTAAAATTCCACAGACTTAGTATACCCGTTTTGCACCATTTTAAATAGTATGTCAAACAAACAAACCGAAAACCAAAACGGAATACGAATTTACGCGAGCGCGAGGCTATTTTGCATATTCAAATTATCAAAACGAATTAACGGCAAAAAACGGCGAGACAAAATCAAGCTAAAAAGCGTCAAAGTGTGAATCAGCCTGTGTTGCGTTCGACTTAGAAAGAAGGAAGAGTCGAGCGGGGTAAAGATATAATAGCAATGCGAAAGGGAATTGATTGGTGGGGGTACTGCCCCCTCATAGCTGCCTCTGCCTGCCCCTCGATCGCCTCTAAAAAGTGGGGCTATTTGGAAAAGCAAAACTCTGTCCGATATTATACAATAATTAGCAACAAAAATGATTGCCATTCGTAATTAATGTACATAATTGCTAGCCAGATCGATTAGAAATGCGTCTAATGGGAAAAAATTGTAAAAATGCTGAAATGGATTCGTAATTGTATTATTAATTGCACCTTATTAAATTATGAATAATATTTGATTCATAGCCAGAACAGGCTGAGTAAAGAAGGAAAAAAAAACAGGCAGCCCTAAAGCGTAAGATTAGTTCTAGGAAGTTGCCCGTAGCCAGTTGCAAGGGCAGCAGTGAGCTGTGTGGGAACCCAAATGCAAGGTTTCCTGTAATTCTACTAGCTAAATAGGCATGAAAAAGTTCCTGAGTAAAGTTCAAACAACACTCAGAAATCTTAAATGAAAGTAATGAGAAGCAAACTAGAGTTAAACACCTTTTGAAATGGCTGCTCAAATCGATCTATTGCAAGTTTTGTTATAAATATTTGAGGTTATGTAAGAGTTAAGGAAGTTTTGAGGTTATGTTATGAATATTTGAGGTTATGTATGGATATCATAACCTCAAAACTTTCTATACCTTCCCCCTATGACACTTTCGCAATCCCAAACGGAACTCTGTCCCCAAATCTGTGATTGATCATTTCCATAAGAAAAACCCAGCAAAAACTGTACCTATTTCTTCAAAATTGGACTACGTGACCAAGGCGTTTGCCTCCATGCGTAGCCGTATTTGATTGGACCTTTGATTAGAACAAAAGTCTTGCACAATAGTTTAAAATGTTGTAGTTTTTTTTCTTTCGTTCAGCTCTTTTGCCGCCTTGCTTCGTATATTTTAATTATAGAACCTAATTTGCTTGAACGCTTTTTTATAGCATGATGATTGATCATTAGGTTGAAGCGAGAGAGAGAGAGAAAAAAACCCGAAAAAAACCGAAAAATCCGAAATTGCCGAAAATAGTAAAAAAATGTTTGTCTTATGTAACAAAAGTAAAAAATTGCAAAGCGTAGCTGGAGGTTAACCTTCCAATCTTGCAGGAGTCAAACAATTAGACACGAAAGATAATGAGTGAGAGCGGGAGAGTAGATAGAGCGCGGGAGAGGGGCACAATTGGCAAATAGTTAACTTCACTTGTTTGGATTTGTTCATGAAACTTCAATAAAACAATAACAGAATAAAACAAACAAACTGGTTAATCGGGTTGCATGCAATGGCCAGGGCCGGGGCTGAGGCGTGCCCAAAGGGGGCGGGGCGAAGGAGGGGCGCTTAGAAGCTGCGTTCAGTCAGCCGTTAAAGGGTCATGGCCAAGGACAAGGAAATCCCAGTGAATGGGTCTGCCTACGACAAGTGAATCACGATCTGACTTCTACTCCGTTTCTACTCGCTATCTGCGCTGCTCTATCTCCATCTCCCAGCTCCGTCTCTGGCGTCTCTCCATCTCCGGCTCCGGCTATGTATCCGCCTCTGCTGCCGCTCGCATTGCTCCGCAAACTGCTCGGCAATTTTGTTACTTTTGAAACCTTGAGAATACTTATGCTTGTGCATTGTAGTTGTTGCTGCCTTTAGAATGAACAAAAACAAAAACAAAAACAAAACAAACGCGCTGCACAATTAAATTTAAATATTAAATAAAAATTAAATAAAAACCGAGCAGCAACTACAACTACAACAAAGCATAACAAAACAAACTAAACGCCGCATTTAAATGTTACGCCTTAATTATGCGGCCAACTCAGCCAGAGCCACAACAACAACAACAACAACAACAGCAATTGTAGTCGGAAGAAAAGTTGGCCAAAATAAAAAGCCGTGAGGGCAAACGTAGCTGCCGAAATGATATATGGTTAGCTGCTCTTTGACATTTATTAAACGGGTTAATTAATCAATCAATTGCATAAGAATTGCATATGAGTTGCGGAGTAGGCAAGGGAAATGACCAAGAAATACCCTGCTTGGGGGGAAAATTAATGAACTTTTAACTTTTAATATAACTCGTTTAGTTATGGAAGAATTGCTATGAAATTTGCTGTGGACATGGGGAAGAAAGTGTAGTTTGTATAGCTAGGATGAAGTATTAGAAAACATAGATCGTTTTTCTGGAAATTTGGGAAGAGTGAACCATGCTTTATCTAATTAAAATGATCTCATTTGAGTAATACCAGATAATCCCAGCGCTAAAGAGTTGCAAAACTGTGCCAGAAGTCTCATATTTCCTTTCACCAATTACATATGTTCTCCTCTCAGTACATATAGCCAAAGATCAAGGCTATATCTACCCATATTTCATAGCTAAACCACAAATTACAGGGTATCAAATAAAAATAGCCAATAAATTAACAATTCTCAAATAAAACTTCGTTTATGACTCAACTTTTTGGCTTACTTCGCGCAGCAACAACAATAAGTGTTCTATATAGATATAGAATATAGTATATCTTGTTCGTTAGGAACGAATGTTGATTAACTGTCCGGCAATTAGCTTATGTAAGCTGGCAAAATTGTTGTCAGGTGTGCGCGCCCTTTGCGAACGGTTCGCACTTACAAACGGTATGCAAAGTGTGCGATATATACACACAGTTATAGATATATATATTCTATTCTAGTTGAGTAGATCGCGCGATATATATGTGTACCACACTTGACTTGGCTTGTGCTGCAACTGCAATTTGAAGCGATCAAAGGGGCGCGCAGCTCATTAGTTAATGGCTCGTTAGCAGTTACAGCTACACGCTATACTATATATACGTATATATTTGTAGTATATAGCCACATAATCTAGCTGATCCGATCGCGGCGCAAGGATGACCAGTTGGGCGACTGTGGCAAGTGCTACGAATGTAGATCAATGGCAACAATGTCGAGCGTCTGACTGAATTTGGTTAAATGTGCTGAAAAAGCAAGCTAAATTTAAAGCTAAATGTCATTCAAATGATCTAAGACCAGCTAGACCAATTAGGCGTCAGCCTCGTCGCATACAGCTTAATTGTATTTGAGACTGTATGTGTGTTATCAGCTTACAGGAATTGCATATATGATTGCTATGCTTGGCTATATAGTTAGACGATCCGAGAGTTGTCTGTCTGTACACTATATGCAAAATACGCTCGACCAATTTGCCAGATGTTTGTTTTGACGGCATTTCATTACAGACACCGGCAATGTTAATCTATATATTTAGCTATGCATAATATTTATAACTCGATCTCGATCTCACTCGATCGACATCTGTTGCATTAACGCATGCAAATGGGCGCACGGTCTGTCGCGTAATTGATCGACGATTAATCGATGCTAGCGACACCTTCAGCCAGTTCCTTGTTGTGTGCTAGTACTTTCTACTTTTCATAACAGACACTTGCAGAGCACATAGAATGCTATTTGCGCTAGTTATGCTTTGTTTTTGTTTGTCACACGCGGCGTATGCGCAATGTTTATGACTTGTTTAGGCTTTTTTAATGACGCGGCGAGCGCGACAATTCCAAAATATTACGCGCGCACGCGCGCTCTGGCTAAAACCCAAGCAAAACACAGCAGCAACAACAACTTAAGCTACAACAACAACAACTAAAGCAATGCCAAAGCGTCGTTCTAGCCGCCGCACTTGAACTTGGTCGCGTCAGAGCTGTGCGCAGTCGACCCACTGCCAGCCAGCTGTATGTGTGGTGCTTTTGGTGAGAGGAAACCCCACGACGCTGTGGCCAAGACCAGCAGCAGCAGCAGCAGCAGCAGCAACAACAACAACAAAGCAAGCGAGAGCAGCAACTACGTCACAGCCGCGTCATGCAAAAACCTGTCGCTTGCTCTGCTGCCACCGCCGTCGTCGTCGCTTGCGTTGTCATCGGTCTCGGTCTCGGTCGTCGTCGTCGTCGGCGTCGCTGTCGTCGTCGTCGTCGTCGTCGTTTGCTGCTTCGTCAGCAGGCCCCAACCGGGGGTATTTAAGTGCTGGCAAGCGACTCTGGAGCATGCATTGATTCGCTAACATTCGCTCTAAAGACTTGCCAGCCTTCTGTGGTCAAGTAGTTTGCTGCCCTGTTTGTTGTAATAAAATCTAAAGCTGAAAGGATAAAGTTATATATACACATATATATCTCGAGATCATCGACTAATCGAGTTACGTGAAGGAAAGAAAAACCCCGCTAAAAATAAAGAATTCGCGTAGTGTTCTCAAGCCTTCAGCTCTTTCGATTCTAGACGCAAACAGTTTCAGTTCCAGGAGCGTTTTATTTTCTCTTAAATCCCGGCGAATCCGATAAGCAGTGAAAGTGTCGCTAAACGCATTTCGAGTGCTTATTGAGTAATAAAATAAAAAAAAACCAAACAATTATAAACCGCAAATAGTATTCAAAGTGCGCACACTTTGTATAAATTTTTGAATTTTTCAATAACTCAAAAAAACAAACAAAAAACACAAACAAAATGATGGCCGTTGCAGCTGCCCAAAAGAACCGTGAGATGTTCGCCATCAAGAAGTCCTACAGTATTGAGGTGAGTTTGGCAAGACAAAAGAGGGCAAAATATATAGAAAAATAGTGTAGAAAATATTTTAAAAATATTTAAAAAATTTTAAACGGGTCTCAAAATATTTTCAAGCAGTTCTCAAACTGTTTTTAAAGTCATACAAGTTATTTGCGCTAAAAAGCACCAGAAATTATAAAAATATATTTTAAAAATTTGAAGTGCTAAAAAGAGTTTTCAAAAATATTAAAAAAGTATTTCCAAAATTTTAAAAATTTTTTAAATAATTTCAATCCATTTTCAATTGATAAAATTATTCAACTTATTCCCTAAACTTTAAGCAGTTAAAATGAGCTTCAAAAAATATTGAAAAAATATTTGAAAATTTTTCAAACTGTTTTCAAGCAGTTTTCAAACTAAATCAACTCATACGCTGCCGTTTGTTTTGGTCTACGTGACCGCTCAAAGGTTTGTCGCAGCGCGTTTGTAAAAGTTTTTCAAAAACCGTTTCCCAATTTGCTTTTTGCAACTGACCTACTCGATGGCATGTTACACTGTCTGTCTCGCTTCGCACCCAAGAACAACAACATCAGCAGCAGCAGCTGCGGCAGCGACAGGTAAACACAGCGTGGCCAGGTGACAAGTTGATTATTTAACAAACATCGCGTCTTACCTGGCCGCGGGAGAGTGAAAGTGGCTGCCGCCGCCTCATTTGCCCTGCACTTACCACACGCAGACAGCGGGACAGAGGCTTCTCATTGTTGATCTGCCGCTGTTTATGTTGCTGTTGTTGTTGCCGCTGTTGTTGTTGTTTATGCTGTATGAAATCAATAAAGATGATTCAAGATGATTCAATGGCTCGTCAACTCTTTCATCAGCCAGTGAAACTGTGAAAAGCTCGAAAAACTGCAACAGCAGCCGCCCCCCCTCCTCTCCTCCCCAGGGGGAGGGGACTTGAGGAGCCTCTAAAAGAATAGCCTAAGCTGACGTCTTTATGCGTGTGGCTTATGCGCTGCGTCTGACACTTTCACGCTCAGCTCAGTTCCGATTTTTCACTTTCCATTGCATAACATCAAAGTCAAAAGGGAGTAGGGGGAGTGAGGTGGGGGGCAGCGGAAGCTGTCCAATTTCCGGCCAGAACTAAAGTTTTAATAATCTTCTATATTCCTCATCCACAGAATGGCTACCCCTCGCGCCGTCGCAGCCTGGTGGACGATGCACGCTTCGAGAGCATCGTGGTCAAGCAGAACAAACAGACCGTGCTCGAGGAGGCGCGCAACAAGGCAAACGGTAAGTTATAGCCAGCCATATATATAGGCATATAGTTAGCTCTTTATGTTCTTTATGATTTTGTTTATTTATTTTTGTATTTTATTTTGTTTTTCATTTATGTTTTGTCGATCGCGCAGACGCCTCGCTTGAGGAGTGCATTCTGCAGGCAAAGGGTGAGCATGTGCCCGCCGAGCAGAATATCGAGCTGCAGGACGAGCAGCCCAATTTGGAGAACATGGAGCTGCCCGTTGAGGATGAATATGTTGCAGGTGCTTAGACAATTTTATTATGATTTTTTATTGTAATTTTTTTCCCCCTATTTTTATTTCAATTTTATTTATGATTTTTTTTCTTTCGTTTCCATTTTTATTTCATTTCGATTGCGTTTAGTTGAGCCTGTTGAAACTGAGGCAACAATTGAGAGCAGCGTCGAGCAGCAGACGACTGAGAATGCTGAAAAGAATGGTAAGTGGGCGTGGCATAAAGCATAGTGCGCTCTCACTCGCACACACACGCACAGAGAGAGAGGGAGTTGACAGGAAGCTAAGTGCTTAATATGATAAAGTGCCAGCACTCAGCGACGTGCGACTGTGATTGTGCTGCCACTGTGTGTGTGCGTGTGTGTGTGTGTGTAGCCTTTTAGGCGCACGCCCACGCACAGTGCGGGGCAAATGGCGCATTTCCCTTTTTCATTTTTTACGCTCGACTTAAGGCGACAGACGCCGTTGCAAGGCAACCTTAAGTCGCTGAGGGTGGAAGGGGCAGGCAGCTGCTCCCCCACATGGCGCAGTTATGGCTTACGTGACCGCCAAATCGGCTTCATAGTTCTCCCGTGCTGATTGCCACCTTTTTTCAATTACAGATTACGGTCTCACCGAGGACGAGATTGTGCTGGCTAATGCCGCATCGGAGTCGGCGGAGGCAGAGGCAGCGCTGCAAAGCGCCGCGCTCGTGGTGCGCCTCAAGGAGGGCATCTCCTCGCTGGGTCGCATACTGAAGGCCATCGAGACCTTCCATGGCACAGTGCAGCATGTCGAGTCGCGTCAGTCGCGCATTCAGGGCGTCGATCATGATGTGCTCATCAAGCTGGACATGACACGTGGCAATCTGCTGCAGTTGATCCGTTCGCTGCGCCAATCGGGCTCGTTTAGCAGCATGAATCTGCTGGCAGAGAACAACATCAGTGTGAAGGCACCATGGTTCCCCAAGCATGCCTCCGAGTTGGATAACTGCAACCATCTGATGACCAAATACGAGCCCGATCTCGACATGAACCATCCTGGTTTCGCCGACAAGGTTTACCGTCAACGTCGCAAGGAAATCGCTGAGATTGCTTTCGCTTTCAAGTACGGAGATCCAATTCCACACATCAACTACACCGATGTGGAGGTCAAGACCTGGCGTTCCGTTTTCCGCACCGTACAGGATTTGGCACCCAAGCATGCATGCGCCGAATATCGTGCCGCCTTCCAGAAGTTGCAGGATGAACAGATCTTTGTCGATCATCGTCTGCCCCAGCTGCAGGAGATGTCTGATTTTCTGCGCAAGAACACAGGCTTCTCGCTGCGCCCAGCTGCGGGTCTGCTCACCGCACGCGACTTCCTCGCTTCGCTCGCTTTCCGCATCTTCCAGAGCACACAATATGTGCGTCATGTCAACTCGCCGTACCACACACCCGAACCGTAAGTATCCACCACCTCCCACGCAGCGAGAGAGACATCAAAGCTCGCTCTAATTGCATTTGTGCCTTGTGCGCAGCGCAGCTTCCGTTTCCGTCCGCCTCAGCCCGTTTCCTGCTGCTACTGCTGCCGCTGGCAACTTTTATTGTGTGGCAAATTGGTTTAATGGCACTTTGCCATGGCCCGGGCTCGCTTGTCCGGGCAATTATGCCACGCCTAATTGTTTTATGCTAACCAAGCGTTTTCCCTTTCTTGCTCTCCTTGCAGCGATACCATTCACGAGCTGCTGGGTCACATGCCGCTGCTGGCCGATCCCAGCTTTGCACAGTTCTCGCAGGAGATTGGTCTGGCCTCGCTGGGCGCATCCGATGAAGAAATCGAGAAACTCTCCACGGTAAGCAGCGTCATTAGTTAATCGAATTGTGAAACTCATTTGGCCGGAGTCCAGTCTGAAATAGTTGCTCATGTTTGCCTCTCTTTCTCTTCTTCTTCTCTCTCCAGGTCTACTGGTTCACCGTTGAGTTCGGTCTGTGCAAGGAGCACGGTCAGGTGAAGGCCTACGGTGCCGGTTTGCTGAGCGCCTACGGTGAGCTGTTGCACGCCATTAGCGACAAGTGCGAGCATCGCGCCTTTGAGCCCGCTGTCACCGCTGTGCAACCGTATCAGGATCAGGAATATCAGCCCATCTACTATGTGGCCGAGAGTTTCGAGGATGCCAAGGATAAGTTCCGTCGCTGGGTCAGCACCATGTCGCGTCCCTTCGAGGTGCGCTTCAATCCACACACCGAACGCGTTGAGATTCTCGATTCGGTGGACAAACTGGAGACGCTGGTGCATCAGATGAACACGGAGATTCTACATCTGACCAATGCCATTCAAAAGCTGCGGCGTCCGTTCTAAGTGTGGTGCCTCCAGCTCCAACTCCTTATACTCACACACACACACACACACACAGGTGCAACGGTCTCATTTAATTACAAATTAATTTTAAATTGACATACCCCACACAACATGCAACAACGTATAGCGAAACCCTTTAGGAAGCACCTATTTTTTAGTTTGTTTTCTCTTCTCTCTCTTTTTATTTATCCTTCCTACACATTTGTTGTCTCACTCCCACACACACACACACACACACGCACCCCCACTGAATATTATTGGACCAAAAAATCTTTAGAGTTTTAAGTGAAATGTGTGCTGCATTAGTAGAAAGTATCACCCACACACACACACACACACACACACACATATCTCCCCCCTCACCCACTCAAGAACCGCTGTATACTCAGCCACGAATTTGTTTTTGTATTATTTCTTTTAATGTTTAAATAACTACATAAAAATCCATTTTAAGTGTACGCGACAAAGTATTCAATCGGTAACTGAACAGTTGACCCTAAACATATGATATATAAGTATACAAACATGCAATAACTATACAAATACTATATACTATATATATATATCCTCTTAGAGCGTATTTCGGCAAACTCATTCAGAACACAAGCAAGATTTCTCTCACATTGTACTCAATAACTGGAAGCGACAATATCACAATGTGTACTATTATTATTATTATCTATTATTATTATTATATTACTTGAGTATGACTATTATGTATTGTATGTATAGGTATGTAGAGTTTATTATTATTTTCTACTTAAGTTTTGTGTATTAATAAAGTTTAAAAATACAATTGAAAAATAATTTTTTGCGACTTTTGTTTTGACATATTTTTTTTTTTTTTTAATTTTCAGTTTTATATAGCTAACTCTACTATTTACTACGGTATTCTGAAGTCTGATTCAGTTTAGGGAACAAGTTTAGGGAACATTGCAAGAATTTTAGAAAAAGATTGACACATTAGGGAATTTTAAGGCAAAGTATTTACAGAATGAAGAATGGATTCAAATTTATGCAGATATAAACTTGGATGTAGGAAAAGGCTAGCTCTATGGAAACTCTTTTAAAAATACAAATATATATCTAATAATTAAAATAAATTTTATTGCTGTTTCTCGTTGCAAATATCTCGCGTTGTATCGGAACTAAAAAACAAACGTTAACATTGAAAACAATTTTTAAATATTATGCAAAAATATCAATATATATTATACATATTACTCTATATATAGACAAAGTTTTAGCTGCAACGGTTGGTCCCCAAGCTGCAAACGAATCGAAAACAAAGACATATTAATCTATATCTATATATACTATACATTATATCATGCTATACAATTGAATTTTAATTGAAATAAAGTTGATTCTATCGAGTTCGAAACTTATCATATGTAATCCATGGGAAAACGCTCTGTGCTGATTTCTATGTGCATTATTCATATTATTAATTTGCCAGCTGATTTTTTTTTTTTTTTACATGACCTACCTCAGCTGTACACCTGTGTTGGCCAAGTTATCGGATGCCAGTTACAACAACAACAACAATGCTTGATAATCGAGCGTGTGAATAGAAATCGAATGTGCTAATTGCCGGCAGATCGTATGTGGGCGATACGAGGTACGGGTACGGGTACCGGATAATACAAATAAATCTGAGTTAATAATTTAATAAAACATAAGAAAAATCCCCAGTGATGGCATAGAGTATACCCAGTGCTGTGGGGTGTTTTTGGTTGGGATTTGAAGACGTTTTCGTTGGGAAAGTTGTAGCCTTTTCCCCTAGAATTTTTAGATTATGTTGAATCTGAAGTTTACTATTTTATCTTTATAATTATTTTTAGATTTTTAATTTTGTAATATATGTATATTTTTTATTTATGTTTATTTTTTTATTTATTTTTTTTTATTTATTTTTTTTTTAATTTTTGTTAATTATTTATTTTTTTGTATATCTTTTTTCACTACCTTGATTTATTTATTTATTTTTTTATCTATTTATTTTTATGTATTCATATAGCTTTTAAGCTTTGAAATAAAAAAATATATATTTTTTTTTTTTTGGCCGTACAACCTCAAAGAACTTTCTTTTTATAATAGGGTCAGCCTACCTCTTTTTCTCTGGCTCTTAAGATCTTTAAGCCCCTCTAATATTACTCAAAAATTTCTGAAAATTTCAGGTACACCCCATAGGTAATCTCCAGCGACAACAGGTTCTAAAACAATGGCAGCTACTGGTGTGAGTGCAGCGTGTGTGTGTCTTAGCGCTTAATAAGTCTCTTGGTTTTTTCGCTCTCTTGTTCAGGCGCGATTCTAATTATAGTCGCAGATAGATTAAGATGACATTTTGATAAATCTCATAACATTCAGAGAATTGTTGAGCTTGCGAGAGAGAGAGGGGGAGAGCGACATGTGCACTAATTGGACACTGGGGCGGGTACTCGCAGGGGGGGCAACCTTAATTGTTTGGCTCGGCCAGAAGGAATAATCGGTCTTGTCTGACTGATTTGGGTCAAAACTAGCTCAAGCTATGCACTTGGCTCGACCAATTTGGATTACGTGCCGTTTGCTCAGGTTGGACATTGGTCTTTGCACCGCTCTTTGGCAGTCAAAGTCAATGGTTATTTGGGTTAGGGTTGCAGGAAACGCTCTGGGACACCACACGCGTAGAGCCCGACTCGTACTGGTACTGGGAGCTCTATGGTAATACTAATTGCCGGAAGCCGAATGCACTTTGCAATTAAAACAAAACAACAAAACTTTTCATTAATTGTTCGAGAAGCAGTCACAGTCGCAGTTGGAGTCGGAGTCGGGTTGGGGTTGTCTACTGCAAGTCGTGGCTAAGAACGGAGCGAGGCGGGACGTGCTAAACACGTTTCGTTTACAGTGTTGTACGTAATACAATTTAAAAATTTTCAAATTTCAAATTTGGCTAATTAAAGGCGCATAAAAAGCCAAGGCTTTTTGGCCGGCATCGGCTTTGACAGCGCGGCGTCGGGCCAAGCTGGCGAGTAAGAGAGAACAAGAGAACAAGAGAGCAAGAGAGCGAGAGGGCGATAACTAGAACATGGCTCGACTATTTGGTATTTAGCTAATTGAATATCAAAGTCAATGACTTACACCTTGTCTTGTCTCTCGGCCAATTCGCTTGGCATTGCGGCCGCCATTTCGGGCCCAATTATTCGCTAGTTTTTTTCAGTTTCGGATTTTGTTCTTTATTTTTTCGGATTTTATTTTTATTTTTGCTTCTTTGTTTTAAGCGTTTAGAGCTGTTTAAGCTTGTGCTTTGAACTCTTTTGCAGGTGTGATATACAACGTGGCGTATACGCTATGTTGTGGTCTGTGCTGGATTGGGCGTTGCTGTTTGCTGTTGGCTGTTGGCTGCTGCGGCCAAACCGTTAGACTGTTCTTTGCGTACTGCGCAGTCGCTGCTGCTGCCCCTGTACGGGGCACACCTGTTGCAAATTCTAATTTAACCGATCGAACAATATAATTGGCATAGCTCTCGCAGTTTAATTAGTGCGCAAACTGGTCAAGTTGGCAGTGGGAGAAGAAGGAGGAGGCGGGACTTACAACCCGCTGCAATAGATCAAAGTAGAAGAACTTATCATGCCTGCAGGGTATGTGCTAGTCGTGCTCATTCCTCTACACTAGCTAATCCCGTCCTATTTAGCATATCAAAGTTGATATGCATTATTCAACCTTGAAGCCACTTGGCCAGATGCTATACAGATCCAGAACATTATTATGCCGATTGGGCCATAATTAAAAGTTATTACAGCACCAATTGGCCATACGCGAGTGCGGCTTAATTGCCCGGCAACAACAACAACAACTACAACATCTGACTGGGCCAACTGGCACAGCTGCTAATCAGCTCACTGAGAACGACACCTGGCCCAGAGAAGCCTCCACTGTCCGCTGTGGCTGTGCAAATAGAAGGGCCAATGCCGCGTTGCCAAGCGACTTTCGATCATGAATGAAACATTAGAATTTTAAATTGTGCTACTAATTAAGTAAAACTTGTGAGATTTCATGCCCCCAAGCAGCAGCTGCACTTGCTCGACAATTACAAGAAAATTGTGCACTTAATTTCTTTGCTTGACAATTGTTGCCAGGCCAAAGTGGGTTACCCCTTACACTCCCCCCAATCCCTTATCTGCTGCCTTGCACTGAAATCTCACCTAATGAGGCCAATTACACAATGTGGCACAACAGGTGTCGCTCTGTCTGTGTGTGTCTCTCTCTCTCTCTGTCTGTCTGTGTGGGTGGCGCATGTGGAGCTCTCTTTGTCTGTCTGTCTGCCTGTCTGTCTCGGCGTCTGACCAAGTCAATATTTTGATTTTAGTTGAGTAAACAGCAACAACAAGCGAGAGATCGCCCCGGAGAGCTGATGAAATGTCCACACAGCAAATCATCTGCTCTGCTCGCTGATATTACCGGATGTTGTCAGAAAGTTTCGACTTAAGTTTCAAATTTTTCGTTGTTGTTGTTCGTGTTAAGTATATAGAACGGTTAACGCTTCACTGGGGCTGTTGACATTGGCTAATTAAAACTGGAGACGATCTGTGTGTGTGTGTGTGTGTGTGTGTGTGTGTCAAAGTGCTGCCCAAAGGGTTTGTCACTCACTGTTCTGGAGGTCGCCGAAGGTCGTTGGCAAGGGATGCGCAGAGTTGAACGGGTCAGTAACGTTCAGTGTACGAAACGGAAAACTGGAACAGGTTCAGCTCCTGTGGAAGGGCAGGGGAAATTGTCGATTCAATTAGCGTGGAAAGTTTTGGGGGCAAATTTGTGTAATAATTTTTGGATACATACTTATTGCTATATTAAGCCATATCTAAATAAAGTAAAGGTTACTCTGTGGCATGACATTTTGTTTATGTTAGCGAGACTCTTAATAATTCTTTAAAAAATTTTTTTATTAATTTTTTTGTTAAAAATTAAATATATATTTTTTTTATATTTTTGATATTTTTATTTTAACATTTTATAATTTTTATTTTAATAAGTTGATAATTTTTTGGAAAATCTCTTTATTTAAGAAAATTTCTACTTGCCATGTACTGCAGCGCCATCTAGCGCTCATAATCTACACAAGCTTGCGCACAAAGCAGCAGCAAAAGCTCGCTGCTGTAAAACTGCTTCACAGTGCCTGCTAAGCGCACAGCACAGGCAACTCAAAAAAAAGCTAAGCATTTCTAAACAAAATAAAAGCTCCCAAGCAGAGCAAATTAAATTGGCAGCTAAAAGTATGCAACAAAATTTGTAAAAAATACCCTGTAAATTCTTTGGACTCTTTAGGCATTAAAAAATGTTTTTATTTAAACAAAATAATAAATAATAAATAAGATATAGTACATAAATGAGAATTTCAGTCTTTTGGCAAGTTGCTGTCGCTCTTTCCTCTGCTATAGGGCCTGGTGCTGCCGAGCATGCGTTCCAGCAGGCTCTGCTTGGACTTGCGCTTGCAGGCGAGCACCTCCTTGCACAGTTCATTGAAGACCTCGGCCACCTGATCCACATGATCGGCGGCGGAGACTTCACTGAACTTGCATTCAAAATCTTTGGCAAGTATTTCACCCTCATCGCGACTGACTTGACGTAGATGCACCATGTCCACCTTGTTGGCGCACAGCTGCACAGGTGTATCGGACTGTAGATCGGATTTGGCACGACGTATATAGTTAAAGCTGCGACGATCGGTTATGGAGTAGACCAGCAGTAGACCATCGGCCCACTGTATCAGCTCGGCGGCATTTGGATACTCGTCGTCGGCCTGGAGGGCAGGAAAAGGAGGAAGTTTATGTGAGATATAGGTGAGTTAAGGATTGGGTTATAGTTCGGACGCTACCTTGGGGCAGGTGTCCAGTATTTCGAAGAGCACCGGTTCGCCATCGACCATGGCCTCGTGTTTGTAGCGATTCTCAGTCTGATGATCGTATTCGCCTATGTAGCGCTTGGTCAGAAAGCGCACTATGAGGGCTGCAAGGAGAGAGAGAGAGAGTTAGAGTGAGACAGGTGGTATAACTGTCAGTGCAACAACCCCTTGAGTGAAATTGTGGGTCAGCACTTAAGCGAGCGGAAAACTCAGCAAACTGCTAGCCTCGCCCTCAGGCAGGTGGGAAAACGCAGTTAGGCTCCCAGGGCCCAGCGGGGTTAATAAACCCGGACTCAAACGTCGGGCAAGTCAAGCGGCAAGAAGAAGACATTTAGGCCGTTGCGTGTTACAGGCAAACAAAACAAGTCGACAAACTGGACAGGTTGACGAAGGGGCAAGGGACTCGGACCTCCTTGAGGGGTTATGTCAGCGCTTTGGTCATTTGCATAGCGAAGGCTTTAAAGTGCCTGCCAAAAGGATAGCACGATATGTGCTACGCTCCCTCCCCCCTCCTTCTCTATTGACATTTTTCCATTTTCCTCATTTTCCTCATTTATTTTTCTAGCAGCCACTGCGCTGTGTGTGTGTGTGTGTGTGTGTTTAATTTATGCTATCTGCCATGTTTTATATTTGTTTCTTTCCACATTTTACGAGGTCAACAATTTTAATTTCTATTCTGCGCGACTTTGGTCGCGAGACGACCGATCTGCCTCGCTCTCTCCCTCCCCCTCTCCCTGTCTCTTTCTCGCTGCCCACTGCGGTCCGGTCTGTTCCGATCTGCTCCGATCTGCACGTTAATCGCGTCCATATTCAACGTGTGGGCGGCATTTTAATTGCCCCACACGCACGCCCCACGCCTCCCTACGCCTTCTCCCCGCCACGCCCCTCTATTCGATTTTAGTGCATTAAATATGCGCGCCCAGATTGTGGTTGAATGATCTTTTGGACAGATCAACAAATATATCATAGATATAGTGCTAGTCGCATATGATGCTAGATGCTATACGGAATATGGTATATGGTATAGGGTATATGTTCCATGGCATGCGAGTGCTGAAGTGCCTTGGGTGATTTGTTGCGAAATTGTAAGGGGAGCAAAGGGTGGAGAAGAGTGTGAGGAAGGTTTGCTCAATTCGCAGTCTGCGGATTTCATGGCTAGATCTTTGCGCTAGAAAATAACCATAGATCATAAAGTGAGTTGACAGTAGAATTTAGAGCAAGTGCGCTGCAGATAAGCTAAGCGCAGCGCTACGTGAGGTGTGGATAGTGCTGAATCATGCAGAGGGGAGGGTAGATATATGGTAATCTATAATCTCAGGCATCTGATATTGGTAAGGTGAAGGAGAAGGGTACGAGAAGGGGAGAGTAAGAATGCGACAGAGAGAGAAAGTTGGGGTAGAAGAGGTAAGGAAAACAGACAGAGAAAGGAAAAGAAAAGCAAACTAGATAGATGGAGACAAGTAGGATGAAGAAATGTGAGAAACCATAAGAGAAAAAAATGAGAGGTATTACACAGAAAGAAAGAGCCCTAAACAGAAAGAAGGAAGAGAAAGTAGTATGAGAGGTTGAGAAAAACATGAAAAGAAGGAAAAAGAGAGAGAGAGAAAGAGAAAGTCAAAGGATCGAGACAAGAGAGTGAGAAAGCCTGGTGGAAAGAGTATACGATTTACAGAGCGAAAGTGTGGAAAGAGAGACTAAACTAGAAACATAGAACAGACAGAAACATAGTAGAAATATAAAGGGAGAGAAAGGCAGAATGGAAATAGATAGAAAGCAGAAAAAGAATGGCAGAGATATCTAGTGAGGCGTGTAAGTTTAGAAAGGAGGGAATAAGGAGTTGAAGAAATGAAGGGCCTGTATATCTTTAAGGTAAGCTAGAGAGTTGATATAGACTTGTAGAAAGATTTATAGCTTATCTAACTAAGCATATTTTTGGAATATTCCTACACTAACATTCCTCTTCACTCTGCCCCCAGAGCACAAGCCGCCTTCGCGTTCAAGGAAGGTTAAACGACATTAGAAAAAATGCTGACCTACTTATTGAAACCTACCCTGAGGTAAGCTGCCCAATCGAATTTCCATAGAATTACAGATCTCTTCATGCCCTGTAGAAGCTCTCTGCCCACTTAGTGCTTGCTGGGAATTTTCCCTAGCCTGTCTGTCACTGCTCACACTGCTCCCTCTCTTTCGCATTTCCAATCATATTTCAGTCATTATATATATAGCGAAGCCCCAGGTCGCTTGGCGGTGTCTACAAACAGCTACAAATTATGCAGCGGATCTTTGGCGGGTCTGGCGGGTCGTCGAGCGTGTTGGTTGACATCGAACATCAATTTGCGCTAAGTCGAGCACTGAAATATGACGGCCAGTGTGTGTGCGAGTGTGTGTAGGTGTGTGTGTGTTTGCGTCTTGTCTGCATCGTAAATTGTTGCATGGCACAGGCTGCACGCTTGTCAAATCAAACGGTGAAAACGATTACAGCGCGCACTGAAGATGCCAAAGAGCATGCTCCAAAGGCAGCTGCCGATCAAGAGATACTCACAAAGCCATACATACATGTATGTATCTGTGTGTGTGTGTGTGTGTGTGTGTGTGTGTGTGTCTGCCACTTTATAAACAAAACAAACAAACAGTCTAAATATATACGAAGAAGAATCGAAGCGATTGCTCAACTAATTTGCTGTTGCTGCTACGTATCTATGCCAGGGTAAACCCCCATGGCGGACACCCGAAGGGAGGGACGGGGAATGGGAAGGGATATCCCTTAGATCTTACCACTCTTGCCCACGCCGGGTGAACCAATTACAGCGATTTTCAACTCCGTCAACGTTGACTTCTTGCGCCTTATGCCGCGCGTCGTCATCTCCGCGTTTTGCAATCGCCCAGTTTACTTCGCCTAATCGACGCTGCTCTCCGGCTATATGGTATATCTATCTATCTATCTATATCTATAGCTATGTATTGAACTGTATCTCTTGCTGCGTGTGTTCTGCCTCAGGTTGTGCTGCTGTTGCCTTCACTTTTTCACTTGTTCACTCTTTCAATTTCTTTTTTGTCTGTTTTAGCTATATATCCGCTTGCGTTCGTTTTCGATCAAAACAAACGCAAATTTTGGCCTAGAATTACCTAGGGCACTGCTAGTATTACTTATCGCGCACTTATCACTAATCTTTTGGGAATCTTTGAGGTATATAGGGCACCATATACTTGATGTTTGTAATTTGGCTTTAGTTTTATTCGCACTCTTTCTCCATGTGGTCCCGAAAGCGAGCGAAATTCTTGTCTGTTTATTTATTTGAACAATCCGAGTATTTTTCAGCTGATCGACGAAAGTATCTCTGTACACGTAGCATGTAGCAGCTACGTCTCTCTGTGTCTCTCCGTCTCTCCGTCTGTCTGTCTGTCTGTCTGCGCCGCGGTGTCTTTTTGCCCACTGACCGGCGGCCTTTGTACACGCGCGATTTCAACGACCAACGATTTTGTACTAAAAGGCCATACAAATCTGTGCTACGGCCATGCGAGCGTGGAGCTGCATGTTGGCACGGCCGAACGCAACACGCGGATCGCGAACGGACACGATCGTGCATGCTCATTTGCGAAAGAGCGCCGCGAGTGTGGGCCAAAAATAGCTGGCCAAATAGAGAACAACGGCGTAGTCGCAGTCGCAGTGTTGCGCTAGGCGCATCGACAGAGAGAGAGACAGATAGAGAGATGAGGAGACAAAGAGATACAGAGAGAGATAGACAGACAGACAGACTGACTGAGCGAGAGACGGAGAGACACAGATACAAACAGAGAGATGGACAGGCAGATAGAGAGGCAGACGGACAGAGAAAGAGAGGCAGAGAGATCAACAGACAGAGTAAGAGAAACGAACAGAGAGAAACATAAGAATAGAGAGACAGACAGATAAAGGATTAGGCAGACGAGGAGACAAACACAAAGAGAGACATATAAAGAAACTAAGAGACGTTTAGAGAGAGGCAGCAAGGCAGAAGGATATAGACTTCGGGACAGAGAAATAGAGAGTAGAGAAAGAGAGAGATAGACAGACGGACAGACAGACCGATAAACATACAGGCAGACAGACAAAGAGATTCACAAAGAGAGACAGCAAGCAAAACAGAGAGAAAGTCAAAGAGATAGGCCAACAAACAGACGGACATAAAGAGTGAATGACAGACAGACAACAAGAGAAGGATACAAAAGAGGCAGACAGTCAGTGAATCGGCCAATAATCGCTGCACCGTCAAGGGGTTAAAGCAGACAAGTCAATGGGTTAATCGCTGCTGCCTCGCTATGCAGTCGATTGACTGCACTCATTTGTCTTCGCATCAAATCATGAATCAGTTGAGTCGATGGAGGAGACATCTCCACTGGCAAATTGAACTTAATTGCAACGGAAAAGACAACTGTTTCTGTGGCTAAAATAGACCTTGAAAATGTCGCGGAATGAGTTGGATCAGAGCTCTAGCCTTATGCTATATATTTATAGATTTATAGACAACTCTCAGCTGCAACTGAACCGTGCACAATCTGGCAATCGTTCAAGCGAAACTCGAGCATTTTATTTAAATTGTTTGGGCTGCAAACACAGTCGCCCCTAAAAGTAAACAGCACTTAATAAACGCATACACAGTGTTTAAAAGGGCTTTTAGTTATGCGTTTTGCTTAATTAGGGAAATTGCGCCCTGGCATTATCAATCATATTCTAACATAACGGAACCAGACGCACACACAGAGAGAGCGAGAGAGAGAGAGAGAGGGACATGTCTGCGTATAAGTGTCATGTGCAGAGACAGCATACACCCTTGGTGGCGTGCAGGCTGCACGTGAGTTTGATGTTTATTTCCAATTCCGGTGCGGGGGTGCGCCAGCCCTCGCCCTCGCCCTCGCCCTTGGCCCTCTGCCCTCCAGCTGCCGTCTGTGTGTCTGCCTGCCTTGGCTAAGGGTTGAAAAACGTAGACAGTTTTGTGCGTTTTTGGTCAACACGCATTGCGCTTGCCGGAAAATCTTTTGCACTTGCCGCTGTGGAAACCGTGACAACGCACACACACACACACACACACACATTTGTTTTTATGAACGCGCAAATTCTCTCGCGACTTTGGTGCCACTGTGCCACACACACAGTGTGCCATAAGTGGCAGAGTCATACATTTTGGCTCGTCTGACGTGCGCTGAAAATGCTTTGCTTGCTGATTTATAGAAATTCGCTTGCTTTCTGCCAGCTTGCTTTATTATTAATTAATGTAATAAGGAACAAGAAAAAAATAATGCGAAAAAGTCGAATTTGCTACAGCTAATTAAACTGTCACGCAGGCCTAGTTGAGCGCCATCAATCATGTCAATCAAGGCTTAATATGCCTTATGAATATACCCAGCAATCCATCAAATATATTTGCAGTAAATAGCTTGGCAATTTAAGCCAAATCCCTGTAGTTTGCTTTGATATTGCTTCGCGCAGCTGTTTAAAGTTGCCGCCTGAAAGTATGCAACAATTTTTATTTTGATCTGCTGCTGCTCTGCTAAACTGTCTCTTATACTCTGGTGAGAGCAGTTGAAGTTGTTATAAGTTAAATGAAAATGTATATACCCTTTATAACTGTTCCAGCTGCAGACAATGCTTGTTATTGACAATTTTCTGTCGAAATAATTCTATTAACTGCGCTGCTCCCTTGTGCTTTGCCTTTGCTTTCGCCCTTCGCTGTCAATTTCAGCCTTCGCTCAAAAGTATGCAACAATTTTCGTTCGATCTGCTCTGCTAATCGCACACTCTTATACGCAAGTCACATTGCTCGCACAGCTGAGGTTGAGGTGGTTTGTCTGGGCTGCGCCATGTGCGGCGGTGGTTGCGCCTCTGCCTCTGGCTCTGCTTGCTGTGGTGCCAGTGACATTCGCTTGCTTCTTCTGCTTGGCTGCTCGAGCGCTGCGTTTAGTTTTCACTCGAACGGCGAACGAAGCGTTGGCAGCGCGCACGGCACGCGGCACGCGGTAGAGAAAAAACGCAACGAAAAACGCAAAAAGTCGACGGCGACGACTTCGGCAGCTGCCGCCAAAAACATTTTGAAAAACCAAAAAATAATATATACGATTTTGAAATTGTCGCGCGTCGCGAGCTTCACGGTGTGTGTTTCTTGCTGTTGTTATTGTTATTGTTGTAATTGTTTTTGTTTTTAGTTTTAGTTTTAGTTTATGTTTTGGCTGGGCTTGTTTCTTTGGTTTGTTCGAAAATTTATTTTCGTAATCTTTGCATATAGCAAAGCAGTGCGAGGCGGCCGCAGCTTGTTGTTGTTGTTGCTTCTTCTTCTTCGTGTCAACAGGGAATTGAAATATGTGAATTGAAAGCTAAAGAAAAAAGTTAATGAATTAGGCATATTTGATTATTTTATTTGAATAAAACATATGCCCGAAACGGAATCAGTTTAATCAATAGTAAAGTGCGTGCAAAAACTTAATTATAACAGCATGACTCATAGGCATGCGAAACTGCAAGATTTTCCAAAATCCAATATAAAATTTTTCAAAATAGAAATTCAAATTTATGCAAAACTGGAATAAAACCTGATCTGCCTTATATACTATACATAAGCTGGCCTGAGCCTACACAATAAATTTGATATTGCTAACTGTTCTGCGCGGCGAGATCAACTCGTTTCCACAGCGTGTATATATATACCTACAATATATGTCTATATATATACTCACTCGCACAGTGACACCATGCCATGCGGCCTACGCAAAAATTGTGATGTCATATTTTTTTGGCTGACTTTCGAATGAAATGAAAAGCTAAGGCGAAAAGAATAGCGCCAACTGTAGCCGAGACAGGCAACTCGTCTTCAAACTTGTTTTAAGAGAGTTGTCGGGAAACGGGGGGAGTATGGGGACCAGGTCAGACCCCATGTTCGCATGTTGCATGCGCTACGAAGGATATTCAATACAAGCGAACCCAATAGAAAGACAAACACAAGAGCAAACGTATGAAAGACATGAGAGAATGAGAATGAAATCATCAGCTTATGTAGTGCAGAGATAGAATCGAGCGCTGCAACGACTGGTGTATACCCTGCAAAGGGAAGTTCAAACTGAAAGTTAGCGAAATTTGTTTAGCTACAGTTCCTTCTATCCCTGCCGCAAACGTCTCCTTATATAGGGTATAAAAATCAATAAAACATATAGCTAGCTGTATGTTTGTACCTAGATTTCCAGCTAGTCTATTCCCATCTCTCTTCCTCCTATCCCAAGTTGAAGTAGTTGGCGCTTTTCGGGCTTTACGCACAGTAAAATGCAATTTTCCGCGTCCGACAGTCTGGCGACATGGCCAACTCGAGCAAATCACTTAATGCATCCCTTAACCCGGTTTTTGTGCCCCTCCCCCTTCCTCCCCTGTCTCCTTCCTCGTGTGAAATTGCATTGTGCCGTTTTTAAACTTTTCCACACCATTTGAGCGGGTAATTTAATTAGCTCAACGCGCAAATATAAAACTCAATTGACGCCAGGATAACGCAGCGGGGGAGGTAGAAGAAAAGAGAGAGAGAGGCGGGGAGAAAGTGTGTCCTGGTAGGGACACTGGCTGTTGTGGCAAAACCTTGGCAACTAATTGCAGACAACACGGCGAGGGAATCATTAAACGATGCGTGTCACCAGACCAGCGCCGGCAGCGAATGGGCGCACTCTAATGGCGCCCTGACGCAAGCCAGAGCAAGGCCAACGAATTTACCACAATTATGCATACCCTGTAAAGGGTAGGCAGAGTATAGAGAGCAGTTTTATAGTTAGATTCTTTTAGGGTATAAAATTCATATATCTGTTGTGTAAATGTCTGCATAACTTCAGGATCTCTCAAGCTATAGCTATGAAATTTGGTATACATATGCCTGAATATATATAAAACCTGTCTGCAAAATTTGATTTGTTATTGTTAAAAATAATCACAAAAATGAAACAAAATTTAATTTGTGAACAGTCATTTACTTTTTGATATACAAAATTAAGTTTAAAGTTACAGCTAATGAGCACTGCTATTTTTGTGAACACAGCTGTACATTTGGAATCAGCTAAGCTACAGAACAAAGTTTGCTGAAATACCTTTTAAATTTAGCTATTTACCTGCATAACTTCAGGATCTATGAAGTCATAGTTAGCAAATTAGGTATACATATACCTTAACATAGCTTAAAACTTTCTGCCAAGTTTCAGCTGAATATCTTTAACAGGGTGCCCCACTAGTTCATCATTACCTAGCGTGTCTAGTTGTGATTTTAATGTCATTTTTATTTTTCGCCGATGACGTCGACTTTCCCACAATGTTGCATTAACTATGCGAGCTGCCACCTCCAGCCAACTCTGCCTCTACCGCTGCTGCCCCCTATGAATGACACAGTTTCTGTGTGCCCTCCCAGTTTTATATGCCAAATGCGTTTGTGGGTCTTACGTGTCAGCAAGGGGTTGTTTGCCGGTCGAAGGTCTTACGTTTTTGACTTTCTCTCTACTGAAATTTTACACAAATTGAGCAATTTCTAGTTTTCTATTCATTTTTGTGGATTAGCTGGATGAGTGATGTGTGTGCAGAATGAAATGCCTTTACTCAGTGTGGAAAGTGGAGCAGCGCGTACCAACCCCTTTCAACGAGGAGTTCGGGGTGCCATCAATAAAAAAGGAAATGCCCTTAAGAAATATATATTTCGCTAGTAGAAAATAGACGTAGAAACCATCCCCCATAGTAGCTCACCGGTTGTACACCGGGTGTGCGTGTGTGCCGGCAAATCAACCCTGAAATCCAAGTGGAACCACCCCAAAAACAGAAGAAGATTTCTACAATGAAATCTTAAAGACAACTGCAGGAATTTCATTGCGGGAGTTGCGATTACCTTGTGCATTTTACCTATGACATGACGTAGTGTATGCCAAGTGCGACCTGAATGACTTGGCAACTTGGCCTGAACTTGAATTTTACGCTAAAGTCTCAAGCGATCTCTCAAGCGACAGCTCGACAAACCAGACAAACAACTCTGCAGACAAGACATTCTAATGGCAAACAACAGAGCCAGCAAATCGATAGGGCTGCGGCTTGACGTAGGGAGTTGCGAAGCAGAGCTTAAAGCGAGCAAAGCAACTGAAGAAATAAGCTAAAAAAAAAAACGACTAAAAAAAGCTGAAACAAAATTTAAATCACAAAGACGCAAACACAGTGTGCGAAGCGTTGGAGTGTGTCCGCTGCATATGACATCATGGGGCGGCTCGTCGAGGCTATTAAAATCATGTCGGCTAAGCAGATATATATATATGTATATAGTTATATATACATTTTATACAGAGTTTCAGCTATGCTCGCAGTCCATTATGAGCTTGTCTGTCTGCACATCTGTTTGCGATTCAAGAAATAAAAAAATCTTTGCTCGACAACAAATGAGTATGGCCAATTAAACAGCAGCCGGCATAGGGCAGCCAAATATGAATGTTGTGAAGAAAGAGAAATGAGTAAATAAAGCAGAAATCAAAGAGGAATCAAGATAAGTGAGGGAGCCAAACAGACAGGAAACGAGACATGTCGTTCGCAGTTTACCTTTGCTTTGCCTGCTTGAAGTGTGGGAGCTCATTATGATTATGTTGCGTACAACTTGGGAGACAGTGCCTGAAAGAGAAACTATGCTATCTTTTGCCATAATTCACGCAATGTTGTAATAGATGCTGTGCCATTTATTATCGCAGTAAGTGTGTCACAGTGCCAGGCCAAAGAATTCGATGAGTCAGTGAGAATAACTAAAAATACAGCGAGGCAGAGGCAAAGCCAGCAGACTGTTGCAGATACAGATACATTTGCAGATACAGATACAGATACAGCTACAGATTGAGAGCTACTTGCGCGTCTGAAAGTTTGTCTCCCGCTTTTGTCTGTTTGTTTATTTTGTTTTCTGCTGAAATTGGGGCAAACTTTGCTGGATTCTGTTTTCATCCAGAGGGTTTTTCCAAGTATTACAAGCTTCTTGTTATTATTGTTGTTATTCGCTTCAATGTCAAATTGTGTTAGACTAGACAGCGCCATCAATTTAAATGGCCCTCTTTATTGAGGGACAGAGAGAGGGCGCCTATGCCTTGACTTATCGAGAGAGGCGGCTGCATTCGCGGCTAACGATTTCCTGTTCGTCTTTCTGGCTCTGACTGACAGCTAAGTTGTAGCTACAAATGTAGCTAGCTGTGTTTTTATACCCTACGGTTAGTGAAAATGCACAAAACAGGGTATGCTTACTTTGTGTAAATTTAATAAGGCGTGGCAGACTGCACAAAGTATATATATTCTTGCTCAGCATCACTAGATGAGTCGATTGAGTCATGTCCGCCTAGTTGTCCGTTTGTCCGTCTGTGTGAACATGCAGCTCTCAGCTATTATTACAGCTAGGTACATCAAATTTGGCAGGCAAGTTGCTGTATATCAAAGGCAGATAAAGGTTATTTCAAATCTTAGATGCCACGCCTACCGCCTTCACGAATCGCTAAATTTCATCTACAAAACTCTGAAGATTGAACAAACATGAATACGTTGTATTTGGTTACATGTTTGTAACGAATATTCAAAGTTAGGCGTAGGGTATTTTACTGTCGGGAGCACTCAAGTGTAGCTTTTGTAACTTGCATTATCTTTGAGCTTCGTTGTTTCTTGCTTTGTATCTCAGGCTCGCGATCCTTTTGGGTTCTGCAGCCGCGGGGCCGGTTAGACCGCATAAGCGAATTGCATTAGCCGAGGAAGTTGTTGTAGTTGTTGTAGTAGTTGTTGTAGTAGTTGTTGTAGTTGTTGTTGTGCTTGTAATCAAGTCTTTTTTTTAGGAAATGCTGGCAATGCGTGACTTGACTTTGGCTTTCGGTCGTGTCACTGCCATTTTCTTTCTTTCAAACCATTCTCATGGCAAACAATCCAGCGCGCTGTAGATTTCTATCGCTTACCCCTTGGAGGCGCCTCTTCTGCTACGACTTTTCGGGTAGCCCATTTGGGGTCTCAGCTATTTTCGGCACTGGCCAATTAACGAACGTGTAATTAATGCGCAATTGAACAATTACAATTCAATTACTATAGCTACGTCTTTCACTCGCGCTCGCATTGCGAAAGAGTAAAATGAAAATGAAATGTTGCATACGATGCGCCACAAGGCCAGTTGGGGGTTATATGCAAATCTAGTATATATAGTATATAGTATTTAGTATATTGTGTGCCCAGTCGTGATTGAGTCAACTTGTGATATCATAACTGTGACTTCATAGCGCGCTCAAAACTCGTGTATTTGCTATAAAAATAGCAGCAAAACAAACAAGCAAGAATGTTGCGAGTGTTAATAAAAAAAACATTAGCGGGAATTGAAATAAACGGGAAAAGAATGGAGCATTTTCCAAAAGAGTTTTGACAGTTTCGCTAAAAATAAAAACAAAAAGGGAAAATCTAGCAAAATGTTTACGCGATCACCTTTCGCCCCGCCTGTCGTTGATAATTTATTTATATAGATCAGTCGAAAAAGCATATTACGTCACACTAGGCAGACCAACATCTAGCATGATGATGATGATGTCATCGACGCACTGATCCACATAGCCAACTAGCTGCGTCATCGCCCAGGGGTCATGCCACAGCAAATTGAGGCTGAAATAAAATACAATTTCGGACAGCCAATGTAAATGAAAAGAAATAGATATATCTTTTTATATAGATTGATATATAGGTACATACATATATAGTCATGTTAATGATTGACCACAGCCGCAGTTAAATGCCAATTGCAGCTGCAACAAGTGGCAAGTGTAAACAGTGTATGATGCTCCTCATTCTATTTTTTTTTTGATTTTCCCATTTTCTCAATTTTCCGTTTTGTTTATTTGCTTTATTGAAATTTTGTTTTCCGAAATTTTTGTGCGCACTTCTTTTTGTTTTAGTTGGATTGCCACATTTTGTGACCCAAAAAATTATAAATAAAAACAAAAAATTAGGTTGATATGAGTGTTATTGGGAGAGTAAGGGGAGTGACTAGCAGATACCCTGTAAGTGGAGAAAAAGTGAGTGGGCAGCCTAAGCAGTGTGATCGAAGGTTTTAAGAGTTTTAAGCAATTTTGCAGTGTATTGAATACTTAGAATGAACTATAGGCGAAACTAATAGATACCCTGTAAATTTACAAAAGTCTTTCTACTCTCTAAAGGACTCTCTTAGATTGTGTAGACAGCGAACTGATACTCTATCGTTGTGATTGCCTATATGCATGATACTCTATGTAGATACCCTGTAACTAAAGTGACATGGCTATATAGAGTATATATAGAGGTCCAAGCACATACAGATTTAACTATATTACTGATTAGCAGATACCCTGTTTATGCTAATATCCTTTCCTTTTCTCCCTTTTACAGGGTATACCACTACACATTCCCCTAGCTGCACTCACACTAGCCTTAAAATATTTCCCAGCCCCACTAAAAGCTGCATGCCGCAACATTTTTAATTTCCGACCTCCGCTCCCCTTCCCCCCTTTCATCTCGTCTCCTTGCCACCTTCTCCCCTGCCTGCGCTGGTCCATTTTCCCTGCACTTGCCATGCTTTGCTTTTTGTTGCTCTGACCCAATTTATGGCCATTCCTAATTAATTAGCCCGCCGAGCGGCACGAACCACGAATCGCAACCCCCAACTATGCAGTTGCCATAGGTGTGTGTGTTTGTGGGATGCCTAGCCGGGATTGGTGTGCGTGTGCGGGTCCGACCCGGCCCCTGTTCCGAGGCGTGTCATGCTGAACGATTATAATTCAAGTAAATGTTTTTTAGAGTGTGAGGGCGGGCAGGCCATATAGAGTAGCATAGTATACTAGGTAGGTAGTATAGGTATTTCTGCTATCTGGGGTTTTCATCACGCTCGCTTGGCAATTGAATCATAAACAAGGCACTCCGACGAAATCACTCGTAACCCGTAACTCATTTGCCTATAAACATTATCAGAGTTGCGCAAAGGTGAGTGTCGAGTGTGGCAAGAATCGATCGTACACGTTGAGTCCCTGAACGGAAATGGGATTCATAAAGTAAGCAGCTTGACGGGCATCATTAGCTGCGCCACGTGAAGCTTCATACGATGTAAACTCTTAAGTTGGCGATGGGCGAGGATCGAGCGATGTTTGGGCGATGAGTGGGCGATGGTTGTGCGATAGAAGAGCGTATGATCTCTTTCTTAGTTCTATATTCTTCTGGACTCTTCTGTCTCTGCCAATGTTACCTTTTCATTTGCCAAACTTGGGTTAAATTTTATGCGGATTTCTATGCGATAGCTAAACGATAGTAATCTTCTTCCTTCTTACATATGTGTAGGCCTATCTTTTTGGCTCTTGCCTTACCTTACCTTACCTTACCTTCTACTCTTCCTGGCATCTTCAAAGATCATCGCACTCTTTCCCCTCCTTCTACGCCCTGCTCGTGTCACGCTGCCATCTCTACGCGATGTTGATGTAGTTGCGGCATTGTATCGTTTGATTTTGTGGGCCGCAGTACGATCCATAAAAATATGTAATTAAAATACGTAAATCCGAAACAGAGAACTACGTGCTGAATATGTAAACAAACAGAATGCGGTCGCTTCGCCTTCTTCTTCTTCTTCGCTCCGAATCTCAATTAAGCCAGTCGGCTTTATGGGGCGTGCCCCCTAGTCGAGTATCGGCTCGATAATTGTGACACGTACATCGCGCCAAGCTTTTTGGGGAGGGTATTTTGCGTAATTCCGCATTATATATTTTGGATTCGCCCGATGTTTAGCCAGTCGTAAAACTCTTTTCGGCTACGAGCATTGCCCATTCAAATGTCAAAGTTGCCGCCGAAATGTCAGTCGGGTGTGCGCGGCGTAAACAAAGCGAATCCGAGTGTAGCAAACAGACAGACAGCAAGACAGCAAGACAAATAAATAGACAGACAGACGGACGGACAGGCGGACATTGAATCAGAGTACAAATTTTGAATTAGACTGTGTATTTAACATGAAATTAACGTTTTGTTGTTTTTGTGTACGCTCGAGCGAATTTGAAAACAAAACGCACAATGGGAGCAGCGTCAGTGGATGGACGAGAAGATGCCCTGGAAAAGCGAGGGAAAGAAGGCGAAGCAGCAGTTGGGTAGATAAAGTTGGGAAGATTGAGACAGTTAGATAGAAAGAGAGATGTATTGAATGAGACATAAATTTAGAAGGAAAGAGACAAGAAGAGGGAGAGAAAGAGAAGAATATAAAGACTGAAACAGACATAGATAGAATGAGTTTAAGAAGATGGAGAGAGACAGAAAGCTTTAGGGAAATAGAAGAAGATAGAGACAGACATATTCAGGTAGAGCTAAAGAGAGAAAAATATAGAGATAAAGATACAAATTCAATTACAAATATAGAAACATGAAGATACAGACGGAGATGAATAGAGACAGGGAATGACAGAGGCCTACAGACAGAGATACAAAATGTAGATACGAAATTGAGCTTTTCACAGATGCAATTTCAACTAATTAAAGTATCTTTAAAAATGTATCTTACTCTTATAAGAATGACTTATGGCAGGCACGAAGAGATGCACAGAAGATATAAGTATAATATATGAAATATAATTGCAAAGCATCTTACAGATGTATCTCGAACAAGATATGTATCTTAAGTGCGGCTAGTGCGACACACTTAAGTAACTTAGAGCTATCACTTAGAACTGTATCTGACAAATTCAACTTACACATGAATTATATACCACAAAGAAGCATCTTTAAGTTGCAGCTCTAAAAAGTATCTCACAGATGCAACCCAGTTTAGTTATTCTACAAGTATAATCTCTCCCTCTCTCTCTCCTAGTGAGCCTCACACTCGTTAGTTCCACTCATTCATGCAGTTATTCATGCCCGCGACTAAAGTGAATACTCGCGCTGCCCCGATTGATTTCCGCCGTCGCGTTACGCATAATTAAACGGCGGCTTGTCATGCGCCTCGCTGTCTGCCGGCGACAAGCCCCGAAAAAAACACAACAACAACAACAACAACAACAACAACAACAAAGCTGTTGACCCACATTGCGCGCCATAACAACAACAAACATTGCAACTGCAACTGCAATTATCTCATGTGTGCGCAGAGGTGTGAAAAGGTGTTTGGCAAGCGCAGCCTCAGCTCAGCAGTTGGCCCAAAGGTGCCAATTGAATTTGAAACCCAATTAAATTTCTAACGCTTTTGGCTAATTGCAAGTACCGTTAGTTACAACTGCCTCACCTCACCCTGTGGCCAATTTGATGGGCGTGCGTGAGTTGCTTAGCAACGCGATGCGTCATGATGGCTTAGCTGCGGTTTTATGTCACGCTGCAGCTATAAACTGGCTTGGGAAGAAGACCAACAGCTGTTGCCTTGGCTTTATGTTGAAATAGTGTTAGCTGCAAGCAAAGCCAATAAGCTTAGACATGTTTATGCACGTTGTGCGAGAGATTTATGGCTATGGCTTTGATTGATTGATTGATGGCTTATCTGACTTTAATCTCTGGCAACACGTTGATTAGTTTCTTCTCTTAACATGTGCCTTAACTAGGGTAACTGCTAGTCTAGCAACTAGTTGTAGTCTTCAGTTTCTGCCTAGGGTATATCTTAGTACATCAACTCTTTATACTCATTACTTATGCACACTAAGCCTCAAACCGGCTGCATTTCTTGATGGCCAAGGTTCTCCGGCTTCTCTCGCTCCCTCTCTCGATCTCCTTGGCTTCTCTGCTTTATTCTTATCTGTTGTCAGGGTTATCGCACAGCAGCCCATATGCTATGCCTTGCTATGTTTACAATTCATACAATACTCTTACACTTGGAAGTACATTCAAATAACTCGCCGAAGACAAACAAATGAGGCGAACTGAGGCGCGCGCGAGGTGTGAAGCAAAGCCTCGTCTGCGCTGCCCTGTGAAGTTAATTGAGGAGTATCTTGTTTTGTGAAATGTTGCAGCTGTCTTGGTAGACAATCCCCCTCCTCCCTCCCCCCTTACCCCTGCTCCCTGCACGTTGCCCCGCTGAGGCGTATTCAAAGTGCGCTCTGCCCACTCTCGCGCCACGATTCTTTTGGGCTCGTCTGGTGATGTAATTACGCGCTGCCAGCTTGAGCAACCGGTTTTGTGTGTGTGAGTGTGTATGTATGCATGTTTAGTCGCTGACTATTCACTCTGTATTCGTATTCGTATTTGTTATTCATGTTGCAAAAGTGCTGTCTTTCAGCTCACTTTCCTTTTCTCAAGCTGCACTTAGGCGTATTAAATTGTCACATCAAGATCGCTGCTTACTTCACTTAAGCGCTGCGAAAAGTGCAGAGAGAAAGAGAAAGAACGAGAGAGGGAGAAAGGGAGAGAGAGCGGGAGAGAGATATAGTAAGAGACAGCTGGACAGACGCGCAGACATGCCGCCTGAAGCGCAGCGGACATAATGTGGGTGCAGTCCATCAACCTCGACGTCTGCGACAATCTGCGTTATTATAATGCAATTTGTGCGTGTGCTGCAAACTGCATTAAGCCCACTGTCAGCAGCTCCCCCACAGCTCCCCTACAGCTCCCCTACAGCTCCTCTACAGCTTCATTTCCAATCCTCTCCCTGCCTCCCATTCTACACTGCCTTTTCTTATCGCTCAGCGATAACATTGACAATTACGTTGACAGCTAATTTAAATTTATGTCTAGGGCAGCCGCAAATACCGTATATATTACGCTATGTGCTAGTAGCATACCCTGTAGTAGTGTAGTGCGCAGTGGGGTATGCTGACTATGAGCTAAGAAGTTTTGCATACTTAGTTGATCTATCGTGCTTTACTCTAATTGCAGTTGCTAATTACTCGTGAACTGTTAAGCTTCTTATAGGGTAACTGCTAGTCGCGCATGCCCTGCACTGCACGCGCACAATTAAAGTGATATTTTATTTCATTTCGACGCTGCCACTGGCCTATTGCCCATTGACACTTGTTTATTTTGACACCCTATTGGCATTATTTGTGCCTATTAACGTGGGCTCGAGTGTGCCACTCGCTGTGCGTGTATGTGTGTGTGTGTAGTGTGTGTGTGTAGTGTATACATATGTACTTAGTGTTGTTTCAATTTATGCTTCATCAATAGCAAATAGCAGCGTTTTTCTAGTGCGTTTTATTGACACAGCGATTGCAATTTATGTTTGCCTATCGTATATCGAAATTTACTTGTGGTAGTTGATAGCGTAAACTAAACATCAAATATTCATAGTATTTTACAGGGTATCTAGTTTGCTGGAATAATTTTTTTTAAATTTTATTTTGGCTTGAAAGTGAAGCAATCTTTGTTTAATTAAGGCTTTCCTGTATATGGAAACTTGCGCGTTTATCGAATTTTACTTAGGGTATTTGATGGCGAAAACTAAGTTTAAAAGGCTCATAATATAGTACAGGGTATCTAGTTTGCTAAAATAATTTTTTCAAAATTTTATTTTGGCCGAAGAGTTCAACAAGCTCATCTTATTCGGTTAAGGTTTTCTATTTCCGGCTGTGGCTATAATTTTACAGAGTATCTTCTAGTCTAACCCTTTGAAGATCTTCATAACTTTTGCTCACGTCTTTTGCGGTTACTTGTGGTAGCCACATTAAGCGTTTGTTTACCCACCACACAAGGTGTTTGCAGCTGTCGAGCCGAACGTGTCTCTCGCTCGCTCCATGAAGACATTAGCTGTGCTTTTTGTTTGTCTCTCGTCGCAATTAGCGTTACGATTTCTGCAACTGATATAATTATTATTACTGAATGGGTTTTTTTCTATACTTTTTACAGGCTCCCATACCCTAACGACTGATTCAATTTAGATTTGTAGCCGAGAAATCAGCGCCGTCTCGCCGGAAATGGGTTTCCAAGGCGGTCGCACACCGCGTATCAACAGGACGTTGATATCGCTGAAGCTGGTGGTCTTTCTGGTCATAAGTGGTGAGTAGAGAGCAGGTAGCACTATATACTATATACTATATCTATCTCTTTCACTGCTTACCAGGCCTCACTGCGCTGCACATACTGCATGCCACAAAGCCGCTGCTGCTGGGCCTCAACTTCTCCGAATATCGCACGATCAGCATTGTTGCACCTTTTGTGTCGATTTTGGGTCCTCTCATTGTGGGTCCCTGGGCAGATCGTTTGGCTGCCAAGAACCCCAATGGCTTTGGGCGCACTTTGCGTATGCTAACTGCCTTCTGCTTGGTGGTTGCTGCACTCATCTACAGCGGACTCTTCTTCATACCCAGCGTGGAGCGTCTGCCCATACAGAAGCCACAGGTGAGCTTCGGCTGCGATGGCAATGGCGCCTACATCTTCCAGAAGCTATGCAACTCCAATGCCAGCTGCCACAGCTGGGAACGTAAGACGGGCAGTGTCAATCTGACCCGCTGCACCTACAGCTGTCTGGATCCCAATTACCATGAGAATATGTATCAATTCTGGTTGGGTGAGTTGCCCACAGCATCCCCGTCGACGGAGCAAAGTTCTGAGTTTGATTACGAAGAGGAAGCGTCGACGGCGACCACGGAGCGTATACGTGCTCGCAGGCAATTGGAGGCAGCGCCACTGGAACTCACAGCCGATAGCGCTGGCGTGGAGCAAGTGAGCTCTGAGGTTAGTCGCCTGCCCAGGCAGGTGAAGAAGGCACCCAAGAAGGTGTACGTGGAGCCGCCACATCTCTGTAACACAGAGAACAAGCTGGTGAAGAGCTGCCATGTCTACACCGAGGATACGCCCAGCATTGTAATGAAGGCGGTAATGGGACCCTCCATGTCGGTGAACAAGACCAACGAGACTGCGGGCTGGTGTCAATATCCACTAGGTGAGTAAGGGGTATGTGTAAGTCTACTACTTAGTTACTCAAGGCATCTGTTGCTTCTTTAGAGGGCATTCAGTGCAACATACCCGATCAGCAGGAGGAGTACATGAAGGGTTTGCGCGGCAAGAACTGCAGGCCCATCATCGAGTGCCTGGTGGTCAATCCCTACGATGCCAAGGACTCCGTGATGGCCGATAGTGAATGTGTTAAGGTGAGTCATGGTTTTTAAAACAGATAAATAATTTTAGTTTTTGATAAATATAAAAAATATTATTTAGGAAACAATTTAAAAATATTTTAATTTAAAAATTAAATTAATTTAATTTAAATAAAAACTTTAAGAAAATTTATTAAAAAATTGAATAAATAAATATTAATTTAACTTGTATTCTGAATATTTTTAATTCTATTTTTATTTTTAATTTTATTAATTTATTTAAATTGTTTTTAACATTTTTATATTTATTTTTAAATTTATTATTTATTTTAAATCATTCAAATCTTAATTTTTTTTAAATAATAATAATTAATAATAAAATATAGAAAAATAAATAAATAAATAAAATAATAATATAAATAAATAAATTAAAATAATAAATTAATTTTTATTAATTTTTTGTTAAATAATAATAATTAATAATAAAATATAGAAAAATAAATAAATAAATTAAATAATATAATAAATAAATTAAAATAATAAATAAATAAAAATAATAAATAAATATGAATAATTAATAAATAAATAATAAAATATATAAAATGGAATAATAAATAAATAAAAATAAAATAATAAATATTTAAAAAAATATTAATAAATAAATAAAAACATATTTGCAATTAAATAATTAATTAAATAAATAATCTAATACCCTCTCTTTGCCCTGTCTTATTTAGACCACTGGCGACGTGGACGACACCCTGACAAGCTACACCATTACGCGCCTGCTGGGCGATGTCATGGCCATGGCTGCGCTGACCCTGCTCAATACAGCCATAGTGATAGCAGTGCGTGAAACGTCGGAGGGACGCGGCGAGGTGTGCCGCCAGTATGTGTGGGGTGCCATTGGCTATGTGATACTCTTCTCGCCGTTGGATCTGCTCTTCATGCAGCATCAACCGAATACAGATGCTGCTCTGGCGGCACTCATCATTTTCCTGGTGTGCTTTGTGCTGGGCGCCGTCGTGTTGCTGTTCGCCTCGCAGATGCCACTCAGTCCACCCGAATGGTGGTGGCACACCAAGACAGGCATGTTGGTCGTCCCCATGTCTGCCATACGCAAATACAGTCCAGAGATTGTTGTGCTCACTCTGGTCTCCATACTCTTTGGCACCTTCTGGAGCAGCATTCATTCGTTCCTCTACTGGACCTTCACGGATGCCTATGCCGTGTGTTACTCCGGTATTATACTCATTCTGGCGCTGTTCTTCAATGTGGACAGGTTTATTGAGTTCTGTGGACACTCGAACATCTTCATTGCTGGCTTTGCTCTCTTTGTCATACGCTTCACGGCGCTGAGCGATGAGGGCACCAACTGGCTAACTGTTGTCATGGAGAGCCTGGAGCCCGCTGTGATTGGCGTGCTCTGGATTACGATCATTTTGTATATGCGACATGCTATGCCGCGCAAGCTTACCGCCACGGGACAAGCCATTGCCGTGTTGGCCTTCTTTGGATTGGGTAGGTGGAGGAGACAGGCGGAATATGCGATCTTTAATCTAATCTTTTTTCCTTGCAGGCAAAGGCTTTGGCGCACTGATTGGCCTGGCGCGTGAGGAGCGCAGTCCCAAGCTGGAGTACTGGAAGTGCACCTATCAATGGTTGGCCATCGTGGCCTGCATTGTGTCGCTCGCGTACTTTGTGGCCTATCACCTGGTGCTGGCACCACGTTGCACTGCCAAGCCGCAGCACGCCGAGGAGCTCATCTCGGGCTCTGCCTCGCAGAACTTTGGCCAGAATGGCGCGGGCAATGCTGGAGCTGGTGCTGGCAATGGCGCAGGCGGTGCTGCCGGTGCCGGTGCTGGAGCCTCTCTCAATGGCAATGCCAACGGGAGCTACTCCCCGCTACGTGTCTATCACAATGAGCGGGGGAAGAAGGGTCAGTTTAGATACTAAGCCGATTGTGTGAGGCGATTTTAAGTTTTTAACTTTCACTGCGAGAAATTTTTGTAAGCCCAACAGAGTTGTAGGGGCTATTTTTGCTAAGTGTATACACTGCGAACACACATACACAAACCTTTTTGAATTTAGAATCTCTTTTATTTGTTATTTAATGCAAACTAAGCGTGTTCGTAATATTAATTTAATGTCTACAGCGTAATTAGTTAGGATGCTGCGACGCCAACAAATGGGAAAATAGAAAACCGAATAAGTGGAAAAAAAAACCGGAAAATTTTTATATAATTACCCAATCAAGCATGCAATTTACCGAGCCTACGCCAGCCCACCCCGACTTGTGCTTATTTTATGAGGTTTCATAATGAAGGCATCAAAAATTAAATAAACATTTGCGTGATTTTTAAACAGCAGACGGAAGCATATATACTCGTAATTGTACACACACACACACACACATACAAACAACATACTATATAATGTAACAGAAATGTAATTATACCAAAATAAAATTAATGATAATTTTATGTTTTCAAATTAAGCGAAAATAACGAGGCGAAAGCTGCTTTCTATCTCTCTGTCTTCCTCTCTTCGTTTCTCTTTAAATATTTATAAACTTTGTAGGAGCAACAATTTTTTAAGAATTTCCACATTAGCAGCAATCATTAACTTTTGCATTTTCATTAAAATACTTGCATAAAATATTTATTAATATTTTTTGTAGAATTTTTAAGTTTTGAACTGCAGTTCAAATTGCAGTTGCCTTTGGTTTCAGATGAGCGCCATCTGTGGGCAGCTTTTGCAAGCAGTGCAAGTCTAACTGTTGCTGCTTCTTATAGTCTGTCTCTTAAGCTTTTGTGGAGCTTTTCTTCTGCTTAGCCGAGACACTTTTTATCGTAATTTCTTAAGCTTTTCAAATTATTTTTTATCTTTACGCGATTTATGAGCTGCAAAAAAGGGACAACGGGTCGGCTGAGCAACATGAAGAAGGTTCTGTCACTTGACCCTTTAATAGTCGCCCAGCTAATAGCTGATAAGTGGCGGAAAGTTTTTGGCTGAGAGGGTTGACTGGCAGATACCCTGCGGGAGTATAAAAAGTAAAGAAAGAAGTGGATAAACGTCTTGGTTAGCCTGCCAAGTTTAGAAGAAGAGTAAGTTGGCTAAATTACAGGGTATGTCAAGTGCAGACAATGCACTTAAGTAACTCGTAGTAGAAAACTAAATCTTAACTAATTTATGCACTCTGTTAGTTACCTTATTTGTCTTACTTTTACAGGGTATGCACAGTGCAGGCTGCCGCTGCTCTCCTTGTCAGCCGAGCATAATGCGGCCATCTAAGGTCGGCGCTAAATGAAAGTAAACAAACACACTTACACAAATGGCCATTTACGTAAGAAGTGCGGAATTTATGATGCACCGTTACACAGCGTGGCTGGCAGAGTGAGGGAGAGGGATTGGAAGAGTGAGAGTAAGGGAGAGGGAGAGGGGGAACAGTCACAACTTGTCGTCGGCTCTGGCGTCTTTCTGCTTGGGCATTGACTTAACACACACTCACACACGCAGCTGTAAGTACTCACTCGCTCGCACTCACATACTCCCCCATCTCCCTCTCTCTTTCTCTCTCTCTCTCCAGCTCGTTCACCCTCTCAGCTTGTGTGCTCAAGTGACAGTAAGCCACTTAAGGCAGCGCGCATTTCATTAGTTTCCTTTATTGATATTTTCACAGCTACACAATTATGAGTAACTGTCTGTGTGCGAGTGTGTGAGTGTCATGTGTGCATGTGTGTGTGTGTGTAAAGGTTTATCCCCTCGCTAGATACTTATTGTCTGACTTTGATGATTCAATAAAAAGCTGCTTGATTTCGAGTTGTTGCCTCGACTCGCCTCGCCTCGCCTGGCGTGTGCTTTATTGAGCGAGTGTGAACTGATTTATCTGTCGACTATATACGTGTATATAGTATGTATAGTCTGTATGGCCAATACATGCTAACGGTGTGTAATCAGGCGATAATGTGCCAGAGCGTTTATCAATTTGAGAAAGATTGTAGAGTAAAGCAAGATGGGTTGAGGCAGGGAAGGAGCTTTGTTTCTGCTCATATAGTAAATATACCCTGCGAGGATTTGAAGAAGGTAAAACAAGGGTATATAAACTATGTGTAAATGTGTGTTAGAGGCAGAAGAAGGCGTTGAAATTGTATATATGCTTGCTTAATGTCACTAGCTGAGTCCATTAAGCCATGTCTGTCTGTGATTTCCTCTTGTGTCTGTATGAACGCGCAGATCTCAGCTATTAAAGGAGTTAGAGACACCAAATTTGGCTGGAATATACCTGTAAGTCATAAGTTCACATTGCATTTTTCAAATTATACATGCCACGCCTACCGCCCCCACAAAACGATATATCAAGTAGTATAATATGTCAATCATGCTTAATTGAATTAATTATTATACCTAGGCTTATAGTTGCTATAGTTGGAAGAAGTTAATGTGTATCACTGTCCATCTGCACACTTTCATGGCCCACACACTGCCTGCAGTATATAAAGCAACACTCATCTGCTTCTTCTCTTCGCTCTCTTTGCGAGTGCATAAAAACTTTGCGTGCTTAAATGATATTATCGCCGCAGGCGAAACGCTAGCAAATTTCTTATGGCATTTAAATGCCTTGCACTCTGGGCACCACAAGTCGTATGCGTAATAAACTGAAGCGGCATTGCATTTACATGGATTTTTGCTGGGCTGAGGCTGTGCTGTGGGGGCTGCCAAGTCTCCGGTTGGCAGTCAAAGTCTTGGCAATTAGGCAAGAGCTGCAAAACAAAAGCCGAGTGCGAGTGCGTGTGGCAAAGAGAGAAGCCCCCGCATTGCCTCGCTTTGCCTTGCTGCTGTGAGTAGACAGTGAAATTATTGTCACTTGCCACCTAGGAGAAACTACAGCAGCAACAACAACAACAGCAGCAAGAGGAGCCGCAGGAGAGGAGCCACAGGAGCTGTAGCTGTGGCACCACAGGAACCGTCGAAGCGTTGCTGCAGTTTGGGAGCGCTTTGGCCCTATGAAAAATAGCTGTCATTTGCACAGCATAAAAATGGGAATGCAGGGGGGGGAAGAGGAGTGGGAGGGGGAGGGGGTAGGCGACACGCTGGAGACATACAGACTACTAACCATAAGTTAACCAAGAGATCCACACACAGCCACATGGCCGCATGGCCCCATATGGAGGCGACAGCAGCAGCAGCTGCAGCTCATGTTGCGAGGCAGCAGAGGGAAGGGAGAGGGGGAAGGGGTGTGAGCTGGGGTTAGCTACGTAAGGTGTGGGGAAAGAGGGGGTGTGCGGGTGTTGGCCTGGAGTTTGTGTCGGCTGCAAAGCACTTGTGAAAAATAACTTTGCACATCGTTGGATTTGGTGTGCAATTTTCTCGCACTCACTGTGTATGCCGCTGCCGCCGACGCCGCCTGTTGCCCATTCCCCATTTCCCATTTCCATGCTCATTCTCATTGCGCCCCCCATTCTTCTTTCTGCTCTTGCTTTCTTTTTTTTTGCCAGCCACAGCGCTTACTTTTAATTTTGTTTGTAAAGAAAACTCATTTTCATCATTTTGAAGTTGCGACTGCGCTTGTCTTTTGTAAGGCGCTGCAGAAAACAAAAACAGCAAAGGGGCGGGGGCGGGGGTGGGTGTAAGGGAAACAGAAAGAGGGAGTGGGAGTGGGAGAGAGTAAGGTGGAGAGAAATACAAACTGCCGCTTCATGTAATTATTTTGATCATTTGCATGGCTGCCAGAGACCGAACAGAGAAGACATGCAGATACTAACGACTTTGTTTGCCTTGCGCCCCGCATGCCACATGGCCCCACCCCCCATTTAAATTCAAGCGCAGCTTTAAGACACGCCCACAAAGTCGACGCCCATACCCAACGTTTTAATTGTCAGTGAGTAAAATTCATAAGCTTGTCGGCAAGTTGAGCCCAGGCTTAAAGACGTAGATGTGGGAAAGTTTGCACGAGGCAGGTGCACAGAGAGGGGTGAAACAGAAAGAGAGAGAGAGAGAGAGAGGGGCATAGAGAGTGGTAGAACTATGCTGCACTTGCTTAAATAACTTTGCTGCTGATTAACAGATTGTTATGAAATTTGCAGCAGGTTAAGTAGATCTAGTGAGCGACGTGTGTGTTGCAAATTTAAGGAATTTCCAGCATGATTTATGCAAGTTATGGGATGAATGAAATCTTGGAAATATTTTAAAAAAATTCCAGAAATATTTTCATATGTTGAAGTTGCTTAAACTTAAAGAGTTTCTGTATGTAGTAAGAATAGAAGAAAAGAGAGAAACCATATAACATCAAAGGAGATATATGTAGTTTATATACCTAGTTTCAATATTATCATTTGCTACAGTTATGCCTGAATATATAATGCAAACTATGCGAGGTTTTCTATGTTTATGTAATTCTATGCAGGAAGGAATAGATAGACGAATTATTACCTATATAACTTAAATTGTAGCGGATTGTTTTTGATGAAATTTTGCATAGATAAAGTAGATATAGTAAGCAGCTTATAAACCTAATTTGAGAGAAATATTCTTATCGATATAACTTTAAAGAGAGTTCATATATTATAACAAAATTTTCTATATATAAAGAAGATACATTTTCTGCTTTATAAACCGTTTTTCAAGTTTCCACCTTATCATATGCTAGAGTTAGGCAGGAATCAGTTATACATCAATCGATTTACATAACTCTAGATTTTCTATAACTCTCTTACCATATCACTTGACTAACCTAAGCAGCAAACTACATGCTAAGCTATGCAAATTTCTTCCCCCCATCACCTGCAATGCTTTTGCTCACATTTAATTTGATTTCGGCCGTGTAGCTTGGCCTGGCTGACACTACTTGCTAGTGCAGGGAAAGGGAGCAAGGGGGGGAATGGGTGTACTCGAGTGTTTTTCATTAAAATCCTCCTACTCTGGCAGGTGGCAGGCGTGGACAGGATACGCGCGCGCAATGCCGCCGAGATGCCTTCGTTTTTGGCGAGGCGTAAAACTTTGCTAATTACTGGGAAAATTTTCCCCCAACGTGCATGTTCAACTTTTTTCGACTGTCTTCGCTCCCTTTCTCTCTCTCTCTCTCTGCCTATGTTTCTCGCTCTCTTTGGCGTTTTTTAGACATTTGCTTTGTTTGCTCTAGTTGCGAATAGACAAGGCAAAGAAAGCAGCAGCGAAAAAAGAAGAAAGAAGCTTCTCTCCTACATAAGCAGGCGACATTAAGTTGGGCTACAATTTTCCAGGCGCCTGCGCATGTGTGTGTGTGTGTGTGTATGTGCGGGTGTGTGTGTGCAGGTTCAATTTATGGTGTTGATTTTTTAATTGTGCGCGACAGTGGAGAAAAGATCGCGCAGGACACGGCAACGCTTAATTGGCTTATGCAATTAATGAGCCACGGCCGAAGGAAGAAGCTGCCGCTGCTGCTGCCTCTGCTGTCGCCTCTGCTGCTGCCTTTTGTTGCTGCTCGCTTACAACGTGCGCTGATTGACGCTACTTATGTCTATATGAACGGCATCAGGAGACAATCGGCGCGCCTCGTTGTTTGGTCAGCATAAAGAAATATGAGAGAAAGAAAGAGAGAGATAAAGACATATGTACTGCACGCATGATATATGCACCTGACGCGGTTGGATAATTGCAGCGAAATACTTAAAGTTTTAATGCCAGTTAACGTTGCGCATACGCACCGTTGGCAGTGGAGGTGGAGGTTCTTATTAGCCTTGGTCGTAGCCGTAAGTTTTTCGCTGGTCAATGCAGTTTTTGCCGTCAAAGGATAAGTTAAAGATAGATAAGAAAGGCAAAAGGGCAGAGAAGGGTAAAAGGAAAGGGAGAGGGAGGGAGGGAGAGGTAGAGGGCCAACTGTGCACGCAGCTTGCATTCAAAAGCGCGCAAATCGCATTTTTCTTGAGAGAGAGAGAGAAAATGTTGCTTCATTTGTGCCCGTACGGCGAATTGTGTGGAGAAAAATCTATGAAAGGATTTTGCTGCGTGTGTGTGTGTGCGGGCAAATTGTATAAAAGAGAGGTTGAAAGGGATAGAGAGAGAGGGAGAGGGAGAAAGGTAGCCATAAATGCAATTTGGCTGCAACTTCTACTGCGACTTGCATTTTCCTTTGAACCTCGTTGAAATGAGACATCAATTGATTTCCGCAATTGTTTAGCTTTAGCTGTAAGCTATACTCCCCTTGGAGAAGGGTAGAGGGAAGGGTATGGGTATAACAGCTGCACTCTTATATATAAAAATTTAAGTTCATCGAGCTGTTTTGTTGCGAATTTTGAGCGAAATTTTTGCTGCTACTCCGTAAAAGCTGCTTACGGCACACTTGAAAAAACTTTCGAGGGCGCAAATAAAACGGCCGCCATTCACGTGTAAGCGCAAAAATATGCTAATAATGACCATTCACTACGGCAACTATGCAGCAAATCGCTTAACCAACGGCAACAACTGCAACAACTTTTCAACTGGCCAATTGCACTTGCTTTCAACAAGTCAGCGCAGAGTGGAGTGGGCTGTGCCAGGCGCTTAAATACCCTGCAGTGGCAGTAAATAAGCAAAGCTTATGTTTGCTAGGGGTTGCAGTATGGCTTTGATGCTCAGTTTAGCTTATAAATGCCTAAAGTTGGGTATGCTGTGCTGCAGAATACCCTGTAATGGCATAACTAACATGACAAAAGTGTTTACAGATGTTACTTAATACCGGTTTATTAAACAGACAAGTTTAAGTGTAGAATGCCAGACTGTTGAATACCCTGTAACAGTTTTTAGGCTTAGCTATGAGCTTAAGTTAGTGTTTTATAGGGTATATAACAGTATTTTTAGCTAATAGCGCTTTATTTAAAGCTGTTTTAGTTAAAGTGCTTTCGTAAAATTTCATTTAGACGTACACATACCCTGCAGCTGCTTGTTGTATTGCATTTGTAGGGTATCTTTTGCTGGTTTACTAGCGAGAGTGCGTATTAGAGCCCAATTTGGAATAGGCAATTACTCTATAGACATTGGTAGAGGCTGCATATGCCATTCTCGATCATTTTACAGGGTATTTCAAACAGTTTTTTTCAACATAAAGTTAAACTAGGCATGCAGCACAGCCAGTTAAGCGCACATGCTGCGAGCATAGTCTGTATTTCTACTCTTTACAGGGTATTCCTTACAGTTGCAAATCTTTCTCCCCCTTGCCACCTTCCCACCCGCTACTTGTTACACAAAAGTATGTATGTAATACTTTTGTGGCAAACTGGCGCTTATTTATAAATCATTTGATTGTCGGATTTTATTTGCCATCGGACGAGGCTGAGAGCCTGCGAGGGCTGAGCGAGCGAGCGGGCGGGTGAGCGTTGGAATTTCTATGCCAATAAGCAGCTTACCGGAAGTTGTAAAGCTGCAAATTTAGATTTCCGGCCGCAGTCGGGCAGCGTGGCCGAGCAACGTTGGCTGAGCAACATTTTGTGGCACAAAACTTTTGCCACATTTTCATTGAATGCAGCTGTAGAAATTATGCCACGCCCACGCGCCCCCTCCCTTGCCCCCTTCCCACTGTGGCTGCAACTATTTGTGTGAGGTAAGCAAAAAGTTTGTTTGCCAAGCACAACTGAAGCGTAGCCGATGCAAGCGATTTGAAAAGTTGCCATAAAAACATGGCATGGCCAAAGAAAAGCGTAGACGGAGCCGGAGTCGTAGCCGCAGTTGAAGCATACAAGCATAATTGGCCTGCGATTGTGACCAGGGTTGCTTCGATTATGTCATTAATCTGTCGTGCTGTAGAGTATACTCTACTCTATATAGTAGTCACTGCCTGCACTGTGCCACACACACACAAATCTGTCAGGCGCACTAATGACTTGAGAACCTCCCCTCGCTGCCACATGTCTGGGCAGGCCTATCTACGTGCCACATCGCCACAGCTTGGACCACGTTGCACGTTGCTGGCACAGTTAGTGTTTCATCTTTGCCACACACAGTCTCGAATCGACTCGACTCGACTTGCCTTGCCTGCAACGTGCTCTTTTTTTTATCGACAAACTGCAATCAATTTTTACAAATGGGATTATTTTAAAGATCCTGTAGCTCCTCCAGTTGCTGCTCCTCCAGTTGCTGCCTGCAGGAGCTAAAACGAATTGTAATTTGTTTTTCCATGCATTTGTTATTGTTCTCGCTGTGCAGTCTTAGTGGAAGTCACCACATTATCTGCTGCTATCTGCAAGGAGGAGTAGGAGTAGGGACAGGGAGCAGGAGCTGCCCTGCCAGGTGCGCTCTGCCAGGCGCATTGCAAAGCAGCTTTCGATAGAGATTTATGCTTGTTAGTAGTTTTGCTCATAAAAATGCATTTTTATTGCTTTACCTCTGTCTGCCTGCCCCTGCCTCCCTTCCTCCGTCTGTGGCTTTGAATATTGAGTTAGTCGCGTCGCTTCTTTCTCTCTCCCATGCGCTTTTCCTATATCGCATATCTATAGCAGAATTTTTGGGCACAGTTTTGGCGTCGTAAAAAGCGTAATCAGTAAAATAAATAGGGCCATAAAATAAGTCGGTATCTTTTATGGCCACATTCCGCAATGCGAATTACATAAAATGCAAATAACTTGCTTAACTTTTACCTGCAAAAAGGTGTCGCGTTTTTTTGCCACGCCCCCTCTGACGCCGCCCACCATTCGCTGCTTAATTCCTTAATAAATTTGCTGGCAACGGGTAGATTTTATTATAACATTCTGCGAGCTCTTAAACAGCATAGCCCAAATACATTTAGCTTTCTTTTCACCCTCTTCTTCACTTCCCCTCCCTATATAGCATATAGTCAGCTCGTAATTTGCGCACATTAATAGCTTTTTAATGCATTCTTTTTTGTGTCGCTTCACGCTGTCAATGTGAAGTATTTAATTATTTCCAACAATTCAACCAATCATAAATCGAGGAGCAGAAGCAGGAAGAAATTCTGCCGTGCGATTTATCACGAATATTGCGTAATTGATAATGCCGTCGTCTAGCTCTTTGTTTTGCTCGCATTGATTAATTACCGCAATGATGACGACAACAACAACAACAACGCGAGCAACTTATTTGCTGCAAAAAGTATCCAAATAATTTTTTGAAAAATTTCAACTTGTGATTTATGTCGTGTCTTTGCTCGAGGTCGTCATGGAAGGAAGAGGAGGAGGGGGAGGGGAAAGGGAGCAGCTTTTGATTTTGCTGTCTACTCTGTCTTTCACTTTGATTTCGCCGCGTTCGCTTTATTCTTGTTCTTGTTGTTGTTGTTTGCCTAATTAAAAACGGCAAAAGTTTTGCGGCGCGGGCCGAGGCAAAATTAAATTATGTTCAATTTAATTTTATGGTCAGAAGTTTTGAAACACATTTTGCCGCAACGCCACAAAAAAAAATGTGACAAGTGAAGAAAGTAACAAGTGAAAATGCAGGACTGTTTTATACCCTGTAGAGCACTTGAAAATTGGCTAAATTTGCAGTATTTTCTTGATTTTCAGCCAGAAATTGGTTTGGGTTCGATTTTTGTGCTAATTTTGGTTTGCTTTATTGATTTAAATAGAAAAATTAAATTTAAAATTTTTAAAAAATTTTTGAAAATTTTTTAAGGGGTAGGTATGGAAAAATTGAAAAAATTTTGAATTTTCTAAAATTTAAAAATGTTGATGCAGAATCAATTTAGAGACAATACCAAGCTCAAAATGCCATGCCCGATAAAAATCTGTTAATTTTTAAGAAAGTTATGCGAATTTAAAGTCTGCAAATGAAGTTGCAGAAACATACACTGAGTGCTAGAAAATATGCTATATTTTGTATATTTTTTGCAATTTTGCTCTGAAACCATTGGGGAATCGATTTTTATACTAATTTTAGGCAGCTCTTTCAATTTAAACCAAAAAAAAAAGTTTCAAATTTTTGAAAAAATTTCGAAAATTTTTTAAGGGGTAGGTATGGAAAAATTACAAAATTTTTCATTGTCTTAAAATTCTGTTATTTTTATTGAGAATTCATTAAGGGACAATTTCCAACTCAAAATGCGCTACCCGACAAAATTCTGATGATTTTTAACGAAGTTATGCGAGTTTGAAGTCTGAAAACCTTAGGGCAAGAGTTCACACACTGTTAGCTACCCTGTACTCCACGCTACACCCCGTGCTACGGGCGCATATGTCTTAACTGATTTAATGTATTTCATATTAGATACAGCTGCAATATCTAGAGAAACTCATGTGTCAACGCTTTTTTTAATCAGTTATTACGGTAGATGTTGCAATTAATTGTTGTTGTGCTACGTACACGTTGTTGTTGTTGTTGTTGCATTATGCCATTTATCAGAGCTCAGCGCGTTTTGTGCTTGTCGTTGCTGTTGTTGTTGTTGTTGTTGTCGTAATGTTGTAAAAATGTTGCACATAAAACATTAACTGAGTCGGCAAAAATTGTGCGCGCAGCAAGGCTGGAGCTGAGCTCGGCGAGCTTGGCGAGCTTGGCAACTCTGGCTGATATCAAACAACATGCCTTTTGTTTTGCACTTGAACTTAATTGTAGCGTGGCAGGATGGGGGTAAGGGCAGAGAAAGAGGGGAGTGAGGGCGGACAGCCACAAGCAGCAGCAGTTGCAGACCAAAAGACTCGACGCAGGTTTAGTTGACGCGACGTCAGGGCTGCGGTGGCAGCGGCAGCAGCGAGGGCAGAAATATAAATTGCATGTGAGCAGGGCAAGCATTACCTGATACACACACGCACACACACACACACACAGTCGAACAATCACACACACACACATTCAAGCTGAAAAGGAAATAGGGGCCAAAGTTTTTGCTGTGCGAGCGTGTTTATGTGTCTGCTGCAAGTGTGTGTCGGCTGTGCGTGTGTGTGTGTGCCATGTGTGTGTGTGTGTGTGAGCCTCGTGTGTGTGTGTGTGTCGGTTGTCTCTTGTGTGTAATTAAACAGTGCTGTTGGCATAAAATAAAATATAAGCACAACAACAACAGCACGCGCAAGGGCTGCAGACAAGCCAAGCAGAGAGAGGGAGAAGAAAGAGTGGGGAGAGGGGGGGAGGCTGCAGGACCGGGCGTGGCAGTGTGAAGGGCAAAAACGGAAACGTACAAAGCATAGCATGAAATTTTCTTGTCTTGGCATCCTGTCGCCGGATATGTTGCCTCAATATGGCCGCCGGATGAATGATGCACACGCAGACACACACTCGAACACACACACACACGCAGGGGGGGAAAGGAGTGCGAGCGAGAGATAACTATAAGCAACACAATCGCATTTACAGCTGAGACACAATGGATATTTTATTGTAGTATATCGAGAGCTGCTGGAATTGGATTTATATGGATTTGATATTGTTTAAAAAATTGTTGCAGCTATAAAGTATTTCTTAGACCATTAGTTTGTCACTTCGAAAATTTAGTGCAGCACACAATTGTTTTGTGTTGATACCCTGTAGGAAGTCGGGGCGATTGCTAGCGGGTAGTTTGAAGTGTAATTTGCTTAGAAAAGGAATTAAAGCTTTTAATTTGAGTAGTTATTGCTAGTTGTTGTCATTTGTTGTGTATAACAGTGCAGTATAACAGTGCAGTATAACAGTACAGTATAACAGTGCGCTATAACAGCCACAATATTGTAGATTTACTTATAAATAAGCCATTTGCAGAATCTGTACTAATATATAGAGCTTTTATATAACAGTATAACAATGTGGTATAACAGTGGCAAACTAAGAAGCTAATTTTTACTATTTAAAAAGTAGTGGCAACTTTCAGAGCATCGCTTTTAATAAGTTTAACTGTTTTAAAGCTGTATAACAGTGTATAACAGTCGTATAACAGTTGTATAACAGTTAAAAAACATGCACGTCACTTGAATTCTCACATTTCATAACTAATTAATTTTTTCTTTTATTTACAGAGTGCTTCCACGTCGTGCACACCCTGCACCTCCTGCCTTCCGGTGACTTTGTATTGTGCTGCCTACAGCGCTTGCTTATGAAATGCTATGCATGTAGATTGTTTTCTGCTCTGACCCCCGGCAAATGTGTTGGAAAAAGCAATTGATGTAATATTGCTCGCTTAACTGAGCGACGGGGGTAGAAGGGGGCGTGGCAAGCAAAGCAATTTACAGGGTGATTGCCAGGCGCAAATGAAATGGAATTGCTGAAGTGCCGCGTCATGCTCTACAGGGAAATAAAAAAACTCGGAATTAATACATAAAATATGTATATAAAATAATATAATATACTATATAGAGCGCTATCTATATAGACTGCACTCTTTGAGCTGAAGCTGAGTCTATGGCAAAACTAATATAATCTTGCAGCTAGCAAACTTTTATAATTCTCTTTCTGCTGCTGCTGCTGTCTGTCGCCTGATTGCAAAATAAATGCGCAGCAAATGCATTTAGAGAACTTTGTGCGCAAAAAACTTCCTGAGCAATTGCAACTTCAAGTCTGTCTGTCTTTATTTCTGCCTCTGCTGCTGCTTCTTTCCCTTCTTCTCTTTTTTAAATCATGCGACGCACTTAATTTTGCTGAAACAAAAACCAATCAATTCAGGCTTATTACGCCGCCTGTCTGCGCCGCTCTTGGCAATGGAGTGAGTGCCTGTTTGTGTGCCTGTGTGTGTGTGTGTGTGTGTGAGTTATTGTGCACATAACCTAGAGCAATAAAATGCAGCTACGAAATAAGTATTTACGCGCCCTATGTCAATAACACAAGCAAATAGCATACGCTTTTGTCATTATTTTTGTACCCTGTAGTGCAGCAAGCAAGCGAGTTGCTTTGGCTTAAAAAATATAATAAAAAATCCAAAAAAAATTCTATTATTCCCAGCTTAAAATAAATTAAACCTTAATTCCCTTTTTCACATTTACAGGGTATTTGCTAGTGTATTACTTTTAACTTTCATTGGCGGGGAAAAAAAGCTATTAGTTTCTATGTAGCGCACTTTTCGACGCTGATTGTTGTAAATGTTTTGTTGTCGCTGTTATACGGTTTTATTTGGCAATTAAAACCGATTTCCGAAATTTGCCTCAGGCTATAGCCGCCGCACCTACACCCTACACCCTACACCCTTTACCCCGCTGGAACTGCCAACCAGCTGTCGTAAAAGTCACGCACCATAAAACTGACAGCTGTTAAAATGTTCATGGCAAACAGCAGGGAAAGGGGATAGTAGGGGGTGTAGGAGGGGGCATTTGCATCTGTATGTGTGTGTGTGTGTGTGTGTGCGTATATAGTTTGATGACTTAATGCGCTATTAACCTACCGCGCCAGGCATTAAGATGCCATTGCACGATTCGCACGGCGCAGCGCAGCCAAATCGGTTGAGCAATTTCCACTCAAGTTAATCATAATATCAACTTTATTGGACCCCAGATCGATAAACCGGTAAAGCAATTGCAGGCTCAAGTAGTTGGCAAGAGAATGGAAAATGTTTACGGCCGCCGTTGAGTGTCTATTAAGGCGGGCAGATTCTTCATGCTATATATAACAAGAAATTTCTTTGAAGATGGCTGAGGCTACGTTTTGACTGCGAATGAGGCGCATCTCTAGCGATATTTGATGTTATCGATAAACTGAGGTGCGATTATTTGAGATAATCAAAATGGAAAATGTTAGGGCTGATTTTTGATAGATTTGGAAATGCTATATAGCACACTATATGTCTAAAATCTGGGCCGATATTTCAGTTAAGCTTTGAACTTGTGATGAAAGTGCTGCGATAATGGACATTATCGATAAATGCATTAGCATAAGCTATAGAAATCGCTGCGGAAAATGTTATAGCTGCTTTTTGACAGATTTTGGTTGATATATATATCATACTATATATCAAATATCTGCTCTGACACATGCGCTAAGCTTCCAACCTCCGATGCGGCACATATGCGTTGATTTTTGGCTTTATTTCCGCCACATTTCAGTTTTGTCGTTTCCGTTTTATGCAGTTGCGCTTATAGCAGGCGATAATGTGTTGGCTATTCCAGTGCAAAATGAAATGCCCAATGCAAATGGCGGACGGAACTTAGGCGAGCTGTTTGACGGGGCGTATGATGAATGTGTGAAGCAAGGGGAGAGAGACAGCGGGGAAAGGCAGAAACTGGCAGGAGTAAAAGGAAAAGTGAGTATGGGCAAGGCTGGGCAAAGAAGAGAGCTAGCCTCACACACACACCCATACGCACACACACTCACACAATGGCATAGTTGCCTCTGTTTATGGCGACAGCATCGATAAGTTTGCCGTTTATTTGTTTTGCACTTAAGCCGCGCCACTAATTTATTGGGGCCACGTGTAATGCCGGCAATTATTGAAAGCGTGAGCCAAATAAAAATATATATACAAAAAGCAATAAGGTTGTCTCTGTGTGTGTGTGTGTGTGTGTGTGTGTGCCTAGCCTAGCCTAGCCGCACAACAAATTGCAGTTGCCCGGCACGTTTTGGTCTAACAAATCACAAGCAATTATAGAAAATTTAAGAAGAAATCGTCGGGCCGTGGATAAGCAGGCAGACATACATACATAGTATATATATATGTGTATATAGTATATAGTGTATATAGTATAGTGCGGGGCACAGCTGATGTTGACACGCAACACGCAGTGAAACTTTTATTTCTTGTTTATGAGGCGGGGCGGAGGGGACGGAGGATTCGCCATTTTCTTGTGACAGCCAAATCGAAAACGCTCAGCGATAAGTGCTGAAATATATAGCCTGACAAGCGGACATGTCTCGACATGTCTGGCATTGCGTAAGCACTTTATGGGCCTGGCCATGTACATGAGCGATTATCGCCGTGTTCTACATATTTGTGTTCATTATAAGAGATTAGTGCTCGAAATCGTTTTGTAATCCGATGCGAGTGCCAACCCGACACCGCCGTCACATGTGTCACTGTATTAGGTCGTGCACTCGATCCCCCTGACCCCTCTCCCCTCTCTGCCCTCCACTTGTTCGCCATAAACTACATTAATTTGCATAATTGCACTCAAGCGTGTTTAATTTGTATTTATTGCATTATTACGCATATCGCGTTGTTTGCCACAAATCGCGCCGCATCGCAGTGCAGCGTGCAACGTAATGCAGCGCGCTTTGTGGCGTCATTGCATATAACGTGAATTGGGCATCGATTTCAGCGTCGTTGATATGCAGCAGATTGATTAGGCCATGCGATAGGCGCAATTTTCCAGCGGTAGATACACTGAGTAAATTGAGTTGTTCTGCGGGGAAATTGGAAAATCATGGCAAAAGCTTAGCGAGTTTATTTATAGCGAAGTGCGGGAAGGTTGGGTATTGTATATAGTATATAAATTCTTGAACTATAATGCAAATTTATGCGATAGGCTGTTTGCCCAGTTCTGCCTGCCTGTTCATGTCTGTCTGTTGCTCGCTCTATTTAGTCACCTCTTTCTGTCTGCCTCTGTGCCTGTTCTCTGTCTGGCTGTTTGTGCCTCTCTTATTCTCTTATTATACCTCTTGCTATTCCTCTTACTCTTTCTCTTTTCCTGCCTCTTTTACTTCTTCCCTCTCCATCTTGTTCCATGCCTTGTTTCCTTATCTTCCCAGTTTGTGCTGCTTTTATTAAATACCTACGATCTTAGTTAGTTTAGCCCTTAGAAATCTGAGCTTTAACTTGATCTTACCTATAGCCTATATGCACATAAAATTTACTTTAAATTTCACCTGCCACTCCCCACTGTAGCCTCCTTCCCTTGTCTCACTCACTCTGCAAAGCAAACTCGCATGTTTGCCTTTACCTTAGCCTGCAGGACAATTTGCACAAGTAGCCGATATAAACGCAAATAAAATTCGTGTTAATTATTTAATTAAAAGTTACATCCGCTTGGTCTCCGCCCCCCCCTCCCTCTCCCTCCCGCCACATACTCCTCCCACCCGCACTTGGCATTTTGTTTCAAGTGCAAAGCCCACACGCAGTGAAAAACTTTAGGCAACTGCGTGTAGAGCTGTGTGTGTGTGTGTGTGTGTGTGTTGGCTGTTTTTGTTGGCTTGTTTTTTATTTTCACTCTAGAGTTAACATGCAAAAACTTGTCTCGAAACTTTTTTGGGGATAAACTGAGAAGTTTTTATTAAGTTGCGCCAACTGCAATTGCGTTGCTGTTGCTGCTGTTGTTGCTGTCCTGCTTGCACGTATTTAGATTGTGCCCTCATTCAAATCAAATTACAGGCAGCCCCCAGAACTTCTCAAGCAACCCTCTCCACGCACACACACATAATTAACGCAGCGCCAGGACGGAACAGCCAAGATTGATGCGTATGATTAATCTTTGCAGCAGTTTAAAGTACACACTCAGGAGCTTCATTAATTCTTGGCCCCTTCACGCACACACACGCACACACTCGACTTCTGTGTGTGTCATAAAGGATCTTTGTTTGCCACACACACACCTAAACAAAACATAAGTGAGCAATTAGCAGCTCATTAGCCTCGACAATGTTAACACTCGGCAAGCATTTCCTCTAAGACTTTCCAGCTTCACTCTCTTCACAAGCAACTCTTAAGATTTCCCAACCACAGCCTACTCAGCCCCCTGCCACGCCCCCCCCCCCAGCTCCCTTGGGGTCTCAAACATTGCTTAAGCATTTGCGCCATTTGCCTTTGAGGCAGCAGCGACTGCACATAAATATTTTTCGCACCGCGTGTAACTTTCTCAACTTTTTATTAAATTCTCGGCGATTTTTTTGCGCCACGCCCCCCTCCGCACCTTGTCGCCCCTTTCCTTTGGGCGTGCAACAATCAATTACGGAGCTCCGGCATTCCGGCATCTTATGCGCACCGACATTTATGGTTATTGTTTGGCAGCAAAGAAAAATAAACTTGTTTTTTTTTTATTATTATGTTTTCTTTGCGCGCTGTGAAGGCAGCAGAGGGGGAGGACAGGAGGGAGGGTTATAGAAAGGAGAAGGGTAGGGGGCTGCAAGGTAGGCCAGGCCAAAAAATGATTGCAAGAGTTAAAATTAAAAGCAAATGTAAAATCATATTTCTATGTGTAAACTTTTGCCACAGGCTCAGGCGCTGAATGTGCTCGCTCTCTCACTCGCTCTTTCTGCCCCTCTCCCTCTCTCTCTCTCCAGTCAAGTAAAACAAAAGTTTTTTAATAAAATGTTTGCGTTTGCCAGTGCAAAAGTTTTTGGCGCGGCAAAAAATTGTGCCAGTGCCCGCCAGCAACAGAAACGGCATCAAAAACGCAATGGAAACCGTAAACGTAGCCCAGCTCCACGTCCAGTTCCAGCTCCACGTCCAGTTCGTAGGCCAGCCAAGGTAATCGAGTATGAAAATTGAAATCGAAGTTTCACACAACACACACACAAACACAAACAAACGCACACACAAACGCTGTAATCAAAACGCGCCAGAGAAAGACAATTGCTGCGCGGCGCACGCGGCGTATGCGTGTTTTCTGCGCGCTGCGGGCAACAAAATTTAAAGTTTCAGTGTCAAACAGAAAGAGGAAGAGTGCGACAGAGAGAGATGGGTAGATAGTCTGTAAGTAGTAGCTAGCAAAAGTCCATTTGGCATTATCGACGATTTGGCAAATTTGATAAATCTTATCACTGCGAGGCGTTGCTAAACTGCAGGGGTGACCCTCGCAGTGTAGATTGAAAATTTATTACATTTTTATTGCCTTAATGGGCGCGATAATCGAAAATTTATTTAAAAGTGCCAAGTTGTCAGTGGCGTGCGCTGCGGGGCAAGTGTGTTGGCAATGCTGGCAATGAGGTGGGCGGAGAAGGGGGTGGGCGTGGCAGCGTTTGATTTGTGGCAAATATTTGCAAGGGCGGGGGAGAAGATGCCGAAGATTGTGAGCACTTGCTTAAAGTTGACACTGAAAAGCAGAGAGTAATTGTGTTAAGAGTGTATAACAGTATAACAGTTGTATGGTATAACAGTATGACAGTATAACAGAGGAAATTAATGCAGCGAACCTAAAGCAAATGCAGTGAAATACAGGTTATTAGTAAGCTTTTGCTTTAGAAACAAGTAAACAACACAAATGAGAATATTTGACTTTGATATACCCTGTAAAAACAACTTCAAATATGCTAGGTGGTTAAAAACATGTTGTCTGTATAATTTTACCTCGTCTTGACACAAAGCAGTGCCAGGCAACACAAGTTTGCCTACAATGAACACATTTTCATTTAATTATAGGGTATTTTTGCATCAGTTGTGCACAAGCTCCGTGTTTTCTAGTGTTTACTGAGGCTTTCATTGCCCAGGTGTGGAATACATAAGAAAAATACTAACAAATTAAATTCAACTTGCAAGCTTAGTATAACAGTATAACAGTCTTTTAATATAACAGTCTTATAGTATAACAGTTGCATATTTATCATATATATAAAACAAGGCAAACTATGCCAAGGGTAAATCGACTATAATATCATTTTTTATTTGCAACTTACAGGGTATTTGCTCGCCGACTACAGCCACAGCTACTACACAGTTCACTTGCTATTTGTCTTTAGGATAAATGTATACAACTTTATTATAACATGGCACGCCTTTTGGCAATACAAATATTGCAGTTAAGCTGCAGGTAACCAACTGCAAATAGGTAATGCGAGTAAACGCCAGAAAGCAGCAGCAGCGCGCAGAGCGAGACAGACACGCAAAGAGAGAAAGAGAGGGAATGCAAGTTAGCTGGTGGTTTGGCTGACACGCTGAAGCTGTAGATCTATGGCGCTGTTGGCATTGTAAGCGGCTTATGTAGCACCAAAAATGTGTTTGTTTGCATTTGAAGTTTTAAGCCACAAACTGGCTGCCTGCATGTGCGTGCAAGTATGTGTGCGTGTGTGTATGTGCATATTTGCTGCAAAAACTTGATGGCATTCATTAAATAAATATCACTCTTATTATTATTATTATTGTTATTATTGTTTGCTCTCGCTAAGATTACAACGCAATCGAGTTGTAGCTGCAGCAAAGGGGAGAGGGAAAGGGGCAGCGCGAGGGGCGCTTGAATTATTAATGACTATTTAAATAAAACGCAGCAGCAGCAGCAGCAGCTAAATTAAGAGCATTTTCATTTAAATAAATATGCATAAATGAGCAGAAAAGCATAGAGAGAAAGAGGGAGAGAGAGAGAGGCTTCTCCCTTTCAGTCTGCATTGCTCATTTTAATAGCAGCGTGTTCTGGGAGAGGAAATCGCTAGAGATTTGGTTGATATTTGAGGTGGAATAAGGAGAGAGCTAGATTAGTTAGTTGACATAATCTCAATAATATTAAAGATTATTAAAGTATATACACCCCTTTTTGCTCATTGATCAAAGGGTAATATGAGAAAAGATTCTTGTTTAAAGTATATAAATTTCAAAAAATCTTAAAATATTATATAAAAATTTTTGAAATATATTTTTAATAAATATGATAAATGATCAACAAATTGTTACCCCTTAAATACCACCTAACACTTTGTAAGCCCCTATTTAGTACTAATTTTTGACTATATCAATTAATTAAAAATATAATCACACTATTTATAATTGTGAATAAGAAATCCAAAAATTATAAGGGGCATCTTTAGCTAAAATTTAAAAATGTACCTAATTTTCAGAAATTCCAAACTGCATTTTTTTTAATAATAAATCGTTTCATAATATTCAAGCTATTTTTTAAAATATTAAAATAATTTTTTATGTGCCGAAACACCCCCTTTTATTTAGATAATTCTTGTACATTGCCATTCTCGGAACACCCTTTTTAATTACATTTTTGTTGAGTAGTTTTGCATTATTTGTTATTTGTTTGGGCGACAACAGCTGCCGCTTTGCCCTGCAACTGTAAACGATATGTGAATATTAAAATGGCTGACAAGATTGCAAAATTGACATATGCAATTTGGCCAAAAGGTTTTCGGCCACACACACACATACACAACGCAACCGTTAACCGTTAAGCTGCATAACCGTTTAGCAGCTGCACGAGCGATTTATAAACTGCAATCGAGGCTCATCAGGCGCAGCGGCAGCTGCAAAGCCAGCGCTGATTTCATTTTAAACTTGGCAGTTGCCCTGAATGCCCCCTTATAGCTTACACCCCTTGCAGCTTGTGGCAAATGCGCAAAGTTTTTCGAGCGGGTAGGCCAAGTCAATCGGCCAATTGCAGTTCAAAGTTCGCCCGGCCAAGCTGCTTAGTATTTGCCCAGCCGATCAATTGCAGCCTCCTATAACTATGCATATATATGTGTGTCTATATAGCTGACTGATAATTCTGGCCTGCAATTAAAAAGTTCTCTTTTTTCGGCTTGAAATCTTGCGCAAAGCGCATTAATTTCTCCGCAACGCATAACTAATGATTTAATTTGTCTTGCCCGCAGCAGAAAATTCTCTCTCTCTCTCTCTCTCCCTCTCTCTCTGATTATTTGCAATGCAAATATCCTTAAAACATGCCGCAACACTAAAGAGGAGGAGGGGGGCTGCGGCTGCATGCTTTACAGTTAACTGCAGCAGCCGCTTTAAGCCTTTCTGGCTCGACTGCAATTAAAGCCAAATAAATCGCATATAAGCTGCAAGTGAGCTAAAGGCATTAGGCTGGGGCAGTGGAGAGTAAAAAGTTTGATTACAAGTTGAGTGAGGTTGGCACATTAGATACCCTGTAAGGCGTGGAAATCTATTAAACATGGTAGGTAGCTGGCAGCTTAGTTACTCTGTAATGTGTAGAAATGGAGTTGAGAATTGTGAATTTCTTTGCTATGTCAGAGCCGTATCTTGTTTAAAAGATACCCTGTAAAATTTACAATAACCTAGAAAAAATCTATACTTACTTTAAACTTAAGAAATACAGATTGAATTTGCGAAGTCAGAACTGTAAGATGCTTTAAAGATACCCTGTAAACAACCTAGAAAGAACTTACTTACTTTAAGATGTTACTAAAGTGCCCGCTAGTTCCACTTCCCGCTAAAGCTTTCAACTTAAACTTTACTCTGCATGAATTTCCGCTCCCCAGACACTCTCCTCCTCACACTCTCACACTCCTTCCCTCTCTCTCTCTCTCTCGCCCTCCCTGCACTGTTATAATTATAGCACCAAATCCCAATCCACTCATTCGCCCCTACGCCCATCGCTCATTATTACCCTGACGCTATAGAGAGACAGTGCGAGAGTTTTTCCGTTTCGTCAAACCGCTTTGCCAAAAGATTTTCCACATTCTCGAGGTGCGAACGCAGCGTTGCCAACTTTTATGCTATAAACACGATTATGGCGCCGCGTCCGACATACTTTAATGAACAGCAGCAGAGCACAGCAGCAGAAATTGAAATACAGCTCCCAGTGCTGTGCGTTTTTTGGACAGAGGCGGGGGCAGGGGGTACCTCTGTGTGTCCACTGGGGGCTCTAGCGGCAAAGTTGCAACATTTTTCACTGCCTACTTCGCGGCGCTGCTGGCTTGCTCGACGGACTCGTTGGCCGCCAGCGAAATGGCCATAATGTCATTTAATTAAACGCCTGAGAGCTGTTGGTAGTTGGCCAGCCACGCCTCCCCCTGAGCACCGCCCACTGTTTGCTGCTGCTGCTGTTGTTGTTGGTGGTTAGCGCTGGCTAAACGGTTAACCAAAGTTGGGTAGGCAGCGCTCCCCAAGCGTTGCGGATAAGGGGGTACTCCAGCTCTCTCTCTGCCGGCTGGGCGTGAAACAGTCGAGCAATTTACGTTCATTTGCATAGATATTAAAAATTGTTAGGAAGTCATTAGGAGGCATCAGTCAAATGACGCAACCTGCATATAAATGAAGCATAATTTTATTATAAGCAGCGCCCCGGAAGGTCAACGAGAGGGAGCAAAGGGGCGTGGCGCTGACAAATGTCCGGCGGAGAGCGTGTTCGCCTATGGCCGTATTAATTATTAGTTTTAATTGCGTTTTGTTTGCTCAGCTGTTGTATTGGTATGGGGGGGATCCCAGTAGGGATAGCGTAGGGTATTATTTAAATTTTCTCTAGAGAACAGGCACACACATGCACACATATAGACCCCCCGAAATGGTGTGCAATTAAATACTTAAACCATAATGTATTTTTCACAAGTTGCGCAATGTTGACCATTTTCGGGGTTGCGGTTGTAGCAGGGTTGCCAGCCCAGTGCAAATTACCATAGCACAAAGTGTTGTTGCTCATTCGACAGGCAACCCATGATCCGTTGCCCCCGACTCCGACTCCCACTCCAACTGGTTGCCTTTTCTTAGCCGCAAGTCAAAAGCTTCACCACAAGCAATTTTATGAAAATTGTTAGCAAATTTTTCAAGCTAAAGCCAAGAATCACTATTCCTGATGTGGTTCTTTGTCTGCTCCAGTGGCTTCCACCCAACCCTCCCCCTTCTATTTCCGGCCTGCTTTTGGCTCTGGCCCCTTTGCTTTGGCTTATCAAATTTTGTAATTACATTTTTCGCATGCGGCTGCCTGGGCAAAATATTTTTGGATGCGCCTCATCTATTTATATGTTTGTGGTCGTTTTTTTTTCAGTTCCAGCTCTGCCTTTGCCTCTGCTTCGAGTTACAGTTATTTGCTCTCACGTTCAAACGATATCCACATCCCAGTTCGGTTGCTGCTGCTGCTGCTTCCGTTTCCGCCGCCGTTTTTCGATATTAAATGGCGCGCGTAATTAGATTTTAAATTTATTGTATTCCCCCAACTCTGTTTCACCTTCTCTCCCTCTCTCTCTCTCTCTGCTTGTTTGTTTTGCTTCGCTTCGCTTTCGCCGCTGTGTGCGAACAATGCAAATGCTGCAATAAATAAATACACAAAACACAACTGCGAATTCCAATGCGATATATTGGCTCGATTTCCCAAGGGGGAATCTGGCAACGCTTATGGGGCTAGCCGAAATTGTTAAAAAATCGTTAAAGCCGGTCAAAATGTTGGTATTAGTTTCGGCGCCTGAAATATGACCGAAATATGCGGCATTGGAATTAGTTTCGGAAAATATCGAACACACAGTGGTTGTGGCAGCAGAAAAATTGCTCCTAAATTGGGGTAACTAATGCAGCTGCAAATTGGTTTTGTTTTCTTTCATTAATTAGTGCAGACATTCGCTTAAAAAATTTAAAATTATTTTTAAAATATGTTAAAATGTTGATAGAATTTGTTTGTAATTTTTTTAATAATTTATGCAGCTTTAATTTTTAACTAGCAAATTTCTTTTTAATTTTGCATCAATCAAATTATAAATATTAATTAGTTTGCTTAGCCACAGGCAAGTTTATTTTAAAAAAATATACAAAAATTTTTTTAAATATAAAAAATCAACAATTGAAATTGTTTATAATTTTTTGCATGATTTATGCAGTTTTTTGTTTAATTTTTCTAATTTTTTTTATAATTTTGCATTAATTAAACTATAAATATAAATTAGTTTGCTTAGCCTCAGGCAAGTTTTCATATTTAAGATTTATATAATTTTTAAAATATGCAAAAGTAAAGTTAACAATTTTTTATAATTTTTACATTAATTTATGCACTTTTTAGTTTACTCAGCAATTTTTTGTTTTAATTAATTTGGTATTTTTTAAGCAGCTTTTTTAAATTAGCCACGCACAACTCGCTCAGCTGAGCAATTAATTTCGCAGACATAATTTCACTGCACGTTAAAAAGTCGATTATTATTAAAGTTCTTATGACGCATAAGCGAATGAATGTATTTATATATAAATAGCGATATATATGTATATAAAGTATACTTTAATTATATATATGAAATGAAATCAATTGATTTAATTAAGTGGAATTCTGGCGCGCAAAATGCCAAATCTTTCGCATGCACAGTGATTTATTGACTGCACACAAGCGCTCGCTCTCTCTCTCTATCTCTCTCTTAGTCTGCCTCTCTGTCTTGCAAAGAGTTTGAACTTTTGGCCACAATGCTGCGGCCGCTTTCGCAGCGTTTTCATGCACTGTCACTGTCGGAGTTCGCCGCCTCCAGCTGACCACAGTCAACTGACAGTGTGCGCCGCGGGCGGGCAGCTTCCTTCACACCCCATAATTATGTGTGTGTGTGTGTGTGTATGTGTGTGTCTGTGTGTGCATGCCGCCAATTGCATAGCGCGTGTTAAGCAGGTGGCGTGAGTAATGAGCGCTTAATAAGGCTGCCTATGCCATATTTTCAGCTGCGCCGCAAAGTATGCTTTATATAATTTTCACCGGCCCCAAACAGACACACGCACACGCACACACACACGTGCACACATGTACAATCACTCGCACATCTGCATATATAAATACGCGAAAATTGTCTGCATATTTAATGTGCAACAGTTTTCAAAATTTCATAAATCACCGCGCTCGGCTGAGCTGACGCGGCGCTGTCAGGGCCCGCCTGCCGGCAGTCAGCTGGCATCCCGTGCATGATATGATATATGATATGCCAGGCAGAGTGTGAGAGGGAGAGAGGGAGAGGGGGTTGGGTTTGGCATAGGGGTTGAGGCCTGGGGTTCGTCTTAACTTGTTTACACATGTTTAAAACGCAAATGAGCCGTAAAGCGCTGATAATGCAACAAACTGACAATTGCTGCCACATTGTCGAATGTAGCGAGACAGCTGGAGTGTGCGAAAGAGAGAGAGAGAGATAGAATGAGTGAGTGCAGCCTGCACTCAAATTAAGTTGCAAATATTTACTTGATGCCCGATAAATGGTATTATCTTACTGGACCTTTGCTTTGTTCGCCATTGCATGCGATAGAGTCGTTACGCAACAGCTCTGTCTCCCTTCCTCCCTCCCTCTCTCTCTCTCTCCGCCATGTCTTGCGGCTAGAGCTGAAGTAAATCAATGCGCGAACTGCCAAGGCAAGGCATGGCATGACTCAAATGATGCGTTCGCATCCCGCATCCTGTCGCTGAGTGGCAGCGCCAGCAATCGTAAACCTTCGCTGCTTTCGCTTTATCCACCAGATGCCAGCGCATTTTGACCATTGGCCACGCCCCCTCCCCTCCCCTCCCGCCCATCACAATCGCACGGAAACCACAGCTGAGTGCGCGTCTGCCTTAAAATCGTATGCCATTGCGATAGCCGAATCAATTCCAGCTGCCAATTCCAATGGCCAATAAAATTTTAACGCAAATGTTGCGTATTTTAAATAAATCGCCGGAAAAACGAAATTGAGATCAGGCAGGGTTGCCTGGTACTTACTATATATATATATAAATGTACTGATTTATCTACAGTTATAACGCTTAAGTGGCAGATTTTCAGTTGTTACACGCAGCTGCAAGTGACAAAGGGGTTAAAGGTAGGGCCAAAGAGCTCTGAACATGAACTCTAATGGGTGTGGTTTAAATTGATATATCAGAGTTAATATTATGGCTATCTTCTTGATTTTATCCAAATACAAGTAATAATATCTTAGTAGCATATGCTGCAAATTTCACCAGGATTGCTTGTAGAGTTCCTGAGTTACAAAGGAAATGTTGAGGAATGCGAAGTAGAAAACTAAAAGAAATTATAAAAATAGATTGGTAAATCCCTAGCTTATACTAGCTACAAGCTTTATAATTTTAAAAATTTATTTTATAATTTTTTATAATTTTTAAAAAATTTTTTACATTTTCTTAATCTCTGCTTTCAAAAAATGTTTGTATGAACGCGTATAACTCGCTTAAATATGTAAAAATACAACTGTTTCACCTTACACACTTCTTACTATATAATTTTCCCATGCTATAAACTTCACTCGATCGCTCCTTCTCGCACCCCACAAACCCAGCACTGGATTAGCTGTCAATGGTGCCCCAAATGGAGTAGTGTGTACTGTTACAAAGTTCAGTTTCGTTATCCCATACATTTTTTATGTCGTGTCGAGTAAAAGTAATTCGAAGTGTGCTAAAATTCAAGAAACACCCATTTCTTTAGAGAGAGAGACAGAGAGAGAGAGAGAGAGAGTAAGAACGAGAGTGATTTAGAGGAAGATCAAGAGAGAGCCCGGTCCGCAGTCGTTCCCACACAGCCCCAACCCTTGTTCCGCCCACGTAACTGTTATTACCAAAGTTTGATTCTCTTGTAATGCTAGTGGCCAAACAGAACATTTTCACCATGTTGGATTCGGATTCGGAAATGCAAACTGATTCACGTTCCAGTTCCAGTCAGGAGTTGAAGTCAATGTCGGACGGCGAGACATGCGGCAAGTCAGAGAAGCAGATTGTAGAGTTGCCATTCAAGCATCCGCTGGAGAATACCTGGACCCTATGGTATCTGGAGAATGATCGCAACAAGAGCTGGGAGGAGATGCAGAACGAGATCACCAGTTTCGATATGGTCGAGGATTTCTGGAGTCTCTACAATCACATTAAGCCGCCGTCAGAGCTGAAAATTGGCAGCGATTATTCGCTCTTCAAGAAGGGCATACAGTGAGTAGAGTAGAGCTCTCTCTCTCTTTCGCTCTTTTTACTGCTCTTTCTATCGCCCTTTGCAGACCCATGTGGGAGGATGAGGTGAACAAGTATGGCGGGCGTTGGGTCATTAGCATTGGACGCTGCAGCAAATTGGCGTTGGACAAGCTGTGGCTGGATGTGGTAAGAGCTAAGCGAGTGGGCTGCCCCTGTCCAGCTAGGATATTAAAGTTCCACCTCTCTCCCTGTTAGCTACTCATTTTGATTGGCGAGGCAGTGCAGCATACTGAGGAAATCTGTGGCGCAGTCATCAACCTGCGCAGCAAGAGTAACAAAATTTGTAAGCAGCAGTTCCCTGCCCACTTTTCCCTTTCCTTTCGTCTATGACTCACATTAATCCTTGCCAGCAATTTGGACCGTCAACGGACACAACGAGCTGGCCGTCATGGAGATTGGGCACAAGCTGCGCAAGCTGCTCGGCTTGCCGCCGCACAATCTGCAGTATCAGATGCACAAGGACTCGATGATCAAACAGGGATCGCTGGTGAAGGCGGCTTACATACTGTGAGCCCTGGACCACAACTACTACTCCACTCCACTCCCAGCCCATAGTACTTTTTAGTTTTTTGGCCCAGTTGGCACAGCAGTTGTCGTCTCCACCGCACCTAAGCCCTTCCCTCTCATTTCCCACTGTTCTACACTATCTGCTGCTGTTGCCCGCTGGGCGCGTGTATTCCAAAAATGTTTAAAAAAAAAACAAGCAAAAAAAAAATTGTTGACAAAAATGTAAAGCAACTGTGACTATGGCAGGGAACTGGGGGTAATACGATATCATGCATGAGAGCTATATAAACTATAATATCAAAGTTCAACCGATAGTTTCAATAGTCTTGAAAGAACATACTTAGGCATAGATAGGAAAAATTTCATGGCGATTTCTTAAAAAATACTACAAATCGGCTGATAGGTTCTTTGGCAGCTATACGATATATCGGTCCAATCCAGCTCATTTTAGCTTATTTACTGCGTTTAGCAATAAGAAACAGGTATACCAAGTTTCATGAAGATAGCTCCAAAACTGAGAGACTTGTTCGAGTTGCAACAGCCAGACGGACAGACAGACGGACATGGCTAGTTCGATTGCCCTATTGTTGCTAGTTAAGAACGTAAAATCTTTATGGGAACGCAGATATCTACTTAGATGCATTGCAAACCTCTGACCAAAGTGAATATACCCTTTGCAAAGGTTAAAAAAAATTCCACGAAAATAAAAGAAAATTGTAAAAAGGCAAACTAGAGGATTATTTTTGGTATATACATGCTATATATGTCCTGCTCGACTAACATATGGCACTAAAAATGCGTTGAGCGTGGATTTTCGGTGCATAACCGTTTTGTGCGAAGTGGTGCACAGTGACTGCAAAAGATAAATGCCCACTTGGCAGTCGACGCTTGGCTGGCCGTGCGCAAAGCTCAAGACAAAAGGGTCAACAATGCCAGTGCAGTGCAGCAATAGAGAGAGAGAGAGACAAATAGAGAGGGGCGGGCAAGGGTAACTGTTGCCAGGGTTGCCAGGGCTGCGCGTGTCGTCGAGTGTTCCGTAAATTTGAAACAATTGAATTTTGATGAAAAGCTCAGCGATGCGACATTAAATTGCAACTGGCTTGCAGAGAGAGAGGGCAGACAGGTGAGCGCGTATGTGTGGCACGTGGCAGCGTGGCAAGTTTATTATGAGCCAACTTAAGTTGACAAAACTAGCTTCGTCGTCATCAAACTTGCGCTTGTCTGATGTGTTTTATGGCCTGAGTTCAGGCGAGTTCAGTTCGGCTGCTGCGCGTGGCAGTTGCAAGCTTAGCAGGTGCTGTGGCAGGTTCTGTGGGGCAGCTACTATCTTGCTAGCTGTTAAACCGAAACCGCAGCGTCGCAACCGCACACGTCGCATATGGCATGCAACTGCTTTGCCTGTGCCCCTTCCCCTTCCACTGCCCCCTCTTACCTGCTACCTGCTCGCTCCTCTCGAACTGCCCTCGTTGCTTTTTGCAGTAGGCGCCACATGACTTTGGGGGGGGTCTGCAAAATTTACAAATTAGTTGCTCGAAACGTGACTGGCAAAATTTGCTACAGTTGCAGCTGCAGCTGCTTGTTTTTTGTGTGTGCCGGCAAAAACTTTTGCGCAACATGCAACTTAATTAGTAAATAAATAAATTATGCTGCAATTAGTTAATTTTGCTTGCCAGGCTAGCTGTCTCGCTCGCACGTGAATATGAAAACGAACTTGGCTAAATGCAAATGCGAATTTTACAGTTCTGAATGAGAGGAAAGGAGGAGGGCGTATGTGTGTGTGCGCGTCTGTGTGTGAGTGCGTGTGTGTGTGTGTTCAGGTGTTCGTGTGTTTGTCTTTAGTTCTCTTTGAACTTTGCCCCCAAAAAGTGCTTGACTTTGACCCCGTAGCTAATTTATTGACTGTCGCCAAGGCGTGGGCAAAGGCAAAGAAACGCGTAGACAGTTTATCGAGTTATCTATGTGTTTATTATACACTGCCTGCCGGTGTGGGTATAGTGCTTGGCAAAGGTCGTAGGTCAAGCAGGCTGGGTGTGGTTTGCTTTATATTAAAATGGAAGTGGGCATAGTTACTGGAAAGACGATAGCAAAATATAATATAATAATATAACAGAGCAACTTCTTTTTTCTTTCTCTATGCAAGCCAATAAAACTCGGCAATTGTTCAACTTAATCCATTTGCTAATTACTACACAAATTTCATAGGAATCGACGGACTATATACTTGAGTATTTATGCTCCAAAAATTTTATTAACTGCATAAGTAATTTTAAAATATTAATCAGCAAATTTCACTCTAATTTGGCTATAGACATACTTATGACAACAGAGCTAACTACATTTATCAACTGATAGCTTTTTTATTTAATCAATTTGCTCATGAAACTTTACTATATCTTAATTTGATATATTTTCTACTTACACACCAAATTTCATAGGAATCGGTGCACTATATAACTAGGAAACCCATACTTTCCAATGCAACTTGACTGCAGTATGCCAAGTTTCTTTTCCCCTTTCCACTCTTTCATTCGACAAAAGTTAATTAAATAACTGTTAATGTAGCCATAAATTTATAGCAAAATAATCAACACAATTCATAAGTAATTTTTGTGCATTTTTCATTGCGTTTGTGATGTGGCATGCAACACAGCTGAGGCAAGTGCAACTGCTGTGAAATTGCTCGATAATCATGCGCAATTAAAATGTGCAAAGTGCAAGAAGAAGAAGACGAAGCAGCAGAGGCAGCTGCACTTATAACTATTGTCGGGTTATTGTTGCAGAGGGGGCGTGGCACGAGGAGAAAGATAGAGGGAGAGGGAGAGCGAGTAGAGGGTTCTGCTTTGCTTTGCTTTGTGTTTTTTTCGACTGTCTGCGTTATCTCTCACATATATCAACAACGAGAGAGGGGGAGAGAGATGGAGAGAGGGTAAGCTGGCGCGGCTTCAGTTTCAGCTTGGGGTTTTTATGGCCACAACAGCTGAGTGGGAGCTACCCCATCCCCCTCTCGCACAGCTCCCTTTTGCCACTCGAGCCGCAGCCAACCTTAGTTTTGCCGCATTGTTATTGTTGTTTTTCTGTTTTTGTTTTTTGTTTTTTTTTTCGGCTACAGAACATAAAAATAAATTGCACTTCTGACACTTAAATACAGTTGAAAAGCGCTGCGGGGCGGGATAGAGAGGGAGGGAGAAAGAGAGAGAGAGAGAGAGAGAGGGACGCAGCGCGACACATGATTAAGTGGAGTTTGCGGTTTTGGGCTGCAGGGGGAATACTACAACGCATGTAAATCTATTTCAGTGTACATTATCGTCGTCCAGTTGAAGCTTAACTTTTATCATATAATAAAATGTAATTTTCCAACTCGTAATTCTCTGGTAATTAGAATTTATGGCAATCTTAATCGTTGGGGGCAGACAGAAAGTAGAAAGAGAAAGAGGCAGGGGAGCTGCAGCGCGTGTGTGTGTGTGTTGGATTAGCCTCTGGTCTGTGGCAGCAGTTCTATTAATTTCATGGCGCTACCTTGACCACAAGACACTAGACAGTAGAGCAAAGAAAAAAAAAGTGGGCGTTGGGCGTGGCTCAAAACGAAATGAAACTGAAATATTAATAAACAAATTCCAAGCGTACAACTCGTGGGGAATTTCACTTTTCACAAATTTGCATTACGCATTAATAGGAATTTATGAAAGAGCAAAGCAAGTGGAGAAAGAGAGAGGGAGAGAGGAAGAGAGAGACAGGTGTAGAGAGTGGGAGTGGCTGTTGAGTTATTTGGGCGCTGTCGAAAAATATTATTGCTATTCGAAACTTGCAGTTCGCCTTTTGTCGGGGCAGGCAAAAATGCCTGACTGTGGCGCTGGCGTGCCAAGTATTTCGATATGGCCAGGCACAAATACACACAAAGCAAAGAGAGGGGAGAGGGAGAGAGCGACATACAGACAGAGCTAGCATTAAAGCGAGACACACCGCAAAATGCACTGCACGCAAAGTTGTAGGCAAAGATTTTTAGGACTAAACCTAATGAAATAAAGCACTTGCCGAGGCAGGCACACACACACATATATACACACCCACACACACGTGAACAAAGGGCGGGGGGATGACCTTAGCGGGTCGTGAGCCGCGTACGTGAGCAATGAAAAAGTCGCAAACACTTTATTATAGCGAACGGTTGAAGCGTGTCGCTGGCTCTGCCACTAAATGCTACGCGCTGCGTATACGTAATATGCGGGCGTTATGTAGATGTAGCCAGGGCAGTCGAGCTGCTCTGTGCGTGTGTGTGTGTGTGTGTGCGTGTGTGTGGGCTAGATATTTACACACAATCACACTCATTACTCATACGCCGCGTCATTGTGCGCCAGCCCCCGCAGACAGATAAAGCGAGCCCAAGACAAAGGGCGCAGGGGCGTAGAGGCGGAGAGGGGGCTAAGGCCAGCTTGGCTAGCACATAATGACAGGCGCTGGGGCGTGCCAAAGGTATTTTGGTATTGCGAACATGTTCACGCCAGCTAATGCATAGTTTATGGCGCCTATTGCCAAAAAGTGTTGCCCCAAATAAGCTGGCAAATGGGCAGGAGAGGAGGAGGGGAGACTGGGAGTTGGGAGACAGCTGGACATGCCCTCCCGCCCTCCTTTGCTCAACATATTTGTCACTCGTGTTGACAATTTCATCTCGTCTCTTTCTCATTATAAAGCGCTCCCTTTCTCGTCGCACGCTGCGTATACTTAATTTATTAGATCAACCAAGCAAATCATTGAGCCCCCCAAAAACCCAAACCCAAACCCAAACCCAAGCAGGCTGCACAAAACGTGAGCGAACTTAGGATCAAGTTGAGTTGAGAGGCGCAAAATTTGCAAAATGGGAAATGGAAATCAAAAGGGGGTGTCCAGGGCGAATGGGCTAAAATTTTCCGAAATGTGCAAACGGTTTTGGGGCTGGGCAAACTACAAAGTGCACTAATTTGAGGTGTGCTCAAAACGAAGGGGGGGGGGGGCTGGTTCGGCACAGACCACAAGAGCTTTTTGATGTGCCACGTGGGTCGAGGGTCATTGAGGGTCGTGGGTCGTCGCCAGGTAATCTAATCAAGCAGGTGGACGTACCAAGCCGGGGAAAAAGGTTTCGCTTTGCAGTTTCAGTTTTTGGTTGAGGTAGCTCGTTTTCGGTTTGTTTGTTTGCGGCACATACAATTTCGCATGCCGGGCACACAGTGTGGGAGGTAGAGAGAGGGGGGAGTGGTGGAGAGGGAAAGAGAGAGGGGTAGCCGGCCTTGAAGTTGCTTATTTACTGCTGCATAGCATAATTTGAATATATAATTCCCAGCGTCGCGGCATAACTGTCAACTTGTTGTACTCCCTCTCTCTCTTACTCCTTCTCCCTCTCTCTTTCTCTCATAATTTTAATAAGTATGCAAATGTCAAACAAACTGCACAGTTGTTGCCTCAGTCTGGCAATGGTTTGTTCTGAATTTTCACAAAATTTCGCGCGTTTGCGTCTAGACGTTTTTGGGCCACGCCCCTTGCCTGCTTACGCCCCAAACAGCAACGTTTAAGCCACGCACAGCGCTGTCTAAGTCGAAGTGCTTAAAATGTGACATGTCACTGGAGGAGCTACAAAGGGGGCTAAGGGGTGACTTCGAGTGTAACGACTTGCCGCGTAAACAAGTGTAGGTTCTGCGTCCGCTGACCAACCAGAAATTCTGCTGAATACATGTCTTTCTTTTACGCTTCCATGAGGCAGCAGGGCGTGGCAGCTCACGTTTTGAAAATTTGCTGCCAGCTGTCTGGGGCATTTGTGAGGGGATATGTCAAATTTGATGACTCTAGGTCTGGCCATAAGAGAGAGCTACGTGTTTTGAAAGAGAGCAGCGGGATGAGGAGCAATGCAGAAGGCGCAAGGAGAAATGGATCAATGATAGAAGATGAAAGCGAAGAAGATGAAGAAGTTGGTAAGATAATGGTAAACTGATAATTAAATAATTCTATAACTAGCCATGTTCGTCAGTCCCTTTGTCCGTCTGCCTGTCCGTCTGTCTGTTGTAACGCAAACTTGTCTCTCAGTTCTAGAGCTATCTTGATGGAACTTGGTATACATGTTTCTTATTGTTGTACGCAATAAATGAGTCGGAACGAAACCGGATCGGACCAATATATCGTATAGCTATCATAGAAACTATCGTTCGTATTTTGATATTTTATTATATATTGCTTTGAAACTTGTGCTCTTTGGAAATGCAAAACTGTTTCATATTTGGAGTAACTGCAAAGAAACCTTTGGCAAGCCGAGGTAGAGCCTATCTTTAAAGAAATGTATCTTTATTTTTAAGCAAAGTTTCTTCCTTTAAAATCTTTCGTATGCTAAACAGACCTTTTAACAACCATATCCCATTTCATGCAGTTCAGTCTGCCCACAGCAGAGCTTAATGCTCGGAAAGACCTCATAGACTTGCGTATTATTCTCCATATTTTCCCAACGTTTCTTTCTCTGGAACTCTGAAGCTGTTGCAATCTGCAATGCACTAAATTAATTACAACACCTATGCCGCGGCCTTTATTGCCCTCAGTCCAGACCGGAGGATGCTACTATATACATATATGTATGTGTGCCTGGCCAGGGCAGATCTGTATCTGCAACTGCCTCGTTCTCTTCCTGGACCACTGAGCCGGCCTTGCTACGCTTTACTTAAGCTAAAAGCTTTTGTGTATACATTTTAATTAATGTGCCACATATAAATGCACAGCAAAACGGCTGACCAAAGTGAGTGAGAGAGAGAGAGAAGGGTGCGAGTGAGACGCACAGTGAGTGCTTCCTTTTCTGCGCTGCATGGCAGACGCGACACATAAAGCAGCGTTAAGCACAAATTAATGGCATTAATTTATGCACAGTTCAGCACGTTGCCACGCCCACCTGCCTGGCGCCCCCCTCCCCTTCTACCTCCCTCTACAATTTTAATAACTTAACAAAAATGTATGGAGCACAGCGCGAGGCTAATTAGTATTTAGTAATTGAAAACGCGAGAACGCAGCGCAGAGTCAACGACATCGATAACAACAAAAGGCTGGGAGGGGGCGAGAAGAGGGGGTGGGGGATGGGGTAGGGGGTGCTGCAGCTAGGGGCAACATCGTCGCACTGTAATCAGCACTACTTAAAGCCAATTAGCCGCAAATATGCCCGGTAAGCCTGCACTCAATGCCGACTCCCCCCTTCCCTCCCCCTTCCTTCCCCTCCCCCCTCGCTTTGGCCAACTGTCAATGGGGCATGAAGCGCACGTCCGTTCGCATTTTGTACACGCCACGCCTTTTTGGGCACGTTTGCGGTGTTGCTGCTGGCGGCATTGACGTCGACGTCGACGTTGAAGTTGGCAGCGGCAGCGGCCGCTTTGCAGTTGCAGACGGTGCGAAAATTTTGTGATATGGCGCGGTTCGCTGTGCGCGACGGCGGCGACATTGTGCAAACGCCAAGGCAATTGTCGCTGTGTGTGTGTGTAGGTGTGTGTGTGCGCGCGTTGGTATGTGTAAATAATTGGCAACATTTGTGCTGGGCACACATAGACGAGAGGCGAGGCAGATGCAGCCAAGGTAGGCAGGCAAGGCAGGCTAGGCAGCTAGAAGAGGGAGGGAGGGGGCGTGGCAATCGCGTGGTAACTGGCCAAACTCAACGCTGCAACTGCAAGTGCAAACCAAATGAAATTTTCGCCCAGCAAAAGGTGTTGACAATTATTTGCATAACAAAGCGCAGCGTAGAAGGCAGCAGGCAGAGCAGAAGGCAGCGCAGCCAGCAGCGACAGCAACGTTGGCAGCGCAAATGCAAAATTGTTCATAAAATCAACAGCGCGGCAGCTTTAACTTTAAAGCTGTGCAAATTAATTGTGCATTTTGGCACAAAGCCGCAAGAGCGCGAGGGAAGAGAGAGTGTGTAGAAGGGGTGGAGTGGGGGAAGATGGGTTGGAAAAGAGGGAGATGTAGAGTATGCAAAGGATAGAGAGAGAGAGGGAGAGAAGTTGAGAGGAAAAGACATAGGGGAAGCCAAATACAGAGAGATGATATACAGAGAATGTTAGAGGGAATATATAGAGGGACGTATTTTAGGTAGGGAGATAGGGAAGGAAGGTAGGGGAGGAAGACACAAGGGAGAAGGTGGAGAAAGAGCGCAAAGGAGGAAGGCAGAGTTGGAAGCTAGAGGAGGATGCTAGAGCAGGAGGCTGGAGAAGGAAGTTCGTCAGGAGCGTGGAGAAGGAAGTTGATGTGATGCAGAAGAGAGGGTGAAGAGGAAATTGTTAGAGAAGGATGTGAATATGTTGAAAAGAGTCGGTAAAGTGTAGAGGGGGAGAAATAATATGGACATTAGTAAAGAAGATAGATCGAAGAAGGATTGTAAAAAACAAAATGGGGGTAGACAGTTAATTCTATTCTTAAATTTTTGTCCACGCCCCCTTTCGCCCCTGTAAATCAATCAAACTCGAATTGCAAGCGCAATTCTAAAGCTACAGCAAATATTTTTGGATGTGTATAGCTAGTTAAGATCACACAACTAACCCATAAGTTATACAAGTCAAGTTATGCTTATATAATTGGCTATATGCTACCCTAACAAGACCTTCTTCAGTTCAACCTATGCTTATGCTATGTCTCACTTTATATGCCCTTCTCTCTCTTTCTCTACTTAGCTTTCAACAAGCTTTTCAATTCGCTGCATTGTTACGACACTTTCTTGCCGTGACTGTAGTCGATTTAACGCCCCAGCGTAATCAGCAACATCAGCTAAAGCTAGTCATGTACCCCTCCCTCTCTTCTTCCTTGCCTCCACTGCTTCGCCTGAGCCACTTTTCACGTTGCTTTTGTGGCAACGTGGCAAACGGAATGAGATAAAGAAAGTGGATAACGTTATAAAGTTTGTGTGATGCGCGTTTCGCTCGTTTTCTAATTACACGCAGAGTGGGAGAAAGACGGAGAGAGAGAGAGAGAGGGAAGGAGAAAGAGAACAGAGGGGGGCATATTGGATGATAGAGAGATAAGACGTGCGAGCAGGCAACGCTTTTATTATGATTATTATTATCATAGTTTGTTGTTCTCTTTAAAAGGAGCTGAGATTCGAGACGCAGGAAAGTGTGTGGTAACACCTGAGCAGTGGAGAAGCAAGGAAGAAGGAAGAAGGAGTTGCAGTAGAAGAGAAGTAGAGAGAGGGAGCCAAAGTGGGAGTTAGCTAAATAAGCCACGCCCACGCACGTTCTGAACAATTTTTGAGTAACAACTTTGCTGCGTGACACGAATGTCGAACTCTAGCAAGACAGAGGAGGGAAGGAAGAGTAGAAGCAGGAGGAGAGGGAGACGAAGGAGGAGCCTGATGAGGAGGCGCATGTTGAGGTTGCCAAAAGCAAAATACTTTCCATGCACTTTATAGAGTTGAAAACGAGAGCAAAGTGAGTTCGATTTGGTAGGTAAGGCAGGGGCAGGGGGGCTAGGAGGTCCAAAGAGGAGAAGGAGTTGTAGAAAGGAGCTCAGAGGGCGCACCTCGGGTCTAGGCTAGCAACCCTAGCTAGGCCTTTACGCCGTCTTAACTCCTTCAATTGATGTTGACAAATTTTCTTCAAACGCTTCGCACACGCGCCTCCAACAGTTTACAGTGCCTGCCAGAAATATATATCAGCTACTCAACGCTATCTATCCCGCTCTAATGCTGCATCGTTAGCTGTTTGTTAACTCATCATCAGGCATCATCGTGACAAAAGGGCTTAAATCTGTCACATTCGAAACACGTGAGTCGCCGCCGACATCGTTATTTATTTTGTGGCCTCGGCAACCTCGACGACCTTTACCCCTTCACCCCCCCCAACTAGACAAGGTGTGTGTGTGTGGGCCCGCATTTTTATTGTGTTTTTTGTCATTTTTGCGCCACGTCGCATTTCTTATTCGTTATTTGTTATTTGTTATTCGTTATTTGGTATTTGTTATTTACCGTCGCCGTCGAGTTGAGTGTGTGTGTCGCCCGCGTCAAACGCAATTGGAATATATAAAACACAATTTTTTTACCTACGACCAAATTTCAAATGCAATTTTACGCCTCGTTTTTTTGATGCTATTCTAAAATTTGTGAAAATATCCTGTAGGTAAGTGAAAACGGGTGTCTTTGGTGGTAGTTTTAATTTTTATTGCATACTTTTGTGCTGAAAAGGTAGATTTACTTATAGCCTTATTTTGAATACTTCTTACAGGGTATTTTATAGTTTTAAAGTCTTATCTATAGCTTTACTAATTGCTCTACAGAACCTTAACTTTTTTATTTTTCTAAGTTCACTTTTTGCAGGGTATTTACTCGGTCAATGCTTTGCTTCGCACTCACTTATTTATATCACGCAAATTGGCTTTGGCACAGCAATTTAATATAAAACATTGTACAGAGACATTGCTCTATTTGCTGGGTATATATACATATATATCTATCACATTTCATACGCTACTCGACTTGATTGATATTTAACGCGTGACGGCGAAAACTGATTACAGCATTTTCAAGAGGCGATGGAGTGCAATGGAGAATTGAGTGGGTTGGTTAACTATGCCAAGTGGAGTCGCTAGGTTTCTTTGTAGATTGCTCTATTTACCTTCTCCCTTTCTCGTTACTATATCTCTTTCAATCGCTCTGTCTCTCCTACTCAAACTGTCTTAGAATCTACCTTGCCTTTCTTCTGTATCTGCGTCTTTCTGTAGTAGGAGCTTTGTCTGTCTTCTTGCTTTCATTCTGTTTCCGTTTACAATACTCTCTGCCTCTGTCTGCTTTTGCTCTCTCTCTCTCCTCTGTCTATTTCCCTCTCTCTCTCTCTTTCTGCTTCTGTCTCTCTCTACTACCTCCCCAAACTGACCACAGCGCATCGAGCAAAATCAACTCAGGCGAACTGACAAAAGCTACGCTCCGTGCTGGCTCATTAAATTTTGGTACCCACTATGAGCATTACTTTTAATAATACCTACCCTCCCCTCCCCTCCTGAATTGTACCTTGTATCTAGTACACTGTACGCCGGCCCTGGCCCGATCTTGGCCGAGACAAAGTGCTTACTCACGATACACTCTAAGCCACTTAACATGAGTCCGTAAAGCCAATCTCATTAACAGGCTTTAATTTTGAAAACACACTTAAGTACTTTGGCCTCGCCACCCATCCACCTACATGAAGGCAGCCGGGAGGGGGTAGCAGGGGGGGGGGCTAGTCTCATCAGGCCCGTCGTCATTTAGTAGTCTACTTAACTCGTCTGAGGATGCTTGCGCTCTGGCGGCAGCAGCTTGAGCAGCCTCAGCCTCAGCGTTTGCCAGTTTGAGTTTTGCTTTTTAGCAAAAGTGGAGAGAAGAGGAGGGAGAGGGAGAGGGAGAGGAAGGCAAGAAGTAGGTGGAGGGAGGAGAAGTATGGGGGGTAAGGTAGGTCACGATGCTGGTGACAGCATTTGTTGCTCAGTTGAACGTCCTGCGACGCGACGCTGCCCTTAGCTTTGCTTTGCTTGGGCTTGGCTGCCTCTCTTTCCCGTTCTCTTGCCTTCTCTCTCTTTCTGTCTCTTCCTCTCCCCCTCCCCCTCTGTCGGCGCCCTGCCTGTCTACCTGTCTCGCTGCTCAGTTAATGACGCAAAGTTCTCTCGGCCCGCATTGGCCGTGTGCTTTGGCCGTGGCTAACTCGCAATTTCGCTGTAGCCGCCGCTGCTGCTGCCACTGACAGCAGCACATGGCAGCAACAACTACAACAACAACAACTACAACAGCAACAACAACTGCAACGGCCACGGCGACAACAATTGCAGCGAGTCGGCCAAGCTCGCCGGAAGAGTTGTCTAAGTGACCGAGTCATTAGGGCAACTAAACAAAGGGAAGGCAAACGAGGCTTGAACAGCGGCCGTGCAGAGCGAAGGAGAAAGCACAAAGAGGGGGAGGAGGGTGGGGTAGAGGGGATAGAGGGGGCTGCGTCTTGTGTGCTGTGGAAATTTGCACTGCTTCCACTTGGCTTGGCAACGGGAACGGGGCGATATATTTTGGGCAAATAGAGAACGAATTGACCTCGCTTTTGTTTCTTCTTTGTCGTCAGCTTGAGGAAGAGCTTGAGACTTTGCGATGACTATCGATAACAGCGGGAGATACGATAAAGTAACTAACAGTTATGAGTATAGGTAGAGCTTAAGCTTTGACTAACTATGCTTGCTTATAACTATCGATTATAGCGAAGCATCTATCGATAACTATCGATAACAACGGGAACTAGAGTAACTAACATTCTAGTAGAGCTTAAGTTTTGACTGAATATGCTAGTTACAATAACTATCGCATTGACTCCTTCTTAGGCTGCGATAACAATCGATAACAGTCATTTACAAAGCGTATAATGTCATATCCATTCAAATTTCCGTCTCCATTTTGGGTTATAGATGGCCATTCTCTTTACCTTTTGTAGCTCACTTTTTTCTTGCTATTGATCTAACTTAAAAATACTATCGATAAGGTCTATCGATAAATCTTTTAAACAGTATTCATTCCTTTCAACCCCAGCCAAGCTAAACCTTAGCAAAGTCCGCCTTAAGCTCTAATTTAATGTCATGCTCCGCTGCCTATTGCCCCGCCGATATATATCGACATGGGATCTATCGCCCTCTGCCTCCCCCCACGGGCCACTTAATCAAATCATTGTCACGTACGCGCCTCTGAGCCATATTTCCTTGTGCCAGGAAATTAATCCTAAACACACGAGAGAAAATGCATTGCGCCTGCCGCCGTGTGTCACTCGTGTCTGTGTTTCAAGGCGTGCCCCCCGCCCCCTGCTGCCCTTTGGCCTTTTCCGCATTTGCCTGCAAATATTTTTGCAATGAAAATTTTCAATTTATTTTCGCCTGCAGCAACATTTTTGGACCATCTTCGATGAAGGCGCGTCGAGTCTTTAATTTCCGCCCTGGACGCAAAAAGCGAAATGCAAATAAAAAGCAAATCAAATAGAAAAGCTAGAAAAAAATATGCAAAAAAAAGCTAAATAAAAAGCTAAATAAATATGATAAATATACGTTTGGCAAATATAATAAATATATCTATCTCTCTCACTCTCAATCTCCCGGCGTCTTGTGGAGCGCGTGTGTGTGTAAATTGATATTGATTAGCGGCACAAGACGCTGCTCCATGCCCCTTCCCTCCTTCCCCTACATTCTCTTCCCACCCCTCCCCCTTGCCTGTCATTTCACACACTACTAAGTGCCAGTCGAGCTCGCGCTGTGCCCCTTGGGCGGCCCCAAAAGGCAAAGCAGGCGTGGCAGGCCGGGAAAGCGAAGGTTAGAGCAGCGAAAGGAAGGAAGGCAGAGGGCAGCAGAGGAGCTGCCAGGGGGCAGGGGGCAACCGACCCGCATAAGACGCCAAGCTGAGTTGGGGTCAAGCTGCCTCTGCATGCGCTTTGCTTCGTCTTTCTTTCTTCTCTGCTCGCTTGCCTTTTTTGCACAGTTTGCTTTGGCCTTTTTTTCGCACACGCTTCACACACACACACACACACGCACACACACAGCCAAATGGCCTGCTTTAATATTTTGCTAAACGAATCCACTTAAAACATTTTAGCCGCCTTCGCTTTGATGTTCGCTGATCAAAACGAAAAACCCCTGCGCAAAGCGGACGCCTCTGCGCAGAGTGGGTAATTGTAGAGACTCCGAGAGGGAGAGGGAAAGGGCTGCACTTACTGTGCTATCAAAATATTTACTACCCTATCTAATATTATATTTAGACGAAGCAGGGAAAATCGTCCTAATAAATTTGCCCAATTTAATATTAATTCAATTTCAGTTTAATTCGAGAGGCTGCAACAATCGAGTGTGTGGCCTCATTATGCAAATACAATGTAATCATTGTCCGCAAACTTCCATTATATTTGTCCGCTCTAGGGGGGTGGGCAGCAAGTCCAGACAGTCCATTCAGGCCAGGCATATGTACGGCCAGCCAGACAGTCTGTGCTGGCAGCTTTCAAGCATTTTCCTTATCAATACGCATTGATTTTGTCAATTGCTCAAGCAATTTGGTCAATTCACATTCGAATTTGTCCTTGAGATGAATAAAATACACGTACGTGCATGCAGTGGGCAGTTAACAGTGCAGCCACAGCGCTGGCAGCGTGCTAACAGTGCACTGTTATTGCCTGAGCGCACGTAGGGGCGCGAGCTACAAGCGCACTGTTAGTGTCAAGCAGAGCTAAACAAAATACACACACGCACAGCTGGGGCTAACAGCACTGCCAGCTAACAGCTCGCTGCTAGTGCCATCCCCCGTTTGTGTATTGCAAGTGCGCTGTTAACTGCCCGCTGCAAACTGTTCCCAGTGCAAAGGGGCACAGGCTTAACATAACAGAGCGCTGCTGCGAGAGCTAACAGCTTTATGGCAACTCCTTTGGGGCTGTTAAAAGCGCGAATTAGCATAACTGCAAAGCGCGACATTAGCAGAGTGACAAATTTGAACGTGCAATTTGTGTGCGTGTGTTTTAAGTAGTGCATAAATAATTAATTTTGTGATTATGAGTGCAGCAAAGTGTGTCATGTGGCAAGTGCAAGCATAAGTGCAGCGTGGCAGGTGCACATACGCGCGGGGAGACATTTTTTTTTGTCATATTTTTGCAAGCGAAAAAAAGTGATGCCTACTACGCGGCGGCAGCAGCAGCAGCGTTGCCTGCAGACCTGCGCAAGCGGTTTAAATTAGTGCTAGTTATTTAATAAAGTGAAGTGAAAGTAATAATGTAAGAAAATAATAAATGAAATGCGCGCAGAAAGCGAATTAGTTTTTTGATTTTTTTCGAGTGCAAAAAAAAAAAGATGTCGCCTTCTACGCAGTTGCAGCGACCGCGCTACATGCAAGCCTGCGCGAGCAGCTAAGGCAGCGGAGCCCCTGGCGGAGTGTGACCAGGTGATTTTTTTTCTATTTGACTGAAAAATATACTTAAATATACTGCAAGGGGGAAGCTAGGGATCCAGAGGGCGCAGCAGCGCAGCTGAGGCAGCATTGCCCCCAGTTGAGTGTGACCAGGTGAGCTTTTTGCCATTTGACTGAAAAAATACACATAAATACACTGCAAGGGGAGTTCTAGGGCATTAGTGTAGGGCAAGGGCTGCACTTGGTTGCCATTTCGATAATTAAATGGATGCTGTGAGTGTGTGTGTACGACTGACTGTTTGTGTGTGGAACTTGTGCGCCATTAGTGGTAAAATGTTGTACATTTTTACAGTGTGCTGGAATTATGCAAATTGAACCGCAAAAGCGCTTTTAAAATGTTTTAAGTGCATTTGCATGAATATATTTCGGCTGCACACACACACACACACACACACGAACAGAGAGAGAGATTCACAGTGGGACTCTCACACACATGCATACATACGTAATGCAGTGCAATGTGTGTCAACCAATTTTAGTGAAATTGAAATTGTTGTACGACCTTTCCGCAGTTCAGGTCAAATGTCATGGGTGGCCAGGGGCACACTGAATATGCATATTCAACTTGTTGTTGTTGTTGTTGTGTCTTCTTTATTATCTTTTCGCCCTCTTTCTTATATTGTTGTTGACGATAAGCAACTAATTGAAGTGCAGCGAAGCAGAAGCGTTTGCCAATCTCTGTGATAAACCATGCAGAATTGTACTGCGAGGCGTAAATTAAAAATATATATATAAGAAGATGAAGGCGAAGCAGCAAAAATGAAGATGTATATATAGAAAGAGAGAGAGAGAGAGAGAGAGACTCGTGTTGATTAAATTCAGTATCAATCAAAAGTTTATGGCCTCAAAAGTCAGGGGAAGATTTGATGGATTTTCAAGGCAAAGTTGTGGCGCCCCCCCCCAGGGCAAGAGGCGGAGCAGGCCGCCGCCACTGGCCGCTGCTTCGATTGGGATTGGGATTCGCAGGATTGGAAATCCAAAGGAAATCATTGCCGACTTCAGTTGCCTCGACTGCTTCTGTTGCTGCCGCTTGATTGCTTGCCACGTTGATAGCTTTATATCGGGGCGGCCCTTGTATTTGTGCAGCTTCCTCTACGATTTCGCTTGGACACTGCAGGCGGAAACGGAAGCAAGTCTGCAGTAGCAATAGCAATGGCAGCGGCAGCGGCAGCCGCTCAATTTGGTAATGAAGTCCTCGTCGCGTTCGCGTCCGTTTTGCTCTCATTCTGCTGCTGCTGCTCCTTCTTCTCGCTCTGCTTGTCGCTGACTTTGACTCTGTCTCTGTCGCTGTCGCTGTCGTCTGCCAAGCTTGCCCTGCTTTATTATGTTTTCTTTTGGAGCTGGCATAACAGGAAAATCATTAGGCCACGCCGATTTGGCGCGCTGATTGCACTGCACTCGAAGACGGCCGCAGGAGCAGCAGAAGCTGTTGGAAGCTGCTGAAGCAGAAGCTGAAGAAGATGCTGCTGCCGCTTGAACGGCTTTGCCTCCTCTAGTGGCGCCACATTCCAGGCAACAGTGCAGCAATTTACTGCCGCCGCATTTGCTGCAATTAATTAAATTTTTGCTAGAACCTTGTCTAGCCTGCCGACCACCCACCCTGCACCGCGTGCGGCTTTAATAAATTTATTTAAAATTCATTTAACGCTTTGTTCAGCGCAGTGCAAGATTAACTTGGCCAGCCGGGGCACATGGCGTGCGGCAAGTATACCCACTATGCATAGGGTAGAAGGGTATGTTTATCCCATTCGACCATTGAAAATGGTCAAAAATGGTATACTAAGTTTGTGCAAAAGTATATAACAGGCAGAAGGAGACATGGCAGACCCCATAAAGTATATATATTCTGGCTCAGGATCAACAGCCGTCTGTCCGTCTGTCTGTATGAACGTCGAGATCTCAAGCTATTACAAAAGCTAGAGACACCAAATTCGACATGATGGTTCCTGTATGCCATACGCAGATCAAGTTTATTTCAAATTTGGGGTGCCACGCCCACCGCCCACGCAAATCGATCATTTTTGAATATTAAGGAAAGTATTACAGTTACGGACACCAAATTTGGCATGATGGTTCCTATAAATCATGCGCAGATGAAATTTATTTGAAATTTGAGGTGCCACGCCCACCGCCCACGCAAATCGATCATTTACGAATATTAATGAAAGTATTACAGTTACGGACACCAAATTTGGCATAATAGTTCCTATAAATCATACGCAAATCAAGTTTATTTCAAATTTGAGATGCGACGCCCACCGCCTCCACAAATTGGTTATTTAAAATTTACTAGGAATGTATTAAAGTTACAGGCTTCTGTTTCGGCATTTTCATAGATGGAAATAATATGAATCTAACCTCAATTCGTAATACTATAGCTTTTATTATGTTTCAAGAATATATTTTCCTATTACGTGGCATTAAGCACTGCGTACTCGAAGTTGGTCGAATGATATCTTACTGTCGAGTGCGCTCGACTGTAGCTTTCCTTACTTGTTTTAACTTAAATGCATGAACCTAATAGGTTCAAGGCCTCTCTTCGACTCTATAAAGTTAAAAATTGAGCCAATATAGCCTTGTGTGTGCGTATGAACACCTAGATCTCAGAGACTATAGCAGCTAGAGCTAACAAATTTGCTAGGAATATATCTTACTAGTATACGCAGCATAAGTTCATTTTAAAATTTAGCCACGCCCCTTTGCGCCTCTAAAAATTGTAAAAAAATCGATTTTAGGTGCCATTTTCAAGCTTAAATAATACTTTAGTACTTAATACGTTAAGTATTAGTATTACAAACTTAGTTGCAATTAAGTATTAAGCATATAAATTATAAAAGTTTAATTTAGAGGGCAAACAGACTTTGCGCTGCTTGCAACACACACTTGACTGTAGCAAAACTGTTTCCTATTTTATGATGAATTGCCGCACTTTAATGAGTATCTGTTAGTCTCCCCCTCTCTCTCTCTTTCGCTCTCTCTTGCTGTGTGGCCTGCGCGCCACGGGCAAATAAATCACGTGTACTTATTTATTTAATTAGACTAACTTCTTACAAACGAATAATAGACACATGCACACAAATTGACTGTCTGACATGCCACGAGATTGATTAGCTCAGTCGCAGGCTGAGCTTGCTGCACGATGTGTGTGGCAGTCGCTGTGTATGTATATGTGTGTGTGTGTGCTCTCTCTGTGCGCTGCCTGTGCGGTGAATTGTTTTTGCTTTTGCCTGGTGGATTGGTGTAAATTGTGCATGGAAATGTAACTTCTGCCGCTGGCTGCTGACATTATAAATCACCGGAGCAGCAGCAGCAACAACAACAACAAGAGCCACAGCAATAGCAACAAATACAGCAACCAATTCCACTTGAACTCATTAATGTAAGTGATTTTTCTTGCGGGCGCATGGCTAGCAGCAAAGCGAGGCAGGGAAAAGAGAAGGGCAAAGGAGGGACAAGCAAGTTGGTGGGGGGAGAGGGGAAGGCAAAATCATCTTTTAATTTCAATTGATTTTGCTTGTTTGGCAATGCAAACTGATTGATTGCAGCGATTTCTTATGAAAATTCCGGCAAAATTGCGAACTGCCTGACGTCTTATCCTTTAAGTAATTGCCTTGGGTTGGCGGCGAGCGTAGGCTCTGCGTTACGCTGTCTCCCTCTCTCTTCCCCTCTTTCTCTTCCTCTCTCTGTCTCTTTCGTTTCGCTATGCCTGTCTTTGCCAGGCCAATTAGTTGATAGTTTAATTTACGCAAATCTAATTTGTGGCTAAGTATTTTGACTTCTGGCTGTAGTTTTGGCAAGTTGACTGAGTTGGACGACTAGCAGATACCACTTAATGTGCTTTAAGTGCTGAATTAGCGGGGAAACAGCTGTTTACACATATGATATGCAGCTGATAATGCATCTACGTGTACATTAAATCAAGTATACGACTAGCAGATACCTCTTAGTTGCCCTTCAAGAGCTAACTGCCGCGTAATTTGTCATCAGTTTCAATTGAGAATTGCGACTAATAGATACCCTTTAATCTACCATTTAGGCTGCACTTTGGTGTGGCAACTTCTATGCAACTTCGCTGACAACTCACCTGGCTGTTCCCTGGCTGACAACTGCCACATGGCAGCAGCAGCAGCAGCGCCAGCTGACAGCGTCTCTAACACTTTTGCCACATGCAGCATATGCAACATGCCTCACACGCGCGCTTTGACAATGGCGCCTGCTTTGCCAGCTAATTGAATCTCAAAGCGCGATGGCGCCGGAAACGGAAATGTCAATGGCAGCTTAAAAATGGCGACACTAGGCAAACTGCGTGGCAAGTGCGTATGTGTGAGTGTGTGTGTTAGACATATAATTGAATATTGAACGAGGCTTTAGTGTGCGTTCATACTGTACAGTCGCGTTCAGTTCAATAGTGCCGCCTGCAACGAAAAGCGGCGCCACAAGTGAATCAAAGCAATTCTGTGGGAGTTCATTAGAAAAATGCAACAGCAGAGAAACTGAGAGAAAGGGAGGGGGAATGCGTAAAAAAGGCAACATGCGATAACAATCATTAACTCAATTACTTTATGGCCGCAATCAATGTGTAGGCGGTTTTTTTTTGCAGGCATAGCAAGCATAGTAAGCAACTACAACAACAACGAATACAACTACAACATGCTCTGCATTTGCAACTACAACAAAGAGAGCACAATTTAATTGCATTTACATGTCCTGCGGGCAGCGAGGGCAGCGTTTGTTTTGCCTCGGCCCTGGCAGAGCTTGTTGTAGTTGTAGTTGTTGTTCGTGTTTTTGTTGCCTGTTTATGCACTCGCGTTTTGTTGCCCGCGCAGTTTATTAGACTAGGCACATAGCGCGGGTTTGCCGGGGTATGTTTTGCCTGCCTCTGCCTATGTGTGCGAGTGTGTGTGTGTGTTTGGTTAACTTTGTGTTCTTTTGTTTGCCTGAGGCCTGCGCTAAGTGACAAGTTCAAAATGCCAACGACAACGACAAAGCAAAGCAATGTAATTATGAGCCATTTTAATGCTCTTCAGCTCGATGAGCAATACGGCCACGCCCCCTGCCCCCATCATAGATGTCAGACTAAAACAATCGCAAGTGGCAGCGTGTTGCGTTGATTGACGCACAAGTACCCTGTAGACAGACAGCGCATAGAAAAGCAAGCAGAAATACACGAGCTGACAGGCTGTCATTAAAGCTGTCTAGTTGTAGTTATGGGAAAGTGTAGATACTCTATAAATTATATAAATTTATAAAAAACATGTAAATACCCTGTAGTTGAATAAATGTAGAAGAAACTTAACTGGCTTAGCTCCACAAAGCATTTTCAGACAGGCTGCCTAAAAGCGCTTAAGTTTAACTATTGTAGTATATACGACTTGTGGATACCCTGCTTTCAAGAAGTTCCTTAAAGCAGAAGCACTTCAATCTGTTCCATGTAGTTCCACACATGACCTCCACTACCCCATTTCCTTCACTGCCCGCAGGGTATAACAATATATGAGAAGTCATGAAGTCAACCACCTGAACCGCGTCCAGCGGAACAACGAGAAGTGTGCTATGTGCATTAACTTTAATTGACATGTGGCAACGCTGCCAGGCACTGTCCAAGTCCCGCTCACAATCCCAGGCTCTGTCCAGCTGGCTCGCTTTATGACTTTGTCAACTTTTGATATAATGATGACAGCGCACCGCAAACAATATGTGAATCTTATGCGAGGTTCTTTCTTCCTTTTTTGTTGTAGTTGCTCTGCTTCTGTTTCGGTGGTCTTTCGCATCTCCATTCCTTGTTTTTTTGTTGTTGTTTGTTGTCGTGCGCCTTTCATTGTCATTATTTCGCTTGGCGGCGCGTCGAAGGTCAAATAAAATCGATGTGATGTCTTTGGCACGACTTCTTGGGGGGGTGGCAGAAAGTATTAACCTTAAAATTAATGGCGCAGAAAGATTTTTTCGGAAAGTCGTTGTTGTTGGGCCCAAATGTGTCTTTAACTTGAATACTGTAACGGCACTTGGAGACAAGTAACTGACACTTAAGAGGGGTGAAGTGTGTGGGAGAGAGAGGCGGGGGTGAGAGGTCGATTGAAATGCGAGCTGTATTTACATAGGAAGTGAACGTGCTTGAAGGGATTTCCTTGTGCATGTCTTTAAGTCGAAAGGAAATTCTATAGCCTTAGCTACAGGGTATGGCACAGTGGCGCTGTTTGTCTATCACACACGTACATATACGCTCACACAGGCACACTTGCTGCCGCATCACATATCATCATTAATATGGCGCCCTAATGAGCATTTATCTTGCCTATTACTGTGCATATCTGTGTATTCAGATGAGGCAATGTACATAAATGGAATTTTGTATCGCTCTCTCTCTCTCTCTCTCTCCCTCTCCCTCTTGTTATGTGTGTGTGTGTGTGTGCTTGGCTAACCCAAAGTTACATCCTGCTGCATATGAGCCTGGCTTTTGCGTATGAATCTCTGTGAGCTTTGCATGTTTAGCATACGCTTCGCTGCATGCCCTACACTACCTCTCTCTCTCTCCTCTCTCCCTTTCCCCTTCCCTCCCCCTGGCTGACTCTGTTGTTATGTCAGAACTTTGCACAAATTAGTTGCATTCATTTTGGGGGCTAAGTAACAGGCGGAACTGCCAAAAATTACTAGCTCATTTTTAGTCTGTACTTAGAGTAGTGCAAATATTTTTGGCCAGATATAATGTAAAGTTAAAAGAGAGAGAAAGAAGCAAAGTGTAAGCGAGAGGAAAAGAAAAATTTCAGATATTTTTCTAGCCTATTTCAATTTACTTCGCACGAGGCAGCACATCAAATGTGGCGCACAAGGTTTATCTTTGCTGTCAAATGGAGCATGGCTAAATCGTCTACCCCTTCCCACTTCCCCCTTCTGTCGCTTAGCGAACACGTGTCAATAAATAAAACCATTTACTTTTGGGGATCGTCTCGTCTCGATAGGCATAAAACAACAAATGATGCGAAAAACTGGTAAAGGCTTTTAAAATGTACTTAAAATTCAACAATGACAATCACATCACATATCGTATTTATTTATTTTTGTCTCCCCGCCCCTATTTGCCCCTTTCTTTGTGGGCAAATGGATTCACTCACATTCACTCGGCACTCGTTTTATGAATCAATTTGGAGCTTGCGAAATCTCATGTTAATGTGACGTTTGCTTTAGTGTCGCTAAAGCGGTTAAATAGCGTAAAAGTTTGCGATAAAAATGTCGGCTACAAGTTTAGCGTGAGGGGCGCAAGGCGGAAAGGGGGGCGTGGCTTGTGTGAGACTTAGTTTTTACGCGCGCCTGGGCCAATCACGTGCGGCGACAAATAGGCAATCAATGGCGGTCATCATGGAGCAAGTGCTTCCCCCTCTCTCCTTAGCCTCTTTAGCTAGTTTTATGCTGCATGTGCCTGGAGTAGCTACTCTGCTGCCGGGGATTATCATTCATTTTCATAGTGTTTCTTTAGCCGCTGTTTATGCATCAGGTCAATCGGTTGATGAGGGCAACAAACAAGTTTTAACGACTTAATGGCCGAAATTCAATACAATTTTCCAGCTGCACGAGCCATGTGATTCGAGCTGACCCAATCCGATGCGGCTCGCCGGATAAAACTATTGCAATTCAATAAAAATGCAAATGCGCCTTTGAAGTGCGTGCGTGCAGTTGCGCCTGGCTCTGGGTATCGTCTGGTCTGGTCGGCATTCCCTTTTTGCATCAATATAAATTTTAAATATTTTTCACATGCCCTGCAAAGATGGGAAATATGTTAGTGGGGTGTGTTAGCTTACTTATAAATATAAATTGTATTTTTAAAATTTTTTCAAAATATTTTAAAGGCATTTAAAAAGGAAAGCTTTACACTTTCTACAGGGTATGCGACAGTCTGGCTTTTATAAGTGTTAATAAAATGTAAACAGCTTGCATAGCTTCAGCTTGCATTACAGGGTATTCGCTGACTACTTTACCTTGCACTCCTCTGTGTCATGCACAAATTTAGCCAAATTAAGCAGAGCTTTTTAAGTTTTTTCTTGCATTACAGGGTATCTGTTAGTGCTGCGCTTTATGCATTTATGAAATAGTTAACCTAAATAAAAATTCAAATCCACACACACACATACACATAGGCACTCTGCACATGCTCTCCACTCCCCTCTTTCTAACTCCTCCCCCCACTGTCTCGTCCTCCCTCACTCCAAATGGCGTCTGCATGTCTAAAGTTCGCTCAGCTGTCACCGTCGCCTCTTGACCACGCTGCACTGACGGGGAAGGGGCTGGTTGAGGGGGGTGAAGGGCTTGCAGACGGGCAGTGGTCTAAAAATTGACTTTGGCGCATTGAAATGTAAATCAAATTTGGCTTTAAAATGCCGTTGCACAGCTTTTTTCTGTTAACCAAGCGAAATTTAGCCGTTAGCCAGGTTGACAGTCCGCTACGATGACGCTGCACCCCCTCTGCGCCCCTACCTCCATTCGCGCCGTCAGGCATCGCAGCAATCCGGCACTAATTCCGCCCATTTGATGCTTGGCTCCTACTCGCCCCCTCCCTCTCCTTTGGCCCCGACAAAAAACCTCGCGTGGAGGACCCTAAAAAAAAAATGTCAGACAGCGCAGCGCGCATCATGAATTTTCATGTACTCGCACTTGCCTGACATCCTTGCTATGGGATGTGCAATTTTTTACGTGTTCTCATAACAAAATGTCAGTGCCACGCCCCCCTGTTGGCCCCCATCGCCTTCATTTCGTTGTCTCATGTTAGCAAAATTGAGCGTTCACAATTTATAATGCAAATGTCAGTCGGGGGGACAGAAGGACAGACAGCGCGCGGACAGATGACAGTAGGAGTGAGCAGGGGCAGGGGGGCGTGGCAAATTTGAACCTGGGCGTAACGCAAATTGAATTAAATTTTGCTTAAAAACTTCACCTCAGCTCGCGCGAGCGCGAGTTCAAAGTTTAATTAATTTTCTTTTGTTTGGCGCTAATTAAATGATTGAGTTTCGTATTTAGCCACGCTTGCGTGCATCTGCCCCACTCTCTGCCACCCGAACCCCCTCCCTCCCCTGCGCACTCCCTACCCGAGGTCATAAATCATTAGCACCCTTTCGAGCGCGGCAAAAGGCGTCTGCGAGTCGCAGCGTCGCCGCCAGGTGATTGATGAGGCGATATTCGCACTCGCAGTGGAGCACTCACTGGCGCACTCACAATCACACAGACACTCACACGCATACACACACACACACACTTCCGATTCGTAGCTGTCGCCTGCAACCTGTAGGCTTACAACATGCCAAATGTAAATAAATTTCCAGAGGTTTTTTTTTGTCCAACTTTCCAACTGCAGCCAAACTGACAATGCGTTTTTAAATGATCGGCAGCAGATTTAAGTGACAGTATCAAATATCTTTATAAACAAAAAAAAAGAAAAACCCGAGCTTAATCGATGTGCCAAATTAACCGACAGTTGAGACAGTCCAGCGCTGCGTATGCGATGATTCGCACTCGTTTCACAGGCAGTTCTTATGTAATTGATGATGCAATGCGAAGATGCAAATCACTTGGGTGGAAGGGAAACTATTTCAAGGAATTTATAGGTAGATATACTCTATTAAGTATACTAATTTATTTTATTTTTTAAAAAAATCTATTAGCTTTAATTAACATTAAAATGAAGTAAGGTTTCTACAGTTCAAATACTTTTTGTTTAATTTTAAATACATTTATTATATTTGTTTGTTGCGCATGAAAAACTCTTTAATTGATTGCTTTTTATACCCGCTACTCATAGAGTAGAAGGGTATTATAACTTTGTTCAAACCAAAAATGTATGTAATAGGCAGAAGGCGACACCTCCGACCCCATAAAGTATATATATTCTGGCTCAGGATCAACAGCCGAGTCGATATAGCCATGTCCGTCTGTCCGTCTGTCTGTGCGTGTGAGCTAGGACCACCAAATTTGGTGACAATATGTGTTATTATTGCACGCTGATCAAGTTTATTTTGGATTTTGGCCACGCCCCCTTCCGCCGCCGTAAATTGAAAAAACATTGATTACAAGCGCAATTTTGATGCCATATTGTTCATTTTCGGTTCACATGATAACTATAGCTAGCCAGATGATCTCTGAAAATTTGGTAACAATCGGATAATAAACACAGAAGTTATTCAGCTTAACGTTTTCCATAGCTGGAATCGATTGGATTGTGCCGAATCGTGTGTGCGTGGTGGTGAAATGGGTTAAGTTGTGGACATTTAATATGACAGAGTAAGAATTTTGTTATGACTTTTCCCTTACATTTAGGCGCAATATGCATTAAAATATACGTAGTATATAAATTATTTAGTATAATTATTTAAGCATCGTTTCCTTGCTTTATTAAACCTTCACCAAATCGAATTAATTGAGATATTAAAACAGTTAGATATCAATGATATCCATGACAAAAAGAGTCCATGAAAAACCTATAATAATCACAAAAACAACAAATCCAATTGAATACCATATACTAGTCTCTTATTATGCATTTAATTGACAATTGATTAATACAACTTTGGGGCCTCGTCTTTAATTGTTTTGTCTTTCGCTGTTGATAAGCGCCAATTAAATTAACGTAATTTAAATGGCTTTGCCGCTGCTTTGGCGCGCTCTGACTTTAGCGTAAATTCAATTAACTGCAATAAACAAACAAATTAGGTGTGACACGAAAACCTCAAAGTCATATCGCATCATAATCAACGCAATCTACGACTCGGGGCATATATATTTTTTATCAAATTCCATTTATCCGTTGCCGCTGGGCATTAATTAATAACATTTGCATGGGCGCAATTGTTCAGACTAATGTGCACTCAACAATGTTGTACAAATACCCATAAACCTATACATATATATATATACATAGTTATATATATACACAGCTGTATACCGCGAATCACAATTGGATATCAGAAATCGCTGACCAAAACTATTGTTGACCGCGAACCAAAATGCCAATGGGCCGCACATTCCGCCATTGAAATATTAGCCAAGATTGCATTCAAGCATGCTGCGTGAGTGTGTGTGTGTGTGTGTGTGTGTGTGTGTGTTGTACTCATATGAAATTAATTAATATTATGAAAATGCAATGCACATCTGCGGTGCCTTTGTTAGAGTTCGCTTTAGTAGCATCTGCGCTGCGCCTCTGCTCGTGTCATAATAATTACAAAAATTTACACACACACACACACGGCTTTTAACCCATTGTTGGCCTTAACAACAGTTTTATAAAACATAAATTATGGCTAATAATAAAGACAAAAACGATCGCAAATGTTGTCGATAAACCAGAGATATACGATACACACACACACGCACGATATTTTGCGCGTTGACAGAGTTGCAATTTAATTATTGTGGCTTAAAACTATTTATGGCCCAAGTGCTTGGGCTAAAAATTAATGTAGTATTATTATGGTTATTGAGAGACGCGATTTAATGTATAAAATTAAATGGCATTTCAATGCGAACAGCTGGGAGGATGCCCCCACTGCTATTTTTTCGTGCTGCTCGTATTTAATCTGTATTAAGCCCACGTTTGGTATATTTTTGGTATATTTTTTTTGTATTTTTTTTGCTGTTGCTTTAGAGCTTTGGCCATAAATTAAGTGCGCGCCGTTGAAACGTAAACGAAACATTTGGCGCGGACATTTTTGCACCCAAGAAGAAGTTTGCCATGCTTTGGTTTTGCCATTGTTTGTTCATTTGTTTGTTTGTTTGTTGTTCTTTTTTCTCGCTAAGCGAATGATTTATGTAGCAAAAGCTGCATTCGTTGGCATTAAGAGTGTGCGAAAGAGAGAGAGAGAAGAGAGATGGAAAGAGAGAAACGTGTGTGCACTGAAGTTGGTAATAAGCTGCGACAAATGTTGATACAGTTTGCACAAGGAGTGTGCGAGCTGCGACTGCAAAATTGTATTTAAATAATACTAAAATACTAACTTAAATACCCAAACACTTGAAGGAGGTATTCTCCGCCCGCTCTCTCCAGCTCAATTTGAATACAATGCCTAATTAATCAAGCGAACGCCTTAAGTCAATTTCAACAGATTGATTCAAATTTGTTGTGCAAACGTAGCACATGGCCACGCCCACCGCCCACACTACCTGTGCGTGTGCGTGTGTGTGTTGAGGTTTGGCATTTTAGTTTGGAAACACGCAAAAGGCAGCGGCACGTACCGCAGGCACTCAAAGTGGAAAGGGGGCACAACCTGTGTGAATATGCAATGTAGATGCCGCAGGCAGAGACGTAGGCAAGGGGGAAGAGAGGCAAAAGGGGGCCCAAAAATTTATTGCATCAATTAAGTTGGACATGTTAATTGCGTTAAGTTGAACAACACGCACAGGCAAAGGCGCTGACTGTACCTGCAGAGGATGCTGCATGTATGTGTGCGTGTGCGTGTCTGTGTGCGTGTGTGTCTCACAATGTCGTCGACAAAGCGACGTCAAAAGCGACGGCGTCAAGTATTTAAGCATTGATCCTTTGATTGAGATTTTGGCAAGGCGACAAAGGGGCGAAGAAGGCGTGGCAGTTGGGGGCAGATGTGGCTTGGCGTGTGTACGTGTAAGAGAGTGTGAACATTATTTCAATTAAGGCGCAGGCAATAAACAGAGATGCACGGGGAAGAGATAAAGGTGTGTGGAGAGAGACGGCAGAGAGGAAGAGAAAGGATGTGGGAGAGTGTGGTAGAAAAACAAAGGGAGAAAAGCAATGAAAAAGTGAGGTAACAGAACGAAAGAAAATGTAAAGGGAAGACAGAGAAAGACTGAAGAGACTAAGAGAGAGAAGAAAAGAGAGGAAAAGAGCACAACAGCGAGAGCAGGAGAGAGAAAGTAACGCAAGATCAGTTAGAGCCGGAGAAGGAGAAAGCAAGAGAACTTGTGGCAGCAGTTTGGCTATTCTGCTTTGACCTTCCATATTCTCTTCTCTCACTCATCCTATTCTCTCTCATTAGGCTCTACTTTTTCGCACCATCAACTCTGCCTTTATGTCTTTAATGAGCCTGCAACTTGGCCATGCACAATAGTTTCAAACACACACACACACACAGCGCCTCTGCCAGCGTAATTCGCACATAATTTGGCCTACAACTATGGGCACCGCCCTGCCCCCACATGCTCCTCAGTTGGCCCGTATTAAACCCCTTATCTGCCGACCATATTATTTCGGTGCACAGGCTTACCGCTCAATTTGGCCATAATAATAATATAAGGACAGGTTCACCACTTGACACGCCCAGCAGGGCCCTTCTGTGTCTATCTGTGTGTGTAGCTGAGATTGTTGTAGCCGTAGCTTTTGTTGTTGTTGTTGTTCTTGTCATATTTGCGGCTATCATGCTGTCTTATGTACGTGCATGTGAGTGTGTGTGTGCCTGCTGCTGCTGATGCAGTACAGTTGGACGTGACTGTAACACTAAAAATGCAGGGCAGCAGCGCCGGCAGCGCCTGGCAGCCTGGCCCGGACTCCGCAAGGAAGAAGCTGCCAAACTACATGACATCGAAAATAGTTTTTAGCATCGCCTTTTGCTCATTTCCTAATCTCTTTCTGCTTCACTCGCTCTTGCTGCCTCTCGCTCTCTCTTGCTGCTGTCTCTGTTTATCTCGTGCACAGCGTGTTGTCAACTCATGTTGGCAATTTTCACCTGTTCGTTTTGAAGCAGCCGCAGCTTACATAAGTATAACAAATGTGGCATGTAGCAGAGCGAGTCAAGGAGAGAGAGAGGGGGGGGAAGCCATGGCCTGGTTGATGTGTGGAATGCCAAATGCGTTTATGATTTGTGGCATGTCCTTTGCCAAATAAATCAAATGCAATCAACAGTCTCAGCCGGGCTAACAGAGCTTATCAGGCACGTGGTCCCCCCCCTCTCTCTCTCTAGCTAGAGGGTGCTGCTGCTGCTGCTGCTGTCCATTATGTCAAATACTTGACACCTGCCCAGCACGTGGAAACCTCAATGAAAATTCAATTTCCCCCACAGCAAATGCACTGACTAATCAGTTATTTTGTGTGCGTAGAAAGAGGCTGGAGGGGTGAAAGGGTGTGTAGAGGAGGGAAATACTAAAAAATATTCCGGTTTGATATCGTTTTGAGTGTAAACTGAACATGCTGTAAGTCGTCTCAGTTTACCTGAGAATATCTTATCAATTGTGCGCAATTTTCTTTTCTCTGAGCTCCCTCTCTCTCTCGCTATACTAAGTGCATTTGGAACTGTCCACGTCGAGTTGGTTTTGATTGCTTGTCTTCCCTCTCTTTCCCTCTCTCTCTCTCTCTGTCCTGCTTTTGCTTTGAATTTTCATTGCTTTGTGCAGCGAAAACGTTGTTTTGTTTTGAATTACATATAGAAAAACGTTTTTTTAATTTCTTAAAAATACAAAGCAAATATGTGTTGCATAAGCAGAGAGTGCGAGAGAGAGAGAGAGACAGCATAAGGGACAGCGTGCGATAGCGTTGTCCTGGAGTGTGTCCCCAAAGCGCAGCACAACGACACAGAGTGTTGCCTTGCCTTGTTTTTCCTCCCCTGACAGCATTGACAGTTTCGACAAAAAACTATGGCCAAGGCAAAAAAGGGAAGGAAAAGTAAAGAAAATGAAGAAAACTATACGAGAGATGCGATACGGAAAAATATGAGAAATTCTCGGTGCAAGCGTGTGTGTGTGTGTGTGTGCGAATGTGTGTGTGTTGCTCTTGTATTTTATTGAAATTGATATTCTTGGATGCGAATGCATTTGCGCGAGCATATTACTTTTATTATATCTTGTAGCTACCTCGCTCTGTCTCTCTCACACACTCTCCCTTTCTCTCTGTGTGTGTGTCGTGTTGCGTGGCTCCATTCTTTTGGCATCTTATTCGTTTCGCCTGTAATGGCAAAATAAATATTGAAAATGGCAAATGGGAATTGCAGACAATGCGAGCGTGAAGAAGAAGAAGAAGAGAAAGAGAAGAAGAAGAAAAAATATTTTCATTTTAGTTTTGACTGAAACAAAACCTATTGATAAGCCATAAGGTTTGTCAGATTTGCGTTAAGTCGTATTAAGATCAAAGAGCGAGCCTAATGAAATATAGTGCTATAGCTCTGTCTCTCTCGCACTGCTTCGCTTGCAACATACGCCTTGAACTTTAATACTTTAATTAAAATGTTTGGTTTCAAACAGCAGGGAGAGCGAGAGAGAGAGAGAGAGAGAGAGAGAGAGGGGCGGCAGCAGGCTCTTCATGTTGCTGCTGGAATCTGCTTTATTTTAGCCCGTTCATTGTGCAAAAGGCAGACAAGAAGCAAAGCACAAAGCGAAGTGAAGAGCGGAGGGGGGGATGGGGAGGGGGTTGCACTCACTGGCAATGGCAACGGCAACGGCAGCGCAGCCAATGCAGGTGAATCAGGTGAGCGTCGGCAGACTGAGTTGCAGCGGCTGAAAAATAATTAGAGCCTGCCTGTGTAGCCCAAGCCCGGCCCGGGCACAGGCAGTACGCACTGTGTAGCTTTTGCTATTGTTTACCTACCTCGCAGCGCTGCCTCGTTGCCATAGCTGCCTGCATCGTTGCCAGCGACGTTGCCGTTGCAGTGACAGTTTCAATGTGCAAATCTGCATAAGTGCGCATTTTAATTTTGTTGCACATTTTGCCGGCTGCGCGGCGTCTAATTGAAATGCATGCGCCGGGGCCAGCAACGCACTTGACTCGCGCTTTAAGGACGCCTTGCAACGCATGGCTTTAATGCGTGCAGCACGAGGGGCACCCTATACCATTTGAGGTTGCTCTCTTCCTTTTTGTGCAGCGCCCTCCTTTCTGAGGGTAAGCAACTTCATGCCAGCACGTCAGAGCCATCAACGCGTTTTTATGGCTGACAACGCAAGCAAGCTGCACACACACACACACAGCGTTTGGTTGTGCCACCATTAGCAAACCCTTTTTGCGTTTATTTACCTTTACTTTCTTTCTGCTTCTTTTTTTTTATTTATATATTTGCGTTTTATTATTGAACAGCAACATGACATGAATTTCAATGAATGTCAACAGCGGCCATCCTCTGGCTGACTCTGCGGCACGCTCGTGCGCCCAGTTACCGTTACCCAGCCGCACACACAGAGAGACACATGTATCATTGCCATAAAATAAGCGTGTCATCAGAAATCGCAACAAATTTAGCAAATTGCCGGAAATAAAATTTAAATTAGCAAGCAGCAAAGCAGAGCAGAGCGTAGCTATTAAATGTGAATCTTCCAGCCAAGTCTATGCAGCGTGCGGAGGATGATGATGATGATGATGATGATCTGCGTGCTCAAAGTCAAAGTCATAGTCTCTTAAAGCTATTCAAGCGAATTTGACAAAGGGTTTTTTGATAGAAACAAGTAAGAAAGCTACAGTCGAGTGTGCTCGACTGTAATATACCCGCTACCCAGCTGCTCGTACATCATTTATTGACCGCAAAAGGCTATGGACTTACAATATTTATGCAAAGTCAAAATATAAACACACGATTCGGCACAATCGAATCGATTCCAGCTGTGGAAAACGTTAAGCTGAATAACTTCTGTGTTTATTATCCGATTGTTACCAAATTTTCAGAGATCATCTGGCTAGCTATAGTTATCATGTAAACCGAAAATGAACAATATGGCATCAAAATTGCACTTGTTATCAATGTTTTTTCGATTTACAGGGGCGGAAGGGGGCGTGGCCAAAATCCAAAATAAACTTGATCAGAGTGCAATAGTTACACATATTGTCACCAAATTTGGTAGTCCTAGCTCACACGGACAGACAGACGGACAGACGGACAGACGGACCTGGCTATATCGACTCGGCTGTTGATCCTGAGCCAGAATATATATACTTTATGGGGTCGGAGGTGTCTCCTTCTGCCTGTTACATACATTTTCGGTTTGAACAAAGTTATTATACCCTTCTACTCTATGAGTAGCGGGTATAAAAATTTCAGTACGGGGAAATGCTAAATTTAAATATATCAAAAATATATATGCAGGCATATAAAAAGCACATTATATACGTGTATTTCTTTGGAATTTCCAAATTTAGCTGCGGGTTTGCAATCTCGACGCGGGCTGCTTTTTTTGGAATCACAACTTTTCAAAGAGTGTCAACAATATTTTTTCGCTTTATTTGATTTTTATTTGCCCCGGGTGGCTATCTCACTCAACCACACACACACTAGCGTACACTCGGGCACACACACATATAGGGACAGCGAGCGCTCATTATGCAAATTGCGAAAAATTCCCATAAGCAGCTCACCAAAACTAATTTGTCACTGTCTTTTGCTTGTTAGTCAAACGAATATACACTGAAAGAAGGGTGTCATGTGTGTGCGGCGGTGTGCGGCGGGTGTGTGTTTGTTTGGGTGTTATGTGTGTTTGGCTACGCTTTTGTGGCTTACATTTTTATCACTCTGCTGTGGGATACCCGAGTGACGCTCCTCTCTGTCGTTTGTCTGTGTCTGTGTGTTTGCTGATAAACTGCTGCAGACAGCACAAACATGCTAACAATTTCATAAAGTTTCCGGCAACAGCAACAACAACACACCCACACACACACACACACAGAGAGAGAAAGCAAAATCTAGTGAAACCAATCATTAGACTAATAAGTGCTTATGCTAATAGCTAAATCACACTTTGCCATCGTTTGGCTCGAGCATATTTTTTGCCATAATATTTATGCAGCCTTTTTTTTCAAGTGGCATTTGCTGCCTGCATTGCCACCTCAGCTCCTTTCCCATGCTGCGCCTCATTACCAAGCTAGCGTGTTTGCCTGGCCCGTGTAGCGTGTGGCAAGCGTGTGTGTTGTGTGTGAGGACGCAGTTCATGAAAGCATGATTAAACGTTGCCTACTTTTCAGCGCGTTTTTCAATTTAATTACCGCCGCGTCCTTGCAGCAAAGCTTGCACTAATTAGTGAGAGTTTATGAGAGCTGATCGCGAATTATTCCCACAATTTTACTGCACTCAGTTCATAGAGCACACACATACATACATATGCAAAAGGGGGTGTTCGAGCTGTGGTTAAGGTGGTTTAGGTGTGCTGAGAAAGCTAAGGCGGTTTAGCAGACCGAGAGTATGGATTTGTATACAAGAAATGATTGTGAAAATATTTTATATATATTTTTGTATATATCCTATAGTCAAACAAACAACTTATAAGAGCGTGTATTAGTTTTAGAAGCCTTTTTTTTTAATTTTATTAATTGGAATTAAACAAGTTTACTGCTACCTATGTGGCAGCTTTACCAGGTTTTACATAAGTTTTAGAAGCCTGAAAATGTATTTAGCCACAAATTAGATAGCAAATGTGATAAGACAATGATTATTGGGACTTTTTTTTGATGCTACTTGCAAAAATACAGAAAATTTTAAATCGGAAATTTTTGGTTTTCTATAAAAATCCGACCCAATGCGTAACTTCTAATACGCATAACTTGCTTAAAACTCAACCGATTTCAACTTGGCAGCACATTTTGTTCATGATTTGAACTCCTTTTTGATGCTATAACAAAATATTGAGGATTTGGAGGGTTGAAATTTTTGCCACTTTTTCCATGCTACCCCCTTACAAAAATTTCAAAAAATTTCAAAATTTTTTTAAAATTTTAAAGTGCCATTTTTTGATTGAAAACGTTAAAGCAAGTCAAAATTAGTATAAAAATCCATTTTAAAACAGTTTGTCACTTAAATTGTGGAAAATATGCAAATTAAATCAGAAATTGGAGCACCCATTATGCTTGATTTAAGCAACTTCGAGCAGAGTACTTGAAAGTCCAACTGCCCCAACTATGGCTTTCATTACTTGCTTTTTGTTCACTTTCTGCTATTGTTGCTGCATGTTCGAGGTTTGCGCTGGCACCAAAACCAAACACTGGACGCCTGTATAAACTTGTCAAATTCAACTGTCAAACGCACCTGTCAAGCGTAACAATTAGCACAGCGAAATGCCAACTGGCAGCCCACAAACAAAAGCTACACGCGGCAGCGATGGCAGCGTCGACAACTTGTGCCATGGCACAGAGGAAAGGGAGAGATGGGGGAGAATGCTGTGATAGACCATATCGGATGTACAAGTGTGTGTGTGTGACTGACGATAGCTTAGACTTAGTTGTAGACAAGGGAAGGGAATGATTTACGAGCATTTGTCGAATTTGACAAATTTTCTTGCCAAAGGAAAAGGCGTAAAAATCGAACAAGACGAGGGACAGCAACGACGTTGAAGCTGACGCTGACGCTGACGCTGACTGACTGATTGAGTTGAGGGCAACATTTTAGAGAAAACTTGCTTTGCCACATAATAATTTCCCATTTATCCCTACCGCTGCCTGCCTGCTCTTTCCGTCCGCTGGGCATAATTTACTCACTTTTCATTACGAAATTGGCAGAGTTTGCTGGCAACAAGCCATGCCACAGCACACACAGACCATTGTCAAGTGGTAGAGGAGCGAGAGGGGAGTGCAGGGAAGCGCTCTCATTGTGATCGACAGCGTTGGTCTTTCATAAATGGCGGCAATTGCCACGGAAATGTGTCGCGACCAGCGCGTTTTCGCCACGGAAATGACATTGTAGGTTCGGCAAAAGCCGTAAAATTTGCATAATAATAAAGCAGAGTAACAGAGCACAGACAGAGAGAGAGAGAGAGAGAGCGAGAGAGAGACGGCACTTCACTGTGCGTGCGAGCGAGTGTAGTCGGAATTTATGTACTGCCGTGGCGCCACAATGACCGCTATTTGCATTATGCAGCCTGGCTGCATTTCTGGCTAACAAACCGTTTGGCCAATTACCTGCACGGCTTTGTGCCATGCTAAAATTATTAAAAGAATAACCGCCGCGTCGCATCTTTTGTTTGCGCAGACAGACAAGCGTAAAATTTGCTGCTGTTGCTTTTGTTGAGTTTTGCGAAAATTTTATTAAGACAAAATCACGAAAAATTTTGCAGCCTTCAAATATTTATGAATTTCATTGACTGGCAAACTTTGGCGCCAGTTGCTGCGGGCCGTAAACTTTTTGGCTTGTTGTTTTAGCCAAGAGAGAGAGAGAGAGAGAGACAATGCGCAATGCCTTGTTTTTTGGGTCAAAATGTTGTACGAAAAATATTTCTATTTGCAGAGTGGCAAATCAAAACGAGGCAAATGCACATTGAAAATGCGTCACGCATTTTGAAAAAAAAAAAAGTTTTCTGTGTGCAGGTGTGTGACGAACTGTGCGAGTGTGTGTTAGTCTGGGTGTGCGTGTGTGAGAGTTATGACAGCACACATAAAAAGAGGACTTAAGATTTATGTGCAAGAGTTTTACAATTTGATCGCCTGCTGTTGACATGGCCCCCTTCCTCGTCCCCGCCCCCGCCTCTAGTTGTGCCAGAAATTGTTGTAAAAATGTTTCATTGCAGCACATAAATTCCACTTGCAACACAGCCAGAGAGAGAGGGAGAGATCCACTTGCAATTCCGATTTCAATTTCAATTCCATTTTCAATTCCAGTTCCGTTTCCAATGTCGATTCAAGTATTCAAGTTCTCTTGCTGTGCTGCACTTGTCTGTGCCTGATGAGCTTAAAGTGCAAGGCAAGACTTAAGCAGAGGCAGCGTACTCGGCGTATACGCAACATGCAGACAATTAGTCTGCGCAGCACAACATTTTCATCAATCAATGTCGATTTTTGTAAAAATAGAAAATATCATATAAAATACAATATATATATACCATGTATACCCCACGTTCTTGGCACTTTATGCTGTCTTGCATTTAATTGTAGAAAGAGATAGAAGGATAAAGCATAAGCTCAAGCATGATTAACTGCATGCGAAAAGACTAAAAGACTTTAATGTGCGTTTTTCTTTTCTCTCTCCCTCTCGTTTTGCTTGCTGCCTGCTCAACCTTATTAGGGCGAGAGAGCACAATATTATTGACAGTAGATTTCTTTCTTTCTTTCGTTTTTCTTTGATTTTTTTTCTTTGCCTTCTGCTGCTTTCACTCTTAACAATAATATTTTTGTTGCTGCTTTTAATAAACTTTTACGGGCCACTCATAAAACTTGTTCGCCAAAGTTTCTGTGCCAAAACTTTTTTTGCAAGCAAATTTATGTAAACAGCGTCGACGGGCTGGCAATGTTCGATTGTGCACAGAGAGAGAGAGAGCGCACAGTATATGCTAAATATATATATATATATATCAGCAAGTAGCAGACAGAGGCAGAGTGAGTGGATTAATTCAGGCAACGAGACAAAGTAAAATATTTGCAAAATGAAGCAAAACAAGTGCAAAGAGTGCAGCGAGCGAAAAACTTTTGGCCAAGACGCAGCGTAGTGCAATTGATTGACTTTAAGTAAATCCCAAAATTTGCTAGATATAGCATATAGCATAGAAGTTGCAGAAAACTTATTGTATAATGCATTAACACTTTGCCGCACACACCTGTGCAGGCAAAATTCAACCGAAAACATCGCACATTACTCATGTTTGCGGTAGCAGCTGCCGACGCTGGCTGCGACGCTGGCAGCGAACAACTTCAAACCTAATGCCAACGAGATGTGCGGTATGTGATGCCACTGATGCTGCTGTTGGTGTTGGTGTTGAAAGCATAAAAAATATGTGAAATTTAATTTTCCTAAGTGATTTTTCATGTAATTCGGCACCTGCTATTATTTCACTTTGCAATTTTTCCCTTTTATTTCTCTACCCCTCTCTCTCTCTCTCGCACACATAATACTTTTTCGTCTAGCAGCGTCTTGATCAATTGTTAATGCCACATGTATCTTACACACGTATCAGCTCAGCGCCTTTCCGAACTTGTGGCAAGGGCAGGAGGCGGGCCATACATCACGACAAGAACTTTTTCTTGAGTTTTCCTTTTTTCTAGCGCCAACAGATGTAAGTGTGAAAAATTTCAATTTCAAAGTATGTACAATATATATGTATTTGGTATGTGTATGGCAAGTGTGTGGCGATATGGGGCACAACTAATTGCATTTGCCGCCGATTTTACACTGCAACTGGGTCAGCGGCAGCTGCAGCGCAGATTTTGAAGCGTATATATGCAGTATATATACAGCTGTGTTCACAAAAATAGGAGTACAATGTTTCCCCCTGCCCGCTAAGTTAAAAAATATTAATTGATTTTAGTGTTTTCTAATGTTAATAATAGTCACTAATACAAAACCACTTACTTTTTATCAATTAAAAGTCTATAAAAATTTTTTTTTGCCTATCAAGATACGCACTGCTATTTTAATGAACAGCCAAAGATTGATGCTTCTGGCAAAAAGAGTTGTTCATTTGCTTAGTTTTTGCAAATCTAACGGGATTTTTTCGTTTCTTCCTTGTACACATTTCATTTTACAATAACAATGCGTGCAAGTTGAAATATTCGTAACGGAACTTGAAAAAAAATCGCATTGCTTGATTGCATTTCTTGCACTGCTATTTTTGTGAACACAGCTGTATATGGTATATGTTGAGCAATTTGATGGCAAAGCCTGTTGCCTGTTTTCAAATTTGATTTTGGCTTAGATGTAATTACTATATAGACGTACTTACAGGCAGCAGCAAATTAATTAATATGTCTGCAAAGGTTTTAAGCAGCCTGCAGCCCGTTCCCTCCGCCGAACAAACAAGCAACTCCTTATGCTCTCTGCCTCTCTCTAACAAAGCCTGCTAGGCAGAGAGCGGCTGCGGGGGTTGGCTACATAAATTTTGCCCCGTTAATGCCATAATACCATTTTATGAAGATGAAAGTCGTGCGTTTATTTCATTACACAAATAATAACAGGCGAAAATAAACCGCAGTGGCAATTGCTACCCCTAGAGAAGTCTCCCTCTCTCTCTCTCTCGCAGTAGCTGAACCAGTTTTGGGCTAGGCTAATGAGCTCTTGCTGTTGGTTTGGAGGCACATGCCTCATTGAAGGTCGAAAGGCTTAGCGGGTGTAGGCAGTGAGTCGTGGGGAGGGAGGTAACGGAATTGAATTAATGGCAGCACATGTACGCATAACTGAAGGCAGCGATTTCATACAAACACACCCCCACACACAGTCGTCTATTCCTTATGGTATTAACGCAAATTTGTTAACAAATTTGTTTGTGCCAACAAATGAATTAGCCCAGTTTGTTGTTGCTGGCATCAATTAAGTGCTCGTTGATTTTTTCCCTACCCTCTGTAGGATTTGTGTGGCAGTTCGGGCCTTTGCTTTCTCTCTCTCTTTCTGTGACTTCAACTACATAAATCAACCTCAAATAAAATGTGCAAAATTTAAGTTAGATGCCTTTTGCTGCTAGCTCATATTTCAAGCTGCTTGTTAAGTGCATGTTTTATGATTATTATCGTAATAAAAAACTCAAGAGCGCGCGTCGAGTCGAGTCGCGTCGCGTCGCCTAGGCATTTGCCTCAAACGAGCAAATGATACGCCAAAAACGCGGCCGGCAAACGCGTCTCCCAAAGCTTCCCACCGAGAGCTGTAACCGTATACGAATACGAGATGGGAACAGGCTGAGACAGTGGGACAGGTGGGCTGACTACTTGGGAATGTGTGGGTGTGTGTGGCAGCATACCTGGGCAGCTTGACTTGGCTTGGGCTGTGCTCCTGCCTTTGGATAGCTCGACTGGTTTCCTGGCTGGCGCAACATTATAAAGGCAATAAGATTTTCAAAATACGACAATTTATGCAATAAACTTGAAATTTATGCCATGCCGACGCAACTCTCTCGCTCTCCCTCGCTCTCACTCGCACATGCTGTTGCCTCATGCTTGTCTAGTCGAGCCACTCGTTCTTATCGAAATTTTATTTTATTGTTGGACAGTACTCATACATATATAAGCAGGCAGGCAGGCAGGAAGCTTGGCAGTCATATATAGTATATAGATATGTGCTTAGGGTCGTGGCCCCACGTGGCTGACATTTGCGAGTCAATCCTTGCGCTAATCCCCAACAAAGTATGTGCTCGACTTTTGGCCCCATTAAAACGCAGTTCATATTCAACATTGTGGCTTAGATTGATTCGTTTAGTTTTGCGCTCCCCTTTAGGGCAATGAAAACTTTTTGTTTACCTTTCCAAAAACCATGCAACAAATTATTTGACACGTGTTTCGCAAGCGGGGTGCGGAAATTGTATACAAATTGTGTGTGTAAACCTTTTGGTTTTTTGCCTCGTTTTTAAATCATTTTAAAGCTCTGAAAAAGAGAGCGAGAGAAATAATTAAACGTTTGGTTTACCTCGAAAAGGGCAAAGGATTACGCGGGCACAAGGCCAACTAAGGCCTTGCCTGGACTAATCTTTAATAAGTTTTGGCAGCAGGAGGCGACAAGCGAGGCAGAATTTCTTCTAGTCGACTATGCCCCAAGGAGAGCTTAACTTAATTTAGGTGTAAAACGCGCCAGGTGAGAAAAAAAAACACACAGAAAATAAAATAAAATAAAGAGGACGAACATGGGCGACGACTGAGAGACTCAGACACATCATTAGCAAGGCAAGCATAAAAATGCTGATTAACGAGTCCCACGGGGCACGCTGCATGCCCCGAGCTATGCCGCTGCCTGTGCTGCCTTTTGTTTTTGTGTGTGTTTTTCTGCTGACTTAAATTACAAACATAAATTTAAATTATATTAAACAATCTGAGCGATGCTCAAGGACATTGCCCATGACATTTATTGTATAATTTATGGGCGATTTATTGGATCTCTATCTCTATGCGATATATACGATATAAGATATATACAATAATATTGATTGCCAAATAATTGAGAAATTTTTCTGTGCAAATGAAATGAAATTTCTCGCCATATTTTATGGCCCCACACACACACATTGGCACATTCATGAGCTTGACTACACAGTAGGGGCGTGGCACGGCCCACTCTTAGCAAGTTATATAATACTTTTATAACTGCGTTTTATTGCGCTCAAAAGCTCATTTGGGCGTTTATGAGTTTGGGCCCCAGCTCCGGCTACGGCTCCGGCTCGGGTCGTCGCGTCAAAGTCATAGTAATAATCACAAGAAAAGGTTGCCCATTGCCCATTGATGGCTTGCCGGTTGGGAGGGGGGGGGGGGAGGTATGGGGGCGTGGTCACTCAATAAAATGCCAATGGAAATGAAATCGAAATAAAAATCAGTAAAAGGTGCGACTATATTGTGCAAAGACATCGTTACCTACGGCTGCCTCGGGGCACTAAAATACCCATTCAAATGGCCTCGACGAAAGGTGTGCGACGAGGGGGCGGGGTGTATGTGCTGAAAAGATTTCTCTGGCAAATGAGTAGGGGATGTGTAGAGGCTGCCTTTCTTGGCCTAAGCCGAAACGGGCTTTAAAAAAAGAAGAGGCAAACTCAAAATGCTTCGCTAAGCAGGAAATGAAAACGAGTTCGAGGCCTTTTTGGGCCCTTTTTGGCGAAGCAGACCGTTACAGTCTTTATGAGTATATAAACACCTACAGTGGTCATATTAATTCTCGCTTTGGCTAACAAAGTTTTAATTAGCCAAGGAAGGCGATGAAAGAAGGGAGAAAAGAAGAAGTTGTAGCAGGAGCTGAGCGAGAAGGAATGCATGAAATATCGATTGAAATATTCATATGAAGCAGGTTGTGTGTGTGTGTGTGTATTGCGCTGTCTGCCTGTCTATCTGAAGCAGCAACAACAACAACAGTTACAACAACAACAACGAGCAGACTTTGTCTGATATTTTGACACACTTTCAGGATTTACAACAATGTTTGTTTTCACACTGTTTCCACTTGCTGTGTGTGTGTATGTGTAGAGTATGTGGCGCCCGTTGCCAATTCCTATTAGTTTTGTTAAGATCCTTTGACTATGACACATACACCGCACACTCGCAGATACACACACGTGTCAAACACCTACGCAAACGGGGGGCGTTTATAGTAGTTGCAGTCAGTTCGTTGTGTAACTCGATTGCTGTTGCATGTTTGATTTCAATTGAATTGCTGTTGAGTGCTGCACACACACACACACACACGCACACCACACACACACAGGCGCATGTTGCAACGCTTATTTGACAGTTGATTTGACTACATTCCCAAAGTGATTGACATTTGGCAGCTGCACCCCAGAGAGCGAGAGAGGTAACGATAAACGAGTAACGGGTAGTGAGTAGTGGGTACTGAGTAGTGAGTAGTGAGTAGTGAGTGCACTGAGTACGTACGGCCCTGCTATGTGCGCTCGACCATGCAAGGCTTTTTGGTCAATTATTGTTGCATACTTTGCAGCGCATTAAGCCCAGGCCAGACTCAGCAGCTCGCTCGCACACACTCGCTATCTCTCCCTCCCTCTCTCTCTCTCTCTCTCTGCGACTCTTGTGAGTAATGCGATACATGCTTTGCCGTTCCACAAATTAGTTTCTCTCTTACATTGTTATTGCTTTTTCCCCACTTGATGCATGATACTTATTTGCCATGCTCGTGTGCGTGTGTGTGTGTGTTAAACGCCTGCTAGTTCCATTAACCCATTTGTTTATCGGCAAAACTTAGCAACGGGTAGCGCCTAAGCAAAACCCAATTATTTTAATAGGCAAACTTTATTTTGAAATACTTTGGCAAAGCGGCGCGCAAAACCGAAAAATGATAGAAGGCAAACGCATTTTGCCAGCCTCATGGCTGACAGCGCACTCGCTCTTGCTCTCTCTCTCTCTCTCTCTTTCTCTTTGTGGGTCTGACTGGCCTCTGAACCTGCTTCCAGTTACCAGAAACAAATGATGCAATAGAATTTTATGAGCCACACTAAATGTGGCTAATAGATTTTAACAACGTGGCAATAGAAAAGATACAGCCAGACACTAAGCCAAGCATCTGTGCGTACGAGTACTACGCACACACACATGCATCATGCGTGTGTCTGTGTGTGTGTTGGTGTGTTTGGGTCCTTACAACAATTTATTTTTATATTTGTTTGGCAAGTTGCGTAGAAATTGCCCAAATGCGAGCGTATTGCGCCCTGGGAAACCGCTGAATTCCTCGAAAGAGCCAACAACACACACACGCACACACACACACACGCACATAAAATGTATGGTTAAAATTTACATACACACCGGCACTTTGATGTTTTTACTTCTGAGTAGTTTTCTAGCTCGCACAAGAAATTAGTCGAAATTATTTTCAGAAAAAGTTGCAAAATTAATTCGGCAAATTCTGCAGGCAAAATATGCCAAGTTTCAGCAGTTGCCCTTAAGAGCACAAACACACACAAACACACACACACATATACGTACACACACATAACAGCTTCATTTCAGGCGACGACACATTGGGGTGTGATTATGAATCTTGTGCTGAGATTTGATACTTTGACTATATCAGAATGCAAATGGTGTGCCATCAAAAAGCAAAAAAAAAAGAGAGGAAAGCAAAACAAATATGAGCAAAATGATGGAAAAACTGTTGACTGCTTTGATACCCTGTAAGCTTGTAAATTTTAATAAATGCTTTGCACTTGCATCTGGTTTAGAATTGCAAAGGCTTCCCCTTTCGGGAGGGAAAAAAATGGAAACCCTCATCGCACAAATGATGCCATCAAAAAGTTGAACAGGAAATTTAATAACCTATCCGACCTGCCAATAAAGTGCCAGCTGTCCAAACAAAACCGATAGCAAGCGTCGTTCGGGGCGCGCGTTGAGTTAGTTAGCTTAACCTTTTTTCCTGTTCCGATTTTTATCCTGCCAAAAAGTAACCTGAGCGTGGCCAATTTGTTACAAAATTTGCTTGCTACAATAAAAATAAGTAGCAGACTCTACAAAGCAGAGAGAGGGGCAACAAACGACCCATGTCAATTATGCGCTGAAAGCAAATATATTACAATATCAAAATGAAAATGAAAGTGAAAATGAAAATGTAAACTCAAACGGGCAAACAACGCGCAGCCAATTTCAGTGCGAGTCGCCCCCCAAAAAAAAAAGGGAAGTGCCAAGGAAAGTCCAAGTACAAACAGAGAATTCGAACAGTTCGTGGGCGAGAAAGTCTTAAGCTAACAATAGACCCAGCGCATAGACCCCCTGCCCAGAACGACAAATTACTTGAATATTTTTTTTGCATTTTACACAATTTTATTATGTTCAAGTCGGGCAAGTGAAAAGTGAAAAGAAAATAACAAGTTTCTTAAGCAACATTTTCCAAAAGAAATAAGGCAAATGTGGACTATAAAATTGACTCTACTTTGGGTTTAATAGGTATACAAATTTCTGGGATTATGAAGTGGAAAGCTGCAGCCATTTGGGCAGCTGTTTTGCAAATTTATAAAAGAGCTTAAGGTTAGTAAGTAAGAGCTTAATTAAATTTAAATCTAAAAATATTCCATAGAACTTATGCTAAAAATATCTAAACACACTCAACTTTCCCTTCTTCAAATTCTTTTAAAGTATAGTTGGTTAATCCTTCTCAATATTTGTAATAAACCAAATTAAATTGCTTCAATTTTACACTTCGATCGCTGTACGAGTTAGTTAAACAAATTAAGTGTAGCCGCTGCGTGTCGAACTTAATGCGAATGCTTTAAATTGCCTCGTTTTGTAGCCATTTGCACTATGACTAAAGCTGCCATTATCACGCACAGAGTCGCAAATGAATGCAAACACATGCACATACGCTCACACACGCACACAGACACACACATGCAAATTGTTTGCGGATATACATAACGTCTGCGTGTGAGTGTGCGCCTGTGTGTGTGTGTGTGTGTGCACACTTAGGCATACAAAAGCGTGCCCAACTGGCGCTTGGTCATATTGAGCAAACCAGGCCGATAGCCAGCTCACGCACACACGCACACACACACACATACGTTGTAGTTACCAGAGCCGGACGCCAACTTCCTGCATGCCTGCGAAACGCACACACACACACAGACAGACACCAACACACCCACTGTCACAGAGTGTGGTCTGCTCGATTGCGTTGAGCTGCTGCTGCTGCTGCTAAAGGACATGGGCAATAATTGAAATTATCATTAAGCCAAACCAAATCTCATGCCAAAAAAGTTTACTCTTTTCTCTCCCTTGAGCTTGATGGCGGGCCAACTGTGACATTTGTCACCCATTAGCTGAGCTTTGCGATGGGGTTTGCTGAGTGTGGAGTGTGTGCACATGGGAATAGAAATTCCTATTGAAAAGAATATAAATATAAGCCAAAAGAAAGATTTTAATTTGCAATTACAGCATATCTGGCAGTCGAGCATAGACCATTTACTTGCGCTCACTTCTTTTCTCCTTCCACTATGCCCTAAGCTCTTAATTTTCTGTCAATGCGAGTCACACACACACACCCATACACACTCCTACATAGTGATTGACGTTCTAGTATGAAATGAACTGTTTCGAGCTGAAAAATCTTTAAGCTCAACTGCATTTGTTGCCTTCTCTATGCCTTCCAAGCTAATCCTCGGTCAGGCAATGCTACTCAATGTCTCTTTCAATACCCACTAACAATTGAAGAGAAGGGTATCTTAACTTTGTGTTATCCGAAAGTGTGTAAATTAGGCAGAGAAGGGCAGCTCAAACATCATGAGGTGATTGATTCTGGTTAGCGTCTGTATGAACATTTAGATCTCAGGAACTAGAAGAGCGGGTATTCAACAGGGTATCTAACAGTCGAGCAAGTCAACTGTAGCTTTCTAACTTCCTTCTCTGCCTATTGCTCCCCTTTACTCTTTGTCTCTCGTGCTCTCTTTTATGCCTCGCAGCAACTGGATCTGCTGTGTGTGTGTGCGTGGGAGGGCTTTAAAAAAAACATAGCCTGTTTGCTTTTAAAATATGCAGCAGCAACACTCATTGGCAGCATATTTATGCGATTAGATGCAACAAGAAGCGGCAAGCGGTAACTGACAGCTGCAAGCTGCCTCAGACAGCAGCAGAAGCAGAGGCAGAGGCAGCATACGCACAGAATCAAAAGGCAGAAGAAAGAGCAAAGCAAAATGAAACGTAGAGCAAGCTGACAGTTGCTTTTTGGCACACAAGATGCTATATACACACATATTCACACACACACACACACTCGAGCAGCAAAAAAATGTATAATAAAAGGACAACAAGCCACTGACAGTTGCTTTTGTCGTTCTGCTTGTCGTTTTTGCCTTGGCTTTTTGTAGGCACAGAGGGAGGGGAGAAAAAAAGGTGACAATAGCTTTGACAAACGGACAAAATGGACAGCAAATGTGCGCAGTGAACGATGATGAGGGGGGGGGGGGGTCGTGAAAGGGTTGAGCCCCTGAAAACGACAAACCTCATATGTGTAACATATGTGATTTCGAGAGGGCCGCAACGGAGGAGGGAGTAACCCTTGCCTAAGCAAGCTCATGATGTAAGTTTCCCAAGCATTTTGTTGCCTCGGTTGACTAGCAAATACCCTGTAAAAATCACATATTAAAACTTTAACTAAACTCTAGCAAATACCTCATTTTCTCTTCCTAGGCTACCCCAAAGAAATATGGCAACTAAAATGTTTCTCGCACCCGCCCACAAAAAACAAGCCATAACAAAAGGTTCAACCTTTCATAAAAATTCGCTTATGCTAGGCCATAAAAAAAGCCGTTACATTTGGCGCACGCAAGCTATAAATAAATATTTGTTAAATTAAAGCGTTGGAAAATAAGTCAAACTGCAGCTAATTATATATGCATCGATATAGCCATAGATGATGGCACAATGGAGTTTTGTTTATTATATGCGTACGGTAAATAGAAATGCAAATATGCAGGAGACTTGCTCTGTCTCCCTTCCTCTAGCTTGCTGTCTCGCTCTAGGTGATTACTATATCGCATGTTGGCCACAATTTCGGGCAATCAATAAACGGTGAAAATTTCATAAGCTTCATTGATTCATGCCGCATGCCGCATGCCACCACATGCCACATGCAACGAGCTTGGCTTATAATTAGCTGCGAGTGTGTGTGTGTGTGTGTGGGGCCGTGGGTGACTCTTGCCTAATACCTTATTTGGCCAGGGTTGGTAAGCTCATTTCAAAGATGACGATAGCCATAATGGCTGCACGCTGTGTGTGGGTGTGTGTGCGTCCCTCTATAGGTGTCTCAGTCACTGTGTGTGTGCACATAATGCACTGCCTGGCTGCTTGGCCCGAGCAGATGAGCCACATTGCAGTAAGTCCCCTTGCCGGGTTGCAATGTGCAAATTGCAGCTGATTGAGTTGCAACTGCCGCAGCCACAGCAGTTGCCACAGCGACAACAACAACAACAACAACTCCAGCTGCTACTCTGGCTGCAGTTGTTAAGCAACGAGTCGAGTGGCTTGTTTGCAAATGAGCTGCCATAATTTTTGCCGGCCAACTTCAACTGTCTCCAGCTGCAGCAACGCCTGCTCCTCCTCTTCCTCCCCCTTGCCCTTAGCCCTCTGGCTCTGCTGCTGCATCTTTATCTGCGTGCGCTATGGCAGCACCGAGAGCAAATCGAAATTGATGAGCAGCCACCGGGAAGAAGACAAGCGCAGACATGCCGATTACTTCTGGCTGCCACTGTCCTTGCTGTAACTCGCCTCCTGCTCCTTGCCTATGGCTGACAGCAACAATAAAACTTGGGGCGAAAAATGTTGCCAACAATTTTGGGGCCAAGAGACACGGCCAAATGAAATGGGCACTCGCAACGAGTCATTCGATCAACGATGTCGTCGTCGTCGTCTGAGTGGAAAATTCCAACGATATTGACATTGTATTTTACCCCTCAGAAAAGGTGTCAGCAGGAGAGCAGGCGTCGGCTATGCCTGAAGAAAATTTCCTGAAGATTTTCCCCAAGAAATTCTTAAGGCAAACCATAAACTGAAGCTGCATAATTAAGCATTTTTATGCAATTTATTTGATGAATTTTAAGGAAATAATAAAATGAATTTTTATCAGTTGGAAAGCAGCTCTCTATCTCTCTCTCTCTCTGTCGACTTTATTATCCTGTTTAACAGCGTGTTCTGATTGCATTATCCTTTGAGTGGAGGCACACACAAAAAAAAAGAAAACTAAAGCTGCGCTGCGTTTTTGTGCTGCGGCTTGTTTACATTTGCAACGATATGAATTTATTTGCCATTGATTTCGCTGGCTGGCAGAAAAACTATCGATATATATATATAGTATATACGTATTGCGCGACATGTTGAAAATGCTTGACAATAAAATAAGAAAATTCCGAGAGAGTTTTGCTGCTTTATCGTGAATACAAATTTTGTCTTATTCGAAAGCGGAAAGGGGGTGGATGGGTGGTTGGGTGGTTTGCCTTGTGGTTGCCTTAGCTTTTTGTTGAAATTTTGCGAAATGACAAAACTTTGCACCCCGTCGCCTTCGCCGTCGTCGCCGTCGCCGTTGCCCGCATTTGTTTGAATCTTTTGCACTTTCGGCAACTGGACAAAGTTTTTAATTAGTCTTTGATAGGAAACCAACTGAGTTGGCAACTTTAAACGCTTTGGCAATGCCGCAGCGTCGACGATACTGGCGGCGCTATTGCTACTGCCACGCCCACTGCCACTGCCACGGCACACTGCACACTGCCACAGACGCCTCCATTTGTCTGTTGATACAAACTCTTGGGGTCGCGTTTGTATGCCCTGCAAGGGGTTAATCAAAGTTCGGTTTACCTGAGGCTGCTTAGCGCGTGCTATGCGCTTTGGCTTTGGCTTTCGGTTTTGCTGACTGACTCTGACTCTGACTGAGCCAACACACACACACACACACACACACACACGCAGCAAGCAAGCAAACTCGAGCACACATTCGCATGGAGAGCGAGACAAATTGCAGCTTTTGATTGCACATGCCGCAAGTTATGTGCCAATGCCGAAATTACGCATACGCCATGCTGCACTGACAACTACCGCACACACACCCAAACACACGCTCGCATGGCAAACACATGCTGTGCCAATTAGGTGTGTGCCACACACTGCGTATACGTATCAGCATGCAAGCACATTGCGTATACGTACATCTTATCTGTCTGAGCTGCGCTGCGCTGCTCTGCGCTGTCGGCGCTGTCTACTTCAGATGCCACTGCGTGTGGCATTTGTCAACTGATTTTGCTGTTGCACTTTACTTGAAATACATACGTTATGCATGCCACTTTTATTGCATCCGTCGCGCAAGTCTTGCCTCCCTCTCTCTCTCTCTCGCTCTCTCTGCCTTGCTCGTCTTCAACTTTATTTTATCCGCCATTTGCAGTGTTTTTTGTGCTTGCCTGCATTTTACACATTGCAGAGCGTAATTTTAATTTACGCAGACAGCAGCGCAGCCACGCCTTATCCCCTTCTTCTCCTCCCCCGCCCCCCATGGCTGACAATGTTTAGCTTAAATTGGTTTTTCGCTTAGTTTTAGTCTACCCCAACTGAATCTCTTTCTCTTAATTATGCCACCCACATACCCTACGAGTGGCAAAAGCAAACTAGATGAACTGTAAAAATATATATTTATGTGGAGGAGGAGAAGAAGAGGAAGACCATTTGGCAATAAGCACGCTTCGCTTCGATTCACTTAACAATTCCAGCTGTGGCGGCTTAAAGCCTTCAGCCAAGCGCTTACCAATTTATTTTAATGCTGCTGCAATCTGCAGCATGCGTTTTGCCTATCATCCACGCTGCCAAAGCTTTTACAGCTTCTCTTGCTTTTTTTTTTTGCTTGACTTTTGCTTTGACTTCTCTGCTCTCGTTGCCGTGAGGATTTGCTGTCATTTGCGTGCGGGCTCAACCTTCCTTCCTACTTTACACACTTTTACACTTATCCGTGTGTCCTTATCTCTCTCTTTCTCGTTCGCCTTGCCACTTTCCGAGCTGAACTGCTGTCAAACGCCAAAGTTTGCGTGAAACTTTCTAATATTTTCAGCACCTCCTCGCTGCGGCGATAAGATCTCCGGCACGTTGTCGTACTCAGCTCTCAGCTCTCGGCTCGGGCTCTGCTCGCTCACGACGTCTTAATTAGTTGAATTCTATGCATTTTGCCAAAGTGAAATAGAAAATAGCAAAAAAAACAACACGAGCTGCAAGTGCCACAAAAAGGTGGCCGAGAAAAGTAAAAGGCTCCGCCGCGCTGAGAAGAAGAGCAAGTAGAATTCTGTGAAAGTTCGCCATAACTTTGGCAATATTTTGTTATAATAAAGTTTCCCGATTCGACCCGATAAAATGTGGCGAATAAAAACTCAGTCGTGTGTGCCTGTGTGTGCCTGTGTGTGTGTTACCTCAAGCGTAACTAACGGTATATGCCGACACAATGCCATAACCTCAACCAGCATCAACAGAAATTAGTGTGTACTTTTTGGTTGCTGTTGCTTGTTGCCTGTAATTAAATTTGCACAACTTTTGGCAAACTTTAAATCGAAATTGGGCAACTTCAATTATCGATTAACTTCATAAATTACACGCGTGGGCATGCAAGCGTGTGTGTGTGTGTGTACAGCATTTTCGCACATTTTGCAAGTGTTTTTTTTTAATATTTTTTTTTTTTGCTGGCGACTCGCGTCGTCAATGCAACTGACAATTTTTCAATCTCAGCCCGAAGCGAGCGTCAGAAATAATTGCAAAATGCATCAATCAGCTGTCAGAGTTGATACTTGAATATCGTTCAGAGTGAGAGAGGGAGAGAGCGAGAGAGGCAGCGCGTGCTAAGCGACGAGTCAGAATGGAATGGACGGCAGTGTGAGTGTGGGATGTGATGGACTTCCAGTTGACCAGGCTGAAAACAAGGCGAAAGACAAGAACAAGAACTTATAGAACTTATGATAAACTTTCGGAGAAGCTACAAATTATAGTCAGCTCACTATATGTCGACGCATGTAGTTGTAACTTTAAGGAATTGCTTGAAATTCGCCTAAAAAAAATTAATTATGAATGTTTAGAGGCGCTGGAAATGTCAGCCAACATTTAAAGCATACATTACAAACATATTATATATAATAATCTCTATGCCAAGCATGAACTGTCTAGCTTTAGAAATAACAGAGAACTGCGTGTTCATACAGACAGCTGAACATGAAAAACTAATGCTGGGTATCAAAAAAATGTGTTTTGAAGTTAAACTGCTACATAATTTTCCACACAGCTTGGCAGGCAGCGCACACTGCCAAGTTGAGCATACCCCACACACATATTTCTTTTGCCATAGGGCATAAAAATTTAACAGAAGTTACGTCTGTCGTTTGTCAGCTGCAGCCAACATGCCGTGTTCATATTTTGACAGACGACGACGACGATGCGTCGCACGAAGCTTTTCAATTTGTGCCGGGAGATTTCTGGAAAGAGAAAGAGTATGAGCGAGGCAGCACGTATTGAGGCGAACAACTGTTTGAGCCAGTCGATGTAGCTGCTCATTAGCTGAGATTACGTTGTCCTGCTCGACTAGTTGTAGTATGTCTAGACCGCATTTCCGATAATTGTTCTTGTATTGGCAGACGTCAAAAGTTTTTCGGGGGCGCCAGGGCAGCCGAAACTAAGTCGAGCGCAGAGCACAAAAGTAAAGAACTTGCTGCTGCGTGATGCCGCATTGGCCACAAAAGGCGATGGAGACGGAGCGATGATGATGTCGATGACGGCATTGCGAAGAAGGAGCAGAAGAGAGAAAGAAAGAGCAGCAGAAGCAGGACAAAGACGAGGATTATAGGCGCATTGGCAGGGCACAATCAGCAAGTTGGCTGCGGTTGTGTTCGACTGCTACCAGCCCAGTCTTTCTTCTGCTCTCTGCCTGCCTCCTTGCCCGTCTGCCTAGTTGGCCAGCTAATGCGGTCGATGTCATCGTCCCCATGCTTGTTCATTGCTGATTGATTTTACATGCCGCATTGTTGCTGACCTACGTCCAGCTTGTCGCTCAACCAATCCTCCCTTTCGGCTCGTAATACTTTTAATTGATAATTGCGGAAATGCATGGAATTGTTCGCAATCTCCAATCGACCGCAGAAAACTTCGCAATATTGTATGGAAAAAGAGAGAGAGAGAGAGAGAGAGAGCGACAGTTGAATGGCCAAATTGGCGTACACTGGCCGCACTCGATGTAAATGAAAATCAAGCAAATTGGTTAACAGCAAACCGCAAAACCATTTAATAATGGCACAAAGCAAAGACAAAAGCCGAAAAAACCAAAAAAAACAGAGAGACAGAAAGGGACAAACAATTGCAGCTTGTTAATAAAAAAGAGGCAGCAAAATGAAGCAGAGGAAGCAGTTTCTGGCAGGTAGAGAGAGCAGCTTAAAGCTTTGGGAAATCGGCTTAGTTGTTGGAGCAGTTGCCCTGCCCAACTAAAACACTTGCTTAACTTATATTAGTTACCAGCAGACTCCACAGCTCCATCCATTCCCATTCATTCAGTGCAGACCTCCCATTGCGCCGCATTTAATATTCATGTTGCGTTTTGGCTTTCGCAACACGCCCAAAACTTGCGCCCACATTCTGCCAAAAATCAATTATACGGCATGAAAATATGATATGTGCAGGGCGAGTGTGCGTGTGTGTGTGTGTGTGTGACGGGGCGTATGTGAGTTACTGTACTTGGGCTAATATAACGTGTAATTAAGGCAGCGTAACTCAGTCTCGCAACTGTCGGCCATGCCCGTTGGGAATGGAACTGTTACTGGGCTTCAGCTCCATCTTTCTCTCTCTCTTTCCTGGTCTTGGGGCTCTCGGGTATCACAGCGGCGAGGACACACTGCTCACTGCGTTGGGCGAATGGGAATGCGAATTTCAAATGCTGGCAACGTAATTGCCAAATTACTTGGATTTTTGCTAACAGTAACACTAAACGCATCTGCGAGTGTGGAATTTCAATAAAATATGCAAGGTATAGCAATGCCTTCTACCTACCCCAGCTTTCATACCTATCTGAATGGGGCCTCCGCCTCTGGCTGTGCCATTGTCGGCAGGCTGGCATTCCTTTATGTTCGGAACAATGCGAGACAGGACGTCACATCACGCATACGCAGCGTGCGCAATGCGAGAGCCGTCGCCGACTGCCGCAGAGAAAAGTGTGTGTGTGTGTGTGTCTGTGTGTGTGCGTTACAAATTTAAGCAGATTGAAAACTTCAAGAGTGTCCGCCTACCGCTGAGTGTGCGTGTGTGTGTGTGTGTGCGGCTATTCATTTGCCTAAGTACAGCAGGCAGCACTGGGAGTGACCGTGCCGCATTTTGAAGCAACTCCAAATTGATTTGGCATATGTCCTTGATTGATTCAAGCCATTAATGCTTCCAGTCAGCCTGCAAACACTTTGGCAACACCCTCACACACACACACACACACACACGCAGAAACCTTCAGCCGCACAGTCTATTTACTTTTTCAATGAGAAATTGCCGAGCATTTCATCACGAAGCGTGTGATTGGGTCAAATTTGTTTGCCCCCTGAGCCGAGCGAAGAAGGCAAGAACCTTTTTTTACTTGAAGCTAGAGATGAGTGCGTGAGCTGATTGATACATGCGCATATCGTAAGAAATTTGCCATATCAACTTGATGGCACGGCAAATATCAAAATCGACGCAGATAATGTCGACAGATTTGTTGGGCAAAGTATTTTAATGTCGTAATTACTTATCGTTTACAATTTAACAGCTGTCCCTACCTCTTTCTCCCTCTCTCTCTCTCTCTCTCGCTCTTTCCCTCTCTTGTTACATAACGAGTTACGAGTTTGTTGCTTTTTTCTTTGCATACTTCCTGGCGTTGATTGCGTTACTGGGTTGGGTGCTGCGTGCTGGACCTTTTTGAAAAGCAGCTAATTTTATGATGTCCCCCAAATTTGGCACTCGTCAAATTCTGGCAAAAAGGTTTACATAACTGTGGCTTGGATTTCCACAGGCAGGAAGCCTCACCCTAACCCAAGCCCCAACTCGAACCCCAAGCAGTTTACACTTTTATGCAAAGCTCGCGCGCGCTTCGTTTACCTTGGCAACTTGCAGTGGGTTATGGAAAAGGATCTGTAAAGAGGGCAGACTGGAGCTTATGTTCTGCCCGGTCGCAGTTGCCAGTTGTTGTGTTAATTACTGCGGCGAGCCAAAGCACTCATGAGTCATGAATCATGACTTCCGTCTTGCCACTGCCGCTTTCTAATTATGTCAACAAAAACAAGTTGCGGCATAGGGACTTGCACGACTTGCAGTTGCTTAGCAGAAAAATCACTTGGCAAACAGCATACCCATTGTACACACTTTACAGGGTACACAAAACCGCTTGGCAACCATTTAACCGCAATCGCATTTGGCTCATGTTGGCAGCGCCCTGTGAATAGTTTAACCAATTCATGAAGAAAGCGCGGGTGTAGGCGAAAGAGGGGCGGGGGGACCAAAGTAACGGAACTAAGCTACCTACATAATGAAGCTGTCTTTGCTTAACACTTTGTCTGTGTGTGTGTGAGCTCGTTGGCATTTTCGAAGTTTCCGCATGTGGCGACTGCGGTTCGCCGACAATTTGTGCAAATGTTTTCCAGATACAGCGTTGACTTTCTGAGTCGAATGAAATTGCCTGCACTTCAAGTGGTTTATTTGCTTAGCCAAATTAGTCTCAGCTCGGCATGCTCGGGTATGCAAGGGACATCGATGCTAGTCAAAGAAGCAAATAATAAATAAATCATGAAAAAGCAAACACGCAGCACATTTAAAATGTTTATTTTTTATTATTATTATTTATAATAGTTTTTATTCACCTCTGCTCTGCGTTTTCTTTGCTAATTTTGGTTTTGGTTTCTGTTTTGTTTTGCTTTTATTTAAATGCAGTACGATAACAATATTGTTGTTGACTTAGGGTTAATAAATATATCAAATATTCCATTTACTGTGACAAAAAATCGTACATTATAAATCAGGTATATATAAAATTGTACAGTACTCAAAACTGAACTGCGTAAACAAGTCGAAATCAGATTGCAATTGGATTCATTAGACATACATCAGCGTATAGTATTGTTGTTAGGTATTTGCTATATTTATCAATTGAATTGCCTTTTTTCTCATTCTTGCAATTGGCATTTCACTATGTTCTTTATTTTGTATATGTATGTATATATTTATCTATAATTACTTATATCGTTAACGGTATATACTATATATATAGTACTCGCTTATTTATGCAGCTCGGTATGTTGATTAAAATGTTTTATTTGATTTGATTTTTGATTTTGATTTTCTCGAGTATTTTCTTTGTTTACTTTTTGATGAGAGAGTTAACTGAGAACTGAAATTGATTTTTGTTGTTGTTGTTGTTGTTGTTAAATGCATTTGGCCTGCAACTGTTACGCGATTAATCTACTTAGAGTTTATAAAAAACGTTATATCTAAAACTGTTTAAAACTAAGGGAAACACACAATCTTAGAGTTTAGTTTAGTTTTTTTTGGCAACAATGAATACGTACGTAAATAGTTTACAATAGTTGGTATCGTCTTTATAAGGGTTATCTCAGTACCATTAAAATCTCTTTTGATATGACTTAAACAATTTAATGGTATCTAGCATGTATCTATATATATGTATTCTGTTTGAGGGCATTATAATTCGCTTCTATTTACACTGCAAACTGTTACTAATACTATAATGTTTTGCCATGGACTCTCGGACTTCCCTTTATCTAGCTTTGGTTTATGTTTTTACACTTCTTAATTGTACTTAGTATGTTTGTTTACTTTACTCCTTCTTTTTTTCGTTTTGTTTTAAACAATTCACTACGCTAAGCTCGCGCGGCAGTCAGCTTAAATTTTGTTCTACATGTTTATCAATAAATAAAACTGGCAGCCATCAATTGTTAATGCAAACATAAATAATGCATTGAAATCGAACGGGGAATTAAATGAATTTGTATGTGTATATAAATATATATATATTTAGCTAGAGCTGGCACAATGCCGCCTTATTTATTGTTATTGAGAAATCAAATCAAAGCGATTTCAATTAAAAATAAATTTAATTAAAATTTGCTGACCTGTCGCACTGTGTTTTTTTTTATTTTTTGTATTTTGTATTTTTTTTTCGACTACAATTTAAATTATTATTTTGCTTGCGCTCAATTAATTTATTACAATATTTTTATTAAGCCCTCCTTCTGCGGGGGTGTGGTGGGGAGCACTACGCCTTGTAATTCATTTTCGCGCATTTTTCTGTAATTTAATTATAAACAAATATGCAACAACAAATGCACAATGCAGCAGCAAAAATTCCATCAATGAGGCCTTTCGAACACTTTCAGCTATGTTGGCGCTTAATGCATTTCTGTTTGTTTTTTTTTTCGCTTTTTGGAATTTACGGAAATACTTTTCCGTACTTTTGTTTATTTATTAAAAATATTAATCAGTCATTTGAATGCAATGAATGCACCAGCACACGCACAAACACACAAGTATGTGTGTGTGTGCACACACTATAAATAGTATTTAAGGTTTACCATCGCTCGCTCTCGCTCTCTCTCTTTCTCTCTCTTTCTCTCACTTTGTCTCTCGCTCGTCTCTGTTAACAATAATGCAATAATTTATATGCCATTTTCATTTCGCATTGCATACTGACGACAGGACTAAAACGCCGCCTGCAAACTGATTGCGCGCACTGTGCAATTATTATTTGAATGTGGCCGCATAAATAATGACGCATACGCAGCGTGGCCCAGTTGAGCTTCGAGTGATATTTATTGAAAAATGCTCTTTGCACTTATTAAAAATTATAATAAATGTATTTAATTACACAAACGAGCCATAAGTGAGTGAGTGAGAGAGAGACATTTAATTGAATGCGATCTGGCCAATAAAACGCATATTAATTGCTTAATTGCAACGCGTGCAGATAAACAATAAACTAGCTCCCTTTCCCTCTTCCTCTCCCTCTCTCTGTGATTGTTTCGCATAGCTTAACTTAGAGTGTTACATGTGCTTACTTGTCATAGGAATGCACAGCATGTTGCGAATGCTTCTTAATGTCCGGCGAGTGACGCATCAGCGTCGCGTTTTGCCCATTTGCCGGCGATGAGAGTTGCAGACTGCCGTCATGGCCGAGTGCCACACTGCCGCCGGCGTTGGCCAACATCTTCTCGGTCTCCTGGCGACTGTTGGCCATTATGCGTCGTATGCTGGGTGCGCAGGGTGTGCGTCAGAGACGCGACTCCTGCACATGCTCGTGTCAAACTTGACCGTGCGCGTTCATGTGCAACGCTTCGCCGGCATCCGCGGGACCAGGTGGATAATACTGCAACGATGTGCAATTGAGATACTGTGTGCGGTTAAAGCACACACGCAATTAACATAAAATTCATGCTTTAAATAACAGCAACCCCAGTTAAGTCCCCTCCTCCATTCCACCCCTTTCCCTTTTGGTAATACTCACCCCAACGCGTCCGTTGTCGTAGTCGCGACTCGCTTGAATGGTCAATTTGGCCTTGGCATGATGCATACTCTCCGCGAGCGCGTTCCTTTGATGTGTCGACGCGACCACGCCCGGCCCCACGCCCACATTGGCAGGTCCCAGCAACATTGAGCCATTGCTTTTGCCTGCACCACCGCCGCCGCCGCCGCCGCCGCCACCACCGCAACCAACTCCGCCCATGCCGCCAGAAACACCAGCAGCAGCCGCTGCTGCCGCTCTGTTTGCCCTGTTGCGGCAACAGAACTCAATCATGGCAACGAACACAGAGACAAGCAGACCACCGATCAGTATATAGAATATGCCAGCGACATTGCTCAGTGTCAGCTCATTGTGCGACGCCTCCTGATTGTCTTTGCTCAGGCTACACTCCGCCTTGTCGTACCACCATTTGTTGCGCAATTTGATCAGTTCGCCGTTCTCTTTCAGCGACAGCACGGCCAGATTGATGGGATCTCTGCGGGGGGAAAGGAATAAGGGAGAAGGGGGAATTCTCTTCACATATTCATTCACTCATCCGTTCGCAATACTCACTTGAGTGCCGAGCCCAATGGCGTTGCAATGCCAAATCCTTTGGTATCCATATTTGGGCCAACTTTCATTGTGTCGCATGGTTCGCGTGCGTTGACAAACTCATTTTTGGGTGACTCGACAAGCAGCGCGTATTTGCCCTTGGAGTTGCGTACACGTTTAATGCCCTCCTCGTAGGTATTCACAAAGACGTGCTTGCGCGAATTCATATACTCCCACATCTTGTTGTGCAGTCCAATGGGCGAGCGCTGTGGCACAGAGGGGGAGAAGAAGGAAGAAGGAGAGACATAATCGTATATTCATCGTACACGATGCTCATCATATACGCAGCGGGAGCCGTTGACTCACCCTGAAAAAGTCCCAGGTGGAGCCATGCAGCAACGTGCCGTACTGCACCTCCGTTTGCATGGCCAAATCCTCGGGTGAATTGATCGGCGTGACCATGCGTTCGACGGTGAGAAATGCAGCCAAATTGGCTGTATACGATGAGATAAGTATGAGGGTGAAGAAGAACCAGGAGGCGGCGGCGATGCGACCGGAAATCGAACGTGGCGACAGATCGCAACCTTGTTGCATGAATGCCGACAGGGAGTACCAGAAGGAGTTCAAGATGCTGAACTCATTGACAGCCGAGGAGCCTGTGGTGCCGACGGAAGCCAGACTGCCGGCCGAAAGGGATGCCTGCAGCGCGGCAGCTGACTGTGGACCTGGAGTTGGTGGACCCGGCGGCGGTGGGGGCACTGTGGCGCCGCCAATGATGCCGGGTGGCTGCTGATTGGCAAGCTGTTCGTGATGTGCATGCGGATCTGCAAAGAGAAGAGAGAAGAGAGAGGGGGGATGAGTCATATGAGTAGGCCACAAAATGTAACCACAAACGTGGCAAGGGAAGGAGGCGGGTCTGCCAATGTTGGACAAGACAGTTGTCCTAGTCAATGTTGCAGGTCCAAGTCCTTTGCCCAGGCAGTTCAACTGTCAATCATTTCGTTTGGCTTGACTTTTTGCGCCTGCTCTAATTGATATGCAATCAAGCGCACAGCCTGAACCAGAGACGGAGACGGAGATGGAAGCGTAGCCAAAGCCAAAGCAAATGCTGCCATTTGCTGCAATTGCAAAACCATCGAGTGCGCCCCAAACCAACATGCCGACATGTTGCTGCCACATGCAGTCGCATATCAGGTTATTTCTTTTTACATTCACACGCTTTCCTCTCTCCCCCTCTTTCTCTCTCTCTGTCTCTCTATGTGTGTGTGCTCTGCCCTTATGCCACTTGCTTCTCTGCTGCTGCCAACACGTCGCTTGCATACAAAATGTTGTTTACTTTCCGCTAAAATTACATTAAGGATGTTTTGCAGGATGCCAATAGATTGTTATGAGAGGCAATTGTCTGTGTGCTGCTCCCGCTGCCTTTCCCGCTCATGTGTGACCTCCGTTTTGGATTTTTGATTGCCCCCCACCCTCCACCCTTCAACAACAACAACGGGAACAGTAGCAGCAGCCACGCCCACCTACAAATTGAATCAGATAATTCAATTACATGCGCTGGCATGCAAAACAAGTCCAAAGTTATGCCACAGCTGCGGCAGCAGCACTCGCATTCCCAGCGCCTGCTTTACACACGCACGCCCCCAATTACCCGCCTACCCCTCCCCCTATCTCGCGCACCCCCCCACCACTTGTGCTGCCATTTTCCCAGGCAGCTCATAAAATATCAATATCGACTATAAAAGCAACAAAACGCACCACTGTGCACAACAAATTCTCTGCAAAACTCTCAACTGAATTTGTTGATTAAAAAACTGAACTGAAGCTTTGCAGCGCGGCTGCGGCTATGAAATATGGGGCAAACTTTCATATCTGTTTTGATATGCCAGAGCTTAGAATATTTGCGTATATTTTAGAGTGCAAAACAGCTGGGATTAACTGACTTTTAATCTAGTTATTTTAAAGCTTTTCTTGTTGATCTATGGTTTAGGATATCAAAGCTTGCAAAAGGGAAAGGGTATTAAAAGTTTATTTTGATAGAATTTTAATATGGCTCTTAATAATTCTAAAATTATTGATAGCAATCTGTAATATCTTTCTCCAATTCTTTAAATATTTCTAACTATTTTTCAATATCATGTTTTCAAGCCTATTCCAAAATGCAATTTTTTCCATTTCATGCACCATATTTTAAAGCTTTCCTTGTTACTATGGTCTAGAACAATAAAACAACAGGGTATTAAAAGTTTATTTATAGTAACAAGCATTTCCATATAGCTTTTTATTACTCTAAAATTATTGATAGCAACGGAATATCATCCATCGTTCATCCCTTTTTCAAAGCTTTCATTTTCAATATCATGTTTTCAATTATTCCACATAATTTTCTTTATAATATTATTTATATTTATGGTACTTAATTTTCGGCAGATTTTGAAGTAAAATCTTGAACTTTATTTGCTCCACTAATTTCTTTAAAATATTTCTAACTATTTTTCCTAGTTTTCGGCAGATTTTGAAGTAAAATCTTGAACTTTATTTGCTCCACCAATTTCTTTAAAATATTTCTAACTATTTTTCCTAGTTTTCGGCAGATTTTAAAGTAAAATCTTGAACTTTATTTGCTCCACTAATTTCTTTAAAATATTTCTAACTATTTTTCTTAATTTTCTGAAAATTGTAGAGCCTTTCTATTAAATAGATTTCTTTTCTGCATAGTAGCTAATTTTTCTCAAATTTGCCAGTCGTTTTTTTCCATTTCATGCTATCATTTACTATATCATATTTCAAACTGTACTTCCTAAATTTCTTCAAAATATCAGAGCTTCTTTATGGCATAAGGAAGCTATTAAAGTTCATTGCCCCCAAAGTAGCTAATTTTCCACAAAATATGCTAGCTAATTTGTTACCTTTATCAATTTTGTATATCATATTTCAAACTGCTTCCCTTTATTATATCTGTATGCAATTTAGATATTTGATATCTTAGCCATAAATAGCCTGCTCTCTATATATTTTACTCCACTTGCTGCACAGCCAATTTTCATACAACTTAATTTACCATATCATATTTCGCCGCAATATCAACGCTCTTGGCGCACTGTAACACACTGTAAATAGCCTGTAGCAGGCGCGCTTGGAGGCGCCTGGGGTGCTTGGGGTTACTTGGGGTACTCACCTGACAGCTGCGCCTGTTGTAGCGGCTGCTGCACGAGACGCCATTCGTGGGGCGAGAAGCGGGAGACAAAGAAGAGCACGATGCTGACGCCAATGTAGCTAAAGATGACGCTCACCTGTTGGCATGGATGGTAGAAAAAAAAGACATGAAAAGCGTGTGAGATACGACATGATAGCTGCCAGGCAGCCAGGCAGGTACTACAGCAGCAGCTGCAAAAGCAAACTCGCTACCTCCAACTCTTGCTGCCCTCTCTCTCACTCGCTCGCTCTCTCTCGCTTGCTGACTAAAAATTTTTCATTAAATTTTCTTTACTAATTGAAGCGGAAGCGGCTTCCTAGAAAATGGCGCAACATTAGCTTAATGGGACGAGGCTTCCGCGTCGAGTCGCGCAGGGAGACAAAGACAGCAGGTGACGTTGCCCTCAGCCAAAGGGGGTTGTGGGGGGGTTGGGGGGGGTTGGGGGGAAGCAAGGACAACGTTGTCTGCTTGCCTTTGCCTGCGCTGTCTGCCAACTGTTGCCGTTGCCTTTGGTTCCTTTTGGTGTCGCGCGCGCTGCCGTTATCAATGCCTCAATGGCTGCCACGGGGTGCGCACTAAAAGCAAAGGTGTCGACACACACATGAAGACACTCCATAGGCCTGTCTGCCTTTATTGCACGTTGCTGTCAACGGGTCGCCTGTGCGTGTGTGCATGTGTGTGTGCGAGTAAAATGCTTCATTTAATTTATGATACACTTTTTTGTGCACCTTGGCGAAAGTCTTTCATATTAGCGTAGCCTGACACCTTGACTCTTCTTTGGCTAATTTGCATTTGTAATTTTCTTTGGTAAAGCTCTGTTCACTGACTTTTATTAGCATTTAATTTGACATCAACAAGACCTAATACCCTGTACAAATTGAGAGTCACTCGTTCTCAACCAATATCAACTAAATGCACATATAATTTTTATAGCTAGATCATTATTTAAAGAGCGCGTCAGAAACGGGACAACTTTTGGATGCGGGCCAAATTTAAAACTTGACGGCTGCGTAATTTTTGCTTCGTCGTTGTCCTTCTTGTTGTGCCGCTTTCCCCCTCCACGTTGTTGTTTATAATGTAGTAGAGTAGGAGAGAGGGAAAAAATGGCAAACACAGTAGCGAAAGCAGGGAAAAAACTTTGTCGTTTACTCTATTAAACTTTGGGAGCTTACGAGGTACCACGTTGAAGCCGAAACCAGAAGAAATAAATATACAAAAGTCCAAGTTTGCCGCAAACTTTAGCGCGCGAGAGCGACAGAGACAGAGGGAGCGGAAAAAAACCCGTGGCTAACGAAAATGAACAAAAAAAAATATATGTAAAAGTAGAAGAAGAAAGAAAGAAAAACGACGACGAGCGTAAAAATTACCCGGCAATGGGCGCCAACAACAAAAAATGAAGAAAACTGAAGAAAACTTTACTCATTTGTATGCAGCGCAAAATTTTGCATTATTTTGACTCGTTACCGAAGTGAAAATAAACATGAAGCGAGTGAGCGCGTATGCGATGAGTCAAGACTTCGATACATTTGAGGAATTAATGGATGAGTTATCGGCAAAGGGGGAATCATTCAGCAAGCGAATGAAGAGCAGAGCAGAGTTATTAGGAATGAGAGAGGGAGAAAGAGTTCTGTTGCTTTAATTAAAAACCTATCGATAAGTTAAGTAAATCGATACATTATCGATAACTGTTGAGAAAGAAGGGAGAACGAGAGTTATTAAGAATGAAAAAGGGAGAAAGAGTTCTTTGCTTTAATTAAAAACCTATCGATAAGTTAAATAAATCGATACATTATCGATAACTGTTGAGGAAGAAGTGAGAACTACTCAAGCTATCAATAAATAGATAAGTAATAAAGGAATCTATGAAAAAAGAGTCGAAATGTAAGCAGAATCGATACATAATCGATAAATGTTAATAATAAAAGTAGCAGAAAAAATTAAAGCTATGATTTGTCAGTATCGATATCATTTGTGTACTTTATACAAGAGTTATTGACTTAGACATAAGGGAGTTCTGTGTTTAAGTTTTGGAAGAGGTAAACCAATCGATAGTCAATCGATAAGTGCATGTAAAGTAAAAGGAGATATAGCATGAATTGAGATTATTCATTGCTTTTCCCCTGTTTGTTGCTCTGTCTGTCGCGCCTGCACACATAGTCAGAGACCCTATGCAATATGTATTATATATAATGCATAGACAGGTTTCCTTCGTACCCCAAACAGAAGCTTTCCATTTGATGCACACTTCAGTTCTACTTCTGACACATATGTAAAGCTTGCGCTTGCATGTAAGAGAACCCTTTGGCTGCCTTTGGCGCTGGCCAAAAACTCAGCTGCAATAAACAAGGGAGCAAGATGAAGGACTCCACTCTAGCGCAAGCTATCTGAAAGGGAATATGACAACTTGCAGCAGGAATGTGGCAGCAAGTCAAAGTTGCCGCGTAGCCACTGGCGGGGAACAAGAAGTTTCCGTGCTTTGTCGAGGGAGATAGAGAGGGGGATAGCTGGCAGTAACAGTTGCGCTATGCACTACAACACAGAGAGGGGGGGAATGAGTGAGAGAGAGAGAGAGAGAAATACGCACCCAAATTTCCTGTGATAAAGGATTCATGAAGCTGAACACGCCGGGCGTCTGCTTCACTGGCTTCTTAATCATGATGGAAATGCCCAGCGACATGAACGGCTTGCTAAAGTCGATGACACGTTCCCGTTCGGCGGTAATCGTCATGGCGGCAATGGCAATATCCGCTTCCTGCAGCACAGTGAGGGAAAGATAGAGAGAGAGGGAGAGAGGTAGATAGAGGTAATGGTAAGTAGACTGCTCAGATAGAGTGCTGCAAGATTGTGTTGCATGTTGCATGCATATGCACAGTTGCATTCCCCAATTGCAATTCGCAATTTGCCTGTTTCCCTGTTTGCCCATTCTCACCTTGCGCACCAGTTCGCCCACCATGCCATCCCAGCCGCCATCCACCGCGTGATTTTCCGAACCATAATTGCCATCCTTTACCAGGCGCAGTTCATCTGTGAAGCATAAAAGATGCATAGGTGTGTGTGGGAGTCTTCTCTTCCCTCTCGCTCTACTTACAGTCCAGGCCCAGCTTCTTGGACAGCAAATCGGCCAGATCCTTGCAATAACCTTCGAAGCGTTCATTGCCGTGCAGCTGTTCGCCGCCAGCGGGGCGTTTTATCATTATGTAGGGCGCCTCCAGCACAGTGGTCACTATATAGGTGCGATTCTTCTCGAATTCCACATGCGGACGCAGGCGCACGTACTTTTGCATTCAGCGGCTGCAGCCCAGAATCATCATTCCACTCGGCGACCTTAACCTGCGGGGGGAAGAGAGAGAGAGAGAAGGGGATAAGTAGAAGAGGGAAAGGTGTGAAATGGTAGAAATGCGAGAAAGTGAGGGAAAAGGGAATGAGTAAGCAATGAAGAGAATGTGAAGTTGAAACAGATATGCAGGTAAACGAACACACAGAGAGAGAGAGAGAGAGAGAAACAGAGATTAAGATGTATAAAAGAAAGAGAGAGATATACGTAGATAAAAGAAAGAGGGAATGGAAAAGAGACAGATATAAATAAATGATTAGAGTGAAATATAAGAAGATCAAATGAAGATTGCAAACGAAAAAAAGTGTAGAAGAAAACAAAAAGAAGAAATCAAAAATATTTTGAAGATATTATTCAGTTGTTATGTTATTCAGATATGACATTAGCTTGTTCCTTATAAATTATTTAAGAGCCAAAGTGCAATTTCTGATTTCAATCCTCTCCAAAACAAACTACATAGAAAACCTTTTCATATAATCAACAAACTCCCCTCAGTTATTTCATCAACTAAAAACTGCTCACCCATTCAACATACAAGCTAGTTACATGTTACATGTTAGTTACAGCTTGTAAAGCATCGTTAGTTAGTTCGCTCCACTCGATAATGGACGAACACAAAGCAATTGATAGTTAAATTAATTTAATCGATGCAAAACCCGTAGCTGGCGCTGCCACCTCATAAATTTAGCAGAGAGAAACAAAAAAGAAAAAAAAAACCAACGTTCTATCAAGCTCAATCTGCCATAGATAGCGGCAACTAGGGCACATCAGTTTGTCACTCCCACACACACCACACACACACACCTACATAGAGTGTGCCCAGCTCACGTATCCTTTTACTTACCATGGCGCTGTTTACTGTCATCTCGACAACGTGCAGCGTGTAATTGACTCGTCTGCCATCATCGTTGAATTTGATATCTCCCGTAAGGCCCTCAATTTCCACCTGCATAACGGAGGGAGAGAGAGAGAGAGAGAGAGGAGAGAGCTGAAGCTGGCAGCATTGTGGTGTTTTAATTGCTTTGTCAGCGCCGCCAACGTTGCTCATAATAATGATCGCTGGGCGGGGGCGGGGGCGGGGGCGTGCAACACGGCATTAATGTCTAGCTCACCTTTCTCAAATAACGTGATATTTTATCGCCATGCTCCCAGGCATTCACCCAACCCTTGGCCGTATTGCAATCCAATGCACGCGGTGCGATGCCAAAGCCAGAATTGGAGTTGGAGTTCCCATTGAAGTTGGAGTCGCTGTTGCCGTTGCCGTTGCTGTTGCTATTGTTGTTGCCATCGCCAGAAGTGGAGGCGGCGGCGGCGGCGGCAGCTGCCATCAGTCCCTGACTGCGTCGCTGTACATTGTTACGAAACTGATCGGGCTTCTTGCGCAGAATTTTATTGAATGCCTCGACCAGCACAAAGACGGCGTCATACATGAGCGCAGCCTGGGCCTACAAAGGAGAAGGAGAGAGAAAAGCAGAAAGAGAGAGAGAGCGTTTAATGAGCGTATTACACGCTGTTTTTCACAATTTTCCCCATGATTGCAAGGGTTTTTCGCAGGTTGCCAAGCTAATAACTTTTGCGACAGGCTCCCCTCCAGAAATGAGAATAAGTACACGTACTTGAGGCTCGTTAAAATCTGATTAGCTGGGGGGTAAGACTGAGTAAGGCAGAGGGAGAGAGTAAGAGGGAGAGAGCAAGGTGTGGCAGCTAGCTTAGCATGAATTTCCTGTGGCAAAAGAGACGCAACACACACTGAGACAGACAGGCAAGTCAAATAAACAAAAGGACATTGTCAAAGAGAGCAGCAGAGCCCCAGGGGGGTATGGGCTGGAGAGAGGAAGGGGGGGGGGGCATGCATAACATTGAAGTCCTGAAGCAGAATTCAACTAACATTTAAGCGCCACAAAGTGAAATCTTTGTCAACAAGGATAATGCCAAGGAAATACAAATATAAACAGCACGCAAACTAAACCAACTTGCCACGCTCTCGACTAGTTGCCACTGTGTGTGTGTGTGTGGGACAAGGACAACGGCGGCACAAGGACACACACACACACACAGAGTCACATGTGCAGCGCTTTGACTGAAAGTTGCTGCTGAACTATGTAAAAAGTGAAATCTGTCGCACGTTGTGCGAGCTTGCTTTGTGTCACTGTATGCGTGTGTGTGCTGCCTCTGTATTTGTTGTGTGTAGTCAAATAGCAGCACACACACATACACACCCGCCCACTGTGTGTAAACATTAAATGTCAGCAAATATTTAACAGCTACAAGACAGTCGTAGTAGCGTAGAACCTTACCGAAATCGATTCTCTGCCCGCACCGACGCTCATCTGTGGATCCAGACGCTTCCAGTTATCGTAGAACTCACGCACCAGGCGACGATTGGTGTCCACAATGCGAAATCCCGTTATGTTAATAGCGCCAAATTCGATTATCTCGCTCTCCCAGCGATCGTCCATGACCTGCAGCAAGAGGAGGCATTCATTGAAGGAGAACGAGCAGGCAAACGGACGCACACTTACCAGCCCACTCAGCAGATAGTGATAGGTGCGACGTCCCAGCCGCAAATCGCGCACATGTTGTATCAGTATTTGCTTGGCCATTTCCGTGGGACAATCCAGTACAATGTGCTTCTTGCTAAAGCGACCGATTTGCTCCAGTGTGTGCAGAAACTCAATCGCTTGGCTGACATTCGAGATGCGTTTGACCAGCTCCACTTGAAAGGATTCGTTGCCGGGTTTCAAGCCCTGATAGATTTGCTGCAAGCGTAGCAGGCCTGCAGAGCGGGAGAGAGAGAGAGAGAGGGTTGAGAGTTTAGCTTTAAATCGGTTTATGGCCAGAAAAAGAGCTTAAGAATTGTCTGCATAGATAATTTGCACATTTTATAGAGGGTATATTGGGGTGGGTGGATGCGGCTAATAATGAGACTGTCCAATCACAATTGGCACAGATAACGTACAAGTTTAGCCCGCACACACACACACACACACACGGCACAACAAACTCGGCTTACAGAAGCTAAGCCAACACAAGCAGCAGCAGCAACAGCTTCAAATTTGAAATTTGCCCAAAACGAGGCAGAGAGAGAGAGAGAGAGAGAGAGGGGGTATACTTTGTAGAGCTGTGTGTCACAGCGTTGTGCACCTAATGCCGCAGGGCAGTGCCACGTCTCTCTGCCCCTCAATCCCCCCTCTTCCACTCTCTATCTGCGCCTGCAGTTATCAACGGCCTTGTTGCTATATGCGACAGAGATTTCATTGCAAGCGCAATTTGCATTTGGGCTTATTGAGTTATGGCTGCAACTAACTGCCAGATCCTCTAGCTGCTGCCGCTCCTGACTCATTCGCACTTAAACAGATACAGCAGCAGCAGGAGGCAGCATCACTCAGACTGCGCTTGCGGGTCAAAACTCGACGATTGAATGCGCCAGGGAGAAGCCGACAAAGTGACAGACGAATGGGTCAGGCAGCTGAGCAGAGAGGGAGGAAGGCAGAGAGAAAGCCAGCAGGCAGTCAGGCGGAGCTAGGCAGCTGAGTTAGACGCATAGATAGATAGATAGATAGTGATAAACATTGATAGACAGATGATTTGTATGACAGGCTCAGGCAGACAAGTTTTATCCCCTTTTAGCCCCCCCCCCCCTGCTTGCACCCTTTTTCTGCCCTTTCTTCCGCCACGCGTTGCATGCAACATGGAATACGCCTTCAATTTATGCTTGCGGATAAAATGGGGATTTGCTTTGGCTTTGGCCTGTGTCAGGCGCTCTGATTTAGACATTGTTATAGCGTAGGTAGAGTAGAGGTAGCCCGCTCCTTCCCCCTGGCACCACCACCAAATGGGACACACTCCACACACACACATCCAATTTGCTGTTGTTTTGATTTGCACTACTCTCACTCGCTGCGACAATGCGTGGGCGGTAACTGGAGAACGGGGGGGTTAAGTATTTTTGTATACCCTGCAGCCATTAAGCGGCAAAGTGGGGTAGCTTGAGGTGAAAGGAGAGGAAGAGTGGGCCAGGTAAAGCTTTGTGCCTGCGCCTAGGCAATACTCACAGCTTTGCTGCATGTTTTTACACGCATTACAGGGTATTACCTAGCCTAAGCTGCGCTTGTATTCCTTTTTTCTGTTGTTCGCATTTTTTTGTTGGATTTTTTTTTTCTGCGCTATGCTAGTGCAATAAATTTTGTGCTTTGCCTTTTATACAATTTCATTTGCTACAGCGTGTAGCCTCCCTACTCTTCCTTTCCCTCTCCCTTTTCCTACTCTTCTTCCCCCCTTGCCTGCTCATACCCTACGCTGTATCTCTCCGCAGTACTCACGCTTGGCTTGGCCTTTGGATTTGAGTTTTGTGTTTTTCGATTTGAGATTTGCCGTTTGGATTTGCTTTGTGAGTGAGCCAGGCAGGAAGAGGGGGAGGCTGGGGAGTACGAGTACGTATGCCTGTGTATGCGTGTGTGTGTGTGTGTTGTGCGTGTGTACGAATATCGAAAGTGTAATTGAGTAGCGTGTGCGGCTTTGGGCTTTTGTTTTATTTCATTTTTGATATCAAAACATTTGCGAGGCAGGCCCCCTCTTTCCCTCATCTCTCTCTCTCTCTCTCCCTCTCTTCACTCTCTCTCTCCCTCTAGTAGCGCACATAATATGTCCCCAACTTGATGGCTCGAAATTGGCTTCTGTCTCTGTGATTTCCACACTGACTTCCCCCTCTCTCTCTCTCCTGCTATGTGGGTGTATTTCCGTTTGTGTTTATTGTATTATTTTTGTTACAATCTGCCATTTGTTGTTGTTGCTGCTTCGCTTTTTGCTTTTTGTTTACGTAACGAATTTAATTTACAATTATATTTATTTTTTATGCTCGTCTGGGCAAATTCAATTACAGCTCAAGCAAAATGAAAAATTCGCCATGGCCAAAAATTCATTGAAAATTGAATTGAATTTTTCGAAAATGCGCTCGAAACAATAAATCTCTCTCTCTCTCTCTCTCGCTCAGGCATATTGTGTGCAGACTTATCTAGAAAGTAAACAGAGAGAGAGAGAGAGAGGGAAGGAAAGAGATAGGAATACAAACTTTATTTTGCACTCCACATGCCGAGTAAAGTAAACAAGACAATTTGTTATGTTAAACAAAAGTTAGTTCTGCGGAAATGAAGTTTTCCTGCCATCGGTAGTGACACTCAGACAGGGAGAGATAGAGAGAGAGAGAGAGAGAGAAAGATAGAGTTACAGATAGAGACAGAGATAGAGGCAGGCATAAGCAATAAGACATTTGCTTATGTACATATATTGTCTGTGCGAGGTAATGTAATTATTACGGCCACAGGGCGTTGACACAGGGCGTTTCTAGGCTACGCCAAAATAAGATAAACAAGCCCCCCCTCCCCCTCCCCCTACAACTGCAACACAACATAAATATTAAAGCCTAATTAGCTCGGCCAGCAGCAACATAAATATTAAAGTATCAGAGAGCTCAACTATCGCAGTTTCGCTTTCATTTAAAGCGTAAATTTTCGCTTATGCCTCAATTAAGCGGTTTACTGTTAGATACCCCCTTATTGTTGCTGCTGTTGTTATCAGAAACTTTGTTGTCTCTTTAATTACTTTGCGCAGCTCAAAAGGGATTCTCTAGCAGCGCATATGTTTTCAATGGCTGCGCCAACAGGCGGCATCAAGAGTATCCAATAACACGGCGAGTGGGAGGTGTGGCATAAAACGCAGTAAAACGCACAATAATGGCACACTTAATGGCACAAAGATGCCGATCGAGTTACTCCCCCCCTTCCCCTATCTATTCCCCCTACCCTAGCCCAATTGTAGCACAATCAACGTTTGCTTATTATTCATGATGTTGGCAACAATCAGATTTGTTTTTAAATTTTTATGTACACAAGCAGAGGGAGTAGTAAAATAAACTGGGTATACGACGGCTACATACCCTAGGCATGTACAGGGAAAATCTTTGTGAAAGTTCTGCTATATAAGCTGAGCTACAACTAATACTCCCCATTGCCGCCAAGCCAGCGCATATTCCACTTTGATTGTCTGCCTCAACTACTCAATCAATCAATAACAATCAAACTCTATATACACATAGCTATACTATAGAAAACCATTTGCATAAATCTGTTGACGAATTTAGGGGAAGAAGCAGAGGGGGCGGGGAGGGAGCGAAGGTAAAGCTATGCCACATTGATTAGCTTCAGAATTTTGGGGAATTTAGTAGCTGTTGTGCGGACGTTTAATAAAATATTTATCAAGTGTCCCCGGATAGAAATTTTGATCATTCAATGTGACAGAGAGACACAAGCAAAGACAAGGTAAAAGAGGAGGAGGAGGAGGCCCAATGACCGAGACAATTTTCGACTGTCCTAAGCAGCAACGACAAATGCAAATGGTTCCCTCTCTGTGTCTGTGTGTGTGTGTGCGTAGTAAATTTCATGTCACAGCAAGTCGAATGTGCTGTTAAAGCAAGCAGAGGCGGCACTGCAAAGGGGGCGGAGAGGGACACAATGCCACACAACGCCTACGCCCCCTGCTGACACACAGCTCGAGGTTTTCTTGCTTTCCATTTTTTTTGCTTTCTCCCCACTCGGAAAACATGAGATTGCTTTGTCGTGTGTGTGCGTGTGTGCGTGTGTGTCGACATGTGTGTTCGTGCTCGTGCTTGGCAATGTGCTAAAAAATAAGTGAGACATTTACTTTCATTGCAGACTGTGCTGATTGTCTGTTCTTAATATCAAATCAGAATCCACACAAATATAACATGCAAATGTTGCTACTTTTGGGGCCGCTGCAGCAATGCCCATTGTGCCGCTGCGGGGCGATCAAATATGCATTGTTTGACTATATGTTATATTGGAGTCGGGGTAGTTTGCCACTTGAGATGTGGCAAGTAAATCGAAGGGGGGACGTAAGAAACATTTTGGGAAAGTAGGAATGAATAAAGTAAATGTTCATAGCTTGATCGATTGGCATAGGGAAAAGTAAAAAGGAATCAAATTTATAAAGCAAAGATAGAGAAAAGTGGGAATTCCTGTTTGCCCCTTAAAGTAGGCAAGACTAGCTATATTTTTCGATATACCCATCAGAAAGTGTTTTGGAATCGATTTTTATACTAATTTTCAGTTAATTAATCGATTAAAATTAAAAAATAAAATTTTTAAGCTTGAAAAAAATTTTGAAAATTTTGCAAGGGGGTAGCATGGAAAAAATTGAAAATTTTTCAAAATTTTAAAATTCTAAAATTTGAAAGCAGAATGAAGCTAGAGCTAAAAACATGAATAAAATGTCATCTCACACTAAAATCCGATGAATATTAAGCGAGTTATGCGAATTAGAAGACCAGAAAGGTATAGAAACATAAGGAAGGGTGTAGTATGGAAAATATCAGATAATTTCGAAAATCATTAAATTTAAATGCAGAGCTTAAATTGTGAAAAGAATCAAATATCTCCGATTATAGTTGCTTTAATTTTGCCAGAGCTATGAGAATTGAAGAACCAGAAACATGTCTAAAAGTTCTTCAAAAAGTTAGTAAGGGAAAAGACCAATAAAATTAAATTTCTAAATTTCATGTAACCCTAATGGGACATAAATTAAAAGGATAAAGTCTTAAGGGAACGACAACAAGCTACTTAAAATAAGTTGAGTGTTCAAAGACAACCCCAAAGCCTTCCATTTCTTTTCTTTTCTTCTTCCTCACCATATTTAAATTCAATTTCCTGTGTAAGTTAGAAAACTTCCGTAAACACTTAATAAAACTAAAATCACTAGCGAAATTCATTGAACCTTTTCGATAATAATCGCTAGTTTCACACTAAAGCATATGCCACACGCTCCTTTCGCTAAACAAAAGTTTCTATCAAGCCATATCAAGTATACGCAAGGTGGTGTGAAGTGTTTTTGCTGCTTTGTAGTGCCATTTGGGCACTTTTGGAAAGAAATATTATAGCTTAGTTTGCCGGAAGGCAGGCGCAGCCATTGTGGCCAAAAGCACATGCGAGTAGAGTTTATGGCCGGGTTCATCGGCTTCAATACAAAAGCCATAATCTAGCTAGCTAAAATTAAAATGGGTGTACGCCAATTTCCCGTTCAAGTCGTAAATACAAGCGACAATAAACTTATAAGCCGACGGGCATATCCGCATGAATTAGGACGCGTTGCGTTGCTACGAAGGAGTGAGAGAGAGAGAGAGGGACAGACTAGAAGAGAGAAAAAGAAATCCGAAAAAAAATTGGAAAAGAAAGAAAATACACAAAATAGCAGCAGGCAAGGGAAACGGGCAGGGGCAGGGAGTGAGCTTCGATAGAGTGGCTATTAGTGTTTGTTGTTGTTGCTGCTGTTGTTGCTGTTGTGATTGCTTAGCGCTGCTTGTACAACATGGTACTCCAATACCGCTGCCAATGGCCATAAATAGTTTTTCTCTGTTCATTTTTTTTTTCTATTTTTTCTTCCACAAGCTCAGCCTCCTTGCGCGCCGTAATAAACTCGTTTGCGTGGCCCAAATAAACACAAGAAGCCATTTCGTATAAACAGTTGCCAGAGAGAGGAGAGAGAGAGAGAGAGAGAGAAAGAGAGAGCGGTAAAGAGAGAGGGACAGCAAGCTAGCCACATGCGCTGCCAGCGCCAGTGAAAACGCCGAGCGTCCAAACGCGTCCAAAAACGGCCAAAATAAAAGCCGTTAACTTGCGTTGGCGTTACGTGCCAAGCAACCGATGTGGCATACCCTTAGACCCCGTAGTATCCCCCCTCCCCCCTCCGCCAACCCTCCCATTCGTTTCGGCTGCCTCCCGTCGCGCCGGCTGTGTAAACATGCCCATAAAATGCCCGGCTACAATAATTGTAGAAAAATGAAAGACGACGCAGCAGCCAACCCCCCTACCCCCTACCCCCTCCCTCCTCCTCCTCCTCACCCTGGCTAGCCATTTCTATTTGGACTTTTTTAAATAACAAAGATATTGTGTACTTTGTTGCGTACGTGCGTATATAAAAGTCAGTGCCAAGTTTAGGCCTTCATTCTAGGGCTCAGGCTTTAAAGTCGGCCAAAAGTCACGCGCTATGCGAATTTAATACACTTCAGCGGCAAATCGAAATGGCCGCACATAAATGCAAGAGTTGACTGAGTGCCTCCTTTTACTCTCCCCCCTCCCCCTCCCCCTCTCACCCTCTCTAGGTCAGTCTTTATGAATAAATAAATTTGATATATCTACGTAAAAGCTTAGCCAAGCAGCTCATAACTCATAACTGTAAAAGCTGCCAATGAAAACTAAACTCGGGAATGAAACGGAATGGCATGGTACGAAATGGAATGAAACGGAGAAAAGGTAGAGTAAGAAGACCCGCTCAGTTGTTGATTGAGTGAAGTCAAGTCGCGTCAATTATCGTAAAACAAACGCGTTGATGCCTTAAAGCGAACAACAATAACAACGGCGAAGAGAGCTTGCAGAGAATATGGGAGAGAGGAGAAAGGAGAGGAGGATATTCTGTCTGCCTGTAACTGTAAATTGATTGAGTGCTGTTGGCGCGCGCATAAAAAGATTTTCACGTGGCATTCATTAATAATAATAATGCAGACAGCCGGCAATGGCGGCGATCGCGACTAGTTGTCCGCCCATTTGCCATGTCCGCCATGTCTGGCTGTCAGCCATGGCATGTATGTGTGTGTGTGTGTCATTAGTTTTTATTTATAAAGCGTCTAAATGGAAAATCTACGCTACTAACAAGGCAAATTTTCGCACACACAGACTAAAGAAAATAGAGTCATGCCACCAGGGAGAGCAGACAGGGTGCAGAGAGGTTGGAGGTCAGCCAATATGAACGTTTATTGACTCACTTTGGGGGCACGGCGCAAAGAAAGCGTCGCTCAATCTTACACTCTATTAAGTAGGTGTGTGTGTGTGTGTGTGTGTGCATGTGTGTCTACTCACCATCGTGGGAATCGTAGAGATAAATTATTTTGCGCCAGCCGTAAAACTGTATTGTATCAATGATGGCCTGATGATAATCCGGACGCATGCTGAGGGCAAAGTCGAGGAAGCCCGACGATGGCGTAAGCACCTAAAACGCGAAAATTATGGAAAACAGCAGCGCATATAGTGTGTGAAAGAGACAGCAGTAGCAGAAAGAATGACAGCGAGACAGACAGAGAGAGAGAGAGAGAGAGCGAATGTTGCGCACAGGGGGACAAGTTGGTAAACATGAATCATTATTGAGTAGTCACTCCTGTTATTGTACTCACTCTCCCTCTCTCTCTCTCTCGCTCTCTCCCTCTGTCTCTCTTGCACTGCTGTTGGCATTGTTTTGGCTCGTTTTGGGCATTTGCCTGCTTGATTTATTGGGCTCCACCCAAACGAGGCCAAAAGTGTGTTATAAATTTTTAAAGAGCACGCACACAGCGAGACAAAGAGAGACAGAGAGAGAGAGAGTCAGTGCGACAGGGACAGCGCATCGTGTATTCGTAATGATTTCGAGCCAGTGCTGCACATAAATTTTGGCCAAAAACTTTTGCAGGGTCCTCGCCATTTTCAAGGTTAGCCAATTTAGTATGAGAGTCAACTTGGCGTATGATTAATATTTCATATTAAAATAGGCACAGCATACCGGCAAACAGTGGCACACAAAAGTTCCGTCTCTCTCTCTCTGCCCTCTCGCTCTGTCGCTCTTTAATATTTATTAGTGCGTTAAGGCACTTACCTTCTCCGGAAACCAGGGCGTCACAAAGGGCATTTGAAACGTATTCGAATACGAGTGCAGGGTATCAAAGGAGTCGGGCGAGACGGCGCCGAGCATGGAGTAAACGCCGCGCGAGAATTGATTGCAGACTGTGGAGGGAGAAAGAAGAAGAAGAAGAAGGAGAGCAACTTAATAAAGAGTTGTTGTTTAGGGCTGTTTTGGGGGAATATAACAGTAAATATAACAGTTAATAATTCAGTACATGTAACAGTGAATATATATAACAGTTAATATAACAATAAAAGAGCAGTAAATAAACCAGTTAATAAGACGGCTAATATAACAGTGAATGTAACAGTTAGTATAACAGTTAATATAGAAGTTTCTGTTATGCTTAATATAACAGTATATGTATTCGAATGTACATATATATCAGTAAATATGTAAGTAAATATAACAGTTAGTATAACAGTTAGTATAACAGTTAGTATAACAGTTAGTATAACAGTAAGGAAAAAAATCGTTTATATAAATTAAATGAAATTTCTTAGTAAAATTGAAAAAAAGTTTTCAATTCATTTAAATTTTTTACAGGGTATCTCTGCTACTTACTCAAACGCGACAGTTTAAACGCATCCGCCGTATTGATAACATCCACATAGGCCTGCAGCTCAAAGCGACGCGACGAGACATTCAAATTGTGATTGAGCATGGCGTATTTGAAAGCCGATTGCACCTCGTCCGTGCCCTGCTCGAAGATGGCGCCTGCAGAAAGAGACACATACACAGGTGAGAGGGGGGGCTATGCAAAACATTAGAAAGAGAGAGGCAGAGAAGGAGGGGAACTTAATGCTACAGTGGCTGCAAATGTTGCCGCTGCTGTTGCTGCTGTTGCTGTTGCTCGTCGAGCGAAATTGTCAATTAGGTTCAAAAGCAAAGGCACTTTAAACTTTGTAATTGCTTTTGCGCTCAAATTTTATTTGAGTTTTTCTTGGGCGAAAAACTTGGCGTTTTCTTGTGCTGCTGCTGCTGCTGCTGCTGCTCCTGTTGCTGCTTCATTTTCTGCTTCTACTTCTTCTTCGTCTTCTCTCTGGGCAATCTGAGTGGATTCCTAAATGGCGCTTGCTGCAAGTTAATAAGCGTTTCGTTTCAGTTTTCAAAGCTTAAGCGGCAGCCGGACTTGCCACGCCCCTCTCTGCTCCCCCCCTTCTTCGCTCTACTTCTTCTAGCTGGCCTCTTCAAGGCGCAGCTCTTCAATCTTGTTTGCAGCGAAGCTAAGTGAAGACTTTATGGCGCAACTGTGTCAAACGTGCAACAGGCTCTGGCAACCTGCAACCTGCAACCTGCCCCCTTATTGCATATCATGCGGCACTATCTTTTCTCTTTCTCAACTTACCCAATGGAATTTTCTCGGTTAATGATGGCTGTGCGCCGGCTCGATTACTGCCGCTGCCGCTGCTGTGGCAGGTTAGCCATAAAAAGAGGCAGCTCAGTTTGAGTGCAGAGACCATTTTGCCGCTGCCTCTGCCCCCCTTTCGCTCCAGTTGTTGTTGTTGTTGTTATTGCTGCTAGGTGGTTGTTGCTGTTGCACGTTCACTTTGTTGTTGCTGCTGCTGACTGGGGCTGCTGCTGTTGCCGTTGCAATTTTGTATTTTTGCCGTAGTTTATTTATATTTCATTTGTTCACTCAATTGTTGTTGTTGCTGCTGCTGCTGACGGTGTTGCTGCGGCATCGGCGTTGTAAGCATTTTGTTGCAATTTGCTGTCGAGTATGGCATTTGCATTATTTGCCACGTTAGCAGGTGCAAAGCTTAATGGAGTTGTTGACATATCGGTTTAGTTCTGTGAGGGAGAAAGCAAAAAATGTGGCTAGAATTTAATGGTAATTAAATTATAGAGAGTGTGTGAGAGAGAGAGAGAGAGAGAGAGAGAGAGAAAGGGGGAGAGAAAAAGGTAAAAAGTGCAACTGAGATGGGTTTGTGATTGATGAATTCGGGCATATAAAATATTTAATGAAAATTCAATTTAATGTCCTTAAAATTGGATCTATGCCAGCTAGCTATATAGATATGTTTATGTTTTGCTTCAATGCTTAAGCTTTGCCATGTGCATGTATAATATAAAAAATAATAAATATCTAATTTTTAATCTAACAAATTTTCATTAAGTGTTTAAGAGATTGATGAGCTATTGAGCTAATAAGTTTATTCAGTTTTTATGTAGTTTTCTTTGGATTTCATACTTTCGCTACACAATCTGCATATAACTTGTACAAGTTTATATTTATTATTAAATTGATGATATTTATAAACATTTTCATTCATTTTTTAGTCAAAAAAATAATTTAATTTTAATTTATCCAATATGAACTGAATATGCTAACACTTTCATACGAATTTCCTTTAGTTTTCTGTCTGTTCCTTTAGTAAAGTCTAAGTTCTTCAGACATTTCTTACATTTGAGTACAGTTTCGCAAAGTTAAGTACCCCTTTTTCATTTGAACTACTTTACCCATCTATCACATATCAAATTTTCATTAAGTGTTTGAGCAGAGATTGATTAGCTTTTGTTTTATGGAAGGTGAACTAAGTTTGCTCAGTTTTTAATTGGACAAATATATAGTTTTATGTTGCATTTCATTTCTTGCTACCCAATCTGCATATAACTTGTACAAGTTTATATTTATTATTAAATTTATGATATATATAAACAATTTCATTCGATTTCTAGTCGAAAAATAATTTAAGTTTGATTTATCGAATATGAGCTGAATATGCTAACACACTCATAAGAATTTCCTTTAGTTTTCTGTGTGTTACTTTAGTAAAGTCTAAGTTCTTCAGACTCTTCTTACATTTGAGTACAGTTTCGCAAAGTAGAATACCCCCTTTTAATTTGAACTACTTTACCCATCTATCACATATCAAATTTTCATAAAGTTTTACATATTGTTTTTCTAAGCCCCAAAGCGAAAGTTTGGCCAAGTCTGCTCAGCTGCTTGTGAATAATTCATATTAGTGTACAGGGTATTTAGTTATGCCACGCACTTTTTGGCTACGACTTATGCTCTAACTGGTTGCCCTGTCTGCTCTACTTGTTGAATTCATTAATATATTTTCGGGTAGGGTCTACTTTGGGTTTCTACTTTGCCTTATTACGCCTCAGTTATTATTTGCCAGGCTTTTTCATAAATTTTAAGAAGCTTTCTTTATGTGCTTTCTATTTGGGCAAGCACACACACCACACACACACACGCACACACACACGTGCACGCATCACACTTGCCAACCAACCGGTTAGACTTTCAGTCTGGCGCACTTTCCCCATCCTTCTGCTTCCTTCTCCGCCTCCTTTTGCCTTGACGCGTTGAGTTGCACGTGCCGTTGGCACCCTGCACACCCACTGTACACACCTGCTACAATGGGCCAAGTTGCCAAGCAGAGCCATTCACTTTCCTCTGATGTACACCCCCCTTTCCCAACCCTTCTCTCGTACCCCTTTTAGTCACCTCTTCCATTATCCCTTTGTTTAAGCTTGACACTTTGTAGCGGCGGCGGGCGTGCGTGCGAGTGTGTGTGTGTGTATTGGTGTGTGTATGCTCAGTGAACTGTATGTAAATATGTAGATACACTTGCCTATCTGGCAGACCACCTGCCCCCTCCCCCCCTGCCACACCTCCAACCACACCTGGTGCGTGCAGCTGCAACGCGCTCTGCTTCCTTCGCTGTTGCTGTTGTTGTTGCCTTTGCATGATTGTCACTGTGTCAGTGTGTGAACAGCAGCAACAGCAACAACAACTACGACAGCAGCTTGTACCCTTATTGTTGCTGTGTCCTGCTCGGCAGCTCCTGTTGCTGCGCGCGTTGCCGTTGCTGTTGTCGTTATCCTTTCGGTTCGCTGAATGTTTTTGTGCTGATTTTGCGCTTATTTTAAATGTCTTTTGTTTTTGCACAGTTTATTTTTATACCCTGTACGGCATAAATGGATATATAAAGTGGCTGCAGCGTGGGAGATGAGTTGCATAATTGCCAGTGTTGTGCAATGTGTGAAAATCGCATGACTTCTCATGGAGGCTTCTCATTGAGGTCTAAGTGGCCTATAGACAGTGTGGAACAGTTGTGTATAGTTCTAGGAAGCAGCAGATACTAACCAGTGTTGTACAACGTGCAATTTTCAATTCGCTAAACATATATGCTAGTCATATAGGGTATAGAACAGTCGAGTGCATGTGCAACTACTTAAAGTTTAAGTTTAAACTCCTTAAAAAACAAGCAGATATTTTTTCCAGTGTTGTGCAACGCATGATAATTGCTTGAGTATAATCTTTTTGAGCTATAATTATAATTAAAAGCGTAGATAAAGCCAGTTTAACAGCTGCAACTCTTGCGTCCTCGAAAAAGAGCTAAAGAGCTGGGTGGGCAGTGTTGTAAAACGTGCGAAACTGGCATAAACTGGCTTATAAGGGGTATACACTCGATCAAATGCAGCTGCCACATTGCCCCTCAATATTTCTCTCTCTTTCTCCCTCACTTTTTCCCTCTCTTCTCTCTCTCCTTCTCTCTCTCTCCATTCTTCTTCCGCTTCCTCTGCTTGTTAACTATTTAACGCGCAGAGCTGCTGCTGATTTTGGTTTTCACTTTTATTTTGCAAGCATTGGAAATTTTTGGCGCAAGGTTCTTCCGGTTCCAATTTTAAATTGGCTCTGCATTATTTGCAAAGTATGCGCGGATATGTGTTTCCTCTTCTTTTTTCCCCCCTCCTTCTCGTTTCGCAAACTTTTTTGGCTTTATCTGGCATTGCCTTTCGGTTTTTTTCTGAATTATTCTTAAGCGGCTTATAAATGCAGCGTTACAAAAAACCGATTATGTGTAGCCATAAAAATGAGTTGACTGTGTGTCACAAAGTTGGAAAGCAAAAGAAGAAGAAGAAGGGGAAAGAAAAAGCGATATGCGTATATAATAAAAGCCCCCGGAAAGCATGATATGGGGCTTAAGCTGCTTTGCCTGAGTGCCTCAGTGCGTACGCCGCTGCTTATTCATGCATTAGTTAACTATTTAAAATTTGTAAAAGGGAAGTGCAGAGGGGGGCGGAGAGGGAGGATAGGGATAAACTTGCCCTAAACTGTCCCCCGCACTTTGCACTCAATGTGCGAGTCGAGCATTTGGAAAATAGATTAACAGCAGCTTAATATTCATAAGTATGGCCCCAGCACTTGGGAACTTTATTCATTATAATGAAAAACTAAAGAGTAGACAAGGCAGAGACGGGGAAGGGAAGAGGGAGACGGCACTCAGTCGACCACAGTCAACTGCGTCTAGGCCTAGGTCCAAGTGAGGCCCCACTTAATTAAATTTAAATTAGAAGGCTAAAGTTGCACGTCATGCTAAGGGGTAGGTGGAGCAGGAGCAGTGGAGTAGGGGAGGGGAGGGAGGGTTCTTATCCGCATGCTGGACTGGCTGCAGGCGCCTATTTAGAAGGCAAACAAAAAAGGCAAAAGCGTAGAGCGTAGACGACATTCAGTTGGAGATAAACGCCAGCCATGAATGAATGGACATTTGGAGTAGCAGAAGCAGAAGAAGAAGAAGAACAAAACGAAATGTATCCTTGCCTTGGCTGGCGCCACTTTTGTTAATTAAATAATTATTTTGTAGCAGCTCGCTAATTACTTTTTACTTGACACACTCACATTTTGCACACACTCCTCACTCAGTTTTTTGCGCCCAAATTCACTGGCAATTTGGGCACACTTAACAGCTGCTTCCGCCCGGAATGCTGCATAGATAACGCTATCCGTATATCAGGTGTATCTCCCTCTCTCTCTCTCTCTTTCTGCGAAATTATTGTACCGCAAAATGTTGGGCCAATATGTAAGCCGAACTCATTAGCATTTTAATGAGGCTATTAGTATGCCAAAGCCAAAGAAGAAGAAGAAGCAGAGAAAGCACAAGTTTCTTTGCAGCTTTTCAATAATTCAAGTTTGGGCCCCCTTTCTCTATGCTATACTTTCTACTTTCTTTCTTTCGCGCTTATAATACCTAGCGCTATCGCTTAACGCTTTGTTTTCAACTTGAACTTACAGCAGAAGCAGCCTGGCCAGGTTAAGTTTTTCTTCTTTTATTTTCTTCCTCTGTATAGTTATTGCTTTTGTTGTTGTTGTAGCGCACATAATATAAATCGCCTGGGTGTGTGCGTGTTTTGGCTACTTTTTTTTTGTGGCCGAATTCGCCAAATTGCCTCTTGAGCGACTTTTACATTTGCATAAGTTGGCGCAATTTAAAAAATGATTGCCGCGTCTCTTTATTATCACGTAATGCCGCAAGGCGGCGTAGGCTGCGAGGCAGCACTAAAAAACACAGGACGCGTTTCTTTTTTATCACTCGCGCCGCTTTGGGCCGCTGCGGCGGCAAACACAAACACAAACACGCAACGCAACGCAACGCGACGCGACGAGGCAAGGCGAGGCGAGACAAGGCGAGAATCGAAATCGAGTTGGGTTGAGCTGCTGCCGCGTTAATCGTCCTGCTCGACGCGCGCACAATTGAGTACTGAAACGCTACGAAGCGAGCGCACGAGGCGGCAGCAATGCCAGCATCGCCGAATGTCGCCAGCATCCGTTGAGGCGACAAAGCTACAAAACGCACGCACTACTCTCTCTCGCTCTCTTGCGCTCTCAGTGTACTAAAAAGGGCGGCTTGCACTTCGTTTCAGAGCGCGGCGTGCCTTAAGAGAGCGCTCAGCGCGTCTGCAAAGCCAGAGAGAGCGCTGGGCACACAGCATCCACGCGCGCTCTCTCTCTCTCTCTTTGTTGTGTTACTGACCTAGTAACCGTTTTTCAAGTTTACTCGTTGTGGCTGCTGCGTTAAGTAACAACAACAAAGAGAAGAGCGCGCAAAGGAGCAACAACAACAAGTACACGAAGAGAGACAAGAGAGCGTACAAGAAGTTAGACATGTTGTTGTTGTGCAAGGAGCAGCGTGCTTTGATTATGTTGTCTAGATTTTGCTGTAATATTTCTAGTTTTCTCACCATATATGCCCGCTAAACATAGGTTGATAGGGTATTATAGCTTGGTTTGAAACAAATGTTTATGTAGCAGGCAGCAGAAGGCATCTGGGAACCCCCTAGTGTTAAAAGCTGAGGCAATTTATGCAACTTTGTCTGTATGAACAGCTATATCTCAGAGACTATAAGAGTTAGAGCTATCAAATTTGGTAATAATGTTCATTTTTAATGCACGAAGGTTCAGATCACTTAGAAACTTAGCCACGCCCCCATTAAACCGTAGTAAATTAATCAAATTTCAAGTTTAAAGGGTACTTTCAAAGCTAGAAGTTTGATTTCTGGTTGATGCAACAATTATACTGTTTTATACCCAATTTACTTCTGATTTTTTGATCTAGACTACTAAGGAACAACCAAATGCTGCCTAGTTAGGCAATAACCTAAACAAGTTTTAGCTTAATTTATTGCAATTGCATAAAGTTGTCTTGTCTGCTGCTTAAAGATTACAGATTACGCCCTAGATAAAGATACGGATCGATTTTACTATATGCATATAACGAGAATGTGCTATAAACTTAGAAACTGAAATGGAAATCAATTCAAACTGCAACAGCAACTCAATCAGTTACATTGCGAAACTCGTCCGTTTCCCGTTTTCCGCTTTCCGTTTTCCGTTTCCCATTTGCTGTTTCCCATTCCCCCCTACCCCGTCTACCCACTCAGCTGGTCAACTTCTGGTGTATGGAAAAATCTGAACAATCATTTCAGCACTTCAACTGGCAACGAAAACGGAAACAGCAGAAGCAACAAAAATCGAAAGAACGAACGAAAAAAGTTGAAAAACAGAAAACAAAACACATGCAGCAGCAACAAAAAAAAAACGAAAAAGAAAAAAATTACTCAATCATATGAGCAACATGTGTGCATGCGTGAATACTTATTGGAAATTCAATTTTCAATAAATGCACACAAATTGATTTCAGCACACACACACACACGCAGGAAGAGGGAGATGGAAGAGAGGAGACACAGATTCCGATACATATTTCAATCACACACGCATTTGGACGAGTATTAAGTGCAAAACTTTTCAATTTACGTTTTGTTTCTTAGCATCAAATATCCGGCAGAAGCTGTCAAAAGTATTTGTCGAGAGATTGTCGAGTGTGCGAGTGAGACGGCGAGCGTGAGTGAGTGAGTGAGTGAGTGAGTGGGTAATATGTCTTTAGCTTCACCTTGCCTGACTCTTTTGTCGTGTCACATTTTTATTAGATTTCTGTGGCATCTTCTGGAGCGGGGCACAGGTGAGCTACCCCACTGTACCTCCCTCTCTCTCTTTCTCTCTCTTTCTCACGCTCCTTGCCACATACGCCATATGCCAGACATCGGCGCTTCGCTGGCAGCTTATCCGCGGCAGAAATTCCGCATCATGCAGAGCAAACACTTGTTAATTACTTTTATTATATCCACAGCTTCAGTTGCACAGTCACGCAATTTGACCCCTGACCCCCGTGACGACCCCATACCAAGAGCGAGACAGAGAGAGGGAGAGAGAGTTCACCTTGCCTGTTGCTTTACTTTTGCAGGCTAATGGGCGCGCCGAAGCGGGGGGCAGGTGGGAGCTGGGGTTGCTGTGGGTGCTGCTGTTGGCATTGCCTGCCGCCGTGGTGGCATGCTTCATATACTTGCCACATCACATGTGGTTGGCCGTAAACAAGCGGCCTACAGCCACGCACGCACACCCACACACACACACACACGCACACATGAGGCAGCAGCGCCAGGCGCGCAAAGTAATTGCAATCAGCACCTTGGCAACGCGCATCTGCGCCAAAAAGTGTGCTACACGTGTTTTTATTTATTTAATACTCCCCCCCCCTGCCCCCCGCTTAACACTACACGAGCCCCACAAATTGCAATAATGGACACGGCGTACACTCGAGTAGCAATAAAAAAAAGAGGGCGAGGCGAGGTTGGAATTACTTTATACGATTTGCATGCGAAATTGACTTTTGAGTGAGTCGGAAAAGTGTTAAATGATGAAGAGGAAAGAGAGAAATCGAGGCAGAAGGTAGAGTTATAGAATTGCCTATAGCTATGGCAACATATCTAGAAACTGTGACAAATACAGATCAAATATGCATTACCCCATACAATAGCCCCAAACCTATCTACGCTTTCTTTTTCAATCTACTTGGAGCAGCCGCAGATTGCATAGATCAAAGTGTTATATAACACTAATAAGCAGCTGTCCCTTTCATCTCTCTCTTCTTCTCACTCTTTCTCTTTCACGCTCTTTCACCTCTCTTATTTACTTCTCCCACCCCCCAACTCTTCCGCCTTTCTGGTGTTAAAGTCATTTCAACATATGTCCGCAAGGTGCGCGTCAATTTATATGCTAATTAATAGTTAATTATAATTTCTTTTGCCAATGCAGTCGACAGCAGCAGCAGCAGCTCACACGCAGCAGCCGAGCAGCCTGCTTCGGCGGCCAATGTGGCGTATGTGTAATATAATTGCGATAGTGCGAGGCTTCCCCTTGCGTGTGTCGTGGCAAAATTTCAACTAGTTTGGCATTTGTATTCCATGTGGAAATTAACGTGATGCGTTTGGTCAACTTGATTGGCATTGTTTTCGCCGCCTGTCACGTGTAACAAACACACGCACACGCACATAAACACACACACACACATTGGCTCAATTGAAATCAAATGTGCGACAAAATTGTATTGGGCCCTGCCTGTCACTTGAGTTGCGCGTTCACATGTCGCACAGAATGCAAATTATTAAGCAACTAATTAGGCAACAGAGAGCGAGAGAGACAGCGAAGCAGAGAGAGAGAGAGAGAGAAGGAGAAGGAGACAGAGATAGAGAGCAAAGCAGCGTTTGAGGCTATTCCAATTAAATTTATAACTTATTTATGACAGTAAAAGTAATCTTCTTTGCGCATTAGGTTGATGTAATAAAAATGATTGAAATATAATTGAGAATTGACATAAAAGCCAAATAAACACACACGCACACGCATACAATAGCAGACACCCACACACACACACTCAGCTATTTGGCTGTGTAAAATCCAGACTGCTGCCTTGGCTTTGGCAGGCACTTACAATCAACGATTACCTTTACACCTGCCATTTTGAAAATAAGCCATAAGCGGAAATGACATCAAAAGGATATTGTTATATCGATGAGGCAGTCAAGGAGCAGCAGCACAGCACAGCAAGGCTGCCAGCAGCGCCAGGTGGCTGCGTCGTAGCCGAAAATAAAGTATAGCAAAAGGTGCCATAAAATAAATAACATAAGAAACCAAATAAACATTTTGGCAAAGTCAAAAAAAAAAAAAAAGAAAAGTAACGAGCCAAGAGCAGAGCAGACGAGAACTTCCAACTCTGTGTGTGTGTGTGTGTGGGTATAAAATAGACTGTGTAAAGGTGTGTGTGTCTGTGTGCATATCCTAATGAAAAAAGTCTTGGTGGCGCGTTAAGTAAGATATGTATGCGATATCACAAGGTAATACTACGAACTCCCTCTCCCTCTCCCTCTCTCTCTCCTCCCTCTCTTTCGCTCGCTTTAAGGCGTTGAAACGTTAAAAGTTAGACACGGCAATAGCGCATGTTAAGCGGCTTAGGCCATGGGCCACAAAAACAACACCAGAGCGGGGGGAAGAAGCAGAAGGAGGAGGGAGAGAAGCAAGGAGAGGCTTGGGAAATGCGAACTGAAATGAAAAACGAATAGTTTTCATCGCCTTAGCGAGGGATGCATTTAAGTTCAAACAAATTGAACTGTAATTTAATTAATTAAAGACATGCAGGTTGAGGTCTTCGGGTTACTACACACACTAAACATAAATAAAATATGAACATGAAACCCAGCATACCCAGCGCATAACTTAGGAATTTCTGCTACGTTTTTAATCAAATTTGCCACAGATATGCAAAATATATTAAACTAAAGTAGAGCAGAGTTTGCTGTGGAAAACTTGAGAAATAGTTGAGAAACTTAGGAAATTAAATTATATATCAAGATGGATTTTAGATGAAAATTTATATAAAATTGCAAAAGTTGTCCAAATCTGGTTTTTTAATGCCTTTCTGCCCCGATAAACTAAGGTTACAATTTTATGCATTTGCTTTAATTTACAGGGTATTTTAGCGGCGACCCTCTGCATGCTTTGTCTCAAACGCAGCGTAGATGTTTTTAGCCCCACGGCTAATTTTTCGTTTTCCTTTTCAATTACGACGCGCAGTTGGAGAATTTCTCATGTTTTGTTGTTGTTTTCCCACTGGTTTGTTGGTTTAGAGGGAGAAAGGGAGAGAGAGAGAGAGCGAGCAGGAAAGAGAGTCTGTTGTTGGCCACCTTTTGCATTTAAGTCTAATTGCTGTAGCTCATTGTGAGCTGCTGCTCGAGAAATATTTCATTTCGCTTAGCCGCGACTTAGAGACTTAAGCTCTCTGGAAATGTCCGGCTAAACTGGCATTAAAATTTACCTGCCTTGCATAATGCGCTTAACTATAAAGTATCGAGCAGGTACTTTGCTGTACATACGTTACGAAAGGCAGTCACAAATGAAAATTAATGTGCAATAAAGCAAAATTTTGCGTTGCCTCATTAAAATTGCACAATGCCAGGGCACGCCCCTGTCCGCAGGCAGGCGATACGTGGACATTCTGGTACTGCGGATGCAATAAAGTGCAGAATTTATGTTCTTGCCGGCTGACAATTGAATTAAATTTCCAATGCGTCTTGTAGGGGGGAGGGAAGCAGCGCAAGACGCAGGCAAAGACGTGGCCAAAAGACTTGGAGACATTACACATAACACACAGGACTGGGACTGTCTGCAGTAATAACTGTAATTTTTGGCAAATGTTCAAGCCATCTCACTTACTCACTCTCTGTCTCTCTCTATCTGTCTGTCTGTCCCTTTCTTTGCACCCTGGCCACACGACTGGCCTGGCCGTAGCTCATCAGAATCCACTTATACAATATGTTTCAGCAAAAGAAGCAGCACAAGTTAGCGCTGCCTCTCTCTCTCTCTAACTGTCTCTCCACCTCTTTCTATATGTCTCTCTCTCTCTCTCTCTCTCCTTCTGCTGCTGCCTAATATTTATGTCTTAATATACATGCGAACGCACGTCCTTTATCACCAGACACACAAATGTGCCTATGTGCCTATGTGTGCGTGTGTGCTTTGACACATACTATCGCCATGAATTATTAAAGCACTACGTAATTATATAGAATATTAATGAAATATATTTCGTTTCACTCGCATTTCACACAGCACGAGTTAAACGAAAAAAGGTTAGACAAAACGTTAAACTATTTCAACTATGCTATATTGAATTGTAAATTATAGCAAATATCAAATTGTTCCCTCTCTATGTATATATTCAATATGTATGCCAAATCAGCTTAGCGCCGCGCCAAACAATTAAAATGTGTTGCAATTTTACATAATTTATGAAACACCTGAGTGGATTTTTTTGCCCTCTAACGATAACAATCACGTATGTATCTAAATTCCACTTGATACTTTTGTTACTATGTTTTCAGTGGGTTTTCATATTGCTCTAGCATTGAAAGTGTTCTGTAAGGGGTATATTTGTGGCATACAAAGCACACAAGGTGTATTAATGCTTTGCTAGCAACAAAATTGCAGGCAATTTAGTAAAATCTGTCTGTATGAACGCGCAGATCTCAGCTATTGAAGCAGTTAGAGCTAGCAAATTTGGTAGGCAGATTTCTCTATATCATATGCATATGCAGAATGTTTGAAAAGTTGAGTCTTATGCCTGCAGCCTTGGGAAAACCAAAAATTAAATTTTAAAATTTTATTTTTCAACGCTTTTTACACATTTTCGTATGCGTAGGGTATTTTTCTGCCATGCCTGCTCTGCTATAGCTTTCTGTACTTGTTATTTTTACGGGTTTTTTTCTGCAGGCTGTTCATAATAAGTGGGCAAAACTAAAATGGCGGAAGCCCTGTGATTTTTTGGCAAACAATTTCCATTGAATTTGCGGAATTTATCTGACGCGGACGGGGAGGGAGGAAATGTGTGTAAGTGTGTGTCTCTGTGTTGCCAAGAACTGAAACGGGTCGAGCCATAGCAGTTCATGCCAAGCAGATATAATGGCTTTTGATTACAGTTTATGGATGTCGCCCTTAGCCTGTGCGCCCCGCCCACTCCCCTTGCCGCCGCCCTCTCCTCACTCATGCGCTACGCTGTCCAGAAACTTTGTTGTTTAGTGGGCGTGCGACAAAGCGGCGTCCAGCCAAAATTGCTGGCCAAAACTAGTCGCAACTGGCACACACACACACACAGACACACACACACACAGTGGGTGCACTATGCAGGCTATGCTGTTGAAATTGTTTCATTTCAGCGCCAGCCCAATTGACTTTTACGCAAATAAAATTTTGCGATTGCTTCTGCTGCTTCGTCTTGCTCTTCTTCCTGTTTCTCTTCATCTTCTCATCGTCTCCGGGTGTTAAAAGCAAAACATTGATTTTTATTTACCGCCGTGAGTTAAGTGGGCGCGGGGGAGGGCAGATAAGCAACGAGAGAAGCAGCGTGCAGTAGGTGAATAGAAATGCAGGCAAAGCAGCGGAAAGAAGCGGATGGAGCAGGGGGTAGGGGAGCAAAGTCGACTTTGCGCCACATTTTCATAACGTAAGTGAATAGAAAATTGAATAAAATCTAATAATAAATGCTTTTATGCAGCCCTTAAGCACTCTGAAAAGATGACGAAGACGAGCACGTTGAGTGGGGGAGGTGCCGGATGAGAGGGGGGGCAGGGATGCTGGCGACAAGAATATATACAACGCCTGGAGGATGCAACATCGATGGGGGCAGAGCACATGCTGATGCGGAGCTCATTGGTGTCGCTCGACATGCTCCAATAGCCACGCCACATGCCACATGCCGCACACACACACACACACACGCAGGCATACACAACATACTACAAGCACAACATTTGCTTTCTGTGTTCTTGGCAATATGCATAAGTATCTTAACTTGGCTCACTCGCACGGCTTCGTGTATGTGTGTCTGTGTGTGTGTGCCGCCGCATGCCCCATTTGGCTGTCGCATTGTTGTTGTTAGTCGCTCTCTCTCTCTCTCTCGCACTCTCACTCTCTCTCTCTCACTTTGAATCTTTTGCCAACGCCTTTGGGCTAGGCGAGTCTTTCAATTTGGCTTTAAACAATTTAAACGAGTTTCCATTTGCTTTGTCGCTTTGTTGCTTTGGCTTACAAGACTCTCTCTCTCTCTCCATCTCTCTCACTCTCTATCTATCTCCCTCTGTACGTCTGGCAGCCGCACTTAACTAGTTTGACTTGCAGTTCATTTGGCCCAAGCATCTCGAATGCGGCATGCAACACACACCTGACGCCCAGACAGACGGAGGGACGGTGGGACAAACAGACGAAATGGAAGCAAACTCGATTTGAAATGCTCAGCTTCAGTGCTGCATATCCTACTGCAGCATGTGTGTGTGTACGCGCTGAGTGCTTGCTTCGTGCAGCTCGTCAAATTCAATAATTCAACTCGCTCTAGCTCCGTCTCCCTCTCTCTCCCTCTCTCTGTCTCTAGCTCACGGGATCAGTGTCAGGTATGAGGCAAAGCGACTGACGAAACAAAGCCATTTTCAAGCTGTAAACTAAAACGCTACGTAATAGCTCAAGCAACTAAGAAAACGGGAAAGAAAAAGAAAAGAAAGTACGAAAAAGTACCAAAAGCAACAGTCGAGCATGAACGACTGTAATATACCCTACGCTCCAAATTTCGAAAGCTGTTACAAACATGTTACGCAAGCTCTGCATTCCAACAACAAGTTATGCATAAATTATATACTCGATGTGAGTTGCCACGCCTCCTACTGCCTTTGCACAAACTTAGTATACCCTTTTGTGAAAATTCAATGGACGTAGGGTATGCAAAAGTAGATGAAACGAAACAGCATGAGAGCAGGGCACAGCGCACAGACAGTTTCGTGCGCAGTGTGAGCGCAGTAACTAATAGTTCTCATTAGGGGTGCGGCCACAGCAAAAGTATATTAAAATTGTTTACAGTGCACCATAAGCAGCATTTATCATGTCATCGGACAGCAGCAGACCATACATATTACCCCTCCCCCTCTTCCTACCCTACCACTTCGATTTTTATCAATATGAAGTCTTGGCCAATAAAACTTTTTAGACCACATAAATTGTGGAGCATTTTTTATTTACCAAGCATCGTTTATCAGTCCAATTGGCTGGCTATCTCTGTCCCTCTCTGTCTCCCTCTCTTTCTATCTCTGTCTCGCTCTAGACTGCAGGCACTTGCTAGCGTTTATTTATTTGTGCGACTTTTTGCAAAATATATAGTAGAATATTACTTTTTATTTATATTGCCTTTGACTTTAATATTTATTTCCGTTTCCGCCTCGCTTCGCACTTTTCGCCACGCTCTTTGTTCTCTCTGCTTCTCTCGCTCTCATTTGCAGCTGTTGCTCTGCCTCTGCTCATTACTTCACTTGTGGCGTACGTAATTCAAGTGCTTCCAACGGGACTCCTTGTCGCAGGAATCGGATGCGAAGGGGTCTGCTGCGATTTTTGTCGCGCGAGCTAGCTCTGCGCTGTGTGTGTGTGTGTTTGCATAGCTGGATTCCTTTTACACTGTCCATCGTAGCATTTGTTGTTGTTGCTGTTGGCCCAGCGCTAGCAAAGATTTATGTGCAACTTTCTACTTCAAATGTAATTTACAACAGACGCTGTGCAAATTTATGTGGAGAGAGCTCAACAACTGCCAAGGAGAGGAAGGGGAAAAGGGGAAGCCGAACTGCGACGGTGACCAAGAACATATCAGCGCAGTTTCAAATGCGTGTTTAAACGATATCAGACTAAAAACATGCGGGAAGTATTTAAAGAAAGCAGGAAAATAGAAGAAGAAATCGTATATTATGAGTAGTTTAAAATTCTCTAAATATAAAACAGTTTTAAATTGCTAAAGATAGCAAATGTTTGATAGAGATATTTAAAGAAAAATATCACAATTCGATCGATAGGTTCTATGGCAACTAAACTATATATCGGTCCGATCCGGCTTGTTCCTAGTTATTTACAAAATTATGTATGCCAAGTTTCATTAAGATAGCTCTAAAGCTGACAGACTTATTTGCTTGCAACAGACAGACGGACAGGCTGACGGACGGACAGACGGACATGTCTAGCTTAACTCTTCTATTGATTAGTCTCCTAAAGTCTGTTGCAAACTTATTCTCTGAATATAAATATATAAAATTCAAGGCATCTTTTTCTTCTAATCCTCGCCTAGCCTAAGCCACCTTTCATATCAATATACCCTCTGCAAGGATATGGAAAACAATTCAGGCTTGATTTCACAGCAAGCTTCTAAAAAGCTAAAGCATTATCAAACAATTTTTTAATAGAAAGTTCTAAAGCTGCGCATCAAAGGAATTAATTTTGCATGCTATTTACCTAACCTAAAGCAGACATAATCTACATATGCTACAACTCCAAAATAACCCACTCTTTCCTGCCATCTGCTCCTCTTCTCCCACCCCAAGGGTAACCCGTTAGGCTGTCAATGTCATCGAATTGGACTCTTGAGCTTGGAAAATTCAGACACGCGAACTTCAAATCGACATTTGCACTAGTTCACCCGCACAGCAAGCTAGACACGTTGCTGGACAGAGCAAGAGAGAGAGAGAGAGAGAGAGAGAGAGAGAGAGGGAGAGAGAGGCAGGCGCCCCGAAAAAGAGTGGCTTCATTTTTCGGTTATGCTTTTTAGATATTCATATTTTGCCATTGATGATATTTTCACTACTTGCGTATGCATAACACGTACGTATACCCCGCACACACACACGCACGCACACATAGACGCAAAAATGGACTATGGAACAGACAACATAGTAGTAGCTCCCTCTACCCCTCTCCGTCTGCCTTTGCTGCTGCTCTCTGTACCTTTTGGCGTATTAACTCTACCAGGCCGTGCGCATCCGTGTGCCTGTCTCTCCCTCTCTCTCTGTGTTTGTGTGTGTGTGTGTGTACTTGTGTCTATGTGTGCGCCTTAAATTTGCATATTTTTTGACTTAACACATCCTTCAAAAATTGCGAAACGCGTTTGCGATAGCTTTGGCATTTCCTTGACGTCTTTCCGTTTTTCCTTTCCGTTTTGCTCGACACATTCGTAGCAGAGCGAGCCTGTCTCCCCCCACCCCTGCCCTCTTACCATGTTCTGCTGCTGCTTAAAGCCATAAGGGGTGTCTCTTTAAAAGGCATCTACACCTGCTGCGCTGCCGTGTGGTTTCTATTGGGGGTTTTGCTGCCCTTCTGTGCGGTTGGTCAAATTGAATTCTACGCATTATGCGAGCAGGAGCGAAGGGGATGCCATGCAAATTGCTTCACAGTTAAATTTAATCGCTTTACTGTTTTTAAATTTGTACGCCTTCCTCTCCTCCCCCTCCCACGCAGCTCAGCCTGCAGGCCTCAGTGGCGGCGCTGCTGTTGCTGCTGCTGCTCTCAAGACAAGTGGCGCTAATCCTTGACTTTGCTGCTAATGCACGTCGTATGTCAAACACCAAAAACGTTTACCCCCTGCACACACACACACACACGCACAGAGAGCGTGAGCAAGAGAGAGAGAGAGACAGAGAGGCAACGCAATTTATATGCCTTCCACTGACTGCGCTCAGCCTCAGCCTTCGCCGCAGCCTTCGCCTCCGTCTCCGCCTCCGCCTTCGCCTTGTTTGCCTTGGCAGCGTCTTTGGCTGTCTTCGTCGACGTCTCCGCCCGCATTTCGCAGCGCAGCGCAACGCTTTGTATGCTATGCATTTTTCTGCACTCTTGACTCTTGAGCGTGCACTTGGCCAGTGAGGCAGAGACCCAAGCTCCCCCTTACCCCTGCCGCCCTACACTGCAGCCTGCAGCGTCTCCATTGCAACGCAGCTGCCTCGTCAGCAAGAGCTCGTTTTCTCACTGTGTGTGTGTGTGTGTGTGTGTGCGAGTGTTGTTTGTCTTAAGGGATATGTGCTCCCTCTATGTGCGTGTGTGTGTGTGTGCGTGTGTGTTTGTATGTGTTTGCCAGCACTCTGCCGCAGGCATTTTGATAAGAAAAACAAACAGCGCGCTTCACTCATACAAAGCGTAGATGGCAAGCGGGAGAGAACGATAGGGAGTGGAGGAGCGGAAGAGAGGAAGAGCAGAAGAGGAAAAGAGAGTGGGATCAAGCGAGCGCGAGGAAGCTGCAAGCTTAAGTGTCATTTATGCGTTTTAATGCTGGAATTTAATTTTCAAATTAAGTAAAGTTTGTGTGGTTCTTACAGTGCAGCATGCCCTCTCTTCCCCCTCTCCTCTTATCCTCTTGCTCCTCCTCGCTTCTGCCCCACTCCACTGCACTCCTCTCTCTCCACTCTTCTGCTCGCGCTGCTGCACAGCGAAAACTGTTTTTTAGCTGAACTGCAGCCATTGACAACTTTCCGCCAAGCTTAAGTAAACTGTGTAAATGCTCAACTAGCGCATACCCTATAAAATTTTAATTGAACTGCTAGATGGTATACATATTATATGTAGTTGAGCTCACGTGCGTTTTATGTTTCAATCAATTGCTTGGCTTATGTCTTAGCTGAGCAAATGCCACAGGAAACGGAAGTCAAGCGGATGCCAGAAAAGAGGGAGCGGGAGAAAGGAGATAGAGACACATATCTAGTGCCATTTTAAATTCCAATTGTGTGCGCTGCCAGCGACTTTGTTTATGGCCATTATGGCCGAGGCAGGAGCAAACCCCAGACTAACTGTCCTTGCTCCTGGCCAGCAGGTCCCAGCAGGTCGCTCTATCTCTCAATCTGTGTGTGTGTGTGTGTTAGCTTCGTGTCCATTGGCACTTTCGCTTGTTAGGCTCAAGTGTCGCACACATAAATAAATGACAGTGCTTGTTAGGGCGCCGCGCGTGGGCGCATAGGGGCGTGGTCAGTTGAGACAAAAGTGCAGGATAACAAGAGTCACACACACAGACACAAATCCCCACACAGCGCGCGGGGACTCATTAGATGCGGCAGCTCATACACAATTCGCCATGTCGTGGCAGCCGCGTTCAACTGGAAAAATGTCGCCAGTGCAGAGCGCATTATTATTGTTGTTGTTATTGTTGGCAAAATGAAATAAAACTAACATTTATTTCGCCCTTGTTTGCAGTTTAAATCGAGCGAATTAATTTTATTTCATATTAATTTCAAACAACTTTGCTGCATTCTTCTTGCATTGCGTTTTGTCACTTTGAATCGATTAATGACATAAGTAAATGATTTGTGCAAAATCGTTTTTATTTTTTGTGTTTTATTTCAAGCATAAATAATAACAAATACCGCTGCCTGCCAGTCTGCGGCTCATATGGTAAAATGCATTCGATTTATGGCCGTGTATTTAAATTTCAATACAAGTCTTTCTCTCTCATTGTTGCCATTTCAGCTTGGCTTTTTTGCATACCCTGCGAGCATTTAAAAAGAAAGGGTATACATTGCATGTAGCAAAGGGTGCAATTTTTAGAGATTTATCGGGGGAACTCCAAACTGAAGCAAATTTAGAAAATTTTTTAAAATTTTTTTTGGAATTTAGAAATTTAATTTAAATTAAGATAAGTTTTTGGTGGAAAGTTTTGTCGAAAATTAAAACAATTTTTTGAGTATTTGCCATGGCTTTCAAAAATTTGACGTAGGGTATTTTACAGTTGGTCAAGGAAGTATTGCCTTTGTCTCTCTTTTCACTCAATCCGTGCGGTAAATATTGATATTAATTTTGCACAACAAGAGCAATAACAATGGGAATAGGGGGAAGTGGGGTGGGGTGGAAATGTGTGAGCCATTTGTTATTTACATTATAAAATATCACTCTCTCTCTCTCTCTCTCTCTCTTCCTTTCTCCGTGTCTCTTTTAATTCCATCTCTCAGTTTAAGTGCAAATGTGCTAGCATCGATCGATCTCAAAATGTATGCGAAGCTGCAGGCACACGACATTTGTTTCCACTACATTATGTAGTGTCTTTCTCTCTCTCTCTCTCTCTCTCTCTCTCTTCCTCTTTTCTCTCATTTTAAAGTACTCTGCACCCTGGCTTGCAAGTAAATTCCTGCGCTGCCCGTCAATGTTGCTTCAGTTGAGTTTGTTTTGTTGCTAAGATTAACGCAGTCTAATTGCGCACAAGTGCCTCAGGCGAAAGCTAACTGCACGCATACATACATAACTTTGTATGTATGTGCGTGTGCAAATAGCAGGCGTTACTCTGCATACATATATGAGCGTGTTCGACTAAGCAATCCAAGTAGAAGTTACGTCAGTTCATGGCTGCAAAAACAAACAAACAAACGTAGCAAGCAAAACATAACCAATCATCATACTAACATACTACATAATGTCTGACGGTCAGGGAGAATTGGGTCGCTTTCTGCATTGGGGACCCTTCACAGCGGTGAGTGTATCGCTAACGGTATTCGTTACCACCTGGGCATGGTGGCCAGCGGATACATCGGTTACAACTAGCGCACACTTTGGACTTTTCCTGCTGCTCAATATGCTGGCTGTTTATAATTATGTGACGGCGGTGCTGGTGGGTCCGGGCTGGTTGCCACGTCACTGGCAACCCATGCATCGACATGAGGCGAAATTTTTGCAATATTGCAAGAAATGCGAAGGATTTAAGGCACCGCGTGCGCATCATTGTCGTCGCTGTGATCGCTGTGTACGTAAAATGGATCATCATTGTCCGTGGATCAATCATTGTGTGGGCTGGAGCAATCAATCGTATTTCGTATACTTTCTCTTCTTCTACATGATGAGCAATTTACACTCGGCTTTTGTGCTCTGTTGCAGCGGGTTTAGCTATCTGATGTATCAATATCAGCATACCTATTTCCATGTGGATCACTATGAGGAGCCGGTCAGCTTTCACAGTCTCACAATGTGCATATTCAGCTTTGCGCTGTCTGTGGGCGTGGTCATCTGCATGATGAAACTGCTATACATTCAGCTGTCGGCAATTGTGCAGAATAAGACGGAAATCGAACAATGGATATTGGAGAAGGCACGTCAGCGGCGACTCAATCGATGCCCGCACACCGTCCGGCCTTTTGTGTATCCCTACGATCTGGGCTGGTGGTCGAATCTGGGACAGGTATTTAATATGGATTCACAGACACGCAGTCAGGGTATCGATTGGCCAGTGCGCAAAGGATGTGATCGATATGCGTTGACGCGGGAACAGTTGGACCAAAAGGCCGATAAGCGTTTGCGCACGAAGACTTTTCGATGCATACAACGCGTTGCGGGCTACTGGTTGCCCCTCTATTCGCAGGGTATAATGGTTACCCTATGCCTACCCTGCACCGATGAACCACGCATATGCCTGGAGCCAGGGGATGTGATAAAAGTGACACGCATACAACGTTATTGGCTTTTCGGAGAGCGTGTGGAGCTGAAAGAGCAGCAGAGGCGACCAGGTGCCCTGCGTGGTTGGTTTCCGCATCGTTGTGCCATCGATATTACCGAGGAGCAGGCACAACTGGCACTGGCAGGCGGTGGGGAGCCAGTGCCAAAGCGAGCGCTTATAGAGACACCAAAAAAGATGGATTAACCTGCTTGTTGTGTAGATGCCTAGTCCACGTTGCGTATACGTAATATGGCAAGCATTTCTATTGATAATACTTAAAATTCCTCAGCCTGTATACAAATAACAATAAAGTTTGGTTGTCTAGCAAGTTGAATGTGTGGATTAACTGGCAAATTGTGTAGATCTCTAGTTCACGCAGCGTATACGTAATATGGCAAGCATTTCTATTGATAATATTTAAAATTCCTGAGAACTAACAATAAATCTGTTGGCGAACACCTTGAAAAATGTCAACGCATGCAGCATGCAACATGCAACATGATGAACATGCACGGGCGAGAGGGTAAAGGGGGCGAGGGGTTGCTTCTGTTGCATGTTGAAAGGGTGTCAAGTAATTTGCAATCGCTCATTGTTTTTTTTTTTACATTTCTCTCTCTCGCACAGGCAACTTGCAACAGGAAACAGGAACTTGCCAGCTTCGCACACGAGTTTTCAAGTGGATTCTGTAGAACTGGCAGCGAAAGCAAACTCCGCACGACACGGCATTGAAACTATATTGGAAATGAAATATAGGTAGGAGGCAGCAAGCAGCGTGCAGAGTTGCAGCTGGATTTGCCATTGTATTATAAACAAGGCCATGTAAATCAATACCCATTTCCATTCAAATGAAATGGCTTTGTGTGGGTGTGGGTGTGGGTGTGGGTGTGGGTGAGGTTGTATGTGTGCAACACAATGCAAACAATGGGCCAACTAATGTCGGCTCGCAATGCCATGCAGCAACGGCAGCCAGCAGCAACTGAAAGTTGTCTAAATGATCGATGATAATAGCAGAGGAAGGTTGTTGTTGTTGTTGGCAAAAGGGGGTACTCATTTTAACGATGACGGCAGCTTGGCCACTCTGCAGCTGCTGTAACAGCATCAGTTTAATTGGCAGCCCGACTTGGCACTCGGAAATCATTAAACGTTGAATTTGAATTTGAATTTGCACTGAGAGTGCAAATGAAATGATTTATTATTAAACATATATACATATTATATTAGTCTGTATTTATCTGATTATTTGCACTTCCAGCTTGATCGACAGGCAGTCAGAGACAGAGACAGACAGAGAGCGAGAGACATGCGAACGCTTGGGGAAATCAGAGAGAGCATGTTTGTTGCAACAACTTAAGCCTGCGTCCTGCTTGCGTCTTGTGTTTAGTTCAAAATTAGATAAATATAATTTAAATTTCAGTGTGTGTATTTGTGTGTGTGTGTGTGTAAATTGTTGCAAGCGCGCCCAGGGGAAATCACTTGACGTTGTCATGAGTTAATGGGCACGGGGAATTATGTAGTATTGGGCATGCAGACAGACAAGGCAACGTCAATTCGTGTAAGAATGATAAATCAATGTAAGAAACTACAGAAAAAGATGAAACAAGAAAAGAAAAGGTTAGAAATTTTACTATGGAATTTAGTTGGGTGTACAAATGGGCAAAGAAATGGGTTGATTATTATTTATTGGGATACAATATTTTTACTGAATAATTATGATGTGAGTTACTTATAAAAATAACTATATTTACTACTTACTGTTAGGTATATCATTTTAAATTTTTTTATTTTATAAACTTATTTATTTAAAAGCAAAGAAACAACTTAAATAAAAATTCTTTGCTTATATTTTCCTAATTAAATTAAAATTTAATTTTTTAACACCAAAACTAGCAGGTTTCATTAGGTTTGCCTTATGACTAACATGGCTAGTTTAACTTCCCTACATACTTTATAGAAGCGAAGCCTTCTTTCTGCTCAAGTAACTTGTAGAACAATTTTTGCATTTGTTTATTGCACATTAAATTTACCAAGCGAAAGCAACTTTCGCTGCTGCGCGCTGCGGAAATTCAGAAAAAAAAACACAAAAACCAAAATACGCTGCAAACCTTAATGACTTTTGTCGTTGCGAAATAATTGTGCGTGAATTTTTGGCTGAGTTGCATAGCTATATATATATATATATAGCTATGGCTAAGTTTGTATATAGCCGCGTCGCGTCGCGTCGTGTCGGCGGCAGTTTGCAAACGCTTTCGATGTCCTGCTGACATTTAATTTCACGCACAGTCGTCCATTTTGTCCGTTGGCAACACTTTTTGACTTTTATGCGACAGCTGCCAGTGTGAGCCTCCCTTTCCCCCGTCAAGGGGTATTGGGTACCATCCTGTTTTTTGGCAGCGTCTGTTTTAGTAACTCTGCCTGGTTTTTGTTATTGTGTTATTCAGAGCAGACTTTCGTTTTTTTCACAGACTTTAAGCAAGTCTATTGCCACTCTACTCTCTCTTCATCTCCATCTCTTTCCCCCACTAGCTCTTTGTCTGTGGCGGCAATTACAGCATACGTTAAGCGGCGACAACATTTATGCTCAACAATGATGCACAGGTATCTTTTACAGTCGACAGTGAACAAAGGCATTTATGACGTCATTAGTAGTTGAATGGGTAATGAGAGTTAAAAGGGTAGAGGGAGAGGGAGGGGGAAGGGGTGTAGGGGAGCTAACGGAACTCTTTTCCATCTGCAGCAAAATAGAACAATTGTCCTGCATGCATTTAATAAGTGAGTTATGCTTTTCAGTGCTGTCAACTTCTCTGAAGGGAGCAGAAAGCTTTTTTGACGGAGTAAAAAGATAGCCAAAAAATAGTCCAAGAAAATTGTAAAACAGCTAACTATTTATAGGAAAAATATTTAAAAAAAAAAAAACAAAAAAATGCAGTAAGTTCAAAATTTATAAAAATGACCGAAAAGAAATTTGACTGGAAAGTAAATATAAAAAAAAAGCCAAAACCTAGTCCAAAATATTTTAAAATAACTAAATAAATATAATATTTTTATAGTATACAATTCTATAGAAATTATCGTAGGAAAAAATTGTATTTTATTTTAAATTTCTAGAAATTGATTTGTCCCTCAAAATATATCTTCATTTGGCGGTAAAAAGAAGAGAAATTGGCAACACTGCATTTTACACGACATATGCTTTCTCTCTCTCCCTCTCTTTACCGTCTTTGTTAGTCTTTCTGGCATAATTTATGGCTCTACCTTAGCATATAATATATGATTAAGTTATTTCACTTAAGCTTTTTCAATTCAAATTCAAATCCATTTTCATTTCCATTTGTAGCTGCCAAATCATTGAAATGAAAGCATTGAGTTCGCTCCCGTTCTTCGTTTTACCCGTCGCATTATTAATTTGCGCGAAAAGTGATTTCTTTCTCCATACAAACACACATAGTAGGCCTCATGTTGCTTACCCCTCGATGTGAATTCCACTTGGATTAGCAAAGAAAGCACAAAGGGCAACATGAAAACTGCTTGACGTTCTGGCCCATTGAGGCACAACAGATGCAGCATTGATTAGACAAGGAGGGAGAGAGAGAGAGAGAGAGAAAAAAGAAAGTGGGAGAGGGGGGAGAGCAAGCAGCCAAATCTTTTCAGCTGTTTTATTTTTTGTGTAATTTTCTTTCTTTATTTTCTTTTTTTTCCGTGCCTTCTTTCTTGCTTTCTGCTGCGACACGTCGCGACGTCTTATTGACTGTTTATTTATGACGCTGCCAAGAGGCAAAGTAATTTTTCATTATTTAAAATGAAGTGAATTGCAGTCGGTTTCACTAGCCTTCCTTTTCTCTCCTTCGCTCTCTCTCTCTCTTTCTAACTGGCAGCTTCTGCTTTTCATTTATTCTTCATAAATAATTTATTAATTACAAAAGTTTTGTCCACTCTGGGCGCATGCAAATGCTCCATGGACTTCCAACTCTCTTTCTCTCTCTCTCTCTCTCTTCCCCCTCTCTCTGTATAGTGGCAAGTCCCTTGCTCAGTTGCGAGCAACTGTTGCAAGTGGCATGGCCTGTTGCCAAGCTGCAAGCTGGCCAAATATAGCCAAAAAATATTACTTGCAATGTCCTTTTGCGTCTTTCGCCTTGCTCAAAAACTTTTATTAGTTGAAGCTGCCACTCGGACTCGCTTCCTCTCTCTCCCTCTCTCTCTCTCCCTCTCACACTCTAACTTACTTGTTCGCTGTGTTGGACTCTCTGCAGTTTTGGGTTTGTCTTGAATGCCTGGCGTATTTTTCATATTTTAATTGACAAAAGTTTTTGTGCAACTGGGCTGATGGGTTTCTGGCAAGTTTACGTTATTGCACACACACACACACACACACTGTGTAAAAACATTGAGGTAGCTGTGAAGAGAGAGAGAGAGAGAGAGATAGGGAGAGAGTCTTCTTGGCAGTGTATTTGATCAAGTCGTCTTGGCCCTTGCTGGAGTTTATAGTTAATTGACATGCAACTTTTGGGCGATATTTTGAAATAGACTCGGAGTGAGCTGCCTGCGCATTGCTTGCTGCATTTAAGCAACTATTGCCAGCTGCTTTAAGTGCCCCAAAATTTGGCAGGCAGCTCATTGCCAAATTGAGGTAGGTAGAAAGGCAGCGGGGGGAAGACAAAACAAATTAACAGCGCTTTCGATTGAGTTTGTCAAAGCTGACAGCTTCATTGGTTGCACACGTTGGGAACTTGCAACATTATTGAATTGTCTAGTTCGAGACGGCTCTCTCTTACTCACTCACTCATTCACTCTCTCTCTCTTTCGCTCTGTTGCTGGCATATTTCATGTCATTAATGTGTTCACTAACGAAATTAACAGCAAATTTAAGCGGCTTCGTTGTGCGACTAACTCAATTTGCCTGCCGTGTATGACAAGAGTAAAGGAGGCATAGGGGGCTAAGGGAGGCAGGGGCGTGGTGGCTAGGTTAGTTGTAGCAAAGCTCTGTGTGTGTGTGTGTGTGTGCCAGGTAGCATGCTTTTAGTGCGTATGCCCTTAACAAAGGACACTGATTGCTGTTGACAAGACGCACACATAATGATGTGCACATAAAGTTATTTGGAGTGTATTGTGTAATGCACTTAACGAGCAGCAGCAGTCGTAGTGCTGCTGCAGCAGCAAAGGTCGCTACTGCCATGTCTTCACTTTATTTTATTTCCGTTTGCCTATCATTTACCTCATTAAAGCCGTCTGTGGGCGCACTGTGACCTGTTGCCATATTTTAATTGGTTTCAGTTTGAGTTTCAGTTGCAAGCGAAATGTGAAAGTGCGTATGTACCAAAATTATGCATTTATCATATTTATTATCTGCAGGGTATCTAATGAACAATTCGTTAAATACATATAGTCCGTGCTGCCGGCCTACAAATTTGTTTAAAATTTCAATGCGCAACGGCTGACGGTACCGACTGACTGCTCTATTAAATACCACACAAAAACACACACACACACCCATACACACCCACACACACACCCATACACACCCATACACACACACGCACACACACACACATTTCATGTATGCATGTTTTACTCTGTCGTTACAATCTTTATTACGAATTGATTAATTTTCCATTAGCTTTTAATGTGATTAAGTCAGAGTATTTAAAGAGTTAACGATTTAGAGATACCCTATAAATACTGGAAATTTAGGCATATTAATATATATTGTTATATCCTTCGAAAAAGGGAATATACTTATTTATGTAAGAGGTACAATAACGCTAGACAGATGTAGCTCTTAAAAAGTACATATATTCTTGCTTAGAATCACTAGCTCAGCTGATAAAGCCATGTCCGTCTGTCTGTCCGTCTGCCTGTCTGTCCGTCCAGGTCTCAGCTGTTATAATAGCTAGACGCACCAAATTTGGCATCAAGATTTCTATAGTTTATAATTTAAAGTGCCACACCTACCTCCTACGAAAGTCGTACAGTAACTGATCGCACTACGTATTAACATCCAAACAGTAAACGCTTAGCCTTTTAGAGATACCAAGATCGTCTGCAGCTTTCGGCTGTTTGTTTTATTCATCCCATGTAGACTTAGTTACTGAACAATAAGACAGAGAGTAGAAGAAATTCTGATTTGATTTGATTTACATTTCCAATTTCTTTGAACTATTCCTTTTTGCGCTTGTTAATTGCGCCAGCCTCTTCATCTTCGTCGCCATATCTAACAGACCATAAGTGATCGGAAACATCAAGAACGCCACCAGTTGTTCTCTCTGGATTGCATACGCAAAAATCTTGTTGCCCTCCACCACAGATGACAATGGGGGGCAGTACAGGCGGTGCTCCTGTGCAAACGGGACAAGTGCTGAATGGCGAAAGAAAGAAAGATTTAATTCAATTGTTTAATTTCTCTATAATTATGCAATACACTTACCCGGTGAATTCCCTCGCAGCTAAATGTCTATGAATATGTATGTGTCTTTTGAACAAGCACAATAATCGATGATTCACTAACAGCAGGGGCAGTAGAAGCAGACCGGAAAACAGGAGACCAGACCAATATCCATTCTACAATTATACGAATATATATATATAAGATTTGGTTCTAACTATCCTTGAAATACACTTACAATTGGATCAACAAGATTGTCACATACTCGATTCATACCGCGAAAAAAAATATAGGAAAGCGGCTCGCATAGTCCGACATTATTATTACTCTCACGTATTACCATCTCAACGTATTCAAAGTATTCATCTTGTATGGAACTGGTTAAATTCTTAATTATCGTCTTGATGAAGTCTTTGCCACGACTTTGTATAAAGAGCTCCGATCGTATTATGGCAGTTAATAGCACCTCTAAAGATTTACCAAAATCGTAATTATTATACAATATCAATCGATCAATTTTAGCCACTTTCTTTCGTATATCATTTTTTTCCCTTTCAATAACGGGTACAAAATATCGATGCGCATATCTGAACATATCTGCTAAATCTCTATATACGCGTCTCAGCTCCTCATAGTTATCTGGCCAATAATATGGATTCCACTGCCAGCCCTTACCCGGTACATATTCCCAACGCCATGGTGGATATGGCAAATAGCGAGCAATGTCCTCAAGCATATTTGCAAGATTATTAGTGCCTTTTATATAAAGCTGATCGCACATGTTTTCAATATAATGATTGCCATGATATGTCGATAGATTTCCGTTGGTCGCAACTTCTAATTTCTTTTTCTGTTCTTCAGTTAAGAGTTTAACACTAGCTAGATCTGCCTCAACATCTTCTTGAAATTCATAGTCTGGCAAATTTTCGAAATCTCTTAATTTGTCTATATCATAGACTTTTAAGTCTTTAAGCAATTGAAATATTGATTCTTCAGCCTCACATTTTCGCACGGTACTTTCCATTAATGTTGTCGGCGGGTTATAGTTACTAAAATTGGAACGTGATTTGCCCTTTTTATCAAGGTTTAACCATTGGTGGAAATTCTCTGGTTCGCTAACGCCATGTTTGATCGCAGAGCAACCGCTTATATACATCAAGAGACCAATGAAAAAGTAGAATAGACCAACCAAAAGAACAATGGAAATTATGGAAAATATGAACATCATTGAACTGGAAACGTTTGACACACAAAAAGAAAATTAAAGAATGCCTAAGTCGAATTGCTATAAACAATAAATGTGCACTTACAATGTCAAACAATTTGCTCCGGATCTAAAACTAATACAATAACCTATGAGCAATCCTAACGTCAGAACGAACAGAAGCTACAAATGGGTTGATTCGATACAAATTTTGAAGGAAAATGAAATGCAATGCTTTCTCAAGCTTTTGGCTTACCAAAAAGAGAGCTGAAAGTGTGAAGATATGAACATTTTCGCCAGCAGTTCCATACTTATCATAGACATCATCAAATGAATGCGCCATTTTCACCGTTTTCTTATGTATTTCGCCAACATATTTCTCAATAATATCCGTTATTTTCTCAGACTCGGCATTAAAATCAGTCTGTCCTTTATTGAAGCCCTGAATTAAAGTTGGCGTAGCAAGGCTAACAGCATGGTCAATCTTCTCGCTAATTTTATTATATTTTTCTAAGGCTTCTTTTGGTATTACACTCAGCTCTTCTTCAATACTTTCTTTAATGCCTCTTATATACAGCTCACTACGTGGTAACTGGCAGAGAGAAACACACTGTTATGTTAAGTTAGGTGATTAGATGATAGATTGAGCAAAACCAACCTGGTCAAGGTGCAGGCAAGGTGCATAATCAACCCAAAATAAAATATGCATATCCTGTTTAAATCTGTCTGTTAAACTTCCTTTAGTTTTCCCCGCTTGATCAAACATTTCTCGTTTTATCGAACGAAGTACTAATTAAAAACGCAAGCCCATTTAGTAACAAAACTTCAAAAGGAAAAGTGTCCAAGTTCCACTTACCATCGCGTAGTTGATCGTTATGTAAACGCAGATTCTTTTCGTGCTTTTCCACTTCTTCCATCAATTGTAAGGCCTCTGGCAAATTATCTAGGATACGCTCCAATGTTTCGATTGCATTTGCTTCGGACGTGTCACCCATATCGAAAAATATATGATCACTTGAATCTGTTTGAAGTGAAGGCAACTAAATTTGATAACCTTGCAGTTACTTTTGAATATTAAACAGAATATCTAAATGCGACCAATAGGCTTTTGTCAGTTTGATCCAGGACTTATTGATTTGGATTTGATTTGGACTTTTTGACAGACGGACAGATAGTTCGATTGCCCTATTGTTAATGATAAGGAATATATATATACTATATAGGGTCAAATACACCCGCTGCAAGGGTAGGCTAGAGGCCAGGTTTATTTTTCTGCAAGAATATAAAGCATGTAAGCATAGAACAAGACTTACGTGAGAGTATGAAATTCACATGATTTAACAACTCCTGAAAGTTAGTTACCATTAAAAAACGCACATGATCTGTCGTGTTTTTCATAAAGGCACAACTATCTTTGTTTGCCCTTTGCGAGAATTCTTTTTCCTGTTGTATGCCACGAATGAAGAGCTTATAACAACCCAGAGCGTAGAATGCGCCGAGGCTGTGTGATTAGGTAGCTAGGTAAAATTAACTCAAATCTTTTGATGATATGTTTGAGCTCTACATACAAGATTAAAACGATTAGAGCCACCATTAGGGATGTGCAGATCATGCGACGGCGGATATCCATTCCACTCTGACATGGCGGACAAAATTGGCCACAACGTTTACAGCAGCAGAAGCAACAGTAGCAGACACTAGCAGAAAATAAAGCCAAATTAAGGTCAGATTAATTAATTAATAATCAACTTAATTTCGTTTTACTCACGCAATGAAGGGTATGATAAGGATAAGGGTTAGTATAATCAAGACCCAGACCCATATTAGCCAATATTGCGTTAGTATAGCTTCCCAATCGTTAGGGTCCACTTTGTCGCCCAGTCTTAGAGTATCTTCATTCACAAAGGCTACATAACCTATATATACAGCAGAGAAAACATTATAATATCATCTTGAACTGAATTTAGATTTGTGTTTTGTGTTTTGTGTTTACCAAACGGCAGTACTGGATGTTCATTAAGCACATTGTCGAACAGATAATGTGTGATGTTAAACAACGGAGCCAGTCCATAATTATAATAATGCGGTTCAATTGTGTAATTTTCTGTGGGCTTAAATGCCGAATATTCGGTACTCGGCCAATGCGTCTGTCCCATCTGTTCGTGCACTGTGCCATGACCTTCGTAGCCTTCACGCCACTCAACTTCCTGATAAGATGCACAATTGATTGGGCTAACTATGGTGATAATTAGCAGAAGAAGAGTAAATGCATTTTCTTGCATATAACATCTTGAATTATAGTTGTATCTTCTATGTTCTTCCGGTCGCTTCATTTTGTATCGGTCTGCCTGCATACATCCATTTAATGATCTCCTGCTTACGTTGTCTTATGTGCTGCAACTGTGTGTATGACTGTCTGTTTCTGTTCGTGTGTGTGTGTATGTGTGTCTGTATGGATATTTTTTTTTTATTTTTATACGTTTTATGTAGTATTATTTCTGTTTGATTGACTTTTACTTAATCTACATGCTACGTTTTGTTGAAGGGAAGGTAGATTTAAAAGTAAGTGGATCATATTTTAAGCTTATTTCACAAACGTATTCAAAATTGAAATTAAATTTTGGAAAGGTTCTGCCTTATTTTTGATGGTACTATATAGAATAATGTTTAATGATTTTTATAAGGTTTGGAGCTGATTTATGAATTATTTATGAAAATCTTCGTAGATCGTTTTTTCATCCATGAACATAGGATATCTTACAGACGAACGCATACGACTTTACTTTTCGTTACTTATACTTCTTTTAGTAAAGATTTTTTATATAACAGCCCCACCCCCAGAAACCCCATCTCTTTCATTTTGCTCATCCCTCTCGCATTTTCTACACGAAAGCGCCAACTTTAATTTCCGTAAAACTTTCGACAGTTTTTGTTATTTAGTTTTTCAAGTTTTTAAAAAATATTAAAAAAAATGCAGCTTACTTTTTGACGACATTAAGGATAATTTAAGATTTTTGTTTTTTATACCGTTCGACCATTGAAAAGGGTATACTTAGTTAATGCAAATGTATCTATCAGGTAGAAGAAGGCATGGCAGACCCCACCAAGTGTAGATATTCTTTGTCAGGATCACTAGCCGAGTCGATTGAGCCATGTCTGTCTGTCTGTCCGTCTGTCCGTCACGCGTCTGTGTGAACACACAGATCTCAGATATTATAGAAGCTTTGGTATGAACATCACAAGCTCCTGGAGTTTATTTCAAATTTGAGGTGCCACGCCCACCGCCTCTAAAAATTGTTAAATAAATCTTTGAGTTAGCTATGTGACAAAAGTATTAAAGTTTTGCTTTAACATACTTATAGATTTATACTATATGCGTATATATTCCAAATTTCAAGCCGATCGGATTATAAACAAAAAAAGAAGTTATTCAATTCAACGTTTTCCGTAGTTCCGCTGCTTGAGCCTTTACAGCATGTCGTGACGTCATCGTCGCGCTAAAGGTGTGATAATTTCTATCGAAACTGAGCGAATGGTATCTTACTGTCGGGTGCGCTCGACTGTAGCTTTTCCTTACTTGTTTTTTCTTGGCTTCTTTCTTGTGCCCAATTTTAGTTTTGACTTGTTTATTTGCGCGCCCGCGCTCACTTTGACAAAAAACTTAAGCTTACGTTTTTCGTGACAGCCGCGGGCAGAGCGACTTAATGACACTGTGAGAAAAGGGGGGAGGTTAAAGGGGGTCCTTACCAAATTTTCAGCCCTTTTGGCTTAAGCCAATTGCCTTAAGAGAACTAAGAAAACGCTAAGAAGCTAAAGCTGACAAAGTCAATTTAACTCTGAACATTTTGGCTGGCTTTATTTGTTTATAATTAAAGCAGAGCGTAATGTGTGATGCAGAGAATGTGTGTGTGTGTGTATGGATGTGTGACTGTGTGTGCATGATCGCAGCTCACGCTCTGCGCTTTGATGAGATTAAATTATGTGTTTGTGTATGTGTCTCTTTGTGTGTGTAAACATAATTATAATAAATAAACTTGACTTTTGTGCAAACAAAGCACAGCCTCGACTAATTTACAATACTCTCAGTTAATTCTTAGGTTGGCAAATTGCGGCCTGCTGAAGACAATGAACAAAAGATATGGACAGAGGAATGCGTGTGGGAAGAGGGGATTGTAAGAGAGGGGTAAGTGCCAAGTTCGGCGCAGAAATATACTTTCAACTCATTTAGAACTTAAAGAGCTCTACCCTCACTCTACCTCTAACCCCTTTCATGGTCGCTTCTCACAATTTTGCCCCAGTCCCTTCTGTCATGTTTCCGATGGTTGACTGCCAGAATGACCAACTTAGTGAGCCCCCAAACCCGACTGCCTGCCTTCCTTAGTGCCTGTCTTTCTGTCTGTCCGTCTGTCTGTCTTCTGCCTGCCAATCCGTATGTCCGTCTGCTTGTCCGTCTGTCTGCCCAAACTCTAGCCAGCTTACCACGAAGCAAATCATTCAGACGCGGATTCGACTGCGGTAGCTGGTTGGGTGGGTGGTAGCTGCTTGGGGGAGCGTGCAGGGAACGTGGTGGGGGGGCGTGGTCAGCCACAGTTGCGGCTGTGAGGTCAATCAGCACAATTGCTCGCAGTCAAGTGTTACACTAATAGCAACTAGTAACAAGTAAATCAGTGAAGCAGGCAAAAAAAACGTTTTGTTGTTACAAATTGTATATACCCCATAAGCCATTTGAAACAGGTAGAAGGGGGCATGATAGCCCCCCTAATAATTAATATAGGCATCAGCTAGCAGCTGGGAGAATAAATAATCAAGTTTTCGTAGCTCTGTCTGTATAAACTGAGCAACTACTTGGCAACTTAACCAGCTGGGGCTATCGAATTAATCCAAAATTGGTCTCAGGTTTCTTTAAAAATTTGCTGAACTTAAAGTTCAAAGTGTTGGTTGGCTTGTGAACTTATTTTAAACTTCTCCTCCACGCCTTGTTTGCTGCCTACCGAAAACTACTTCAAGTTTGTGCAAAATAATTGTAAATTATTGCGTACATAATAAATAAAATAAATTATTGAATAAATAATAAAGTTTTTGACAAAACTGCCAAAAAGAGAAGCAAAACACATGACACAAAAGTTTTGGCAATGTGATGGAAGATTTAAGCCTCTAACCCCCTTCTACCACCTAACTTTCTCTCCTCCAGTCTCTGCAAAATGTGTAAAGTATTGACAAATTGTATACAGCAAAATGTGCAAATGTCTTTACTGCCACATTGTTTGGCAAGTTGCTTTTGGCCATATAAATAAATAAGCCGAACATAGCTGGGTGGGAGGAACAAGAAGGCAGCAGCAGCAGCAGCTGAGCTGAAGCAGGAGTCGAACATGGCCGCAGAACGCAATTGTTTGCACGTTGCGTGGTCATGTTAGTCGGGTCAATAATTGGTTTTTTCCAATGGGGCAGAAGAGGAGCAAACTAGTTGTTGTTGTTGGTTGCTGATGGTCAAATGATTATACAATATAACAGATCGCTGGGCTGTGGCTGTGGCAGGCCTTGGCCGGTAGCCAGTAATGGAAACAGCTAAAAAATGCCAGGCAAAGAGCAGGAAAGAAAGGCAAGGGGAAAGGTGCAGTGCCTCACTTGAAAATTAATGTGTGAAATTCAACTTGCAGCAGCTAGACAAAATGAGTGAATGAAGCTGTGGTACTGCTTTTCCTCTAATGGGTATATTACGCATACGCCGTGTGTGTGTTTGCAGCAAGTGAACTAATGAACTAAATACCAAAATAGTTGGCATAGTTCTAGCTAGCAGGAAAACATGGTGGAAAACATGGAAAAGCAAATGCTTAGCTGCGAGAGGGCAATGGAAAAGCTAAAACAGCTGAAAGGCTGATTTAAGATAGATTGCTATTTATGTACAACTGTATTGCCTCTCTGCCTCTCTCCCTCTCTGTCTCTCCTACTCTCTCTCTCTCTCTCTTGCCTCCTGTCTTGCCCATTCGTCACATATTCATCTTAGGCTCAACGTGCGGGCGACACTTAATTTTGGACACGTGTCGTTTGGCTTTTATTGCCACTGAAATCCGAGAGAGATAGACACAGACTGCTGGAGAAGAAGAGGAAGAGGCAGAGGGCAGCACAACTGCTCACACATCTTTGTCAAAGGCTCATTATGCAAATTGCGCACAAGCCACGCACTGAACTAATTTGTTACTGTCTTCGGTTGTCAAGCTGCGCACTGCGCTCTGCGACTCAACTGGACTCGCCACGGATGCTCTGCAGGATATATGTATGTATGTATATAGAGTTACCAAGGCTGACGACGTGGACGACAAGTGTCGCTTTCAGCTCTATCACTTTCAATTCCCAGGTCATAAATTAGGAATACAACGGCGGCGGTAGCGGCAGCTTGGCCCACGCGCTAAAAGGTAACTAGTTCAAGCTGATGGACATGCTAGGTGTGTGTGCGAGACAGAGAGAGAAAGAGAGAGAGATAGAGATTGTATGTGTGAGAGTATGTGTCTTTGCCTCGCTGTGCTGAATTTATGATTACTTCCGGGCATAATAAAGCTGCCAACTCTTCCTCTCCTTCCCGTACGCATATAAAACAACAAATAGCTGCAGTTCTATCAAGACAATCCCCTTTCCCCCATTCTCCATTCTCTCCCCCCTTTGCTAGCACTTGAGTGCAACTGCAGCTTCAAGTGGCAAACGCTACTCGACTGCGCAGCTTCTTTTCACTGTCGCTGACAGCAAAGACAATTTTCAATTAAATAAATGACTTGAATGTGTGTGTGTGTGTGCGCACAGTTGCTGTATATGAAAAATTGAGCTAAGTTTGCTAGCTAACTAGCTACAAATTTAAGCTGTCTAGCCGTTAAAGTCTGCCTCCTTCCCTTTCCACTTCCTTAAGCTAATGATATATAGACAGGCAGCATGCTGACCTGCTGACTAATGAGCTAAAATGAATTGTTAACACATCAAAAATCAACGCAATTTGGCGCACATTATATAAAGACAGACGGACAGACGGACGGATAGTGGGGGCAGCAACTGGCGTGTGGCATGTGGCAGAGGCAGCAACGCAAAACGAAGGCAAGGCAAAAGTTAATTTTATTAAGGAAATGAAAAAGTCATATATCATTTTCACAATCTTCTAACATGTCCATTACGCCCGCAGCCGCACACACACAAACATACACGCACACACGCACAAGCTGCTGCTGCTTCTTGCTCTCTCGCTCTCGCTCTCGCTTGCTTGCGGCCATCTTGTGCGCCATTGTGTGGGCCAAGACGTTGCCAGTTAAAGTAGCTCAGTTTGGGGCAGTGCTAAGAGCCAAATTAAAATGCATAATTCAAGGGTTAGGCATTAAAGGGTTCCTCTCTTTCCCCCCCCCTCTCCCTCTCTCTCTCTCTCTTCTCACTTCACGTTTAGGCTTCAATACGCAGACACTCAGCGCTTTCAATCTCAATCTCAATGCTCCATTTACATGTGTATGTGCGTTTTTCTTTTTAGCACAAGCTGCTTAGCTTAAAAAGCCAATGCCCCGGACCTTCCCCCCCTTTCCCTCTTTAGGTACCCCTCTTCACCCCGCCTCTGCTCTGCTAAAGTGTTTCACGTTTCACGCACCATTTAACAACGATTCGCCAAGTCATTTCGGCAGCGACTTATCGCTGCTGCCTCCCCCCTGAACCCCGCCCGTATTGTGCCGCCTGATTGATTTCTGTATGCGTCTTGTAGAAAGTAGAAGAAAATTGTCCAAGGGGCAGAGGGAATTGGGGTATGGAGGAGCTGCTTGAGGTGCCGATAAGCGGCAAAGGAATTTTTTAATAAAGTACCCCAAGGAATTTTGCACATATTTCATAATTGCAAGAGACAAAGAGCGTGAGAGAGAGAGATAGATAGGGAAGGGGAAAATGTGCGCTTGATATTTTCCTAAATGAATTTGCTTTTCTATTTACCGAATTCGTGGAAAATTAAAGCTGTAAGTCACTCTAAATCTTAACATTAAAGCAAATGTCTATGGTAAGTATAAAATTCCTAGAGAATAAATGAAGTAAAAAAAAAATTAAAAAAAACATTAAACAATAATAAAACTTATGATTTCTGTGGCAAAATTATAGCTTGTTGAAAATAATCAACATTTAAATGGAAAAAAAATTCTAGCAAAATTGTTGCTAGTTTCATATTATGCCAAATTCACATAAATTCTTAAATTAAATAAAAATATGAATATGAATTCTAGGTATAAATAAAAGCTTAGTTAGGCAATTGAATTGTGGCACTACATCAGTTATCCTGACCTCGTTAAGATGCTGATGATTTTGGCATTTCACTTGCCCTTTCAGGCTTGCCCCATCTCTGCCTCTTCCTCTCTAAATTTGAGTTATGAGCAGCGTGTGCGGGCGCCTAAGCCAGGCCAATACGCCGATTCCCATTGGAGCCCATTCGGGCATTTCCTGCATTTATTCGGCGTAATTAACAAAATTCCCAGGTGTATTGAGAGGGGAAGGAAAGAAGGAAGGGAGGGAGAAAGCGGGGGCAGCAATTTGAAATTCAGACAGCGTAAATCTTTTATTGGCACGCCAAAAGGTTTTCGCCCCAGAGTTGCATAATAAATTATCGATGCGCTGTTAGAATTTTAAGTGCGTTTCCTCTCGCTCTAGCTCTCTCTATCTCTCCCTCTCTCTGGCGTCGCTAATCAGCGCTAGCCAAAAAACTGAAAGCGAATGTGACAAGCAGCCGCACGCGAGCCTACAAATTGTAACTGAGCAAGTTTTAGCCGCGTTTCCCTTTCACTCTCTTCTCTCTCCTCCCTCTCTCTCTCTTTTTACTTTTCCCTATCCTATTTGCCCCCTGCTCCTGCTACTGCTTCTCACACGCCTGACTGACGTCTGCGCTTGTCAATACCCGCAGACAAATAAATTCAGCTTATCGCTCAGTCAACCCTTTTTGCATTTTCCTTTTCCCTCTCTCTCTCTCTTTTCTCTTCTTTTTTTTACTGCTTGTCTTTTATGATTCGCTTTTTACAGCTGCCGCTGCTGCTGCTCCTGCTCCCACATCTTTGGCTTCCTCAGTTGCTGTTTACAAAGTGCACTTGGCCAGACTTTTGTTCCTGTCCCCTCCCTCTCTAAACCCTCCCCCACCCCCACGCGAGTCACAGTTGCTGCCCTGCCTTGTTCCTTTTGATGCTGTCCTTGTGCGCTGCGCTGTCTTTGCACACTTCTCCGCCTGCTCCGCCTTCCATTTATAAGCACAAAAAAAAGAGGCAAGCGCAACGCAGAGATAAAACTTGGCCGCACCTTGGCAGCAGCTACCCGTTGGTAGGGGTGAAAGGGTGTGGGGGAGGGAGGCATGGGGAAAGGTGGAAACGGGTGTGCAGGTCATGCCGCTGTGCTTTGCTTTGCGCTTTTATGGTGTCATCACAGTTTATTGTTTTTATTGTTTGATAATTATCGCACGGCACATAAAAGTACCTACGGCTCCGGTCAGTGCAAATAAAATGAGAATGAAATACACACACAATACGGTGAAGCGAGGGTGGTACAAAGAGTTGTGGCCACGACACCTCAAGAAAAGGCAAAGCAAGTCACAAGTTGAGCGCAGGTGGCAGCAGGCAAGTGGCAAACTTGAGGGTAGAGCCAGAGTTGAAAGAAGCAGCTGCTTCCCTCTCTCTTCCTCCCATTCCCCCTCCCTCTCAAGTGGCCATTCAGCTCGGGCTTTTGTGGCTGCCTTGGCTCTAAGAAAAGACAATGCTTGGAACCTGTCTCAAGTGCTCGACTTGGATTCTCCCTTCAAGGAACCTTCACATTTTGATTTAGCAATACGAAATTTGCTGCTTAAGGTTCAAAATTTAATTTGCTGTCTGCATAGCTGGCTCAATTAGAGAGAGAGAGAGAGAGAGAGGGAAGGGCTGCCCCTGCGTTGCCATAACAATTAAAAGTAATAATTTCTTTTGTGCCAAGACTTTTGGCCAAACTTTTGTTAACTTTTCTGCATATGCAAAATTAACAGGCAGCAGGGTGGGAGAGGGGGGGGGTGTAAGAGGAGCTGTGTTTGTGGCCCACAGATTGCAATGATTAGCGCAAATCGCGCTGACTTTGTGCAGCACGTAGCCATGGCCAAAAAAGGAAGCGAAACTGACTAGTGCAGCTAATTAGAAAGGGGGCAGACAGAGAGGGGAGCGGCAAAGAGGCAGCGGAAAAGGTGTAGCAAGAAAAAGAATTTTATAGTCGCACATGCACGTGACACACACACACACACACACACAAACACATGCAAACTCATTAGGCGTCTTTGCGGGCTTTGCTCGCATTGCAGGCTAAGCAGGAGGCTAAAGCTCTGCAATTATGCAAGCCAAAATGCAAATGCAAATACTTGGCATAACTGTAGGTTAGTATCTATATGTAGACGTGTATATATCTAGCTATATACCCTCATATTCCCAATTGCCAAAACTGTCTAAATTTCCAAATTTGTTATTAATTTAGGTCCCCGTTTCACCTCCTGAGGACGTGCTAATGCTAATGCGACAATGTGAGGCATGTCCAGCCTGAACTGCCTCACCTACTGCCCCACCTGCCTTACCCACCTAGTCGACCCAAATTGAAAGCTTTCCCTTTGACTTGGTCATGTCTTGAGACAAAACCATCGCAACTTGAGTGCATTTTCGTAGCAAATTGAAGTCCTGTCTGGGCAGCTGTCTATATAGATAGCATGTTGTGTGTAAGCAAGCCAGATGTCAAGCTGTCTCACTGTCTGTCTGACTCTCCCTCTCTCTCTCTCTCTATCACTGCCTGTGGCCTGTGTGTCTGTCTGTCTGGTTAACTGATATGTTGTGCTGCATTTTGCGTCTAATTATGGCATATTGAGTCAAGCTGTAGCATGCTCGCACACATACACAAACACACTCACACACTGACACACCTGCCTCAGTTTAATTATTTGCTAGTACGCAGCTTATTAACAAACTGATAAATCGCACCTCGAGAGAAAGTTGTTAATTAATATTGCAATTTGCATAAGTAATCAGCTTAGTTAGTCGAATTATGGCGCAAAGCTTTAGCTTTATATTTTAGCCATTTTCCAGCTAGCCATGGCGTCTGGCCGAGAAAAGAGCATAAATCATCATCAACACAAAAAATGTTGGCGTACACATTGTACCTCTCTCTGTCTGTCTGTTGCTTTCTTTGTCTTCTTCCTGCTCTCTCTCTCTACTTGCTGCATTGTGGCAACTTTGTCGACGTAGCTTCTTCTTACCTCGCAGTGGCAACAGTTTCGGCTCTGGTTTCCGTCTACTGCAAAAAGTTTAAACAATTTCACGCCCTTAGTTTGTGCAGTTTTAGTGGTCATAAAAGGCGGCGTCGCCAAGCGAAATACGAGACGCAGACACATGCAACATGCAACATGCAGCGTGCAGCGTGCAACTTTAAGCCTGTCTTTAAGCACATTAACTGCCGTTGCCTTTCGGCAGTTTTGCTCCTCCTCTCATCTCGCGCTCATCATAAGCTCACAGCCAACTTCATCAGCAGCATCATCTCTTTATGATCATCTTCATCTCTCTCTCTCTCTCTCTATCATTCTCTCCCTCTCTCTCTCGCTCTCTGTGCAGTGCATAAAAGGCAATAAAATGCAATTATCTCAAACGGCATAAATGTCGCTTTTTGGCAACAGTTTGCTCAGCCCATAAATTCCAGCAGCAACTGCCAAAAAATATAAACACACACACACAGACACACACACACACACACACACACACACATACACACGCATACACAAATTGGGGCAGCAAGTATGGAGAAAAAAGAAGAGAATTACTGCAAAGGCGAAAAGAGAAATAGAACAAGCAAAGAAAGCTATAGACGAGCGCTACTGACAATGAGATACCCTACGTTTTAGTGTAAGATTCTAACCTCACTTTCTACTCATTAGTTTGTTAAACAATCAAGCGGAATAACGTGTCCAAATCTACTAAGAAAGAAAATATACATATATTTCTATTATTTTTTCCAAGCTCAAAAAAATTAAATTAATTTTTTACATTAATGGCAAATCAAAAGAAAATATTTGCATTCCTTATTATATAAGTTAACTATATGTTTAAAAAAAATAATTAAATTAATCTTAGTTTCTTTTCCTATGAAATATTTCAAGTTGATGGACGAAAACAAGCTTTTTCTATTATTTTTTCCAACACTGTATATTCCCTATACACTCCTTTCGCCATGGATTTACATAAACACAGTATACCCTATGCCGACAACCTTCAATTGTCGTAGGGTATCCAAAAAAAGAAAGAGGAAGTGAACGCGGCGGCAGCTGCAGCGACTCTCATCTAATTTGTCTGCCAATGAAAGCAATTTTATGTTGATTGTGTTGCAATTTTTAAGCCAAAAGAAAAATGCAATTATGTGCATAGACTAGCAGATACCCTAGAAAGGGAGGGAAAGTAACCCCTGCTCCATCTCTCCCTGCCTGCCCCATTTCCAGTTCTCTTATCTGTATACCTTGCCAAAAGTTGTGGCACTCTCTTTCTCTCCCTCAGGCAGCTTCACTGTTTCCCTACGCAGCGGGCTCCATCCTCCCCATACCCCTCCGGGCTGCCTCTGCCTGTCAATGTTTTCCAATAAGCACGTTGCACGCTTTATTAGTTTTCATAGGCAACGCTGCGTGTGCTACGCTGTGTATGTGTGCGTTGTCTGCTGCAGCCCGCGGCAAAGGCGCAAAAGTTTTGCAGCCAAATATGCCAAGCACCTCCCCTACGCGCCCCTTGGGCTGTTTTCACTATTCTCCCTCTCTCTTCCCCTCTCTCTCTCCCTCTTGCCGCTGTCAACTCTAACAAAAGTCGCTGGCAAAACATGCAACTTTGGCAGCAAAATTTGCGTAACACAAACGTTTTAAAGTGCTTTGGAAACATTTTCACTTGTGCTACGAAAAACAGCCAAATTTAGCTTGTTATTTATAACTACTCTAAATTTCATTTAAAGTTGATTTAGCACAAAACATTCCCCTCCGCTGCGTCCCTTGACAAAGTCGAAATGAAAGCAAGTTATAAAAGAAGCGCAAATGTTGCAGGCACAAACACGCCACACACCCACGCTAGCCACAGCTGTAAACCGCTAAATGCTGCTCAGCAGGCAGCCAGGCGTAGTCACTGACTCTGACTTTAGCTTTGAGTTTCCTTTTGCAGGCAAAACGCGTCGATTTGACAGGCAGGCGAAGCCAAAGTAGACAGCTGAAAAGTATGCAACGCTTTTTTTTGCACTGCGTACGGGTGTGAATTGCATGTGCGAGAGAGAGGAGAGAGGGAGAGTGCGTGCGTGCGTGTGTGTGTGGCGCAACGTAGCCAAGCTGACAGCAGCGGAAACGTCTGTGCCACATCCGTTTCCGCCTTAATGGTTATAACTTCTTTTTCCGGTGCAGGCCAATCAACGCTCCTGCTGCACTTCTCCACCTTCCCAACCCAACCCGAGCTGACCTGCCCCTGACCCCTGCCCCCCTGCACTGCCCCTTGCATCGTTCTGCAGCTGTTACCACATGCGCAGCGCTTAGCTTGCCGTTGCTGTTGTTGTTGTTGTCGCTGCTGACTTATCACTCTCAGATACTTTTGACTAGTTGCAGCTGCTGTTGCAGCCATTATTATTGCCACAATGGCTTTGGCTAAGCCTTGCCCTTTGACCCAAGTCGAGGCGAGTCGAGGCGCAACGACTCGAGTCGTGTTGAATCGAGTCAAGTGTGTCGCAAACAATAACACAAGCTGCAGCTCAAGAAGCTAAAAACCAGGAAAGCTCAAGCCGCTGACAATGTGTGGAGCATAACACGTTGCTGGGCATGTGAGTAGAAGCACTTGTGTGTGGACAGATCAGTGGAAGCTGAAAAAGGTTTCAAAAATCTGTATAGAGTTCAAGTTAAGTGTAAAATATGTGTACTTTTTAGAGAAGAGAACTATGCGGGACGTATGAATAGATACACTAGAGCAGAGGTAGATCATTTGGGATGAGCCTAATCTAACAGTACAGTTAAGTATGGCACAGATTTATAGAACAACTTTTGGCGTTTTAAAAGGGAGGAAAGGGGCGTGGTCAAAATTAAAAAACCAACTTGATTAGCGTGAAATAATGATACATATTGTCAGCAAATTTGGTAGTCCTAGCTTTTATAATTGCTGAGATCTATGTTTTCAGACGAACGGACAGACGGACAGTAAGGCGGACATGTCTCCATCGACTGAAAGAGACCTTCTTCTGCCTCTTACATCTATTATCGGTTTGCACAAAGTGATAATACCCTTCTACCCTATGAGTAGTGGGTATACAAATATAATTAATATAGCATAGATGATCATAGTCGATCCTTTATAGGTCTTAACTCTTTTTAAGGTTATTTTTTATAGATCTAAAGTTCAACAATCTCAAATCTTTATAGTCAAATCCAGTCCCAGCAAACACATCTAAAATAAAACCAACTAATTGAAAGTAATTGAGATAATGCAAAACTGTTGCTCTTGCCGTGTGCATCTTAAGCAAATACACAACTCCCCTGTTTGCCCTTTCCCTCGACCCTTCTAACGCTCACCTTAACCTCATCCTCGTATCTGGCAATCTTTATGACATTTTTATGATGCAAACGGAACACACAACAAAAAGCTATAAAAATTATCTCGTTGCAGCGCTTAAGAACTTAATCTGTATGGGGTGGCAGATGGTTTGTTTTTTTGTTTCGCGATAGTTAAAATATATTTTAAGTGCTAGCAAACAAACAGGGAAAGGAGAGAGAAGAGAGAGGAGAGAGAGAGAGAGAGGGAGAGGCAGAGAGTGAAAGAGTAACTGCTGCAGCTGTTTGATCTACACAGCTGTAGTTGCTATGCCAGTTACACACACTCGCTGCCGCCGTACGTGCTCATTGATAACAGTTATAGGCGTGGCAATGCCTACAGCCCCTCTCCACCTCCCCTCCCGCACTCCGGACCTGGGCAATTCACAACAATTGCATTTCATGCGCACAAAACTTGATACTCAAGTGCGGCATGCCAACATATTTGCACTTGAATTGCCCCGCGTCGTCGTCATCGTTGTGCAGCTGCCAAAAGGCCAGCTGAGGGCAAGGGCAGAGGCGGCGAAGGGGCGTGGCCCAGTGAGGGGGACAGTAACTGCTGCAGTTTGTATGCAAATTTTTACGCTTACAGCATTTGCATGAGCTGCATGCAAAAATAAAAAAAAAAATAAAGCACAAAAAGAGCAAAAACAAAAAGCAGCAGAATACAAAAAAATTGAGGCGGGGCAAGGGGCAATGGCAAAGAAGGCGTGGCAGCGCATTGTATGAAAATTGTACGCCAAATTTCGGACGCGTCGACGTGGCAATCAATTTGTGCGCGGGCGTGTGCAAGCAGCAAACTGTAGGGGAATGCATGTGTGAGAGAGTGTGCTTGTGTGTGTGTGTAAGGCTGTGCGTGTGTATGAGAGAGTGTGCGTGAGAGTAGCCAAGTGAATGCCGCAAGTAAATCGCCCAAGTTGGCGCACACAAGTTTCAAAAAGGCCACTCGAAACAGGCCAACTTGGACTATTGAACGAGCACTTTAATTGACTTTTTGATGGCATTGAATCAGGAGTGCAGACTAGCAGATACCCTTTAAAATATAGCAAAGATTGCTGAAGAATAAATGCTTTGGCTGGCATGGAAACTAGAACTTTCCGTATATCTAAAACATTTGAATCCCTTCAAGCTAAGCTAAGTTAAGGCTAGACTAGCACATACCCTATACAGCAGACAAGCAAATGTGCAATATCCTTTTAAGGCTATTATCAGCTAAATTTCACTTGATCAAGACCCTTAAATACCCTGTGAATCAAGGCCACAAATTCGCTGCAAATAAAAGCCAAACTTTCCATATCAATTTAGCTCTTAGCTCAGCTGCAAGCCAAACTGGAGACCAGCACAAGAGTTCAGTGTACTCTAGAGAGGCAGGCAAGACTAGCAGATACTCTGTACTCTCATTTGCTTAGCCTATTTCAAGCTAAGCTGCTTGGTTAGCTTAGGCTTGCAGTTGTTCTCTTTCACTCTCTTCCCTATCCTACTTCAAGCTAAACTAGCTTTAAGTCCGCTGCCGCTACCGTTAACCGCTAACAAGCCGTGGCTTATCTCCCTCTCTCTTTGGCTTTTTAGCTCGCCTCGCTTATCGCCGGCTTTAAGCATAACGAAAATGAAATTGTCTAGCGGGAAATCGCATCGCATCGCATCGTTGCATATTAACATTTCAAACGAGCGGCAGTTAGCCGAAAAATTGCTGCATTGGCCGCCAAGAATAGAGAGCGTCAAATTGAAAGGTGCAAAAAAGCAAAGCGAGAGGCAGTGGGGGAAGGAGAGACACACACACACAGGCGCAGACAGACCTCCCCCGACTGTCAGCACAAAAGAAAAGCCACTTAAATGCAGATTACAATAAAGGAAGAGCATTTTGCAGCTGACGGCAACGAGTTTTCGCTTTGAGCTGCCGTTTCTACATTCTTTTCCTTTCATTTTTGCACAATTTTTTGGCTTTTGGTTTTTGGACTTTTTTATTGGCCCATTGTCTTTTGGCTTTTTGGCAAGGCGCACACACATATCGCAAGCGTCGTCGTCGCCTTTAATGGCAGCTACATTCCTTGCTGCCATTATCAGCAGCGTCACCTGTATTTAGCATGACATGCAAATCTCTCTGTCTTGCCCTCTCTCTCTTTCGCTATCTCTGCGAATAGCTATAGAAAAACTGATTTCAACTCGCTGTGCCCAACATGGCGTATACGTAACTTGTCTAGAAATTAAATGTCAAACTACTGCGCTGCCTGCCTGTGCCTGACAACAAAAAACAAACACACACACACACAGACACACTCGCACCCCAAGACGTGCTCATGCGTATTTAGATTTTGCAGTCCGCACATTCTCCAGCTGCCAAAAAAGGCAAAAACTGTCAGAACAAGTTTTAATTAAGACATTTGCAGGTCGAGCGAAGAGCGTCGACATATTAATTTCTAGCATGAAACTGACAGCTTGAGAAAAACATACCCCGCACCCCTTGCAAATGTGTCACTGGTCAAGGCAGAAAACTTGAAATATTCCGCATTGTCTTGAGTTAAGAAGAAGAAGAAGAAGCGAGCGAGCGAGCGAGCGTTGATTTTCAATTGGATTTCCGATTGGATTACCAATTTGCGTAAAATGAAAAAAAACTGTTGCATACTTTGCGGCAGCAGGCAGAAAATAAAGTTGCTGCTACCCAACACAAAGCTGCCTGCTATAACTGAGCAGCTGCCATAAAAGTTTTGCTTTGATTTTGCGTATTTTATTTAATTTGCATTTAATGAACTAGCCAAGCTAGTGTCTGCTTGCTTTATCAACTGCTGCCAACTTTAGGCTATATCTTTAATTAGATTTATTGCATTTATATTTGGCAAACAGTTGCAAAAGTGAAGAGAGAGTGAGAAGAGATTTATGACAGATAAACATAGTAAAGTCATTGCTTGGACTTATCAAAGACGCAGAGATAACCAAGGTAGCCGCATATGATAGACTTAACTATGTTAGTGTGTCTCATTCTATGTGTGTGTGCGTGTGCGTCTGTTTGCATAGATAAGCCGCGCTGCCTGCGCTGATTATGCAGAAAGAAAGGAAAAACAAGAAATATATTTTCATATGCCAAACTCACCGGTTTTCTAGCTTGGCTTGTTTGGCAATTCAATGAACTCTCCCCCCAACCGTTCAACTGACCCCCCTCCCCCCTCCCCTAGCTCTGTTGTTGTTGTTGTTTTATCGTCACATCTCATGCCGAAGTCAATGACTCGACACATTAAACGTGCGTTTAGAGACCGCAGGCCGCGGCAACTTTTACATAATAGTTGAGTGTAGTTTTTTTTTCTGCTCTTTTTGCTTTATCGAAACTCACCACACACGCTCGATTCGTATTTCAACGCAGCGCGGGGGATGCCAAAAGTCACAAATTTGTGCCAATCGTTTGCGTAAATACGACAGAGAAGAGAAAAAAAAAAGTGAACAGCTGCCGTCGCCGTCGTTTCCTCTAAAGTTGATGCTAATCATTTCATTCAAATGCAGCGCAAACATAGCGACAAATCTAGCCAAAAGAATCTTGAAAACTAGATATGACTTCAAAATAAGCAGCAGAAGATCATTGCGAAAGTGAAAACAGCAAAATAAAAACGAGACTAGGGACAAGTTTCGCTGGCGATCGGTGGCTTTATCAGATTCAGCTGCTGGCCGTGTTTATAGCAAGTGTGATTAATAAGCACATACGATGAATTACTAAAGCAATAGATTAGAGCCAACAGACGAAAGATCTATAGCAGACATAAATTCTGGCTGGGATTTGCAGACGCGACACATTTCAATGTCAGATTTACGTGTAGCGATAAAACATAATTAGAACGTCATTAAATTGGGCGTATATATATAGGCTAAGTATATATAGTATAGACTACTTGATAATCAACTCGAGTTTCGAGTGCATAAAGATAACTCACTAAACGGAAGAAATAAACAAAAATCAGAGCGACTTGAACGGAATTTCCCCTGGCGCGGTAAGAGAGATAGAGAGAGAGAGCATAGGAAGGTAAACTAGAAAATTTTCCAGTAGCCAATTCTTGCAGCATTGATAGAGAGAGAGAGAGAGAGAGAGAGAGAGAGTAGGGAGATATGTACTTATGTCAGTATCTTTCCACTGGTTTGCCAACTCAACATCTCAGCACATCATGAAGCCTGCCTCAGCGCCAAACTCGTTTATGTGCTCCTAGAATGCTGTACATAAGACTTTGGAGCTCTGGCGCTGCTTCTGGCTCTAACAAAAAAAAAACAACAACAACAACTACAAATGGAGAAACGACAAACAAACTGAATATTTATGAAGTGCAGAAAACACTCTGCGAGCTTATCAAATACTCTGGACTTATTGCAAAAGACTGGATAGCTGGATAACTGGTATAATTGCTGTAAAATAAAATGCTAATGCGTGTGAATTAACTATGAAAATGCATTTGCAGCAGCGCAGGCGCAGGCAGGGTAGTCAATGCGGAAATACCCTGTACAAAGAGTGGAACTTAGATTTATGCAGCAATCATAGCGACAGCAGCAATAACAACAGCAGACATCCACATTCCATGCTGGCTGCAGCTGTATACAAAATTTGTGGTTCACGACTAGTAAATACCCTGTATTTATATTTCGACTGTATTGCTACATTAATCACGTGACTTATTGAAGAGCTTTTCACTCAAAACAAACACAAATTTTTTAAAGAAATTGGATTGCAACTAGCACATACCCTGTAATTTTGCATATTTGTCAATAAGTGAATTTTTAACTGTTTTTTAACTTAATTTAATGCTAAAACACAGTTATTTATATAAAAAAAATTTCTTTACAACTCGCATATACCCTGTAATTTTGTTCAAAATCTGCTAAATATTGTAAGCACTCACATATTCAAACATATTCACATTTAATTTATTTACATATTATTTTTCCTTAGTCGTGCATACCCTTAGCAGTCGCCTCCGCACTACAGGGTATACAAATGACAATTTAGCAAAAAGGAAACCGACAACACGCAGCCGCTTAGCTCAACTCAGCTTGGCTCAGCGAAAAGAAAGCCACCCTGTCAAATTAGCGACGAGGGCGACGATCGGAAGCGAGAGGGAGAGGGAGAAGGAGAGAGAGAAAGAGAAGGCGCGCGATAAGCAAAGAGCGAGCATAGACACAAAGAGCGCGTCAGCATTAGCTACACTGCACGAACCACTGCGATCTTTTCTTCGCTCTATGATAAGCGATGCTCGCCCGCATTTCGCTTAGTGTAAACAAAAGAGAGAGAGAGAGAAAAGGGGAGAGAGAGAGAGTGCGTATGCTCTGCAGGCTGTGTGACGGTATAAATACGTCTGCGTCTCGCAGCAGCCGCTTCAGTCATAGAGTCGCCAGCGCAGGCAAAGAGTTTCGTACGATTCGAAAGATCATAAACCAAACCAAATTCTAATCAAAAGGAAGCCAAAAATAGCGTGTACGCAGACCTCTAAAACAGCCACAAAATAAAACGCGAATACCTATATAAATATTTAACGGAAGATTTTCAATATCTGTCTGCCTTGTCTTCTTCTTCTTCTTCTTCGTTTCGATCTACGCAAATTGTCGCAAAGTAAAAAACAAAAGCAATTTTCATGTCTTGCCAAAAATTTCCCAGCGTACGGGCCAACGGAGTAAACAGTTGACGCAGCAGCGAAAAAAAAAAAAACAAAACAAAACCAAAACAAAATAAAACACAAAAGAAAAATCTAAAAAAAAATACAACAAAAACTAATAAAGAAAATTAAATAATTTCTCGAGGCAGCCGCAACAATCGCCAAGCTAAACAAATTCATTAATCGCAACAAGTTGTCGCACCAACTGCATGGGTAAAGTTATGAGAGTGAATTCACTGCCCCCGCCCAGCTGTCATAAGTGCCACGCCCCCCGCAAGCAACAAAAACAAAAACAATTGAAATTCCATAAAACCAAAATCTATTTTATGTTCAACAATTTGTGCAAGAGAAAAACTTTAGAGCAACAGAATTTTTTATTGACACTAAAGAACGCCGCGAAAAGTGAGTGAATCAAAAGAAGAAATCAAGTGAAAAGTGTGAAAATTTTTACAAAGAATTTGCAAAAAATTAAAGTTAAATAAATAAATAAATTTTAAAAAATTTTTAAAAATATTCCTGATATTCTTTTCATCCGTTGCCGCTAGGTAAGTACCGCATTATACAAGCTCTTGCGTGTCTGCAGCGCATTTGTTCTGCAGTTTAAACATGATTTGGTCCCCCCCACCCCTGCTATAATTGACACTTTGTCTACACACACACACATATATGCATGCTGCTATAAACGAACAAAGTGAATTCACAAGTGTCGATCCCATAATAAAGATGCATAACTTAAGTTCCCCATGCCAGATGAGATGCTCATCTCATCTTAATTACAAGAGGCAACAAATTGTAGCGAATTATTATTAAATTTAAAATACGTGTGAAAAACTGCATTAATCAGGCAAACTTTATGGCATATGTTAATTTCGCACATTACGTCTATAATTGAGGAAATAATATCACACAATAGCAAATAATTTCCAAGAATTTTTTATCACAATTTATCGAACTTTAAACCGATTACAGATCGAAGCAGCAAACTTGTCTACTCGCCGCTGGCTAATTAATTTTTTTGTTAATTAGCATAAATTAAGCTACTAGCTAGCTTTCGTGCATTAATTAAAAGCAAGCAAATTATTGACCTAGTCAGCTAGCTAAAAAAATAGCTATAAAAAAGCCAAAAATCTGCGTGTTTATGCAGATGCGAGCGAAATGTGCCGCATGCGAGCGAGCGAGCGAGCAGGGCAAGGGCAACTGCGCTTACGGCTGTTTTGGGTTCTTTACGGGCTACGGCTTTACGGCTTACGGGTTGCTTCGACTTATCACAAACGATATTGTTGGCTTCTCACCCGCATCAGTGAGCTAGTTTTGAGAATTAGTTGGAAGTGTTCGGCAACAATAGCGAGAGAGGTCGTTGAGAGCATATAAATTAGTTAGCTTTTTTTTCCTCGTTTTTTTTTTGTTTTTTTAATAATGTATAAATAACATTTTATTGCCATTGTGTCGGTCGCTGATCTGTGTAAGATTTGGACAGTCCAAAGAGACAGACAGAGTTTTAGTCTGCGGCTTCAGTTGCCGCTCGAACACGCAACGCTTCGCAACGCGCAAAACGAGAAAATTTCCGCGGCGGCATCTTCAATCAACGCGTCTGGTTCGATCATGCGAAAACTAAACTGAAACCGTGTGTTAAGTGACTAAACATATGTGTGCCATATCATATCAGCTATTCTATATAAACTATATACTATATAGTGCAGTAGTTTGAGTGAGTCACGGTGATATGCGCGCATGTTTGTTGGGTTTGGCGATTGGTCAAGTGAGACATAACATTGCTTCTCAATTGTTATCAATATACACAATATGCAATATCAATTTCAATATATTTATACCTCGGCCAGATCGTGTCATTTGTTTGATTTGTACGCGCTTTTGTTTTTGCGTGCCCAATCGAATTTCAACAAAGACTTCGACGCGATAAGCCTGCGTTTGCAGTTAGCTGCGAAATTGCCCCACTGTCCGTCTGTCTGTCCGTCTGTCTGTCCGTCTGTCTGTGCCACAGTTGGTCTATTAATTGGCAATCTCTGTATATGATTTCATGGCACTGCATTCAATTAGCAATTGGGTTCAATGTCTTTATCAAACGCTAAATGACTTGGCTTTGTTTATGTTTTGTGGATCTCCCTCCTCCTTTCTATCTATCTATCTGGCTCTTCTCTTTCCAGCTGACCTGCTTAACTTATCTGCATCATGGTGGGCGTCACCGCCGACTCCTCGCAGGCTGCACAGCTGTCGTCAGCAAAGAATCCCATGATAAAGTACATGCTAAAGCAACGCGAGAATCATGCACGAAATCAGGATGCGGATTATTCACACGTCTTTCGCCGCAAGACACGCTTTGAGCTCTTTCGCCTGTCGGCCATTGCCATGGCCATTGAGTTTGCCTATGCCGCGGAGACAAGTTTCGTATCGCCCATTCTGCTGCAAATCGGTGTGGATCATAAGCACATGAGCATGGCATGGGGTCTGTCGCCATTGATTGGTTTCTTTGTCTCACCCCTGCTGGGCAGTGTGAGTGATCGCTGTAAGCTACGCTGGGGTAGACGACGTCCCATCATATCGTTGCTCTCATTTGGCATACTATGCGGTCTGATTTTGGTGCCCTTTGGCAAAAGCATCGGTGCCTTGTTGGGTGACGTGGGCAACGATGCGGTGCAGTTCAGGAATGTGAGCGATGGCATCTGGTCGAATGGTAGCGAAACTGTTGCTGCACTGCTTGCAGCTGCTCCGGAGGCAGAGGAAACTTCCAGTTGGACAGGTAACTTTAAATACGCAGCAATTTTGACAATACTTGGTATGGTGCTACTGGATTTCGATGCGGATACCTGCCAGACACCTGCACGCACCTATTTGCTGGACATGTGTGTGCCCGAGGAGCAACCGAAGGCGCTTACTACATTTACACTCTTTGCGGGATTTGGTGGCACCATTGGTTATGCCATTGGCGGCATCGATTGGGAGACAACACAAATTGGCACCTTTTTGGGTGGCAATATACCCACGGTGTTCTCGTTGGTGACCATTATCTTCGTGGTGTGTTACCTTGTGACGGTGACCACGTTTCGTGAGATTCCCCTCAAGCTTATCGAACGCGATGAACTGTTGCGTCCGCTTTCCGAGGCGGCCATTAAGAAGGAGCTGAAGAAGAAGAATAATACGATTTACTATATACAAGAGACAAGCACGCTGGAGCAGCAGCTGGCCAAGCCGGCGGTGGATATGCTGCAAAGCTATCAGAATACTACATATTTACCCACGGCCATTGCAACCAAGTCCAAGTTGCAGGATGTGGAAACGGCAGAGGCACCAGAGGCGCCCATATCGCTGCGTGCCTATCTGAAGAGCATCTTCATTATGCCCTACTCCATGCGCATGCTGGCACTCACTAATCTCTTCTGCTGGATGGGACATGTCACCTATTGCCTGTACTTCACGGACTTTGTGGGCGAGGCCGTTTTCCATGGCAATCCTACAGCGGCGCCAGATTCACAGGAGTTTCTGCTGTATGAGCAGGGCGTGCGTTTCGGTTGCTGGGGCATGTCCATCTATGCGTTCTCCTGCTCCATTTACTCCATGTCCGTGACCAAGCTGATGAAGTGGATCGGGTAAGGAGGAAGGAATAAGTTGTTCGGATTGGTAACTAATATAGATTCTTCTTTTCTTCTCCTGCTGCAGCACCAAGGCTGTGTATATAGGCGGCATGGTCTACTATGGCATTGGCATGCTCATCCTGGGACTGTGGCCCACCAAGTGGGGTGTGCTGGTCTTTAGCACCTCGGCGGGCATACTCTATGGCACACTCTTTACCATGCCCTTCATATTGGTGGCCAACTATCATGCCAAAAATTGCGTAAGTAGCTCCATCTCTCTCCCTCTCTCTCTCACTCACTCACTTCTACTTTCTCTCTCCCTCTGCAGTTCCGCGTGCACAACGGCGAAACGGTGCCGCTGAAGCAGGCACGCGGTCTGGGCACCGATGTTGCCATAATTAGCAGCATGGTCTTTATAGCCCAACTGATTGTGTCGCTGAGCGTGGGTCCGCTGGTTGCCTGGATGGAGACCACATGCGCCATTTTGTATGCCTCAACGTTTTTGTCCTTTGCCGCTGCCATTGCAGCCATGTTTGTGTTGTATGTTTAGTTTGGAGCAGACCCAACCCGGCCCTGCTTCGCCTAGTATTCAAAATGTGCAAAAAGTGTTGCCTACTTTGGGGCGGCCTGCGTAATGCGCGCACCAAATTTGTTGCATACTTTTGCGCGCGCTTGGAATTTATTACAGCTTGTGTTTTGTCAGTTTGTTAGCCATTTTAGACATTTAAATAATACCTATATAACTATGCATAGCTGTTCTATTTATACTATGTAACTAAAATAAAGAAAAGAAAGAAAAAGAGAAACGTTTAAGCTGAAACAATGCACTGTGCACTGTGCACCGTGGGGCGGATATTAATTTTTATGCGCGTGCATGGCATTTGAATGCAAGTTTTAATTTCCTTTAAGTGCAAGCGGCAATATACCCTGTAAGAGGTGAGCTGACGTGGGGCATATGCGCGCAGGGTAAGGTAAGTTATAAGCAGGGTATAAGCGAGTTAGGCAAGCCCTTTGTCGTTCTCTCTCTCACACCCTTGGCAGGCGCTGCCAATTTCCTTGGCCCAGCCCAGCCCAGTGCTACCTTTATTCCCCTGCCTTGGAATCCGTCCTGCTGCTGCTGAGACACACACATTTCCGGCGCCTTACGGAATGATAAATTGCACTTAATAATTTTTGAGCACAGAAGGCGCTCATCGCCCTGTCTCTCTCTCTTGCATGCAAATGCAATTAAAGCAGCACTTGCTATATAAGATTACGATGCACACGCACATAGATAGCTAGTAAAATGCTAAATGTGGCCAAAAACTGGCTAGCAGTTGACATCAAATACAAATTGTATGCTCGTAAAAGCGGAGGAAGAGCGAAACGACAAGGCAGACAAGAAGAGGGGGAAGCGGGGAAGGGGGAGGGTCCAATCGCTACGCAGCGAAACGGAAACGCACTTAAAACCCGCGTCGAATGCGGCAGTTACAACTGGCGTGCATATCGCTCGCAAAAAGTTTTCAGCGACCACGCGGCGTATGCGTAATGCGCGCAGCTCCCAATTGACACGCATACGCCATGAGGGCCACGCACACACACACACCCGCAGCGCAGGGCAACAAAACAAATTGAGTTTATCGACGGCAACAAATCTAGAGAAAGCACACAATCATTCATCATAAGAGGCAGCGGCGAAGGGGGCACCTGCCTCCCCTTCCCCTGCCAGCTAATGCGCCTGCTACACTTCCGCCTCTCCATCTTCCCTCTCTCCCAGCTGCTGCTCCCCTGACAACCATCTATCCCGTGCTGCTGTCATGTCCTGCTACTGCTTCTCCTGCTCCTTCCCTACATAGTTTGGCGTTGAGTGAGCACTAAGAATATTTACATTTGTCTTAAGCTGGCGAAATCAACAGACACGTGCGCACAATCGCTCGCGTGTGTGTGTCGAGTGTGTGTGTGTGTGAAAGCCAAAAGCCAATAAGGCAAAGTCAACGCAAATCAACAAAAGGTAAATTCATTTTAGATTCGATTTTAGAGCTACTAAAATTGGCGTAACATGTGCGCAACGTGAAGCAGCTCCTCCTTGCCGGGAAAGAGGTTTATCTGGCAAGCTGCAAAAGCCAGACAGAAGCTGCTGCTTGGCAATAACAATAAAGCAATAATATGCTCGACAATTGTGCAGGATATTGCAATAGTTGGGGAGTAAGTGAACAGAGCAGAGCAGGGGGGGGGGCGTGGCACTGCACTCTCTGCGGCAAGTGTGAAATGTGAGCATGGAAAATTCATTCAGTTTAGACTTGGACTTCAAAGCAGGCCGCTTTTAATTGATTGTTGCCCCACCGAACCCTGTCTCCCTCCTTGGTTTCATTTTACCAATTTAAAGTGCAAGTTTTGGCTAGCTAAAAATAGCTAGAAATTCGAGCTTAGCTACAGCCTTTACTGGCGTTACTTGCCTCTGCCCCTGCCTCTGCCCCTGCTTCTGTTTCTTCTCTGCCTCTGTTTCGCCTGTGGTAAACAAACTTGACACCTTCTTCTGCGCGCTGCCGTTTTTCAATCATAATTTATATGCAAATTATTTGCGCATAATTTCGTAACGGGTTTTTTTTTTTGCCTTCCTCCATTTTGCTTGAACCCTTTTCTCCCTCTCTCTCTCTCTCTCTCTCTCTTTCTGCCCCGCAGCTAGCGCCATTTAATAAACATTCTTTGCGTTTTTTTTTTTTATATTTTACACTCACATTTTGGCGTGCAGTCAATCCACACCTTACGCCCTGCCCCGCCCCCCTTCCCTTTCCACTGTCATGTCAAACGTTGCGACATGTGCAATAAAGGGAAATAATATGCAAATGCAATTATAAGCAAACTGACTGAGAGAGCGCGCACAGACAAAGCAAAAAGAGAGAGAAAAGTGTGTGCGCGCAAAAAAAAATTGTGTGAAAAATGCTACAAGTTATGTGCAAGCGAGATGGCTAGATAATGGCTTTGGTGTTTGTGTTGGCGATAAAAATTGAGCAGGCCCAGACCAGAACTAATCAGAGCAACTTACCCAGCGCCATAAATTAGAGCGAAGGCGACACAGAACGACATTCGTTAAACATTTTTGCAGGCAGCTCGCTCGCACATTCACTCACTCAGTGTGTGTGTGTGTGTGTGTGTGTGTGTGATGTTCGGACGTGGCCAGTCTGCTCGGTCTGGCCTGGCCTGGCCTGGCCTGCTTCGCTGTGTGATGTAGCCTGATGCATGAAATGTAATAAATTTCGTTATCTATGCATTATTTATGTCGTAATTTGGTATTTTAGCCCGAAAAACAGAAAAATGAAAAGCTCTAGGGCGGTGTAGATGCAGGGGCGTGGGAGAGGGGGGCGGGGGGCGTGTCGGGGTCAACGTTACACATTTTCACTAAATTTCTCGCAGTGTGTGTGTGTGTTGGTGTGTGTGCGCACAAGTGTATGAAGACGCATAAATTACACTTACAGCAGGCGTTGGCCTGCTGAGCTGCGTGTGTGTGTGTGTGTGTGTGTGTGTGTGTGGCTAAAATATATATTTTAAATGAAATGCCAGACCCCCTCCATCCTCCCCCTGCAAATTTGTCTGGCTCTTTTGTGGCCAAGCAGTGTTAAATTGGCCACGCCCCTGCCGCCCCCCTCACAAAACCTTTGCCTCTGTTGACAAAGCGCAGCCACTTCAATCAATCTCCACAAAAATCGAAGCTAGCTATATACCTAGATGTGCTGTATATATGTTTAACTAAGTCTTTAAGCTGCCCTCTCCCCTCCCTGCCTCCTCCTCCCCCGCCTCGTCCACCCTACAAGCTGCACCTTTGCATCATCCGCTCGTTTTGTGTGCTCCATAAATTTTGCACTGTTTTATGCGATATGCTCTACGTCATTTTATGCTTGTCTCCCCCTCTCTCTCTCTCTCGCACTTTCTCGCTCTTTCTCTTGCTTGCACTTTTGCGGATTTCCTTTTCAATTCGTCGTGTGTCCAAGTGTATTTTTCAAAATGCATTTAACTCACTTTGTCATAGTCCGTAAATTTGAAATGTCATTGCAAACTTTCAACTTTCACAACCCTGTGGCTTTCCAACTGACATGTGGCAACCCTAGAGAGGGGAGGGGGCGGCGTATGACAGGGTCAAGCGGCATGCAGCGAGTGTGATTTCTAGTCCGAGTAAATGCCAAAGCGTAGGGCGCCTGTTGCTGCCACAACTCAAGCTGCGCGTATACGTAATATGTATACGTATACATAATATATAGAAATATATACTAGCTCCCTCTCTCCCCCTCTCTTTCTTTATATATGCACACATGTCCCAACGTTAGCCACTCTAAATCCATCACATGCACCGAAAGCCAACAAGCCAAAAAGCCTGATAAATTAAAAACTTTAAATATTTCTGTCTCTTTCTTTTTTGTTGTTGTTGCTGTTCCACTTTGCGGTATTCTTTCGACTGCTTCTCGTTTCGTTTTTTTTAATCAGTGAATGTAATTTAAATACGCCATGGGCCAATGCAATGATCAAAATTAAAATATACCATGCGATATATATGTATATAGCATGCGATATGCCATACTATATACTCTATATAGTCTTACTGTCTCGCGGCCATAAAGTGAAGCGTTGTTTAAATGCGAAAAACTGACCGCAAATGTTTTTTAAATGTGCTTAATAAACGTGACGAGCGGGGAGTGGGTAGACGGGGGCGTAACATACCCTGTAGGGTGGAAGAACTGGAGCAACTTTAATAAACTTTTCAGCTTTTTGTTGGAATTCAGCTATCAAATTAAACGATGTTCTCCAATCGATTAGCGAGCAGTGCTTGTTAGCAATGAATATACTGACTGCAAGATACCCTGTAATTAGATTTCAGCTGTTGTTAACTAATTTTGAAACATTTTTTAAGCTTTACTCAGAATTTTTAAGAGTCTTCTGCAAATTTAAGTGAGTTAAGTACAAACTGTGCTCAGTTCGACTAAAGCATACCCTGTAATGCAGCAGAAAGCACAATAATATACTTTCTAGTTGCATTAGTTTAATTTTCTTAATAGGTTTGTTAATTTTTGGGCAACTTTTTTCTACAAATAATAAAACTTGACCGAAAAATACCCTGTAGTGCAGTCAAATAAGCCTTTCTGAATTCCTAAGCTACAAGAGCCTCAATTCGTTACTAAATTTCTTAATGAATTTGACGAAACTTATTAAAAATAAAGTTGACTCGACTGAAATATACCCTGTAGTGTTCGAAAAAGTGAAGTAATATATATTAAAGCTGCCTGAGCTTAAGCGTCTTATTATACATATGTGTATGTTTCTAAATAAATTTCTTAAAACTAATTGAAACTTATGCGACTGAGAAATACCCTGCGCCAGCGTGTAAAACATGCTATAAACTGTTCTTTTATATATTATTATAATATTTTATTATTTTTTAACTTTATTAAACTTTCCTCACGTCTTTCATATCTACACTTTAAAGCGTTTATCCTCTGTCTAAGCTTTCTTTATTAAAACGTAGTTTCTTTTTTCTTTTCTCCAAATTGTAGCCAACTTTTTAAAGACAAAAAGATGGCTCCCCCTTCCTGCCTCATTCAATTTGTCTGGGTGCAAATGACTCCACGCCTGTTCGCACTTCGCACCTGCCAGCTAAAACTGACCGCACAGACCACAAATAAATTATTTCTTATCAAACTGAGCTGGCCGCAAAAGTTTTTTGTCTACCAAACCCCAACCCCAACCCCAATCCGAAACCCAAAGACTGCAGCGCTGCTCTATCTGCAATTTCTTATTATTTTCGATGCCTTTTCTTCTTTTTTTTACGTTTGCTTTTCTTTCTTATTTTTAGCCTGTACTATTCGATAATTTGTAGAAGACTGTCGCACGGCCGTAAATTGTCTTTGGCAGGACGAACCAGCCCCGACTGCATACCTTTGCGGCAAGTAGGGGAGAGGGTGGGGGCGGACTTTGCTGTTTGGGTACAGGTCAGCTCGGCAAAGCAGACCATGCCAAAAAGTTTTTCGGGCCAAGCTCGAGACTTGGCTCTGGGCACGACAGCCAAATCAACAAGCAATTGTTGCTGGTAGAACACGTTGCTGCCTCTCTTTCCTTCCACTCTCTCGCTCTCTCTCTTCCTCTCGAACTGTTCACAGTTGCGATAAAGATTTCAGCACAGCGACGGCGGGTAAAACTTTTTAATTTTATAAAAACAAAACGACAACGAGAGCACTTGAACTCTGCAGGCAGAGAGAGCAGAGGTCATGCCGTGGCAAAGGCAACAAACGGCGATGAGAGAGGGAGGGAGGGGGCATGTAGCTAGACTATTGTGTGGCAAACTTGTGCAGTTATCGAAGAAATATGGCAAGACAGGTGCTGCATAGTTGAAAGGGGAGAAAGAGAGGGTACAGGGGGGTAGGGGGTGGCAAATCAAAGCCTGAAAAATGTTTGAATTTATCTTTGATTTTTAGCGCTTACTTGAAGCGCAAGCAAACTGTTATACAAAGAGCTTGCGAGTATAACAAAAATTGAAAAGCTTTATAAACTAGCAAAGCTGCTTAAAGCTTAGTGAAACTAATGAAAGTTGCCACTGTGGCTAAGCTTAGTAAAGCTCTTGAAATGTTCACCCTAAAGGACATTCTTCAAAGCTTTGGTGCGCCCTTAGCACCTCGAAAAGCTCAGTTAAGCTTATCAACTGGCTAAAGCTCTTACAGCTTTTCTCTCTTTCGTCTCTCCTACTACACAGGTAAAGTCACTGAAGCTTTAAAGCTTCTTCCATCCCTTAGTGCAAAACTTGGCTTAGGCAAAGTTCACATAAGCTTCAGAACTTACAAAAGCTCTCTCAAATTTCCCACTTTTAAAGCTTTGTTACTCACTTTCACGCCTGAGCTTAGCAGCCTCAAAGCTTTCTAGTTCCCATCCCCCCTGGGACCAAAAACAACGGCAATTGTTAACGCCTTATTTGAATCCATTTTGGTATTGAGGCTGCGCTTTAGCGCTAATTGAAATTCCTTATTTATCAGGCTGCCATCGATGCCGTCGCCATCGCCATCGCCTGTCGAGGTTGCACCTTGCAGCTGTCAAACAGCACACTTAGACCCCTCCCCCCCCCCCACTCCCACTCCCTCCTCACCTTAGTCACCTCTAGCACTCCCAAAGCCCCTGAAACGGTTTCATTTATTTGCTGCTTGATGCCGACTTTCTATGCGCCACAGAGGCAGAGCGGGGGAGTGCGGCGGGGATGAGCTGCCTGCTAGAAAAGGGGTCGTACGCCAGGGGAGTGGGCAGGAGGCGTGGCAGCTTGCATTGCAATTTTCTCTCTAGCCGAAACAAAGCGAAAAAAAAAGCGATTCGTAATGAAATTCGAAACTGCAACAGCGGAAAAGGGCAAAGGGCAGCGGAAGCTGAGAAGGAGAGAGAAAGTGAGAGGGAGAGGGAGAGGGGAAAGGGAAGGGGGAGGGGAAGGGGATAAATCTCACTGCTTAGGAAATATCATCTAAAATGTAAGCGATGCGAGCAGAGCAAACGAATGCAACCTTGATTTGACAGCAGCGATGGCAGCAGCGGCTACGTATTTGCGATTTCAATGTAAAATGATTTTGCATACCCTGTAGCAGGCAAGCCGAGAGTGTGGTGGGTGAAGGGGGCAGGCTAAGCAGGCGGTAGATAGTTGATGTGACAGCAAGAGAGTTGAAGATTTTGACAGATATTTGCAAACTACTCAGAGCAAAACTTAGCAAATAACTCTGACTGCCTGCCTGCCTGTGTGTGTGTGTGGGTGTGTGTGTGGGTGTGTGTGTGTCGGTGTGTGTGTGTGTGTTAAGTGCTGTCATTATAATCATCAAATATTTGTGCGTCGTTGCTGTTGTTGTTGCAATATCCTGTTAATATGCAAAAGGCATTTAAATAGAGCGCCTAAAATGAATGAGACACGTGGCTAGAGAGGGAGAGAAAGGGGGAGAGAGAGGGAGGGTATGTGTGTGTGTGTGTGTGCCTGTGCCTGTTGTGTGTGCTTGTGGCGTGTGTCAACTGTCAAACCTCTGTCAGAGCGATTTGCTTGTGAAATGCTAATCCTGTTTGGGGGAGTCGCTCGTACCACGTGGCGTATGCGCGTTGAGCGCGCGTCATTTAATCAGTGCAAATCAGAAATACACACACACACACACACGCACGCACAGCCCGAAAGCGGAAACTTGTCTGTGCGAGTGCAAAATTCCATTTCCGACATTTGCAAATGTCATAATAGTCACAGCGAGAGGCAGGAGGGGGCAGGGAAAGGGGTAAGGTAAAGGAAGAGTGAGCGTGAGAGAGAGAGTGTGTGTGAAACTGTCTGTTTATAGTTTACAATGTTTGTTAATATTTACCACAACATACACAAAGTGTGCGCTACAGCTTCCTGTCTGCCTCATCCACCCCGCCTGCCCCTCTTTCTTCCCTCTTCCCTTGCCCTGCTTCTCTCTCTTTACTTCCTCCCTCGCTTAGCTTCAACTAAGTCGAAACTAATGCGCTACTCACACACTCGCTGTATACACCTCTCGCACTCGCTTACTCTATATCTATATGCATAGCGTGTAGTTAGGGCAGGTAGAGGGTGCAGGGGGTAGGGAGGAGGCACAGGGTTAGAGCAGCCTCATCATTTGCTCGTTTGCTACATGTCGAGCTGTGCAGCGGCATCGGGTGGGGGCACCCCTTTTTGGCATACTAAGCGGCAGTACAGGCAGCACAGGCAGCAACAACAACAACAACCACAACAACAACCACAACAACAACAATAACAATACCAACAGCAGCAACAACAACCGCAGCAACATCAACAGCAGCAACATCATTAACACTCCAGCAACAGCAGCAGCAGCTCAGCCACAGCAGCAGCAACTACACCTAAGTTGCCTCTGCTCTGCTGCTTGCTGCTCCTCGTTGTTGTTGTTGTTGTTGCTGCCTCTGCTCTTGCTTTTGTTGTTGTTGTTGTTGCTGCCGTCTGCTGCTGGCTTTGCGCGCGGTATAAATTAATAAAAATTTCATGTGCCAAATAATTACAATTAACATGAGTTCTTAATTAAGAGCTGCCTGTGTCGGTGCCTGCCTCAGTCTCTGCCTCTGTCACTGCCTGCTGCCTCTGCTGCCTCTGCCTCCTCCTCTGCCGTCATCCTTGTTGCTGTTAATAGGCTCGTTCATTTGCCATCGCTCGACTCGACTCGACTCGCGTTGTCCTGGTTCACCTTTAATGCAATACAACACACTCGGCTGCGCTCGGTGCGGTTCGTTAAGTCACCTCGGCATGGCTCCGTCCCTGCTCCTCCGCTGCTCCTCCGCTGCTCCTCTCCTGCTCGTCGATCCCACTGCTTCTCGTACCGCATCTCCCTTTATGTTTGCTGCTGCTGCTGGTTAGCCGCTACTCCACTCCTGCTGCCTCTGTCCGCTCCTTGCCCGCTCCTTGCCCGCTTCTACTCCCTGCCTCCTGTTCTGCTGCTATGCTTTCCTCTTCTGCTGTTGCTGCTGTGCCGTCCTGCCTCTTTTTCACTGCCCCTGCCATCTCTTCCTGCTCCGCTTTCCTTCTCCAACTCTGCTTGGCGCTTCTTTGCTCTCCTTTCTCCCCTCTCTACATTCCTCCAGCTGCGTTGCTCCAGCTACCTCTCCCAGCTCCTCTTTCCCGCTTCAACTGCCTCTGCCTGCCTTTCCTCTTCTCTCCTCTTGCTTTCACTCTGCTTGCTTCCTGCTCTTCACCTTCTGCTGTCCCTTCCTGTCCCTTCCCCTTTGCTGCTGCTGCTTTGACTGTCCCTACTGCCTGCCTGCCTGCCTCTTGCTCCACCTACTAATCCCTGCCTGCTCCTGCTCCTGCTCTCTGCCTCCTCATCACCTTCTCAACTGGTTTGTTACTGCCGCCTGCTTAATTTGCTGCCTGCCAGCTATTTTTTTCTCACTAACTCATTCTGTCTCTCACACACACACACTCTACCCCTCTCTCTCTCTCTCTCTCTCTTTCCTTCTCTTGTTCTCTCTCTCTCTCCCACTCCCTCCCTCTGCATATTTACCGCCTTCTTTTTGCAATTGAAGTGTCGATATTTTATGTGTTGTTCGTTTAATTAAAAATGCCAAAGGTTAACGCATGCTGTGGCTCTCCCTCTCTCTCCCTCCCCCTCTTCCCCTCTTCGTTCATTCCTCCCCCTGCATAACTGTTATTTATGTATTTCATGCACATAACTCTGCGCAACTTCATTGTGGCTTTTAGCTGCACTTTTAAGCCGCTTAGGGAGCCAAGTTTAATCAAAGCACAATGGCAGCAGCAGCTCTCCTACTCTCCCCCCTCTCTCTCTCTCTCACTCTCCTTCTCTCTCACTCTCTGTACTTGCTACAAATTTATGAAACTTTGACACTGGTTTATTAATAGCTTCATAAAGCGTAGGAAAGAGGAAGCTCCTCTACATTTTGCATGCAAAACTATTTCGTTTTGCTGAAGAGGAAAATGGCTGCAACAAAGATTGAGAGGGGGCAGGGGCGGGGCAGAGCAGCGGAAAAGGGGGTTGCATAGTAAACTCTGCACGCCTTGTGGATTAGCTTGACTGCATGAGCAAAGTGAGTATTCGCTTAACGGGCTGAGCTGTAGCTGAAGCCGAAGCCGAAGCCGAAGGCCGTAGCTGACACACTTTGGACGTGGGCGAAGCGCGTAATGAAACCGGAAGTGCCTGTCGCTCATCGTTTACCGTTAGGCAGACAGGCAAACAGACGGAGAGACGGACGGAGAGGCAGACAGACAGACCGACAGCAGCATCGGTTTCATTAAAAGGCTAAAAGCAAAAGGCGTGGCCAGCTTGGTCAACTCATTATGCCCAGTGAGTAGGGAGGAAGAGAGAGAGAGAGAGAGAGAGAGAAAGATATAGAGAAGGGTATACAAGCAGCTGCAGAGGAGAATTGGGTAAACTAAGAAGAGGAAATGAGGCATAAAACAGGAAAGAGACAGAAAAAGAGTGAGGGAGACAAGGTGTGTAATCAGTTTACAGCTTTTCATATATTTGCAGGGTATCTGGTAGAAAGACAGATCAATTAGAGAGAGAGAGAGAGAGAGAGAGTTAGACAAAGATAGCCAAAGCAAAAGGGCAACTCATAAATCTCTCACCTCTTACAGGGTATCTGTCAGTCAGAATATATGCAATTCTAGTATGAGAAGCGAGAGAGAGGAAAAGAGAAGAGGGAGAGAAAGAGAGAGAACGAGCAAAGCAGTGAAATTTACTGCTGCATTTTCAGCGTCGCCTCTTAATGCTCATTTAACTACCTCCCCCCCATACGCCATACGCCATAATGGGTATCTGCCAGTCACAGCTGCCCATGCCAAGCTGAGCTGAGTTAGTCATAAAACTGTCCAATGTGGATGCTTGGACGCTGCCAGCGCTGCTGCTGCCTCTGCCTCTGCTGCTGCTGATGATGATAAAAGATCAGAGAATGTCCACACCTTGCACAGAGTGAGCGACAGCCTGCAGCAGCAGCGGCAGCAGGGGGAGAGAGCGGGGCAGGGGTAGTGTGCCCGTGTATGACAGGCAAACAGAGACGGGGCACAGTGCAAGCTAACCCCCTCCCCATCCCCTTCCCCCCTGTGAAATGAGGCACAAACTGAAGCTCAGCTCGCAGCAAGGCGCAGCAAGTTGGGGCAAGCTCGACCAAGCGACCGACTGACTGCCTGACATAAATATGTAAACAAATGTCAAAATGACAGGCGCACACACACACACTGGCAAACACACACGCACACACACACACAGGCACACACACGCCCGCCTGGCAGTGGAGCATGTGAAAAGGGAATTGACTCGGCCAAAGCGGGCACAGCGCGTCGCTTCTCTCTCTCTCTCTTTCTCTGTGTGTGAGGGGAGTCTGTGTTTGCCTGTGTGCGTGTGTGAAGCGTGTGTACTTGGTGTGTGTGTGCGCGTGTGTGTGTGGCGCGTGTTATTGTTGTTCACGTGGCAACGTTAACATTTTGCGCTGCACAATATGAAAAATGCATGACAAACGGCCCCAAAACGGCGAACTTGAAGCGGCTACAAAACCAGAGGTCTCTCACACAGCGTATAAAAACGCGCAAATATTTCACTCACACACACACACACTCGCACACAGTCGTACACGCACAGCGTCGACAACTAACAGATGCGAGCGCTGGTTAAGCCGTAGCTGCAAATGGAAATGGAAATTTGGGGCTCGAATTGAGCAGAAGGCGTGAGGCTGGCCCAAATGAGGCTGCGGCAGGGAGAGAGGGGGAGAGGGAGAGAGTGGGGGGTGGCCACCTCAACGCACTTGTGCAAGGTGAGGCTGTGGCTTTAATGACGTCATGCGAGTAACTGTAACTCAAAAAACACAGTAGGCCGTGCAATGGCCGCTCGAAACGAAGGCAAAGTTCGGATGCGAGCACGAGCTACAGCCCGCTCGCTCTCTCTCTCTCTCTCCGCGCTCTCTAACCTCTTCTCTGCAGTCTCTCTCTCTCTCCTTTCCTACAGCTCCCTCTCTCTGTCTCTCTCTCTCTCGTCGCAGCATCACTTTGTGTGTGCAGCTGAGAGCAGTTCTCTCTCTCTCTCTCAGCTTTCCCCTCTGCTCTCACATTCTCTCTCTTCCCTACTCTCACTCCTTTCTTCTTCTTCTTTCATGCCCCTTCTCCTTCATTCTCTCTCTCTCTCTCTCTCTCTCTCTCTCCCTCTCTCCCCGTTACTCCTTCTCTCTCCTCTCCCTCACTCTCTCTCAGTGTGTTGCCCTTTCGCGCTGTAACCTGCACAACAATGCGTATGCTTAATATTTTCCAAGTGTTGTGCGTCTCCCTATGATGTCTGCTTGTATTAGTGTGTGTGTGGATGTGTGCATGTGTGTGTGTGTCCTGTGTTTTTATTGTGGCACACTTTTTTGTGCGCTGCTTTTCACTTGATTTAATTATTAATGCGCAAAGCATTTTGAATGCAACTCATTAGCATGGCAAAGCACTAAGAGTTTACCCTCGATATAGGCATTTGAATTATATAGTATATATACAAATATTATCTGCTACTAATCAGTGTAAAGTATACACCTTCCCCTCCCTCCCCTCTCGGCTTTTAGGACTAATTGAACTGCGGTCACAGCGCAAATCAAAGGCTCAAAAGATTTTGATTTTGATTTGAAAATGAATGATGCTTGATTGTGTGAGGGAAGATACACACTGACACCTCCCCTCTTCCTGCTCTTTCTACCTTACCTGTTGCCCTCCCTTTCCCCCCTCCAGCTGCTTAGCTCACCTCAATTAATTAAGCCCAACTGATTAGGCAAATGTGAATGCATTTCGTGATTAGCTTTAACCGCAAATGCCGCAGCTTATTCTGTTGTTGTTGTTGTTGCTGCTTCTTCTGCTCGCTTTTTTGTGCCTGCCACACACACACACACACACACACACACATACACACAGCAACGCCGACAACGGCGCTTCCAAACAGATCCGACGGATACTTTGACAAAAAAATCCATTATGCTAATTTGTACAGGGTACGCGGTGCACAAACAGCTTCAAAGAAGCACACAAAAAAGATGGTGCGGGAAGCTTAGACACACGCACAATCAAGACACACACACACACACACACACACGCACACGCACAGGCGAAGACAAAATACAAAACAAGCAGCAAAGTAAAAATAAAAGAAAAGGTCACGCACCGAAAGCTAAGCAGCATATAAAATATAACACACACACACACACACACACACACACGCACACACACACACACATGCAGCGCCATATTAACAGCATTTACAGGGTATGCCTAGGCTATACTAAGCGCATAAAAGCAACAACAAGTGGAAGCAGCCAGCGAGCTAGTTCGCTCTCTATCCCCCTCTCTCTCTCTCCTCTGCTGCCTCTCTCTCTCTCTCTCTTTCTCTCCCTTCCGCACACTTAATCTTAGCTTAATCGTAGAACATAGCTTGTACTGCGCCCAGGGTATGCGTTGCGGCATATTGAGGCAGACAGCAAAAATCTTCGCTGTGTGTGTTGCAACAGAAATTAAATTGAGTGCGTGGCGTTGGAAAATTGTTTCTGGTCGCAAGGTGTAAGCAAGCGCACGCACACAGAAGTACGCACACGCACACACACACACATACACATACACACTCTCTCATACTGCCTCTCTCAGGCAAATCTACAAAGCAAACAGCAGCTCAGCGCCTGGAAAGCAGCTGCCGCCCGAAGAGACTCTGTGAGAGAGCGCGCGTGGCTGAGAGAGCGAGAAGAGAGAGAGAGACTGCCGCTGCTTGGATGCTGCACTGCGCTCGCTCTCTCTCTCTCTCTCTCAAACTGCCTCTCTCTGTGCTGCTGCTCTGGCTCTTGCTCTCTGTCAGTTTCAGCCAAAAATTCCCGGGCAAACGCTTGCGCCGTGTAGCTTGCCACACATTTGAGCTGTGTTTGTTGTTGTTGCTGCTGCCACTGCCTCACTTTGTTGTTGTTGTTGCTGCTGCTGCTCAAACAATAATAAGTGTTGCCGTTGTTGGGGGCTACCGCTTTACCTGGCACTGGCACTGGCGCTGCCGTCCAAAAATGCGCCCAGCCAAATTATGTATACGCCCCCATGCACACACGCAGGCACACAGAGAGACGAAGCTGAGGCTGAGGCTGTGCCCGAGTGAAAACTTATTTTCGGTGACAGGGGCTGGCCAATTTGCGCGCTTATGGCACATAAGCCGACAACAGCGACCGCGCCTACAGCAACAGCAACAACAACAACAGCAACGCGAGGCAGCGGCAGCGGCAGCGGCAGCGGCATTTTTGGCCAAGCTGCTTTAAAAATTCAAAATGGCAGCGAACTAGCGAGAAGAGTTCTATGTGTGTGTGCGTGCGTGCGTGCGTGTGTGTGTGTGTGTTGGGTCACACTAATAATTTAGTAACAGGCAAAAGAACGTCGCCAGCGCAAAAGCAAACAGAAACGTGGAAGAAGCAGCAGCAGAAGAGGAGGCGGCGGCGTCGCAGGCGACAACGAAACATGCGAAAAGCGAAAGAAACATTTGCACTTCCTGCTCTTTTGTGCCAGCTGCTGTGCCTCTCCACCTGCCCCTCTGCCCCCTCAGCCTCTCCCCCTCATCACCTGCTGCTCTGCTCTGCACTCACATTGTTGCTGTGTGTTTATGTCTCGCATTTTTTTTTTGCCCCCCTCTCTTTCTTTCTCTGGCTCTTCCTTTGGCTTTGGCTTTGCTTTTTGCTTGAGCTTTCAATGGGCACGTTGAGCGGGTCAGCGGGTATCAGCGCCAAAGCAAAATGTGTCAAACGAAATAAATTATTTTGCTCTTCTTCTTCTTCTTGTTGTTGTTGTTGTTGTTGTTGCTTTTCGCTTTTGCTGCTGCTTCTCTGTTTTTTTGCCACACATTTTCTTTGCTTCATTGACAGAGCGAAAAAAGCGTAGCTGCTGCTGCTGTTGCTTTGGTTGTTGTTGTTGTCGCCTACATTTTCAGCTTTGCCTTTTTTTCACTCTCATTGCACATCGCACTTGCACATTTGTCCAGTGCCACGCCCACACATCAGAGCAATGCTGCCTCCGCCTCTGCCTCCTCTGCTGCTGATGATGATGATCATGTTGCCTCCGCTGCTGCCTCTGCCACAGCGGGATGTGTTCTACGTTCTCTGTTTGACACATTAAAACATGGCAAAACAGCGCACGAATCTTTTGGTGGGCGGAGACACGCCCACGCTCTAACACACACACACAGCAGCAACGTTTGACGGAGGAGGGAGAAATAACTTATAAAGCGTGTTAGATTTGGCAAGCAAAAGCTGGCACAACTTTAATTTAAAGCTATAAAAGTTGCTATAAAATTATAACTACAGTTGCTATAAATTTTATGGCACATTACAAATAATATATAATAAATTAAGTCAAAATTGGCAAAGCTAACTACAATTTAAACATGTATTAAATTCTCTAAAATTATTTATATATGTATGTATGCTATAAAGTATATTGAATATTGACGCTGCTATAAAATATAAATAATCTTAAATTATATTAAACATGCTACTATGAAAAATGTTTAAACAACGAGTAAGTCTAAAATAAGATAGACAACTTTAAGTCAATTTGAAGCTACGTAAGTTGCTATAAAAATGTAGCCATAAATTTTATAAAATTTAACTTGTTGGATAACTGAAAAAGTGTTAGAGCAGAAAGTTAAGCTTAGAAAAAATGCATGAATTATTGCTTAACCAAACTGAAAGCTGTATAAATTGCTATAAAAATGCTATAAATTGACTAATACATGACGCCATAAACTTACTTAATCAAACAAACTGGAGTGGGCGAAGCTTGAAAGAGTAAAACAAAGGCTTAAAAATAATGAAATCAAACTTCAATTTTAGTTGCAATAAGTTGCTATAAATAGGTAACTCAATTTGTGCTATAAATCCTATGTGATATAATATACCTCACAGCTAACAAACAGCATAGCTGAAAATTGTATAACACTTCATGTTGCACAGCCTGCAAAAGTAGCCAAAAACAAAGTGCCAAAATAGCCATAAATACACCTAGTCAAGTTTTGCTATAAATGCCATAAAATATAAACATAAAACACACACACACACACACGCGAAAATTCTCGACACCTCAAGACCAGAAGAAACCTCCAAGTTGTTTTTGAAGTCAACTTGCGCATAAATTTCAAATGGTATTATTAAAGTTTGACCCACTGTTTAGCTGCTTGACTGGCAGAAAGTGTGCTATCGCAGCCACCCCTCCCCCTACTACCCCTAGCCCTTCCCCTACCCCACTACTCTTCCCTTCTCTGTGTGTGTTTGTGTGTGTGTGTGTGACCAGGCAATTGCTTTACTGCTCCATCGCTGCTGCCGCCGCTGCTGCTTCGCTTTTGTTTCGAACTTGTCGTCGTCGTTGCCAATGCTGCCCTTGCCTGTCCCTTGGCCCCCCTCCCCCTCTGCTGTCCCCTCTCTCCCCCTACGTTGCCAGCTCCTACTGCTCCTGCTCTGTGTGCTGGGCCACCACGATTGTCACTGCGAGCGCCCCGAAGCATAGACAACTTTTTATGAATTCGCAGGCCATGCTCCCCAGCTTCCTCTGTCCCTGCCTCCCTCTCTCTCTCCCTTCTCTCTGCCCCTTCTCTCGCTGGCTGTCAGGCCAGCCAACCATGCAGAATAATCTGACGCTGCGGCAGCCACACAGCCCCAGCAGAGCAGCGCACAGAACCGGGTTAAATAAGCTGTTAATTATGTGTTTAAAATTTCTGACATGACGCAGTGCAAATTATTTATTTACATTTTATTTTTAGCGTTCCCTCTCGCTTTCACTCCCCCCCCCCACACACTCTCTCCCCCTCTTCCTTTCTGTCTGCCACTTTTGCCTATTCATGGGCGCTGCGAATATTGCGCAATTTAGATACAAATGGCGCGTCCAACATGCCGTATACGCAATACGTAAACTGTTCGTGGCCTTTGGGTCCGCTTTTGCTTTCCCCCTCTCCCCCTCCCGCCCCTCGCACTGCACGATTTATACAGCCATTCGACCAAAACGTAGCCTGACTCTGTGGCCATTTTTCGACCAAACATTTTGGTCCATTTGGCCGCGCAGCAATTCATTTTGTCCTTGGGCAACTGCAATTAATAACTAACTTTGCGCTGCATAAGTGAACAACAACAAAAACCAGTTGAACTGTTTTTATCGATTCGCAGTCTTTTTTGCATTCTTTACTTTTTAAAATCTGAAATCTTTTTTTCCGCTCTCTGTCACACACGCACACGGAAAAAGAAGCCGCAATCAAAATTTGCTTCACGCAAAGATTTCCGTTTAAATAATTCAAAATTTGTCGAAATGACAAATTACCCCGAGAGCAGAGCGCGGCCTGCCGCGTGTGTTTCATTAATTTGACGCTGTCGTCGTCGACACACACACACGTATTATACACACATGTGCACACACACACACGACACACTCGCACCTCGCACACCCCCTTGTGCGGCATTTCGTTTTCATAAATTTGGATATGGCGACCACAGCAAATGCCAACGGCAGACTCAATCAATTTGCGCCCTTGTACAGCTGTCTGTGTGCGTGTGTGTGTGTGTGTGAGAGTGCGTGTGTGGGAGAGGGAGTGTATGTGCGCGCGTGTGTGTGGCAGCAGGCAGGCATGACTTGGCCATACATAATGCTTAACGTGCCAAAAATTTATGCTTATTAAAAACTCAACAAAAAAATGGGCAGAGCAGGAGAAAAAGCGCAAAGTCAACGCGACTGACAGCTTCATTCGATAATTGTTATCGTCATCGTAATCGCTATAGTCATGGGCTGACAATGGCAAACAGTAATTGTTATCGTTGTGCTTATCGCTATAGTTATCTTTATCTATATCGTCATCGTCGTCGTTGATAAATACATTCTCTAATTGTAATCGTCAGCGTTATCGATTTAGTCAACAATATAATGTATCGCTACTGTTATTCATTCGATAATTGATATCGTCATTACATTTGAAAGAGTCGATAGATATTGCTATAGTCATAGACTGACTGAAGGTCCTTCAATAATTGTTATCGTCATCGCAATTGCTTCAGTCTTGGTTATCTTTCTAAAAACGTTTTCGTCACTATTATCTTTATCGAAATTGTCCCATCTCTATGTACTGTTATCATTCATTATTTGTTATTGTCATCGATATACCTTATTACCATCGCTTTATCGGCTGCAGACTCGAATTACTGTTGTTATTGTCTTGTCTATCGTTATCGTTGTTGTTATCGTTATCGTCATCGTTATCGTCATTGTTATCGTTATCGTTATCGTCATCGAACCTTATTAAATTGCACTTTCATTTCGGATACACAATCAATTATTTATTTCGAACATTTGTCGAACACAGCTTAAGGAGCCACGGGCAAATGAGCACCCTGGGGCTGGAAACCGTTCTCATCGGCAACGTAGTTCACGGTGTAGGTCTGTCCATCATCGGCGACAAAGCTGAAGCTACCCTTGACGACAATAGCCTCATGATCGGTGCCGGCGTTCTCCAGATGTCCGGAAGCATCGACCTTGGTGCCATCGGTCTGCACAAGACTGCATGGCAAAAAGCAAAAGGAATTCATATTAAATTCCCCCGATTCTATAACTCCAAATCGGTACTTACGAATGCGAGAAGGTCTCGGGCAGCACTTCCGACTTAAGTTCAACAATCTCCGCTGTAGATCCTGGTGCGCCTGGTGCAGGGGCAGCCAGGGCAACGGCGAAGAGGGCAACAAAGACAATGAGGAACTTCATGTTTCAAGTTGGACTGTTGCGTTTGAGATATCAAAGGTAACTATGGCTAATCTGGCCGATTGACTGCATATTTATAGCGCATTCGCAATGACATTGGGCATTGCAAAAAATAAATTCGCAAAAATCGCAAAAAATTGGCAAAAAATAAAATCCGCTGACGCTAAACTAGTTTATGGAAGAAAGAAGAAGCTCGCAAAATATTTGCATCAATTAACATTTGAAATGCACAGCCCGAAAAGAAATATAAAAAATTAATTTATAACGCAAAACGTAAACGTAGCTGCATAAGGCATGGGGAAACCCGTTTAAGCAGCTAGTCAGATGCAAATCGCAGTAGATCATACAACTTATGTATAACTTATTATGAGATTCTATAGACAGACTAAGTTCACCTTATTCCCTGCTCACTGTAGTGTGCAATCAGACGACGGCGATCATAAATAAAGTTGTGGTTCCTGGTCCAGAAATCCGGTTGGGAAACATTTGATCGCATGTTCTGTCTCATTATTTCTTTATGCGAGTAGAAATTACTGCGCTTTTTGTATGCGCATAAATAAACGTATCTTATAACATGATCCCCCAAGATGTTTGAAACAAGATAATTTTTTAAATAATAAAAGACATTTCTTTGTATAACACGTGCTCGAACGAACACACATTGTAAACATTTTTGTATTCATTTATTCTTACAACATTTTTAGTTAGAATAAATTATGTGCCTGGGGTTTGATCTATATATCCGATTTGCTACACTTAAAATTTTTAACAAATTTAAATTAAACAAATTCTAAAATATTTTACAATATAGATTAATGCATTTTATTTTTCTAAAATTTTCTATTAATTATCTAAAACTTTTATGTAAATTATTGCTTTAATTGAAAACAAAGTTGATCGAAACAAGAAATATTTAGCGCATTATATAAGTTCCATTTCATTAAAACGCGTTCTAATTTGGTTTAGTCCATTAACTATGCCAACTAGTTTAAGCTTTTAGCACGCATAATTTGCATTAATTTTGCTATATATACGTATTGGATTCGCCCAAATAGTTATAGTTAGTTTTGAAGTCTCAACTCCGACACTCAACATGAAATTCCTTATCGTTTTCGTTGCGCTCTTTGCCGTTGCTCTGGCCGCTCCCGGCAACCCTGACGCTGATGCACAAGTTTTGAAATGGGATAACGACAACATTGGTGTCGGTAGCTACGACTTTTCGTAAGTGCAAAACCAACCGAATGCCAGAACTAACAAAGCTATGGGCTAATTTTTTTCTTTAATCTCACAACGCAGATACGAGACAACCAATGGTATTCAAGCGCAGGAACACGGTCAACTTGATGCGGATGGTGAGATCGCTGTCAGGGGTGAATACGCCTATACAGGCCCTGATGGACAGACCTACAGTGTTAGCTACATTTCCGATAAGAACGGTTTCCAGCCCCAGGGTGCTCATATTCCATCAGCTTAAAAGAGTTTAATAATAAAAAGAGAGATTGATTTTCTACAAATTTGTGTTTCATTGCATCTTTTACAGCAAGATCTGTAGAGTGAAAATAACAACTAGCTAAAGCATGCAATATTCTCAACAATTAAGCCAATTTTTGCAAAAAATTTTAAGCATAATCGATAAATATAATAAAAATTTCTGAAAAATTTCCTGACCAAAAATATACCCAATTTTACACAAAATCCAAGTTAACCTCGCTTAGCAGTGCAAGCAAGCAAAAAGTTGATAATTGAAACAGTCAAAAAAGGGTTGGGGCGTTGCAGGAGGAAGGAACTTCAACTTGGCATTACGCATACGCCGCGTTGTATGTGCAGGCAGCCTGCAGCAACATCAACACATGTCACGCAGTGCCAAAAAGGGAACAACAAAAACAAAATGCAAAACTACTTCAACGAGCTCGCATGTTTCAACTAATACACTGTCGATGACCCCCCCGAACCCCTGAGCCAACCCACCGCCCTGCCAGCGCTGCCTGGGCTGCACTGTGTGTACTTGTATACTGACGATTTAGCTGATTTATGTTGATTTGTGCGCAAGAGAGCAGGAGAGGCAGAGGGAGAGGGAGCGAGGTAGGCGAACCAAAACGGTTCCCGGTTGTACAAAAAGCACAACAACAACACGACAGGCAGCCCCATAGCGTGCGCTTTAAGCCAACAATAAAGGCAACTTACAAACGTAGCCGGAGCTGGAGCCGCAGCCTTTCGCGCTACTTTCGGCCTCACTTCGGCTGCACAACTTCGGCCAATGCCGACTTCGGGTCGCGCCCAGAAAATCTGCGTACACAGTGTGCCACTCGGTCGTGTCCTTTAGCCGAACCGAAACCGTAGCCGAAGCCGAAGCCGCCGTCGCCGTCGCCGCCTTGTGCTGAGTCGACGCTGCGAAGCGTCCTGGAATTGCGATTGCCGTCGAGTCCGTGTCCGTGTCGAGTCGAGTACAGACGTCGTTGTCGTCGCCAAACGCTGTGCGCAAAAATTAGTTCAAAGCGAGGCATAGATACATTTTCCACACACACACACATACACCAACAACAACAACAAAAGAAATCCAACAAAACCAACAGAAACCAAACCAAGCAAACCAAAGCAAGCAACCAAAAAAATTTCTTGGTATAGCAAAAAAATAAAATTTCTCGCAACGAAATTTGCAAAGAAAATGTGCGAAAAATTAATGAAAATTTGGCAAATCCAATATCGCGTACACTGTTAAAAAAAACCTTATATAAATCTGGCTAAAAAGCAACAAAAATTAAAAGAAACAACAAGAAAAGCAAAGCGAAAAAGAAGGCGTTGCTGCAAAAATCGAAGCCAACTTTATGCATATTTCTTGGTGTAGACAGCGCGACGTGCGTGTGTGTGTGTGCGAGTGCCTGTAACAGTGTGTGTGTGTGTGTGAGTACGTGCACACGTACATGTAAAAGTAACACAACATTAACGCATTGAAATATTGAAATATATGTAAAATTATATAAATTTGAGGCACACACACAGATACCCTGTAATTTGCAAAATCTAAAAAAAACTGTGCCACAAACAGCAAATAACCCACTACACACACACACACACTGACACACGCACGCAAAAACCAAGGCAAATAAACCTAAATAAATATAGAAAGGAGTCTGATGCAACGTGTGCCTGTGTGTGTGTGTGTGCGCGCGTGTGCCTGTCTGTGTGTGTATACTCACGTTTTGTTTGAGTGTGGCAGGCAGCCAGGCAGGCAGGCAGGCAGGCACTCTGCATAAGTGAGAAGCATCAAGCGCGACGTCAATTTCAAACGGCGTCTTCGTGTGCGCGTCTCTCCATCGCCTTCAGTTTTTGACATACCCTGCACCTTCTTGCTTGCTTGCTTGCCAGCGGCTTCGTTGATTAGCCTCAAACTCGTGCTAAACCGGCAACGACGGCTTTTCGGCCCGCATATCCGTTTTTCCGGCCGCCCTCATATGCGCTGCATGAGCAGAGATAAAACAAGTTTTTCGGACTTGAAGAAGTTTTCGATTTTCACACACACACACACGCAATAACTTTGCACTCGGGCAGTGGCAGCCGTAGCATGTCACGACTTTTCCATTAAAAACTTGCCCCATAGCATCTCTGATTAAGTAATTTACTCCAGTCGTGGCGGCCCCCACGACGACGCATTAAATATGCAAGTTCAAGTTAGGGTCCTGCATATTTAAGCCTTTTTTGTAGGTCATCAAAAATGTAAGCAGCGCAAATCGCAGGCAAGCCAGGCAGGCAGAGGGGGAGGGGAAAGAGGAGGTAAAACTCATTAATAACTCTTGGCAAGAGTTGAGAACAAAGCGCAAGGCGCAAGGCGCGAGGCAAGGCGCAAGTTGCAAATGAGTTGAGCTGAGCTGACAATGGCAATAATAAATACTATGCAGAGACAACAACAACAACAACAAAGGCAACTGTCGCAATTCGCAATTTAATTAATGCCAGCGGCAGTGGGAGGGGTAGGGGGGAGGAGCCGCACATATGTTTATGTAATTTACTTATCCTGCATGCGTTCGCCGTGCTCGCGTGAACAACAGCAACAGCAAACCATGGCAACAATACGCAGCTACTCTTTGTTCTACTACGAGCAGCCCCTCCCCCCACCTCCTGCTCATACCTCCCCCAACACAGCCACAACACCTACTCCTTTAGGTCTCTCTCTCCCTCCCTTTCTCTCTCGCTTTGCCCACAGCACACACAAAGCAATCAAAGCAAACGGCGCAAGAAAATTTTGAAAGCAAAAGCCACACACACACACACACACGCAAAACCAATTAACAAGATATGTGCGAGAGCAGAGAGAGAGAGAGAGAGCGAGAGCGAGAGCGAGAGCAAGCACATGCAACAAAAAGACATACAAATCAAATGCGCTTAAAAAAATACACGTAAAACTAAAGAAAAAAATCAAAAAAAAAAGAAAAGCAATACAAAGCCAAATGCCTGCCTCACACACACACACACACACACACACACACACATGTAGCTGTGTTGGCAGGAGCCAAGTAGCAAGCGTTTATGCTAAACAGAGTGTAACTGCCGGGGTTGCCAGTTCGCCCAGTTCGCCCTGCTCGCTCGCTTTTGCCAGTGACATTTTCTGCAAAAAGCCAAATCCAAAGCAACAACAACAACAACACACGCACATAGCCCAGAGCGTGGCACACACAGGGCAAGCAGTCGCTGCTCTCTCTCTCTCGCTCTCACGCGCTCAGCTTGGCAGCTCCCTCGCTTTGCAGAAAACGTAGCATACTTTTAGGCTGCCATTTTTTTGCGCTCACAGCGTGGCTCGTGCTATTTTTGGCCGCGCTCCTTGCTGGCTCGCTTAGGCGCTCTCTCGCTCTCCTCTCTCTCTCTGTCTCTCTCTGACAGGCTCTCTCGCTTTGCTCTCTCTCTTGTGCAGCTGCTGCTGCCACTACTAACCCAACTGTCAACGGGCTGGGCCCGTTTCGTAGACGCGCCGTGGCAAACGGTCTCCGAACGTGCAGCTGAGAAAAGATAAAGGACAAAAACGGCAAACGCAAAATTGCGGAAAATTCTCAAGCTAACAAAAAAAAACTAAAAGAAAAACTAAACAAACTGTGTAAAGTGTCTCAAATGACTGCGTGTGTATGTGCGTGTGTGTGTGCGTGTAAGAAAAAGCGTAGCAAGTGCAAGAAAAAAAGTGAAAAAAATAAATAAAAATTAAAAAAATACTAAAATAAAATACAACAAAAATTGCATTAATTTAATCCATTAAATCTTTCAGTGTTAATCAAACAATAGTCAAAAAAAAACTATAAAACACAATCCGCATAGCAGAACAAATAAAAAACTTAATCAATTTTTATGACCCACTCGCAACGTAGTCAGAATGTCAAGAGTTAAGGCGAATTGTGGCAGGAATCTTGCATGGAAATGACCACAGGCAACTGCAACAACAGCAGCAGCAGCAGAGGCAACAACGAGTGGAAGCCAAGGGCCACGGACAATAAACAACAACAACAACAACAATAACAATTAAAAGCAAAACGCAATGGGATGGAATGTCAATTTCTTTGCCTAGAACCCAAAACTGAACTGAACCCAAACCGAAAATCAATCGATCTGTTTGGGTTTAAAAGGAAAATGAACCATACGGCTTAGTATTATATTTAAAAGAAACGAAGCTAGCCAGGCAAAAGCGACAGGGCAGACCAAAGGATGCGTAAGTAAAGGCGTAATCCGTGGGGGCAGCCAGAAGAAGACAACGAAAGAAGGGCTCGATTTCAAGGCAAACGAAAGGCAAGAAAGTCTCTCGTCAGCGCGACGAATGTAATTAAAAGTAAATACACTAAAAGGCAAAGCGTTAGCGGAACTGTGCGAGGGTTGCCCAAGAAAATACTAACAAATGCGGCAGAGCAGACGATAGCGATCCTTGACAGACTGCATGCACAGAGAAACAAAGAGAGATTCGCACTGAAGAGCAAACAATTCAATGATATAAGCTCATCTTCTAACATCAAAACACACACACACACAGACACATACACTCACATACTCACACACACAGACTGCTCTACTACACACACACACACACACTTACACTTGCACGCACTGATGTACTGACTGAAAGCCTCGCTGCCTAAAAAAACAAAAACAAAAACAACCAAACTAACTCACTGACTGAGAGACTCGAGCGAAAGAAAAGAAATTAGCTAAAGAAAGAAGCCCCCAAAAGAAAGAAAGCAACAACAAAATTTAACTACTTGCAACATCAACTACAACAACAACAGCAACAGCAACAACAACTTACTTTATAAAACACCAGCAAACCAAAAAGAAACAAAAAATCGTTTTTAATGCCACGCAAAAGCCAAAAAGCTAAAACCAAACAAAAAACAAAACTAACCAAGCAACAACAACAACAACAAGTATAACTAACACCAGGCAACAACAACACCAAATCACATCCCCAAACTCCAACTCCAACTCCAACTGCAGCTCCAGCTTCCTTCCAACTACAACAACCACAAGAACAACAAACGTGCAACACCATGAGTGATTCAGCAATGGACAAACTAATCAAACTGACGCCCTGCACCCGCACACCGCTGCTAACCATCTGGCTGGCTATTAACATGGCCCTCATCGTGCAGGAACAGGGCCCCAAACGTAGCACCACAGTGCAATCGGCGTGAGTACAAGAACATAAAAGTTATATTTCCACTAAAGGTTGAGTGTTCTAGACCTTGACTATTTCCTAAGTACTATCTATGTTTATTATCTGATCACTACTAAATTTTAAGATAGTCTTTAAGAAGGTGCAAATTGTTGTACACACCAAATCATAAACTTCTAGCTTTAAAATTACGCTGGCAACACTATTTTTAAGATTTTTCGGAAAGTTGAGACTGGGTACAAAAATTCTGAAATAAGTAATATCTAAGTGCAGTAAGAAAACACATTGTCAACAAGTTTGATGGCCCCAGCTCTGCAAGTTTTTGAGATCTGCGTGTTCATACATACAAACTTGGCTTTATTAACTCTGTTTTAGAGGCTGCCAAAGAACATTTATACCTTGTGCCTGCATTCAGCTCTTAGGTTGCTATAATACCCTTCTACCCATCGGTTAGTGACTATATATAAAAATTCCACATAAATATGGTATACCTTATATGATATTTATGTGTCGAGTCTAGCTAGTTAAGCGTCTCCACCTTCTGCATAACTGATTATGCAGCACATTGTGGGACCTGTCTTTGAACTTGATTAACTTGAGACCGGTTTTGCGTTGCGATGTGACTACGACGACGATCTTCAGCTGATCTCAACACGGTTTAAATAGCTCGACGTTTCAAATAAATATGCGCATAATTTAAGCTCGTTGCGCTCTGTTTTTTTGGAGCTCGATTACTTCCTGAACTCTGCCCTATTTAGCGTGCAAAGCCATGGCCTAAGACAATTTACAATAGTTTGAAATTTTCAATTTAAATGTTAAACAAGAAATTTTGGAAAAAAACTAAGAAGCCTCAACTCTTCAATCACCCTACATTTTATGACATTAGTCTATATAGTTGCCATAAAAAAAACGTTGCCCACGCTACTTAAGCGAATTGCACTGGGCACTCGAAAACCTGTTGTGATCTTCAGTAAGATCTTCAGATTGACATTATCATTCAGGTGCTAATTTTGCTAGCTTCGGGGCGTTTTCAAGAAACAAAAGTAAAACCGAAAGATGTCGCACAAAAGCGAAACGAAACAAAACCGGTAAAGCATACGAAAGAGATGGCATATCTTTGATTTTTGTCTAAGCACGATCAGACAACTGATCACAGGCTAAGGCTGTGACGTCAGCCATTTGGTAGTGACCTTGAAACTGTGCGAATCTTTGTAGATTTGAAAGACTTTGATAAGCAGAGCCACGTGCTGCTTTCTGCTGTCTCGTTGCAAGAAAGAAAGTGCTGGCAGATCTCACTGAGGTTCATATCGAATCAGATATTTGACATATATAGTATATAAAATACTATAGATGTTCCGGCATTCAGCTGCTCAATGACAGATCTTCGTTTGTTTGCGATTTTTGTTTTCTTTTTGCAAACTGCATCAATGCCTGCGATTTCAGGTTTCAGAGACAAATCACATAAATGTTAATTATACCAAATTTTTGCAATGTTTAGCATTAAACTAGTTTTTGCCAAAATCAAATCGTTGCAAAAAAAAAAAAAATTTGCAAAAATCCAAATTCGCAAATTTGCACAACGAATTCGCTATAAAAATGCAGCTGATCTGCAATCAGATATCATAGTTACCTTTGAAGTCTCAAACGCAACACACAATCCTCTACAAAACAACATGAAGTTCCTCGTCGTTTTTGTTGCCCTCTTCGCCCTGGCCGTGGCCGCCCCCAACTATGACACCGAAATTATCAACCAGAAATCTGAAGTGCTCCCCGAGAGCTTCTCCTATGAGTAAGTGATGAGGGCAGTAGGATCACACTAGTTCAGGATGCTCATCCTTATATTCCACTCGCAGTGTTAAGCTTGCCGACGGCACCTCCGTAGATCAGTCTGGTGTACTGCAGAACGCTGGCTCTGAGCACGAGGCTATTTCCGTCAAGGGTAGCTACTCCTGGGTGGACCCTGATGGCCACTCGCACACCATCAACTATGTTGCCGATGAGAACGGTTTCCAGCCCCAGGGTGAGGATGTGCCAAAGGCTTAAGCACTAAAAGCAACAAAAAACTGATTAGATGGGATGCAAAAAAAAAAAAAAAAATAAAGTAAAATAAATTGATTGTTTATCGAAAACTAAGTTTATATTGCTCTATAGCAGGGGGAAGAGTGTTTCATAGCAGCGCAAATATCTTAGCATCTGGACATACGCATAATTTGTGACAAAGTGTTCAAAAAAATAGAAAGAAAAATTTAAAACAATCAAAAAACGTTTATATCGCTTTTAATGGTGGAAACACTTCTTAAAAGCAGTGGAAACATCTTTTTGAATTTGTTTCAAATATATTTACACTTTAAACAACGATCTTATAACAGTTAAAAAGTGAGTGTGCAAAAATGTTAGAAACAATTTAACTATGTTACTTGTTTATCGAAAAACGTATAAAGCAGTGGAAACACTTTTTAAAAGCAGTGAAAATATATTTTTAAATTTTCTTCAAGTACATAAACAATTTCAACAAGAAATTTTAACTAACAGTTAAAAGTTTAGTGCTCAAAAGTTGAGAAAAAAAATAATACAAATATTTTTCCTATTTATCGAAAAATGTATAAAGAAGTGGAAACACTTTATTAAACGTTTTTTCGAGTACTCTAAAAAATTCAATTAACAAACTCCCTTGCAAACTTATAGTCAAACATGACAAACTGTCTAACGACTCAGTTTACAGGGTATACACAAGTATTGCCATTTTCCGCTAAACAATAAATTTTCTCGCTGCGACACTTTGCTGCAATGCGCTGTGCGACAGAGACAGCGACAGCTCACTTTGGTGGACAGGTGCGTGCGTGTCCCCACGGAGTCATAACTCAGGCTAATTTATGATTGTTCAAATACAAAGTACTATAGCTCACTTCAGCTTCAGTTACAGTTCGAGCTCTGTGCGCTAATTAGCGCCAGCGTGACAGAGACAGCTACGCTTTGGCTTGGCTCGTTTCAATTCCATTACGTTTCGAGTACCGTTTGACCTGCTAGCGGTAAATAAACATTACGCTCCCTCCCCCTCTCTCCCTGCCTCTCTCTTTCTCTCTTTCACTGCTGTGGCATTTTGAATAAATGCAGGCAATTAATTAAGCTCGTCATCGTGTCGCATTTGCATGCGAAAATGCTTCAAGCTTGAAAAATGACAACTGCCTCGGCACAAAGCCAGCTGCCTTGTAATTACCACATGAAAATTTGTGCATGTGTGTGTGTGTGTGTGTGTGTGGAAAGTTGTCAGAGTGCTGAGTGAGTGTTGTTTGCGTTTCGAAAAAAACGAAGTGCATGCGACATATTTGATTAGCGGCAAAAGCAAAGCAAAGAAATGGCCGCGCGTCCTGAATGTTTTCCTTTTCGGGTTAGCGCTCATTAGGCCAGATTCAGTACACACCAACACACACACACACACACCAACTCAGGGGCCAACTGGCAATTTGGCTAAATCAAAGGGTCTTCAACTCTGCGCATGAAAGAGCTACTACTACCACGGCCATGGAGATTGGCAGCCTGATCGCGTGTGCTAGCCGTAACAAGCAACAGCAGCAGCAACAACAACAAGAAGAAGTACAACAACAACAGCAACAACAACAAGCAACAACTGGCACAAAGTGCTGAAGGCAAAGGCAAATGTCGTGGAAATGTCGCAAGTCACACGACACAACTTGCCTTGCCTTGCCTTGCCTTGCCTCTTGCTTCAATTCGAGTCGACTTGAGTCTCGGCACAGTTGGCTGCCTATTTGGGGCAGGCTGTGTAAAGTTTACGCCACTTTTTCATGCAACATTGCACAGGCGACGCCACAAAGTATGCAACACAAAATGATAGCCTTGCGCGCACAAACACACAGAGCGAGAGAGAGGGAGAGCAAGACGTAGGCAGGCAAGGAATGCACTGGTTGTTGTTGTTGCCCAGAAAGGTTAAAGGCCAAAAGCACACAACGACACAGTTTTTTTTTCCACCTTCAGCTGTCGCTGTTGCTGCTGTTGCTCACTTTACAGCTCCCTTGCTGTGCTGGAACTTTGCTTCGAACCGAAGACGCGACTCGGACTTGGACGAGTCCGCTTAGTCTGGGCTGCTGCTTGGCTCCACTGTGGAGCAGTTGCCCCACACACAAGTGCACACTTCACTTGGAATTTATTGATGGCAGATAATGCCAAAGTGGCAGCGACAAAGCAACGATGGAGGCCTGCCTCCTCGCTTGCCTCCACACTCTGTGTGTGTGTGGCAAGCTGCATCGTGGGGGCAGCAGCGGCAGCTGAGACAACACACTCTGTCGAGTCGCCGTCGAGTGTCATTGAGCGTAAATTGTTGTTCCTTCACATTTTGAGTATGATTGAGAATATCTACAAGCAGCAGGGGGGAGGAGGGGGCGGGGCAAGCCGTTGCCATTTTGCCATCCGCTTTTCAAATATTTAATAAAGCGCAGACACGGTAACTTTCATTTTTTTGCTCTGCTCTCTCTCTCTCGGTTTATTTGTCTTCTACAATTCGCTTGGCAACTATTTTGATTACACACACACACACACACACTCATACACTGAGTCACACATATGTTTGCCCTGCGCTATCCTGTCTGTCTCTGTTCATTTTGCAAAATGTCAAGGACTCGTCAGCGCCAAATGCAATTCACAATGTTACCTCTCTCTCTCTCTCTCTCTTTCTCCCCCCTCTCTCAATTGCAATTGACTTTCGTATTCAATCAAATGCTGCCTGTCTGCATACTTACTGCCCGCACTGTCAAACATGCAGCATAATCTTTTCATTAATTCGATTCTTGAAACAATTTTGTTGTCGTTGTTGTTTCTTTTTATAAATAAAATCAAAAGTCATTAACATTTAAATGCTAATTTTTGCCGGCCTATAAGGCATATGCGATACAATCGAACGACCGGAAGAACCGGTACACAAGCCAAAAGAAGCTGCTCAAAATTTATTGGGCCCATCGTAGAGTTGGATTGAAAAACTACAATATATGCAAAAATATTTAGAGCTAGCAACTGTAGCACATACGATGCCACTGATCATCCAAATCAATATCAATAGGCTCGATATGACGTTGATCATTTGCATATATATCGCTGTCTGTCTGTCTCTACTGAATAGGCCTAAAACAAGTAAATCGCGCGCGCTAATTTGCATGTCTGCTTAGAGTGGAGTGTGTCTTGTGTGTAAAGTTATGGTTAAACATGTTTTTTGAGAGCCTAAACTTTGACTATAAATACTCTGTGAATTTGCCATAAAAGTTATAGTTACCTTTGAAGTCTCAAACGCAACAAACAATCCTCAACAACATGAAGTTCCTCATCGTTTTCGTCGCTCTCTTCGCCGTTGCCCTGGCCGCTCCCCCAGCATCCAACGCTGATGTGGAGGTCCTGCGCAGCGATTCCGAAGTGAACCCCGATGGCTACAAATACGCGTAAGTATCCCAAGAAGCAGCCACTTTAAAAGGATCCTCTAGCTAACTTCCAACCAATTTCGCTAACCAGGCTTGAGACCAGCGATGGTACCTCCAAGAACGAGGAGGGTCACATTGTGAACCCCGGCGCTGAGAACGAGGCTATTGCCGTCAAGGGTAGCTTCACCTGGTTGGACCCTGAGGGTCAAGTGCACACCATCAACTACATTGCCGATGAGAACGGTTACCAGCCCCAGGGTGAAGATATCCCCGTTGCCCCAGTGGTTTAAAAAGTTATATATCTGAAAAAATAAAAAAAAAAGAAGTTTTGTTATTGAAAAAAAGTATACAACATTTGTTTGTCATCGCATTTTTCCCGCCCCCCAAAAGTTTTCAAACAATGATGGGTCTATTTTTAGTCCAACATCCGACAGCAAGTTACAAATCTATTAGAAAAAAAACGCAGACGCCCACTCACACGCCACGTGGCCAGCTCTAAATGGGCCTGGCTAACTTTGGGCTTATCTGCGTGAATGTGAATGTGAATGTGAATGTGAATGACTTGGCAGGCGTGTTGCTACAGCCAACACATTTCGCATTTCGCATTTCCGCTTTTGCTTTAACATATCACTTGAATTTATGCAGGGGCGCGTGTCCAACGCAGCGTATACGTAATGGCCATAGCACTCAAATGTAACGCTAAAAGCGGCGAAACGACAACAACAACAACAACAACAACGACGACGACAGCTACAACAATAACAAAGATATTTCTTACATTTTCATTTTGCGTTTGGGGCGTTGCCGCAGGCTCTCACTCACACACACACGCACATCCATCCGCCATTTGAGTAGAACAAACAAAACATGCAGCCCCGGCTTCAGATAAGACAACAAACTGTGGCCAGCGATAATACTACACACTATGGCGGCTGGTGTTTGCCCCAACATCCCAACATCTCCCACCATTGCCTGCCACTTGGGGCGACACGTTTTGGTTGTGCTGCGCATGACATTGCTTTGTTACATTTGTTGTTGTTGTGGCTTGACACTTGGCAATTTGTGCGGCTCTGGCTCAAAGCAACTTAGTTACATTTTAGCCACATTTTTCTTGTGCATTTCCTAAACAAAAAAAGGTCGTCCCCCCGTAACCACATTGAAGTGCTTTTTCCCTCTCACACCACATACTTATGCGCAGACTGTGTATTTGTGCACATTCAATAGTCAAATATTTGATGGCTCATTGACATTTTCAAGTGCACTCAAAAACAAGCGCACACACACACACATGCGCTGGCCTGGCAGCTGCATAAATAAGTTGATCAAAAGTGGCATAATAATTAGTTTCAGCTCGCAAAGCTCGCACACATTTGCATATCACGCATACGCATTGTGGGCCACGCCCCACACACACACACACAAACACACACTCTGTAATTTGTTACGTGTCTGTGTTTGTGCGAACCCATTGACAGCAGCTGGATGTCAAACAGTGCGTATACGCGACGCAACCTCACACCAAATTCTATCTTCAACTCAAATCAAATAGCAATCAAAACTTTTCATTATCCCCCCCAAGCCCCTCAAGCTCCCCGCAAAGGCAACCGCATATCAACTGTTGTCAGGCCATTGCGCAGCAGCAACAACAACAACAGTAACAACAGCAACCTGACAGGAGCTAGCAGCTTTGCGGCCTGCCACACACACACACGCACACATATTTATAAATAGGCTGCCATTTTTTTTATGTCGGCTTTCGTTAAATGCCAACGCAAAATGCGCAGGCAGGCAGCAGCCGACAACAAAAGAGAGAGAGAGAGAGAGAGAGCGCGGGCCAGTGAGAGAGAGAGCTTGAGAGAGAGCGAGAGAGTGACTGGAAAAGAGAGTGAAAGCAAGCTAACAAGCAGCTGAGAGAGCGCGAATTTCAGCCTATTTTTTTTTTTGTTGCTCAAAAATTAAAACCAAATCAAGCAACGCAATTTGACTTGGCCAAATGTCAAATATTTAATTATGCTAACAATTGAATTCCGCCTGTGGCAACACATACTCGCGCCGCATTTGTGACGTCACAGCGCGGGCAATGCGCGCGCGTGCAGAGAGACGAACGCATAAAGATAGAACTAGCAGCTCATATTGGGTGTTTATTTGCAGGCGTAACTTTTATTAAATTGTGATTTCACTCACGCACACACACACACACATGCCCGCATGTGTGCTGCAAACAAGCACTTGTGCCATATCCGCGCAGCGCTAGACTGTTAAAATAGCAACAACAACAGCAACAACAAACGCGCTTTAATAGCACAGTTTAGCGCAGAATAGACGCAAATAAACGGGGCATGCCTTGCGCCTTCAGCGCCAGGGACTAGCCGTAAATAATACATGCACATGTGCGTATGTATATACTTGTATATGTATTAATAGTATATATGGGTCTTTGGTTGTGCGCCCTGCTCTGCTCTGCCCTGCCCTGCCCATTTGACTGTTGTTTGACTTGGCGTGGGTGTCTGACTACACTTGATACCAAACAAAGTGTATGTAGCACACACATGCATATACACACGCTCATGTGCCACACACACACACACACACAGCCATGCATGTTACCTAGCTACAGCAGCCAATGTCAATGTATACTGAGGCCTAAAACAAGTAATCCGCCTCTAATTTGCATGTCTTCGCATTAGACTTACAAACTAGTCGTCGTCTTCTGCTTCTGCTTCTTAGCCCAAAGTTTGAACTAAACAAGTTTTGCGCTGTTTTACGAAGCCCATCGATTTGGCTATAAATACTCTGTGAATTTGCCATAAAAGTTATAGTTACCTTTGAAGTCTCAAACGCAACAAACAATCCTCAACAACATGAAGTTCCTCATCGTTTTCGTCGCTCTCTTCGCCGTTGCCCTGGCCGCTCCCGCAGCATCCAACGCTGTTGTGGAGGTCCTGCGCAGCGATTCCGAAGTGAATCCCGATGGCTACAAATACGCGTAAGTATCCTAAGAAGCAGCCACTTTAAAAGGATCCTCTAGCTAACTTTCAAATTCTGAAATCCAGACTTGAGACCAGCGATGGTACCTCCAAGACCGAGGAGGGTCACCTTGTGAACCCCGGCGCTGAGAACGAGGCTATTGTCGTCAGGGGTAGCTTCGCCTGGACTGACCCTGAGGGTGGATTGCACCAAATCAACTACATCGCCGATGAGAACGGTTACCAGCCCCAGGGTGAAGATATCCCCGTTGCCCCAGTGGTTTAAAAAGTTAAAAATTTAACCAAAAATAAAAAGAGTTTGTTATTTGAAAAAAAAAAAAACTATTCAGCATTTGTGTTTGTCATTGAAATTCTCAAAAGCTGTTAATTACTAGCTAGGTCTGGCCAAAAACAAGTTACAAAATCATCAACTGATCAAAGCTATTTTTGAACAAAATCGACCCTAAGTTGAACAGCTTCGACTTGAATTCTTACTTGATTTCTATCAATCATAGCGTTGTTAGATTTGTAGCTATTTTTAAGCGGAATGATATTTTATGCTGTTGGCAAAGTTTCCCTCTATCAGCGAAATGGGCGTGGCAAAAAATATATAAAATATTGTGCGGCTAACTTAGGTCAGTTTGTTCCAAATGGAACTGATCTGTAGCCTCATTTTCTGTACTTTATTTCATTCTCTTCTTTATCTTCTTCTTCTTCTTTTAGCACTGGTGGCGGCAGCATGTTGGGTGACGTAAACATATCCGCTATACTCGACTCCTTTAGTGTTAGTTACGACAAAAGAGTAAGACCCAATTACGGTGGTAAGTACAAGCGATATATTGAAATCGTCCAGTCTATATACTACATGTACTACTTACTATATATAGCCGAAACTAGTTAACCAATACACCAACTACTTAAGCTAGCTAACTGAAGGTTTGGAAGTGGGGAAAAGATATTCACAGATAAATGCATAAATGTAGAAAACATTTACACATGTTGTTTATCAAATATAGCTAGATTACAGCTAACGTAACGCCCGTGGGTCCCTAATATATACTAGCTAAATTTACATATATAAAACTAACTGTAACTCTTAAGTTTTTCGGTTCTACACTAAACTACTTACCTACATACATAACGCTCTTAAGTTGATCGTCTATGCAGTACTACTAGTAATACTTATAATGTTTTAACATGCCAAAAACAAAAAACAAAAAAAAAAACTACTGTACGTGTTTTTTAGGACCTCCCGTCGAAGTCGGAGTCACCATGTATGTGCTATCAATCAGCTCGCTCTCAGAAGTGAAAATGGTACAAACTTAATGACCTTTGTACCTCTCTCTCTCTCTCTTACTCTGTCTATCTCTCTCTATTTCTCTTATCTTATTGTTAAGCGCTCTCTCGCATAATCTGTCTTTGTTGTTGCAGTTTATTTGTTTATTTAATTTAACATTTTTGCGTTCTCTGTTAACTACTTAACTCTTTTGATTCGTAATACACATTGCTTCAGTTGCGTTCTACAGCCACGTTACATGAACACATACGTTCTAAAACACACACACAACACACCAACACACACCCGAACATTCAACTGTTTTGCTTTATATTGAAAAAAAAAAAGAACTACACCCTATTCGATCTAACTATATTCCAAAGTACACCAGTTGAAAGTATTTTTCTGTCTATCAAATAAATTTGATTCTGATTTAATTCTATTTTAATTTTGCTTTCGTTTCGTTGGACAACTATGAATAGGGATTTTCCAATTCTTATGCTGAGTCGTATATTAGGTTTAAAGACAGGTTCCTTTACTGACCATACCAAAGTGAGGCTGCGCATCAGTTCAGTACTGACTCTTCTCCCTAACTAACTTACTACAACTACTAATAACTCGTGTCTAGTATCTGTCCTAGTAACCAGTGTCAACTACTATTACTACTACCACATCTACCACCATCTACTACATCTACAACTAACCATTGGCAATGCTTTTTTCTTATCAATACGAACTCACCAACTTAGTTTAGTGCATAAATTTTGAACCGAGTCTCTCTCTTTGTGTGTATGTGTCGTTGGCAATTTAAGTACGTTCTTTGATTTTGATTGGTCAGCACCGAAAAAAAAAGAGTTCCCAAGAATCTATAAACCATACACACACACACACCCACACACATAAATACACAGCAAATCCCTCAAATGACATATCATATATGTTCCACGTACTACTGCTAACCTTAAACTACTCTACTATAACAAACTCGTACTTATAAATCCATTCATCCCATATTTCCTACCCAAAATGGCAAAACTTAACTCAGTTCACTTCATGGATTATAATTTCTGTCTACTTTTTATAGGACCCACAAAACAATCACACAATGCTTCAAGATAAATTTTCATAACTTGCAGCTGGCAAATTTCTGAAAATTCAATGCTTTTTTATAAAATGGTGTGTTAAATCCGCTGAAAAAATAAATAACAAAACGAATAAACAAGTTATCAAGTCTTTCATCGCTAGTTATCTATTCGTTTCGCTAGAATTATTTATCGATTTTTTTTACCATCGCTAAGTAAAAACAATGAAAAAGCATAAGCAAAAAAGCAAAGCAAAAAGCAAAGCAAAAAATCAAAGCAATCAAGCAACAAGCAAGCAATAACTCAAGTAGTCGATTTGGTTTTCATTCGGCGCGTGCAAAAAACATATAAATAAACTAAAAAAAAAAAAAAAACAAACGAACAATAGCAAAATCATTCGCACAGCAACAAAACGTAAACGTAGAAAAATGCAAAAAACCAAAGCACAGTACTTTCTTAAGCAAAAATGTAACTGTTTATTTGATTTTGCTATAGAAAATTAAACAGCAACAATGAAAGAAATATTTTATACAAAGAAGAATCCCAGAAGCTCGAAGCGTTTCTCTTGAGATCCTTTTGGGTTAACACACACAGACACATATATGCTAACAACGCATCAGGTACAATGGTTCAGAACCGCAACAACTACAACAAGAAACAGAACAACAACAATTACGACCAAAAAAAAAAAACCTACGTCAATAAGAACCATTTAAGTATTATGCAAACAAACAAACCCATCAAACGTGTGTGTGTATATGTATGTTGCAGGTCCCCCTGTGGAGGTCGGCGTCACAATGTATGTCCTCAGTATCAGTTCGGTTTCGGAAGTTCTCATGGTACATACGCAAAAAAAATCTACCAATTAAAAACATTTTACATACCTAAAAAAAACTTTTCTGTTAAAAAAAAAAAATCAAACAAATTCAAAAAAAAAGTATATCAATCATATGTCAACTTCTCGTCAACTTCTTAAGTTATCTCTATTTGTCTCTCTATCTCTCTCTCTCTCTCTCTCTATTCCCAACTATCAACCAGAACCTACTACTCTCTCTTCTTATACTCCTCTCTCTCTCTCTCTGTCTGTCTCTCTTTGCTCTTGCTTTACACACAATTTGTGTAACATTTGTTCATATAATATCATTTCGCTTTTTTGCAATCAAAAATACATAATCATTGCGTTCAAAAAAAAATACATTTCATTTCATAGTTAATTTCGTTCATTCTTTTATGGAACAAAGCAAATTGCAAATTTACAATGCATATATTCCCATTATACAATATATACTTATATATAAACATATTCTCAAATTTTTACCAATTAAATGTTGTGTTAATAATTGTTTTGCCATGCCATGTCAATTTGTCATTGCGCCAAAATAAAGTACAGTAAGCAAAATGAAATCCAATTAAAAAATGTTGCATTTGGTTTTACGATTTTTATAGTTTCAGTGTAAAATTAGGCAAAATATATATTTGCAAATCGTTCGATGTTTGTTTGTGTTTCAACTATAAAGCTATTACAAATCAAAAACTTCTTTCAATGTCGTTAACTTGAGACAAATTGTATTTGCAATTAAATCACTTGGCTACAGCCTGCTTTTGCTCTCTATCTATCCCGCTCTATCTCTCTCTCTCTATCTATCTCTCTCTATGTTCTATGCTTCAATGCGTCGTATACATTCACTATTTATACAATTGCCTTTCCTATTCTAAATTAACCTCTCGAGATGAGATTTAAATTGCATCCCCAAATTGAAATTAATATAAATATTTTGTTGATTATTATTGACCAAATTCATCACTTTACGAACACTTGCGATAGTTAAACATGCTTAAACCATATACTACTATTCTCATTATGAATCACTGTGCTAATCCAAAGTACTTTATAGTGGCCAAGGGCAAGGATAATCACAGCAGTCCTGTCGACAACGGCTGCGCGCATGCGTTTTTGTTAAAAAAAAAAAAAAAAAAAAAAAAAAAAACTAAACATAATCTGAATGAATATCATAATGTACGCAATATAGCATACTCGTACAGCTCGATGTCATATGTGATATACATATATATACTTACTATACTATATAGCAAGACAAATAAAAGTATAAATGTTCAAGGTTCTTCTATGTTTATTTTCCTCATTTTGACTGATCGCAGCGATCGATATGAAAGGATTCAATTATTCATGATTTTGCTTTACTTTACGATTCTAAAAGAAAATCTATTACAAATTTTTAGGCTTTATTTCCATGTCTTATTTTATCTTTGTCTCTTTTTATTCCGTTGAGCAATTGAAAACGAAACCTTAAGCCTTAACTTAAGTACATATATACATATGTAGGTAGTCAACTTATATGATTATAGTTTCCATTGTCCTTAGGACCTTTTGACTTTGTATTCATTAAACAAATTGGCTCCATTTTACTTAGCTAACTACTTAATCACATCAACATGCAAACTCCACTTCACTCAAGAATGAGGTCGAAAGAGAACAGCAATTAATTGGCCCCCACTTCCCCACCGAAAAAAATCCAATTCCAAATCGGAAAGAGATTGCCTTTTATTTCAGTTTCAGCTGTGTGAAAATTGAACGAATAAAAAAGCCAACCACTGTACCGTTACAAAGATAACAAAACTCACACCGACACACACACACACACACGTACACACACCGACAGCACCGTTACATGCTAGTGCACAAATGCCAGGCGAATTGACACATGCACCGTTCCGGCTTTGGCATCAAGTCAACAGCAATCAATTTATGCGAAAATAACGTGGTTAAAATGTACATGAGCACGAGAAGCGACAGGAAACACGAAATGCCAAATACGAAACACGGAACACGGCACACGGTATACACGAACAACACCCAGATGACACATGCCAATAGCAACAAGAACAGCAAATAGTAGAGCAACAACAACTCAGCAGTTTTTCACTTACACACACACACACACGTACATACATATGTTACATACTTACATTTACATAAACCCATTCGTAAAAAACCTTTCTCTTTATTTATATACCCTTGCAGTGAGTCTTTTTATAGAGTCACGATATGTGTTTTTGGAGATACTTTCAGGGGGCTACCTGAACGACTTTATAAACGCGATTGTGCGCACAAACCCGACTATCCTTTTACACTTGTAATTACGAAGCAACCGAACCGACGTAAACTTTAAATAAACTTATTGATAGCACACTTGGGAGGGTGGCGGCAAGCCGATTAATCAAGAGCAGGAGATCGTTCTCTGTTATGTGAAAGCTGTTAACAGCATCCCTGCAGTGCAAGCTAATTATCGAAATGTAACAGTTGCAAGCCTGTCACGATTAGTGCCTCTGTTAAGTGATCCCCTTTAACAGCAACATAACAGTGCAATGTGAGTAATCAATTGTGAACTTTCTGCAAGGGTATTGTGAATTCGGCAAGTCGAACGTTTTCGTTTTCGTTTTCTTCCTTGTTATTTTTGGTTTATACATGACAAACTCTCACGTATAGTTAACATAAGTAATGAAAATACGTTGTGTGTTGCCAAGTGAACTACTACTAGAAAATAAAACCACGCCGGAAAAACAAAAGACAAATTTACATTACCCGAAAAACAGCCAACCAACCAAGCGAGTAAACAAAAACAATGCCTGCAGAGTCACAACAAATACAACAGTTACAGATACAGATACAAATATTCCTGCAAGTACGTAGTATAAATTGTGTAAATGGTATGAAAACAGGGCGCAGAAGTGGTGTGAAAAACTAAAACAACCTAGACTCGGTCGCGTTTAAAGGTTAATTGTGGTGCCATGTTACAGTATTTTTTTTAGCAGAAAATACTCGTACCACAACTACAAATAAGTATTCAATTTAATCTGGAAGTTTGTGTTCCGCTTTTTTTTTTCTTTGTACATAATAAATAGTTGTCCCATCCCTTAAAACATATACAACTAGATACGTTGTATAACTGCCAACTTAGCTTTCAGAATTTTTTGGTTCGCTCTTTCCTTGGAAAAAAATTCAAATATTTGTGTACAATTTATGTTGATTATTTTCTTAAGACGTGCCTGAACCGAGTGGAAACCAAATCTTCTAGTTGAACTTAAGCTTAAAACTTAATCCAAAACCAAATTGAAAGCAACAACGAGAATTGCACCCATGTCACGAGTGCGACAAGCAATTTTCGATTAATATTGCAAGCATACATACATACTATATATACTAGTACTACTCTACTCTATAGAACTCTGAATCTGCGAGCGAAAAAGTACTCGAAAAGTACCCGAACAACGCTCACAACATGTCAATTTTGTGTTAACCCCTTTTTTCTTTTCCTTTCTCTGTCGTCTCCCACTTTATCGTTATCTTTGTTACAGTTTTTTATCGCGGTCACTATAGAAACACCCCCTACTCCATACCGTACCGCTCCGTATCCCAAATTGAAATCCAATCCAAATAGCAGAAAACACACATACACACACACACACCCACCGAAATAACTCATAGCATAAACCCCAACTCAGCCTGCTTGTGCCCAACTTGTCTGACCCATAGAAATCGGAGACGAGTACCCGCTTCTATTTCTATCCAATTACGCCTTCCGCTTTAGCTTTGTCCAGGCCTCACTGCCAACAGCCTCAACAGCCGCAGCAGCAGCAACAAAGAGCCGAGCCAAGCTAGCTTAAAACAAGATATCAATACTATATCTGTCGCATCTAACTGTGCAAAAACCCAATACAACTGCAGTCTGCCCCATTAGCCCCCACTAGCGGGAGTAGTAGTGATAAACAATACCCTTATTTTTTTAATTTTTCATATATATATATCCTATATAAGTATACTTTCTTGAGTAATCAGAAAATCCGATAATACTTCACATCACAGCAATACGAATATTTGTGAGAGGTTTCTGAACTGCTTTCGACTGTAAATAGCTTACGATTTCAATTATACTTTTTGATTTTTAACAATTTGTTTTCTGTTTTCTACACTTCCCCAAAAGAACGGGGCAAAACACATACACTGTAAAAAATAAAAAAAAAACTACAAACAAATTTGATGTTTTTGCATGCCACAAAATTTTCATGTATTATTGTACCCAAAGCCCGATGAATCCAGCGATACTTTTTGCCCAATTGTTGCACGATTTATAAAAAAAACGAAAAGAATATTTCGAAAATTATTCCTTTACTTTCATCGCAAATTTTCGTTGTGTGTGTCTTGTTAAGCGCATTTATTGTTTAGAAAGTTTTGATTTCCAAAAAGATAAAATGACAATATTCTCGGCCTTCTTATTTCTCCACTTTGACTATGTAACTCTTAGACTTTCATTTCAAAATACTTATGTTTTGTTTACTTTTCATCTTATACCTTATACTACTACTATATATACTTAGTGATAAGATCTACCGAGTTTACTAATAAGAAACAAACATCTCTTTTTGCTCCCATTCCAACGCACTGCGTTTGATCGTATCGTATCGAAATTCGTAAAAAAAAAAAAACACCCCGAATATAGGACTTTACATTGGATTTTTACTTTCGTCAATTTTGGACCGATCCTCGTTTAGCGTATAGAAAACGACCTGGTGTAGAAACACTATCGGTTGGATCAGAATTCATTAAGAACATTTGGGTACCTGACACCTTTTTTGTAAATGAAAAACAATCATATTTTCACATTGCGACAACCAGTAATGAATTCATTCGCGTGCATCATTCTGGATCGATAACAAGAAGTATTAGGTAAAAGTCAAACAACTCCAAGCAAATTTCAATTCAAATTGCAAAACTTTTTAAACAACTTTTATCCATCTATATGTGTATGTGTATTGGAATTTATATATATATATATATCTACTTAACTAACTGAAAAACCAAAAAAAAAAAAAAAAAAAACGATACTAAGCAAAAAAAAAAACAAAAGCTAAATACTGCGAATTAATTCAAATCTATTTACTAACAATCTAAAGATTTTTCGTTTTGAATTATTTTTCAACCCTTTTTGCAACTTTGTAATATTTTTGATGTGTGTGTGCGTGTGTATAAATTAATGTTGTAATTTATCTTAACAAAAAAACGAAAAACAAAAAACGAAAAGTTCAACAAAATGAAAAAGAGTTTTTAAAACCGAAACGAACAATGAATCAATCAAGTGAGTTCAATTGGCAAGTTGGCAAAATGCGAGCGATAAAGCGATGAGAGATAAAACTTTTTGCACACTTCATGCCATGTTGCCCCAAAAATCTGGCAAGCGGTGTCAGGGGCACAACATGAAGTCTGCAAAGATCTGACCCCACACAGCAACAAAAGCAGAAAAATAAAAAATCAATCAAAAAATAATCTAGGGGAACCAAACCGGAACCGGCATCGGAACCGGTTTTTGCATGTGTCGCCTTTCGCACGTGTCTTTTACACCACAAAAAGGTTGCACGGGTCACAGTAGCTAGGCGGGCTTAGCTACTGGGCGTACATTTTCTACTACCTTTAAACAAGAATCTGTCCAAAATCGCAGCCAACAGCGAGAACAACAAAAAAAACGAGACCAAATCAAAAACTCCCGATCAAGTATGCTTAGCGTTTTGGGTAACTCGAATCGTAATCATAGACATACGACATATCGTAGCTCTAACTACATATACAATAACTACAACAACAACAATAGTAACTGTAACAAGCCCAACCTCATGTCGAACCCTGCGTAAGAGCCACTCGCCTCACTTTATATATATCTATATAATTGAATGCCACTCGTATCTCTCACTTACAACTAACTAACTACTCCAACGTTATGTCGACATTAAAACAATAATAATAATACTATACTAAGAACTATATGATATTAATGCAGAATTAACAACAACAATAACAACAACTCATTTCCAATTGAACTCGCTCTGTTTCAACTAGCCAAATGAACTTTGTACCCGCTACTACCCGCCTCACTTAAACCCAAACTGAACTTGATCTACCTCCCCCCAGTAAATGTCGTAAACTGTTTGCTCCTCTGCTTGTTTAATTGTTGTGTATCCACTAGCTGTGCTCAAAATTTCAAATCTCAAGCCTTTACTAATCGATCTCTTCTTCTAAAAAAAAAAAATCGAAAAAAAACGAAATATTTCAGATTGACCATCACCGCATCGTGTCCCATGAATCTGCAGTATTTCCCCATGGACCGACAGCTATGCCACATCGAAATCGAAAGCTGTAAGTACTTTGTAACCATTTTATATATGATATATCATACCTATTCGAGCCACCTACAAAAAAATGTCAAATCATAAAGGCAAAAAATACAAAAAAAAAAAAAAAAATTTGAAATAAAAATGCAAAATGTATTAAAAGAGAAACAGTATAAATAAAACTCATTCAGAATGTGAAGAACTTAACCAAACTTAAAAACAGTGCGATGCGCTTAGTTACTGCTCGATAAATTGATAGACTGATATTTCGATAGACGATAACTAAGCGCATCTGCACACATCTCTGGCCACTTAGCTTAAGGCCGCGCGCTGTTTGTTCAGTGTGGGCAGAAAAATTAATAAATAACACGAATTCAAAATAAAATTGCAAAAATGTCATGAAAAAATTAGAAGTAAACTGTAAGTCACACGATTATAGACAACACACACCCAGCGATAAATCATCCGATGGAAACAATCAAGAAATCACCTTGAAAGCTGCTTCAAGTTAGATCGTGGTTAGTTTAGGTATTCGATAAGGTCTTAGGTTAGGTTAGTTTCTACGCGAGGCACAGTGATCGTTGTTCTTTTCGAGCTCTCAACTTTATGTTTCGATCGTTTTCAGTTCTCATTATAAGCCTTATTTGTTCAAAGTTGTTGAATGGAACCACCGAAATACAAGTATCAATCAATCAATCAATCAATATACAAACTAGCTCAGAGTTTTATTTAAGTTTGTTGAGTTTCTTTAGCCTCCTCGCATCGCAAAGTGCGGTCCACTCTGCACAGACTCAGCCCGAATTCAGATGATTTCTTAGTACTTTCATATTTATTTAACATAATTTAACCTGTAGCATATGTATAACTCTTTAATTCTCATGTTTCATCCATGTAACCAAAAAAAAAAAAAAAAAAAAAAAAAATTCAAAGAAATTCCCAGGCAAAATGATATTTCATCAGATTGGTTAGTTTTCGGTCGCCTTCTCACTTACAGCAACCGCAGAAGGCTCCTGATAATGATCGATCAATAAAAAAATGCGATATAATCGATGATATCGATTCGTGAACGCAACGCTAACCCGACAATTTTCTCTGTAAATTACAAAAAAAAAAAATATATAAAACGAACCCTGTCAGCACGCTTTAATCCAGAGGTCACATCAAAAAATCTCTCTATATACACAACAACTTACTATATACTCTAACCTTAACCAAATGTGATAAATGTAAATAAAACGGTATTCTTTGTCAAACACATACACACACACACACTCAATCGGTCAACAGCTCTAGTTGTACTCACCATAGTTTAATGAATAATCAACTAAAGTGTAAGCTTAAGCTATCTACTACGTATATGTGTAAGCACCCCCGATTTGAGTGCAATTACTCAATATCACGATCTCCCTCTCTCTCTATCTATATATAAATCTCTTAATCTCTAACTCTCTTTGTGTGTGTGTTATTCGTACTTAACGAAAACACTCAAAAAACAATTTCCACAACCTCCACCAAACAAACTATCAAACAACAACAACAATCAAACAATCAAACAAACAAACAACAACAACAATTATCATATTTAATTAACTACCGCCCCCTTTTTGCAACAACAAATTGAACAACAACAACAACAACTACAACAACAACAACTTCATGCTACAACCAACTACAACTACTACTACTACTACTCCTACTACTACCCACGTTACAAGTCGGTTACACGATGCGAGATATCCGATATTTCTGGAGAGATGGACTGAGTAGTGTTGGCATGAGCAGTGAGGTCGAACTTCCGCAGTTCCGCGTTTTGGGACACAGACAGAGGGCGACCGAAATAAACCTAACCACAGGTACCCCCATACATTAAAAATTCATACCAAAAAAAAAAAAAAATGCTCAAACATTTGTTAATGCCATCCAAGACATTAACATCTTCTTTGTTGTGACAAAACATTTCGATACAAACGTCTCGTTTTTTTGTGTTCCTCTTTCGTAATACATGATTATGATTTCTTGTTATCGAGTTTAGTTTTCGATTCGATTCGATTGTTCGATTTCTCAAAGGGTTATACTAGCGCATATCTATCTAATCTTGCACATTTTTCTGTTCAGTTTTTGTGTTCACATATATCTCACCCACTTACTACTTACTTATATGGAGAGTGCTAAAACCGTAACTTGTTCTACTAACAACCAACTAACAAATCACACGTCGTATTACATACTCTACTCTACTAAATACTACTCTATATACATAAATATATATATTGTGTTTCGAGTGTCCTCTACTAACCTCTCTCTCTCTCTCTCTCTCTCGCTATCTCTCTGTCTCTGTTGTGTGTGCCTTCAGTTGATTGATCACTTAATCGATTTGTTAACTCTTTAGTCAGTACGCAGCAGTTGTAGTCCAGTGTAATAAGCATTGCCAGACAGAGCGTATGCGTGATTTCTCCTTCTCTTTTCTCTTATTCGTTTTTCGTTGTTCGGTTTCACGAGTCTCGCTATTTATATACATAGTCCAGTGTCAGTTGTCGTCCATTTAGCGCATTTGCTTGGGTAGGCTAACCTACAAGAACAACAACAACAAGAATTATAACTCTCTGTATACATAAATGTGATAAAAAACCTACACAGATCTATATCTATATACTATATGCATATTGAAAATATCAAAACAGAATACACAAGAGCACCTATTTCTGCCACCCGAATCGCTTAAAGGGAAAAACTACTGCCGATAAGAACAAACAGTAGCTATAAGTCTAGTCTAAATGTAAACTGTATAATCTTGTAATATATAACATATATCTATATAAATATCAACCACAGCTATATGTCATATACAATCTATTATTATAATGTAAATCAAAAAATATATTCAACAACACTTTAAGCAACAAGTTCTGAATGAGACTATTAATAAAAGAAAAAAAAAAACATACCTAAATCGAAAACAATTTGAAAAAGAGCCAAGAAAACATAAATGTTTCGATATGCTAAATCTGATCAACATCCACCTATGAAATTCTACCCTTTGCCAATCATTAATAGTCTCACGAAATGTATTTTTTGTTTTGTGCATATTTTTCGTCAAACGAACCACAACGACAACCACAACGAACTGTGCCGAACTACAACAATATTGTTAACCATATAATGAAACGATCGACCGATCCATCGAACCAAAAACTCAAAAAAAAAAAAAAACCATTGATAAACCAAACTCTAAACTAAACAAACAATCGATAACAATATGCTATGCATAGTCGGCTACACGATGCGCGATATACGCTATAAATGGAACGAGGGCCCTAACTCGGTTGGTGTCTCGAGCGAGGTATCGCTGCCCCAATTTAAGGTCTTGGGTCATCGTCAAAGAGCAATGGAGATCAGTCTTACCACAGGTACCTGTAGACGGTTACCGATTTTTTATTAACTTTACTTTTAACTTTATCGATACTTATTTACCCACTTATTATAAATTATTATATTAATTATCCCTATACAACTGCGCCTAGTGGCGATGAATGATGATGATGCCAATATATATACCTACTATCTGCTTAAATCTCTCTATATATATACATATATTGTATATATATAAAGAGTTTCTCCTCTTTCGTTATCGTTTCGATAATCGTCTTGCGTTTTTGTTTTCGATTTTTACGTTTCGATTAGTTTGCTTAACATTATCGACATTCGAATTACCTTAGTTGAACCCAAACAACAATTTAATAAAGCACTCTCGTACTCTCTCGAACTTCTTCATCCAAATCTACAAACATATCGACAGGCTTGCAGTTAACCTATATAACTATATATATATAGCCCATATATATAGCATATAGTGCGAATTGCTGAGGCTACAACTGAAAAATGGCGAAGAACGAAATGCATGTACTTAAGCATACTACAATTTTGCTATCTTTAAACTACATTTATCTCAAGCTCAACTTTATAAACATATATATAAACTATATAAATATATCGACATAAGCCAAAGCAGAAGCGGAAATAGCTCTAGTCTTTGGATGGCCGAAGAACGCATGCTCTTGCAGAGCACTTGGAGAATATATGAAAAAGTTCTTCGATTTGAAATGAATTTGTACATAAACATATATATTCTTGTTCTGCAGGAGCATTCGCCGATATCACATACAGCAAATGCATCATCTTTTGCCCACTTCATAGGCATACAACTTATCTAAGCCTGAGTGCAATTAGCGATTTGAATCATACTATATCGTATATCTACAGCAGATTAACGGTTAATGCATGTTAAGCTAGCTGAAAATTTAATCCTTTTGTTTTAAGTACTTCGATTAATCTCACTTACTTACCTTGGTTTCGTCTTTGATTTGCTACGTTTTTAATTTATGCGTTTCCTTCATTAGTTCATAATACTAAAACGATAAATCAACCAACTAAATTGGCCTTGCCAAAGCGAATGGAAGAAAAAAGAGTTTAAGATCAAAAAAAAAAGCAAAAGAGATAATCAATCACGCTAATCAATCAAACCTGATACTTAAGCTAAAAAAACACATAAATCTATTGATATCAAAAATAGCAAAACGATTATAATTATCGATCAATCCATAGCGATGCTTTTGTACTTTAGAGAATCATCCTTTCGATTACTGCCTGGTATTGATAATACTTAGTACTTTATTATATTTTCACACACACACAAACACTTCCATACTTAAATATATATACTATATCAATAATCAATCTATTATCTGATCACATTTAGTTTCTACTACAATGCAAATATTATCGGATTATTAATCTAATCAAATCAAATCAAATCGCAATATCGCAATACAAAAGTATTACTTAAAAATTTAAAAAACGCTATCGAAAACTCATTAGCATAGTCCAAGAACAACAACAATTACCACAGCTACAGAATTAACATTATATTGTAAAAAAAAAAGAAATAATAAGACGACACACACTTACACACACTAAATTTCCCAAGAAGTTATTCCAACTAAAGTTTTTCCGAAATCTCAATGAAAAACTCTCTTTATAAAAATCAATATTGAAAACAAATACAACAATAAGAAGACGCCCTCCCAAGCATGCTCTCATCTTTCAAGTTTCGTTTAAAAAAAAAAAAAAAAAAAAAAAAAAAAAACTTGCTAGGTCGACTTAACCGAAAAGCATAACTGGGCCTTAGACTCTGCTCTGCTCATTTGTCTTATGATTTTCCGTTTTGCGTTAATTAACCCAAGGTGTAATACTCATTACTTGTTTATTATTTACCCATGTATACAGTTTGCGACGTATTAAGTATTCCATATATATAATTAGCACTAATTAAACATTAATAGAGACCAAAACAAATACGATTGCAGAGCCCATTATCGAAATGTTTCGTTTTTGTTTTATGACTTCATTTGACTTAAGGTGTAATTTCGTTTCCTACACACCCGAAACCCTCCCACACACAGACCTCTTCCCGCCTCCCCCTCTCACATTACGTATACGTATACGTGTTTGATTTGATTTTTTCAGCAAAGCCCAACTTGTCTCACAGTTTTGAAAATGCGCTCATCTTTATCGAAAATGCTTTGATTAACGTTTGTTTATTTCTCCTTTTTTGTCTGAGTTAACTTTGATTACTTACGATTAACTGTTAACAATATATTTAATATATATATATATATATAAATATTTACTAATCAATATTGATTTGTTAACGATACTACAACGAACGAGATCTAAGCGAAACATTTACTAATAATAACATAACTCTCTGCTCTCTTTTTTTCTCTCTCTCTCTCTCTCTCTCTCTGTTTCTTCCACACATACTACTTCTACTTCTACCAATATCTGAACAAACTATATAAAACATCAAATGTTGTAATATTCTATATATAAAATTGTAAAATTACGTAACTCGTGCAGGAAACTATTCGCGCTTTAGCGTGCGAAATACAATTCGTACGCTCGATGGGCTACTATCTTATACAGATCTATATACCCTCTGGACTGATCGTTATTATATCATGGGTATCATTTTGGCTCAATCGCAATGCAACGCCGGCGCGTGTGGCGCTCGGTGTGACAACCGTGTTGACAATGACCACATTGATGTCGTCAACAAATGCAGCGCTGCCAAAGATTTCGTACGTCAAATCGATTGACGTCTATCTGGGAACATGCTTCGTTATGGTCTTTGCCAGTCTACTGGGTAAACAAAATCTAGCGAAAACAATTACCAATACCAAAATCTAAACCAAATTACACACATTACAAACCCCCCAAAAAACCAAAAAAAAAAAAACCGTTGAAAGTAGCTAAAGAGAAACCGATTTTCATATATATTTCCTTAAAAAACACACACACAGCCAATTCACACACACACACACCCACACACACTCTATCACACACACATTCACACATACGCTTTATTTCTCTTTAACATATTCTAAACTTTTTGATTTTTGGCTATAAAAAAAACACTCTAGAAAGTGCAGCCAAAATGAAAAGCTAACTGAAATTGCATTTGGTTTCGGTTTCCCTGCGCACCTTTCTTCTCTCTCTCTCTCTCTCTCTCTCTCTCTCTCTCTCTCTCACACACAATTATTGCTTTGCCTACGCAACAACAACAACTACAATCACACTATATCTATCTATAACTCTTACATTTCTTGTATACCATTTCGTACTCTGTAAACCAAATGCTCTTGAGCTGAAAATTCCAAATTCAGTTTTCTGTTTTCAAATTGGCCTCAAATTCCAATTCGAAAAACTTCTTTTCATTCAAACAATTTCATGCAATTCTTTCTTGGAAGTAGAGTAATACAATAAATGGTATTCCCGCCCCCGGCTAGGGGAATTTTTTGAAGCTCGAAATACATTTGAGATGACAAAGGATAGAGAAAATTTCCGCTCTCCAGTGTATTTCCAGCCCCTCTAACTTTTGTCTAACTTTCTCTCTATTGAAATCCTAACATCTTAAGCAACTACAACAACTAAACAACCAAACAACTTAAACAACAACAACTACAACAACAACAACAACTCACACTTAAACCTAACAAATCAAACTGTACTCAGGTTCAACCAAACCAAACCAAACCAAACCAACCAAAACCAACCAAAGTTGAAAGAGAAATCTCTTTTTTCGTATTTGTATGTTCTTGTTAATTTTTCTATACATAGAAACAATGCAACTATCATCTAAGGAAAATGTATGCAAATTCATTCAGACGCGTCGCCCACGCAAGGGCAACAACAAATTTCCCAGCACACACACACACCAATACACACACCAACACACACCAACACACACACACTGTCACATATTAGAGCGCGAAATCGAAGCATGCTTCTTCTGCTAGTCCGAACAAGTTTTTCTTTAGACCAAACATTTTTACTAGACCACTTTGAAATCCCACTCGTATTGTCGCAGCCGCCTCCGCCTACGCTCAGGTTGTGGTAGTGTTCTAAAGCACCCAAAAGCAAGCAAGCAACAACACTAAAAACTGCCTCAATCATGATCAAACTGCATAGTGAACATGCACACATGAGCGAGAACACACCTCAACCTGCAAATATGGTACCCAGATATTAATATACGCCCAGCTTCCACAAAAAAAAAAAATACCAAAAGCCTACGAACAGCCAAGCTACTAAAACGACAAAACAATCGAATCATATAACAACAACAATTAAAAAAAAAAAACCAATCGAACTGCAAATCAGAACTTCAACGTACACACAGATCTGCGGCCCAGGGTACGAGCTGAAACGAGCGCAAAAAGAAAGAAATCGAACAAAAAATCAGCATGCCTTGCGTCACACCTGGCTTGAGTCGCGATTGAATTGAATAAGAAGCAGAAATGAAAACAAAGACAAATGATTTCGAGACAATACACTGTAAATAAAAGTCCCAACAAGAAGTACGTAGTGCGTTATCAAAAACAAAAAAGACCTCAAGAAAAGAAACCAAGAAAACTTTTGCCAGTTTTGAAACAAATACAAAAACATTTGCATTATCAAGTCTGCGGCAAAAGGAGCCCAAAGCTTCGCCACAGACATGATAATTTGTCAAATGTCACTGGCTTTGAGGTTAGGTAAGATATATATGCATACATAGTACTATGATAGATGTTACTGTTTTGCGTTCTGCTCGTTTGTTTCCTCGTTTTCTGTCTCGTGTCTATGTTCTATTCTCAAAAGCATTTGCAGCGACAGCGTGCGAGAAGATGATGATGAAGGGGTAAGTAGTATGAACTATTTTATTTATCCACGCCCCCTCAACCCTGAAACGCCCTCGTATGAAGAAGAAGAAGAAGAAGAAGAAAAAGAGGAAGCAGCACCAGAAGTAAACCTAAGCGATAGCTAAGCTTATATATAGTATATTGTCTAACCCCCGTAACGGCCCCAACGCATGAAGGACATACATATTTTTATAATAATCATACACACACACACACACCAACACACACACAGAGGGTTGGGGGAAATTGTGTGTGACCCCTGCGCGTTGCGGCTCTGTTCAATGAATTTGCATTTACGGCACGCACAGACGGAACATTTTCCTTGCTGATGATGGTCTCAACCTGCAGTTATTAATTTCCACATAAACCATTTGGCTTACGAATGAATTTTGTTCACTCATTTCTCAACAACAACAACATACAACAAACAACAAGCGATACAAACAAACAAACAACAGCTACAGCTACAGCAACAACAAGAAATAACAACAGACAGCAGATACTGACAAGCGCACACACACGCACACAACACACACACACACACACAAAGCAGAGCATACACACATGAAAACTGTCACACACACTCACACAGTCATTTAGCTCTTACACTTTAATTATTCTCAATCTCTCTCTGTCTGTCACTAACACCCCACACACACACCCTACACATCCCACACACTCACAACATACTCCTTCCCCACTCACACATTCACACACTCGACACACACTCGACACACACACAACACACGCTTTTCACATTTTCCTTTGCCTGCCTAAACGAACAGAATATGAATTTGTCTCTCGTCTTTGTCTTCTATCATTTTCGTTTAACACTGAAGCGAACTACAGCTTCAGGCTGACTATTTATACCCTGTACCCAGTTGGAATGGGGATAAGGATTGCTTTAGCTGTTGTGTCTGACCTAACCTCCAATATTGATTTTTATAGAACTCTTTCAAATTAAAGCTAATTTGGTTTTTATACCCTTTAAACAGTGCAAATTGTCAGAAAAGGGTATACTAGCTTTGTGCGAATGTCTGTTAAAGACAGAAAGAGGCGTGCCAGATCCCACAAAGTGTATATATTCTTGCTTAGAATCCATGTCCGTCTGTCTGTCCGTCTGTCTCGATGAACGTGTGCATTTAAGCTGCTACAAAAGCTATCAACATGTTTGTAACGCTTTTTCGAAATCAGATGAAGGGTATTTTACTGCCGGGTACGCTCAATTGTCACGTTAACTACCTGTTTTACTATTGACATAAGACGCACTTAATTTTATGTAATGAACTTCTTCAAATACCACCCACTCTTATAACAGGTACAGGGTATCCAGCTAGTTGATCGCAAATCAACTGCATTTACCTTAAACTGATCGGAACCTCAGTGTTGTTATCCCGCCTATCCTACTTTAGTTCCAAATCTCTACCCCGCCAAAACTTTTACACTCAAACAACAACAACAAAAATGCTCACAAATTCATATCTTGATATATTATTAGCAGATGTACCCATATATAAGCCAGAGAGAACTATATATATATCTCAAGTTTAGCTATATATGCGTACATCTGTCGAATTTTAAATGCCAACCGAAAATAATATTTATTCCAAACTACGCTCCATTTTCCCCCATTTTACTGTTCCAAAAAACCGAACTTCAAAATTACAACAACAAAAAACTGTGCAACAACTACAACAACAACAACAACAATCCAACAACTTTTGACAACAACAACTACAACAACTATCAACTACAAAATCAAAACAACTACAACAATCAAAAATCATCAAAATCTCATGTGGAACGCGACCTGATTCAAAATTTTTGTGCATCCGCCATCTATATATATATAAACCCGTATCAAATTCAAATCGAAAAAAAACCGCCCAACCAACCGTCCGTCCCACACATCTATATATATCGCAAAATCCGTATCAACTCCAAAAATCGAATCGACCATCAAATCCGTTATCAAATATACTGAAACTGACCAAACCTAACCACAACAATTCGATACTATCTCTATACCATACCATATCCACTATATATATATATATATTTATATATCTATATATGTGTGTATGTATGTATATTCAAATCATGTCGCAATCATAGAGTACGCCACCGTCGGCTATATGGCAAAACGAATTCAAATGCGAAAACAAAGATTTATGGCGATCCAAAAGATAGCTGAACAAAAAAAGCAACAGCTCGATGGTGTGCAGCAGCAGGCCAATCCAAATCCGAATGTCGTCGGAGGCGGACCAGGGCCGGAGCATGGACATGGGCATGGTCATCATGCCCACAGCCATGGTCATCCGCATGCGCCCAAGCAAACAGTGAGTAACCGCCCAATCGGCTTTTCAAATATCCAACAAAACGTTGGTACGCGCGGTTGCTCGATAGTGGGACCCTTGTTCCAGGAGGTGAGATTCAAGGTCCACGATCCGAAGGCCCATTCCAAGGGCGGTACGCTGGAGAATACTGTGAATGGGGGACGCGGTGGACCGCAATCGCATGGACCTGGCGGACCAGTGGGCGGTCCTGGTGGACCCGGTGGTCCCGGCGGTCCCGGTGGCGGTGGCGGCGGTGGTGGTGGCGGTGGCGGTGGACCGCCAGACGCTGGCGGTGATCCAGAGGCAGCGGTGCCGGCGCACTTATTACATCCGGGCAAAGTAAAAAAGGTAAAGGTAATGGATCGTATGAAGATGCGGCAAAAAAATATATAAAGATATATAAAACATGGCAGATCGAGAATTGATCTCTCAGCTGTTATCTTTAGCTCTTCTAACACCGTCTCTAAACTTTTACAGGATATCAACAAACTGCTGGGCATTACGCCCTCGGATATAGACAAATACTCGCGCATTGTGTTTCCCGTCTGCTTCGTTTGCTTCAATCTCATGTATTGGATCATCTATCTGCATGTGAGCGACGTTGTGGCCGATGATCTCGTGCTGCTTGGCGAGGAATAAGCGACGAGGGATGAGCACGAGGACGAGGGGAACAGCGCACTAGAGAGTCAAACTATGCAGGGCGCTAAAAAAAAAAAAAAACCAAAAAAGAGACAAAACCAAAAAAAAAAAAAATACCAAAAAATATGAGAAAAAAATCATTAACCAAAATTAATTTTAACTAGCGATATGAGAAAGCAAAGGCAAACAAAAAACACATATTATTGTTAAATACTATTAAAGAAATACACACACACACACACACACATATACACGCATATTACGGATGAGAGCAAAGGATATTGTTAAATAGAATTACGCAAACATTTAGCACTAAGTGAAGAAGGAAGGCAGAACACGATGAATAATCAAAAGCAGAAACGTAGCGAAAGCAAAAGCAAATAAAGAAGAAAAGAAGAAAGACAGTCGCAAAAATAGAGCAATATTATTGAGGAGGAAGAAGAAGAAGAAGAAGCACAGTGAAAATAAATTTCAGTCTCACATAATTCCGATTTAAATACACCCAATGCAATTGAAAAAGAATAAAAATATATATAGAAAAATATCAAGCAAAATAATAATACAAAACTTAAACGATTTCCAGTTAATTTCACTATAGTTGTTTTTTTCTTTCCGTCTAGAGTATGCAAGGAGTCGCGCATACCGAGTTATACCCTTTTTTTCGATCGCCTTTGCCCGTAACTTCCCTTAAGCAGACACTCGAATCGTCTTCCTTAATTTAGGCAAACTAAGTTTCTAGTTTTAGTTCGATTTGCTGCACGCACTCACTATAAATCGTACTATAATACCAAGTACTATAAAAAAGGAGGGAAACCCCAATTTGTTTTGTCTTAGTTCTTTTCGAAACTGACCACTTTTTAGCGCTTCCAAGAAAAATGGCCAAATTTTTTAGGAAATTAAAACGATAAATTTTCAATGTACGAATTAATTAATTTAAATTTAAATTTAATAATAAAAAAATATAACAAACTGAAATGAAGAATGAGAAAAGAAAACCAAAATTATTCGAATCTAAAGTTTTTATAATAATTTGCACATTAAATTGAAGAGAATAATGAAGAAGAATAGGAGGAACTTTCTTATGTACAACAAACATTACTTTCAGCGGCACCAAAAGAAAGCAAACGAAAATAGCGTATAGAATGAAGAATTAAAAATATATATGAAATTTCGATTTTAGTTTCCACACAGACATTTTTTTACATATAGGAAAAGCCACAGAAACAAAACCAAAAAAAAAAAAAAAGAATATTTTAAAAGCGCACGAAAATAAATCCATGTCGAACTCAACTTTTCAAGACAAACTCTTTGCGGCACCATAAGAAATAACGATAACGATAACGATTACGCCTAAAGATAACGATAAAGATATAGTTAAAGATAACGATGTGTCAGCAGAGAAGGAGATAAGCGAGATCAATACACACAAATCGAAAACAAATAGATACTACGCATAGATATATATGTATACTACTTACGTATATCTACACAAATTCGAATGAAACTGCCTAAGAACCTAGTCGATAAGCATCACAAATAGTTGTTAAACAAATACGCATTACGGATTAGTCGATAGTTAATCGATTACTAATCGAAATTCGAGAGATAACTGTATATATTGTACTTAAACTGAATACACAGACACACACACAGAAATTCTGACAAGCAAAGTAGGAGCAAAACTTCGCAAGAGAAAAAAACCTAAGCTAAAATAATTAATTAACTAGCTAATTAATGTTAAAATTAAATTTAATTTAATTAGTTAAATAAAATCGGACAGGAGAAACGTTCAGCAAGTCAATAAACGCGATAAAACTAGGTATATAGACAATGCACCATTTGAATTAGCTTAGTACACAAGCAGACACACACACAAAGACACATACACAGACACACACACACACACTGATACACACACACATTCAGCGTTTTTGGTGAAGTTCCTCAATGAAACACACAGAATATTTAGTTAAATCAAAGGCAAGTGAGTTAAAGTTAGTAAAACAAAACCAAAAATACCAAAATATATACCAAAACTAAACCTGGCACAAAAAACCTAAACGAAATTAACAGAAAAAATGAAATATATCATCATCAATGGATTTTAATTTTAGTAGCTAATGCTAAGCAGCAGATATCTTGGGCGATTAGACGATTTTTGTACAGTTAGCTAAAGCTAAAGATCATCGGATCATCGCATCATCAGATCATCTATGCATATGTGTAAATGGTACTATATAAGAAACTGTAAGCAAACAAAGATTACAAGAAAACCAACGTACTCCCCGCACAGTTGTATATTTGATAAATATACACACGGGGAGTGTGGGTATATATATATATATATACAATAACATGACGTATGTATTTAAGCACCTATATGTAGCACGAGTTTTTTATATGTAAACCAAAAAAAAAAAAAAACAAATTATTTTATATACACAATAATCCCAAAACGAGAAAAAAAGAAAAACGTAAGTTAAATTCTAGGCTCAAAAATAGGTTTGGAGTGTTGCGATAGAGAATGAGAACAAATACTACATAGCTAAAATCTACACAGTCAACAGATACCCCAGAAAAAGAAAGGAAGCAAGGAAGGATAACTAAAACTATACATGATACATGATACTTAAACTTAAACATAACCTCACACTGATAATCCAACAAGAAGCGAAAATTACTTTATTAACTTTCTAGACAAACACACACAGACACATACACACACACACACACACACATACTGACAACACGTTAGGATATGCTCGAATCGAGATACCACGTACTTGGATTTGAAACAAAACTGCAAACTGCAATTGATTTACATCTTTTGGAGAAGATTAAAGATATTCTTAGGGCAGACAATTTTCATAAAATAGCTAGAAACAGAAACAGAAAGCAAAAGAGAATGGAAGACAGAGAGTATCAGGCAAGTGGGAAACGGTGATAAACGGTAAAGATAATGGGAAAACCTGCTGGCTATATGGTATATATAGCATCCAGTTGCCGGAAATCAATTATAACACAAAGAGAAAAACGGAATCTATAGTTAAATCAAAATGTTTATAAATTGTGCAAATTGTGTGGATAATGCATAGGTTTATTACAACTATAACACGAACAACAACAAGAACAACAACAACAACAAATAGCTGCTCAACGGTTTCGGAGCGTATTTCCAAAGAATTTTAGTTGTAAAACAAACATAGCTGAGCATTTTTAAAAACAAACGATAGAAAACCAAAAAGAGGAGGAAGATAATGAAGAATTAACTAAGTTACTTTTCGTACTTTCTTTTCTACTCTACACCTAGTTAACGGTATCATTTGTCGAAATTTAGTTGTACTTAAGGGAATTTATATACGGAAAACCAAAAACATAAACTAATTAAATAAGCAACAAAAAATGGCGGCAAAGCATTTAGCATAAACAAAAGAAAACAAACAAATGACACAAGCCCCAAGACGAAGTTGTTGTTTAGCAAAATGGCAAAGTAGTAGCTGAAGGAATCGAGAGTTCGGAAAGATTGGGAATGGAAAATATTACTTATATACACAATGAAATGTTCGAAGCATTTTTTCGGTGCCGTCTTTTTAGACGACGGCGCCGACACCAGCGTTTTATAAATGAACTAAAAAAAAATAATGAAGCAAAATAAATAATCCAAAAAAAACCAAAAAAAAAAAAAAAAAAGAAAAGGAAAATGTGCAATGCATAGATATATACAATTATATACCTTATATAGCATGCTGATCAGATGAAGGGATGCGATGTTGCATGCGCGTGCATTGCGTGATGTAATAATTACATTGCGCCTATTATGTATAAATTATGTATATGTATTATATGTACAACGTGTATGATGTATGTATGATGGTCTCAAAATGAAATTCTAAAGTATTTAGATAAGCAACAAAAACAAAACAAAACAAGAACAAAACCGTTAAACACATAAGTTATTTAGTTCGAGTTCAATAAAACATAAACCACAATGAATAATGCTATGAAAATTAATATGAACAATACACACACACACACACAGAGACACCCCCACACACAGCTACATTCGGTGCACCTAAACATTTTTTAACTGCAAAGCCCCCGAAACTAAATATTATAATGCAAATGTTTATGTAACAAAGATAGTCAATATATATACCCGAGAAGATTGGAAACTGCACTCACACACACTCAAACACACACACACACATTGAGACATACTTATGGTTGTACACCTCTTATGGTAGTTTTTTGTATTCGCGTTTGTTTTGTTTGTTTTCCCGAATGGAAAAACTTGTTAACTAATTTCTAATTTGATTTGTTGCTCAAGCAGCGTATAGAAAAATAATGCACAATAATGCTTGGATGGAGAGTACCTACAGCTAAACCGCAATCTGTATACCCTATCCTTAAACATTTCTCTCGACTGCTGCCTCGAAGTTTGCTCCCCATTGTTTGTCCCTTCCCCAACACGAAGACCAGCACAGAAGCAGCTGCTATAATTTTTAGTTTATCCGTCCATTAATGAAAAAGTTCCTAATTGCAATAAATGAGAATATTCGTTCCGTATTCACATCATCTCAGCCAACTACAACAACAAGAACAACTCCCACGAAGCAGTCAATTCTTATTAAAGAAAAATTCCGTTTTTGATTATCGTTGCAACAAGTTGGCCTCTCGTCAATTACATATGTTCTCTCTCTTTCACACACCCTCTCTCTTTCTCACTCTTTTGCTCTTTTTATCTCTCCTCCCACACACTTTTCTCATTGCCCCCCGAAAACTTATTGCACATTTGAGTTGCTCAAGTAAACAGTATAGATCCCGTATAAATACCCTGCAAATTACATAGTAGGTAAGCGCAAGCATTAAGCAAAGAAAAATAACAAAAAAAAAACTGTTTGAAAATGACATAAAACCAAGCAAAGGGAAAACAGAAAAAAGTAAATAAGATAATGAAAACAAAAAACAAAAACACGAAACAAAACCAAAAATATGAGTAATAATTTAAAGCGTAATGCGTATGTAATGATTGATCACTGATCACAAATTTTGACTGTGTTAATTTCGTTATATATATATAAAAAAAAAAAAAAAAAAATGAAGAAGAAGAAACAGGAATGAAAAAGTGGCAGAAACTTTAATGAAATATCTATAGCGTATAAAAGTAAATACACACACACACACACACACACACAACACACATAAAACAACAGAACACGCAATAAATGTTACAGAAAGATGAAAATCAAAAAAAGAAAAGAAAGAAAAAGAAAAAGCAAAAACCAAATAGAACCTATAACATTAAGTTGAATGATAACATTAAAGAGGAAACAAAAAAAAAAAACAAACATCCAAACCAAGAAGATAATTATAATAATATTGCAAATGAAGCGAATACGAATAAAGATATGTAAAAAATTAAAATTCATCTTGTGTTTTTTCTTGAGATTGGGTAAAATTGGGAATAGATGGGAAAGGTGCTTGGGTAAACCTTAGCTATAATACCAAAATTTTTTGAAAATTCTCAATTGTCAAATAAAGAGCTCAGATATATATAAAGACATTCGATATGGATTGCATTGAAGTATTTACTTTATTTATTTAGTTCTTTAAACAGAAATCGTTAATGCTGTCGCTCGGAAAATAACATACAATACAATACATTGTGGTATATTTTTTTTTTTTTAATCAATCAGTTAATTTATATATATGCATACATATGTATATATATTCATACAATTTATTTACTTGCCATATATTATAAATTATCGCTAAGAGAGCTATCAATCGAGATCTGGCTCTATGTGATCTAAGCTTTGAGTATTTTTTATATGTATTCGATTTGCAAAAGTTAATTAGGCATTTCAGGTATAGTTAATGATTGCAATTTGAACTAAGTTGGAAACATATTCAACTAATTTGCATAGATATCGAGATAACAACGAATGTGTGTGAGTATGTGTGGAAAATTAACTATAGTATATACGATGGCGCACAATTCCTTATAGACAGGCTAATACAACAAACCATAAATTGACGCTGAGCTAGATGATGAAAGATTTGGCTGGTTTTTTAAAGCACATTTAAAGTATAATTTCACTAGAATGTTATGTTATATACTTAGGTAGTTCACTTAGATATATACACATACATATAGTACCATATTTAATATATATATTGCTCGATTTCTAACTGATATTCGAACTGCGAGAACTACAACGTGTGAGGGGGACGATCAAAAACGCGTATATAATATACAAATATCGATATTCTCAGAGTTGAGTCGACTCTAGTATACATAGATATCATATCATACTATATAGTCTTTATATATGTGGTGGTTTCTGGCATGAGCTGTGTACACTATGGCGTCGTTGTATTAGTTTTTAATTAGTTCACTACACGATTTCATTCAGTTAAATATTGCGTATGTGTTTCGAAGACTAAGCGAATTCTTCTGCTGGGTGGCCCGTCTTAAATGCATACAGTGTGTGGGTTTTCCGGTGATTACAAATATTTCTATAGAGTCTATATAGAACATATGGTGCCTGTGTGCCTGTAGGTGTAACGAACAACATCTAGTTTAAGCGGGGTCTCTCTCTCTCTCTCTCGCTTTAGGCATTTGACTCCTTTAGATTCTCCAGACGCGCCAATTGATTTGAATCCAATTCCTCGGGTATGCTCGCTCTGCCCCCCACAACTTGCTTGGGTGCCTCGATGACATCCTCGGCTGCTGCCTCACAGTTCATATCCAAATTGTGCGACTGTTCACCACCTCCGCCGCCTCCACCTCCTCCTCCTCCGCCGCTGGCAAACGCATCGTCAAAGTTCGCATCGAAATTGGCCTCAAAGTTGGCTTCAAATCCTCCGCCAGCATCGCCCGCAGCGCCTGCAGCGGATTTCTCATTGAACGGATCCTCTGTCTCCTGCAGTGCAGGCACATCATCCGAGGCCGAATCCAGACTAGACTGTGCATCCTCTGCTTGACGAGAGACAACAGAAAACTCAGTCAGAGTTTTGCCAGCAGTTCCCCTGATAGCTTCATTACCTTCTTTCACCACAATCGCTGGCTGTGTGCTACGTTGCTTTTGCTGCAACACTTTGGCCGTTGGCTTGGGCACAATGTCGGGTTTCTTATCCGCCGGCTCTGGCTTCACCTGCTCCGCCGGTTTCTGCTTCTGCTCCGGTTTCGGCTGCTTTTCAGCCACCTCTGCAGCAGGTGCCGACTGCGCCTGTTCGCTCTCTCCTACTGGTGGGAAAGATTTATCGGCACCGTCTTCAACCATTGGGGTTGCAGCGGTAACAATTATTTGTGCCATACCTAAATTGAGCGTATTGCTCGCTGCCCCGCCCATCGCACCGCCCTCCGGCGCTTTCTTCAGCTGCGGCGGCGGCAAAGATGGCGGCGGCATCGATGGCTTGCCATCGTCACTGAGATCGTCCTGTGTGGAGAGAAAAAGAAACGAAAGAGGTGAGTATGATTCATAATATATATAGTTCTATATAGTACTATATTGTACAGTTAATCTAGCTGTCTTTACCTCCAAGCCAGGCTCTTGTATAAGCACTGCGTAAGCATTAAAATTAGAGGAAAGAGAAAGTATTTGCTTAGTTCGTTTGTTTGCTTTAATCGCATTTCAAATCGAAAAATCATATAGTATATATATATATCGTTAGTCGGTGAAAGTACAAGTTCTTGAACGGTAGGAAACGATAGGTTCAAGAGCTATATAGAACATCAAGTTAAAGGGGAAAAACACCTAGAAAATACGTACTCAAAAGTGATAAAGGAATTGTGGATTCGTCTAGGCTTCATGCACATGCACATGGTGAGGGAGGTAGGGGACTCTTAACCCTATATAGATACCTCAAACAGTTATGAGAACTACCATATATCATAATTTTGAATTGTTCAAATGATTTTTCAATATTTTAACTATTACGCTACGAAGATGAAGGGAGAAAGTGAGTACAGAATGTGTAAATCGTTGGGTTTAGTTTATTTTAAACGGATTTTAAGGGTATCAAGTATCTATATGCACTTTATTTAGAATATTTATTGAGAGAGAGAGAGAGAGTTAAGGCCTGCAGGCAATTTCCAAATATACGTTCTGTTATAGTTCAAAATCGGGTTGAGAGAGAGAGAGTCAAAAAAACAGGCAACACTTTGAGAAAAAAAACTTGTGAAACAATTGATTGGCCATATATAGAGTATATATAGAGTATTACAAAAAAATGCTTACACTGAGTGAGAAAAGTATAGAAATTTTGATAGATTGAAAAATAGTTAGAAAGAAATCAAAGTGTGAGAGTCAAAATCGTAAATATTGTAGAATCAAAACTATTACACGATACCAAAAACGAGATCGGTGCCACAAATATTCTATATACATAGATATAGATTTTATATATAGATATATAGTATGTTCATATGTACAAAATAGAAACGAAGAAGAATGGAAAATTGAATCGTAGACAGGAAACACCAACACACAGGAGACACACGTTGATAAGCCTAAAGAATACACTGTAAAAAATTCGTAGTTAAATTCTTTCTTTCCTTTTCGAGTCTTACTCAACATAGTGTGGAAAATTTTAGATTGGTTTTTGGTTTTTTTTTAGGTTAAAATAGCACATAAACGGAGAGAGAGATAGAGAGTTGAGTATAGTTACAGTGATGTTAGTGTGGTGGTTAAGAGGGTGGTGAGTTTTGGTGGTGAATATGGTGAGATTATTGTGTAGTAAGACGAGCTGCACTTGTAGAATAAATTGAGCTACTTCTAGAGCAAGTAGAAGCAGGTAAAACAGTTTGATTTGGTTTTGGTGTTGAGTAAAAATTAAAATTAAAATGTTTTTTAACTAGAGGAAACAATATTGAGTGAAAGAGATGTAAGTAAAGAGTTGGAAAGAGAGAGAGAGAGAGACAAAAAAATAGTAGAGTTCGCAAGCGTCGCAATTACCTGGCGGAGGCATGCTCGGTACCGCTGAGCCATTGGGTATGTAGCCACTGTCACGATCCTCATCTGAGGGTGTAAGGGACGGATTAGCTATAGCTCAAGAGGATTACCCTGTAGTTCCTGCTCACCTGCTGTATCCTGTGAGGCGAACATGTCTTCTGTAATGTCCGACAACTCGTGCGCATACTCTGGCGGCAATGCCGGTGCCGGGGGCAGAGAGAAGCTGGGCGGTGCCGTTGGTGGCGGAGACTCATCGCCATCGCCACCATCGCTGAGCAGTTCACCCATCTCATCGCATTCCTCCACCACAAGTGAGGGGAAGTTACCAAACTTGCCATCCAATTCACCCTCCCACCAACCATCGTCCACACCATGTGCTGTCTTCGTTATGATCTTGATCTTGTCGCCCTCCTCGAACGTCAACTCATCCTCTGCCGTGGCATCGTAGTCGTAGAGCGCAATACACCATTCCACATCCGATTTGACCCGTTTCTGCGGTGCCATTATGACCGATACCTGATCCGGTGATTGCATCGAGTCCACCGTTTGATCTTCATTGTCAACAGTATAATCGACAGATGAGAATGAGATTTGAGATCGCAATTGATTGCCTGCACTACCATTGAATGCGCCCGCTGCGGCATCCTGTTCGATATCCAGATAATTGTGCGGCACATAGCCCTCCTCGCCACGATAATTGCGTGCACGTAGCCACCCGTCGCCATCGCCCTCGCCGACCACCTCGAGCTGTTCGTTCTCCACAATTGTTAGCTCGTCGGGATTTTGTGCCTATCGAGAAAGGGGAGATATAGAGATTACTCTGCCTTGCTGCTGCTCCTGCTCTACTCACCGTGTAGCTGTAGAGTGCAGTGCACTTGAAGATCGCCTCCTTAGGGCTCTGGTACAATGGGTTCATCCTTGTCGTCCTCCTCGTTGTCCCAGTTAACTTCGGTTGGATCATCCCAACCACCGCCGCCGCTGGCAGCCATTGCGGCTGCAGGGGCAGAGGTTGTTGGCGCTGCACGTTCGCGCTCCTCAGGCTCCTCGTCGCTGTCGCTGAAGGTGCGATCCCGTGATAACTGTTGCTCTGCCTTCGCCTTGGCTGCACCAGCACCAGCTCCAGTAGTGCCTGCTGCCTCCTCCTTATCGCTGTCATAGAACGAGTCCGAGCTAGGATTCTCACCCTGACCCGAGGCATCGGTGCGCATGGAAATCGAACTAGCCGAGCGTGTCAACTCCTGCACACCCATAATCTCTGCCTCCTGCACCCACTCGTCCACATTGATGCCCCCATCGCGCAGACACTGCAGACATGCCTCTGCCTTGGCCTTCTCCGTCTCAGAGCGTCGTATCTGATCACGGAACTCATCGATTTTCGTATCCAAGTCCGGCCCGTTGGGATCATTGGGATCTGTGCGTTGTCCAGCATCGCGCAACGATTGACACAACGCCAACTTCTTGGCATGCTCACGTATCGAGGCATTCTCCTTGACCACGCGTCCGGCTAGATTCTTAGCCTCCTTGGTCAATGTTTCGGCAGCGGAATCATGCTCTGTGGTCACCTTGCGCACCGGATCATTGTCACAGGCCTCGAAATCGTATTGAATGTGCTGCTTCAGCACCGGATAGAACAGGTAGCAACACTGCAGATTGTACTCCCTGGTTAGCTGCTGTGCCTGGTCGCGTATCTTGCCGAAACTGTTCTGCGTGGCCGAGCAAGTGAGCAGCTCTGTGCGACTGAAAGGAAAGAGAGAAGGTTTCAATGGTATCTTATGGCACTGTCCCCCTTCTCCACCTACCCCATGAGCATAAGGTACTCGGCTACCCGCTCGAATACATAGTTCTCCATTGTGGTCATTGTTGTCTGCAAATCCACGGTGAAGTAACGATTCTGATGCGCATTAGCCGCCGCCAGACTCAGTATGTAATCATTGCGTGCACCCGAGGACTTCTCCTCGAGCAGTTCCTTGCGTGAGGTGACTCTGGCGCTATTCTTTTGCAGCGATGTGATAGACTGAAAGAATGAACCCTTCTTCTTCTTGAGCTTCTCCTCAATATCCTTGGCCTTGTCACGCACATCGTGCGCGCAGTGTTCCTCATCGAAATATGACTTCTTGGTCTTGTCCACATCGCCCACACTCAGATGCAGCTCCTTCTGCACATTCACTATGCCGGAGAGCGAACGCTTGGCTATGGCCAACTTGTAATCCCTTAGCACTTTGGCCTCATCGGCAATCTGTTGCTGGAAGACCTCAATGGCTGCGAGGCGAGCACGTGCCAGTTTCTCGTTCTCCTCCAGCACAGTGCGCCAGACGCTCCACATGTTCCTGCAAGAGGATGGGCAGAGAAATGAATGTAATCAATATGGCTAATCCTTTGCTGCACTTACCAACGCTCCTCCATGCCATCCATTTTAATGTCCGGTATATTGGGTATTTTCTTATTGAGATACTGCGACGAGATCTTGAGCAGACCCTCGCTGTAGGATTTCTCAATGGCCGAACGCTTGATGGTGAACTGGCGTATATCCTCCAGCAGATCGCACTCATGTTGATTCTTTAGCTGCAACTTGGCCACCTGCTCCGTGTGCAAATTCTTGAGGAATTTCACATAGTTTCCCTGCAGAGACGGGAATAGATAAATACGCTATACCATGGGATAATTCCTTCGAGGAGGTATACCTTGCGCGGCGGCGGCTGCATACTGATAGCTTGTCTAGCGCTAGCACAGTTATGGCACAAGTTCTATCTACTATGAAGCAGAAGCGTTTTGGGCGTTCTTGGCGAGCTCCAATCGAGACGGGCTTTACATTACCTCAAGCAGCTATACGAGAGATGGTTTTGTGGGGAGGGGGCAGGGGGTGAAGGGGAATGGAAAAAAGCTTAAGTTAATGAATTACCAAACAAATCTTATGTAATAGCAGCGTCTGAGCATGGTTAGTTGACCCAGCAGAGCAGGCACTATATCATCTCAACGACCCTCCAACTGGAGGCCAGCTAATTTTATATAATCAAAGTGTGTGTTTATGGATTTTCAAACAACGATGAAAACTTTCACTAGTACAACCCACGGTATTCTGATATCGATTTATGTTCTGAGCCCGAGAGCTTGTCTTTTTCCACACTCTACACTACGATTGGTTTCAAGTATTAATTCTTTTTGCAGCTAACACTCTTTTTCGACATGCTTTTGTTGTTGTTGTTGTTGTTGGGTTGTGTTGTCTACCAGATTTGTTGAATTTGTTGTATTGAAAACTATGCGTTGCAATGCAATTGAATGAAATAAATTTTCTGAGGTTTTTCACGCTGTGCACTGCGCTCTGCTTTGCGTACTTATCGATTCCGATTCGAATACCGTTGTAGCTGTTTTTTCACGCTCCCAGAGAGAGAGAGAGAAAGAGAGCGTGGCAGAGTGCAGAGCCAGAGAGCGAGCTTGAACACAATTCGAGGGTGTGCAGGTTCATTCATGGCATTTCGCGTGCGGCAGCACATGCGCTCTAACTGGCTTGAGTTATGTTTGAATTCCAACAGTTATTAACGAAAATCCTTGGCTGATAACAGCAGCAACCCAATTCAATGTCACCAAATTTAGATTGCTAAAAATATATATATTTCTCACGTACACACGCTCAGCATAGAGTGTGGTGTCAGGTGCCACGCGTGCGGCTAGCCGAAAGTTACTAACTATTTTGGCAACGGTTTATGACCAGCTGGCATACTTTTGCATACTGATAAAGAAAAGTAAGCATGTTTGTCAATCAATAAGCTTTTCAAATTGATAATTACTGATACACTTGAGGGAGAGGGTTGCCAGACCAACACTAATTAACAACGACTCCCAAAAGTATGCAATGCTGTTAAAGAAGTAAATACCAAATATGTATGTAATCGATTAACAAATTGCAGTATTTTTCTGCATTGACCTTTATCGATATATCGTTTTGCCACACACCCGCATATCGATACTGGCACAGCTGTTTCAAGTTGAGGAATGCCAATAGCAACAACAACAACAACGATGGAGCAAAAAATGCTTGCTGGTGCGGAGCGGTGGGCAGCGGTGGGCGCCACATGAAAACCTGTTTCCAAGTCAAGAGCAAACAAACAAAACGCTTTCGGCAACGCTAGAGTCAACTGTAAAAGTGGGCCGACAGCGAAGAGGCAACGGCAGAGGCAGCGGCAGCGGCTGCCGAAACAACAACGAAGAAGACGTTACGCCCGAGCCAAGATTGTGATTTCACTTTTCAGTCAGTCAGTTAGCGAGCGAACGCAGCAGAAAGTGGAGAGGAACGTGCACATAAAGATATATGACGAATTAGCCGAGGCCATTGTGGGGCAATTGAAATTGAAATTGTGCGCAGAATTTGGGAATTAAAAAAAAACTCGCTAGAAAATGCAACGAACCAGTGCGCTGATTATGCAACAAATAGTGCGCCAAAGGATGCAGCGGCAGCTGCAGTGCCTCGGCTCGCGAACCACACCTGCGGCTGCGTTGCTGACAACTTTCACCCAGCAGCAGCGACAACAGTTGAACTACGAGCAATGTCGCTGGACGGCTACGTCAACGGTTAGCAGCAAACAAGCGACGCCACCGCCGCGACACGATTGGAATCGTGCGGTGAGCGAAGCGGAACGCATTGTCGGTTATCCCACATCCTTCCTATCGCTGCGCTGGCTGCTCAGCGATGAGATTGCCAATGTGGCGCTGCATTTGCGCAAACTGGTGGGCAGTGCGCATCCTCTGATGAAGACCGCCAAGTGAGTAAACAGCACGTGTACTTTGAATCTCGTTCTTGACTCCCATCTCTTCCCCAGGCATCTCTTGTACAATGGCAAGAACACCATGCAGGCCTGGGGTCTCATAGTGCTGCTTGTGTCCAAGGCAGGCGGTCATGCCGCCAGCATACCCGATGTGGAGCAGGACAAGAGCGCCGGTGTGCTGCACTCGCAGCGCGCTTTGGCTGAGGTTACGGAAATGATTCGTATCTCTCATCTGGTGCATAATGTAAGTCTTGGCAAGCTCCACTGCTGCTCCTTCTAATCTGAACTTTCTCTTTTCGTAGAGTGTGGTCAACTTGCAGTCGGGCACACAGGCTGGCCAGGATGCTGTCACCTATGATGACATGTCCTTTGGCAATAAGATTGGTTTGCTGACTGGTGATTACCTGCTTGGACACTCCAGCGCTGAGCTGGCTAATCTACGCAATCAGGAAGTGGTGGAGCTCATTTCATCCGCTGTGCGCGACTTCTCCGAGTCGGAATTCATCGGTGAACGTGATGAACAGAATAATCCGCTGCCCTTCAAGCCCGGCACCTTCCAGCGACCCTCATTGACAGTGGGCGTCGACTTCAACGAACACGACGTTATGACTCCCATGCCAATTTCCCAGGTCTTGGGCAATCCAGAGCAGGAATGGGAATGTCGCAACATACTAAATGCCGGCAGTTTGCTGGGCAAGTCGTGTCAGGCATCGCTGAAGCTGGCCGGCCAAAGTGAGGAGATGCAACGTCACGCCTACCGATTTGGCAAACACTTGGCTCTGGCCTGGCAGGCATGTTTGGATGCGGAGATCTTCCAATGTCCAACCCTGCCACTAGATGCAACCTTTAGCTTGGTCAGTGCGCCGGTGCTCTTCCACCTCGAGCATGATCCCAGCATGTATGCACTGATAGAGAAGGGCAAGAAGTCGGTGGAGAACATTGACTACGATAAGATACACAAAGCCATCGTTGCTGGACCAGCGCTGGCCAAGACAAAGGAACTGCAATGCAAGCACACGGCGGCGGCTCTCAATGTGCTGCAGCATTTCCCAGCGACGGATGCACGACAGGCACTCGAGAATATCATATTGGCCATGCAGGACTTGTGACCGATCTGCACACGGGCAACTTCAACGGGTTCAGGTTTTAATTATAGTACAATGACACTCGCTTAAAGCGGCAAATCATAGATTAGATTAATCCTTCATACCATTATAATGATAAGAGAGAACGAAACATACATTTTCTACGGTATTTAAAGAATCCAATCTTTGATTTTAATTCAAGTGGAAGGTATAAACACATATTAGCGACTGCTAATCCGCATCAGAATGAGCTGCTTGCAACGCTCGTACTCAAAGAATTGCGGAAAGTCCAGGGGAAGATGTTCGATTATCCACGGCTTGTGTACGGTCTGACGGATGAAGTGTTCGTACATGGGCGCCACAGAGTCGCAATCCTCCAGCGTGAAGACGTAGCGCTTCTCGAGCGCCATATAGATGTGCTTGGGCCTGCCCGACAGTTTACCCCGCGCGAAGATGAGCTCCATAACGGAGACCAAGGCATCGGTTAGGGTATCACAATAGATGACATCGGCTGCCATTATCACATCGCTGGCATCAATGGCCGCCAGTAGCTCAGTGGACAGTTGTGACTGGGCAACCATGAAGTCGTATTCTATCACTTTCACCTGGCCATTAAGCAGCTTCCCATTGCGCTTCACATTACGCCGGATGAGGTCGAGAATGCAGCCCAGATCGACATCTGTGCAATACACCTGCCCTTTATTGTGTATAGCTGCTGCGATGCTGGTCAGCCCAACTCCTGCACCCAGCTCCATTATTGTCTTGGAGGCCAGCTCCTTGCGCTGATGAAAGAGATAATCGGCCAGAAGGAGCGCACCGCGCCAAACCTGCAGACCGACTAGTTTCAGTTCTGTAGCTCCGGAATGCTCAAGTTCTATGACACCTCGTCGGGGGCGTGGCACATCTAGATCTCCATCGCTGTCCACGGTGGCGGCACTTCTTTTGCCTTCATCATCCTCGCCAGGATAACGGAAACGAAACTTGGACACAATTTGACCATCTGCATTGCTCTCAGGCTGATAGTTGGTCTCACTATAGATCTCCGACTTTACGGTGTACATGCTGCGACCAATGCTCGCGCCCGGAACAAACACATCTAACTAATAATTTGGCAATTTCGCTGGCGGATTGCCAGAATCGTAAATAAGCAGACGGCATTGACAATATTTTGCATTGACAATGTCCCCTTAAGCAATGTGACCGCATTTGTAGGTTGCAAAAAAGGGCAAAAGCAAAAGAACACCAAAAATACTATATTCCCCAGAAATACCACACTCAAAAGCAACTGGTTCTTCGATTAATATTCGAGTTACTGTTCATAATGTCTGTTATTGATTGATTAATTTAATTGTTTAAAAGGGCAGCAATAATTCAATGTGTTTTAAATTGCTGTTCTGTTGCATTATAAATAATTTCCTCAAATCTATTTAATCTGTGACTAAACTGTCAGCATAGTTATTAACAATTATTAACGTAAAAATAGCTCTCAGCATTAGAATTTTATAAATAAAGTGCATTGTTTATTAATAAAAATTGTAAACATTTAATTGACAAACATCTTGTTAATCACTAGCGCATAAACCGAGTTAACTTAGAATTTGCCATTTTGAGCATTACAGTGACCATATTGAGTTTAACAGTGCCATTCTGAGTATAACAGTACCCATTTTACATCAGCGTGGCAACGCAATTTTTGGGTGAAAAATTATTAAAATCGTTGTTAAAAGTGCTAAATACAGCAGTGCTGTGCATGCAAATAGCTCGAATTCAGTGGAACAACACACACACAATCACGTACCAAGCTAAACAAAGCAAGCTTGCTTCCTTTTTCTTATCCCCAAGCCCGAAAGTGTCACCGCCAAGACGTACGTGCGAAAAATGTTTTGGGACAAGGGTTATGCGCCCTCAGCGAACATAGAGGCGCTGCTAGAGAAGGAGGTTCGTATTTTTGGTCATTGACGCGAGAACAAGCACGATCCCCCACAATCGAGCTCTAAGTGCAAACTAGTGTGCAACTATTTACACACACCCAAACGCACGCACACACACACATATATACATATGTATACAATCAACAATATCTATCAATTATCTACAGAATTCCACGGTGGAGGAATTGCTCGACGAGGAGGATATACTGCAGGAATGTAAAACGCAAAAGAAGAACCTCGTCAACTATTTTACCAGGCCCGAAGTGATTCGACGACTTGTCGAGCTAATCACTACGGAACCCTCCGAGGAAGTGCCCATGGCGCAGCGTTTTCGCTATGCAAACATGTCATGTGAGATACTAACACTGTACGTACCGCCCACTTCTACTAGTCAGAATCAACCGAACCTCCCTCGGGGCCCCCAACCGACCGACCCCATTACTATAAGTAGTGCAGTGAAATGTGCCTATGTATTAATGAATGTGCATTTTTTTTATTTTTTTGACATTGGTTCTTGTGCAGCGGCCTGCCGTCCCTAGATGAGAAGCTGCTGTCCGATGCGGAGACGCTACAGTCGCTGTATTCATATCTGGAAAAGGAACCACCGTTAAATCCATTGCTATCATCGTTTTTTAGCAAAACGTTTAGCATGCTCTTTACCAAAAAGCCTGAACAAGATTGGTTTTTGTATCAACATATGTGCCTACAATTTTTGGAGTATATTAAATCGCAGAAGAATTTTTTGGAATTCATTTGTAAACACTTTGACACACCGGTCATACCTGATTTAATAATGCAAATGATGAAGGACATCGATGGTGGTCAGCTGAAGCGCAACCTATACGAAGTAACGAACATTTTCACATATCTTATAATACTCGTAATACTCCCCCACGCCTTTTGTGGAATAGCGTGCGTTATGGTTCATAACTTAATTTCAATTGAATTTAAATTCAGAACCAGAACGAACACAATGATATGGCATTTGTTGCTCTTTGTTGTTAACTTTTGTTTATTTTGGTTTTTTATTATTATTACTTTCACAGTGGCTAACTGAAGATAAACTTGTTGAGAGACTGATTGCAATATTGCGTAATCCTCAAGAAACCGATAAACATGCAAATGTTGCGGACTTTTTCTGTGATCTTATTAACCAAGGGCGTCTTATGCGGCAAACCGAGCAGGAGAACGATTCATTTGAGCCCGCATTCGATGGTTCGAATCCCATATTGAAAACCATTGAATCCGCACAGACAATAGAAGCCTTGTTAAATGTGATTTTGGAACCAAACGCTCTAGAGAGCGCCATCTTATCAGGAATATCGGTTGTACTTACGCTTATCAAACCCATTACTTTCACGTGAGTCATCATTCAGCACCTTAAATTGTTTTTACTCTTGAGGATTGTTGTATGTAAAACGCTTTCTTTTTCCCATTTTGCATTGATAGCGATGAGCCAAATTCGGATCGACAGCATTTGCTACAAAAACGGGAGCGCGAATTCCATCAGGAATTGCAGGAGACTGTTGCCAATGTGATTGCACCACGCCTACATGAATTTGTTAATGTGCTGAAGAATCCGCCCGCGGTACGTTTCCACTGCACCCATATTGGCAGCTATGTTGTTATTTATAGCCATATCCATATATATATCTTTAATAGAAACCTACCCTGGAAACAACTGCTGCGATATTAACGCCGCCGTTTGGTAAGACGCGGTTGCAGGTTTGCCGTGTGTTTACCGCATTGCTGGAGACCAAACACGAGAGCTTACAAAAGGCGTAAGTGCCGAGTTTTTCTGATACTTTTATCTCTGTTTATAAACAAACTTTCATTTAACCCCCTCAGCATCTGTGCCACTGAGTATTTCAGTTTGTTGCTGGACTATTTAAAGGAATACTGCTGGAACAATTTTCTACACAGCGAAGTGGAGAAGGCACTGCATCTGGTCTTCTACAACGGACTGTCGGGTAACAATACCTCATCGACTGAGAACATGGATGATTTCTGGTCCTATCTGGTGGACATTTCAAACACTATACTACAAACCCATCCAAAGGCTGATAACGTAAATGCAAATGTGAATGTAAATGTAAATGAAAATGAAAATGCCAACGTTAATGTTGCCGGAGAAGAGAAACCAAGCGAAATGCAAGAGAATCACATTGAGAAGGATGCAAATGATGTATCCGATGCATCGCAGGCAAGCCAAACGGCAGCAGAACCAACGGAGTTAGCAGCAAATGATCTTGATAAAACCAAAACGCCCAAAAACAACCCGCCCACAGAGATGCAAACATATGTGAGTATATATTATTATTAAAGCTTTTTGAGTTCAATGAACATGCCAACTAAATGATTTATAAACATTTTAGCTGATTGTCAATTGCCAGCTGGTTACCAAATTGGTCTATCTTTGGCGACACAATGCGGAAGTGCAGTAAGTGGAGGGAGTTCCCTCTCCTCTCTTATAATCACTGAGATAAACATTCATTCATTCATTCAATTTTGCAGATCTGCTGAAAAGGGTCGGAGACTGGGCTACATGGGCCACCTCATTAAAATTTTAAAACATATTACGAATTGTATATCAGAATCTGAACATATCGCTACCCTGATTGCCTCCAATTTTGTGGATGAATCCGATCTTAAGTACTGGCAATCGCTGATCGATGCCGAGGAGGGTGAATTCACTAAGACAGTAACGCAGCAGAGCAAACTGTTGGCCAACTGGAATCCGCACGAGGAAAATGAATTCAATAAGGGTGAAAACTTTATCTGGGATATCGGAGGGCTATCGAACAGTAATGTCTGCTACAACGATATGGATAATAAGCTGCAGGATATTGTATTCACCATGGAGAATACAATTCGATTCCGCAATAACATCGATGATGATGACGATGACGAGGATGAGCAAGGTGGTAGCGGTGGCGATGGTCATGGCATTGGCATGTTTACTAAGAATTCCATCACATTAGACAATCTGTCTGCAGATGCAGCATGGGACATGCAATTTCGGGAGGCGACAGAAGACTATGTCAACACACTTGGCACTGCTAATTGGGATACCGATTTCGAGGATGCTAATTTTGCTGATTTCGATGCACATTTCAGCAGTCATAGCAGCGATCTTGGTATGCCACAAACGCAACCGACCAACGCTGCTGTTGCTGCTGCACAGCTGCCCACTGAGCCAACAGATCTGTCTGCACAGCAAACGATCAACAACGATGGTGATGATGATAATGAGCAACGGGGGCATAATGATGAGGATGTCGCCATGACTACTGTTACCATAACGGATGACCAGCAGGCGGAATACGATAATAATGCCAATGTGGAGAAGGCGACCAGCGATAAATTGGCCGACTTAAATCATGAAGTGGAGACAACAGCAAAGACAACAACAACGACTGGCGCTGCCACATCGATTGTGAGCAGGCTGCAGTCGGTGCTGCTGGATGGCGAAGAGGATTATGAAGATGATGAGGGTATGTGGACAAAGCCACTGGGTGGCAGCAGCAGCACAACGGAACAACCAACTACACCGCTATCGAATGGACCCAGCAAGGATGCTGAATTGTAAGAAATCAAATACAAAGTATCTTTTTCTATTTAGTATCTTTAGTTGTATATCTAAAACTATTTAGATAAATAATACAAATGCTTTTGCCTTGCAGAAACCATGCCAACGATAACAGCAGCAGCAGCGAAGCTCAGGATGAGAGCAACATCACAGCAGCATCGGAGAAGGAGCCGAAAAAATTGGATAGCTTACTTGTAGCTCCAACAAAGGCAGCTGAAATTACAACAACGACGACATAAATGTGCCGACACCTTAACACACACATACACACACACACACACACACACACAGGCATGCATGCATGCGCACACACACACACAGCCAGAAATACAGAAGCCACAACAAGCAATTGCAATTTGTATAGCATAAAATATGTCGAAAAGTTCTAAACATAAAAAAGCCCTTGATTTGCTCCTTGATCATTTCTTATACATAATCATGCATGCGTATATATACACATACCTACACACACACACACACACACACTCACTACATGCAACATGCTACTACTACAACTATGATACGTACATAATATATATACAAGCATATATATAAAAATATATAATATATTATATACACATAGGTTGCACATACTACAACAAACGATTTGTGTATTAGTGAAGCCCGAGCCCGCCCAACAAATAAAACTAAAAACTTAAACAAAAAAAATCAAAAACAAAAAAACAAAAAACAACAGAGTTGAAGATAAAGTTTCGTTAATACTAGTTAACAATGATGAATTGCAAGAGTATATTGTTGATTCCTTCTACTTCTCTACTCGCTCGTCGTATTGCCAATTTCCTATTTATTAAATAATAAGCTATAATTTTGTTTTTTTTTGTAACTTTATTAGTTAACTCTTAAAGCAAATGAAAAGAAAACAAAGCATAAAACAAAAAAAACAAAAAACAATACTCTCAATGTGTTAAGCAGAAACAAACAAATGAGCATTACTAAAAGTACCAACAATAAAAAATTTTTGTAAATGTTCTTAGCTCGATCTGAAATTGTACAATACGTTTACGTTATTTGTAATTGTTTAATTGGAGACTTGTATTTATTGTATGTATTTTGAAAGAAAGCAAAACCAAAAAAAAAAAAACCGTAAATCAAAAGAGAAAGAAAAACAAGAACAATTCTTTTCAACACACACACGAACATATGCTGCAAGCACAAAACAAATGCAGGTCTATTTGTTATATACAAAGAAACAAACAAATTGCCCAATACTATTTTTATTTGTTGTCACCAAAATATGAATTCAAAGTCTAAAGTACAAAAACCACAAAAGAACGAAGAAAGAAAGAAACTAAAAAAAGATGTTGATGATGGAGGAAGAAGAAAGCAAGCATTTGCCACGACACGGTTAATTTGAGCATTAAACACACACATTTCTAGCTATGTTTGTATAAAAGAGAAATAATCGCATAAAAACTATTCTTTTTATACGTTTTTGTTTGTTTGTTTTTTCTTTTCCTACTTAAAAGTGCAACGAAATCATTCAGACTTTCCAACAAGACATTTTAAACGTACTATGTACATATACATATACATATATATATATTTATATTATTTTTGTCTTTAATCTTAAACAGCTTCGTTGTAGTTGTTGTTGTCATTGCGTTTGCTATATTTACACAAATTTGTCGTCTGAGAATGTGTTTTGTGTAAGCAGAAATGAAATGAGATCGTAATAGTTATTCGAATTCAAAATCGAAATGAGAAACCCATATGCCATCTTTTGCTTCCAAATAATTACAATTATACATTTACGTTTACAGAATAAAATGAGATAAAGAGAACTATTTAAAAAAGTTTATTTGATGTTTTGTTTTACGCACCCAAGTTTTCATTTTAGTTTAGTACGACAGATCGAACGGTTAAGGACGCAACATATCAGCTCAGTGTATAAGGCGATAGTTTCGCACACACACAGACAGTATATAGAACCCAAACTTCAATGTAAATTGAAGAGTTAATTAAAAACTTAGTCGTAGGCAACAGGACTTGTTTAAACACTAAACGAGGCTTGGCATCACGGTATGCTATAACCAAAAACAAGAAAAAATCTATAAAAAAAAAAATATATAAATAAAATCGAAAAAAAAAACAACTAACAAACGCTTGCACAAATTTCAAATCGCTTGCTTTTATTTTTGCAAAAACCTATGTAAACGAAACATACATATATGATAAAAAAAAAAAGAATGTTTATACTATCTCTGATGTAAACTGTGATAATTAAATGAAGTTGCAGGGTATTTGATAAAAGTAAAAAAAAAAGAAAAAGAAAACAAAAACGAGAACAGATTTAAGTTTAAACAAGTTTCAATTCACATTATTGTTGGCCAACAGCCTTAAAGACAGACAGATTAATGAAATAATTACAATTACTACACAAATCGAAAGTGAACAATTAGATATATACACACACATAACTGTAGAGTCAGCTAAAAAAAAGAGAAAAATACGATAATGAAAACCAAACAGCAATAATTACTGCAATAACTCGATTCGTTTTTAAATCAGAGATTGGGGATCAATGCAACATAAATTGATCTGGAAAAACAGAAGAGAAAACAGAAAATACTCGTAATACTTCAATTGTAATCGATGTATGTATTAGTACTTAGTATAAATCCAATTGCCCCTGCGTCTTCCCCCATCTTCCCCGATCGAGCCCGATGTTTCCTGCCTTCCTCTCCCTCTCATGTGCAAATGCCTTATCCAAGTGCATTGTCTGATCGAATTCAATCGCAAAAGGGTTAACACACGCATATATAGCATATGTATACATAGTGACATTGTTGTGAAGCATTAGCCGTATGTGTATGTGTAAGTAGCGGTAGTTTTACCTACATACTGTGTGTCTTTTATACATTAAGTACCCCCAAAAAAACAACACAATACCCGCTCCAGACACTTTGAAAAAAGAAAGTATTAACTTGTAAGTTGATTTACTAAAAAAGAAAGGCGAAAAGAAAGTAGACAAAGTCTTGTGCGCAGCTTTAAGCATACAACATACTTGTATTAAACTTATAAACTTATAGTTATACTATACAAAAAAAGAAAAAAAAAAACATTGTAAACAATAAGAACGCAAAATACCAAACGTCCAAACTGTTTTGCATGCAGCCCATGCGAACGAACTAACAACAATTGTGAACATTCAAAGTCTTCAGCAACCAGTTTTGAGCGCCTTAACTAAGCACTTAAACACACTCACACACACTCACATACACACACATGTACATGCATTTGAATATTAAGAGTGAAAAGGAAAACGTTAATAATTATTAAAGAAAATTTACATTTTTGTCTGTGTGTTCAGCAGTTCAGTATTTCAATTAAGCCAACTTTAAACTTAAAATAAAAAAAAAATATATAAAAATTAAAAAAAAATTACTTAACAATGGTTTCCACTAGCAAACCAAAAAAGTGAACTAATTCAACTTAAAAGCTTAAACAAAACTAACTTCTAAAGATAAAGAACAACAACAAGCGGGAACAACAACGAGACGAGACGACGCAACTGTAATAAAAAAATAAAATAAAAAAAAAATCCCTAAAAGATCATATAGGAGATCTAAAGATCCTCTCGGATCAGTGATCTGTTAACACACACACACACACACGCATATTTTGTTAATGCGCAAGAGATACGTATAAATTTGTAAGCTAAATTATGGTAAAAGTATCGAAAGAAAATGGGAAAAAAAAACTAAACAGAATTACAACTAAATTAGTAAATAGTCGAAAAAAAAACCGAACCCAAGTGTGCTTCATGTAAGAATTTATGTTACGATTTTTACAATGCAATAACAAAAAAAAAAAAAAAAAAAAATTAAAAATTCCAATACCCCCAATGTAAGTTAGCATTATGCATAGTATGTATCTGTATACTATGTATTGTATTCCTAATTCAAAATGTCTTAACTATTTACGATCGGTGTCTAAAAAGTATATACAAAAAAAAAAAAAAAAAAAAAAAAAACCAATATATAATTATATAGCGTGTATGAACTTTATACAAACTAAAAGAAAAAAACGAGTAGAGACTTCTGAGAAATGAGAAAAAAGAGAAAATACCACAAACGTATCGTCAAATATCCAATATATATATATATTGTACTCTACACACTCGACAATTTCAGTATAGTATACTAAGTGCTTTAAGTGATAAACAAAAAAAGATAATGGTGAAGAACAAAAACACACACAATTCCCTCTCACTCTCTCCCCCAGCGCGGTCTGTAAAAGCGAACTAAGTAAATCTATTGCAGTTTCATCATAACCAGCCCACTTTCAGTTAGCTACCACTCCCCATATCCCCTACTCCAGGGACACTCTGGAATCTGCAAAAATTCCTTGAGGTTAGTGCCTTAAACTGTGTAGGAGTGTGTAAAAAAAAAAACCAGAGAAACGGTTACAGCAGCAAAACAGTTAACCGTCAATCCGTAATACGTATTTGTAGTGCGAGGCTCAATAACCACAGAAAATGATATAGTTAACTTTACGCTCCGATCTTTGTACTCTATACTCTATACTCTATACTCGTATATGTATACTCTACATATATATACTATCTATGTAAACTGAACGAAACTTACAACTTACCGTCGCATTTTTACGTATTGTCTAATTACACAACTTTAAGTCCGCGAAAACTTTGCTCAATGGTTTTTTCACACACCAACACACACACAGACACACAGCATATATACATAGATACACACACCTATACAAACATACCATATGTAGTTAAGTACGATCAGCTTGTGATTGCTTAGCCGTTGAAAAACGATTTCAAAACGAGCATATTCGCATTTTTTGTATATTATATAGGGTATCTGTTCGAGTTTATTGTCTAAATATATGATATGATTTTGTGAAATTGTGAATCTATCTCGAAAAATTGATTCACCTTGAATTCGTATTGAGAAAAGTTATGAATAAAAGCGATTAAAAATTTAAGTTCGATTTTATTTTCGACAAAGTGGAGCTTAATACACCCCACCATTAAATGGCTACAGGGTATAGGGATCTCACACTCTTTCTCCGTCCGTATCACAGCCCATCGCTAGAAAGTATGCTACGCCTTGCTGCCTCAGCTCTGATTGGACATGGCAGCTGCGCCCGTTGTGCTCGTCGTGGCATGTCGCGTCTCCATGTGCCGCTGCAGATCACGTGCGCGTGCGAGCGTCTTGTGGCACAGCTGACACTGATAACCTATGGTCTCAACATCATCGTCCACATTGATGTCCACATCGCTGCCCGCACCGGATTGTGTTGCCTGCAGATGCAGTCGCACATGTTTGTTCAGATTGCTAGGATCACCGAAAGGACGCAGGCAGAATTTGCACTTGAGTGGCTTGAATCCTGTGTGGGTGCGTATGTGTATCTTTAGGCCATATTTGCGGGAATACACCTTGCCGCAATAGATGCACAAATGACCCTGCTTAGAGGCACCCATGTTGCTCACGATGGCCTCAATCTGTGCAGCCGCATTCATGGGATGCCCCACAAGCGGCGCAGCCATTGATATGGAGGGCAGATAGGAGAGAGTAGCTGGCGTAGCAGGCGGCGAGCTGCTCATGGACGCCAGCGACAGCGGACGAAAGGCAGAGAAACGTGCTGTGGGCGCCGGCGCAGTGGGTCGCAATGTCGAAGGCGGCGGCGGTGGCGGTGTGCGTGTGGGTGAGGCGGACGATGTCGACGTCGTCGAGGTGGTGGGCGGCGGCGGAGAAAGTGTCAGCGTTGTGGCCGCAGGTCGGGCTGTAGATTTGAGTGCATAGTGCAGGCGCATCCAAAGCAGATCCATGACATTGCGGCCGCAACTAAGGGCAAGATGAATCTTCAGCGGATGCGGCGTCTCGAAGGTCAGGTGGCACAAATGGCAGGTGTAGCGATTGTTGCCTGAAGAGGGGAGAGATAGAGATTAGTACAGGTTACACCAACTCTTCCAGTTTGCCGCTGCTTACCTTGTATATTGAGTGGCGTGAGAAAGGGTATACCCATCAGCAGCACCAGCTCCTCGCCGAACCAGGCCACAATTTCATCCTCTCGCGCCACATCGCGCACTAGGCGTATGCGCAACAGGCCGGCATGCAGCTCAAACAATGCATTGAAGCTGTAGATATCCTCAGAGAGCTTGATCTGTCGCAGCAGCGTGGCGCTCATGGCCAGCTCTCCATTAAGCAGCGTGCAGTGGCCGTGGCTATCACTAGGCAGCGGCGTGGTCATGCAAGCCAGCAGCGCTGTGGTGTCTATGCCCACGGAACACGTGTCCTTTGGGCGTGTATTGCGCGGTGTAGACACCGGGACGCAGATTTGCCCGACTGCGCTTGGCGCTGGGCTGGGATTGGGCAGCGATTGCTGTTGTTGTGGCTGCCATCGTTGTTGTTGTTGCTGTAGTTGTTGGCGGAGTAACTGCTGCAGTTGTCGGGGCGGGGGTACTACCCGGCAGCAGCTGCTCAATGCGAAAGATCATGCCACGTTTAGGCGCCTGTCCCGGCGACTCATCCAACTCCAGGCCATCCAGTTGCGCTGTCGTCGTGTGCATCGCTCGCGTTCGTATTCGATTCTGTTTTCCAATTGGAAGCCACACGCTGCTTTTATACGCCCAGCGTGCGCGGCCGCCTCGCAGCTTCCGCCTCCCCTTTTGGCTTGCGCCTTGTTTGGATTTGTTACGGCTTGCAGTGTCAAAACACAAGCAGCGTCAAGTGCAAGAATTCCCAGCCAGCCTGGCTGCCAGCCTGCCGCGCCCCTGACATTGCTACGCACTTTGCGCAAAAATCGTCACCCTCCCCGTGCCGCTGCGTATCGTAGTAAACTAGCCGGGCATCCCTTTTGCGAGCGCGTCTGGTGCCTGTCCTGGTTGATTCTCTGGTTGCGCACTGTGCGCGGCAAGTGCAACATCATGTACTCCAAGCAGCACCAAGGCACTAAGCCAAGCTAAGCGTCGCTGTAGCAAGTGTGCGTATTCCTATGCCTAATCCTCTCATACCCCAGGCAACCCTCCTCCTCCACCTCCTTCCCTTCCTCGTGTGCGTCCTTTTTGGCTTTTGGCCTGCGCCCGAAAAATGTTTAATTGAAATTAAACGATCGTTTGTTGTCCTTCTCGTAGCGAAGTTCCAGTTGTTGTTGTTGTTGCTCTTGCTGTAATGCCACCATATACAAATCGCATTCGCTTTCGTTGATGGCATCGCATCCCCTGCAGTCGGGCCGAGGGGTTACCGCCTCTTCTCCTGCCCTGATAATGCCTTAATATATTGGCGTGTATCGTTTTACTATTTGCGGTTTAGGGTGGGTCGTGATTTGCCAGCCAAGCGAGCGGAGTGCGGGTAGGAATGGGCCTGAAACAGGGCGAAAAATTAGATAGGTTTTCAAACGAATAAATACAAATATTTATAAAAAAATAAATAATAATAATAAAAAGTAAAAATAATGTTAAATAAAAGAAAATAAAAATTAATAAAATAAAAAAAAAAAAAAACAAAAATAAAAAAATGTAAATTTTTTGCCAAAAAGTAGCTCAAACTGACCTAAAAATTCTGGGCAGGATTTCCAACCTTAATCTTCACATACTATTTTCATTAATTCCATTTAAAATATTAGAGATTTTAAATTTTATACCTACTACAGACCTTCTGCACTTAACTTGCGCCCCGCGCCCAACCGCACACACATTGACTGCGCTCCTGAGCTGCTGCTGTCTAAAATATGCTACGACACTAATGTTTTCATTATGTGTACGTCGTGAAACCATCCCTTCCCCCCTGGCCTGCTGTGCAAGCGGTGCGATCAACAGGACAAAGCGAAAAACATGTGTTGCCAGTCACACAGTCAGCTCAGCGCAGCACGAGGGGAGGGGCAGGATTCACTGCGAGCACGTGCAGGGTGGGCTGCGTGCTGCGGTAGTCCTTGAGCACGAGCCACGCGGTCGCGCAAGGTGTGCGGCGACGGCTAATTTAAGGTACAAGCCAATTTTGGTTTGGTGTTTGCTTGTCTCAAATAACTGGGCCACAACCTGTTGTTGGGTCTTTATTACGGATTCACTTGGTCTTTTCTCTACTTTCTACGATAAACATAGCCACCTCCGCCAGCATCGGATCCGCCATCGGTCTCATTGGTATCGCAATCGTGACAGCCTCCACCGGCAGCCAAGTTATCCAGCGCCTCTTGTATCTCGGGAGGAATGGGTGGCGGTGTGGGCAAATGATCGCCCTGCGGCTGGAAGCCATTCTCGTCGGCAATGTAGGTCAGTGAAATGGTCTCGCCCTCGGGACTGGTGTACGAGAAGGAGCCCTCCACGTTTAGTGGCCTCCGGTCCGCCCATTTCCTCCGCTTTGATGCCGTTGCCAGTTTCATATTCGTACTGAAAAGAGATGGACAAGGGATTAAGTTGCCTGGCCAGCTATAGACACATTGCTTACCTTGTAGGAGCCATCGGCATTGAGTTGGGATTCCAGTTTAATAATGGGTATGTCCTGTCCACCTCCTCCTCCTCCTCCTCCACCGTCGCCTCCTCCTCCACCACCTCCTCCATTGCCTCCATTGGGCGGTAAATAACTCTGGCTGGGATTACTGGGCGGCGGTCCATAGCTATCGCGTGGTGGTGCAGGCGGCTTGGCTGGCGGTTTGGCTGGTGGCTTCGCTGGCGGCTTGGCTGGCGGCTTGGGTGGTGCTCCATAGCTAGGCTTGGGTGCTGGCGGTTTGCCATTGCCCGGCTTCGGTGGTCCATAGCTGTTACTCGGTGGTGCTGGTGGTGGCGGCGCTGGCTTAGCTGGCAAATAAGTCGAAGGCGGACGAGCACTTGGATAACCCGCTGGCTGCCCGAGCACAATGCTCCAACCCAGACAGATGACAGGCAGACAAAGCGTCAATGTTCTTGCACTCATCGTGTGCTCTAACTGATGCCACAAACTGCGGCACGTTGGGGTTTTTATATGTGCTGCAGCGCACCTGTTGCCCCTGCCAGGGGTCTCTCTGGGGGGGTCACTCACGTGCGTGAACTCTCACATTGCACAAGCAAGCAACAAACTGGGCCAATGCGAATGCACTGCAAGAAATTGAAAGTGAGTTTGAAATTAATTAAAAAACGATTGAACAAATGATAAAATGCTGATAAATCGAGTGTAGCCAAGCCGAAAGAATTTTCAAATCCTGCAACTAATCGCTAAAAACAACAAAACCCGCCAGGCCGCAAGCGAATAAGGGACGGAGCACAGGCAACACCTGCAGCGTCAGCAGGCAACCCGCCCCCTTTCGGTCCATTTCTAATGCACTTTGCCTGTACCAAAGGGGGTGCTAAGCCGCTGCTCGACCCGAGCAAGGAACACGCCGGCTTTAGTCAATCGTCTATTAACTTTTCTGCCAATTCCCCGTCCGTCCGATGATGCTAATATTGCATTTTGGGGGATGGCTCGACTCAGTTAATGGCAATGTTGTTGTCAGCTTGTCCTACTTGTAATGTGCTGGCGCGCAGCTGACGCCTTCCCAGGCTGCGTTGTAGGTTTTTTCGTGAACCTGTTTCGCCCAGAAAACGGCGTCAGCTGTTCTCGTACATCGCATAGCAACCACCAACCTAGCAGGCAACCTGGCACTACCAACAACCACCAAGCGCTTCAGCACCGGCTGGCTAAACCAACAATTGTCGGTCCTAACCTAACCAAATCTGCTGCACCACCAACCCTGCCTAGCCTAGCAGCACTTCGTCACGCACCCATTGCATATAGCATATTTCGCGCCCGCATTTCATTTTCGAAATTCTTTCATAAAGTGCATTTTGACAGACCGAAACGATCCGATTGCGATTAGTGCGATTAGCAATTGGCGATTTTGTCCTTTCGGCTCAGTTAAGCAAACACTTTGTGTGCTGTGGTCGGTCGGTCGCTTTTGATAAATTATATACAAGCTGACAGGCTTTAATATAGTACCCTAGTGATATGATATGCGATCGTGAGAGTCTGAACACTTGTCTTTGAAATTTGCCTAATTAAATCCTCAGACAAGTTCGAAAATAATAACTGTTAACATGCCGAAAGTATATGAAATGTTTCAGCTTCAAACTCGCTTCTCTTTCAACCTTCCTCCCCCTTCGTAGTTAGCTTTCTGCACATTCTTCTTGTTTTTTGCGACTCTCGGGGAGGGGGAGAGGAGAGGCTTAGAACAAAACTTGGGCCATAAACTATGACGCAATCGTCGTCGTTGTCGGCTGCGAGTTATTTGTTTTCATTATCTTTTGAACTTATTTCGGCTGCTTTGCTCATCATCCGTAGCCGCTTGAAATCAGTTGAAATCGAGATACCAAAACGAGCAGAGCGCGAAAAGAACTTCCACGCATAATTCTATTAAAAAGCGAGTACAATGAAATCGGTACGTACTACGTATATACTTGTTATACAAGTTAACTGATATATATATATCTCTTTTAAGTACAGTCTCTACAAAGTCTTTTGTGCTTGTTGCTGCTGTTGCCTATGGTGGCAAAGGCTGCGCCTGTGGCGGAGTTAAAGAACGGACAGGAGGAGCGGCATTTTAGGTAAGTTTCACCATAAATCTATCTATAAACTAGCTATATATTAAGTCATATATATTACCCACATTCACAGCTTTCAGACAGACAACGGGCAGCAACGCACCGAGGATATTACATATAAGGTGAAGGTCGATGCCGAGGGTCGCACTACCGAGGAGCCCAACGGCGTGGATACACCCAAGCCAGTGGAATACCGTGGTGGCTATAGCTTCATATCGGCCGATGGTTATGAGTATCAGGTGCGCTATAAGGCCAATCAAAATGGTTTTCAGCCCTATGTGACGGCGCACAAGGTGCAAACCGAGGCAGCAGCAAAGAATAAGGCCTGAAATTTTGTGATAAATCGTAAATAAACATTAGCAGATACCCTGTAAAAGAATGACTTACTTGAAGCTAAGCTTGAAAGCTCGTTTGGCATGGTTGCAGTTCCAGCTAAGCTCAAAGCTTGTGGCAAAAGCTCAACGAAGAATTTGATTTATCTGCGCGTAAGCGTGCATAGTAAAAAGCTGATTAGGGTGTAGGGTATTTAATTATATAAACCGGTTCGCTGCACTTTGTGGTGCAGTTTGGCTTGGCTCATTAATTATGCACTGTTTAAACTTTAAATAATATGCAATATTGTGTATAACTTGCGCACAAGATGGTGAAGATATTAGAAGCTCTTGTAAAATGTAGCGTATTCCTCGAGTCGTTGTGGGGTTTCCTTTTATGAGCTCGTTTAATGGGTTTCTATTTTGTCTGTGCGTTACATGTAAAAACGACAAAATGCCAAGTTTTGTGTTTTGATTTTGTTGTTGTGTCTCTTTTTGAGCTGCTTTCCTTATGCAAATCCCAAATCGAATTCAACAACGGCAACGACAACGGCAGGTGAAGCAATCGTTGCGAGTTACCTGCACCTTTGGCTTACTCAGCGCTTTTTTGGTTTTCCTATATGCGTGGCCCGGAGGGGACCATTATGTTGCCATCTCGATGGCAATGATTCGCTAGACGAGTCTTCAATTTATCGTCAGCTCTGTTGGCCGACGGTTGTTGTGTGTTTTGGAACTCTGGTGGAACTCTGCAGCCATGAACTATATTAATCCATTTGCTCGATGCATCCTATTGCTGCTGCTGCTTGGACTGCAGTGGAGTGCACATGCATCGTTTCCACCGGGCACTGTACTGGACATACAACTGGGAGATGTGGTTATCGAACAGTTTAGTTATATACCAACGCGTGGGGGTTATGAGTTTGGGTAAGTTTTGAATGAATGTAATGAGCATACCTGTGGAACTTATTCCCTGCCCTTTCAGTTACACCTTGCCAAATGGCACACATCGCGATGAGATCGGCGAGCTGCTCAACGATCGCTCCACTCCCGAGGAGCTGCAAAATGCCAACAACTTTGAGCGCAACGCACGGCCCTCGCGTCGCCCGGGACTCAAAAATCGCAAACTCTCACCGAAGTCGCTCTCCTCGCTGGCTGGCTGAAAAGTGCATGGATATTGATTGCGTTTGCTTTGTTTCTATTTAAACGGCTTTCCATTATTTTATTTAGCAATTTGTTTTATATGCGTAGGTTAGGTGTTTTCAAAATATATGCATTTAATTTAAAAAACTACATGCAATACAAAAACGGCAAGTATTAAATTAATTTCACGTTTGTTATTTAAAAAGTATCGATTTGAAGTAGTGAATATCGATTGCTCTAATTGCAGTTTGCATTGAGTATTTAAAATGCTAAGCTTAACAGAAAGAGCGATTATCGATAGAAAAACAGAGCAATATAGACAATACATATGCAATGCAGTGCATGGGGTAACTTGATCTTGTTAACCACCCCCCCTTGTCAACATCATTTGCGGGGCATACATTTACTTACCTAAAGCGCCTAAAAACATACTCTTATTATGGCATACTAAAAGTATGCAATCGTTTTTTTAAACAAAAAAAATAAACCTCTGCTGCTTATGCAATATGTGTAGAACCTGTTTGCAAATTATAATGTGCATATAAACATGTAAAATTAGTTATCAAAGGGATCTCTATACGCAACAATTACTTTACAATTAGTGAAACAGGTTTCGTCGCCAGCGGAAGACCCGTTACACTGAAGCGGGTTGAGGGGAGGAAGTGTTTGGAGGGGAAGTGAGGTGTCAACATATAAAACTCAATATTAAAACATTGCCATTATCATTTGAGTGCTAATTTTGCTAGCTAGCCTGTCTATCGATAGCTGCGAATAGAGCAAAGAAGCGAATTGAAAAAGATGTCGCTGGCCAACAATAACCGGTATACCCCGATTTGTCTGGGTTTGGCTTAAGTGCGTGTGCGTGTGCGTGTGAGTGTAGTTGTGTGTGCGCCATGCCATACGGTCTGACATTAAAACCGACAGCGACAGACACTTGGCCAGACAGTGGCGCTGACCTTGAAGACGCTTTTGTTACCATAATAAATTAAGAGACGCATCTGCTTAAATCTGTTTCAGACGCTTTATCTGGATTTTTAGGTGCATGAAAAAGGGAGAGTGATAACTTATGGGGGATATCTGTAACAAACTTAATCTTCATACTAAATAAATGTTGTTGACATGGGTGCTATAAATAAATTACTGAGACTTTACAAACATTTTCTACTACTCGTATAGGTTTCATTATGTTTACGTTTTCAATTTGCATCATGTTTATATGCGCCAAATAACGTCAACGCATGCGAAATCTGCATATACGCGCATATTAACCAAGAGTAGTTTTTTAACACACATTTTAATATATGTATATATATCGAGTTGAAATTTATTTCATTTATACAAGCATATAAATTTTTAATTAAACCCCTGCATTTTATTTTCCTTTTCGTTTTTCGATTTTGCTTTTGTTTTTTGTCAAGCTTAGCACTAAACTAGTTTTACCTTTTTAGCACTGGCATTGTTAATCGACCATCGAACATTAATTTTGCTATATATACGCACTGGATCAGCCAAAATGTTATAGTTACCTTTGAAGTCTCAAACGCACTACACCACCACCACCACCACCCCACAGATTCAACATGAAGTTCCTCATTGTTTTCGCTGCCCTCTTCGCCGTTGCATTGGCCGCACCCGGTAACCCAGATGCTGATGCTCAAGTCGTGAGGAGCGAATCTGAAGTTCTCCCCGAGAGCTACAGTTACGAGTATGTGTAGAACTACCAACTTGTCTGTTGACAATATCGAGTTAATCACTGATCCTTTTCGTCACAGATCTGAGACCAGCAATGGCATCAAGGCACAGGAATCGGGTGTTCTCAAGAACGTTGGTACTGAACAAGAGGGTATTTCCGTATCTGGTAGCTACAGCTTCATTGACAACGAAGGCCAGTCCCACAGCATTTCCTACATCGCCGACGAGAACGGTTTCCAGCCCCAGGGTGCTGATATCCCAGTCGCACCTGCTGTTTAAGAAGCGCATTTAAGTCTTTAATAAATCAGTTGTTTAAAAAAAATAATCATTAACTTGTCTTCATAATCTTAAGCAGTTTCCCTTAGTAGGGTATCTGCTTCTAACAGATTCTATCATGGGGAACAATTAACTAAACATTACTTGGACCATTTCGATAGTTGGCACAATTTGTTTTATTGCCTTTTGACACACTTGATTGGGCCCAGGCCCAAAACCCGACTGACTGGCTTGCCAATTTGCAGCTTCTTCGTGTCTTGTCCACGTCTTGTAGCGGTCAACGAAGGTGGAATAACTTGGTAAATAAAAAGCAACAAAAGCAAGAAAACCAAACATGTGAAGTAAAACACAACAAAAAAACAATATACAAACCGAGCTTGTTGTTGCTATGCCACCAAGCATCAAGCACAAACATCAATCGAACGCTGCAAAGGCCGTTGCATATGTCAAAAGTCAGTTGCGGGTACAACAGGTCCACGGTCCAGCGGCATCTTCTTCGATTGCCAATACACACACACACACGCACACACACACACTGAGAGAATTTCGGACTTGGTATGAACTTGCGCGACGTCAGCGACTGCGGCTATGGTAGCTTCTTGAACTAGAGCCTTAACTATGCTTATAACTTGATTTGTCGGCAGCTCGGTTAAGATAAACATTGAAACTCATTGCACATCGAAAAACTTAAGCCATAAAGTTTACATATTGTACAAAAGTCACACTAACTATTTACGCATCCATTAAACCGACATTCGGAGACAAAGACGAAAATTTCAAAACGAATTCTCTGTGCACTTTATTTCAGTTTATGCATACGGCAAGGTTATTATAAAACTTTATAATTAGGTGTGTGTTTTAGCAGCTACGCAAATAAACTGAAATTAATAAAACTTTTCGCAATTGAAATTTGCACAACGAGCTTTTTTGAGTAAACTACAAAAATATCCCGATTTATAGGTAATGCGATCCTTATCGATAAGTTAGGGAAATTAATTATCATATTGTTAGCAGAAAAAAGTTGCCTGCTTTGTAGCACTGATTTCAAAATCATTTCGTTAAGCGATCATTATCGATAACTTAGCATAACAAACTAACAGAATGTTAGCAGAAAAGGAGCACCTGCTGTTAGCAGAAAGCAATTGCTGTATGTATGGAAATAACCACATCGATTACCGATAATCGCACTGTTTGATCCTGAAAGAGCAAACGGTTATTCTCGTGCCCATTGGAAAGTGTAATATTTAAATTTGTACAAAATCCGCTTACCAACAGCATTATTTAGCTGTAATGCCAAAATGCATGTACCCACATATGCATTGCTTTGCCGATGTCGCTGTCGCTGCAGAAATTCGCGTTAAATGTTACTTGTCGCAGCGACTTTGACGCTGCCGCAGACGCTGCCAGTGCTGCCTGCACTATTGCTGTTTCTGTTGTTGTTGTTGCACTAGTGGTATATTAAATACATTACCGGACGACCGCCAGAGAGGCAACGTTAGTCTTCTTCCACAATTGTGCAAATTTATGACGTTTGCAAAATGCGCGAATGCAGTATAAATTGAACGAAGACGCTTCACTTGCACCATTGGAACTTTGAGAGTCTGTTCAAACGCAGGTCAACTAACTAACGCTCCACAACAAACGCTTGACAGGATGAAATTGGTAAAATTGACAAGGATCTGCTGTCTTAATCACAATGCATTCATAGCTCACCAACTGATCTTAATTTCTACTTTCGCAGATGCTAGTCGTTGGCTTTTTGGTGCTGGCTGCCGTCTGCTGCAATGCACGACCCCAGAACGATGTGGAGACCCTGGAATATGAATCGGATAACATTGGCATTGGTGGCTACAAGTTCAGCTATAAACTAAGCGATGGCACCACCCGCACCGAGGAGGCGGTACTTAACAATGCCGGCACCGAGAATGAATCCCTGTCAGTGCGCGGCTCCATTAGCTGGGTGGCACCCGATGGACAGACCTACACCATCAATTTTGTAGCCGACGAAAATGGTTTCCAACCCGAGGGTGCGCATTTACCCAAGTAGAGTGCGAATGCATCTATACAATTTTCTACCTACTAATTAAGCCTGTAGCAGGGGTTGCAAGTGAGTCAGTCAGTCAGTCAGTCAAGTTAGTGTCGTGCATTATAATTGTTACTCGTATTAAAGCCGAATTTCGATAATTTTGTGGTTATTTATTTTTTAAACTTCTCCGTTCAAACTATGGAAAGATTTGCTGCAGACTTTTTATGGAACCCTCTTCCCCATAGCGAATGCAATTTACACTTTTAATCTATTACCAAATTGGAGCTGGATGTGTTAATTGTCGCCCCTAGGCGCTGTGTTTAGCATAAGTATTAATCAATTTCGTTTAAAATTTCATAATATTTGAGAAATCTAAATTGAGAAATAGCATGTTATCTAGCACTTTTAACTTTTTCAGTTTTCCGTCTAGCTTCTAGGTGTCTCTCCAAAAACATAAAGAAATGTGTTGAATGCAAGCTCCGTGTCTAAATATATAATTTGTATCTATTTGTATCGCCTCTTCGTTCTTGGCAACGAACCTAATGCTTCTTCTCTCGGCCAAAGCACAGACGTCACGATATAGGCACAAGCCTATAGAGCCTACACAAAAATACGGATCAAAGACATAGTTTATCTCAAGTTTACATTAATATTCATTTCGCTACAAAATCAATTGTTATATTCGGTTTTGCATTTCTGTTGGTCAAGTTGGTGGCGTTAAACTAGTTTGTCGGCATTTTTTGTTATGCAAAATATACCGTGGAGACCCAACTATAAATACTCCGTCGATTAGCCCCAAAAGGTATAGTTACCTTTGAAGCCTCAAACGCGCTACACACCACCGATTCAAACATGAAGTTCCTCATCGTTTTCGTTGCCCTCTTCGCCGTTGCCCTGGCCGCACCCACCACAGATGGTGATGCACAAATTGTGAAGAACGTGGCTGATGTCGGTGCCGAGGGCTACAGCTACGAGTAAGTAAAGAGCAGCAACTTATCGCGGTGCACAATTGCTAATCCTTATCGTTATCGCTTCGTCTCATTTTAGATCTGAGACCAGCAACGGAATCAAAACTCAAGAATCGGGTCAACTGAAGAATGTTGGCACCGAAAACGAGGGTATTGCCGTCCAAGGTAGCTTCAGCTTTGTGAGCGATGATGGACAGCTCTACACCGTCAACTACATCGCCGATGAGAACGGTTTCCAGCCTCAGGGTGCTCATCTGCCCGCAGTGGTTTAATTCTGAAATAAATTGACTGTTTTATTACAAAAAAAATATTGAGTTTTTATGTGATTCCATGATTGATTATGAAATATGCAGCATAGTTCTAGTAGCAGTAAAAGCTAAGGGATGGATTTTGATCGGATATATGTTTTTATATTTGCTATAATTTACTATGTTTGAAAACTTGTAACAAGTTTAAGTCTGCGTTGAGCCAGAATGATTTTCTCTGAAGTTTTTTGGTAGACTACGATATTAGAACATAGATATCTGGAGAAAACCTAGGGGGAACATTAAGCAATTAGACAATACTATTACTTTACAAATAGATTCTCTACAATACATTATATACTATATTAGAATAGTTATCTTGGGGTTATATGCTTTTTCGAAACAATACCTTGCCAAATTTTGTTTATATCCGAATATGATTAAAACCTATTGATTTCAACGAATGACTATCGTATTCAAATTTCAATTTAACAAGATCTAAGCATGATATTTCAATTCTTAGCTAAAGTTCTACAGAATTCTCAGCCAGAGGCAAACGGCACTTTAGATATGTTTATCTCAAATATTCACTATATAAAATAATGATTTCCTAGAGTATCTCAATTCCTTCTATCCGTCATGCCTGCAGAAACTATTGCCATTGTGTAAATATGCTTGATTGCCATTTATTTATAATAATCAACTTCTAGAGATAAAGAACAGCTCTTGGTTTCGCTAAGAAAAAGAATTCATTTAGTTGCTGATGGGCACATTGGGCAGATGGGCACCCTCGGGCTGGAAGCCATTCTCATCGGCGATGTAGTTGACGGTGTAGACCTGTCCGTCGGCGGCGGTGAAGGAGTAGGAGCCGCGCACAGCAATGGACTCGTTCTCGGAGCCAGCGTTGTTCAGGGTACCCTCCTCGCTGTGCTTCTGACCGTCACTGGTCTCCCAGCTGCAAGACAAGATATAGTAAGGCATACTTTTAAGGACTTAACTCCTTTAATGCTCACCTGTACTTGTAGCCATCGGGCTGCACATCGGACTCCTGGCGCAGAATCTGTGCATTGGCGGAATCATCCAGCGGCGCAGCGAGAGCCACAGCGAAGAGGGCAGCGAAGACGATGGCAATGGTGTACTTCATATTGATAGGATTTGGAGATTTGTTTTTGGTATATTCCGATTGGAGATTGAACTGCGAACGCTGTTGGACTTCTGATGTCTGTTTGGGCTGTCCACACGGTTTTTATAGTCACCGAATCGATCAGATGACGATGATGATGTCCACTGGCTGAAGAAAAGTTTAGCGTAAATAAAAATGACTAATTACACGCCAAGCGCAGCGTATGGTTTAATAAATTGGCTTGAAAAAGCGTACCAACAGGTCGAGAAACAACAAGGCGAAGTAATCCGAGATGAAGATGAACAAAAACAACCATAGACAAAAATCAAAAACCGAAAACCGAAAACCGAAAATACGAAAATAATCGGTACATACACAAAAACTTCTAAGGCAAACAAAACGAAGATAGGAAATACCTCATCGCCTCATAATGATTGCCACGCATTTGCATTTTTCGTGAATCAATCAAACGATTCAATAATTGGACACCCCGCAACACTCACAGCAAACTATTCCCCTTGCTTGCGCCGAAATAAGCTGGTTTACCCTACAGCCAAAAGTCAAGCTCAATGAAAACCAGCCAAAAAACAGCTAAGCAAGCAACAAAAAACAAAATCTGCATTATTTGCTCCTCCGGAAGCTAAGTTAACTCCCAAGAAGAAAATCGACAACGCAAAAATATGTCAAAGACAACAAGATCTTTTTGCGAAGATATCGTATTCTTGGCTTGGGTCGCAAGGTCTTTACTAGCTTGGGTTGTTCTAGTGATCGATTAGTCTCAACTGAAAACGAAAGTGTAAACAAACATAGTTGATGAAGGTAATGAAATTTTTTATCATTTATCTTAAGTTCTAAAAAGTATGTATTCTTATAAGACTAGAGAACTTTTTTCGGATGGGGGAAAAAAACTTTTTCACTTTTGATTTGTTCTATAACAGAGATCTATATTACAAATTACATTAGTTCGATATTGATACTCATCTTCAGTCTATATATATTTATGTTTCAGATTATCTTCCATTTTGCAAGATTTGTTAGTAAAGAAATTTAGACTCATAAAGGGTAATGCATAATCCAGTCAACCTGAGCTAACTAACTTCAGATCATTCTCTTTATATTTTATATGAAAGGTCACTCTTTGGAGCATATTTATCTAAATTTATCTAGAAAACAAAACTTAGATGTTTATTTCTTTGCCGACAAAAAGTATGCAGTAAGATTTTCGTTTAGATCCCACAACATAAATAGACACAGAGGCCTAAAGACCTAAGGCCTAACTAAAAAAAAAAAAAACCCGCTTGATAATACTTTTAGTTTCGCATAGTTCCTATTGAATTTCAACATGCTAATGAGCTCGTAAATTCTATGCACATATCTAAGTATATACCTGTATGTTTTTATATATCTATGCCTAAATGGACTTATGTCTTTATATGGGAAAAACGACTGTGGCAGAAGACACACAAAAAAAGTTAGTTTTGTTTTTGTTTTTATTTTTTGTTAGCTCCCACAAATTATACCCATTAACATTCAAGTTTTCCAACTCAGTAAAGTCAGTTTTTACAGATAGAAGACGAACCGGTTAGCCACTGGTCTTAGTTCAATTAGATAAGTTGGACAAACTTTATGTAAAGTTTGCAAGAACGAACATTATTTTGATTTGTGATGTGTGCATTATGGATCGTGAATCGCTTAGCAACGGTTCATTAGCCCAGTGCGAATTTCCTGCCATCTCTGCGTGCTCTGCTTACGCCCTCAATTTGCATAAGTCTAAGCAGGTAGTCGGCTTTATATGTATATAATATATATAGTTAGTTGCTGTAAAATTGAATTCATTTCGCTATCGATTTGTATTATACACATTTACATATATCTATCACACATACACACATGTAGTTAAGTGTTTTATTGGTAGCGATCTTCGATCGTGTTTAGCACTAAACTAGTTTTCCCTTTTTGTGCGTCCATGCTAATCGCGACCCACAACTTTGCTATATATACTCGCCGCAGTGTCCCCAAAAGGCATAGTTACCTTTGAAGCCTCAAACGCGCTACACACCACCGATTCAAACATGAAGTTCCTCATCGTTTTCGTTGCCCTCTTCGCCGTTGCCCTGGCCGCACCCACCACAGATGGTGATGCACAAATTGTGAAGAACGTGGCTGATGTCGGTGCCGAGGGCTACAGCTACGAGTAAGTGAAGAGCAGCAACTTATCGCGGTGCACAATTGCTAATCCTTATCGTTATCGCTTCGTCTCATTTTAGATCTGAGACCAGCAACGGAATCAAAACTCAAGAATCGGGTCAACTGAAGAATGTTGGCACCGACAACGAGGGTATTGCCGTCCAAGGTAGCTTCAGCTTTGTGGGCGATGATGGACAGCTCTACACCGTCAAGTACATCGCCGATGAGAACGGTTTCCAGCCCCAGGGTGCTCATCTGCCCGCAGCGCTTTAAGAAGTTACGTTATTAAATTTTAAATAAAAAAAGAGATTGTTTTTAGAAAAAAAAGTATACAAAAGTTGTCTTCTCTCTTTCCTCAAAGTTCTTGAGCATATATTGAGGTTAGGTCCACTTTTGGGGAACTGATCTATTAACAATCATTAGTAAATGGTAAGCAGGTATTCTTCTCCATTCTGTCTTTACTAAGAGAGCCGCTGAGAGACAGATCAAAGTTATGCCTTCCTATAAACATAAATCTAGATATACTAGTGGAATCTGAAGCTCAAGAAATATTTTAGAATTCTTTTCTCTTTGCAGATTTTTATTTAAAATTTTCCAGAATGCTTAAACTTAGTTAACACGACCTCGAATCCGAGCTCTATTGCACGGCACGGGGCAGATGAGCACCCTCGGGCTGGTAACCGTTCTCATCGGCCACATAGTTGACGGTGTAGGTCTGTCCATCATCGCCCAGGTAGGTGTAGAAGCCGCGCACGGCGAGCGCATCATGATCGGGTCCCAGATGCTTCAGCTGACCCTCTTCCTGGTGTGATTTGCCGTCGCTAGTCTCCACGCTGCGCAAGTGAAATGGTAAGTGAGGGAGGGAGAAAGAGAGAGAGAGAGAGTTGGAAAACCAGTTTAGTCTGTGCTGCTGCGCGACCTTGACACACTGTGTCACACACACACACACACACACACTCACGCGAACTTGTAGCTCTCGGGCTGCACATCTGAATCGAAGCGCAGCACTTGCGCCTCTTGCGACGCTGCCGCTGCCGCTGGCGGAGCTGCTTGAACAATGCCGGCAATGGCCAAGCAGACGAGGGCAATTACGATGGTATTCATGTTGGATCTGGGGAATCTTTGACTGCTGCGTTTAAGGAGCTGACGATCAATGCTTGCCAACTGCTTGGGCTGTGGCCAATTTATAGCCAGAAAAAATCCTCGTGCAAAGCAAAAATTGCAAGTAAAGCGATTACAAGAAAGCAAAAGAAAGAAACACAAGAGGCAGGAGAAAAAAGGGCAAATTACAATTAAAAGCTGGAGAAAAAAAAAACAAACTAAATTTACGGCTAAACCCGTTTGGCTTTTTTCCTGCCAACTCTTTGCTTGGGTTACTCAATCCGCGATTGTTGGTACATGGCCCGCTGCCTCTGACTGGCTATGATTGATTGCCCAGCGGGGACCCAATCAAACGGGATTGGCCTGCCCGGAATGGGGTCACAGTGTTTGTTTTTTGGGCTCAAGTGCAAGTGAAATGATGGAACAATCGGTTGAATTGTGGCTAAAAACAAAGCGCAAATAAGCTTGAAATGCAAAATAGCGCCTGACAAAACTTTGCTATAATTATAGCATAGTGTATATATATTTTATAGCAACTTGAAAACATTTGGAATTCGCGTGTATCACGTGATTAAAGTCCGAGAATTTAAGTATGCGTATATAATGTCTATATATAGCCAATTGATTTGACAATAATGTGATGCCATAAATTTGCACTCCATTCGGATCAATCTGCTGCGTTAGCTTTTGCGAAAACAACGCGCAAAGAAGCTTAAAATGGCTGTTTAAGTCATTGGAACCACGATTACAACTTTGCTATAATTATAGCATAGTGTATATATATTTTATGGCAACTTAAAAACGTTTGGAATGCGCATGTATCTCGTGATTAAAGTCTGAGAATTTTTGTTTGCCTTTATAATGCCTATATATAGCTAATTGATTTGATTATAATGTGATGCCATAAATTTGCACTCCCGTCGGGTTACTCTGCAGCTTCTGCTTCCCCTTTACCCTGTGTTCTTAAGTGCCAAAACAACGAATTAGCATAGACTTCTGTATGGGCAGATACATAGTGCAGATTTATATATGTATACTATATATTTATATACCACATACGCACACGCACCAAAAGCAGCAACAGAAGCAGCTGCTGCGTGCCTCAAGTCAGCTGGCCAGGGCCGCAACCGGTTCGGCAAACACGTTTCCAATCGACGAAAGTGAGAACTGCCCGACAACACGAAGAAGAAGAAGAGCCTACAGAGATGCAGAGAAGACTCTACAATTGCCCTGGGGGGTCGGGGGGCGGGGGACAAAGGGCAAACTAGTGCAGTCGACTTAGTCGACTCATCGTTGTTCGATTAGCCGCTCGTTTATCAATCGCCGCTTGCAAACTGCAAAACAATCGCGCGCGCACCAAGACGTCAGACATGTTCAGGCATGTATGGACATGATTAATGTCTGCAGCGCCAAAAAAGCAGCAAAGTAAAGCCAAACTACATCAAGCATACGCAGCGTATGCTACGTAGGCAGCTCAATCAACTCGAACCTCTTTTTTCGGTCGCTTGTTTCTTTCTTGTGCTGCTCATTTTATTGACTAAGGTCATCAACACACACACACACACACACACACATACTCTCAAGCAGACAGACGCGCCACTTAAGCTTCTTCAGTTAACAAGTTGCACAGCCGCCCCCGCTCTGCCCCTGCCGCGGCGCAGAAGGTCGTCCAGCGCCCATCCTTAATCAAATTGTGTCAACGGCTACGGCAACACGCGGCTGCTGCTTCTTCTTCTTCTTCCCCAAAATGAGCCAAGTGAAGTATTACATTATTCGCGCATTATTCGTGAATTATTCGCACATTGTGCGAGTTAATTATTTCCTGTTCTCGCCGCGCTTCCTTATGGTCTAATACCCTGTAAAGTGTGTTGCAACAATTTGAAGTTTGTTGTTTGTGCTCTTTGTTTTATTTGTGGTTGTTTTTACAGGGTATCTTTTAGTCAAGCATGTAGCTCTAGTTGTTCTCTGCTCTTTCAGACGTCACAACTTGCTTAAAACTAAATCGATTTTCGCTGGAAATGTCATTAAGATCATGCGCTGACCTCTAGCGCGACTTAGCAATAAATATTATTGATTTTATAAGATATTCAAATAATTTTGTGATTTTTCATGATTTTTTAGATTTTTTATTTAAATAAAAACGCCTCTTTTGAATTTAATCGCTTAAGCGTATCGAAATAAGTAGAAAAATCTATTTTAAAATATTTTCTGTAAGGCAATGACCGACTTAAGAATTTAAATGAATTTAAAATAAATTAAATAATTTTTTTTTTTTTTTTTTTGAGGTTTTTTGTATTTTCCAAGTTTCCAAATGGCATAACTTGGATAAAATTTAACCGATTTTTGTTTGGTTTGTCATTTTGTTCATGTACCAATCTCTAGTTTAATTGTGCATTCAAATTTTGTAAATTTGAAACATTCAAATTTTTTCGAAATTTTCCATACAAAGTTTTCGAAAATTTTTTGAAAATTAAAATATTAATTTTTTAATCTTAAACGATTGGGTAGGTTAAAATTAGTATAAAAATCTATTTCAAACAAGTTTCTGAGCTTTTTTATGGAAAATAATGAAAATAAAAGCAATTTTTACTGTTTTTTCTACAGAGTATACATATTCAAGTCATTATCAGTTATACAACAGTAATGCTTTCAAAAGAAACGGCATGCACTCTAGACACTCTTAGCAGTCGCTTAACATGCCTTTACAGGGTATCTTCTAGCGCATCACTCTCATACAGTTGTTAAAGTGTTTACTATAAGTTACGTCCCACACTTCTGCACAATTTAGCTCTGGTTGTGCAGGGTATATACCCGTTCAGCAGCCCGCACCTCGCTCTGCCTTCTTCACCTATCTTTCTCACACACATCGCGTAGTAATTTTATCGATAATCTCCTAAGTAAACGCAGCCATTGACCTATTGCCATACAAAGGCAAACACGCGCGACTGGGCAAATATTTTTTTTTTTTTTTTTTTTTTTGTGTAAGTCGAAATTTCATTATCACTTGCCCATTATCGTAGCAACACACTTGAGGCCCCAAAGTATAGCTTCTTCGGGCTATACGGAGGCTGAGGGCCAATTGAAATGAGATTTGAGCGCACATCAAAAATGCTTAATGGCTTTTTAGCTTGTTCAATTAAAAGCTTAGACAGGCCGAGGCAGAGGCACACACACACAGACAAAGACACGCACACACATACACAAACACATACACTGTGAGCAATTATATAATTTGTGTGTGCATTGAAAAGGCTGAAAAGAGTGTTGGGTACTGCCTTTGTGTGAGGCTCTGTGCCTGTGTATGTGTATATGTGTATATATGTATATGTATGTGTGTGTGTGTGTGTGTGTGTGTGTTAGCGGGTATTTGGCTCTGGCTCTGGCTCTAGCTATAAATAGCTTGCAGCTCATTAGCAAATGCAACATAATTCATTCCGCCTCTAATTGAGACCACGCGTCGCGGTAGCAGCCCCCGAAAATCAGCCAAAGTACTATATATATATACTATATACCACATCAAACAGGATAATGCAGTCTCTTCCACGTTGGCATCTACGCACTGTGCGCTCTGCTCTGCTTCGCCTTGACTCAGGCAGCTCCTTTGGATGATTCGCAGCATGCCAGCATTTTGCGCTATGACAACGACAACATAGGCACCGATGGCTACAACTTTGGGTGAGCTCGGGCAGGAATATATATAGAGAGATTACTCATCCCCCCTTCCTTCTTCCCTTAGCTACGAAACCAGCGATGGCATTACACGCCAGGAGCAGGCGGAGCTGAAGAACGCCGGCACCGAGCAGGAGGCGCTCAGCGTGCGTGGCTCTGTCAGCTGGGTGGCACCCGATGGACAGACCTATACGCTGCACTACATAGCCGATGAGAATGGTTTCCAGCCACAGGGTGATCATCTGCCGCACAACTAGAGAGGGAGAGAGAGAGAGAGGGAGAGTGGGAGAGCGAGCGCGATCGCATTAATCAGTATTTTGTGCATGTAAAATAAAAACTTTTAGTTATTCCTCGATTTGGGTAATCAAAGTGTCAACACGTCGCACGGGAACAATGGGGAATCGTTGTGTGGACCTCAAGCTCTGATCTTATGTCACCCAAAGTCGTGTCGTTTATCATGCTTGGCGTATAATTGCAAAAAAACAACAATTTGCAATGCTTTCTTGGCGTTGCTTTGTTTTAGTGGGCGCTGAAGGTGAGAGCAGTTGGGGGGGGGAGGGGGCCGACAGGTGTTAATCTGCAATTAAAGTGTATTTTATTGAGTTTTATTTTTGTTCATTAATAGTCGCATCATTGTTTAGCTGCTACGTCTTTAGTATATGTTTTTTGCGCTGAGGACATTAGAACTTTTTCGCCTATAAAAGGCAACTGCGTGACGGGCCGTAAAGTGCAGTCAGGTGTAACCTGCCGTTTGAAGAAGTACACAATGCGCTTCTATACGTTCTTGTTGTTGTTGGTGCTGGTGTTTGTGGCGCTGCTTGTGGTCGACAGCTGGGCGGCTGAAGATGCACAGGCGGAGACAATTCGTTTGGAGAGCGAGAACAATGGCGTGGACAAGTATAGCTTCAGGTGAGGCAACCCCTTTCTCTCCCTCTTTCTATTACACTCTCTAACTCTATCTGTCTCCTTCTACCTCCCTCTCTCTCTCTCTCTCTAACTACCCCTCTCTGTTCTCCTTCCTCCCCCTCAGCTACGAGACCAGCAACGGCATCACACGCACCGAGGAGGGTGTGCTCAAGCCCGGCGCGGGTGAGGACGAGGGCAGTCTATCTATCACTGGCTCCACCAGCTGGACAGCGCCTGATGGCAAGAAATACGAGATTAGCTTTACGGCCGATGAGACTGGCTATCATCCCAGCTTCAAGCTAGTCCCCTAAACAGAAGTCTTTACTCCCAAAGCAAAACGAACATTCTCAAAAAACCAAAAAAAAGAAAGAAACCCCAAATGAAAGCAAAACAAAGAAAGTAATAAAGTGCCAACCCGGATCTATATATATACCCAAAGAGGCTACTGTATGCTAATGCCGGCTCTAACATATGCTACCTTAACGATCCCAACGCGTTCTAGGCCCGAAAACGAAATGAAAAGTGCCCAAAGTGACGCAAGATGCGAAGTTGAACTCGAAACTGGATGTCGGCCTGGTTTTTTCCGTGGTCTTCTTTCGTGCTCACACACACACACACACCCACATACAGAGATATATAGGGGCACACTCTCACACATACCTTACGCACTGCCGCGTCGACCTTCGCGTTCATTTTGCATCACCATCCACGAAATTTGCAAATTTCTGTGTGTGTGTGATAAAAACGTGTTTTTTCGTTTTGCATCTTCTTCTTCTTTTCATTGATTTTTTGGATTTTGGATTTTTGTTTTCTTTGTAATTAATGGGTTCGTAATGAAAGCTCCGAGCGAGCATCTACACATTTTAAACAATTAGCGAGCGACGAATTTTGTTTGACAGCCGCGCAAAGCCAAAGTCCCACAAAAATTTAAATCAAATCCAAAACAAACCAAAAATGAAGAAGAAAAACGATAATCGACGCGTTTTGAAGGTTAATTTCTTATATGGCCCAGACATCTTATACATCTTATGTGCTTTACATATCTTCGAATATATTACGTATTTTATAGCATGTTAATTTTTACAAGCCCCAAACACACAGCAGGGGCTAGAGGCGAGCGAGCTCAGATGATTTAGCATCTTTGAGCCGACGGAAAACAGACTGGTTCTGTCGATGTAGCTAATTATACCGTATGATCATAATAAGCATTTGAAATGGGGTATGCTTTGTTTGTGTAATGGTATGTAACAAGCAGAGGGAGAGAGATGCAGAATCAAAAAGTATTGGAAAACGTTCTGTTTATCAAGATTCCCAGCGCTTCAAAATTCAGAAACTCATTGAAATTTACTCTTAATCATTAAAAATTCTACTCAAAGAAGTGTGAAGCGCATAGAGAGGCGCTGTTAAAAAGAACAAAACTTAACAGTCCATGAAATTATATGTTAAACTTACACAACACTTAACATTTCACATCAAGCATAATCACATGAAGCTTACTTAAACTTGTGTGAAGCGCAGAGGAAGGCGCTGTTAAGCGACACACGAATATTAAAATCTTAGCATACTTTCAGGCACGCATATAAAACCGTGAGCAATTCAAATGACTTAGGCAACAAACTTTGCACTTACTTTTCCCATTTCTGTTGCATACTTTTCGGCTGCCACTAATAATTTCATAAGGCAATTACTCAATTGCCCGACGATGTTTACATATTAATTAATATGCAAATTTCGCGCACTTACAACGTACTTGACAACAATTATTCAATTGGAACCGATTGACAGCACACCTGACCAAGTTGAGGCTGCGTGCATCCGGCAGCATAGACGCATCTTCAGTCGGTTTGTTGATTAATGATAAATTTGTTGTCACTGTGTTTCCTCATTCCATTGCATAGAACATGTTGCAACATTGCATGCAGCACGAGCTGTGAGCAGATTTAAATAATATAATAAATTCATTCATAATCCTCGTATATTTTACACTTATTTTCTTTTCAGTTTTCTGCCATAAATCATTATGGCTGCGTGGGTGTTTAAAACTGGCCACGAGCCATAAAATTCGAATGCATGTTGAAAAATTTAATATTCTAGTTGGTATTTATTATTTCGTTTGGGCAAAATAAAATTATGCATAAATTCTAGAGTATTATGAAGTTGTTTTGGGCTGCGCAGTGGGGACTTTGCAATGCTCTGCCATAAAAAATTATAGCAAATATTTAAGTTTTCAGTATTTAATGAAAATTCAAGCTGATGTGTTTTACTTAATTTTTAAAAATATTTAGCAAGTTAAGACTAGCAAATTTTTATTTTTTATAGCAACTATATGTATTCTTGTATATTTTAAAATTAACATAGATTTTTATATCTTTCGAATTTATTTACTGTTTTTTATTTGATAGAAAACCTTATCAGATCCCATCTTGAACTTTAATTCAAAGCGTAAATCTTGCTTTGCTTTCTTTATTGTCTAGCCATAGTAAAAAGTTTGCCTATAAATTTTTATGGCATCCACAAATAATGCAGATAAATCATTTGGCCAGGATTGTGCATAAATTTTTTTTGCACAAAACATTCCGGAAATTTGAAGAGCATCTCGCAAGGTGCTGGCGCGCTGCCTTGGCTAATTGGCGCGACAGCTCACACACACACACACACACATACTGCGAGTTTAGAACTCGCACACATACACACGCAAGCGAAGACAAAGGCGTCGACAGCGGCAGAGACAGGCAGCAACTTGGCCAACAGGCTTGAGCCAAGCAGGCTGGTCCAGCGGGTGCTGGCGGCGTCGTCGCTGCTTCTAATGTTTTATAATGTTTACCAAATATTATTAACATTGTCAATTCGTCGTCGAACATCGTGGGGAGTGCTTGCTCTGCGCGACAAGAGAATCCCAGTGAGAGTGAGAGAGACGCGTCGTCGCCTGCCGCGAAATTTGTCAACAATTAAAAAAGAATTAAGCGAAATAAATCAGAATAAAAAAAATTGAGAAAACGAAACGAAAGTGCGCAAAAAAAGTGAACGAAAAAATGCAGAACAAGTTCAGTTTAGCAGCCACCTGGGTGGTAAGTGTGTGTGTGTGTGTGTGAACTATATGTGTTAACTGTTTGCGTCTCCCTTCAAGCTGCTGGCGCTTGTGTCCTGGCAAATTGCGCCGTCGGCGGCGGCCACCACAGTGCGTCCCTATAAATTTGGATTTACCATCGAGGAGCAGCAGCATCGCCAAGAGCAGAGAGGTGAGTGAGAGGGGGAGGGGGGAAGGGGGGTAATTACGCAGCTAACTGGCATTGCTGGCTAATTGATTGACACCGAAACCGATTTATGTAAATTGAGATGCGTCATTATTGTCATTCGGCGGCCAGCTGCGGCAAGTTGCAACGATGCCTAAAAAGGCAGCGGCAGCGGCAGCAGCAACAACAACAGCAACAACACAGCAACAACAACAACAACCACAGCCACTTTTGACTTTTGCACATTGCGCCGCTTTAACTGCAGCTTCAATTGCAGCTTCAACTTGCCTCGTTCAACTTTGTTTCAATACGTGTTTCCTTCTGACCTCCCCCTCTATTTCCCTCACCTGCCCCATCTGCTGTTTAATTGCAACTGCCAGTGACACCTGACGTGCGGCAGGTCAGCAATGCGAATGCCATAGCCACAGCCATAGCCACAGCCACAGCCACAGCCACAGCACTTGCCTCGCAGCAGGTGCCTGCTCCGCTCGTGCCGCGGGCCAAGCCCAGCTTCGGGTTCTTCTTGAGCTGCAGCTTCCACCTCTGCCTGCCTCTCTGTCTCTGCCTACGACTCTGCCTGTGCCTTCTCTCCCCTTCCTCCCTCTGCTCTCCTACTTCAGCCAGACAATACACGCTCGTAAAAGCGACATCAAAATCGTCTTTCAGGAAAACTAAAGATCAATTTGCATAACACGTACGCAGCAGGCAGAGGTTGAGGCGAAGGCGTAGGCTAAGGCAGCGCAGTAAGCAGCAGGCAGAGACAGGGCAGAGGCAGAGGCAGAGGATAAGCAGAGAGAGAGGCATCAGGCTGAGTTAGGATAAGCAGACAGAAGGCATCAGCTCCAGAGACAACTAGCTGAAATGGGAGTTGAAGCCAACGAAAGCAGCTAGCAGAGTTTGCAGACAGAGGCAGCGCCGCAGCAGCGCAGTAGCAGCAGAGTCAGCAGCAGCTTCAGCAGGCAGCGCAGCCTTCTCTTCTTCCATAGACAAAGTTGTCTTATTTATGGATCTTCTTTGGGCAGCATCCAAAAACCGCACAAGCTAAAATTCACTCGCATTTTTAATATTCATAAATATATTCAATAATTCGCTGTTTCACCAGAAGATATTCTGATTCTGATACTGCTTCCAATTCTGATTTCGATTTGGTTTCGTTATGAAATGCCAGAGTTGACTAGCGACTGCTAAATGCTTTTCGGCGGGACAACTTGCTGTGCATATGCCGTGGCAATCTCGGCAGCTGTCAGGGTGGAGTGAGTTATATCTCCAGCTGTCTCGGGGTGTTTGCATACCTGTCGGAAGTCGATTTGTTATCCCGCTAATGAAACTAGTCTAGCTAGAGATGAGTTGAGGATGACGCAGCCTTTAAGCCTTAACTTGGGGAATTAATGCCTTAATTATTCGGGAATTTTTTGCACTTCTTCGAAAGATGTAGGGGAGTTTCTTTGAGAATATATATCATATATATTGAGAGCATCATATTATAGAATTGAGTCATTTATTCCATTCTTTTGCATGAATATGAAGTAGATATAGAACCAGTCTAGCAGAAGAGACTATAATGGCTTAATTAGTTGCTGAACTTTGGAATTGTTTGAGTCCAAAAATAATAAATTCAACTATGCAGAATATTTTTTTTGTATTATTTATATTTTCTACACATATTTTACTATATAAAATATTAGTTACAATTTTCTATATATGTTTTACAATTGTATAATAATAGTTTTTTTCTACTATAAATGTACGTATACGTAATATTTTACTCTTTTACTTGTATCCCTTCAAACACTTTATTAGTGATGCTCTTCTATCTCATGTTGGCCCAATTTTTATTTATTCTCTGCTGCCTTCTTCAATAACTCATCTAGTTCTCCATAGTTAGTACCCACTGTACAGTACAACATAATATTTAAATCTGAGCATATTCAAGTCAATAAACATATAAATTACAACAAAATTGTGCGCACGCTCCATCGCTTGCTTAGGCATAGGCTGAAGCGCCAATTAATGCGCCTACGCTGGCCTGCTCGACTAGCAAATACCCTGTCAGCAGTGTGAATAAAACCTATAAACATTTCTTATGGTTTATATATTTTATTGTTTCGCTTAAATTGAGAAACATTTTGTTGTTGCTGGCTAAGCAAATAATGCCAAAACGGGCATTAAAACGTTTTGCGAATAAGATCATCGATAAGGCGTGATAAGTCTCAAACTGGAACTTGTTTAACACAAAGACCGAAAACGTATTTAGAATATATTTGTAGATATAGCTACAGGTGTAGCAGAAGATACAGATACAAATACAGGTATACAAGGAGATACACATTCTAGTAGAAGATACAGATACAGGTAATCAAGAAGTTGCAGATACCAGTTCAAATATTGCAGAAGATATAATGGAAGATGCAGATACATATATCCATGGATGAATATGAATATACCGTTATAAATGCAGATACCGTTTTAAATGCAGACATTCCATATACTTTTTTAAGATTGGCATATAAATGATACATTTAAGTTAAGTACCAAAAGCTAAAGATGCAAATTAAGCTACACAAATTGTGGCAAAATTATAGCTACATATATATAGATGCAGATACAAAGATACACAGCCAAAGATACAAGTGCTAAGATACATTCTTCTACACTCAAATATGCTACAAGCAGAACTTTACCCCAAAGCAGGTGGGTGGCTCAAGCAGGATGTTGTCTGAGTTGTCCGAGTCTATAACTTTATAGCATATCAAGTTATGCGCTCTGCAATCTAACAGAACAAGCTATAAAAGCTGAAAGCATAAAATATGCGCATGCGTAGACAAAGGCAGAGCAGAAGGGGGAGAAGAGGAGAGTGAGAGGCAGGGGCAGCGCGAACTCTTTATGACGATTGTCATTATCGATACAGTTTATTAGATGCTTATCTTTATGGCCGGATTTGAGCGCCTGTTTGGCTGGTTTGTCACACAGCATGTTTTGGATGGAAGGGGGGTTTATCATTTTGGGGGCATAATCATATGGCATTAATAATCACCCAATACAGCAACGAAAGTGTTTCTCATTGATACTCCGCCTTGTTTGTTTCTGTTTCTCACAGATGAGCGCGGCATTGTGATGGGTGAGTTCGGATTCATCACAGCCGATGGCATCTACCATGTCACGGTGTATGCGACAGACGAGGAGGGCAAGTTCCGCATCATCTCCATGAAGAGTTATCCCTATGCGGGTCCGGTGGCGGCGAGTAAGTAATGATAATGCAAATGATTTAGGAACTTTCACTACAAATCTATTTCACTTTCTATTTCTTTATTCTTGTGCCTTTTCTCCTGTCCCTTTTATCCCTTCCGTCTCTCTCATTCCTGTGTTGCTTTGCTTCACTTTATGACACTCCTTTCTTCCACTTCACTTCCTTTCTTTCTCTCCCAACACAGAGTCCACTCCCGCCTTGACGACCACAACCCGCACTCCGCCGCCTCAGGGTATCAGCAACGTGGCCTGCTCTGGTTGCCTACTGCCCAAACCACCAACCGGTTCCTCTTCCCAGGGCAACCGCAAGACAGAGATACGTCCACTATCACTGCCGCTGCCTCCAGCACCCGCTGCACCAGTTGCACCAGCCGCTCCAGCAGCAGCTGCGGGACCAACTCCCCCGCCTGGCATCTTTCCAGGAGCTGTGCCCGTAGCTGCAGAACAGCCAGGTAGGTTGGTACCCGAGGTGTATCTCTCGCAGACGGAGAAGTTGGTGCAGTTTGCCATGCGCCAACTGCAGACACCATCCACGCCGGCGCCGACGACGACGCCTGCACCCAGGGTGCCGCGACCAACGCCGCCAGGCTTTCCCATTCCCGGACAGCCTGTGCTGCAGTTGCCCATCCAACATCCCGCCAGTCTGCCGCTGATCACGCCACTGCGCATAACCGCACAGAGTCCCTTCCCGCACCTGGCTCCCGTCAGTCCGCTGGGCCTAGCCGGAGGCGATAGGGGACTCAACGTGGCGCTGCCTTTCCAGCAGAGCATTGCACAGTCCGTAGACGCGGCGCTGGCCGAGAGTCAGCAGGTGAACACCTACACTAGCACACGCACACAGACACAAGCATACACACTACCACATGGCGTGAGCAGCTCCTCCTCCTCCTCCAGCTCTGCTTCCAGTTTTAGCTCGAGTGGTTTCCCACGTGGAGGAGCCAAAGGAGGCAACCAGGTAAGCACGCAGCCACTATACACGCAGGTCAGTGTAGGCACAGCGCAGCGTCCTGCTCCACTTGGACAAGTACAGCCGGCTACCTTTGATGTGGCCAAGCTGGATAGGATTCGACCGGCTGCAACGGGACCAAAGGATCTGCAGAGTCATGCTTTTGGCACATTACCACAGTCGGGCAAGGTGGGCAGGATTCCAACAGGAGCAGCAGGAAATCCCTTGAAGGGCGTTGTGGGTGCTCAGTCGACTTATCCAGGTCACGGCTTTGCTAAGGACTCCACAGCTGCACAGTCCACTCTGGTGGGAGTTAGCTTCCCAGCTGGCTTTGCGGGCACTTCAGTTCAGGGCAGCGTCTTCTCCTCGCCAGGGAAGGGATCTGTCGCTGCTTCGTCAACTCTAGTGGGATTTGCAGCGGGTGCAGCAGGTCAACCACAGGAATTTGCTATAGCTCAATCGATTTTGGACTCACTCGCTCAAGGAAAGATTCCAGCAGCCTTTGGTGCTACTCCGGGACAGCAGAGTAATGTCTTTGGTGCGCCAGGCGTGGGTGGTGCAGCTTCAGGTGGAGCTTCTTTCGCCTTTGGACCAGCGGCTCAATCTACTCTGCAGGGAGTTTCATCAAATGCAGGGGCATCTCCCAGTCAACAGGGTGCCCTCAGCGGCACAACTTCCCAAGGCGCACCAACTTCGGGTAGGATTCCAGCAGCCATTGGAGCTCGTCCCGGCCAGCAAATCCCCGTCTTTGGTGCAGCTCCGCAAGGTGCTGCAGTAGCACAGCAAACACCCAACTTCAATCAGGCAAATCCTCAGGGAATCCCCAACGTTCCAATCAGGGAAACCCCAGCGCGACCCTTCTTGATCAATGCCACACCGAGTCCACTGCGTGTGCCATACCCCGCGACGCCGCTCTCCCAGGCAGCCGATCGTCTCAATAGCAACGTGGTAAATAGCATGCGACAGGTGGTGCTGCCTGTGACGCAGGCCATACCCAAATTCATGCGCGGTCCACCTGCATTGGAGAAGTTTCTGCATGAAGCCACGCCCGTTCCGGCAAGAAGGCACCAATCCGTTGCTCCTCCACCTCGTACTTCACCACTCAAGGAAGCTGCTTTTCCTCCCGAGTCTAACGCTGCTAGTCCCCACACTGTCGCTGCGGCTACTCCCCACGGCTCTGCTGCTTACTCACCACAAGCTGCTGTTGCTGCTACACACCACGCTGCTGCCGCTGTTCTTTCTCCCCACGCTGCAGTTGCTGTTACTCCCCACACAGCTGCTTCTCTCCACGGCTCTGCTGCTAATTCTCCATACGCCTCTGCCGGCTTTGGCAATCGTCAACAAATTGTTGCCAACAAAATGCAAAATATTGCGTTGCCCGTGTCGCAACACATTGGCGATTTGCTCGTACAGAACACACACAACACACCAGTACAACACAACACACACAGCCACACACCCAGCACACACACACTAAGTAAGCTGGAGTTCAATAAGTGCTTAAACTTAACCTAATTAATTGGTTTAAATTTATTTTAATTCAATTTTCCTTGCATTTCACAGGCGCACAGCCAAGTCGCACACCATTTGCAGCAGTTGGAAACGCGGCTGGCAGCGTGCAGCGCGGACAACAACCCGCTGGCGCAGCCAAGACACCCACCAGCGCTAACTCTCCAAACTTAGCGGGCACTGCAACCCAAAAGGGTGCGGGCCAAGCTCAGTTTGGCAAGCCAACGTTAGCGAATGCAGCAACCTTGGGTGCAGGTGCAGCAGGAGGTTCAGCTGGAGCAGCAGGAGTGGGTGCTGGCCAGCGAGGAGTGGGTGCAGCTACATCCTCCGGTGACACCGGTGATCTATATCACTTCAAGTACCTGCTGGACTACAATGGGCACGAGGAGACAGGCAGTCGCAATGGCAACAAGCAGGGCAACTACTTTGCCATTGGCGAGGATGCAGTGGCTCGCACCATTGAGTACATTGCCAACGAGTTTGGCTTCCAGCCGCACATCAGTTGGCGCAAGCTCGACCAGAGCGAACTGAGCGCGCTGCCCAAGGAGAATGCACTGAAGCACTACGAGTTCAAGTGGTTCAACAAGCCAGGGGAGTAAGTGGGAGTAGTATATAGAGTATATATATATGCTATATATAGAGTGTATCTGCCTGTAAATAGAAATGTAACAATAAATTGTGGAGATTTGTTCTTGAATCGGGTTTTATTCTTGTCGAGAAAGTTGCGTCTTAATCACTTAGATCAACTTAAACCGAGGAAAAGGGGGGAGGGAGAATTTTGGTGGTTATTTAGTATCGTAAAGTTTCGTAAAGTTACATTCAGAATTTAAAAATTGTTCTTGTTCTTGTTGTTGTTTACATTTAGAATTAGCGTAAAGTACACACACAAACACACATTTAAAATTACATACATTGATTTATCGTTTTTGTTTTATCGTTAAACTTGCTTAAAATTTATATATATATAACTATATATTTTCCTTTTTTTTTGTTTTTATACACATAGATCGTTTTGTCGAGTATTTTAGTTAAAGTTAGAAACGCGCGCTCGATTCGAAAAGTATTCAAGAGTTTTAACTGTACAATCAACTATCACAGTCAACCATATCGAACTGATAAATAGCAGGGGGTTTGGGGATGGTGGGGGGGAACCAAAAACAAGACTGTAGACAAACTCATAGATTCTCGAGAGCTCTCTATATACTATATATATCTATGTACAGTTCGCCCAGCACAAACACTAAAAAGAGACTTTCTTCTAGTTAGTTAAATTGAAGCGAAACATTTTTCGAAATTTTCTTAATATTATTTTACATTCCTATATAGACGATATATGCGATATATATAATATATATAGCATTCGCTAGTTTTAATTACTGCAGAAAAACATCGAAACGCACTTTTGTTTTTCAATTAACAAGTGGCAAAATGCTAACAACAATTCAAAATATCGCAAGTATACACCGATATATGGTGTATATATACTATATAGACATATATAGCTTGCGCATACTGAAATCGTTAATTGGAAAACTATTTTTGTTTGATTCTCATATGTATGTGTTAGTTCAAGACAACAACGACAAGTTCACGCACACGCACACACTCACACACACACTCACACACACATACACACACTCACACTCTTCGCTCACTTGGGGGTTGTTTTTTCTCTAGGGGCTACGAGTAAAATCCGCTACAGTTGCTGCGTGGTTTCTGGTGGTTTTGGTTACAAATTACAATAAAAACGTTGCCTGATCCGCTCCAGCTCCAGCTCCGGCTCCGGCTCCAACTCCAGCGCCAGCTCCAGCCTTTATATCCAGATAGTCATAGAAGCCATAACCGGTGCCGTCCAGCGCCACGTCCGCAGCTGGCGTTGCCGACGGCGGAGGCGGTCCGCCTCCAGCGCCGCCAATGCTCAGCCCGAACTTCTCCAGGTGGCATCATTTGAGCAGCGTCGGCAGGCTGCTGTTCATCAGGCGGTTGCCCACGACCAGCGAATTGAGCGTGGAGTTGCTGCCACCCACGCCCACACCGACGCCCACGCCCACGCCCATGCTCATGCCAGGCACACCGAGACCAAAGCTAGCGCTAGCATGTGCCGGCGCAGTGCTCAATGTGGCCGTATTGAGATTCTGTCCCACACTGGCAGCCTCCACGGCGGCCACAGCGGCAGCGCTGCCTGCGACCAGATGCGAGTGGCTGCCATTGAGCTGGCTGCCGGCAGAGCCAGAGCTGCTGTTGGTGGTGCTGCTGCTGCCACCGCCCGTACCGGCTCCTACTCCGCCTCCGCCTCCTCCTGCTCCTCCACCTGCTCCTGCACCTACTCCTCCCAAGCCACCACTACCTCCAATGGCTGTGGTGCTGCCGAAGCCGCTCATGCCAACGCTAACTGCGCTGCCGCCGCTGGCGCTGGCATTGCTCTCATATTATGATGGTCATGCATAGTGTGGATAGGAGCTCAGATGCGGCGCCACATGGGAGGGTGTAACGTGGCTCATGGAGTGCGGCTGATACAGATTGGTGGCCGGACTGCCCCAGTTGCCCCACGAGGCGGCTGTGGGAAAGATGGAAGCTGCAAAGGGAGAGAGAAGGAATCATTAGGAATCCACTCGAGCTGCCAGGCTGCTGTTTAACCCACCTGAGGACGAGGTCATGCCATGATGCGGACTCATAAACGAGCTGAGCTTGGCGCTATGATGATATGGCGTCATAAAGAGATCGCTCTGATACTTGTAGGTGGGATCACTGGCCGCCGGCTGTGTGGCCGCTGCAAGGCCCTGGAAATCGAATTTGTACGCATAGCGCTTGCCATGCACCTTGGTCATGATGTTCTTGTCGTAGTAGTATCTGCAAAAGGACGAAGGAGAAATCGTTAAAGTCGAGGGTTGCTGTGGGAAAGCCAAACAAAAGAGGCAGAGCGAGCGAGCGAATGGGGGAAAGTGAGAGGGAGACGGGGCGAATAAATAATTACAAAATAATGCGCGCTTTATGCGTTTTAAGTTAATTTGCTGACATTAAGCGATTTTAGTGCGACATACAGACACATCACCCTCGACTTGGCCAAGTCAAATCACCACACTGCCCCTTCTCCACCCTCTCCTTCCCTCCTGCTGCCCAGTCTGCGCAATTAAATGGCAACGCCTCAAATAGAAATTTGTGGCACGGCGCACAACCAAATTGCTTGGGCAGTCTGCCAAGCAGCAGGCGGGCCTACACTTCCTCCCCCACTCTCCCTTTCCACCTCCCTCCTGGACAGACAATCGTGGCGAAATTTGTTTGCTTTGCGCTGCTTGCCACTGCCACACGGCTTGGGGCATGACAGAAAAGTCATTAAGTTTGCAGTGAATAACAAAATGTGGGAAATGAATCCCTGCAGATTTGACTATAAAATTGGAGAGTTTCTATTGTTTTTAGTGTGGCAATATATTATTCAAATAGTGCATGGTATACTAGAAAAAGAAATACAGCTCTTTATTGCATAGAGTATGAAAATATATTCCTATAACAGAAGTTTTATAACAGTATTAGAATATACTAATAATGCTAACAAATATCGATAAGTTTTATTAGTAAAATGCCACATCTATGAATTGCATAGTCTATGCTTTTCTAGCCATAATTAATTACTCAGGCTGCAACTCTGAAATTCTATCGATTTCAGAGATTTCCCTTTTCTCTTTACTGCATTTGCACAATTCATACACATTTTATTATACGTATCGAATTCCGTTATTCGTTGCGCTTTGCAAATATGCAAAAATAAATTACAAAATCAACGATGCGAGCGCCTTTTGCCACATAATGCAAATTGCCCTCATAATGTTTACGCTGCAGTGTTATTTTTTTCCTGTACAATTGGCCATAAATTATGCCAATTAATGGCATAAATTAAAAGCACGACAAAAAGACAAAGCACCGAGGAGATAGAGAGCGCAAAAGAGCGAGAGAGGGAGAGCGAGAAAGAGAGCATGGACTGCAATCAAAAGCAATCAATGCTGATGGATGCGCAGCACAAAGCACACAATCAGCGGGACAAACAGCAAAAGCGGAGAAGAAAAAAAGGATTAAAGTAGAATCCATTTTCACACATGCTGCATGTTTGTGTGTGTGTGCGTGTGTGTGGCCAACAAAAGGGCAGCTGGCTGTGAATAAACAAGGCAAATGAAGCATTAAAGCACTTGTCCTTGTTGTTGTCTTTGTGTGGCTGCTGCTGCGTTTTAATTTACACCCAAATACAAACACACACACACACAGAAAGAGACACAGATGTGTAGCACACTTTGCCGGGCCTCACATTTCTTTGCAGCGTCGGCGTTCAATTGAGTTGAAATGTGCAAAAAAAAAGCCCGAGAAAAAAATACCATAGAAAAGGCAGAGACAGACAGTGGGACAAGCAGAGGACATGTCGTCGCTTCCGCACATCAAAAAGGCCTTTGTTGTTGCTGCCGCCGTTGCCGCCGCTGCTGCTGCACTCTTTACATTTATTTACATGTTGATTGTGTGTCTATCGCAAATTGGCTGCCAGGATTTTTCCACTTGAATTGTCAGCTTCTCCTTCATTGGCATTGGCACTCATTGGCCATTGCCATCGTCGTCGGCGTTGCCTGATTGCAAGTGACAGTTTCAAGGAGCCATTGAAAGGGTTGCCAATCCTTTACACTCTACCGCGCTCCCTCCCACTCAGGCTTTTAGTTTGTATGTGTGCTTAGCAAATTGACCGTTGCACAAATATTTGCCTGCGCATATGTTTCTGGCAACTTTACGCAAACTTCGTCAGCAGCAGGACATTTCAAATCATGGTGGGTGGGGCTAGACTGGACATACAGCAATTAGATTCCCAGTTCCAGTTCCAATTTTATTGGATTTCTGATTGCATTTACGAGCACAGAAAACAATTTAATATTGAATTTCTCTGGGCCGAGAAACGCCCACACACAAAACGCGCACTTATGTTATATTTTTTGCTAGTATTTTTTTCGTTTTGAGGCATTTTCTGCCCATTTTGTGCGGACAATCGTTATCAAAGAGGCTAATCAACGGTGCAAAATCAATCGATAATCAGGAAGATGATGAGCTGGGCGGCGGCATTAGAGCAAATTGCACAGATGCCAGCATTTCGTATGCCACAGATACACGCCTAATTAGCAGCACTTGAGTGCACATAACTACCCTAACTAGCGTAAATCTCATTCAATCACTCATTTCTAGTACTTACCTTAAGGCGCGACTCAGCTTATCGTAGTTCATGTTCGGCTTAGATTTGCGTTCGCCCCAGCGACGGGCAACCTCGTCGGGATCGGTTAGCTTGAATTCGCCATTGGTGCCCTCCCAGGTTATGCAGCTGGCGTTGTTGGAGTCCGACAGCAGTTCGAGCAGAAATTGCCATAGTTGTATCTGTCCAGAGCCTGTAAAACAAGGAAAAATAAAACATTATGTATAACGACTTTTGGCACTCAGCGCATATAAATATGGTATATAACGGTTTTTAATGCCTGTGTTTTGCCCTGCCTAAATGTCCGTCAAAAGAGCATATCCTTTAGCGCAGCTTGTGTTGGACACCAGCAAACATAAAATTAACTCTGACTGCTGGATGTGGCCCAAAGTAAGCATTTTGTGGCATGCAAAAGTGCCATAAAGCATTTCCGACACGCCGCTGGGCTGCCCGACAAAGTTGGAGGGGGCCCCAGAGGGTGGCCGATATATTTGTGTAATATAACAATTCGATAAATTAGTGGAACTGTGTCTGCGCCACTTACGGGTTGTTTTAGTTTCGAAAGCAAATAAGTCAAATGCAGCGGAAATGATATAACACGAAATGTTGTAACTCTATCTGTTTTACAGGTGTATTTTTATAATACTTTATTTGGGGCCACACTGCAAACTACTTAACATGGGTGGTAACCCAGTTTAAGCCTCTGTTAAGTTAAAAGAAATCGCACTGCAGTTTTATCGATGCTGCAATTGCAGTATCGATACTTGTTAAGTGCAAATGGCGGCGAGAAGAGCTTAAAATGAAAAATTGCCGCATTTTGTGTGTAAAAAGTGTTGAATTGAATTTAATACTTAAGTAAACACTCTTTATCTATTATATAGCTACAGTTAAAAGGGATTATCACGCATTAACGTGTAAAGTGAGCACTTTTGTCTACTGTTTTGACTTAATAGCGTGTCAATTGTCTGCCACGCCCTGTGCTGCTTTGGTCTTTGTAAAGTTATCATTCATCCTTGTCATCGTTGGCGCAATAGTCGTGTTGGCACTTAACACATTCTCCTGGCCATGATTTGCAATTAACGCAATATTCATGACGTTCTCACACATGAACGGAGCCCTCGAGCCACCACCGACGCAGCCGTGGCAAAAAGGCAACTTAACTTCGACTTCCCAGGGCCACCGGTCGCGGCCGTCGGTCGTCGGGCGTCAGGCTGCCTGTCAGCTTTCATCCCCTGCCGTTCCGTACCACACCCCTCCAACCCCTTTTGCAATGTGTGTGTTCTTTTATTGTTGTTGTTGTTGTTGTTGTTGTTGCCTCTTTGCTTTCTCGTTTGCCTGACAGAGAACAGAGCGTCGCTGTCGTGGGGCACGGCCTAATTGCCAAATGATTAAGCGATTTATGATGTCTGCAGAGAATGCGTGCCGAATCGAATCTCTCTCACACACAATACGCAATAATAATTTTGTACATGTTTTAGCACGCACAATGGCAAAGCTGAGTACGTCTGTGTGTGTGTGTGTGCGTGACGACATTTGAGCTTTTGTCAAAAGTCAAAGTTCAAACTGTGCTAAAATATTATGCTTGGCTGATTGTGCAGCGGAGGAGAAGCTAAATAGATGAGCTTGGGGGAGTATATGATATTTCTTTCTCCATACAGCAAAGTTTTCTCTTTTTTTTATAGTTAACTTACTTTTAATTTAATTATATTCCGGCCTAAGCAATTAGCTGCGCGCTCAAAAAGTGTCCCTAAACAATTGTTAATTTAATATGCAAAGAAATAATTAGCAAACGCCGCCAAAAGCGACTTGTCCCTTTTTCCTCTTACTTTTTGCTGCTTTGATGTGCCGACTGCGAGGCTGCAGCGCCTTTTTTTAGTTGCCGTTTTTGCTTTCTTCTTTCTTTTTTAATTATAAACAAGTTTTGTGCGCCTGGCAATTATGTCACGACAGCGCGACCCACAGCTAGTTTTCGTTTTATATTTAGCATTTTTTTTTTTTGTAGTTTCTCTGCTTCTTTTCCTACACCTATTTCGTCGGTTGCATGCACAAGTTGCAGCTGTGTCTGTGCTGGTGGCACATGCAAATGAGCCCAAGAGGCACGTAGTGCTGGCCTGCAGCTTGCAGACCGAGACCGGACTTGGCTAACAAAGCGGTTCCGTGTCCAAAGGAAGCCATAATTAATCAAAAACAGCATTTTTGCCACCCAAAAAGCGAAAGCGCAGTCCAAGTGTGTGTGTGCCTGTATGTACCATAGGTGTGTGTGTGTGTGTGTGTTTCTCAGTGAGCTTTTACGATTAACTTCAAGTTGAAGTTAAACGGCAACTTGGCAACGGCCTAAACCACACGGCAAGTAACAAGCGCGTTCGAATGAGACGGAGAAAGTGTGTGCAAAGAGAGAGAAAGCAGCAAAAAGTATGTAAGACAGAGACAGTCAATGTGCCAGAGCGAGAGACAGCATGGGCAACGCTTTGGCAATGGCGCTCGCTCGCTTCGTGTAAATGTCGCGCCGGAAAATGTTGGGGCGTCTGGGTTTTTATGCTAATTCCGTTTGCAAACGCCATGTTTGGGAAGCCATTTGGGGGTTATTTAACGGGGTTCAGAGCTGGTCAACAATGGCGGCCCAATGCGAAGCTCATGCTGCCCAAAAAAAAAGGGGGATCAATAGAAAATTATTGATTTTATGCACACAATGAAAATTGAATGCTAAAATGTTTAAATTTTAGCTAAAAAGCAGCTAAAAGCGAATTTAGCTTTAATCTCTAATAAAAATTTCACACGCTTGGCTTTTAATTATGCGTTAATGAGTTGCAATTTTAACCATGTCGTGCTATATTTATGATCTCTTCCTTTCTCAAGGCACTTTCACACTACTGCAAGGGTTCTCTAACTATTATTTCTATTCTTTGTCGACAATTAATCATAACTGATATGCACCACGCCCACTTTTTAACCCTTTTTTAAGTTTTTGACTTTTTTACTGTCCGTTCTGGGGGCGCGTGCCGCACGCGCCACGCCCACTCGCACTCCCGACGTGATATACGCGAATAATAAATTTCCCGAAAACACCTTTCGCATAAATTAGAAAAAACTTTAGCCCTTGTGTGTGCCACGGGTTCAACGTGTGCATGCAATGGGTTAATTTGTTAGGGCGCAGCCAGCCAGACGTACGAAGCAGGCAAGGCTTGGAGGGAACAATGACTAAGACACGAAGTCGAATCTCAGCCAGAAATTGATATGATAATGAAATGCACCCAGCGTGCTCGGAGTGCGCTTAGCAGGGTGTCTGCCACGCAAAGGGAAATTTATATATATTTTTTTGTATTTTCGCTTCTTAATCACGTTAATCGCAGCACCTGCAACTGTATCTTTATGCTTTTGTGATTCCAAGCACACACACACACTCACCTGAGCTGGCCAGTCTGCTGCTGGTGGGTCCGAACATTTGATATGGATCTGCAACAAAGAGAGAGAAACAAGGGTTGCAACACATTAGTTTTTGGGGTACATTTTCTTTGCTAGCTCTGCCAAGTGTGTTTTATGCAAATTTTAATGAAGGACCTGCCAAAACGGAATACATTATGGCTGCATATACTCGTAGCTAGGTAGGAGCCAAATGTACGTGGGCAAGTTACGTTTCCGCCGATGAAATGAAATGCATTACCGAAACTGCACCCACACACACGCACACACGTACACACTCAACTGCACACACTCTCCCAGTGCCATATCCATTTCACTTATTATCCGGCGCTCGCGCTTCCTGCTAGCTTAGCATACGCTAAGGCGCTGCAGCTAGCAGGACCAAAAGGTTAGCGCGTACAGAGCCCTATATCATCTGCGTCATAATTCGCATCATCAGAACTTTTCTCTCCACGCGTCTATGCGCTCTCCCATTGTCGTCTCTCGCATTGTTCTCGCATCTCAACAGTTTAATGCGTGCAGCTTAAGCGGCGTTTTTTGTGGCACGCGTCGCGTCGTCTTATTCATGCAACGCCCGTCAAATTTGACAGCGCAATACAAAAAGTATGTGTATATATATATATTGCATATATATATAAAAAGTGGAAACACAGCCAAGTTCTCGGCTAGGCTTTGAGTGCGTCGTCTGGGGCCGCTCTAATTGAGAATCCTTTATGGCATTTCAATTGTTTCCATTACGCTTGAACAGCAACGAATGCGAACGGGAATGCGAATGCGATTCGTACCGCAGCACTTTTGTTTCCATTTCGATTTCAAGTGGCGTATTTAAGGTTCTTGATTTGCGACAGTATTTTCCAGGGATATTTTTCACATTTTAAAGCCAGGCAGGGGGTTCTCTCTCTTTCTCTCTGGCAAAGATGACGCACGACTGGTCGCGCGTTCGTTTTGACTTGAAGTGTTCGGCATTGTGCATTGAGTGTGAGTGGTTGTATTTGTTTCAAAACTTTGGATCACACAAAAAAACCGTACCCGAATCTCAAGTGGCACTTGCAACGTGCACACACACACACACAGAGCGTTTACAATGGGCAACTTTATTAGTATTAGTTGGTAAACAGCAGCCGAGGTTTTCGGTGTATTCTGTTTATGTTTGCGCTGCGGCACGTGAGCTTGAGTACCTTCATCTTAATGTGTTCTTACTTAGGCTCTAATGGAGCTCAGCAGTCGACACTTTCGAGCGAAGGAGTTAGTTCTTGATTTGATTTACTCACCAGGTTGCCGTAGTTGTGTGTGCGGATCATGTTTGATGCTCAGCGCATTCGAGCTGTAGCCTGTAAGAAGGATATGGGAATCAAAAGTTGAATTAGTTGGAAGTAAAACTAAAAATAAGCAATGTATTGTATATAGAGTTATGGGACTTAGTTCTATCTGGAAAATCTGAATTATACCATATAGCTTAGCTTTATCTCGCATCTTTCAGTTCTTTGGAACTTTGAAAAGATACATGTAGCTATGTAGTTGCTTTTGATTCTTCTTACTGATCTGATCTGATCTGTTTTCTTAATCTCCGAACATATAGCATAATAATACGTTTCGAATTGTATATGAAGTTATCGGTTAAAGAACTTAGTATGATTTATATAAAGATGGTAAAGCTTAGCTAGATCTAGCACACTCTTACAGCACTTTTGCCTCTTTCAATTCTACGTAACTTAAAGATTGCTCTACCTATAAGTTATCCATTTTGCAACCTATTCAATTGTTTTGTTGTCTTCATCTACAAACTTATAGAAATAGATCTTCTACTAAAGTTTGGAATGAATTACATAAGTAGAAGGTATCCCTTTGCTCCTCTTCCAAACTCTGCTTCTCTTCGACTGCCTAAACGTCTCTTAATAACCTGTCTTTATCACTGCAGATCGGCTCAGTTCAGTTAATTGAAATGTCCTTATGATGTGCGCACATTTGAGCTGTCACACTGACAGCCTGAGGGCAGGAACTTCGAAGAACTTTGATGAGCCCCATGAAATCTGGCATAAAGTGAACCAGTTGTCAGTTATCACGCATCGATGCCGATGCCGATGCCTATGCCGCAACACTCTAATACTAACATAATCAAAGAGCATCAACTCAACCGCAACACAAACATTATCACAGTGCCTGTCATCAAAGCAAATCAGAGCCAAGGGCAACCAGGGGAGGTGGGACAGAGACTTCGGAGTGTGACTGTGACATGAGCAAAGCGCCGCATTTTAATGGAATATGATTGTAGAGAAGCAAAACAATGCCGCAGGCGTTCAATTTAAAAACGATGAGATCTCAGGGAGAGAGCTGCAGAGAGGAGTGTGAAAAAGTGTCCTCGGTTGTGGCAAACTTCACGCTCTATACAAATTAAAGCCGCAGGCAGTGAACATCAACATGGATTCGTAGTTGCCTGTGGCTGCCTGGACATGGATGTACATGGATAGGAATAGGGCATGGCTGAGTGGTTTTTGTGCAGGCACCGCCCGCTGTTGTTTTCGTTGTCACTTCATTGTGCGCAAAAAACAGAGACCGAGAATGAGAGAGACAGCAACAATGGGAACTTTTCATATGACATTTTTGGGTTTTGCGCTTTGCGTGGCCACTCAACTGCGAAGAGCACAAAAGACGCCCGATTGCATTTGAGCAGCACAGCGGGCGGTGGCGCTGCAAGGATGGAAGGCTGGGAGGATGGGAGGATGGTGGTGCTGCTGCTGCTGCTGCGAGTTGGTTAGGTGGTTCAGAGCACAACTTTAGCTGCACGATTTCGATGGGCATCATCGTCTGGTTCAGCCAAGCTGAAACTCTGTGGAGAAAACGCTGCGAGCCTCGAGCTGTAGATATCTGTCTACCAATTGTTAACTAATTTCAATTAAGTGCGCTCTTCTTAACAAGCCTAATGAGCAGCTTAGCGATAGCAAAGAAAACAACCTGCTTTATGCGTGTTAACACTCACGCTTCATTGCATCCCTCGCAATTCCAATTCGAACCCGAACCCTTCTCCAAGCGCTTGACTCCCTGACTGTGTCTGACAGACAACACATGTATGCAACACCTTTTTGGGTATTCATTTCGGTGCTCTATTGATGCTTGTTGAATCGACTCGTTTGTTCGATCCACACGTCGTATAAATTGTGTACAATTTTGCATGGTTCGTTGGCTTCCCTTTTTTTTTTGACTTGCTGAACTTGGGTTTGCCTTCGCTTTGCATGCTAATGAGACACACACACACATTCATATTTACTTATTGGCTTTCTCAAGTGCCTATTGACTGTCTTGTGGCCATCAATTTACCGTAATTTTTCAGGACTGAGCGTAAAGTTTTATGCCAGATCTTTTCATCCTTGGCAATTTGGCATCGTTTAAACTTTTGCAAGTGGTAAAATTTTTGTTTTAAGAGGGAAAAGGGTAGAGAATCCTTTCAAGATATCTATAAATGGTGAGGGAAACTTTCTTAATATCAGAGAAGCTTCTTAAAAATCTCTTGAAATTCTTGATAATTCTGACGAATAATCTTTTCATAAACAAAACCATGATGGTCTATGAGAAACTTATACGAAACATGGGATAACTATTGTATATCGCGAATTCACACAAAACCTTCCAATAAAGAAAATAAGAAATCTTTAAAAATTCGTAATGTATTCAAAATACAATAAAGATCTTGAGATATACCTATAGTATCTCTTTAAATTCGTATTTAAAACTTAAGTTATTCACACCTCTTATAGGAAACTTAGGATTGTCAAACTTTATAAAGAAATCTTGAGGAATCCCGTGATATAACAAAGAAGCTTACATGAATATTCAGTTTTTCAATAGTTACAATCTAGATTTTTGACTAAATTATTCCCTTAGATTCTTAAGAAAAGCTTTAGATATCATTGTATCATATGAATAGAAAACCTACGATAGTCATAGAGGAGTCTTCACTTCTTTACTACACCGATTCAGTAAGTATTTTAACAAGAATCTTCTATACAATTAGGATCTTACAATGTTATAATAATATTCTTCACTAGATTCTTGTTTAAAACTAAAGATATTCACAAGTCTTATAAGAAACTGAAGATATGTCAACCTCATAAAGAAATCTTCAGGTTTTGCTTCAAAGAAAGCTTCCAATATGCAAATTTCATAAAGGATGCTTAAGATTTCCCTTGTTAATCACTTCTCAAAGACCTTCACATTCAATTCATCAATAATTATCACATTTCTTTCACTCACCTTGCGATTGTGTCGAGCTGTGGGAGCCCCACGACGATTTGTACGAGGAATCTGCAACAGAAAAGAGAAGAAAAATGCTTAAGTAAAAGACTGTATAAAACTTCTATAAAAACTGTGTCAAAGTTCGATTCGTTTTGGGGAATTGGCGACGGAACTTTTTATATAAAAGGGAAGAAACTACTGTAAATATAGCTAGAATTTTGTGTATGCATATTTTTTAGTTTCAGTATTTACTTGGATTCCACGTGGGATTGCCTATGACCGATGGCCTGCCGGACACATTGTCACACATCGCCCACTCACCTGCGAAGAGCATTGAGAAATTGCTAAAGCTGCCCGTGGAGCGTGACAAATAATCAGCGGATGATTTGATGTCAAGCATTGTGACAGCGTCGGCGTCAGCCGCCGGCGGTAAGCGGCGAATTGCTCTGTCCCTGTCTCTCTCTCTCCACTTGTGAGAAGGACACACGCTAAATTGGTCGCCGGATCGGAAGAGCTAATGGCACACACACAGACACACACAAATACAGAGTCTGAATGGGGGATTCCGGTTCCAACTGATGTCGTGTTCAATCCGTGAAAAAAAGCGAATTGAATTTATTTAAACGCGACGCGACGTAGACGAAGGCGCCGTACTTGTTGTTGGAGCACAGCACAGGAAAACCGGAACGGGAACGGGAACGGGAAAAGTGACGATCGGAACCGGTTACCGTTACCGGACACCTCGACTTCCGGCCGAGCTTCCAAATGCACTTGGCACTCGCTGTTGCTGCCTTTGCGGTCTTTGCGTGTCCACTGCGAGCTGAGCGCAACTGATTTATATATGTCAATCCGCCGACGTAATGCGTCTGTCTGCGGCTTTAATAGAGCACAACACACTCGAATCGCGTATACGCAGCGTAGGCAAGTGAGAGAAACGTTTGATAATAATGATGATGATGTGTTTTGGAGAACAGTGACACCGGATTGCGTCCGATCTGTGGCACGGCAGCGTAACAATTGATTTCATTCCGTCGCCAAATCGCGCATATCCTGGCCGGGCTACCGGGCGCGCAATCCCTGGCCAGCAACACACACACACACGCGCACATGGGCTAGGCTGCGTTGCAACCCCCTGGCGCAAGGGCGCAGGCTCAACGCAACCAGTCGTGTGTGTGTGTGTGGGTGGATGTGCAGAGCTCTCCAGTAGGGTGGGTTCTGCCTCGTTGGCTGAGCCAGCCAACTGGGTGGGTGGTGCGGCTGGTTGGCTGTGGCAGCGTTGCTGCCGCTGCTGCTGCTTTTGTGTATCTATCTGTCTGGCGCTGGCGCTGCTGCGTCGCTGTCGCTGCTGCCGCTGCTGCTGCTGTTGTCCTTTGCTGCGCCAGGATATACTTAGGTTATAATCCACACCGAAAAAGGCAGCCACCCCTTTTCCGCTGAGCCACCAATCAGCGTTGAGACAAGGTGTGGCCTAGCCAGTGCTCTCTCTCTCTCTCTCTCTCCTCTCTCTCTCTCTGGAGCTGCTGCTTTTTTTGCAAATGGCCAGCAGAACTTGTGGCACCTACAGCCGCCTGCACTATTGATCATATTTCCATATCTTATCAACTGCAGCTGCACGCTCTGCCACTCTCCCACTCTCTCTCGCTCTCTTGCGCCTCGCTCTCTGGCAGCTTTTGTAGGAGGTTACCGTTTCCACTTGAAAGCAAAAGCCACAGACAGCCTCAGCTTGTTGTAGGTTGCCTCGCCTGCGCGTGCTCTCTCTCACTCGCTCTCACTTCGCTCTCTCTCTCTCTCTCGGTTGCTATTGCTATTCCTTTCTCGTTGCACTGGGTAGGCGACGACGACGACGTCGACGTCGGCTCAGAAGTGGCGTCGCCTTTTTAGTGGGTGACACGAAGCAACAAGGACGGATGTATTATCCACTTCCTTTTTCCTTCCACCAAACACAAGGATATTACCGTTTCGTCGTTCGCCTACGCAGAGAGACTACACCCACTAAAGCATTTCTCACGCTGCGCATGAGGAATTCAAGTGGGCGGCGGGAGATTGGAGTCCGAGCTGAGGGGGTAAACACCTGAAAACAATGCTGCACGCGGGGGAGGGAGTTGGGGGGAAATTCGCGTCTCCACATCGACAACAGTTGCTGCCAGTTTTGATTGCACTGCGTGGCGTCGCTGCTGCCGCTGCTGACGTCAACGTCGGCGTTGTCGTCCCCCTCAGCTGCTCAAGTGCAGTTTCTGTCAGGCAAATAACTGATACACACACACACACGCACGAAACACACACCACACACACTTGTTTGTTGCTGTTGTCGCCTGGTTTAATTAATTTTTCGTGATCATTGAAATTGTTTTTGCCCAACTTCAAACTGGCTAATTCAGCAGGCGTTAGCTAACAAATTGCAGTGGCTCCCTCCTCCCCTTCCCTACCTCCCCTGGGGCCATGGCTTTTTATAGTTTTTGCGTAGCCAAAAAGCAAATTTCGATTTTCACACACACACACAAAAAAAAGGCAGCAAAAAGTAGTAAAAAGTTTGGCAAGTCAAGGCAAATGACAAGCGCATGTGGAGTGGCTCTTTGAGTGTGTGTAGGATGTGTGTGTGTGTGTGTGTTTGTGTGTTGTGTGTGTGTGTGTGTGTGTGTGCCTGCTTTGACAAGTTATTTAATAAAAGTTATCTAGAGGGCGGCTTCAACTTCAAGTTGATAACAGCCATTTACCCGGCATACATACATAAAGGCGCCAGCTAAGCGAGGGGGGCTTATGAAGTTGTGCCAGCAAGTAAGTTAGCAAGGATGAGCATAAAGCAGTATAGAGGGAAATGACTTAGCCTAAGTACAAGTTAATCTTGAATGTGGAACTAAAAACTTCTTAAGCTCTTTATAAGTAAATAGTTATTTGTTTATATTGTTTTAAAAAAATATTTGAAAAAATTATTTCAAAATTTTTGAAAATCTCAAGTAATGCAATTTTTACTTAAAAATTTTCTTAAATATGTTTATTTTGTTTAAAAATTATTATTATTAAATTATTATAAAAATTATAATTTGTACTAAATTTTCTTTAACTTTGACTAGGTTTCTTTCTCTAATATGCATAGACTGAAGTTTTCTAATAGTAACAGATTTTTTTTTGGAAGAAATTCGTCATTATAGTATCTAAATTTAGTATGAATATACAAAATTTTTGTAATATTTTGATATTTTATTTTTTAAAATTAACTTCTGTTCATTAACTTCTTTATATACCGCTTACTATAGCAGCACCCCTCGCTAGCCAGCACTTCTTTGTGCGTATGTGTGTGTGTGTTGTGTGTATGTGTGTGTTAATGGAATCTAAAATGGCTAAATAGCAATTTGCTGTTCTTTGCAGGCAGCGCCAGCCGAAGGCAACGCAAGCAAAAGACGAGGCCAACGTCGGGAGGGGGTGGCAAAAAGCGGCAGGCACAAGTTAACTTGGCTCAAATGTTTGCTCGCACTTTGTGTGGGTGACTGTGTGACTATTCCTCTGTGTGTGTATGCATGTGTGTGTGTGTGTGTGTGTGTGTGCGATTTAGTTCGTATTTTAATTGCATTCATTATGTAATTTCATTTTCGCGCTTGTGGTGAAACTTTAAATTAATTTCTTTTGTGGCGTTGTTTCCGCCATTTTGCATGCCATGCCACGCCTACGCCTGCGTCTTGCACGCCCCAACACCCCAAGCTGTGCCCGGACTGCTTCTCTCTGCCTGTCCCTGCCTACGCCTCCTTCTCCCTCTGCCTGCCTGTAGGCGAACATTTCCGCTGGGCGAGCTATTTAAGCGCCTTGCCTGCCTGGCCTGGCCTGCCCTGCCTGCTCCGCCTGCCACACCCACTGCCATGGGTGGGGGCAACTAACTGTTCTCACTCGAAATGCGTCATCTTTGACGCGCCAAGCGTCAAGCCAAAAACAGCACCACAATCCCATTGCCTTGGGGAAGAGAAGAGGGAGAAGCGGGCGGGGGCGGCAATGCATCAAGGTTCTGTCCATTTATTTGTGTGCAGCCAGTAGTCAACGGAGCGTCAAGACAAACATGACACGCACTGGGAGTGGAAGAGGGGAGAGAAAGGAGAGGGAGGTGAAGGGGGAGGCCAAGACAGGCAGCATATTGTTGTGCCTGACTTGGGCAACCACCAACATTTTGCAGTTAATAAGAAACGCAATCAACGCTGCGATTTGTTTTCTCAAGCTCAATAAAACAGCAGGCAAAAAGGCACAGCAATAGAGAGAGAAAGAGAGAGAGAGAGAGAGATAGAAAGAGACAGCGCTGGTTGCTAATATTACACGAGCTTGCAACGAAAACAGACTGCCTACAATAACAACAGCAAGAACAGCAACCTGGGGCAAAGGGGGCGCCCCCCGGCACACGTGGCCATTAATGACGTATGAATGATGTAACACGCGACTTGCGACAACAACAACAGCAACAACAACAACAACTACAACAACGTGCAGTATAACGACAGCGAAAGCGACAACTGCGACTGCGGCACGTGGCCAAACTGGCCTGGCCAGCGGCGCTGGCAGCATGACAGGCGCCTTCTGGTGCAGCTTGGACCTGGAGTGATTGCTCCTTTCTTGCTGCTGCCTTGCGGGTCTTTAATGTGTTCTCCAGCTCTTTTTTTGCCGCCCTGCCCCGCCCCGCCCCCTCTCGGATTGCTCACTTTGCCTGCAGCGATTTTCATTGCGCTTTTGTTGTCGCCTTGCAACAAAAAATGTGCGTATTGTTATAATAGAAATTATGAGAGCAAGAGGCAGAGAGAGAAAAGAGAGAGAGAAAAAAGGAAGGGGAAGAAGATATAGACAAGAAAAAAATAGAAACTGACTATATGACGCAGCTGGAATTAACTCACGCAAATTGATCCTTAGGGAGCTATACCATTTGCTTAACTGATCTTGGCTTAAACAATATTTGGAAAATGTTTGCAGGGTTTGTTGTTAGTTAACACCCTTCTCGATCAGTCGAAATTCTCAAAAATGTAAGTAACAGGCATAAGGTGGCGTGGCAGAGCCCACAGATTATCCACAGTTTGTCCCATATCTCAGCTTTTAAAAAAAACTAGACATACCAAATTTTACATTAGAGTTCCTGTATACCTTACGCTGTTCGAGTTATATTAAATTTTCGTTGCCACGCCCACCACCTCCTCAAATCTATAATTTGTGGTAATTCAAGATAGTATTTAAGTTACAACTTTCAGTTTCGGCATACACATAGATTAGAGTTCGCTTAAGTTATGAAGCAGCGCCTGTGCTATAAAGTTTCTCAATTAATCTTGGAAGTATCTTGAAGATTTCCCTTTAGTTTTTGTGCACGTTTAACCTTCTACGTTAGAGGCAATGCATAATATCTACAACTCGTTTACTACAACTTTGATATAACATATTTTGAAAGAGAAAAAAAGTTTTGTAATTTATTGTTGGTTCCATAACTAATTTTAGAAAAATTTAAAAAAATATTAAATAAAATTTTAGAAGTGTCTTTTATCTTTTTTGTAATTTATTTAAACTTTTTTAATTTTATTTAAACTTTTATAACTTTTATATTACAATCTTCTCACTCGGTGTTCTAACCTTAAGTTAACTCATAAGTATTTCTTCAACGGGGAGTTTCTACTTCTTTCAGCGGACCCTTTCGTTCGATTCCCTTTCGTTTGATTCTCAGTTCGTTAATCCAGTGGGCGTTTCTTTATATATCTCTAAAGTGCTTTGCCATAAATCAGCGCAAAAAAAACACACTAATGGGTTTACGCTTGAATAGATATTGTATCTGTGCATAAGCTTAACATAACTATATTCAACAAAGTATTGAGTACTATACTCAATCGATTCCCTTTGACTTGACCAATTACCAGTTAAGTTCCTCTCAACTTCAATTAAAAAGTCAAACCATTAAGTCAAGTCCCCCATAGTTATCTCAACTAACCGATCTTGTCAGCAAGTCTTCCCACCAATCCAAAAAAAAAAAAAGAATTCACACAAATATCACTAGCCCAGAAATGGAAACTTTACCCTCTATGAAAATGTGAAAATTGTAATAAAAACAAATTACGAACACGCACAACAAGCAAAGGGCATGGAAAAAAGGACAAGGCAAAAGACAGGGGAGTGGGAAAATGCAGAGGCAAAAAATCAGTGGAAGGAGGGCGAAGCATATTGACGGTGTCCCTTTTTCGGGTATCTCAGACTAAACAATGCGCGTTATAATTGCGCAATTGAAAGTGCAGCGCGTGGCGCAAAGGGGAGGAGGAGTGGGAAGAGGTGGAGGGTGGTTAACCTGGTCGCGGCAATAGACGACTCCGATTACCGTAGGCAGAGACAAACGATTGTTCAGATTTTGAAAGCTAGCATATTCACACGCGCATTGACCTTTTTGGGAATGACAACAAACAGCAAACAAACAATTAACATGCAAGCCACTCGAAAGAGGCAAAGGGGTTGGGCAGGGCAAGCAGAGGGGGGGAGGGTTGCAGCTCACGTGCTGTCATAAATAACGCAGCGCGGTTTGACTCGTGCGACCCGCAATTGGCCCGAATTGACTTTGTCTCTCACGCTGCACGAGACTTGAGATAAGCGCAGAGAGGGAGGGGGAGGAGGGAAAGAACTGCTACACAATAAATTGTTGCGCTCTCTTTGCCTCGTCTAGTTGTTTTTTTCTTTTTTCATTTCGGTAGGCAACGCCATAAATTCAATTGACAACTAAATTGCAGTACGCTTCGGCCAACCGGAGACGCTTCGACACGGTCACCTCCGGCTCTGGCTGCGCTGCGTTTCCGGCGCGGTGCGAGGTGCAAAAGCCATAGGACGCAGCCATAGTTGGAGGTCCTTCTGCGAGTAGCCAACGCCGTCGTCCTGCCTTCTTTCTAAACTTTCAAGTGCGCGCGTGATTTTTGATATTTCATGTCGGAAGCGGGTCGTTTTCAGGCGCATAAATCACAATGGGCGCCACACACAGAACGCGAGGCGAGGCGGAAGCAACCTGTTGCGCCTTCCACATTCCCCCCTGGCTTCCCCACATTTTACGGCATTTTATATTTCACATTTCTCGCTGCATAGTTTAATTGTTTAGTCAAATTGTTGCACTACAAAAATTAGCAACATTTTCCAGCTTGTTGCTGTCATCCCCCCCGTCCATACCCTAGTCATCCTCCCCTTTTGTCATCGTCATCATCATTGAACAATAACAACAATGCATTGATTTATGAGCAACTCGTGCACAAATCTTTGCCTCGTAATGACTTGGCCGGGCGGCGTTAAGTGAACCGCGAAAAGGGCCATGAATAAAAATATTTGGACATCAATGGGCGGACCTTTTGCACACACACACACTACTTGGCCTGGGAAAATGTTTTCGCATTTCGCAAAAAAATATATATAGAATATTTTTAGCATTATGAATAATATATGCGCGCATAAATTGCCCACGAGTAGCAGCAACGCGTCAGCGCGCGAAGCTGTCTGAAAGGACGCGACACGGCGCAAAAAGGACGCGCCAAGTAACGAGGCGCCGCCTTTGCCCCCGTGTTGCCTGCCTGCCTGCCTGCCTGCCTGTGCGCCAGTTGGCGTAGCAGAATTTTCAATTTATTTTCACAGCCTGAAACAATTACGCGAATAAAAAAAAAGAAGACGAAGAGAGAAAAACAAACTGTGCGCAAATGAAATCAGAAATTAAATTTGAAGTGAGCAAAACATACGGCGCGCCCCCCAGAGCCCGTGACGGGGGCGGGGGCGGGCATGGCAAAAGGACATTGGCACAAAGTGTGTGACAACGTGGCGCTGGGTTTGGGGTGTGGCTGGTCCAGAGCACCCGCCGTGCAGCCACACACAAACCGTTTTAGCGAGGGTTGGCGGATTATATATACCAAGTATTCACTTGGAGAGCTTGAAAACTTCGCTCGCGATAAGCGATCTAACAACTGCGGCAACTGTTTGCCTTGTTGTTGTCGTTGTCAAATGTCGCAAGTTTGCAGTTTGAAATTATTTAATTAAGTGTCGGTAATTTCTGAAATAATAAATAAGTTGAGGGCAGTTGAGTGTGAGATGGGGGGAAGTGAAGCGTGAAGAAGAGTAGAAGAGTAGAAGTAGGAGGAAAAAGGGGTAGAGTAAGGGGGAACCCAAGCCAAAGAGATGAACACTTAAATAGTTGACTTGACTGTCATTTCGCTTGCAATTTATAATATAGATAGATATAGTTTATACCAATGTGTATGTCGCAGCACAAAGTTGTAACTTAAATACTTTCCGTAATAATTCAAATTCGAATTCGATTTGCGAAGGCGTTGGGCGTGGCAACTAAAATTTAAAATTAACATTCGAGGCAAGAAATATACAGAAATCTTCATGCCAAATTTGGTATCACTAGCTTTTATATTAGCAGAGATCTGTGTGTTCATACAGACGGACAAACGGACAGACTAGGCTCAACAGACGGACAAACAGACGGACTAGGCTCAATTGTCTCGTCTAGTGACCCTAAGCAAGAATACGAGTATATACACTTTATAGGATTTGCCACGCCTTCTTCTGTCTGTTACATACATTTGCATAAAGTTAGTAAACCCTTTTATAAGCCTTTTCAATGAGCGAAGGGTATCAACAAGGAGAAAACCTTACCAGCATCGCACAAAATTGAAATGTAGGATTACTAAGGTCTTTAAGACATAAATAAAGTATGATTCCGCGTGAAAATTGCTTGGTTTCACAGGGAAACCCCCCTTAACCCCTAATTGGAAACCCTTCTGGTTGCTTATACCATACACTTCCCCTACTATTTCCCCTTCAACAATCTCAGCCTCGCCCAACTAATTAAGTAATCACGCTACGCAAGTATAACAAATACGCGTGATAAAATCATGTCACTGTGAAGTACCCTCTAGAGACAGAGAGAGAAAGAGATACCCGAAAAAGGTAACCACTCAATTGCGCATAGCCAAAAGTATCTCACACTCGAGATATAAATCCCTCTTGACAATGACGCCGCAACCCCTGCCCCTGCCCCTGCCCCTGCCCCCCTCCGCGCGCTGCTGCTGTCATTGACGCGTGCGCCCTAATGCGCTTCACATAACATTTTGATCATTTTATGATCTGTCGATTAGCTTCATTGTTGCTGGGCACATCTCCCCTGCTGCCCCGACCGGTACTCGGCCTGGTAACTATCTGTGTGTCTCTCAGGGGTTGGCCCGGACTGTGCACAACACGCTTAATAGGATTAGCTACTGAAGAGCACTTAAGAGAGTCAAATTATGCACGGGGGCAGCTCGACAATTGTTTTGACTGTTGCGTTTTGTACACAGAAGAAGAAGGAGAGTCCTTGCTCATTGTTTGCCAACTTTTTCCCACTGCCATGCAGCGCCATCTGTGGGCGGCTAGCGCATGCAACTTGGCCTTGTCACTTTGATGGTGCATGTCCTGACTGAAAGCTGTCAAAGCTTAAGAAAAACTTTCTACTTTTACTTACACAGTGCATTGCTGCCCGCACCACCGCCGGCATTGCTGCTGCTGCTGCCACCGCTCTTGGCAGCGGACACGGCGGAGGAGGAGGAGGGAACTGCAGCGGCGGCGGCGGCGGCATGTGTGGAGGATGTTGTTGCGCAGTCCAGTGAGGATTTCTCTGTAAAAAAAAATAAAACAAATACAATAATTGCCAGGCAGCACAAATTTGCACACTCAGCGCGACACGCTTTGCCTTTCGCCACGGCGGAACCGCCGTGCAGCAACAGCAACAACAAAAAAAAAAAATGGGCCAACTCATAAATCTCGACATAGATAATTGTCAGAGCGCCGTCGTCGTCGTCGGCTATCAGAACTAACTGCGCGTTTATTTATGGCTCAAATTATGCCTGGCTCTCTCTCTCTCAACGTGGCTGGTGCCGCCCGCCCAACCATGACGCGCTGCGCCGCGACTGACACGCAACCGCCGCCGCCGCCCGTCCCGGCAACCCGTCAGCCACCCCCTTCCTCTCTTGGGCGAGCCTGTGAACCGCAAAGGACATAATAGCGAGGGTTGTCACTTCGCAGTAGCAAATGTTTAATTGCCGTAAATCTCTGTTTGATGTAAACAACAATAAGACGAACGGACGGACGGACAAGCAGACTGACGGACAGACGGACGGACAAGGAGTCTGCTGAACGGACAGACGAACGCTGGAAATTCGCTACGCTGTCGATTGAAATGTCAAAATTGTCGATGCCAATCTAGACTGAGGGCCGTGAAGCTTAGCGGGATTATGCTGCATATGATCTGCAGATAATGCTGCGCTGTAATTGGCTGTGGGTAGTAGATGAAATGTAAATCTCTGCTTATAGAACTTGAGAACTTTCTCAATTTGTTGATTGAAAACCACCCGAATTCTATCTAGAAAGATCATATTTCAATTGAAGATATCACTTAATGCTTTGGTATCTTATGTGATTAAAATTTTACTCAATTTAAAAATTTTAATATTTTTTAGTTTTTTCATACTACCCCCTTATAGAAATTTTAGCTTATTTCACCCCCAAAAATACCCTAAAAATGCCCATAACTTTCTTAAAAATCATCCAATTTTTGCGGGAAACGTCATTTTGTTAAAGATTTGAGCTCTATTTCAACTTGGCATTATAATTTTAGAATTTTAAAATTTTGAAAATTTTTCAACTTTTTCCATGCTACCCCCTTGAAAAATTTTCAAAATTTTTTAAAAAATTAAAATCTTTAATTTTTAATATAAATCAGTTATACAACTCAAAATAAGTATAAAAATCTAATTCATTCAGGTTTCTGTTGAGAATTGTGAAAAATATTGACAATTTTCTGAAATTTCCATGTACTATGCATACAGGGTATACAGTCTTAAAAACTTTCTTAGAGTCTCCCAGTCTGGAGCTGACCTCGCTGGCTTGCCTAGGGAGTGTAATTATTTCTTGTGCTTTGTGAGCCAAACGGTTTTTGTGCAAAAATAATGAGTTACGCATGACAAAGTCCTTTTATGGCGCAAAGGAGACAGCCCAAAGGATGAGCCGAGAGAGATGAAGAAACGAGTGAGAGAGAGAGAGAGCGCAATGCCACAGAGCTCAAAAGGATTCATTTAATATTTGCTTGAGCGCGTCGAGCTGAATACAGTTACAGTTTCTTCATGGTTGGCAGCCATTTTGGCAGGGCGTGGGAGGTGGAAGGACTCCCCCCTTGGCTGTCATATTGAAATCCGGCTTACCAAAGCGACATTTACCGTTCTACTTTAAGCGAAAGCCACCGAAGGCTAACGTGGTGCAATAGCAAATTTTGGGCAAAAAAAGGTAGAATCTAGAGAGAAAGTTTAAGCGAAAACAGCTAAAGATACGCTCTAAGCATAGATTGAATAACTAACAAAATTAGTATTAATTTTATAGAGTATAAGAAAAGAAAGTATGGGTAGCTTTTAGCAAATTGGGATACCCTACTTTAAATCTCTAACCCACTTTAAACAAACATGCTCCTACAGCTACCTTACAGGGTATACCCAAAAAAAGTAAACCTCCTTCAACAACTTGACGTCTTGGGCGGCATAACAAACTCTTGCCAGGCACGCGATGATATTGTGGACAGTGCATTTCTGATGTTTCTATTGCAGGAACCCTCCGCCCCACACCCTTCACGAGGTTCCTGGCCAGAGTCCACATTATAAGCCACTTCCGGCTGTTGCCGGCATAAATTGATAAATACCGAAAAAAAACCGCTAGAAACCAACCAAAATAGCTTGGGTTCTACCCCACACAGGACCTTGACGTTTATATGGATAATTCAATTTAGATTTTTATAATTTCGCTGTTCTTTTTTGTTTTTTGTTTTCGCAACAACAAGCAAAAATTATGTACATGGCTAGCGGTTTTTCTGCTTTCTCCTTTTGCTGTCTGTCTGTCTGTTATCCGCTATTTGGGCCATTAAATGTAACGGACTTTGGTCTGCCGCTTGGCCAATTTCGGGCGCGCTGGGACGACGACAACATATGCTGTGTTGGATGTGTTTAAATAAATACGCGAAATTTGCCACTTTTGCAGAGAGTAGCAGCAGCTTTTTTTTTCTTTTGTTTTTATTGCTGTTGTTGCTGGCTTTGGCTTTGACCGGAAGCGCAGGATTTGTTTTTCCGCCATTTCGTCGACATTTCTGCTAGACCGTAACGAGAAGGTCAGTGGGTTGACTGTGGGTGGACAGGCCGGGACGGGGCTGGCCTGCAGTTTGGCGTGGACATTAACAAAACTTGTTGGAATGGAGGTTATGTTGCGCAAAATTGAACAACCCGTTGATGGCATCAAAATATTTTGGCTTGTACACAGTGTCAAGATTTCTTATTGTAGATATGGCAAGGCAACTAAGTCAAGAGAAAGTTACTGACTAACGGATGTGGAATGGATAGAAAGCAATATGGGGAAGGAATGTGGAGTAGATGCTATAGATACCAGGTTATAACCCTAAAATATTTAAGAAATCTTTCATGTACTATACAGTTGGGAATGCTTTATAGACAGTAGAAAACCCAATTTTCTCAGAAAACCCAGTCTGAACTTATTATGTAATCAATTAGGGGAAAGTTCCTTATGAGTTCTTCGAAAGTTTTTCAATTCAATTTCAACTTGAATTTCCCTCTGGGATTCCTATTGAAACTTTATCCGAAAACATATCTAACAAACTCTTCTCTCTCTCTCTCTCTTTTCTCTCACTCACTTAGCCCATCCCTCTTCCCCGATCCGTAACCCACCTGATCGCACTTTGTGCTCCACATGTGACGTGCTGCTTGAAGCCGAATGCGGTGGCAGCACCGAGGCTGAGCTGACTGCATCCAGTGTTGTGCTGGGCAGTTGGCCAGTGACGGCGCCAGCGCTGGATGTGATGACGCCATGCTGTGTGCCTGCAGGCGAGCAACCTGCCGGTGGCTGCAGTGTATCCAGACGATGTCGTTGCACGCTGCTGCCAAGGACACCAACTGCACTGCTGCTGCTGCTGCTGCTCACCGTGTTGTAATTGAGCACACCCACACCAACGCCCACACCAACTCCGGCTCCTGCGTTGTGTGTGAGGCCAAGACAATTGCCTGCACCGCTGCCATTCTGCATGCTCGGCAGCGTATCCAGTGTGTCTGTGAGTCGCTGACTCGAGTAGATGTCGCTAGGATAGGAATTCAAACTATATTTGGATTGGAATCACATCACGACGCCTGCTCACCTGAACGCGCTGCTGGCACCAAAGAAACTGCTACGATCCTGCAGTGCTGCCTTGGCCTTCTCCACGCTCTGCTTCAGTTGCTCGAATGTGGATTGATGAAAGCGATACGATGTCCAGTCGGGCGAGCATTGTCCCAACGTCAGACAATCCTCTGTCTTCACTTGCGCCAACGTGGGCGGCGATACGCGCTTCAAGTCCAGCGCCGTTTGATACGAACACGAATTCTCGTACATGGCGCGACCTTCGCTAGCGGCGTCAATGGGCAGATGTTGGTTGAGCAGCGGATTCCACTTGACTCTGCGGAGGAGGAGGAGGAGGAGCAGGAGAAAGAAGAAGAGAAAGAAGACGATTGGTTTGGATTAAGAATGGATTAAGTTCTATCTACACAATATAAAGCAAACTTAAAGTAGAAAAAGCAGTACGGTTTACACTTCGGTTCACATAAATAGGCGCACTTGCAGCGATAGAGAGAAATCTCTTCAAAGAAGTTTCTTATATGTGAAGAATCCTTGCCTTTAAAGTATAAGAATGAAGTTTCTATCACTAGTAAGAAACATACAGTACTGGTCAAGTTAATAGGGCCACTGCAAAATCTGAAGATGCGTTTCTTAAAGCATAAAGTATGATATATAAACTAAACTCAAAAGATTTGTATATGAAAAGAAGATTTTTAACTTGCACACTTCAGGTCAATTGAGTAGAATCACTTTCGAGTTAATAGATCTACTGCATAAGCTTAAAATGAAGACTAAACACAAACTTTAAAAAAAACTATAAGATTTTAGACAAGTAATCATTTGTTCGTAAATTTGTACACTTCGAGTTAATAAGTCTGCTAAGCAAACTGAAGATCTAAGAGCACAAGAACTATATCCCTTTAAGCGCAACATTTGTAGTCATGCAAACATACACCGCAGTTCATTTAGCTAAGAACCTCGCACTGCCTTTGCTTCTGCCTTTGCCGCAACTAAAATGTCAGATAATATACATAAATCATAAGAAATCGCCTACAATTAATGACTGCAATTTTGTTGCACTGGCCCAAGCATAATTAGTGCTACAACTAAGATACTATAGAGGTGTATGTGTGTGTGTGTTAGTGCGCATGGCATGCATAATTATCTGCTTGGTTATTTATGTATAGTGCCGGCCGACACTGCGTATGAGCGTTATGCGTGGGCGGCAGCAATTTGAGCGTGCAATTCTAATGGCCAAAACAACGAGCCCGCTCGGTCGAGTACAGTTGGCTAGCAGTGTAAAGGCCTTTGTTTCGCACTGACTGTGAGGGGGTTGCAGGCCATGCAAATTTTTGCACTCTGCCTTCATCGGAAGTTGCAGAATTTTGATTTATGCCAACGAAATTTATGCCAGAGCAGCAGCAGCAGCAGCAGCAGCCCCGAAAGGGACTCGGCTTAAATGCGCGACTTTAATGTGTGCGTTATCAGCTCGGCCGCATCTACAGCATCATCGAGGGCGACTGACTGACAATATAAACTGCCTGCACACGCCTTGTTTATTATATATATCATTGTTATGCAGCTGCCCCGCCCCCTGCCTGCTGCCTGCTTTACATGCTAGGCAAAGCAGCCTCAAAGTACAAGGCAAACATCACGCAGCCATTTTGGCAGTTATCGCATTCGCCGAGCGCGCGCACACCGGAAATACAAGCAGGATGCCAGGGCTGAGAGATGCCATGGCAGGGCTGGGAGAGGGAGTAGAGCGCGTGCTCACCAGTTTTTTTTTCTGCTTCTCGAGAGAGAGTGAAAAGTTTGCCGTGCATTAATGCCAATCGACGTTGGACTACATGTTGTATAGCTTTGCATATGCCTCTCCCTGCTCCTGCTCCTCCTGCTTCATCTCTAGGCCTCTAATGACATGCGACGTGGCCGTGTGAAGAGCTTTTAATTAACAGGATGAGGCCACACGCGACCTGGCAACGTCTGGCAGACTCTATTAATGGTTTGTCAGATTTTTTGCTATCTCGACTCAGGTTTAGGTTTAATGGGCGTTGTGGGCGTGGCCATTTTACACCCAGTTACATTTAGTATGATGTACGAGGGGGGAGAGAGAGAGAGCAGAGAGGCAGGGAGGGAAGTAGTGTGATAAGTAGAGCAGCGTAATTGATTACAGTAGTAGATAGATATGAGCATAGATGGCAAAACTGGTTTAAAAACATGCGGGAAACTTGATATAATGTTGAAAAGATAAACATATTCAAGGGATAAGAAAAGCATTTATAATTGTGCCTATTCATCGACGGTTAGGGATGGGGGCTTAGAAAAATTTGGGATGAGGCATGGGCAGTACAATTGGATTAAATGTTGAGAGTATTTCCCTATCTAGTCCGAACATTCTTTATCTAGTGTGAACAAAATTTGTAGATATTTCATCAATATTTTATCGGAAAAATTAGAATTCATCTTGTTTACTTGGAAAGATAACAACGATATATGAAGATCTTAAGACTTTTTTACGCAGTTAAATAAATAAATAAATTAGCATATTTAAAGAGCATTTTTCAATAACTAAAGGAACTGCCTTATAAAGCAGTATAAAGGAAAAGGTTATACAATCATATTTATCGAAAGTCTAACTCAGATAAAGAAAGAATTGTTTTATATTGAATGCCTAGCTTGATGAAGTAAACTTCCTAAGTTTCGTCAGCTTTTTCTTTATAAATTATATGCAAACTTTTCTTAATAAACATGCTATGCTTAGGTTTGCATAGCAAACTTTTGCCATAAATCATAACACTTTCCCAAGAGAACCTCAAAAGGTTTACCCAAGTTTCTTGTACAACTTTAGAACTTTTACTTTTAGTTTTCTCAAACTCAATAGATGTTAGTTTATGCTTCAAACAGTAAGAATTATATGCATATATTTAGTTGATATATTTAATAGATATTCAATTTAAGCAAACCCACCTCAGGATTATGCTGTTTATCTCTGCTTAAGTCTTATCCAAAAGTAGAACTAGTTCTCGAAACTTTTGCCTAAATTAATTTTCACTTTTCGCAAAGTTTGCACTGCAATCGATTGAAGTTCACTCAATTAGTCGACATTTTGTTTTTTTTTTCGCACTGCGCGCCGGAAGTGAAATTATTTGTCCAAAATGGCGACGGATATGCGACAAGTGAAAGCGAACGTGTGTAGGCGGAAGAGATGGAGGCGGAGGCGTAGACAAGGACGACGCGCCGCGTAAATTGTTTGTTTAGTTTGCTTTGCTTTGTTGTTATTGTTATTGTTGTAGTTATTGTTGTTTTGCTGCAGTTTGTTTTGCTTTTGTTGTTGTTGTTGTTGCAACGGATATGCAAGGAAATTTGTCAGTGCGACGAAGGACGCAAAGGCAGGCAAAAAACGCCGTCGCTTGGCGGCTACGCGTCACTTGGGCATTTTCCCTTTTTTTCTACGGGAACCCTTGAGGTTCCTTGGCCAAGGGGAAGCAGAGGCGGCGACGGCGCCAACAAAATCAAAAGGAAAATTTCAATAATTTCCGCACGAAAATCTATTTGCAACACACACACACGCGGAGAGGGAACAGGAGCAGCAGAAGCAGCGACGGCAGGTGCCACGCCTACTGGCCGGCAGCAAGCAACAAGCTTATTTGTCCAAGTGCTCCACGCGCTGCGCTTTGTTGTTGTTATTGTTATTGTATATTTTGGCCGGCGCCCACAATCGTCGTCGTCGTCGTCGTCGTTGCCGTTGCGGTTGTGGCAAAGCCTTTAGTGCAGCGTAAACTTCCTGCGACCGCGACGGCGGCCTTTGTGTATGTGTGCGTTTGTGTGTGTGTCAACGTGTGCGGCCGACGAGTCTCTAACCGCAAAGTACCGTTATTATTATGCTCGGTCCGCGACGTGTCGTAACGGTAACGCGCACTCCAAGTTAATGTGTACGTCCCGTGTTGGCCGTAAGGCAGCACAGCGCGCGTCCTTAGCACACACACACACACACACACTCACACAGACACACGGACACACACTCGCACAAATCATCTCGTGCGCGCGCTCTCAAGATGGCGCCAGCACGGACACAGACACGGCACAGCAGGCTACACTCCTCCCACAATTTTGGAGCTGGTAATCAGCAGCAGCAACGGCAGACCGCATCAGGCCGCCACATGGATGGATGCCCGGCCGTGTCACCCCAAAGCTGCGCCTGGTTTGCCTTTTGCGGTGGTTGATGCGCACGCGCGCTCCATCGCATCCGTCCTTCCTGCCTGTCCTGCTGTCCGTTTTATCTGCTCTGTCGCAAAACGGGGCGGAGCCAACACACAGAGTGCAGAGCAGACGCGCGCTGCTCTACGTTCTTGGGCAGCATTGTGGCAGCAGCAGCAGCAGCAGCACACGGAGAACCAAGCAGACTGAGAACCAGGCCGAGGCGGTGGCATCATTAGTCCAAGCAAAGACCCCATTTTGGGCGGAAGTGCGTATGAGCAATATTTTAACAATGGCGTTTAAAACAGTTAAAGAGCCAGCACTAACAGTGCCAGAGACACACACCAGCACACACACACACACACACACACACCACACACTCATACGCTCTGCCAGCGACATTTGCTTATCTGTGTGCGGCCATTAGGCGCTGCTTAGTTTGGGAGGCACCGCACTTGCCTCATTTGCAGCAGCCACGTTGCCTACTTTAAGGCGCCAGCACGCACCCCTCCCCCTACCCTCACCCCTCTGCTTCCCCCCTGCAGATAAGCGCACACATAATAACATTTTAATTTCCCAGCAAGTGCCCACAATGAGGCACAAGATTTGCCGCTGCCATAAAAAACAGGGATATAATTAACGAGTCGACAGCTTGAGCTATGGGTGTGTGTGAATGTGAGTGTGTGTGTGTGTGTATGTGTGTGTGTGTGTGTGTTTAAAATATGCTACTGATAAGCGCACTTTGACATAGTTCACAGGCCAAGAGGAAGTTGTATCAAAGTATTGACTCGTATCTTAGAGCATTAAAATCTTAATATAGTTCAATCTTGATCTATATCCGGGATATCGTAAAAATAAACATTAAAATTCATACATTAAGCTTATAATATTTATATGCTAATATTAAACCATTTTATCTTCTCTATATAATATATAAAACAAAGCCGGATAAGCTACTTGCCTTTGTTTATAATTCTGCAGCGCAGTATGAAGTGAACTTCAACGTGTATCTCAGAGCGAAATGCTTTAACTCATTGAAAAACAATGAAATTAGATATATAATATATATTAAAAAATTTTTAAAAATTAAAATTTTATTTACGTAAGCCTTGTGCCTAGTACCATGAGATACAATCGTTGATCTACAATATATATTTATCATTGGAGGGAGAGTGTAGCAAGTAAGCTAAACCTTTCTCCAACTCAGGCTAACGCCTGCTCTCTGCTCTAAAGTAGTATAAAGCCTTACCTAAAATACACGACTTTAATATACCCTGTACACAAAACATAAACATAAGTTTGTTAAGATATCTTTTAAAGCCAAATTCCAACTCAAAATGATCTGCTTCAAGCAAGATTCAAGCTAATAATTTTCTACTCAAACTTTCTCTTTCTTACAGGGTAAACTGTAGTCTCATTGATCCCATCAAACTCTTTAGACCTCAAGCTCTTGCTTAGCTGCTGTCCAACAAACATGTTTCACAGTTTTGTTTGGTTTATTTTTGCAATGATTTAGCTTGCCTGACGCACTTAGCCAAAATCCAAATTTGGTTATTTAAATTTTACTCGCTCAATCGATCGAACGAACAAGTTTGTAACTAAAAGCTACTGTATTTTTAAACAAATTGAATATAATAAAACGCTTTGCAATATATTTAAATTTGTTGAAAGACAAAAAATTCCTCAGTTTAGAGTTTAAACTAGTTCTAGCGGTTTTGTGCGGCGGTATAAATAGATGCGGCTCTCGGCGGAAGGCGCCTCATAGTTTGCAAGCACCCAAGTGCGAACGGTTCGGTAGCGCATTGTGATATTGTACTATAAGTCGGAAGATTCAATATTATATATATTATAATGAATTTGCTTGTATTGCCGGCAATTTTGATGTGCTTTATAGCGTTGATGCTGCCCACATACGCACAGCCATGGGATAGTTTTAGACGCAGCGATTTCAACGGTTTCTCTGGCAACCTCTTTGGGTAAACTATAAAGTTTTCTATGTCTGAAATTATATTATATATAATATTCTCTCTTTAGCGAGGGCGTGCTCAGACCTGGCTACGATCGCGGTGCGGGCTACTTCAGTGAGCTGGATGCGCCCAGTTTGAGTGCACCCAACAATGAAGTGTTTCAGAGATTTGCCTAAGCTTCCAACTCGCTGCGCAGCGAAAAAGCTCGCAGGATAAGCGAGCTTTAGCTGAGACACAAACCCAAATGTGGGAAAAGGAAAAGTGAAATGCTTGGGCATTTATAAAATATCAAATTTAATTTTAATTTAATTAAAAACACTCACACACATTTACATTTATCACATAAGTCAAAAAATACACTCGACGTGACAAACGTATAGTATTACATAGAAGTCTGTTAAGTTTGCACTTGTTCGTTCTGTTGTTCCATTAAAATAATTACAATATGTAGTATATAGTATAGAAGTCTGGAGGGGGGAAAGCATGCTCTGTCTCTCTCTCTCTCTCTTTATCTCTCTATCATGGATGAATGTCTCTTGCGTGGGAACGTATGCAGTGTTTAGAAAATAGTGGATGGGGGAAAAGTATAAAAAACAATATCTTTGTGCAGTAGAAATGCCGCCACGAGCATCGATAGCATCATTAGCATCTAAATACGACTCTTTGAGCTGGTGCGCACCTCGAACAGTTTGCGCACAAAGAATACCTGGAGGAGGGGGAGATAAAGAACCATTAGATGATATATGGCACCCAATTATCTGCCTGCTTACCTGTATGGAGCACGTGATGAGTATGACCACGATTTGGCTGATGGAGAAGGTCTGTATGTACGAATTATTGTCCAGCAGCAGCGCAAAGTCGCGCGACTCACGATGCCGACTGTGCGCCTGATAGCCCAGCATGTTGTTAATATTGCGCTCCACTGTGCCTATGGTGGCGGTGAAATTCTGCATATTTAGCTGCAATTCCTCAATCTCTTTGGCGTACTTGTCCCAAGCATCGTACTTGACCACCGTGATGTAGATGTTCACCAGTTTGCTGGCAAAGCGCGAGAACTGATTGTCAATGCAAACGGAATAGTAGCCACCCGGAGAGACTTGATCTGTATAATCAGCTGTGGCCTGCCATTGATAGGGCTTGACAATTTCGCCAGCTGGATTGCGTACAGCGAACCCGGCCATGCCGTCGCCACCGCGCACCACCTGTCAATCAAAGTGCATTAGCTACATGTGGACTTTATATCTCATGTCTGTCTGCGTACTTACACTGAACGAGACATAGAAGGTGGCACCAGCTTGCACGTACTGATGATAACAATCCTCTTTGCCGGCATCAATGTGCACCTGTGTGTGTTTGTGTGCATGTTTGTATGATAAATATTTATTAGATAAACACAAAACAAACGTAATTGTTGTTGTTTATCTCACACATCGCAATGCGAGCGTGGGAGTCTGGAGCTGTGTGGCGTACATTACCTTGTAATCCATAGCGACAGCTGGTAGATTCTCGTACCATGGCTGTTGTGCTTCTTGTGCGCTGCATTTTTGGATCAATTGCATACAGCAAATCAGTGCAATTGGCACAAATAGATTCAATCGCACCCGCTGCCACGTCGATCCCATTTTAGATTTTGTAAACAACAGAGTTGTCACTTTGCGTTAACTTGTTGGTTTGCTGGTAATTAACAGAGCAGTTCACTGTTATTAGCAGCGGTCTGTTCAATGTCCGGGAGAAAGTGAGATGTCTGCGTTTTTTAATTATTTAAAAATAATGTAATTAAAACTAAAGCAAATAATAAAATCAAAATGAAAGCTTAAATTATGTTTTACACACTACAAAACATTGCTAATTCAGCAGCAAAGTCAAATTAAATTTAAAACTAACAGTGGCAGACAACAGAATGCTGTAATGCTGTGTGTACCTATCGATAATTGACAATGTATACAATCGGTATTCTTTAGTTTGGTATTTTTTAGTGCATTTTATTACACAGCATAGTGTTGTCAGAAACAAATAAAGCTCTTTATAGCTGATAAAGCTGCAAAATCAGTCATTTAAGCGGGAAAAAAGCTTAGCTGCCAACACTAGTACTGCGCCCGGTTTATTGAAATCGACAACAAGTTGTTATAAATAGCATTTATTGTATATATTTTTTATCACATATAAAAGTTGCTGGAGCCTTTGTTCACACATAGATAGGTAAGTCAGTTATCATATATGCAATGTTCCAGAATGTGGTTGCGGCTATCAGCGGCAAACATCTGCCGACTGGAACACTTGTTGATATGGAAAATTTTATAAACAATATAGTATATATGCACTTACCTACATATAAACTCATATATAGGCACTTGTGTTTGCTAAGTGTTTAAATTATTTATGAAGTACTTATGAGGTTTTGCAATATGCTACAAATGAGAGTGTGTGAATTCCGTAGATAAAAAACCTTGTCTCATCGCTTGAACAGCTCATTACGATCGCAGACGACATGGTTCACGTAACGGAAGATATTTTTGCCAATGCGGCAGTAAATCCTTTCACCAAGCAAACGGAGCAAATACGACGCTTTACACTGAGGAATGAGGAGCAGATGACGGTGCAGATATTGACGCTGGGCGCCACGATCAGCAGCATCAAGGTGCCGGATGCGCAGGGAAATGTGGAAGATGTCACGCTGGGATTCGATGATTTGGCTGGCTATCAGAGTGACAAGAATCCCTACTTCGGTGCCACTGTAGGACGCGTTTGCAATCGCATAGCTAATGGCAGATTTGTGCTCGATGGCAAGACAATCCAAGTCTCACGCAATAGAGGAGAATTCCAGCTACACGGCGGCTTTGTGGGCTTTGACAAGGCGCACTGGGAGGTGGTGGAGAAGCTGCCCAATGGCATCAAGTTGAAGCACACCAATCCCGATGGTCATGAAGGTTATCCTGGCGAAGTAACTGCAACAGCTACCTTCATTCTCACCGAGGACAACTGTCTGCATGTCTCCCTGGATGCTGTGACCAACAAACCGACGCCAGTGAATCTCACAAATCACTCCTACTTCAATCTGGCTGGCCACAAGACGGGCAAGGAAGGACTCTACGAACATGTGGTGGAAATCAATGCCTATGGCATTACCGAAACGGACTCCAACTCCATTCCAACGGGTAAAATTCTGCCTGTCGATGGTGGCAAATTCGATTTGCGCAGCCCAAGCAAACTGGGAGATCGTCTAAAGCAGCTGGAACCTGCAATTGGATATGATGACAACTTCTGTGTGCAGTTTACGCCGCCTCAGACTATTGCAACCATTGCCAGGGTGGTGCATCCGCCAAGCGGACGCTGGCTGGAAATTGCAAGCAATCAACCGGGTGTGCAGTTCTATACCTCCAACTTTCTGCCCAACAAGGAACGTGGAGAGACTCCCGTGAAGGGCAAGGCGGGCGCAGAGTACAGCAAACATGGTGGATTCTGTTTGGAGACACAAAAGTTTCCCGATTCGGTGAATCACGAGAATTTCCCCTCTGTAACACTGCGACCCGAAGAGAAATATCATCATGAAGTTATCTATAAGTTTGGTAAGCTAAGTGCCCAATAACAAAACCCTTATATTGTATAACATTCTAGCTAGCTGTAAGCCCAAAGATAATGCCATGTATGCCCGAGTTTTAACCAAGTTTTAACTAATAAACTGAAATCACGCCAAATACTTTTCACTTATACAAGAAGATAAGTTGTAGCACGCCTCAAAGTCATAAACCAGCGCGATTATCTATGGCAGACTTAGGCTATATATAGGGCGTGTGGGTGTTCACCTTGGTAACTTGTCGCTTGAACTAATGAAGCAGCTGCTCGTGCTACTCTGCCTGCTTTGGTGCCCCAGTCTGATCCGCTGCCAGGGCTTTCTACGCATTATCAATGGAACTGCTGCAAAGGCGAGGCAATTGCCTCACCAGGTGGCCCTACACACGTACTTCAACAGCTCGGCGGATGAGCCACAGATATGCGGCGGTACTGTCATCTCCAAACGTTGGATACTCACCGCCGCCCACTGCCTGCAGGAGACTGGCAGCAAGTTGTAAGAAAACATCTTAATCCTTGTTCTCCATGAGTTCAACTAAAGTTTTGATTCTGCTTTCAGATTAACAGTCACTGTGCTGGCGGGCGTAGTGAACAAGAAGAACAAGCAGGATCCGGTGCGTGTGAGGCAGGTGGTTAAGGCCAGCGATGCCATTGTGCATCCACTTTACGATCGCGATACGGTGGCCAATGACATTGGTTTGCTGCGCTTGCCGCGTGAACTCAAGCTAAATGCCTTCGTGCTGGCCGCCAAGCTGCCCAAGCGGAAGGATAAGAATGCATATGTGGGCCGCTTGGCCATCAGTTCGGGCTGGGGATTGACGGCAAATGGAGAGACCACGGATATTTTGCAATACATCAGTGTGAAGATTATATCCAATAAGCAATGCGAACAGGAATGGAACGATCAATTGAAGGGCAAACGAAAATTTATGCTAGACTCTTTTCTGTGCATAGATTCCAAGGTGGGTCTGCCATGTCGCGGTGACTCTGGTGGCCCATTGGTGCTGGATGATGGCAGCAGAACTGTAGTTGGCATTGTCTCACATGGTTTTGATCCACTGTGTCGTCTCCGAGTGCCAGATATCTTTACACGTGTCTCCTCGTTTGTAGATTGGATAGAGAAGCACACGGGGCGCTTAAGCTAGATATATATCGAATATATATAAATGGATTTGTTTCTTTTCTTTTCAAACATGTGCTTTATTTTTATTTCTCATACAAACTTCGTACACACCCCTTTTTCTTTCTTCTTTTATTTTTTGTGGCTTTTGCTAAATTTGTTATCGTTTTTTGTTTTGTTTTTTGTTTTTTGTTGCTGTTTATGGCTTGATAGTGTTAAACAATTGTTGCTTATGATAATGTTTGAATGTACTCATTTGTGGGATTTGTTGTTGTTGATGATGTATCGCTTACGTGTGGCTAATGTTGCTGATTATTCATGAATTCGTATTACGCTTTGCTCTGCTCTCTCTTCGTTTTGTTTATACTTATGTAAATGCAATTTTTAATGTACAAAATCTAATGGAAATGATTATGCGACTCGCTTATCGCCTTGGTTCATCATTTCAGTGGAGCAGGGGGGCGGGGAGGCGGGGCATTATTATATTATTTATCATTTGTCTTGGGGCGGGGTTTAGAATAATATATACAATATTTGAACAAAGAGTCTATACAATTTGTTTGGTTAACAAAGATGTTGAGAGTATTAAGAAGGTTCTTGGAAAAAAACTTGTATTGTTTTTGTTTTGTAATAATCTTGTTTTAAGCTTAGAATTTTCGTTTTTTTTTGTTTTGAATTTGAAAAATGCTCAGAATTTTTGAGAAGAAAAGTTCGTAAATGATAAACTGTAGAAAAAGTAACGTAGTTTGCGTGGGATGCCAAATACTTGAACTATGCGTTTTTTTTAACTAGTTTTTATGTTTGTTTGCATTGTGTGTTATATGAGTCGCTTTGCTATATAACTTCTCGATCCTTATACAAATTTCAATGGCCAAAAGATAAGAAAAATTGTTAGCTCGTTTTTGGAACACAGCGCGATATGATTATGATGGCATTTGGTTTTGCTCTAAGTGAATGTGTATGTGCCGTCGTATCATGATCCGTATTCGCTCAAGTATATATATATATATAGATTTTAGTTGTCGTATAAAATGTTCTTTTGTTTTGGTATTAAATTTAAGTTATTTAACATACGCAAAATATATTTTGTATATCATCATCATCGACATATCTCGTTTCGTTGGCTTAACTAGACTTTAATATGTATATAAGTAATTATTATATATTTGCTAAATTTTGCTTTTTGAAACAGTAACTTTCAGTCATCTTGTAATCATAATAATACCTATATATGCAATATTACATACGTACAATATTTTTATTTTTATTGTTTAATGTTTAATGTTATTTTGGTTTATGTTAGATTGTTTTGTTATGAGCGTCGTGTACAATGCCTGACGAAATGCATAAGAAACGCATTTCTTATATAGTGTGTCGTGTTAGATTTTTGTTTTCAATTTTTATAATTATATAGATTTCGTTCGTACTCTGCTTGTCGAGTGGTATAAAAGCTAAACGTTTATCGCTGCGTATGATAATGTTTTCTTTACTTTTACTTCTTCTGCTCCTGCTTAAAAATGGCTTCAATTTTCTTTTAAAATTGCTGTTCGTTTTTGCTTTTTTTTCTATTTCCAACTAAATTTGATTTTTATTCTTTTTGGCAGTAATCGTTTTTTTGTTTGCTCTCTGTTTTTTGTTTAGTTTCTTTGACATGTTTTCCTTTCTGGCTTTCCTTCTTGCGGCGTTTCTCGTTAGTTTCGTGTTCATACAGCATTGCCTTCGCTTTCATACTATATCATTTTGTGTGTGTGTGTGTGTGTGTGTGTGTATATGCTAAGCAACTAACATTGGACCATTCCATTGCGCGACGCACTATATAAGAAAACTAGCTAAGTACTTGATTATTTCATATATATATGTATATATGTTATGTGTGTGTGTGTGTGTGTATAATATATCATACTCGTATCGTAGTTTATGTTTTAATATTATCTCTGCTGCTGCTGCTGCTGTATGTTATAAAAGTTTGAATATGCCTCTGCCTGGATTAGCTGCCACTCCAGTTCCATGTCCAGGACACCGACGCCGCCGTTGGAAAGTTATTATACACATAATGCAAGAACGAAAACTGTCTATCCTGCGGGCAGTAGACGGACAACAGTTGCATAAGCTGTTGCCGCATATAGAAAATTATGACTAGAACTAAGACTACGGCCAAAATAAGTCATCAGTCGCACTCGGGACCCTCGGAGAAATGGCCACGCACATCGAGTGCCGATGCCAATTGGAATATGATGTGCGATAGCGATGGATGCTCCAGCAGCTCATTCGCTGGCAGCTGTGGCTCGCAGCGCGGACGCATGTGACGTCCACGGAAGCCGCGATGCAGACGCAGCACAACATCACAGAAGACAAAGCGTAGGATGAGTGTGCGCAGAAAGTCGTCGCCGAAGAACTGAACGTAGGAGGAGTCTGCAAGGGAAACAAGAATGAATCAGGTTATACGTATACGTAATAAGTCACACTCGGCTCACCAATAAAACCTATGCCCTGTTCGATTTCGTCGATGCGACAACGTGTGACCAGACGCGACGCTTCCGTGATGAAACGATCCACATAGGTTTGACAGCGTTCCCAGTGATGTATGGGCACGTCGCCAACGTTGCAGATGTAGCAGAGCGCCGTGAGCGGAGAGTGCAGGAATAGTGTGAACAGCGAGCCATGGTGTTGCACATCAGCTGAGCAAGAGAGAAAGGATTAAGTAGCTAGAAAGACAATATATCACTCGATCTCACCTTGAAATGCTGGCGGCACATCCTGCGGCGACATGAGTATGACCAGCGGCTGGCCAAAGTAGCGGGGTATGTGCTGAAAGACAAACGAATTATCCGAATCGATAATGATGAACATGGGACGACGTGTAAATGGATACAGATCGCCCGGATAGAGGCAGTGATTCTCCTTGTACGATTTACCGCGACACGACAGGCCGCCGCCATCGACGCTGTCGCGTTTCACGCTGGTGGCCAGGCCCCCGAGCTCGTAGCCATCTGCAAGACAAAAGACAAAAGATTAGGCTATAAGCGGGAGTATATGCGCCTAGCCTCGTTACTCACAGTCCTCGGGATGCTTGGTGGTGGAGAAGCAGCCATCTGCGGACATATAGAGCAGCAGAGCGCCACCTAGCGGTAATTCCTTAAAGCCGCTGGCCAGGAAGACCAACAGCTGACTAATCGAAGGCTTGTATAGTAGATATTTATGAGGATTGTCTCGATAATGTCGGCCATTCTCCAGGTAACCCTTCGAACCGGGCACTCCATATGGTGGTATGCGACTCGCTGCCGGACTGGCATCGTGTCCGTGCAGGCCATGTGACATGCTAAGCGGATTCGTTGCCGACTCCGTGGGCTCACGTTCCAGCGTTTGCAGCATTCTAGAGGGAGAGATATGAGTGATTAAAAGGGATTCTCTTCAAGGAACTCCACTCGCCACTTACCTAAACATGTCCATGGTGAGCTCAGAGAATTTGGCCTGCTCGCAGGCTGAGCCCACAATGAGTATCTCCTGCAGGCTGAGGGTCATGTGTGGCGATCTCTCGCACGGTGGCGTCGTCAGCGGTGATAACCTAGAACCGGAACCACTGCACATCAGTTGTTGTAGTTGCGCTGGTCCACAAGCAAATTGCGGAGGCCCGTGCTTTCACAGAAGAATTGAGAATGTGGCGCACTAATGAGGTGATTTTAGGGGGTAGGGAGTATGTGTGTGTGTGTATCGGGGGGAGAACATATGAAATGATAACTTTGTGTGTGTGTGTGTGAGTGTGTGGAGGGGGAATATTCATGGATAAGTGCGTGACGAATGAGAACAGTGAGTGTTGCTTTGGTGTCGTTTTTTTTTTTCAAGTCTTCTGTGATAAGCACAACAATAAACGAAACAATTGATAGAGCAAGCGAAACTAAAGAGCAAAACTTGTATACCTACGCCTGGTTAAAACATATGTACATAAAGAGCCACCAACCCTAGAGTCCTAGCCACCCAACACCCCGACCCCACAAGCTCTCCATACTCCATACTCCACCGACGAAAGCACGGGCAAAGTGTATGCGTTGTGATGGTGCAACCTGTGCAAAACGACTCACCTGTGCGACAATATGATGGGATTGGAGTCGGCATGTAGCACTGCCACGGCTGCTTCGGCCTTAATGAAGCCTTTGATCTCCTCCAGCACCAGTGACCATTCCAAATGATCTTCCGGCTCGTAACTGCAGAAGTGAGAGAGAGAGAAGAGTAAAAATACAGAGAAAAGAAAGAACATACAATCAGCAAGTGTTAAGCATTTAATCCTTTTACGTGTTCGTGTACTCCTGTATTTGCTTCTCCAACTCGGTGACCAGCTCCCGCACCAGTTTCATCTTCTTGAGCAGCAGACAGACCACAATGAAGCGTGCATAGTAGCGTAGCTTCTTCACCATCAGATCGGGTCGATCCTCTTTGGCGGCACGCGAGTAATACGCACGTCCGCGTATGGCTGCATAGAACTGATACGCCTCGTTCAGGTAGTTCGTTTCGCTGGTTCTTAAACTGAAAGAGGGGAAATTTAGCAAGCTTAGTGAGGAACAAGTAAGGAAAGCAAGGCGTAGGGTATAAAAGTGCAGATCGGCTCGGACTACTCACTAATAGTGATAATAAAGCTGTCCGATTTTGCTGGCGATTTCACCAATTTGCCAGCGCTTCAGTCCATACTTGGAGTCGAGCACCAGACGATGTTGCTGCTGGAATTTCCACAGCTTTGTGTAGACATCAAAGGTGCGTCCAAAGTACGCCTGCCACTGCCGGTGGCCATACTGCGGCAGATCTCTATAAGGGATTGGTATGGTTTATTAGTGGGGAAACTTTAAAGATATTTCAGTTTTTCCAAACTCACCTCAGTCCATTGAAGAGCTGTTTGGATTTCTCTAGCAGATGGCAAAACTCCAAAACAAGCTTTCTATCCTGTTCCTCAGTGGACTCCATTTTCACCATGCCGTTCTCTGCCGCCCCAAAGTGTTATGTGTGCGAACCGGTTGTGCTGCTGAGGGGGTGAAAGGGAAGAAAAGAAGAGGAAAATCATGCCGTAAATAAACAAACTGAATCAGCCATCTATAGCCATCCCTCCCTCCCTCTCTCTCCCTCTCCCTCTCCAGCTATGCAAGTGCTTATATGCAAAGCTGGAAACGTTGCCCACTTCAAATTCATTCAGCCGCTCGTTGAGCCGTTGACATTGTCGATAATGATGATAATAATCAGCACGCCAGCGATAAAGATGATAATGATGATGATGATGTCGATGATGATAATGTGCCTACAATGTGCTTAATGTGCGATTTTTTCTGTTGCCACAATGCGCTGGCATTATTAAATTTTTAATTTTTATGTTCCAACGCAGTTGCAGATAAATAAATACGTGGCGTGACCTTTGACCTAGCCTAGCGAGGGGCGAATGATGCCATGTTTTTTTTTTTTTTTTGAAAACAATTTCGAATTTAATTAAAAATTTCCATGGAGCGAAAAAAACAATTACGAAGCCTTTCAAGATGCACAATGGGAGACGAGAGAGACAGGAGAGAGAGAGACAGAGAGAGATGGAGGAGCTGGCGGAGCTGGCAAAGACAATCGTAGTTTCTGCATCAGAAGCTCAATTAATAACGCCTGACCAGGTGACTAAGTCAGCGGCGGCAGATAAAAAGGGACGAACTGGGCAAAAGAAAACGAGCGAAAGAAATCATCATTAAAAGCGGAGAGGGGCAAGGAGGCAGGAGCAGAGCACACTGCACAAAAGGGTCGGCAGTGCAAATGGCGCCACAGCGACCACATTGATTTGGACTGTGCGGAGGAAGGGGGAGGGGGGGGGGGCAACCGAACTAGGTCGCTTGGCCTGGCTTGGCATACAAAAAACTTTCAATATGAGCTCATCATTCCCAGCAGCCACAGTTGGATGCAGTGGGTTGGGTGGGTACATACACACATATATCGAGGAAGCTGCGCAAGACATGCGTCACTCCTGTGTGTGCGGCTCAATGTGGCAAAAGTGGCAAAGTGCTGGCGCCACTTCATAATTATGGCGCCTTAATCAAATTAACGCGTTCATTAAACAAGTCTAAATTACATAATATGAAAATTACGCATACGCAACGTTGGACGCGGCTCAAGCTGACTCACTCACACAGTGACATGCTGTACATGCGGCTGACTTCATCATCATCATCATCCTCATCTTCTTCTTTATCATACTCCTCAGCTGCCTCAGCTTGTCAACATGTGCAAACCGGAAATGAAAAAAAAGACACACACACACACACAAATACGCTAAGCAAAGTCGTTGCCACTGTGCCAATGCTTATTAACACATGACGCAGCTGCCTCTGCCTCTCTCTCTCTCTCTCTCAAGTGCAGCAGCGCATGCAACAAATTAAATCAACTACGTTTTATGGCTATGCTCTGCGTGTTGCAATTTACACTTTAATTTGCCACAAATTACTTGGGCAATTTTAAGCATATGTTGCAACAAGACAGGCAACACAACAAAAGCGAAGTTGACATTTTTGTCGCCTGTCAGACAGCGCTACAGCTACGACTCCAGCACCAACTCCAATGGCAACAACACGTTGTGCGTCTACGTTGACTGTTTTAACTAGTTGTTGTAGTTGTTGTTGTTGTCCTTGTTGTAGTTGTTGTTGCTGTTGTTGCTGCTGCTGCGACGACAACTGCCTGGAAAATCCCAATGCTAGTCAAACAAAGCGCGCAAAAAAGTATGCAACGCACTTTGCGCGCTCCACGCCAGACGAGGACGACGACGCTTTTTGACTAACTGCCAAGCGGCTGTGTGCATGTGCATGTGCATGTGCATGTGTGTGTGTGTGTGTGCTTGCATTTGTATGTGTTTTCAATGCCCGCCAGCACTCCAACAAATATTACGCTTCACTCCGCGCACAGACACACTACACACACACTCCACACACACACACAACTCTCAACGCTTTTGCTATTTGACAAAAAGCTGCACATTGCTCTCCCCCCTCCCCCTCTCCCTCTCCCCTCCCTGCCTCTCTTCATTTTTTTAATACTTATTTCTGCCTCGCTTTTTTCCGTATTTTGTTTGCCTGTGCGTGTGTAATCCTTCAAAAGGCGCATTGTTGCCTGCACATTTACACACATTTAATGGCATTTTGACACTGATAATGATGTTGTGCACACCCCCCTCTCCCGCCCACTCTCTCTCTCTCTCTCCCTCTTGTTGCCATATGGCAGCAGCGCCTACAAATTATGGAATTCCTATGGATGCCCAACAATAATATTGAATTCCTACACAAACTTTGCCCTGGGCACAATCAAATTATGCTTACACACACACAACACACACACACACACAGGCAGAGACAGCTCTCTGCTAGTTTTGAGCGAAATGTGGCAGCAGCCCGGAAAAACTTTCAACTCGCTCAACATTTTTGTTGTGCATGTCACAAGTTTCCGTTTGATGCTGCCTCCGTCCGCCTCGTTACTTGAGGCAATTGCGAATTTTTAGATAATTGGAAAAGTGCAAAAAATCAAAGAAAATTCAAAAATAAATAAAAAAAAAAAAAGAAAAATGCTTTGAGCAACTTTCGACATGTTCGAACATGTCAATGGAGCCGCATAACGGCCAGCTACATACCTTATCATTGTTGCACCTGGCTCTGCCTCCGTCGCTGTCGCTGTCGCTGTCGCCGTTGCTGCCAACACCAACAACAACAACAAGACAAGCAGCAGCCAACGCTGCCAACGCCAACGCAGCCACAGTAGCCGCTGCCGTCGTCTGTCGCCGCCAAGCGTTGCCGTTGTCCGTAACTCTTAAAACCGCTAAGCGTTGCCTCTGTCTCTGCCCGCCTCGCCGTCTTTGTTGTTGTTGTTGTTGTTGCTAGAGCTGCTGCTGCTGCTGCTACCGTTGCTAGCTGCGCTTGGCTAGCGGCGATTTGCTGCTGCTGCTGCTGCTTCGGCCGCTGCCACACCTAACATATTTCTGTTCCGGACGCAGCTGGACTACGCGTTGTACGCCATATTCACTTGCCACACATACACACACCTCAGCTCACACGCACACACACTCACAGACACGTTAGCCACTTTGCCGTGCGCTTTGAGCGCTTTTGCCGGTTTTGCCAGCGTTTTTTGCACTGCGTTTTCACGTTTTTCTTTTTGCTTTCTCTGCTTCTTTTACATACGCACACACACACACACACACACTCGTACACTCACACACACGTACGTTTCACGCAGCGTTTTGGCGGCGCTTGTGATTTTTTTGCGATTTTTGTGCGTAAAAATTTATTGTGTGAATTTCTCTGACAGCGTCGCGCGTTTCGTTGTACGGAACGGGAGGGGAAAATTACTAAGGGGATAGGTAGCGGCGCCAAGTCAGGATATTAACAACGGACTATACACTATGATTTTGCACTGTGATTTCCTTCTTGTGTAGTAAAAACGCGTTGTCCTCCGTCGTCGTGCGTCGTGTGTGGCTGTGCGAAGTATTGAATTTTTTCGCATTTACATTTTTAACGAGCGGGCTGGGGGTTGGGGGTTGTTATTGATTTTTTGCCCAAAAACTGACAGCGTTTAGTGCATGCGCTAAGCCACCAGGTGGCGTTTTGTGGCGACGCGCAAAATGTACGACAAGGGTTGCCCCATCAGCTGATCGGCGGAGTTGCCGTTGAGCATTTGAATTTGAATTTTGAATTTTGCGTGAAAGAAAGTTATCGATAAAAAGTAATAGCACGCAATTTAAAATTTAAAAAATACTAGATTTTTAAGTTGCATGTCTTGTTTGTAGACGATTTTGGCTGAAAATCAAATAAATTCCGTTTCTTTCTTGAGTTATACTACATGAACACACATATTTAAGTTTATTGCATTACATTTCCATTTTTAAGTACAATAACATTTACAATTAGCATTACATAAGAAGCGACGCCATTTTGGTATATATTCTTGTTGTTGTTTTTTGTCGATTTTCAGATTTTCAGATTTTCTCTCACACTATCACAATGAATAAATAACATTGCTCTCGATATCAATACGCAGCCAGATCTAGTATAATCGATCTACATATGCTATATATTCATACTATATATAGTAAATATTTGGTATGTATGTTATTCCTTTACAATATGGTAAAAACCATAGCTACATATGTATATATATACTAGGTATTATCCGTTCAACTACACAGACGCCTGACCCGATCTTCAGTTGCTAATTAAAAAATTTAATATACGCGTAGCTTTTCAGTCTTTATAAAGAAATCTCCCGACAACAAAATCAACTCAAACTGCAATGCGTCCATATATCGTACAATCGTAAACTGAAAAATGAGCTATCAGTAATGTGTGTATATATAGGCTATATATTGGCGCACAGTGGAACTTGGAACTACTGTGCGCCAAAAGAGAGTGCAAGTTAAAATTTAAAAAATTTGGCTTAGTTACAGCTGCAACATTTGCTAATTGTTTCGATGTACAAGTTCGAGTGGAATGTGTTGCGCCTCCTCAAAGGAGTATGGAATGAGAGTAGAGTCCCAGCTGATTCCCTTTTCGGGATCCTACCTAGAAGACGGTTTCATCATTTGGCTCGCTTTACAGACGTGTTGCCTCCGATACGGTGGACACATCGCATCCATTATTACCCTGTTGCTGCTGCTGCTGCGACGGCGCTCCCTGCACCGTGGAGATGCCCACATCTGTGGTGGGTCTGGGCAGATGTGAGTAGTAGCCCATTTGACAGGAATTCTGATGCGAAAGCTTTTGATTCTGACTGAGCTGGTACTGCGCCGCCTTCAGTGCCTGCTGCTGTTGCGGCGTCAGGCAATCACATGCCGCCAGCAACTCCTCCGTGGACTTGGCCGTAATGGTGGTGGTTGTGGTGGTTGTCAACTCACCCACAAATTCTGTGGGCGGCGGCGCATAGTTCTCCACATCGCCATAGGTTGAGTAACGCCCATAGGGATTGCGTCGCGGCATGGAGTGACGTTGCTGGGCTATCTGCAGCTTCACTGGCTGCGACTTCATGGCCACCGTATCCAGATAACCATAGCCAAAGCCTTGACCCACTAGCGCTTTGGTTGCCAGATTATCCCACGACTTGGGCTTCTGCACATAGGCCATGGTGTTGGGGTAGATCTGGGACGGCTGCACTTGTGTGGCGGTCAGATGGTAATGCTGGTGATGCTGCCCCTGCTGCGGATGATGATGATGATGGGCATGCACATGGGGATGCCCTTGGGGATGGGCATGGGGCTGCCCTTGCTGCTCGTAGGACTGTCGCGACTTGGTCGAGTGCTGGCGTGGAGGCAGCCTGCGCCGCCGCTTCGCTCTTTGGATCCCAGAAGAGTGTGTCCGTGCTGATGGAGGTGGTGTAGGAGGCCGAGTCGCCGGGCGCAAATTCGCTGGAGGTGCACGAGTGCAGGCTGCAGTGGCTCGCTAGGCCGGAGGCCAAGTCAAAATAGCGCGAGCGCACGCTGCCCGTTTGCGATTGCGTGGAAGCCGCCGTGGCATGATGATAATGATGATGCGATGGTGGCGTCTGCTCGTGCGTATGCCGATGATGGTGATGATGATGATGTGGATTGCCGCTTGCACGTGCCTCGCCTGCCTTGCCCGCCAGCTGTGTGCTGGGTGAGGCATGTGTCTGCGACTTGGCGCGCTGTGTGCCATGTTTATCCTTCGCCTCGGAGCGTTCTCGATCTCGATGCTTGTGCTTGTGCACATGCTCCTTGTGCTGTCGATGACGCCGACGCGTGGGCACACATTGTGTATCGCAGCAGGGGCTGGCCAAATCGTAGGCATCCAGGCTGACATTGTCGCCGCCAGCGCCGGCACCGCCTGCGCCGTTGCCACCGTTGCTGTTCTGCGACTTCTCCGAGGATTTCCAACGAAAGTGACCCACGCAGGGATTGCAGCTGTGCCCTGCATGGCAATGTTTCTGCTTCTCCAACTTGGGCGGCTTGGCCGGCGGCTTGTGCTTCTCGCAGGTGCGCGGCGGCGGCGCCGGCGGCTTCGCTGTTCCTGTCCCTGTTCCTGCGCTGGCGCTGTGATACTGCTGCGTGGTGCTAGCTGTGGCTTGACTGGCGCTATTTGTGTCCAACGATTCGGTGCGCTGCATCATGTAGAGCTGCTGCTGTTGCTGCTGGTGTTGCTGATGCTGCTGCAGCAGCTGATGATCGGTGCTGCTGCTGCGCTGCAAACCTCCACCTCCTCCGCCGCCTCCCATGCCTGCCTCGATATAGTTGTCAGGCCGCAGCACATAACGATATGTGGGATCGAGATAGTGATAGGTGAGCATGAATTGTGCCGGCGGTGGAATGATCACGGGTTGCTGTCGCATGGCCAAATTGGGCACATCCTCTGTGGACAGCGCAGGACGATAGAAACCCGCCTCATTGGCACTGGATTCTGTGGGCGAGATGCCATCCGGATCGCTGGGTGAGGTATTCGCATTGGCCTTCTTGCGCGCCGGCAAGCTGTGCGTCTTCCACTTGCCCTCGAGCAGCTCACGCTCGCGCAGATGCACACGCTCCAGTTCGTTCATCTTCTGCTGCAGCAGTCCCTGTAGTTGTATATAACGCATGTGCAGATCCACCTGGGGGAGTAGAGTGCGTAAGATTAGTTGGGAGACTTATGGAACTGGAGGTGATTCCCTACCTTGCGCACACAATCCTCAAAGAGCACCACCATGCGCATGCGCATGTCGCACTTCTTGATGAACTCCACAATTGTCTTATGATCGGCCTTTTCCATATCATTCCCATTGATGGAGAGTATAACGTCACCTTCGCGCATGCCTGCCCTGTAGGCAGGTCCACCATATTCCACATAGTCCACATACGTGATCATCTCCAGCTCCTCGTCGCACTTGTAGTGTATGCCATAGCTCTGCAGCGTGAAGCCATACGAGTCGTTCTTCTTCTCCACAATGATGGTGCGTCGCCGTCGATCCTCATCCTGCTTGGAGGTCAGCTGCCGCTCCGACTTGTAGCGTCCCAAGATGTGCGTGGAACGTGAGAGCTGATGGAGGGGGGAAAAGCAGATTTTACTAGTTGCCACTGTCCGCAAATGTGGCACACCACATGCCCCCAGGCTGTCCACACACACACACACACACAGGCACACAAATGATGTTTGCCCCATTCGTTTGGGGCGACTTTTTAATGAAAACTTTCCCATGAATACGCTATGAGCCGACCAACACTTTCACTGGCCACAGGCCCGGGCCAAAAGGAGCAAAAGAGGATAAACAATAGTCGAAAGGCAAACAAAACAGAGCACACACACACACAGACACACACAGAGACACTCACACACAGCGCACATAAAGAGACAGCACGCTAGGCCTTTCATTAATCCTTTATTTGCTACGAGCAGGCGCAGGCAGGATGTGGCTGTGGCAAGGGAGCAGGACCCCCAGGACATTTATAGCTTGGCAAATAGCTTTGCCTGCCTGCCTTACTGCCTACCCATTGACCAGTTCGAGGCACACGCTAAGAAAACGCGCTGCGAATTATGAGGATAGTTTTTTTAGCATGTCCATAAATATTTATGGCATAAAAGACAGGAAGAGCTCGAACTATTTTGTGGCGCAAAGTGGGTCGTCACAGGCTTAAAAGGTGCAAGATGGGAGGGAAGAGTATATATATTTATTAAAAATTCTTTAAGCTCATAAGAAATTCAGTAAGGGGTTTTTCCTAATTGATTTCTGAATTATTTGGGGCAACCAAAGTTGGGTTAAGACACTCTACAAGACACTTTACAACACTCTAAAGCTACTACTATATTTAAGTCTTCTACTAAATGCAAAAAGGGTTTTCACGACTGATTCAACAAATATCCAGACTTTTATTTCGATAACTCAAGTTGGAATTCCCTTGGAAATATTTAATATAGTTCAATTTAGGTCTCTCAAAGCTTCTTTTAGATTCAGTTAGGGGTTATCCCTAGTGACTTACAAGATTTAAAGAGTATTTAAAGCTCCTACTAAATTCAATAAGAGTTCTTCCCTTCTTTTAAGACTTCTAAGAGTCTACTTCAAACATCATAAGGTTTCTTTTGCGTTAGAGCTCAACCCGCTGGCAATTACACCCCACCAATTTAATGTTATACACATGTGCATAAGCTACATACACCCTGCTTCGATTTAGGGGAGTCTCGGCTCGAAACGACGAGAAAATTTCATAAAAATCATAATTAAATTACATAAATGCTTGCACAAGGAACAAAGGGATGGGCAGGGAGGGGTTACCCATGGTTTCTGGCGGGGTGGGCCACTTCCGGGGCATTGAATTATTTAAAGCTGATCGGCGAGGCGCAGCTTTGCCAGCGCTGGACTGTTGACGCTTGGTCATGTGCCTGGCGAAGCGTGAACGCCAATGAGCCGAGCCGAGCAGACCAGTCAAAGCCAAGTCGCAAAGCAAAGGTTAAACAGCTGTGGCGGCTTGCACCCACTCCATGGCGACAAAAGCCACCACCAACAGGCAGGCACATACAAAGCAAGAGGAAGACAGAGAGAGAGAGAGAGAGGGAGAGGGACACAGCAAGAGCGAGGGAGTGCGAACTAGGAGCAGAACCACCCGCCACCCGCAAGACAATTTCAATTGAGCCAACGCTGCAGGACATCGCATTATGACTCAATAAGCCACCTCACGCAGCGCGTCAGCCATTACGCCGCCCTCTTCAATTAGTCTATATATGTATGTACATATGTATTTGCCACATACCTGTGTGTACTCGAGCTCCTCATCGCTGGCATCGAGACTCTTGTGATGATACTTCAGGCGTCCCAGGCTGCCGGTGCCATTGACATAGTGCGACGTCGGCGCCTGCTGTTGGCCCTGATGCTGCGGTTGCTGCATGCAGGCGGCGGCAATGAGTGAGCCCACTGAGGTGGCATTGGACACCGATATGGAGACGGCGGCTGCTGTAGTGGTGGCGGCACTGCTGGCCGCCGTTGCAATGCTCTGGCAGCTGCTGCTCATCGTCGGTGCGACGTCTCTATTGATTTCTTCACGCAATCATATTATCCAGCGACAGCGTCCCTAATCAGTAGTTCACTGTCAAATGTTGCGTGCAACTCCTAGGACCGAAGGGCGACAAAATACTCCCGACCGACAGATCCAACGACAGATACCGACAAAAGTCGAAAACAAAACTCACTTTACGTTTTTTTTTTTTTTTGCTGCGCTCAGCTCAGCTTTAACCGAAATTGCTGACCCGTTCGCCTCAAGTGCTGGCCACGTTATGTATAATTACAATTAGTCATCGCTTTCAGATTACATTGTCGAAATTGCTATTATTATTTGTTGTTGAATGAAAAAGTTTTCCATATTCGTGCGGCAGGCCAAGTCGCGTCGAGTCGAGTGTGTTTCCGCTTCGTTTGTTCTACTTCCGTTAGAGTTTGGTGCCGTACTGACACAGACGAGACGCTGCCGAGCGGCCCAAAGAGCAGCAACAGCAGCGGACGCACGGGAGAATTGTGTGTGCAACCAGCACACCAGTACCGTGTGTACCGTTAGTACTTATTTATGGCACATGTTGACTGTCGGTTGCATGGCAAGCGGCAGGAGAAAATCTACGGAGAGCGAGCGCGCGCGCTCTATTTCAAAGCGCATGCGCAGAGTTGCCACCATACGTCAATTGCAGCAAATGGCAGCTCCCGCTCATACCAACAACAATGAAAGTCCGATATGTTTATGAATTCTTTTAATTATTTGCTTACAAAGTCTATGGAAATATTGTTATTCAGCCAGCTCTCCACCAGGCACCAACTGCAATTGGCAATGCATTAAATTAAACAATTGTTTTATAGCTTAGTTTGCCTAGTACTCACCATAGTAATGTTGTTGCCGTTCAGCAGAATCTGGTCCAGCTTTGTGATGCGACGTCCATCGGGCGTATTCTCATATTCCGTCACATCGTCCAACAGCATGTTGACAAAGTCATCAAAGCCGAGCAGTGTGCCAACCATTTCCTTGTCGTTCTTCATAATAATGTGGATTCTGGAGCCGATGCATTTGTCCACCAGTTCTGCCGGCAAACGTTTACATTAACGTTAAAGTTGTATTAAAATGCTAGTCTTAATGCTTACCCAGTGGCATAAGGGTGGAGATGTTTGCGGGCGGTGGTACGGCAGTCATTGTGCACAAATAAACAAATGATTTAGCTAAATATCAGATGCAACAAAACACATGCAAATGTTAAGTATGTATCGATTAACAGCGGCAATATACATCGGCATTAACAGCGATGTTAACTGTTAACAGCTACATTTTGTATCGATAACAATCTTCTCCAAATGTTAGCAGCAGATATCTACACGAAATCGATTGATGTGTCCATATTCTTGTAGACTGCCGGTGTTTTTTGTTTAATATTTGTAAATCATAATGAATGACGGTAATTAGTTTATTAGCGTGTATAATATATGTTTTTAATAATTTTAAGCTTCTTTCAACAGAGGAAATTATAAAGCAGCGTCTGCTCATTGACGGCGATGGCACGGGCGAAGATCGCAGAATGAACATGCTGCTAAAGCAATTTCTGAAATGGAACAATTCCAAAGCCGATTCTCCAGAGGCCAAGTGAGTATAGTATTTGATTTTTTCTAATTAATTTTTAACAAACTTGTGTTGCAGTCAAATTATGTATGACCGCCTTATGGCACAGTTGGCACAATGTCAATTTGCTGCATTAAAAAATGTACAAATGCTTAAAATGATTAACGAGGAACAGGAGAACTATCAAAAATTAGCGCAAAAGCATCAAGATAACATAAAAATTACCCAGGGTGTGATTGAAGAGAGCAAGAAGGAATTAATTGTTGCAAAGGAAATACGCAAAAACAAGATGGAGTACGATTTGCTGGCCTCTCTTATTGCAGACCAGCCCGATCGGAAGAAAACAGAGAAACAAATTGAGACCATTAAGAAGGAAATCGATAAATTGACACAAAAGAAAATCAAGATGGAAACCAAGTTTGAGAAACGTCGTAATGACTTTACGCTACTGATGTACACAATCCACGAACTGGAGAAGCAGCTTGAGGAGAATAACAGCTCGGGATCGTCGTCGTCTGAAAGCGAAGCTGAGAACGAGCCGGAAGCCAACGACAATAATGGCATAATGGAAGTAAGCGATGAGGATGACGATGAGCTGAACAACATTGGACCTGCCAAATTCGATGGTGATCGCGGAAAAGTAAAGGAAAGCTCGGCATCAACAGAGAACTCCAAGGAACCGATATCTATGTCCGTTGACGAGGATGCAGTACTAGAACTAAGCATTGATAAGGATGACAACGATGATGTGGCTGCAGCCAGTTAAAAAATGTACAAACTTCTCAATTAAAACCCACTTTATATATATTTATTTACATATCGCATCATTGAGTTATGAAAATCAATTGATTGATTTAAATTTAAGATCCGCTATTAAAGAAACATGATCCGATGGAAAGGTAATGGACGGTATAGCCTCATTGGCACTCAACTCCTCGACTGTCGGAAGCGGTACAGCCTGCACTAGGTCCAAGGAGTCGCTTTGGTAGAATATGTAGTCCAGGCAAGCAGAGAAGAGAGTTGTGTAGTTAGTATAGGGTGGCGTTCCGCAGGCGGAGACCATTTTGAACGGCTGGCTCAGCTCCACATCTTTGACAGCCTCCTCCAAATTACTACTCCAGTCAATGAAATCTTTGTCCACAAACTGCTCTGTCATAAGTTTATAAATGCCGCACTCTGGTACGCTATTAAAATCACCACAGAATACCAGACCGATGTTTTGTGGGTTTGTTATGCTGTGCTCCTTGATGGCCTGCTTATAGATGTGCTCCACAAAAATGAGAGAGAAACCAGCCTGCAGCAGTCGTATGTGATCCGCATCTGGATGGAAATACAAATGCGTGTTGGCCACCATAAGGTAACGATTTGTGTCCTTCAACTGAAACAAACACAATTGCAAAGTTGTGGATCGATCACAAATGCGTGAGGCCAACTGTTTGTTGTCCTTGATCTTGTTCCAGAGCGGAGCGAATATGGGCAGACTGCTTATGTTGTCGCCCAGATGAAGTACATAGGTGTTGAGTAATTTGAATCGCGATGTGCGATAGAACATGGCAATACCTTCGGCACAGGAGCCTTTGGGTGTCATGATTCCCTCAAAGCCATATGGCGCCTGCGCCAGCACAGGCTTAAGATCATAGTCAAATATCTTGATGTCCACTTCCTGCAGGCACATAAGATCCGCATTGTATCCGATCAGCTCCTTCATGAACAGTTGCTTGCGGTAGTCGATTTTAAGTGCAGGGGGAGAGCAGTACGGAAAAAGGGTTGTGCGTGCATAGTCTCCATCTGCATAAAGGTCAGCCAGCAGATTATAGCTGACCACACGAAGCTCATTTGAATCACTTAGAGGTTCAGTTGTATACCGCTGCCGCTTTTCAAAGGGACAATCGCTGGGTCCAGCCTGCACAGGTGACTTAGAAATATATTCAGTCGTTGGACCACATAGTCCATGCTCATTTCGAGGCGTCACAACCAGTTTAAGATAATGATTGATATCTGCTTGGGAAACCTGATAAATCAAGCCCTCTCCACATGGCTCCCATACGGTCTTATCAGATCCTACACCAGATGGTGGCTTTGGTGATTTATACCATTGACCCAAGCTGTGCTCACGTTGGGCAAACTGCAGTTCCATTTTCAGTGGATACACAAGGTAACCAGCCATAATGGAGCTGGGCAATTGCAGTCCCACAATCCAGGGCTGATTAAGAACTATATCAAACGACTTGTCAATAACTTGGAGCTTAAGTCCCTTGGATATGTCAGAAAGTAGTTCGGCAAAGGTTATACCCAATATCTGGTCGTCGCAATCTTTGCGACGCAGCTCAACAAGAATGTCTTTTGGTTTCTCTGGCAGATTTTCTTCGGCAGCTGGTGCAGTCTTTGGTTTCTTTTTACTGCGCTTGTTCAACTCCTTCTCCACATTGTTGCGTATTCGGGTGAGTGCCTCATCAACGCACTCGTTCATGCGACGACAGAAATTAAAGTCTCTGTCAATCTTTAGGGCCTGGTTTGCATATCGGAACGTTATGTGCAGTTCCTCAGAGTTATCTGGATTTCGTAGATACACTTTATCCATGTTGAAGCACTTCTTGTGGGGTTTTTGGAGCACTGTGCACGTCGTAGACAGGGAACGCCAAAATTGCTGGGAGATTAAACGTGGCGAACAATGGAACACAAATTTATGGAGCATTCCTAGCTGGGCGTGCTGTAATGGGCTCAGATTTCACTCGTTCGTCACGTTGTTCCAAGAGCGATTATCACTGCATATAGCTAAGAGAATAGTAATGTTTATTTCACTCTTGGTTTTAAATATCGTTGTCAGAGCTATTGCAGTTATTTATGTTCACCAGCTAATCCATTTTGCCCACTCTGTTTGTCTGTTAATTTTGGACTCAACATATGGTTAAGTTAGAGATGGCCACCTCGTCCCAAGAACTTTTAACGATGAGACACTCTCGTACAATGTTAACGGATATCGATACTTTTACTCGCTTCTCTGTGCTTGCTTGCATTTCTGTATGACCTGGGACTAACATTTTTTTAAACTATTATTGGTTAATAATAATTGAAAAGGGGTTCGTATAGTTTACTTTTTAAGGAGCCTATTAAGTAAACGTTTTAATTCACCGGCTACCGTTAACAGTTTATCACAACATAAATGTGTGCGCGCTGTTAATAACAGTGCAGCGAATTATTAAATTTTTCGATGACAGCAGCAAATGAGTATGTGTGTGCGTATACACACTTATTCGCATGGATTACAAACAAACAATCGTGAAGAGCTGAAAACTTAAAAACCAAAGATATTCCTTTTAAATTAGAAACCGAGTGTTCTCTTACAATAAACTTGTGCATGCAGATTGTCAAAACTGTTTTTAAAGATGACAAGTGACGATAAAAGGTAAGAAAAAAGCGCAGAAAAAAGCAAGCAAAGCTTTGTGAGGTTATGTAGCTGTGTGTGTATATGTATAGTATATTAATTTGTCGCTTGCGCTCCAAGCAGTTACGGCTCCAGTGAAAACAGTGAGGCGGAGGATCGTCGCAGCAAGCACAAAAAGGCGAAAAAGCACAAGAAACACAAAAAGACATCTTCGGGCAGCAAAAGTGATAAGGAGAAACTGCATAAGAAGCACAAAAAGTCAAAGAAGCACCACCAACATCGTCACAGCGAATCATCAAATGCATCTGACAAGCCACAGCGCACCTCAACCAGTCAAGGCCTTAACAGTAAGTTCACCGAAATCATGCAGGCCAATCGTACCCTACTGGCTCCCAATGGCGCCGATTTAAGGATTATAAAATCAAAGCTGCAAACGGATCCCTCTAGCCTGGTCGAGGAGATTACCAAAACTATACAGAATAAAGTGTTACCTGTGGTGGTGACCAGTTCAAGCAGCGATAGTGAAGTGTAAGTACATACGTTTGTAAACGTTTTCGCGTCTAAAGTCAATTCTATTCACACGCCACCCTACAGCCTCGCGGATGTTGCCAGTCCGGTTATGCCGGCTAAGCTTGAGGATGAGCTTAACTTGGAGGAACTGATGAGGCAAAAGGCCCTGCTTCAAGCACGTCTCGGGGCCTACATGTCCGACACTGAGGGTGATGAAAGTCGCTCCAATTCGGTGCTGGTTAAGCGCACGCGTGATGACAGCACCGAAAGGCGTCACCAGCTGCAGCAGCGGACCAATTTAGCGGCAACCCAAGCGGCAGCTGCGGCCGCAGCTTCTGAGGCGCCGAAACGCAGGCTCAACTCGCAGTCTGCAGCACCGCTGGCAACTGCAACTAGTAAACATGTTAATAATAAACAATCTAACATCCATAACTCAAACGAACCCGATGTTATATTATTGGATGATTCTAGCGGTGGTCAGCGTACGCCCTCGCCCACACCGGAGAAGCGACGACGACATGCATCGCCGACAGCCCAACCCCGAAGTCGTACACGAGATGATCCGTCGGCTGGTGCGGCCCGACAACAGATTCAACATCGAGAGGTACGTGAGAGGCGTTCTCGCGAGCGGTCGACACGAGAGCAACGCAGTCGTACGCCCCGTCGGCGAGTAGAGCAACATCAGCCGAACCCTCGCGGTGACCAGAGACGACATCATCAAGAGTACAATCGCAACATGGAGGACTTACGACAGGAGATCAATCGTGACAAGCAGCGCGAGCGCCGTGAACACAGTCGCGATCGCGACCGACGCCCAGAGAGGGATGCCCGACAGCCCGCCGAGCGTGGAGCTCGGCCCCGCGAACGTGAACGAGAGCGCGATCGTTGGAATCGTCCACGCTCGCACAGTCGCAGTAAGTTTGAGTCGGATAGGCGACGTGAACGAGAGCGTCAGTTAGAGCACGACCGTGGAGGCGAACGGGCTGATCGCGCTGGTGCTGGTGGACGTGGAAACCGTGGCTCAGGCAATGGTGTTGGTGGTGGAGAACGTGATCGATACAAGGGCTCGCTGAGCGAGGGTCAGAAAGTACATGAAAAAGAGAGCAGCGATGAGGAGGTCGCGCTTGACATTGACATAAATGATGATGAGGATGACGTGGAAATGATCATTGAGATGAGGCGCAAACAGCGCGAGGAACTGCTAAAGGTAAGCTATCATTACAGAACCAAAGCCAAGGTACTTAACTTTCCAACTCCAAACTAGAAACTGGGCACCACAGGAGAGGAATCGCGTACAACCAGTCCTACGCCTAGGAAATCAAACTCTTACGAATCTAGGAGCACTTCACCTGTGTCCTCCAGACCTGATCCTGCGCAGCATTCACCGACACCTACTTTAAGAGAGAAGCCAGAAGAAGATGCACATGATAAATCAGATGTTTCAGATGCCAACGCAAGCAAGAATAGCGCCGTAAAGGAGAAGCGCAATGATTGGGATATGTTTGCCGATCAGGATGTAGATTCTAACTTCGATGTGAGTCGCAGGATTGTAACTGTCATATCCTGCAATCCTTCTGTGCTAATATCTTAATGCTTTTCAACTAACTATCCCTGCATTCCTTTTCAGTCACCCAGTACAATTGTGCACAACAAGCATCAGAATGAAAATCCCGCCCTGACCGATAACTGGGACGATGCCGAGGGTTACTATCGTGTGCGAATTGGCGAAGTTCTGGACAATCGTTACCTAGTCAACGGCTACACAGGCCAGGGCGTCTTCAGTAACGTGGTGCGTGGCCGAGATCAGGCGCGTGGTGCCGCCAATGTGGCCATCAAAATTATTCGCAACAACGAGATCATGTAAGTGGGATCATCTTTGTGGCATTCTAAACTTGTTAATAATGATTATCAATACCCAAACAAGGCACAAAACTGGTCTGCGTGAGTTGGAGATACTCAAGAAACTCAACGATGCTGATCCCGATGATCGTTTTCACTGCCTGCGCTTGTACCGACACTTCTTTCACAAACAGGTGCGTCTACTTAAATGCTTAAAATATTTCTTACTTATATTCTCCCCTTTAGCATCTGTGCATGGTATTCGAACCACTTGCTATGAATTTGCGTGAAGTTCTCAAGAAATATGGCAAGAACGTTGGACTTCACATCAAGGCTGTACGCAGCTATACTCAGCAATTGTTTTTGGCTCTTAAGTTGTTGAAAAAGACGGGCATTCTGCATGCGGATATCAAACCTGACAATATTCTGGTCAATGAGAATAATCTAATACTGAAGCTGTGCGATTTCGGCTCGGCTTCGGGTATAAGTGAAAATGAAATAACGCCTTATTTGGTGTCACGATTCTATCGTGCACCCGAGATCATTCTGGGCATACCCTATGATTATGGCATTGATACCTGGTCGGCGGGCTGCACCATCTATGAACTGTACACTGGCAAGATTCTCTTCAGTGGCAAAAGCAATAATCAGATGCTCAAGTTCTTTATGGACGTCAAGGGCAAGATACCCAATCGAATTGTGCGCAAGGGTCAATTTAGAGAGCAACACTTCGATCAGAGTTGCAATTTCCTCTATCACGAAATCGACAAGCTAACCGAACGGGTATGTACAATTAAACAACATTTTTGAACAGATCTTGTCTAATCACCCTATGCATTCGCAGGAGAAAATCGTCGTGATGCCTGTTGTGAAACCAATACGAAACTTGCAACAGGAACTGATTGCTGATCAGAACTTACCCGATGATCAGCATCGCAAGGTCACACAACTCAAGGATCTGCTGGAGAATATGTTTGCACTCGATCCTGGCAAGCGTATATCCCTGAATCAGGCGCTAATGCATCCCTTCATACAGGAAAAAATGTAGAAGACAAGCGACAACAGCAACAACATAAACGTAATTCAATATTTCCTAGACACTAAGCAATTTCGTTAGCGATATTAGTTACAAGTTATCGTTATTAAAACAAAAAGAAAAAAAAATGAAACTTCACCGAAATCCAAAATCCAACTCACCCCGACACATTTAATATATATACTCTACTATATATACTACTCAACTATATATCTCTATATATGTGTATATGGAAATGTATATAAGTTCTGTGGTGTTTTTGTTGTACTTTTCGCGTGCTTTGTTTAACGAAGTATCTCTGCGCTTTGGCAAAGCGAATTTAAGATTGTTATGTGTGTGCGTGCTTAAGAGTTTTATAAGAACTATATAGATAAGTATAATATACTATATATATATACATATAATATATGCATGTATGTCAAACAGAACATATTCCCACATACCAATTTATTCTATCTCTCACACACACACACAGACAGACACTCGCTCAATATATATACTTACATATATAACTACTACTATTGAACTAGTGCACATGTCACGCAAACAGAAATTGTTATTAATTTTTGCTACCGTTTCAGTGGGCCTAAATCGTTTTAGAACATTTTGAACGCCTCTTACAACGGAACTTACGCGGCGTTGTGAGCAGCACAACTTGGTAATAACTTATTTTTGGCTGCAAATATGCAAAAAAAAAAAAAAAAAAACAGTGAAAGTTTCCTTTCGATTTTGTTCGTATAATTTTTCCACATTTATTTGTTTGCAATCCAAAACTTAAATATTGTTATTTTTTCTAAACTTTCCAGCAGACTTGGCGATTAAAGCCTTGTGGAAAGCGTGAGCGTCTTGAAACTGACACAATTCCACGTCGGGCGTAAGTTTAAGAAGATGTAAGATAAATCGAGAGTTTTACTGAGAAACGTTCTCGTATATTTTTTCATTTTTACCAGGTGATCATATGAAGAACCTTACCAACATCATGTTAAAACGTCAACAAATCAGGTAATGTAATTCCTCAGGTTGTGATTACATATATTATATATAAGTCTGTTTAAATTGCCCAACGTTAAAACTTAAAGAACTCATTTACATTTTACTTTTTTACTTTTTCTTCGAATTCAGTTTCTTAATATTTATTAAATCAAAAATACATAAAAGTTTTATATATAACGGCAATTTAGACAGACTTCTGGTTAGTCAAGTAGAATATTATTTTCTACAAAGATTAGGTGAACATTTCGTTAAATAAATACTAAGCTAATAACGAGCCTTAAAGCCAGCTGCCTCAAGGGTTTCCCAGGTACTTAGTCCAGTGTGTCGCTAGGCGCCGGCAGCGCCAGTGCCTCCTGCAACGTTTCACTGACCTCCAGTGTGTGTAATTGTGGCGGAGCCATCTCACTGCGAAGCAACCACTTGAGTTTCTTTGGCTTCCAGTTGTTACACGCATGCGGATCACGCAACAGTCCAAAGGCACATTCAAAGACTCCGACACAGCTGTCTTCGGTGTGTAGAGTGCCACAGCAAAGAACAACCACCTGACCATAGGCATCCATGCGGCCTTGGGCACCGGAATGCGCGAGATTGGGATTGAAGTAGATGCCAAACTGGTTTTTAGTTTTAAGCAGCGAATTCACAACCTCTGAGGCGCTGACGGTCTCCATATTACTAACGCCATCGTTTGCTATGACGCGCAGCTCCAGTTGGGTATCGGTCCACAAGTCCGTGGGGTTGAGAGTGTTATCGTTGAACTTCTTGAAGAACCATTCGCCAAAGGTGCGCGCCATTAAATGTATAGGATACTCTTCGACATTGGCATTAGCTACAGTTGTCACATTGGTTGCTTGTTGGGTGGCAACTGCTTTTTCTGTTGGACTAGTCTGTTGATCCCAGTATTGGATCACATGCATAATGAGGTCAGCCTTGGTGAAATCCGTCGAAATGGTTGGTAGTCTTGTGTACAAATATTGATAGAGAATTTCCTTAGTAATGTGACGCTTGAGAAGCAACGTGTGAATATCTCTGATGTGCGTGGTCAGATGACAAAGCGCCTCTGCAAAGATTTCTTTTATTTTATTCCATCTTTATGGTGTGCTTTGCTCTTACCTTCGGTATTATCTATGCTGCAAACGTTTTTGGTAACGCTCTTGGCCAGCTGCAGCAGTACCGGCGTATTTGTTTCGTTTGCGAGCATGTCGCGCAGTCCATTGAGATGATTCTCTGCTATAGACATGATGTCGTGTTTTCCTTAGCATTTGAAGTTTGTATGGTAGTCCTTTTACCTTGGTCGCTTAGTTGAAGATTTTTTAAAATCTTTAGTATCAAAAATTACTTAAAATATAAATATTAGCTGCATTGCAAGTGTGACCGTCTGCGTTTAGTTGAGAAATGCGCAGAGGGATTTGAAGTGTGTACACACTGGTATGAAGTGTTGTCAAATAACCCAAAAATAAAAGGTAAACATTGCAAATTCGATTAATTTTGCTAATAATTTAACAAAAGTATGCAATAAACTCTATTAATTTCAGTGAATTACTATTTAATTAAAGGCGTCATACATTTACAACATACTGAAACTAATAAAGATTCAATTACTATCAACATGAACGATCACGATTATATTTTGCCGCATAAACGATAGATTTCGTATTCCGCTTTCAGCTCGCCATTCGCAACAATATTTACATTTTGAAACAAGTTTAAATGTGTGTCGCCGTCGCCGCTGCAATAGGCAATAAAAACACGGGGACATAGTACACGTCGAGAGCTTTCAAACCTTTCCAGAGGGGCTGGGCCTTATCTCTTATCGAAATCGCGAGAGCCGAGCGTATTATTATGTACGTACATGTGTAGGCGACAAGTCGAACAAGAATTTCAGTGGCATAGCAGAGCGGAGCGGGTCTCGCACGGTTTTTACGTCGTTCCAATTAGTGTATGCGGTGTGCGCTGTCACGTAATAATACAATAATAAATAATACGCTCTCTCGAAATGGACAAGACTGGCGAATCGGCGGGTGATGCAAGAGAAACGAAGGGACCACTGGTGGGGCCTTTTGTTGGGGCCATTGATGAGGGCACCACCTCGGCACGTTTCATGATATTCCGTGCGGGCACAGATGAAATCATATGCTTCCATCAGATCGAGGTGCCATCGATCTTTGTCAAGGAAGGTTGGTGTGAACAGGATCCTTGGGTCATTTCCAACACTGTCAACGAGTGCATCGAGGGAGCCTGCCAAAAGCTGCTGCAGCTGGGCGGTAAAGTCGAGGTGAGATTGCAGAGAGGTGAATTCCAAAAATGGATTTATATAGACCCCACACAGGAATTATGTTTAAAATACAAATGTTTATTGACGCACACATGAACACAGGAAATGGAAACATACAATGACATAGGCTAGCTAACTGGCCACCGCTTCCAGGTGCGCTCGATACTTTTGCGCCTCATCTATGCGCTCCTGGAGTGTGCGCGCTGGCAAATTCTCGGCGCTATCATCAAGCTTCACATAGATTTGATCATTATGACAGAAGTCACCGTTGCGTCGTGGCATTACATGGAAGTGTACATGTGGCACAGTCTGTCCAGCCTGGGCACCATCCTGTACGGTCACCGTTGCCGACGTGGTGCCATAGATCTTCTCCAGCATGCGTTGCACCATGCAGACGGTGGAAAACAAATCGGTCATCTCGGCACAGTTAAGGCCATTCAAGCGGGGAGTTACCCGCTTCGTGGAGACCAACACATGACCTGGAACCACGCAACGTAGGTTCGTAAAGGCATAACAATGCTCGGACTCGTAGAATATCGTGCGCTTGTCCACAACGTTGGTTGCAAATTCCCGATCCTTGCCCTCTTCACGTGCGGGAACAGTCAAATTGTATGCCGTCACGCTGTAGATATCGTTGCGCCGATGCTCAAAGCAGGGCATGCTCTTATAGAGCTTCTCCAGCGTTGATACATCCACTTCGGCCACGCCTATGGCCAACTCTTCCTCACCGCCACAATCGGCAAGCACATTGCCCCACGGTCCGATGATCATGGCGTGACCCCAGGTGCGCCGATTCTTTTGATTGTATCCCCTCTGGGCGGCGGCGATGACAAAGCATTGGGTTTCAATGGCGCGTGCCCGCAACAGAATCTCCCAATGGGCCTTGCCGGTGGAATACGTAAAGGCAGCAGGATAGGAAAGTATTTGGGCACCCAGTTTACGCAGCAATATCGCCGGCTCCGCGAAGCGCAAGTCGTAGCACACCTGCAGTCCCAAACGTCCGGCGGGCGTATCAATGGGTCGCTCCACACGTTCACCCGGTTCCACCGTTGCCGATTCGCGCAAATCTATCTCATCTGTCTTGGCATCGAACAGATGCAACTTGTGATAGAGACCAGCCATTTCACCCTTGTCGTTGAGCAAGACGTGTGAGTTGTACACCTTGGATTTTTGTCCATCCACTCCCGGCTTTAGCTCATGCAGGCCGCCCAGAGAGAGCCATATGTTATTGGCCTTCGCCAATTCCTGATACTTGGCCATCAGTGGGCCGTTCAGTGGCTCCGCCAGCTCCAGCAATTGTGCAGCATATTTTGATACGTAGTCACAGCACTCGGGCAGAAAGAGAATCTTGGCCTGCTTTGCTTTCGCACGCGCCACTAACTCCTCAACCTGCTTAAAATTTGCCACTTTGTCTTCGGTTGCGCGCATTTGTCCAACGGCAACAATTGCTCCTGCTCCACCGGGTACGTTGCATGCATTTGCCATCATCCGACGTAGTTGTTGTTGCTTAGCACTGCTGGATATGAGGCTGGTGACGTTTCGACAGAGAATTTGAAATGTTTTTGACATTGAGACGGGGACTATAACAAATCGCAATTACTATATTAATCGTCTACCCTCTCGATTACGTCGTGTCTGCTCTACCTTTTTCTTATCAGCCGCTTTTTTGTTTATTGTATTCTCAGCGAACAGTGTTGCCATATCATGCAAAGAAACATAAAAAACGACGGAGAAAGAGAGAGAATTGCAAAAAACAAGTGTTATTGTTGCGCCAAAAGCTTTTGTTTAAATTATGGAATAATAAAATTCCATACATGTCTTCAAGGTCAAATGGAGAACTCATAAATGTCATTGTGTTTAAAGTAAATAGTTATGTATCGAATGCACTCAATTATCGAAAGGGTCAACACTTTGCTTTACAGTGCTGTCCCATTAAATAGAACATGGTTGAAAACAAATTATGATTTTTGATAGAACTATTATATTTGTAAATGGGTAAATGATAATCTATTAATTATTTCCCTTTAAATATTAAACTAAATTACTCTCTTCTATTTCCAGGACATCGTGGCAATTGGTATTACCAATCAGCGAGAGTCTACTGTCATCTGGGATAGCAACACCGGCGAACCGCTTGCCAATGCCATCATTTGGATGGATAATCGCACCACCAGCACAGTGGAGGATCTGCTGGAAACGATACCGAATAATGCGCGAAACATTAACTATTTGCGACCACTGTGCGGATTGCCACTTTCGCCGTACTTCTCTGGCGTAAAGCTGCGTTGGCTGCGCGACAATGTTGCGACAGTGAAGAAGGCCATGGATGCAGGTGATGCCAAGTTTGGCACCATCGATACGTGGCTAATGTACAATCTGACTGGCGGCAAAGATGGCGGTGTCCATAAGACAGATGTCACCAATGCCTCGCGTACCATGCTCATGAACATCGAGACACTGCAATGGGATCCCAATTTGCTCAAGTTTTTTGGGCTGCCCAAGAGCATACTGCCAGAGATTTGTTCAAGTGCCGAGCACTATGGTTACATTGCATCGGGATCTTTGAAGGGCATTAGCATTGCGGCAGATCTTGGGGATCAGCAGGCAGCGCTTGTGGGTCAACAGTGTCTGTCCAAAGGTCAGGCAAAGGCAACCTTTGGCACTGGTTGCTTTCTGCTGTACAACACGGGACCATCGATTGTTCACTCGCAGCACGGTTTACTGACCACAGTTGGCTATCAACTGGGACGCAAAGCCTCACCCTTTTATGCCTTGGAGGGCAGCGTGTCCATAGCTGGTGCTGCCTTCAATTGGCTGCGCGACAACATGGGCATCATTCACAATACGGGTGAGATCGAAGCCATGGCTAACACAGTGGACAACTCATTGGACGTGTACTTTGTGCCGGCCTTCAATGGCCTGTATGCACCCTACTGGAATCAGGATGCACGTGGCGTGATCTGTGGCCTAAGCGAGGAGACAACCAGTGAGCACATTGTGCGCGCCACACTGGAGGCAGTCTGTTTCCAGGTGCGAGACATTCTCGACTCTATGCACAAGGACTGCAAAATCCCCTTGGCAAAGCTTATGGTCGATGGCGGCATGACGGTGAATAACCTATTCCTGCAGCTGCAGTCCGACCTGGTTGGCATACAAGTGCTGCGCGCCAAGATTGCAGAGACTACTGCGCTGGTAAGTAGACGATAGCTCCAACTATGCCTGCCTAATCCTTTGCGTTTGCAGGGCGCCGCCATGGCCGCCTACAAGGCAGTAACGCCGCAATACAACATGGAGGGACCGCTCTCTAAATCAGAGGTTCGTGAAGCCATCAAGCCAAAAATCAGTGCCACGGAGCGTAATCTACGCTATCAGAAGTGGAAAATGGCCATCGAGCGATCACTTAATTGGGAAACATCCACATTGGTGCAAGGCGAACGCGAATCCTTTGATGACTAAGCCGAAAGCATTCTTCTCACTGCGGGACAGAGACTTAAAATCCATGGCAATGTGTTTTTCTATTCAGTAAAAATTGTTTTTGATTTGTTTAAAGCGTGACCGAGGCTGAGAAAGGAAAAGGCAGATGAATCTTTTGGGTAGCTTGGGAATGGCCCGCTTTATCATGTGGATTCCTGTTGTTTCGTTTATTTTAATTGCGTATACAAAAATTTGGATGAAAACGTAAAAAGCGTTCAGGGTGCGTGCAGTTAACATGGCAGTGTATTACATTGCCCTTGGGGCTTCTCTACACATGTTCATCGACGATGCCAGGAGCACCAGCCGCTGCGGCCGGATGCTCTAGCTCATTTTGGATAACAACGCCGCCGGCGGCTTCATCTGCGACAACAGCATCACCAGGGATGCCAATGCCAATGGCTGCGACAATAACCTCAGCATCGTTGGCTTGTGCATTGACCACGGCTACAGCTGGGGGCGGTATGGGATTTCCACCTGAACAGTGAGAGGAAGAAGTTACCATACATATGCATGATAAGGAAAAGGTGTTTTGCTACGCACTGGCATCCAGTTCGAGTGGTGGATCAGCATTCGCTTCGGCGAGATTCGTTACAGATTTCGACTTGACACATTGAAAGTCCACATGGCGACTTTTGGCCTCCTCCTTCTCCCAGGACATGTGTATGAATGGACGCTGCACGTAGCTATAAATGACCTCTGCTCGTCCTCCAGGACGACGTCGTATCTTCTCTTTGTGCGTTGGATATCCCTCGATGCCACAGCGTATCTTCTTCAGACCGCGATCCTTCATCACTTGCTTGGCAACATCTCGGTTCTCGATATATTTGAAGAAACGATGCATTGCAGTGCTGTGCACGGCTGAAAGAGAAACAGGTTAGATGTCAAATCATTTCGTACTGTGTATTAGCAACTTACTCTGACAATACTCCTCGCCCATTTGCGGGGGAAACTCTTCATCCCAATCGACCATGTCGTCGTCGAGTAGCACGACGACATGGCATTCGCGGTCGCCGCGCTGGGCAGAGGCAACCATCAGCGGCAATATGAGATCCTCGAGAAAGACCTCGAACTGCTGACGGGCGCCCTCATTGCTCAGTTCGTGGAGCAGGCCTCCTTTTGTGTTTTAGAAAATCAACATAGGCGGTCAGAGGTCAGTCAGCATGGCAAAAAAAAAGAGGGAAGAGAAAGCAAAGCAGCACGGCACAAACTAAGAGACGCTGTCCCGTCCGTCTGCAACAGCCACAACATACTCACTTAAATTCTGGCAGCGCACTGTGGTTGCATCGAAGGGTATCAGCAGGTAGTCGCAGGCCTCCTTCAGCTCCGGCACCGATACGGTGGGCGGGCAACGAATGACCCCACTCTTGTAGTACTCGAGTATGGCCCGGAACACAAGATGGGAAATGCCATCGGCAAGTTCGTACTCGCCACGCTCGTTAGGATGAACAAACTGGAAACCTGTGCCGAACATTGTGCCCAGCATTGTGTTGGGATGTGCTGTGAGAAGTTGCTGCTCCACAGTGAAGCGTACACCATCTACCAGCATGGATATACGCTCCGGTGGACCCAGGCGAACAGCAGCCGCAGCAGCAGCAGCGCTGCTTGTGGAGGGCGTCAAAAATTTGTCATGCTTGGAGATGGCACCGCTGGAGACGCTCATGGTGTGATGCTGTTGTTGTTGCTGTCTTTGCATGTAGGTGCTACTTCGACTGCGATTCTTCAATATTCGACGTCTGCGCTCCTCTGCTTCGAGATTCTCCTCGGCACTACTACTGTCGCTGTATGTGTCCTGCTGTTGTTGTTGTTGTTGCTGCTGCTGCTGTTGCTTGCTGCCTGGGTTGTTGTTGCTATTGTTGTTGCTACCACTACTGTTCGAATTTGGAGTTGTTGACATTTTTCGAATTATATTTCGTTTGCACTGTGTCGTGCACTCGATTCACTTCAAATATTCGAAGATTATTCTAGCAAGTTGCAGACAAAGAATGCATTTGCATTTGCGTTGTTTCAACGCTTGTTTTCGTTTGTGTCGGTGTTGGGGCGGCTGTGGGACGGTACTCTACAATCTTATCAGATATTTAATCTATAAGTCGCAATAACTATTTGCTTTTTCTTGAGTTTGCTCACATTACAAAATTGATGTAAAAAAATTTGTGCGAATTGTTGTTTTCCTGCCTCTATATTCTCTTCGTTTGCTGATTTCTAGAGTTGACTCGTTCCGTTCAGAATGTGCTCAATTGAACCACTAAGCCGTTGAACCACTTTGAGAACTATATGGCTTTTGTGAATATTATATTTATGCTTGCATCCATGCATTCTTTGCATTAATTTAAAAAAAAACAACAAAATTATATTATGATATTTTACATTTCTTTCGACCTTTTTGTCCTTATGCCAACAAAATACATTCATTTGTGTGGAAATCAGTCAAAGTGCTGGAGCGTACATCTATAATTGTGAATTGCTATGTACTTTCGGATTAGTATAATTAGTTTTGCTGTTACTTATCTATAAACTAATGATTTTATCTGCATAAATAATTATTCTTATTTGAATTATGATCAATAATTCGTGGGAAATAAGTTCATTCCGATAGTTGTGGAACGAACGCAGTTTCAATAACACAAATTATGAACTGTTTTGAACTATTTACAGCTATCGATAATCGATTCCGGTACAGCTCTAATAATCGATAAGCCAAAAAGCAAAATGGCAGACGTAGAAAACGAAACCGAGAAGAAAATCTTGTAAATAATCCGTAAAAATTGCATATTTGTCGCAAACATTATGCCAATTACGCGAAACGCGAGTGCATAATAAACACAAAGTGCAATTTATTTGCTTCGCCTATTTCGCCCGCTAGCAAGTGCTCGCGTGTGTGTCTGCGGCGGCAAAAGCAAAGCCCATAGTAATATATCCCAATCAAAATTCGCCCGAACGCGACAATCAAAACAGGCAAAGAAATCAGCAAATGTGGCGACAATGCCAACCAGCGGGCACGGGCACCATTTAAAATACATTCTAAAAATGTGCAATTTGCAAAAACAAATAATATTACTACAATAAAAAAGTAGAAAAAAAGGTGCAAAAACGACGAATGTGATTGAAAGAGGGGGGGAAGCAGGGAGCTGAGGAGCGGAAGAGAGATGTTCGCACAAAAGCTGACGGCTGCATCACGCTCGCCACCTGCGTCCCGCTCGCACCTATGCGATAAAAGCGCGCGCCCTTAAAACGAGCGTGCGAGATAGATTGATTTTGGGATGGCATTTGGTTTGCGATGCACAGCAGTTAGCTTTTGTTTGTGTCTAGAGATTTTCTATTTTCCTTTTGACTGTCAGTTTCAGTTCTTTTTGTGTATTTTTTGTGACGAAAAATGCATAGAAAATGTACAACAAAATTTGCAAATTCACAAATATTGCAATTGATTATAAGAAATCTAATTATTTCCAATTAGTTTAGACGTGGTCCACACAATTAAGGTAAACAGTGAATGAGAGAAAAAAAAACTGTGCACTCATACACACACACACCCACACAAAGTGCGTGCAAAAACAAAATAATCAAACGACGTGAAGAACGAAAACGAAAACAAAAGCGGGAGCGGGGTCTGCGGGTAGAGCGCGCATTATTGCTTACAGCAGTGCACGGCACAGACTGCAAAGTGGCGGCGCTACTCGGGACTAGTGCTGGTGCAGCGGCAGCGGCGTCCATGTTCAACGGGCGGCAGCAGCAGCAGCACAACAACAACAACAACTACACAAACAATAACAACAACAGAAATAATATTAACAATAACAAAAACAAGCAACAGCAACAACAACCGGCGGTGTGGTTGTGGTGTCGCCAATTGTGGCCTTAAGCATGTAGTAAGTATTGAAAAAATCTATAAAATTTAAACTGAATAATTAATTAATTACATATCAACCCCATTGTCACCATCTACCCTGCCATCATTTCCGTTCAACATTGTAGGTCGCACTCGGCAGACATCAGAAGCAAACGCGGGTGGTCTAAGTAGCACAACAAGTGAACCGAAGTCAGGTTCCGCGAAAGAAAATCAATCAAAACACAAAGAAAATCAACACACAAAACACAACACCAATGAAAAATGTCACAAAGAGGTAAACGCGGTAATCAGCAGCAGCTGCAACCGCCGCAGCCGCCGCAGCGTCAAGATGTGGACCCGCAACCGCCGCCCACAAAACGACGCAAGGGTCGACCGCCCAATGGTGTACCAGCGTCCGCATCTACAGCAACAACATCCGCCTCAACAGCGTCAACGTCAGCGGCATCTGCAGCAGCAACAGGGTCATCGCTGGATCAACAGGAGCATAGTCCGGCAAAGACGACAACGAAGATGCCGGGCAAGGCCAAATCGGCCAGCAAAAGTAAAGGGCAGGGCACCAATAACAGCAATAACCACAGCAGCAGTAGCGGAGGAAGCAATAGCACGTGGCAAGCCCGCTCTGTGGCTGATATTAAAATGTCGAGCATCTACAATCGTAGCTCAACGGAGGCGCCAGCTGAACTGTATCGGTGAGTAGAGAGTTCTGTCCCACTTTGTACCTTTTCTTAGTTTCATATTACTATTTAAATACGGATGTTTCCCATTTTAGCAAGGATCTCATTAGCGCAATGAAATTGCCAGACTCAGAGCCTTTGGCCAACTACGAGTATTTGATTGTAACCGATCAATGGAAGCAGGAGTGGGAGAAGGGCGTACAGGTGCCGGTCAATCCCGATTCGCTGCCCGAGCCGTGTGTTTATGTGCTGTCCGAGCCGATTGTTTCGCCAGCGCATGACTTTAAACTGTGAGTAATCTAAGCACTAATAAGTACGCAACAAAACACGTGATTATTTGGTGTTTAAAAATAGATTAAATTGTTTATAAATCAATCATTTATTAATAACTAATATAATACATGTTTTCTTTTTAACAGTCCAAAAAATCGTTTCCTGCGCATCACCAAAGACGAACACTACTCGCCGGATCTGCATTGTCTGACGAATGTTGTTGCTCTGGCGGAGAATACATGTGCCTATGATATTGATCCAATAGACGAGGCCTGGCTGCGACTATACAATGGCGATCGGGCCCAATGCGGTGCCTTTCCCATTAATGAAACGCAGTTCGAGCGAGTCATCGAGGAGTTAGAGGTTAGTTCTGATATTATATGGAGAAAGCTTATGTTTAATCCACAATTATTTAATTAGGTGCGTTGTTGGGAACAAATTCAGGTCATACTGAAGCAGGAGGAGGGTTTGGGCATTGAGTTCGACGAGAATGTTATATGTGATGTTTGTCGATCGCCCGACTCTGAGGAGGCCAACGAAATGGTATTCTGTGATAATTGCAACATCTGTGTGCATCAGGCTTGTTACGGCATTACAGCGATTCCATCAGGTAAGATATAGAGATAGTGTAGATCATCAGTCGTAACAAAATTACGCTTTGTTTTAGGCCAATGGCTTTGCCGCACTTGTTCCATGGGCATTAAGCCTGATTGTGTGCTATGCCCGAACAAAGGAGGCGCCATGAAGTCCAACAAATCGGGCAAACATTGGGCGCATGTCTCATGCGCACTCTGGATACCGGAAGTGAGCATTGGCTGTGTTGATCGCATGGAGCCGATAACGAAAATCTCAAGCATTCCGCAAAGTCGATGGTCATTGATTTGTGTACTCTGCCGCGAGCGTGTGGGCAGTTGCATACAGTGTTCGGTGAAGACCTGCAAGACTGCCTACCATGTCACCTGTGCGTTTCAACATGGCCTCGAGATGCGTGCCATTATCGAAGAGGGCAATGCTGAGGATGGTGTCAAACTGCGATCGTATTGTCAGAAGCACAGTATGAGCAAGGGCAAGAAGGAGGGATCGAAAAGCCATCACACATCTGCGTCTTTGCATGCAAATCAAAAGAACAACAAATTCTCGAGTAGTGGTGGAGCCGGTGGCGAAGGTAATCATACGCCCGGTGGCAAAGGTGAGGATCATCGGAGACGTAAGAATCATCGCAAAAACGACATGACCTCCGAGGAACGAAACCAGGCGAGAGCACAACGATTACAGGTAATGTTTTGTTTTCTTTTATTCATATTTATGGGTAAGGAGTTTGCTTAAGTGCTTGGTATATTCTTTAAAACAGGAGGTGGAGGCGGAATTCGATAAGCATGTGAATATCAATGACATTAGCTGCCATTTGTTTGATGTGGATGAGGATGCGATTGTGGCGATTTATAACTATTGGAAACTGAAGCGAAAATCAAGGCACAATCGTGAACTTATACCGCCAAAATCGGAGGATGTTGAGATGCTGGCACGTAAGCAGGAACAACAGGATCTCGAGAATCATAAACTGGTCGTACATTTACGACAGGATCTGGAGCGGGTGCGTAATCTCTGCTATATGGTGAGTCGGCGGGAGAAGCTCTCGCGTTCGCTGTTCAAGCTGCGCGAGCAGGTGTTCTACAAGCAACTGAATGTGCTGGATGAGACCGTGCAACAGGCGGCGGACAGCAGTAGCAATAAACAACAACAGCAACAACGTACCGCCTTGGATACGGATGCCATCATCTATGCTAACGATGGGCCGACGTTATATGATCGCTTCTATAGCTCGACGGATCAGGAAACTGTGCCGGCGCAGTATCAGAGCTTAAACTATATTCTGGAGCAGCTGATGGGCAAAATGCAGGCACGTGGACGCGCCTCGCAATCGCCAACCAAGCGTAAACAGACAGCGGCTTCGGCAACGTCGGCGGCGGTGAAACAGAGTTCACCCAAAAAGAAACTCAATAATGGTGCAATAACTACTTCAACAACAACAACCACAACAGCAACAGCTAATACAACAGCAACAACAACAAACACAACCAATACAACGGCCAACAAGGTCGTCAAGCCACGCGGCTCGCCAAGGGCGCCTACAACGGCGTCTACGGCGATGCCGTGTGCGGGGAGGCGTGCCTCGAAGAGCGGATTGGCAACGGCGGCGACGTCGTCCCACCATAAATCACGTAAATCAAATACGTTGGCAACTGGCACGTCCGCCCATACGTCAAGCGGCAGCTCATCATCGGGTGATTCCAGTTCGGCGCGAGGTAGTAGCAGCAGCAGTGGCAGCAGTAGCTCCTCCTCCGAATCGGGAAGTGCCAGCGGCTCTGCCAGTGATTCCGGCAGCGATAGCAATCAAAACTATAGCAATAAACGAAACACTGGAGGAGCAGCCTCCACAACAGCTGCCGCCAAATCCCGTAAGCAATCCTATGCCCGAAGTGTTGATCAACGGCAAAAGCAACGACAGCGTCGTCAAAGTGAAGCAGCTGCGCGTGCGTCTGCGGCGTCTGCAGATGCCCGCACCAGCTGTAGTTCCTCCAGCGATGAAGACGATGAACGGGCTGGTGAACGGCGAGCACGAGAACGAGAAAGGGAGCGTGGCAAGCAACGGGAGCGTGTCAACAAGTCAGCGGTACCTGCTAAAGCGCAAACATCTAAGTCAAAACATAGCACAACTGCCGGTACAACGACGGCGACAACGACAACAACAACCGCCGGGCCTGCAGCAAGAAGAAAACTGTCCAGTAATGGAGCCACAGGAACAACTGGAGGAGCAGCAGCAGCAGCAACAGCAGCAACGACATCGACGACGACGACGCGGGGCCTTGCGCAAATGGACAAGGAAATGCGACAACAAGACGCGGGCAGTCCATCGAGCGATGAAAGTGAGGAGCTGCTGCCTCTGAGGTTAGCTGAACGCCAGGCGCGCACCCTGCTAGCCGGTGGTGGCAACAACAGCAAAGCAACCTGCAATACGTCAGCAGCAGCAGCAGCGGCAGCTAGCCTGCCGTCGCATGCCGCAGCGGGGCCAAGTCGCAAACTAGGTCATCACATCTACTCCGACTCGGATAGCTCAACATCATCGGTGCCGGAGCGTGCAGAGCGTGAGGAGGCGGAGCATGCGGCTGCTGAGAGTAATGTGAGTGATTCACAGAATCAGCAGACGATACGAACCAAGGCGGCGATGAAGGAGTTTGTGCCGGGTGCAAGCCTAATGGCAACAACGTTGGCAACCTCAGCAACCACAGCAGCAACCAAATCCAAAGGCGGCAACAATAAGGCGTCAGCGAGCAGCATCGGCAGTAGCAACAAAAACAATGCGCCGTCATTTCCCCCGGTCGATCTGCTGGTGGTGCCGCAACGTCAGGCGGCCAAGAAGGCATCGGAGAATATGCGCATCTCGACGAATCTCGCAACAGCTTTACCGGATGTTTCCGATCGTTTACGTGATCCGGATCTAATCCCAACCAACGCCAGTGCCGGCGGCAGCAGTGCCAAGGGTAAAACGAAGGATACCGCCTATCGTTCGGGTGAAGTGGATAAGGCGCGACCAAAGGAAACGCAAAAATCTGCAGGTAAGACGGCAGGTGAAACAACTGCGGAACGTGGCAAGCGTGGGCGACCCAGGTTGTCCAGAGACAAGGATAAGGAAAAGGAGAAGGAAAAGGAAAAAGAAAAGGAGAAAGGAAAAGGAGAAAGAAAAGGAGAAAGAGAAGGATAAGGACAAGGAGAAGGAAAAGGAGTTGGAGAAAGATAAGGAGAAGCATAAGGAAAAGGAAAAGGAGAAACCTTCGACTTCAAGTGCAACTACAACGGCAACAGCCACGCCCACGCCTACACCCAAAAACAACGAGGTGGCCAAGCTGCAAAGCTTTGCCGTTTCCTATGTGCCCCAACGACAGGCCGCCAAGAAGGCAGCCGAGCAGCTGAAGAGCAGTGGTGTAGCGTTAGGAAAGTCCAACCAGGAGTCTACCTCCGAGAAAGATGTTGATGTTGCCACTACAGCAACAACAACAGCATCAGCGGCAGCAACAACAACATCAACACCTTCAAGTAAATCTTCAGCGGCGGCAGCAGCAGCTACAGCGACACCAACAACAAGCAAACAACAGTCGACGACGCTGCGACGTGCTTCACTTGTTGGCGGCACGCCACGTCGACGTTCCAAGGAGGAGGTGATACCTGCGCCAACAGCTCCTACGCCTGTCAAGCGACGCATTGCTCCACCAAATCTCTCCAGTTCCAGCTCTGGCGACAGTGACAGCAGCAGCAACTCTTCCAGCAGCAATAGCAGTTCGAGCAGTGGTAGCGGCAGCGGCTCCGACTCTGGCAGCGATAGCGATGTGCCCGAGAAGCGCAAGGCACCTGCGGCAAGTGCTCCAGCGCCCGCGCCAGCCCCTGCTACTGCTACCGCCACCGCCGCTGCCTCCACCAACGTCTCAACCTCAAGTGTGCCAAAACGTTCACCGCGCAAATCGTTGGACAAACCGCCGCCGGCTCCACCGCTGGCGAGTCGAACACGTCAGAATTCCACAAATAAATCGCCAAAGAGAACACCGCAAAAACAGGCGCCAGAGGAGACAACGAAGACGCCACAGGTTACGCCAAAGTCAGCGTCGCAACGACGCAAATCCTCATTGGACGATGTGGCCAAGCAGACGCCGCCAATGATCTCCAAGCGTGCCACGCGCAACTCCAAGTCGCGTCCACCGTCGCCAACACCAATGGCAGCGCCTGTCAATGCCAAGAGCAGTCCAGAGAAGCCACCAGCGTCGTTGATTGCGCCAAAGTCGACGACGACGTCGACATCGTCTTCCCGCCGCAAATCTCGTGCAGAATCCCCGAAGAAGACACAGCCCAATTTGGAGCATGAGATAGCGCAACGCAAGGCGGCGACAGGGCGAACGACAAGTGCGCTGGACAAGCTGCTAGACAAAAAGCAGCAGCAGCTTAACAACGCAGCGACGCCTACACCGACTGCGACACCAACGTCGACGCCAACGCCTCCGCCGCCGCCACCGCCACCGCCTTCCAAGCAACGTGCTCCTCCTAGTCCCCTACCCATTCAAGTGCCAGAGAAACCAATCGAACCTGAAGTGCCAGCGGAAAAGGCGCCAGAACCCGAGCCAGAACCAGAGCCAGCGCCACGAATTTCTGCAGATGTCGAGGCTGGCGAGCAGCCCATGGACATTGATGAGGAGTTGACAACGGCACCGACACACACACAAATCTCGGCTTCGGCCAGCAAATTAGCGGAGCTATCGGCGGACATTGACGAACGACCGCCGGCGGCACCGTTGCCTGCCTCACCAACGCCGACACCCTCAAACGATGAGCTATCGGACGATGCTGGCTCAGATCGCAGCGTGGAACGTCGACGCGGCAGTCGTTGGCGTTCGCGACGAAGAAGAAGACGCACGCGAGACGAAGATGAGGAGGAGGAGCATACGCATCACACACAGCATTTGATCAACGAGCTCGAAATGGCGCGTGAGCTGGAAGAGGAGCGTAAGAACGAGCTTCTTGCCAATGCAAGCAAATACTCTGCATCAACATCATCGCCAGCGGTAACACTGATACCACCAGAGCCGCCAGAGATCATAGAGCTGGACTCGAACTCCAATTCTGGCGAGCAGAAGCAACAACAACAACAACAGCAGCAATCACAGCAGACGCTTCCGCAGTTGCCACAGTTGCCATCGGGCACGCCGTTGCAGCAGATGTCAGCAAATCCATTGTCCCGATCAGTATCCTGTGCCGCACTAGAGTTGGATGCTGGGCATCAGCCCATTGTGGACACAATTCTGGAGATGGAGGACAGTAAGTTTGGTAGTAGCTTTGCCTCGAATATGGCCAGTGTGGCGAATGTGCTCAATCCACCCAATTCGGGTCCATTAGCCACGCTGCTGGGAGGCAACAACAACAGCAACAAGCACATCTCGGAGGAAGATAGCGCGCTGGCAACGCGTAATCTCCTGGAGAAACTACGCAAAACAAAGCGTAAAGCTGTGCTGGATGAGTGCAAGGATTCAATTGATCTGCTGCCACCGACCCCGGCGATACCTTCTGTCTTTCCATTTCATAATGCAGCTGATCCTGATGATATTATACATGTCCAGAAGGAAATGCAGCAGCAACAGCAGCAGCAGCAACAACAACAGCAGCAGCAACAACAGCAGCAGCAACAGAGTTGCCTCTTCAGCAGCTCCGCACCCAACTCGGTGGCCAGCCAGATGACCATCAAGGATTCCCCCCTGACAGCCAACAGTGGCGGCAGCTATGCCAACAGCTTAACCAATACACCCAATGCCACGCCCACTACAAATGCAGGCAACAACAATCTGGGCTTCAATCCAATCAACTATCAAGCAACGCAGGCGGCGCTCAGTTGTTACCTGGACAAGGCATCGCCTCATCAGCAACAGCAGCAGCAACAACAACAGCAGCAGCAGCAGCAACAACAACAACTGCTCAAACCAATCTCGAGCAATGGCAACAATCAAACGGGAGCAATAGCTGGAGCAGGAGTTCAGACAACGCCAACACCTGACTTTGTGGATCTAGCAGCGGCGGCTGTGAAGAACAGCATGGGCGGCTATGGCTCTGGAGCGGGAGCAGTCACGCAATTGCCATCGCAGACACCTACAGGTGGCAATCAACGCTCTCGCAGCGGCAACAACAACAAGCTGAGCGACTACGATGAGAATACACGAATGCAGTCGCCATTTGGACGCATGCAACGTTGGAATGAGAATGATCTGATAGCAGCGAGACGCAGTTCCTCACCTAGTTCCGTGTCGGAGTCCAATGATCAGCCACCTAGTCAGTTGGCACAACAGCTGGACAAGAGCTTCTTCAGTAGCTACACAGCAGGAGCAGTGACGGCAGCAGCCGCTGCGGCAGCTGCTGTAGTTGCTGTTGCAGCAGCTGCTGCTGGAGGCAACGGCAACAACAACAATAACAACAGCGGCAGCAGCAGCAACAATAACAGTGGCAACAACAGCGCCTACGGAAGTCATACGCCGCTTGTGAATGGCATCGATGCCATGTCCATGTACAGCAGCACGCCGCAGCAGCAGCAGCAGAGACGACGCCGACGCATGCGCAGCGGACTCCAAATAGCCAATACAACGGCGGCATTTATCCACAGCTGGCGGCAATGATGCAACAGCAACAGGCAGCGCCGGGAGATTATGGCAACAGTGGCGTGGTGGCTACACCTCAGCAACCCGGCACTCCCTATGTGGGCACACCCTATACAACGCCCAATATGGCGGGGAACCATCAGTATCAACTCACCTCGCCTGTGGATGGCAATATGCCACCGTATCCGGGTTCATTGCTCAGCAGTTGTGCCGAACAGATGCCTCCAATGATGCCGCCAACGCCGCCAGTGCAAACGGTGCCGCTGGAGCCAATCTCTGTGCCTGTACCCGTGCCAGTTTCCCTGCCAGTTGTACCTGTCTCGGTGCCAGTTCCAGTTGCTATAGCCAGCGGCAAGGATGGAGTTTCGCCCAACAAACGCAGCAGCTCCAAGCAGCAGAAGCAACAGCAGGCGCAGCACAAGTCGCCGCAGTTGCCACAGGGTAAATCTCCGGGCAAATCACCGCGCACACCGACAATCCTACACCCGCCAGCGCCAACACCAACGCCGCCCATTGTGACGGCCTCAACGATGCCCACAGTGCCGCCAAAATATGACCCACTGACGCACACGCTAACGGGTAAGTTGCGACAGCGTGCGCCTCGTGGAAGTGGAGGCACGGCGGGCTCTCGTGGACGAGGTCGTGGACGCGGGCGTGGACGGGGTGGCAGTGCCTCTAGCGCCATGTTGCCAATGCCAGCGCCCATGTCGGATTATGGCAGCAACACGCACATCGTGAACAACCTGGTGGGCACGCCCTTCGAGTTCAACAACTACGACGATGAGCTGGCCGGACCTGGCGTAGAGAATCTGCAATCGTTACGTGATCGACGTCGCAGCTTTGAGTCGCGTACACCGAATGCAGGAGGAGTGGGTGCAGCACCTACGACGAGCTACGCAAGCTGCAAGCTACGTGGACAGAACAAGGTGTCGCAGGTGCCGCCGCCAGGAACGAGTACTACAACCAATCCTCTGCTGGAGATTGTACAGCCCGTGTTGCCTGGTCCTGTGGATATGCGCACATACAATCTGGGATTCGAGGCACCGCACAGCACCGCTTCGCAGGAGGCGTATCAAAACAATTTGCTGGGTGCCTTCGATTCGGGAATGGCAGATCAAACGCTCAGCGAGTTCGACGAGGAGGATGAGCGTCAGTTTCAGTCGGCATTGCGTGCCACAGGCACTGGCAGCAGCAGCAACAACAACAACAACTCCAGCAATAACAACAGCAGCAGCAACAATACGTCACCCAATAAGCCAGCAACACTTCCAATCTCATCAGGAGCAACAACGGCAGCAGCAGCGACTACAATTCCAAATGCAGCATTGGATGTTCTTCCAATTCCCGCCGTGCTGCAACCTTCGGCAAGCAGCTTGCTCAACAGCGCGTTGCATTCAACGGAAGCGAATCAATCGGCGCCAAGCGTAGCCAGCAACACGCTCGTCTCGGAGCTTGTGCCTGCCATGGAGGCCTCACTGGAAGCCACATCGGAGGAGGTGTCCATCGATTCGGATACCACAACGTTGACCACCAAGGCGTCACTGTCGGATGCACGCAATCAGCTCAAGCTAAAGATCAAGGGACCACTGGGTTATCCGGATTACAGCGCCATGACCAACAGCAGCGGCATGTCCAACAGTTCCCTCGTCCAGGCGAATGCGGTGCAGACCACAGTGGCGGCGCAACTGAATGCGACGGTGGCCAGCACCTCGGCGGCCTCATCCCAGGCAGTGAGTGGAAATTCGCGACGCATGCGTAAGAAGGAACTGCTCAGCCTGTATGTGGTGCAAAAGGATACGCTCAACGATGACAGTTCGTGTGGATTGCCTGCTGCATCGGATAGCTTGCCACTGGAGAACATGCGTAAGTCAGATGCCAGCGAGTTGGATGAGGAGCAGCTGACGGGTGGACCAAAGCGCTTTAAAAAGAACTCAAGCAGTCGAGAACTGCGTGCCCTGGACGCCAATGCGGGTCTGGACGAGCAGCTGCTGCCAGCTGGCGCTGGTGGAGGTGGCAACGATGGACGTAGACGCAGCGCCTGCAGCTCGGGTAGCACAGATAATGGCAAAACGGGTGCAGCGAGTAGTGCGGGTAAGCGACGTGGACGTAGCAAAACACTGGAGAGCAGCGAAGATGATCATCCCAAGCTGAAGATCAAGATCAGAGGATTGCCGGCGACCAATGACAGCAATGCTGGTGGCGCCAATCTGGGTCTGGAGAGCAGCAGCTACAGCTACGAGATGACGCGACGTGCATGTCCGCCCAAGAAGCGATTGACCAGCAACTACAGCACGCCCACGCTGGAGGAGATCAAGCGAGATTCGATGAACTATCGCAAGAAGGTGATGCAGGACTTTGACAAGGGTGAGGATAACAACAAGCGCGAACTGGCCGGCGACAATGAGACGCTGCTGGTGAAACCTAAAAAAGAGAAGAAAGACAAGCCGAAGAAAGATAAGAAGGAGAAGAAACGGCTGAAGCAGCAGCAGCAGCAGCTCATTATGAACAGCAACAACAGCAGCGGCAGCACCAACACCATCACCACAATGACGACCACGTTGATTGAGAATACGGTGAGTGCTTCACCTGGCGAGAAACCGAAGCTGATATTGCGTATTGGTAAACGGAAAACGGAGACCACGACGACCATCACCAACAACATCGAGCAGCAGCAACAGCAACAGCTGCCACCAATTGAGGCTCCATTGCGTTTGAAGATTGCGCGTGTCTCGGCTGGAGGTGCCTATGTGATTGGTGCCAAATCGGAAACGAAGGAGCCACCAGCGGTGGCAGCAGCACCAACGCCAGCAGCAGCAACGACAGCAACCGTTCCCACAGCGTCACCTGCAGCACCGGAGCTGCCACTGTTGCCACTCGTGGGCAACTCACCGTCGGGACTGATGCCCAACAGCTTCACGCCGCACTCACAGAATGCCAACGCATCGCCTGCGCTACTCGGCAAGGACACGAGCACGCCATCGCCACCTTGTTTGGTCATTGATTCCAGTAAAAGTGCCGATGTGCATGACTCCACCTCGTTGCCGGAGTGCGCAGGCAGTGGGGCATCTGTGGTGAGTGGCCTCGTGGTGGGCGGCGGAGTCGGTGTGAGTGGCGGTATTGTTGGTGTTGGTCCCACAACGCCGTTGTGCGTCAATGTGGGTAACTATGACAACAGCAACAATTCGTTGCCATCGGCCAGCGGCTCTGGGTCGAGCAGTTCCTGCAATAGCAACTCGAACAACAACAACAGCAACAACAGCAGCAGCAGCACTACCAACACCAACAACAACAATAATAATAATAACAACAACAACGGCAACGGCAATAACAACAACGGAGCAGGCGGTTTACTTCCATTGAAAAAAGACTGTGAGGTTAGATGATAATCATAAAGCAAGCGATCGATTAAACGATCGATCGATTGATCGGACGATTACTTCCAGCAACAACAACATGTGTCCTATATGTGACCCTTCCACTATAATTCCCACTATCTCCTATTTTCTGCACCACACCACCCACCTTTCCATTATCCTATTCATCCTATACACTATCTTCTAAATGTTTTTGTACAGCACACACAGCCCCGATACGAAATTCTTTACCTTGTACAGTTAGTTTATAAGTTACAAACCTACCTAAATCTATGTCACCCCACTCTCTATCTATTGTATGTTGTACACATCTACACAAAAAGAAATCAGATATTATTTAGCTGCATATGCAACAATCATATGCAGGGTATTTAAGGGTTGAGATGCCTCAATGCACAGTTAACAACTAAACTAAAGCAAAAGCAAGAAACGAGAAACGAGAAACGAAAAACTAAACTAATCGCATACTTTGTACATTTAAATTAAAGCGAATTTTATATATATACACCTAGTTTATTAGACTATGTAAAATACTGTATTAAAGTTATGATTTCGCATTATGTTTAGCTTAAATATCGGAAAAAATGCTCGGTTTATAGCGCATCATTCATTTAATATGATACGTTGAACCTGCTAGTTACCCTCCCAAACTTCCATAAAAATACCTACTCATATATGAAACTAAAATATAAATACAAAAATATATTTATATATATATTACCATAAATATATATATATAAAGAAAAAAAATATATATATATTTTAATTATTTATTAATAACTATTTAAAATGACAACAACAAAAGGATAACATTGAGCAGAAAAATGCATAAAAAATAATTATCAAACATTAGCAAAAGAATTTGTTAAAAAAAACACAAGGAGAAATATAATAACGAAAGAAGAAATGAAGATAGAGCAGAGCGAAACTTAAGCAGTTGTAGCCTGTAGTCATTAATTGTAGTTCTTAGCGAAAATCAAAGTCGGCTGCCACAGTGGGGCAATTGCCGCAACTAAGTGCATATAATATATAAACAAAAAAGCAAACAGCAACATATACCTAGACCCTAGACCTAACTAAATGCAAATAATAAAAGAAAAAAAAACAGCAAAGAAATTGAAACAAAAACCAATTGAAATTGAAATTGAATTGTAACGAATTGAAATGTTTGTATTTTTAGCCTGTAAGTCCCAAAAAAAATGTGTCGAAACTCCAAAAAGTTAAAGCAACAAATTAGTTTTCTCCCGTTTTGTTTATTGTTCTTTATGTTTTGTTTTTTCTTTTCTTCCAAATTTGGCAATAGGCATACGAAAGATATTCAGATAATTTTTGTTTTTTTTCCTGAAAAGAATTCAAGCACAGACACACACACGTATATATGTATTTGTTATATACATGCGATGTGATCGCTCATTCCAGTTTCGGCAGGATGCAAACAAAATATAAAAAGTTCTCGAAATAAAAGTTTTCTAAATGAAATAAAGAAAAACTCAAATTTCTCATAGCAAAAACGCAATCTTAAATATCTTCGATCACATTGTGTGTAACTATAACATCTATATATGTATATTTATTATCCGATTTAATTTGAAAGAGAACAACACGACAAACTATTATGCATTCAAGTGAATGTTAAAAAAAAAAAGTAATCTACACATACAAAAATATTTATTCCAACATATTCAGAAATTGTAATCTTAGATCTATTGAGAGAGCGGTAAATTGAGAGGTTTACGAATAATTGTGTCACTGTAAATAATTGTGTGTACGTACGAAAGAATGAAATGTTTTCTATTATTATTACGTTCTTATCTAATTAATGAATTAATTCTGATTATTAATTTTAAATTGTAGTTTTAGCAAAAATTTAAATAAAAACAAAAAGCCTTATTTAAAAACAAAAAGCAAAACTATACATGCAAATGATATATACATATATATACTATATACACCCAATAGTTGCACAACCATTTACTTTTCGCCATTCAGGTAAAAATAGCTACTACTACTTACGTATATAGTAGGGGGGCCCAGGCCGCAAACCAACTTGGGCCACAAAACAACCACAACAATGATAACACCATTTGTCAATTAGACCAGAGATCACGATCAAGATCAAGTATAGCAAAACATATTTGGTTTTGGTTACGCTGCCAGCGTCATGAATTGGACAGTTCGAACAAAAAAACATAAACAAAAATATACTGAACTAATAAAAGAGTAAGGACTAATATATTTTGGTGCCGTTTTGTACAAATAAAGCAATATTCTGAACTTGTTACTAACACATAGAGAGAAACGTAACGTAACGTAACGTACGTTTAGCATATTTTTCAGTAATGCGTAGTTTTTGTGTTTTCCGTTTTTTGCGACAGACAGACCAAGTTTTTATCAATTGTATCTAGTTGCAGTTTAAGAACATATATACAACAAGTAATATAACTATATTAAACTAGCGGGATATGGGGATGAGAAGAAAAGCCAATCGTTTGCAGAGTACGTAAGAAGATATTGGGGATAGAACATATATATATATATATATATATACAAACACATACAGATACTATAAACCATAAGTCGAGCAACCTCTAATAATATGCCTAAAAACGTACGAGTATCAAGCGTAAAACCGAACATTTTCTTAAGCAAATACACATCAAGAATACATTTATAAGCAAATAGACAAACAATAAGTATTACTAATGAAATTATTATTATTATTATTATTATTATAATGATTATTATTATATTATTATGATATACATAAGTGTTGAGCAGGTGGCAACAGTTAGAGATCGTAAGTGTGTAGGGCTACATAGGGAAATATACATAGAAGGAACGCGTATAGAGTTAGTTCATAGACAGGTAGTCTAAACCATGGGTAACAAACATTTCTAGAATTGCAGGCAAACAGTATGAAAAGAAGAAGAAGAACAACAACCACAACAATCTTTGCACATGCCTAGTAAATCCAAATATACAGCTATTATACAGATATGTAACATACATTATATTTATATTAAAAAAAACAAACAAACAACAACAGAACACACAGAAATGGAGAATCAACACTTTGGGTATGTTAAATAATTATGAAAAGCTGCAAATCGAAGTATGTAAAAATAATATTGTAAAATAAACAAAAGAAACCAACCAACCAACCAACTAGTAAAGCTAAGTTGTATTATAAATATGAAAATATAGAAGAAATTATACATAAATTATTAAAAAAAAAAAATGTGAACAAGTCTTTCAATTGCCAACACCACAGAAAAATACAAACTTTGTTTTTCCAGAGTTTTTATATATAGATATATATATTTGTTTTCTTTTTCTGCTTTCAGTATAAGTACATATATATTTTTGTCGTTTCTTTCATTCATTTATATATATATCTGTTTTACACACTTCTTAGAATTTTAGGTCGTTTCGATATAATATGTAATACTAGAAGATTTGCGTGTTGCGTGAGAAGGTGTTGAGCCTTTCTTTCATTTCCATTTCCATTCGTTTCTTGGATAACTAAAATATCTATAATGCTGCACAGGTGTCGACTTGGGCTATATATTTTCGTAGGTTCTATACTACTACATATATACTTTGGCCTCGCGAAAAGTCATGTATGTGTTTAAAGATATCTCAACTTGAAATGATCATCTGGTTTGTGCTACATAAAGTCACATTGTTGTTGTTGTTGTTTTTAAGGGTTATAGCGCATTTCTATAAATTACACTTAAATTGTCTAACCGCTGTGTGTGTCTGTCTGTCTGTCTGTATGTATGTTGTGTAGTGTTTTCTCTGTGCTCTGCGATAAACCGAAATGAACTATATACAAGTTTAAGATTAAAGTATTTCGAAAATTTCACAATCAAAAGTTTGGAAAAATGTCGTAAGTATTGTATATATTAGATAGTTGTCTATTGTGAGCTTATATAAATTATTTTGTCATTTCTTTTAACTTTTTCTCTTGACGAAGACCAAAAATTTGTGGAGATTTTTTTTTATTGATAATCGCACAAAAAATATATTATATATTTTTTTTGTTTCAGTATTGTATAGCATTAACTGTCCCATTACTCAATGTAGATGTCCTCGATGGGATAAGCGGTTTCAATAAATTTTTGATAGAATCGTTGAAAGGCGCGACTGTTAAGAGAGTTAGAAAGGCATATAGAGAGGGAAGTTAGTTAGGTTTAAAAGGTTTTAGGGGTAATGTTTAGAAGGTGCAAACTTACCCCACTGCCTCGGCAACGGGTCGTGTCGACTCGGAGCCCTTGAAGACGTGACAGGCGAAACGCTGCACTGTCGGATGCTTTGTTATGAAGCCAATGAAGCGATGATCGCGTGGATGAAATGCGCAGAAGGAGACATTCTTCAGCGAGTAGAAGTAATCGATGCAGGGTTTCTTCTCTTTCTTGCTCTGTGAGTAGGGAAAAAACAGGTTAATAATGATCTAAAATCCCTCATGGCTTTCCTAGTTCTACTTACATTTGGAGAGGATCGATCCACCATGCGCAGACCCTGATCGGATACCTCCAGTATGCACGTTTGTCCAGTTGGCGAGTTGCCATATTCGCCAACGATTTTGCGCACAGCTTGACAAACCACACCGGTGCCCTTGTGGGCCAGAGTTTCCACCGAACCGAGATAGCCAAGCAGATAGCGTTCCTTCTTCACCAGCTGCACCGTGGGATCAAATTCATTGTAATCCAAATCGACAGCATAGGCCGAGGGAAAGATGCCCTGGCGACCTGTACGCAAATTGACCCCTTCGCACCACAAATCCTCTGCCTCCTTTTGCACATAGATAGCATCTCCAATCTCTAGCTCAATTTCATCATGATGTCGCGGCACAAACTTGTGCAGACCACGATGTGTGGCCTCCAGCATCTCCAGCTGGCCAAAGGGTACGCCGCCGAATGGAGGCGGAAATGGGGATTGCGAGACCGGCGATGTAATCTGCGGCGACATGCTCTTGAAATCATTGGGGGAATGCGCCGTGCTGTGACCACTATCCACATCGCCCAAGCTCTGCAAACGTTCCGAATCCGGACTGGAATCCTCATCCAACAAATAGCCGCATTTGAGCGATAGAAACGAGCGCTGATTGGAGCGCGGTGGAATCAGAGAGCCGCCACCACCACCACCTCCGCCCACACCTGGTGGTATAGCTCCACCAATGCGGAACTCCTCTGCCAACGTGCAACCTTGGGTGGCTGCGGTGCCTAGAATATACAGAATGGAAGCTGCAACGAGGCCATGAATCGATTAGCTTCAACTACGTGGGAATTTGGGTAAGGCAGGCATGCAGGGGTTAAGGCTGGCCAGGATGCTCGACTTACATTTCTTGTTTTTGGGTATTTCGGGCAACTTGCGACGACGTCGTGTAGCAGCTGCAGCTGTAGGCGTTAGCAGCTCCGTGCTGGCACCTATGGTAACCGGTCCCACATTGCCTACGCCATTTCCACCATTTGGTGTCGCGGTATTGACGCCCATGAAGCCACCAATGGCATCCTGATGATTTAACGGATGATGACGATGCGAATTGAACGAATCATTTGTGTCCAGTGAACCATCCGAAGAGAGTGTGACCTTTAGACCATCACCCAGCTCATCATCCTCCACCTGCCGCTGCAGTTTGCCATCGCAAGTGATGCCATCCTCCTGATCGGAGCCCTCGCTCTTCGAGGAATGCGAGTCATCGAGCTCATCGTTGGGTATGAGACTAAGGAAAGAAACAGCAAAAGTTAGTTTAATTAGCAAGTGAACTTTAGCTCAAGGCTGTAGGCAACTCTCTTCCGCTCTCCCTCTCTCTCGCTGAGGCTGCTCTCCCTCTCATCCCTCTCAGCTGTTTTTCGTACTCCCCGCGCAAGAAATTCCTTGCTTAATTGCCAAGCTAAATTGCGTATTTACTTCGAGCGCAGCCTCGGCACGTGTGCACAAAAGTTTTCATTGATTTTCCCCACAAGTTTTTCAGAGTTACTTACGAGTAAAATGCATGTGTATTCTTCTTCTTGCCACCGTAACTTGTCACTGCATGTGGCTCAAAAATTGGCCTACGAAATTCTTCAAATTCACTGTCGGCCATCTCGTTAACTGTTTGTTGGCTAAGGCAGCTGCTGCCACGCCTACACGCACTGAGTTAACGCGTTGCACCACAAGCTAATAACACTTATTTAACTGCAATTATCTTCTGGCTTAACTTCTTTCAAATTTTCTTAGCTTTGTACGCAGTCAAGAGAAACTTTTTCACTTCGCCTTCAGAAATCGATAATTTCCTTGACTTCAGCTCGCTTTGACGTCCATTTGACTCTGCTGACGTTTTGCTTTGGCGCACAGTGGGGAATTTTTTCTTTGGCTTGCCTAACTCAGCTGTCAGGAGCATGCTCAACGGCTCTCTGGCTCTCTCGCACTCGCTCTCTCTTTCGCTTCCTCCCCCGCTTCGGTTTTTGGCGTTTTGCGTAACTTGCAACTTGTTTTTGTTTACAACCCGCGCTGCTTGGCCTGCATCAGTTGCTGCTCTTCTCTTGGGGGTTGGCCGAGTTGAACAAAGCTTCAGGCATGCGCACTTCCGTTCGATACTTTTGCGTTGCATGACTGTTGCTGCTGCTGCGAGTGCAACCACAGTGAGGAACGTGTCAAGGGGTGAAGTTTTGCAACGATTTGAATCTTTGGCGCCTTATCAAATTTTTTTTAGTTAAAGTCAGGCAAGGATTTTGCTAAAAGAAATCGGAAAAACATTTGTTTTTTATCTTTTCACCTTAACTGGTCCACAATTGTAATAGAGAGAGAATAAAAATTGTTTGATTTGTTTGCTTTTTTGAGTAGGATTCTCCTTATGAAATTCCTAAAAATTTTATTTTAGATATTAATATTTTCTATTTTTCTGTTCTTTCTTTTGCATACTTTTTATACTCTTAACCTCTTTAGTCCTCTTCCCAGAAAATTATTTAAATTTCTCTTCCCATTTACACTCAAAAACCGCCCTCATAGCGCACCAATCCCTCCTCCCCTGCTGCGAATTAGTTGGCCTAACTTAATTATGCCAAAATCAACAGAGAATCAACAGAAATCACAGACGCCATTCACAGCCAGTTAGCGGGCTAGCGAAATAAAAGGCACAAGGCTGAAAGACGAAACTGTCTGTCTATCTTTAAGATACTCAGTTCAACTTTAAGCTACTCTCAGAGCGCAGTCTTTAAGCAGCTACTACGGCAATAAATTCATCAAATGCTGTCGACTGCTGCCAAGGTGTACAAATAAAATCTATTTCGCAATCACTTTGTATGCTTGTCCGTTTAAGGCAAGGGGGGCAGTGGCAGCTTTGACTGGTTACTGAGTAGCCATTACGTTTATCACTTCAGCTCCCACGCACAAACACACACACACTGAGTAGTGCTGCCTCTGCTAAGTAGCTACACCCGCATATTTTAATAGTATCCCCACTGCTTGCAGGTCCCTCATCCCTTCCCCTCCTTGTTCATCCCCCCCCCACGTTGTTTGCCTTTCTCTAAGCGCAAACAAAGAACTCGAGTAGCTGCGGCCGCAAAAGAAATTGCCATTTATCTATTATTGACTCGGTTTGCTTTTGGGAGGGAGGAAAACGCGTGGCGGCAACTTTCAACGCATTGTCAAGGCTGAAGCATCAAGTGGTTGAACGTGTCCTGCCCCCCTCTGCAGCTGCTGCGTATACCGTAAAGTGGCTTGCCTTGAGCCATGAAAAGAGAAAGTCCAATTTCAGTTTTGTTTCATGCTCCTTTAAATCTTCTACTTTTATTGCGCTTATCTGGTGCACCTCAACTTGTGCCTGCTTATCGCTGTCGTTGGCATTTTAGCCTGTCCCCCCCCCCCCCCTTCCTTCCGCTGCCCGCATAAATTAAGCAGACGCATTTGAAAGTCAAGCGCGCTGACAGCAGAAATAAAAGTCCCAACTGGACTCCCAACTGGACTCCTCTTCCTGGCTCAGCGCTCCCTCTAGTTCCGTGCTCATTGCTGATTAGAAAGTGAAATGACGTCATGTGTTAGCGCGTTAGCCTGATTTCACCATGATTTGGCCAATCAAAACGAGCGTAACCTCCATCCCTAACTTGGTACACAAAAGGTGGGTGGAGTCTGCGAAAAGAAAAAGTCACTTGTAGCTTTTATATCCTTGAACAAATTTATCTCTCGCCACGCACACTTAATAAATACAATTGAATATGTATGTGTTCGGCCTAATGGTTGTCTCTGTGTGTGTGTGTGTGTGTGACTGGCTATGCTGCCAGCTATAAAAGGAGCTGGCACTGCGACAGGATCTTGCAGTTTGCCCTGGCGTTGCGCATACGACGCGTGTGTTGCCTAGTGAAAAAGTGAAGTGGAAAAACTCTGTTGGATTCCTTAGTGGAATATCAAGTGAACTCTCTGTTGGATACTCTGCTGGTTTCTCTTGTGGATTAGCCTGTGAATTATCTGGAATTTCTATAGAATTTTTCTGTGAATTTTCCTGTGCTTTTTCCGTGCATTTTCCCCATTCCGATATGAGTGCATCGGGCAAAAGTCTGCTGGGCCTGTGGCTCTATCGCAGCGGCGAACAGGAATGGGCCGTCAAGCAGGGCAGTCCGCTGCACACGCTCAAGAAGGATGCCAACGCCACGTCGGCCACGTCGCATGCAAGTCTCTCGCGGCACGCCTCGGCGCCCAGTGACAATTTTCTATTGTTTTCACCCAAAAAGCAGGAACGCAATGGAGGCGGCGGTGGCGGCGGAGAAAAGCCACGGCTTGCTGTCACTGGCGGCGGCGGTGATGCAGTGCGTCAGCATTCACCCGGCGAAAGAATCTCCATATTGTTTACGCTCAAGAATCAAGTGGGTAACTTGGCACGCGCACTGCAGGTATTCCAAGAGTTGGGCATCAATGTGCTGCACTTGGAGCTGTCGCCGCTGGAGACGGCAACCAATCAGGCGGATGTGTTGGTCGACGTGGAATGTGATCCAAGGCGATTGGATCAGGTGGTAAAGATGCTTAATCGCGAGGTGGCTTCGGTTAACTATACGACTGTGAATGCGCATAGTTTGGCCAGGGCGCCATCGCTATCGGCTTGCTCCAGTTTTGGTAAGTGGCAGCTGGAGGGGATTAGCTTGGTTTTGGTGAACTGAGAGAGTTCTTTACCCGCTTCGCAGACTTTGGCGACATGGTTTGGTTTCCGCGCAAGATTTCCGATCTAGATCAGGCACAGAATGTGCTCATGTATGGCTCTGAGTTGGATGCAGATCATCCTGGCTTCAAGGATCCCGTTTATCGCAAACGCCGTGAGCAGTTCTCCGCCATAGCCAACAATTTCAAGCAGTAAGTGAAGCACGGGCTCTCTACTCTCTCTTTAAACCAATCCCTTTTCCTCCCTCTCCCTTCGCAGCGGCAATCCCATTCCACGCGTGCAGTACACGCCGGAGGAGGTAAAAACTTGGTAAGTGTTGAGTCAATTGTGGCCAGCTTGGGTTGGTCAACACTTGAAAAGTTTCCGCTCTTCCTTTCTCCTGCCTCACCCTCTAGGGGCACCGTTTTCCTGGAGCTACATCGTCTCTACCTGTTGCACGCTGTGCCGGAGTATATGGAAAACTGGCCAGAGTTGGTCAAGTTTTGTGGCTATCGCGAGGACAATGTGCCGCAGCTGCAGGATGTGAGCAGCTACCTGAAGCGCAAGACAGGCTTTCAGCTGCGTCCGGTGGCGGGTTATCTCTCGCCACGTGACTTTCTCTCTGGCTTGGCCTTTCGCGTTTTCCACTGCACGCAGTACATACGACACTCCTCGGATCCCTTCTACACGCCGGAACCGTAAGTGGGAGATGGGGAGCAGGATTGTGTGTTAATTGGCTTTCCTTGCAGCGACTGTTGTCACGAGCTATTGGGCCACATGCCGCTGCTGGCCAACTCAAGCTTTGCTCAGTTCTCACAGGAGATTGGCCTGGCCTCGTTGGGTGCCTGCGATGCGGACATAGAGAAGCTAGCCACGGTAAGTTGACCCACAATCTCTGCCAGATTCTACTGCCTTTATCTACCTTCTTCCTTTTCCTCCAGCTCTACTTCTTCACTGTGGAGTTCGGTCTCTGCAAGCAGCAGGACAGCAGCTTCAAGGTCTATGGCGCCGGGTTGCTCAGCTCCATTGCGGAGCTGCAGCATGCCATTACCTCCAAGGATAAGATTAAGAAATTCGATCCGGAAATCACCTGCAAGGAGGAGTGCATCATAACGTCCTATCAGAATGCCTATTACTATACCGATTCCTTTGAGGAGGCCAAGGAGCAGATGCGGTAACTAGAGACACAGGTAAATGGATGCAGTGGCTCAGTAACTCTTCTTCCCTTCTCCTTCCTTTAGCGCCTTTGCTGAGAGCATACAGCGTCCCTTTGGCGTGCGTTATAATCCCTACACCAGCAGCGTGGAGGTGCTCTCCAATGCACAGAAGATTACCGCCGTGGTCAGTGAGCTCAAGGGCGATCTGAGCATTGTCTGCTCGGCGCTGCGCAAGATTTCCGCTACCGATGAGAATCTCGATGTGGATAGCATTGCCAACATGTTGCACAATAGTCTCAATGTGCGCTCCGGCAATGGCGGCGGCAGCAGCAGCAGCGGCAACAGTCCCGATCACACGGAGCTCTACATCAGCGAGGGGGATTAAAGAGAGGGGAATAAGCAATACTGGGACCATATGCTACATACATATATACGCTCTATATATATCGATACAAATAACGTTATTGATGTCTACACTTAAACTCGTAACTTTATTTCAACTTATGCCTAAACTAAAATATAGCTAAATAAAATCTCGCTAAATAGAGAGCAAGCTAAGCTAGTAGTTACTTATAGATCATATCACAGTCGCTATTGAGAAAGAATCGCCTGCTTATATAGCCGGACGTATATTCAAGCACAAAATTGGGTATAGTCCAAACGCTGAAACTGAGCGCCAAGGTGCGCCATTGCCCCAGCAGTTGTGGCAACTTGGATAGCCAACCAAAGCGATTGCTAACGCGTGTTGTCACCTGGTTGGTGACACCACGCACTACACCCCCGGCCAGTCCAGTCACACTGACACGACGACGTCGCTTGACCTCTGACCCGGCTGCATTTCCCTTCTGACCCAAGGCGCCATCACTTTGACCCCGCTTCAATTGCAGCTGCTGCTGTTGCTGCCTCATCTCGACGCGTGGCGCAATCTGTATGCGATCGACAGTATCGCAAATTTCCTCATTGCTTATCAATATGCCAGCGACGATATACATCAGCTTGAAGACTCTGTGGGGGGTAGTATATATTATAAATATATATATATATAGCGTCAGCTTTATAGCACTTTGCACGCACCTCACTGTGTGGGAAATCATTGTGGGGTTCAAAAGTTCGATGCACAATCGAAATTCCTCAACTTTCTTATCAGTCACACGCGGTGTGTGTGACTCGCTTTAGGTTTTATATATGTTTATAGTTAATATATATAGTTTATAGTATTTTGTAGTTTATAGTTAAAACGTTGCACAATTTATAGTTTTATTTTTGGCTCTTGTTGAACTTTAACCTTGTGCAAATTTCTTGCAATTTCTTTTGAAAATTTCTCCGTAGTTTATTCCGTGCACAGCAATAGCTGAAATCGAACTGAAAGATTTCGCCTTCAGGCGTTGTTTGCCGTAGGTTGATAAGCTGCAGAGCATGTTTCGTTGATAAGACTCTGGGGTCTCTCTAATGCTCTACCAGCGTGGCCTGCACACAGACACACACAAACAAGTCTATGTTATATTTTTATGTACCAGCGATTATCTTTTTATGTTTATGTGTCTGCCGTGGTCAGATCAGTGCAGCCAGGGGCTTGCCCTCTTACATATATGCACCTCTCCCTTTCGCACTCTACCTCGCTCTCCCTCTCACTCAGTGATAATGCTTGACTTTGTGCTTATCGATCGATTTCATTTGTATTTTATAGCGGCGTCAAAATATAACTCTGAATCGCTTAGAAACTACGTAATGTATGTGTGCGTCCCCGTCTGGTGTAGCGCACTTTGGAACGTCGATCAATTGCGCGCATGAGTTGTCCACACGGAACCACATACACATATTCCCCCGTCCTATTCCCACTCAGCTTGTTGACTTTTTTCCCGATTGAAAAGATTATTTTTTTGGCTGGAATTCGCTGATAGTGACTGCTCGATGTTGCGTCAGATCAGGCGACACTCTGCAGCCTGCAGCATATACACAATATCAACAACTAGTCAGCTTGAGAGCATGCTATACACATACACTTTATATGTGTGTGTGTGCGCGCATGCACATACATGCGTGCTTTCAAGGGCATGTGTGAGATTAAAACATCTGCCGAAATTAGTTATAATTATCATTTTATAGCTTGTCAATGGCAATTAAACTTGAATTTCAATTGTTGCCCAGGCTATGCTCATGCAGATAATGGGTGTTATCTAGTCGAGCAGGTGCGTGATTAGCGCAAGAAATTCACCTTTGCCTTTGGTGAAAGTGCAACGCATGCGCTGCATTTGCTAGGTGCGTGTCTTGGGTAAAGCAAAATATTGGCTGAGCTGGGTTTGGATATTGGCTAAATTACCTTGTGGGGAATTTTTTTGCACTGTACGCTGGCGCCATCTATGGCTGCAGTTTGTTGGGTTACGGGGAAAGTGCTGCTGCGTAGAAGAAAAGTGTTTTTAACGAGAATAAGGCAAGAAAAAAATATTTAAAAATTTGTATTAAGCCGTTTGGCCAATTGGGATTTTAGGTTTATATATAGAAATATTTTTGCAATAACAAAAATTAGCGGAAAAAGCCCAACTTATTTTTAAAAACATTTAGCATTTTATTTTCTCGTAATTGTTCATGCTAACAATTGGCTAAGGAGCAGACCGACATGGATGTGGTTAGCACGTTTAAAAATATATGAAAAAATATAAAAATAAAGCTAGTTTATCTGCTGGCCATTTTTTAAAATTTTGTCGAGCTATTAAGCTACGAAAAAATAGTTAACCTCGCCTTAATATGACATGGTGTGAGTTGCTAATATTGATTGATTCTTATAATCTAAAGTTAATTAAGTGTTAAACTGGAATTTACTCACACATTTTTAATGGGCTGAGTTTAAAAATTTCCGGTAAATAATTTAATTTTATTGAGAGACAGCAGCTTGTACATATATTGAAAAGCATTTATATATTTATTCTTTAAATACATGAAAAGATTTTTATAACTCGTAAGAAATTTGTTGTATGATCAAAATATGTTTCAATTATTTTTTCATTAATTAAATTCTTGAAAAATAATTCTTTGCCATTACAAACAAAAGCGATGCCTGGAAACATTTCTGACTCTACAGTAAAATAAATTAAGAGGTTTATTTTAATATCACATTTAAGGATTTTCCAGTCTTTGTAATGCAATTGCAACTGTTTAAACAGTTTTAAATACCAAGAATAAATACCAATCCGTTTCCTGGCCCTTTCGCAGCTCATAGCTTAATCTCTTTTATTATTTTCCCCTTTTTCGCAACGCATAAGCCATAAGTTCAACTAAAGCCAATCAAGGCGTTTATTTAAAGCCAATCATTGTGTCGCAAGCAATAAACATTTCATTTAATTTGCTAACTTGATATCTATCAGCATAATTGACTCTCAATGCATGTGTTAAACCCCTCTCCCTCTCACACTTACACACACACACAGACAGGCGTAACCACAAAAGTAGCCTAAAATTCTTAAGCCATAGCCAAACACACACACACACAGTCTGAGAATGGGAGACTTTTCACACATAAATTATGTAGCCGACCGGTGGGCCAAGAGGTCCCCGACGCAGGCAGGGGCTGGCCTGACCGGAACTGACCACTGTGGCGTGTGGACAGCTCGAGTTTGTCGGTGTAAAACAAGATTATTTACAAATGCACAAACCACAGAATCTTAAACAAAGTGGACGAGGGCAGGGGCAGAAGGTCAGGCGAAGGCGAAGCATAACAAAGCAACAACAAATACCAGGCAAGAAAAACAATTTTCACACAATTTTGCAAGAGAGGAAAATTGCCCAGACAGGCGGCAGCAGCAGCAAAATAAATGTGAACAAAGCCAGAAAGTCGACAAGGGCAACAAGAACAACAACAAGGAGCAAGCACAACGGGATCAGCAATAAGTAGCACACAAGGCAGGCAGAGAGAGAGAGGGGGGAGGGGGTGTCAGGCAGAGGCAGACAAGTCTGAGCTTGCTAAAAGGTATTCCCCAAGAATGTCTACAAAGCACAAGGACGATAAGGCTGAGGCGGTGGCAAGCCAAGCCAAGCCAAGTAGAGCCACAGATTTGCCACACACACACACACAAGCTTGCTCCCTCTGCTTGCTCCCTTTTCCACTTGACAGCAACACAATACACTTCCTACACACACACACACACACACTGGCAGGAGTGTGCAACAACTGTTTAGTCCACTTAGAGAGAGCGCCTGAACATTTGCCCGGAGATGGAGACGTTATCGTCGTCGTCAACATTGGAATCGTCTTGGAGCAGGAAACAACAACAGCAGCAGGCGGCATGCGAACGACCTTGACATACAATTGTGTGCTTACCACAGCAGGGGCAGTGAGGCGGAGCCTTGCTGCCTTGCGCGTGCGAGCGAGAGATGAGCAAAATGCTCAGTCAAGTGGCGCCCCAAAGTGTCCATTCAGAGTGCTTGGCAGCTTGAAAAATTATTCCGTCTGCCTCAGCAGCAGCCCCAACTTCCACTCTCCCGCCTTCTCATCTTCCTCCTGCTGCTGCTGCTCAAGGGCCAAAACTGCCACAGACGGAGTCGAGTCAGTGGTTGGCCAGTGGCCAGTGAAGAGCAACGCTTGCGTCTCGTTGGTTAATTGGGTGTGTGCCACAGCGTGTGTGTACCAGTGTGTGTGTGTGGCTGGCTGAGCTTACAAATTGTTGTCTGAGCTCTCCCTTCAGCAGGTCCTTTGCTTGCCACTTGCCACTTGGCGTGCTGTGTGGTGGGGCGACGTCTTCTACTTGCTGCCACATGCTACTGCTGCTGCTGCAGTCGGTGCCCTTGTTGTTGTGGCATGCACTTGCTAATCCCCGACAGATCTTGTGTGTTTGTGTTTATTGCCCGAAGATTTGTTAAGTGTTGCAGCAAGCCTTGCCTCCCCCTCATTCCTCGAAGTAACACTTGCTGCCACTTAAAGTCACCTTGGCTGTGCTTAAAGTCCACATTGTGTTGCACAAATTGAAAGCAAGTAACGAGCAAGCAGGAAGCATGGGAAAAGGGGTAAGCCGTGCACAAAATCGCTTAATAAATTGGCGAAAAAAATGGCAAAATTGAAAATTGAAATACGAAATAATGAAAATGCATAAAAAGCGAAGTTGCTGAGGGGGAATGAAGCAGCCAAGGCGGCGGGGGGAGGCAGAAGAAGTTGGCGCGAGAGCTGGGGGGCAAGGTGTTGCGCCTGAACATGATATATGATAGAACCGCAACGAGGCGGAGGCAAGCGACGACGACGACGACGACGACGTCGCCGCACACAGCAGGAAATAATTCCAACCACTGAGCAGCGGTCAAGGTGGGGAGGGGATTGGAGCCGTGTGTGCAAATATTGAAACGGGTGTGCCACCAAAAATGGTGAGGCATGTGGTACTACGTAGGGACAAAGAAATCTAAACAACAACAGCGGCAGCTGCTGCGACTGCGCCTGGCTATTTTGGCCAAACAATAAATGATGACGGCCAAGAAGCAGTCAACGGCAACGTCGTTGCTGCTGCTGTCGCTGATTAAACGCGGTGGTTGCCGCTGCCGCTGCCGCTGCCACATGCCACGAATGCGTCGCGAGGTGTTGCCAAAACTGGAGGACAAGCACAAGAGAGAGAGAGTGCGGACACACACGTGTGGCTACGTGTCCAGACACACACACACACAGCGCGCTGCAGTCAAGTGAGCTTCGCTAGCCTCCACCTCTGCCTCAGAAAGCAGGGGAGTGAGGGGAAAGCGGTGGCTTAAACTCCAGACAGCAGACGAGTGAGTAGATGAGGGGCAGCTGGAGTTCTGCTAGTTCCAGGTTTGGGACTTGTAGCAACATTTCCGACGTTTCATACAAAGGACCAGAAAACTGCAGATTGCAAAAAATCAACTAGGAAAACTGACGATGCTCTGCCGCTGCTGCTGCCGCTGCTGCTGTCTGCCACGCCGCGCCGCGCATATTTGTTGTTGCCCCCCAATAGATTTTTTCCATGTTTTTGGGCTAACATTTCCGGCGACTCCCCCCGACCAGGTGCCCCTTCCCCCCTCTGGTTGTTCTTGTATTTCTCTAATTTATTTCATCATTTTATTTGTTTCAGCTTTGTGGGAAGAAGGGGTGCGGGGGCAGGAGTTTTGCTTGTTTTGGCCGCTTCAAACACGCGCGCATGCAAATGATGTTGAACGCGATAAGTGTTCGAAGGATTGTCTAGCAGTTCCAGATTGAGTTTTAGTAAACTGAACCCCCGCAAAAACAAATACACATATACACATATGCATACATATGTATGCATATGAGTGTGTGCAACAACAAAAAAAATTAGAAAACACTTGAAAATTGCAGACACACAAGGTGTGAGCAAAGGGGAGAAGTCTCCTGTGGGAGGGGAGAAGGTGTTGCTTTTGATATATGAACTTGAGGGACGCGCATTGTCTGCGCTTATTATGCTAGAGATTGAGAGTAGAACGGGACTGTCGCACCCATGTGGCAGCTAAGGGAGAGATAGAAAGAGAGGGAGAGACTGAGAGACAGTTGCAGGGAGAGAGAGCGAGATGATTAAAGCTGCAATTTGATTTATTAAGATCTTTTTATTGGCGGCAACAAATGCATAACGAGTTGAAGCTAATTGCAAAGATAAAGTGAGGGACGAAGAGAGAGAGGGGGAGTGATGTAGAGGGAGAGAGAGAAAGATAGGGAGAGAGACGGAGAGTAGAAAGCTAAACTACACAGCAGAGAAAGCGGAAAGATTTAGAAGAAATATAGAAAAGCAACAGAGAATGTTGAGAGAAGAATGAGACAATAAGTAGTAAAAAGACAGAGTACTTAGACATAGAAAGTGAGAGATTAAAAGGAGATGAAAAAGAAGAAGAAGGTCAACAAATTTTTAGAAAGTGAAACGAGAAGAGAACGAAGAACCTTAAGAGAATAGAAAACCAATAGAGCAATTAAAGAGAAGAAAGAGGCAGCAAATAGCAAGGAAGCAGCCTGATAGAACAAAGAGAGAGAGAGAGAGAGCGAGAGAGAGACAGAGAGAGAGAGAGAGAGAGAGAGTGAAAGCCTAAGGCAAGTAAAACATATAGAAAGCTTTCGATATTCTTTACAAATATCAAGCATACGCAGTGAGTGCAACATAAGTCACTCTCTCTCTCTCTCTGTCTTCTTCACACCAAATATCACGCATACGCAGCGTAATCACACCACTCCCCACCAACTCCTTACAGTCACTGACGTCAATCGCGCTCCACCACTCGTGCTTCTCACGCAGCATTCTGCATTAACTTAAACTCAATTCAAAGCTTGCATTTTTTTCTGCTGCCTGCCTGCCCTCGATCCCCGATGACGTCAATGGACTATGGCCATTTATTGTGCTTGTTCTTCTTCTTCTTGCTGCCACTTTGCTGTTGTCTTTGCGTGTGTGTGTTTTTTTTTAACTCTTTCCTCTTTTGCGTTTATTGTTAGCTGCACATAAACCAAATATCTATGTAATTTTTATACCCTACCAACATTGAAAATTGTCAAAGAAGGGTATGCTTAGTTGTTGTATATACAGCTGTGTTCACAAAAATAGCAGTGCTCATTAGCTGCAACTTTAAACTTAATTTTGTATATCAAAAAGTAAATGAATGTTCACAAATTTAATTTTGTTTCAGTTTTGTGATTATCTTCCTTGTAAAGTTGAAATATTCGTAACGGAACTTGAAAAAAAACGCATTGCTTGATTGCATTTCTTGCACTGCTATCTTTGTGAACACAGCTGTATGTTGACTTATGCTCGAAACTTATATTCGAAATTAATATAAAATTTTAAAAGCAAACAAAGTTTTGGTTGATTAAAGTCTAACTTGGGCGCAGGGTATCTTATGATCGGACCCTCTTGACTATAGCTTTACATGTCTTTTTTTCTGCAATGCTCTAACAAAATTTCAAAGTTTTTTTTCGCTCACACATTCTTTGCTCTTTGCGACGCTGCTGCGTCACTTGGCAGACGAAGCACGTAGAGGAATATGCAGCATGTCCGGTGGCTCCGGTGGTTTGCTGCCCATCATTCTGTATATGTATGTACGATATAATAATTTCATATGACATGCAGCGAGACCTGTCGGGGACAGCAGCAGCAGCAGCGGCAGCAGCGGCGGCAGCTGCTTCGTCAACGTTTCCTTCCACTTTGACTGCTTTGATATATAATTTTTTGCATTTTTTAATGCCTCGATTGCCCCGGGCAGGAAGGAACTGGCCATAGGTAGCAGAGGAGGGAAGATGCAGCAGTATGCAGATGGAACGCTGGCCAGGACACGTTAGTCTGCTGTACTTTTGGCAGCACATAATCTCATTTATTTGCCGGCAAAACGCTTTTCGAAATCAAATTTCCGCTAAAACATTTTCTATTTTCGCAATGGAAGAAAATGGCAAATATGCTTAAAGAGCAACAGAGAGAGAGAGAGAGAGAGGAAGTATAAGCTGAAAGTATAAGCTGAGTATAAACTGGTTTTGTTTCGGCCAAATCACAATTTGCCGAGCAAAAAGATATGGTAAATCGTTTTGGACATCAATTGAAAAGCAAATCAAATAGTTTTCTCTTTTGCAGGCAAACTAAAGGTAAATTTTGCCCCTTCCCCATCCCCTGCCCTGCCTAATTTATCTGTTGTCATTGCACATTAGTTTTCGTCGGCTTTTGTGTCACTTTTTTTTCTGACAGAGTCTGTGGAAATAATTTAGCTTGATTTGCAGTTTGATTGATGCCAGACTGTCAGGCGGTTGCCCATCGCTCAAGGGGCATGCAACAAAGAATAATGCATAACCATATACATACATATCCATAACCCTCGGCCACTGCTGCTGCTGCAGCTATAATTGATGGCCTGCATATTTATACTATACAAAATCGAACACGCGAACATACACGTGTGTGTATGTGTGTGTGTGCGTGTGCCTGTGTGTGCGTGCGAGAAAAGAGGAGGTGGCCAAGAAAAATGAAGCCACTACTACTACATGGCAGGCCTACGGGCAGCCGCATGGCTCCGCCTTCTAACGCCAGTTGGTGCGTCGTAGCCTCCGTCGTCGTCGTCGTCCAGGGGCACGCGTTATATACCGAAAAACTAACGGCAACAAGCGATAAGAGCAATTGCCATGAAGACGAACGCCAAAAAGGAGGCGCCACCAGGGGAAACAGCAGAAGATGGGCAGTTGGGGGTTGCTTCGGAGGCAGCTCGTCGAAGTGGGCGCAAAAATGCACTGAGCAAATGAAAATGAATGGCAGAGGCGCCTAAAAGTAGGCAACGGCAACGACGACGACGACGACGAGCACGGCGATGCGTTCCACTTGTACATAAGTGCGAGAGCGCAAAAACGGCCGAGGCGATAGGCCGAAGTCGTGGCGAGGCAAGGCAGGAGACAAGAGGCAGCAGCAGGAAGCAGAAGTCAGGAGTCGGGAATCGGCAGTCGTAGATGCTGGCAGCCAAAGTGGGTGTTGGCTTGCCGACAACAACAACAACAACAACAACGAGGCCCACGCTCTGCTGTGTGTCTTGGCTGTGTGCAGGGACAACGCGGCGTATGAGCATTGTTTGCATACGCTGAGCATAAATCAATCATGGAACGATGGGCGGCAGGGAGAGCGAGAGCAGCTCGTGCGCTTAACTGATTTTTGCTAAATAGTTTTTGGTCACTCTGCACACACACACACACCGCACACACACACACACATAGTATACACACGCGCACTCAGCTTGCCAGCGAAATCCAAGGCAAACAAGCAAAACGCTCAAGCACTTTACTCAATTTAATTTCCTAATTAACTGCGCCGCAGCCAACGCTGTCCTTCAGCAGCTTCTCTCTCTCTCTCTCTCTCTCTCTCTGTCTCTCTCTCTTCCCGTGTCTCTTCTCACTCGCTTAGCCAACTCAGCTCAGTTCATTAATGTGCGTTCGCTTTGCCTTTGGCCAAACTGAAACCTTTCCACATGTCTCCTTGTCTGTCGCCTTGTCTGTCTCCGTCTGTCTCTGTCTGTCCTTTCGCACTTGTGTCCACTTGTGTTGGCTGTTGGTAATTAGCAGCACACACGTTGGTCCTTTTAACACGACCGCTGATGATCCTTGCTCGCATTAAATTAAGTCAAAACAATTACGAGCTGCAAAAAACTCCGCGCAGCATGTCAACACGTCGCGACAATGGCTGCTTCGCTTTTTTTTTCCCACATATTTATATATAAATATATTTGTCTATATATATCTTTGTGTGTGCGTGTGCGAAAACTTTTTGCGCTGTGCGGCTAACCGCATAATGAAGTGTTCGCTAAAGGGTACAAAAAGCGAAAAAAAGAAAGGTAGGGGGGAAATAAAGTACAATAAAAAAGCATTTCACACATTGCCAACAATCTGACAGCTTCGCTAGTCCCTTTTACCCTGTGTAGGTAAGTGTGGGGTATGATAGAATGGAAGATTGATAAGTGACAACACTTTAGCAAGCCAGAAAGCCTACTTCAACTTATGAGAAGCGCATAGAGAGGCGCTGCTAAGTTATTTCTTCTTCTTTCTTTTATTACACCTTATTGTAGGGTATGCGTTAGTTGAGCAACTTCTGTAGTTGCCAGCTAATTAACTGTGATATATTAGGCATCTCTTTTAAATCCTTTAGGCCTCTGTTCATTTAGCTATCATATTTTATTACAGGGTATATCTCGGGTTTATCACTTTTAATTTCTACTCCATTGCTAACCGTTTTGTTTTGTTTTTTCGGTGACTTGTTGAGCTAATTTGTTTTACTTTGTTTATATTAAAAACATTGTTGCCCCACCGGATATCCGCTTGGCGCTGTCAGCGACAAATGCAAATGTGTAAACCGCAAAGGATAACATACGCCGGACACCTTGTCTGCCCGAGATGTCCTACCCGTTCTCTCTCCTCTCTCTCTCTCTCTCTGTCATGCTGCATCTTTGTGTGCATGTCACATTATGTGAGCAATTAAATTGTCATGTGAGCCTTGCGCCGGGGCAAGGTAATTATGCGGTCGGGCGGCAGCGGCAGCGGCGCCGCGTCGTGAGCAGCAGCGAGAGAATTTGGTTTCGACTGCCGGAGATGTCTGTGGGTGACTCCCGCTGCCGCTGCTGTTGAAGATGCTGCTGGCTTATCACGACCCGTTGGCGGTTAATTCTTGCGGTGTTGCCAACTGCCAGTCCAAAACACTAAGCAGCTTATGGAGCTATGCACGAATATCCTTTCCTTTACCCCCATTTGCCCCTCGGCCCATTCTCGACAGATGCCAATGAAGGCGACGCGAACGTTTAAGGTGCGCGCAATTTAAATGCCTTAACATGCATCTAAACAGTTGACCAGGAGTGTAGTGTAGTTTATGCTTTATGATTTAAGGTAAAGGAATATTACGGGAAATTAATTTTAATTTTATTTAAATTATATTATATATTAATTTAAGATTAGTTAGAAACTGGGAGAACTGCAAGAAATAATTCAATATCTTTTTATCTGCATAAATCCTGCAAGATTTCCCCATAAACCTTTTTTCAATTAAAAGAAAATTCTGTAAAAAATATCTCGCATTTTTTTTTTATACATTGTCGCATTCCTTTAGCCATGCTCAATTAACAAGGCCGCGTTAATCGCCGCCTTTCGCCAGCTTGTGGCAAATGAACAGGTTTCCCTGCTCAGCTTGCCCCTTCCTGCTCTCTGCTCTCCGCCCTTACTCCATTGTCAGGGGTAACCAAG